>OV277351.1:15206732-16654232 GCA_922984085.1 Sicus ferrugineus | reverse complement strand
GATTTGGATTCAATTTTGTTGCGCGGAAATGAGAGTGTCGCCGAAAAATAGTAAAAAAAAGAGGATGTTAAAATTACAATTCGTTTCATACGATAATTTTCGATATTTCTCGGTACGCGCAATTGTTGCTCCCTCGTGGGTTTTCCAATTTTCAACGAAAATGGTGATTACGTTTCTTCATTTCGAGTTGAAATTTTGGTTTTTCTTTAGTTTCTGTCAATTTCGACTTTTACGGAACTTTTAGCCAAAATACTATTATTGCTCCTTGGTACTTTTTTTATGTTTTACTGGAAATTCTACAACAATTTCTTAGTTATTCCTCAAAAATTATCCTGTCTTGCGTGTTTCTAACAACACGAGATCGAAAAGTCGGAGATGCGTGCGGGGAAACCAGGGCTAGAATGGGTTAGTGAGGCATTCATAGTGAAATCTCGCTCATTTGTAAACTCAATACGCGGCTGAATGAATCAAATGGCGATTTTCGTCAAGGACAGCATTCGCTGGTTAATGTTGTGCAAATTAATGAAAGATTTTGCAGATAATCTTCACTGTATTCGATTTGATTGCACCGATTTTATCCGTTTCACTCGAATTTTCTCGTCTACAATGCGTCGATGACGTTATCGATGTCATCATTTCCAGCTTGATGAATTCGTAAGACTTCAACTGTAATAAAACTCAAAATATGCCACCAACTAATCTCGAACCACACGCATCCGGTTCAGCTTCGAGCCGCTTTTGTTGATGTTTCTTGCTGAATGCTGATGCGCTCTCACTGCACCGCGGCGTCCCAGTTGATCAATTGCAGCACAAAGTTGCTACAGCTGCGATTTAGATGAATACCGCCGTTCATTTTTCTTCTCTCTTCGTTCTCTCAGCTTTTCTTGTTTTCGAATAGCTTTTCGTAAAAGTTGTTCGAATGCTTCTTCTCGCCGGTTGTCTGAATTCGATTTGCAAACCGCTTAAACGGAAGCTTGAGCTGTACGCGTTCCAGTTCAGCCGTCAGCCTCAACGACTGGCAACGACGTCGGCTGCCAGTCAGCTTGAAGTAATTAAATTAACGCCACACCACGCAAGCGCATCGAATTCAGCAAGAAGCCACGCCAAACCGCCTCGAAAATCCCATAAAAAAAGGCAAAAGAAACGAATAAATGACTTCCTGTCATTCAATTAACAAACGCTGATCAATGATCTTCATATAGACGAGCAGCTCAACTGCGCCGGCTGTCTGTGAGTCTGTCTGTCTGTCTGTGAGGCTGTGTGTCTATCTGTGAGTCTGTCTGTCTGTCTGTGAGTCTGTGTGTCTGGCTGTGTGTCTGTCTGTGAGTCTGTGTGTCTGTCTGCCTGTCTGCCTGTCTTCGGACCCCCAATACGACGTCGTAAAAAGATGGGGGAAGAAAAATCAAAGACCGACTTGGCCGGCCGCACTGGCGAGAACACACTTCACAGATTTATCGAGTACGACGAGAGCTCCGAGTGTGCGCGATGATCGCGTCTGTGTGCGGAACGGAAATCCAAATTAAAGAGCCTCCGGCAGCAGGAAGCTGCGGGGATTTTCGAAGGGCGGCGATTATAGCAGATTTTTCCTCCCTTCTTCTCAACGGCTGCCGTTCTCGCGGCCGATCTCGGCATTCAGCGTATCAAAATAAATGCGTGCCACCGATTTTGTAGAGAGCATTTAATGATTCCCCCCTCCCTCTCTCCCTCCATCTCCTCCCCACCATCGCACTCGACGCTCTTGTTACAGGATTCCTTGTCTGTTCGGCCATTGAAGGCTCCAATATTTCCGTGTCCCTCTCCTTGTTAGGCAGACCGAAAAGTGCTCTCGAACGCTTCTGGAAGATCGCGTGTGAGGACAGAAAATCCGCTTTATTTGCATATGAATGAGTTTTGCGGCACGAATAACGCTGTGAAACGTCGTGTCAGCCCGCGTGAAATACAACTTTCAAGTTGATGATTTAGTGGCTGCCGCGAAGCACAGGAAAGCACGTTTGATTTTGATGATCAGCCACGCTCAGCGCTGGAGGGGATCGCGCAGGAAGTGCAGCTGAGAATGTTTGCGTTGTTGGCATTTCCGAGATCGCGAGGGGAGCCGAGCCGAGTCGAGTCGAGAATCTGCTATTTGAGATGCGCAACATTTTTCAAATTCTTAGCAAACCTCTTGCGGTCGCGAAAAATACAAAAAACCAGGGAAACAACTAAAAATTCTTAATGAGTGTGGAGAGAATTGCGGTTATTTAGTGCAAAAAAAAGAAGCTCAACGATTTATAATTTACGCATTTCTAAAGAATTTTCACTTTCTTAACAAACGGAAGAATTAAAATTCCATTTTCTATCACTTCTCAATTTCGACGAAGTTAGTTTTCGCTGAACTCCCGCTTAAAAAAACATTTTGGACATTTCGTTTGCTGTCGAAAAATGCTTCTCTTCAAGATTTTCTTACTCCCCGATTTTGCTGTATTTATTTTGATTATTTTGGCTGCTTGTGGCTGCCATTGTGAGTTGTATTTTGCTTTTTCGGCATTTTCCAGCAGTTCCTTCCGAGCGCTGTCATTGCAAAGAAGGAGACCGGAGCAAAAACTCCCTCCAACCACGCGTACGCAGTGTTCGGCCAATCGAATTCGCTCGTAAATCGCACAAAAACAATTTTAATACAATTTACAAGCGTCAGGCCGACACACACACGCACACACGCACACTGCCGTACTACCCTACCATTTTATATAGTACACTACATGTGTGTGTGTGTGTGTGTGTGGCGAATTTTCCAATAAATACGCAGAAGCACACACGCACGAACGCATACGGCGACGCCGGCAGGATGTGCGACGAACCTCCTTCATGCACACAAACGTGAAGGAAAATAGCAAAAATCTAAAGCAGCAGCAGCAGCCGCAGCAACAACAACGGCAGCGGCAGCCAGGAAAATCCCGAATCCCCTACATGCGATGATGCTGTGCGCATCTGACGTATTTCCAATATCATTGGTCGATAAGTACGAAGCACGGACTCCCGAACGCTCCAGACCAGGCAACCAATACCAGCCGAAACCCGCTCGTGCCGCCGCCACCGCCGCCGCCGCCCAGCCAGCAGGACGACGACGGCAACAGCAACGGCAACGACGACGACGACGACGACGACGACTATTGCAGTTGCGAACACCCATCCGCACTCACGTGAACTGTGCGAGCGCCTCTCCGCAAACCACCCAGCAGAGGAAGGCTCACATCATCATCGCCAACGTCATCGCAACGTGGACAACAACAACAGCAGCAGCAGCAGCAGCAGCAACACGAGCACCACCGTCGGAGCAGCAGCAGGAGCAGCAACAACAACACATGAGTGCCAGTGGAAGCCAGTTTCGTGAGTTGCTGGCTGGCTGGCTGGCTGGCTGGCTGGCTGCTCCAATAAGAACAACAACTACAACCACACGGCCACCGCTTCGGGAGCACACGGCCCACAAGAGCAACAACAACAACAACAGAACAACAACTACAACAGAACACGAACAACAGAACACGAACAACAACAACAACAGCAGCAGCGGCAGCAGCTCAACAGCAATATCGAGTGTTTTTTCTCCCAGTTGATTTTTCCCTTCGTTTTTTTCACTTCAATTTGTATTTATTTGGTTCGACCGACCACCTCCCTCCCTCTCTCTCTCTCTCTCTCTCTCTCTCTGCAAAAAATAAAAAGCTCTCTACGGGAGAAAGCGAAGTGCAGAGCGAAGTTATATACGATTGATAACAATCTATACACACACACACACACACACACACACACACACACACGCAAATCTATACATACATTTTTATCGCTGATATCTCGACACACAGAAAGAAGAAAATACAATTCTTTCTACAAATCCTTGATTATATAAACGAAATGTATTTTTCATATAAAACAAAAAACTGTTGAAAAGAATTGTAATTTCAACGAATTTATCATTTTTATATGATGCCAGAGCGCGCAGCAGCAGTTGTTATCAGCCGGAGAGAACAGAGAAAAAAGGAAGAAAAAATCACAAGAAGCAGAGAAATAGTAGAAAAATTCAAACGAGTAGTTCAAACGAGTAGTTTTCCCGCCCACAAATCGAACTCTCTCACCCCGTCGAACTGTTAAATGCTGTTAAATTCCAACGGTAAAAAATTACGAGAGCAAAAATCTAGAAAAAAAATTGCTAAAAAGTTATGAAAATAATGAAATTTATAACGAAATAAAGCTAAAAAAACTTTTAAAAAGCAAAACCTAAAGAAATCAAACAAATTAAGGAAAATTTAATAATATCAATTTCACGCAAAATTTCTCAACTTTAAATAAAATTATAAAGAAATAAATATAAAGCAAAAACTTCAAAATAATTATTTATTTCGAAATATGATAAATAAAAAATTCAAATAAAGTTTATTAATGGAGCAAAAAAAAAAAAGAAAATTAGATTATTTGAAATACTAAATTTAGAAAAAATAATACGAACCTCTGTAGGGAATGAAAAACTTCTAAACTCTTTAAAAGCAGAATAAAAGTAATAAAATATATAGAAGATTTATTAGCTGTAATATATTTTGATTACTTTTAATTTATTTTTAAAATAATAATAAAAAGAAATAATAAAAAATTTAAAAACTACTATTTTATAAATACGATGAAAAAAGCAAGAAATAAAATTTGTAAACATTTGAGGAGAAAGGTAGGAAAATGTTAATTAAAAAATGGAAAAGAATTTAAGAACAAAAACAAATATTAAAGAACAAAAAAATATAAAAATTCTTTCTTTTATTTCTACATAAAAATAAAAAAATTTAAAATTACTTTTCTAAAAAATAAATTAAATAATAAAATAATATTATATCTGAAAATATCACTAAAATTAGAAAGAATCCACCTCAAGTCTTGCTCAGCTCACCACGGATTTCATTTCAACACACCCAACGACAGCAACGCGCGCGCCATCCACCCAACCGCCTGCAGAACCCACCACTCGCCACCCACCAACTCAAGAGAACCTCAACCTTCAAACGACAGCAACAACAACTACGACAGCAACAACAACTACAACAGCCGTAGGAGAGGACGAACGAGTAGCGCTGTTGGATGGATGGTGAGAGCAACGACGAGAGGAGCACGACAACGATGATGATGATGAGGCGAAGTTTTTGTGGGGGAAAAGGACGCGAATGGAGGTGCCGACGGCGGTAATGATTGGGACGAAGGTTACAGCAAGGACCAGGACGAAGTCGCTGGAGACGACGACGACGAGGACGACGCCGGCGACGATGATGACGATGAAGGCCGAGAGGCGGCGACAGCAGAGTGGAAGCGGCTTCGAAGATGATGAATAAGGCGTGAAAATTACAGCGGTGCGGCTACGAGCACCACGATGGCGATGATGAGGCTGGTGAAAGTGAGGCGACACTCGTGTCGTCGTCGTCTGCGTCGTTTTATGTGACGCCTCTCAATAAAAGTAGCGACGGGGCAGCGCGGGAAGGCCATGACGACTGCCGCAGCACCCTACAGCAAAGTGAGAATAAGATTGACACAACCAATGACATCAACTGAAGCAACTCAACCGTGTAGCCAGTGGGGAATGCAGGGGAAGGGGAAGGGCAAGGGGAAGAGGTGTTCGTTCCTGAGATTCGAACGCGCGTCCCTCTTCAAATGCAAGTTTCAGGAACCTCAGTCTACTGCGTGGAAGACCCCCGATCAACTTGGAGGACCGCCGATCAACTTGGAGGACCGCCGATCAACTTGGAGGACCGCCGATCAACTTGGAGGACCCCCGATCAAGTTGGAAGACCCCGATCAACTTGGAGGACCGCCGATCAACTTGGAGGACCGCCGATCAACTTGGAGGACCGCCGATCAACTTGGAGGACCGCAGATCAACTTGGAGGACCGCCGATCAACTTGGAGGACCGCCGATCAACTTGGAGGACCGCAGCAGCCCCGAATCTATTTTGCGGTTACGCCTCTGAGCGCTGACTGAGTGCATCCATCCCGTCCATCCCCCTGCTGTACCACTCAGCCATCCATTCATGCAGCCATCAATCCAATCTCACCAGCCGTCGTAATTCCGACGACCACCACCTGCATCTGCCGACGCATCCAGCTAAAGATTTCCATGCCACTTCCTTACCCGCTGGCCAGCCTTGCCTGCACCACTTCCTCCCTCCCCCTCCCCCACCCTCGGCTGCTGATAGGACCCGCGACCCTACTTCGCCGCCCCCTCCCCGCCCACTCCGCCTTCCCGATCGGCTCGTTTTTCCTCATTTCATATACAAGGAATCGGTCGTTGGTACTTCATGTACGAGTATTTTTGAGCTTTTCTTCCTCCGGCTGCCCCTCTTCCGAACTCCCCTCCTTGCTTTGCCCACTTTTTTGTTCCTCGTTTGTTTCGCAATCTGCTCCTACTTTTTGCACATACAGTGCAACGCACACACACACAGACACACACACACACACACACACTCGCTCGCATATACTTGGAGGAGAGGAGCAAAAAGAAAAACAAGAGCGAAAAAATTGCAAAAAGCATAAAAATTCGTAGCCTGGAGCGCGCACTTTCAATTCAAGGATATACGAGGATTCGTCGATATGTGAGCGGAGGAGATGTGAGTACGAGTAGCTGTGTGTGTGGGCGGTAGACATCTGTGTGTGTGTGTGTGTGTGTGTGTGTGTGTGCGTGTGCGCCAGTGTTTATCTGTTTTTATGTAAGGAAAAGAATTTCGATTCCAGTTTAGTAAAGCAATAACGTTGTTTGCTGATGCCGATGCTGCTCCCCGAGCTCCCCGCGGCACCTCCGACCCCCCGTCATTTACGCGAGGATCTTGTGTGCCGGCTGTAGGGTGTGGGTGTGGTGAAGAAGAGCTGAGCTTTCGGTGCGGTTAAGGTGGCCCTCGCGCGCGTGTAGGGTGCTCCATCTGGCTGCCCAGCCGGTTGTAGGGTTGCCAGCAGCGTGTGGGTTCACGTCGAGTGTGCGGTTGGTGGGAGGCGGAGGGGCGGAGGGTGGGGTCGGGGGGCGTGACGAGTGCACAATCGCTTTATTGGAAAAAATAAAATATCTCTACATAAGGAAGGACAGAGAAACGCAAAAAACGAAGTCGGTGCGCCGAAGAAGACACATAAAATTGTAGATGCTCGCGTTGTTGTTGTTGTTGGCGTGGGGTGGGGGGTCTCCACGAATACTACGAGTTCAAGTATTGCTTCTGGTAAGGCGACAGAGAGAGAGAGGGAGGGAGAGAGAGCGAGCGAGGAGTATTGGAAAAGGAAGACCAAAACTAGATTTCTAGATAAGATTGTGACTTTGCGAACTTAATTAAATTAATTAGAACCTTGAGAAAATTCGAAAATTTCATTCTATTCGAAACTTCATACGGATTTAATGAAGAGCGATAATCTTAATTTCTCTTCATAAATCAGAAAACAGATATAAATTAAACAATTTGAAATTAAATAAATACAACGAAATAACAAGAAAAATTGCGTTCGTTCAAAATTCAGTGAAAACAACTAAATAGCGAGTTTTATAATTGTACAAAACTGAGAAGGGAACAATTATAAACGACATAACAATCATAATAAATGTGAATTAACACTGAAATCAACATTAAAATCCCACGTTGTCCTAATTATTTTCATCGCGATCAGAAAAAGTGTTAAAAATGCGAAAGAAGCGTTCGAAAAACATGCAAAACAGCAAAATATTTGGTTCTTCATTGCTGTTTATTAAAAATAATAATATTAAAAATTAAGATTTAATTTAGTGCGTTGGAAAAAGAAATTTTTTAAATTAAAATTTTTAAAAAGAATTTTTTTTTACAATCTTTTCGAAGTTAGAAAACTGTTTAAATTTTCTCTAAAAATTTGTTTTATAAAATTCGGTTGTGGAAATCTGTGACTTCAGATTTATTCCGGGGACTGCAGAGCCGTCGCTTCGCACTGAGAAGAGATCAAAATAAATGAATTCTTCGTGTCTTTGGAAACTTCATTTGAAAACCAGTGCGAGCAAATTTAATGCCAGTTTTAAACTATTTTCCTCAAAACAAATATTAGAAAAATGCGTTTAATTCTCGCTCAATCCACCGCCTACCAGGAAACCATCAACAAGAGAAGCTTGAGAGGCTCACAACGAGATGCGGCGGCGGCTCATCAGCAAGAGAGGGAGAGAGAGAGAGAGGGAGAGAAGATTTAAAATTTGTTTAAAACAATTTCAATCTGAGTGCGAAAGTTTATTGCACTCTATAGACGACTTCAGAGAGAGCGACTGAGGCAAAGAGCGGCAAAGAGCTGGCAAAATAAATAGAAACAACAACAAAAAAGTCGCATAAAAACACAATAAAAGCAAAAGAAGAAAAAAGTGCTAATAAAATAAAATCCTCCACGATAGTTGAGCGAAAGAGACGCCGAACACGGTAATCTCATCTCGAATCAATTGCGGGAGACAACAAAAATAATGTAAGAGCAACTAAAAGCTCTCAGCTCTCTCTGGATTTCGTTTTTTATTCAACTCAATTCAAAGCAATTCATCGCGCGTTTGACTCAATGGAAAATCGCAGAGAGAGAGAGAGAGAGAGAGAGAGAGAGCAAGTGGAGGACGACGACGACTCTTCTCTCTTCTAACAACTCAGAACGGCGAGGTGAATTTTTCGAACTGGCAGAAAAACGCGATGGCTGCCCGCTTATTACAGCTGTGACTGCCACGGCATCGACTTCCCTAAAAAATCTCGCAAACACATCTGCCGACGGCAAAAACACAACAACACAGTCGAACAACAACAGCAAGATGGTCAATTTTATTCTCCCCACGCACGCGGTGGTGGTGAGACAGCCGCAGCAAACTCTGAGTGAAGAAAAAACGACAATGGAAAAATGTAGAAGAAGAGAAGACAAATGAAGAGAAAAGCGAATTATATTGGCTCTCTTCAAGCAGAAGAGAATTTTACGCTCTGGTATTGAGTTGCTTGGAAAATGCTTCGTATCGACAAGCAACAACAATTCCGCAACCATTATCACCACCAGCAACAGCAGCATTAATGTGAATGAGAAAAAAAAAAGCAACACCACATCCTCACCAAACCCACAGCGCAACAACAACTCCGCTGTTATATACGCACACATGCAGCTCATACTCACTCTCGCTCATGCACAAACGATGGCTCTCTCTCGCTCGCACCTGCCTGCGGCTTCAAACAGTTTCGCCCTCTCTGTCACGCCACAATAAAAGTGAGGAAAAAATTGAAATTCGATTTCGATAAACGAACGAACGAACTCGAACGACAGCAAATGGATAGATTTTAACAAACCTGATTGGATGTTATTGACTGCGGTGCCAACGTTCCGCAGGCACACACACACACGCACACACACACGCACACACATACGCACGCACTCGCGATACTCACACCAATGCCACCGCCACATATGTACGCGCTTACATACCCCGCTGATTTTCAGAGAGCTCCTCTAGTTGAGGAAAAAACCTTCATTTTTCTTAGCCGCGCGACTTGTTGTTGCTGTTGCTGTTGCTGTTACTCTCGACTCAATACTCTTGGCGTGTCTTCTTCTTCTTCTTCTTCTTGCCGCTGTGTGTTGGAGCTCAATAACTCGCCGTAGCCTGGCTCGGCGTGAGCGAGTGAGAGAATAGGCAACACTGTGCCGCGTTGTCAATGCGATGTTTAGTGCGGTCTGATTTTTGCTTTTGTTTTAACGAAAACTTTCCACGTCTGCTCTCCGCGGCTCTCGAAGATTAACTTTGATTTTTCACAATAAACTTTATTATTTTATTGGCGCTCTCTGCTCTCGCTCTCAACGTGATGCGCGCAACTACTCAGCTCGGCTCAGTTTTCGAGAGCAAACGTTAGTTTCAGACGTCGAAGTTTCTCTTGTAGAAAAAGGAAAAAATTCGCAATTTTCTTGGTTTTCAATCGATTTTAGGTACGCAGCGATGCAGTTGCTTTGTTGTTGTAGGGGCGGGAGGGGCAGAGAAGGAGGCGAGAGGAGGGGTTTAGAGGAGAAAGGGATTGAAAAGATTGGATTTTCATCTATTTTGCGCAATATAAAATTACGTTGAATGAACTAAAATAAATAAAATGGGGCAAACTAAAATAAAATTATTATAAAAAAAACTAGAATAAAATAAACTACAATAAAATAAAATAAAATAGAATAAAATAAAATAAAATAAAGCGGATTAGAATAATTTAAAATGATTTAAAATAAAACAAAGTAAAATAAAATGGAATAAAATACAATGCCGCAAAATAAAAATTAATATAAAATAAAAAAGCAAAAGTTAAGAAAACAAAACAAAATCAGTTAAGCTGAAATAAATAAAATAAAACAAAATTAAGTAAAATACATTAAAATAAATGAAAATAATATAAATAAAAAATTGAAATAAAACGAAGTGAATAAGCTAAAAAACTAAAATAAATTAAAATAAAAGAAAATTAAATAAATCACAATAAAATAAAATCACGAAACAATAAAATAAATTAAAATAAAACAAAATTAAATAAAACACAATCAATAAATTAAAGTAACCAAAATGACTCAAAACTCAATAAAATAAATTAAAATAACATAAAAGAAAATGAACTAAAATAAGCTAAAATAAAATAAAATGAAATAAATTACAAAAAAATAAATTCGCAAACCAATAAAATAAAACAAAATTAAATAAAACACAATAAATAAATTAAAGTAACCAAAATTAAATAAAACTCAATAAAATAAATTAAAATAACATAAATAAAAAAATAAAATAAAAAGAAGTCAACTAAAATAAGCTAAAATAAAATAATAACATAAAATGCAATAAATTACAAAAAAATAAATTCACAAACCAATGAAATAAATTATAAAAAAATAAAAAAAAATTAAAATAAAATAAGTTAATATAAAATAAATTGAAATAAAATAAATTGAAATAAAATAAAATAAATTAAAAGTGAAATAAGTTAATATAAAATACATTAAAATTAGAACAGAACAAAATAAAGTAAAACTTTAAATTCCCTGCGCCTTGAAGTCTGCAGTAGTTTTCGCGACGCCGTGCGAAACTCGCGCTTTGAGTGCAAGAGCAGTCCAATGTGCGCCGCGAAGTATGCAACATTTTGTCTTCGCTTCCATTTTTTCGCAGTTGCTTCTCAGCAGATGCATTCGACTCAATGGAGAGCCAACAACAACAACAACAACAACGCGACGCTTTCCTTTGGCAGATTTAATTCTGCGCACGCCATGTAGTTGACAACATTTGTTGTTGTAGTGTGCGGAGGTTCTTCTTCTTTTTTTTTGCAAGTTCAGTCGGACGCTTTTGCGAGAGAGAAAGAGATTCGCTAACTGCGATGGATGGATTCCCAATCATCATCGATGTGTAGCCCGCTTTTCGGAGGAGTGAAGCGTAAGCAAACAAATAAAAGGGAAAGAAAGAACGAAAGAAAGAACGGAAGAAAGAACGAAAGAAAGAAAGAAAGAAAGAAAAGCAAAGGGAAAAAAGCGGAAAAATGTCAGCCCAGCGAGGAGAAAATCGAAAGAAGCCGAAGCGAAATAAAAGAAAAATCACCATGTATAGAAAATTCAGAGAGCGCATTGAGCTGATGAGTGAGAATGAGAGGCGATTGTGGCCGTCAGCAGTGAAAGGCGGGTGGAAGCGAGATGGCTACAGATTAATAAGTGCGAAAAAACGCACTAAAAGTAGTAGAAATCTTTATAAAAATTCAATACATAAGTGTGGAAAAGGGCACGGCATGTGCACGGAGAGTGAAGTAGGTGACTGACACCTCCGATGATCCTTCCGCCGTCCCCACCCTCGTCACAGCCAGCCACACTACAGCCTTCCGTCCCCCACACCCCCACCCCCAAACCCACCCCACCAACTTTCCGCGGGACTGAAAGGCTGACTGAAAACACATAAAATGAAAAGAATTCCAATATATAAGCAATTTTTTGCTCGCGATTTTTTTCCTTCCACTTTAATGCAATCTATAAGTTCGTGGTGAGTTTGCTGTTGTTGTACTCGCTGCTCGTACACACACACACACACACACACATACACACACACACGCACATACACAGCCAATGCTATATATAATAAAAATTGAATTTGAAGCATGCTTTCGGGCGTCGCAGCTTGATTGGGCGTCGGGCGTTGGGCGTCGGGCGCGAGCAGAAAGCAATGACAGCGCGCGAGCGGCTGCAACAACAAGGAAAGAAAAGAAAAAATCGCCTCGCTCTCGCCTGGGTGTCGCACTGAGGGTGTTGGCGGTGTGGGGGTGCTGAGCGGAGGGTGGGGTTGGCAAGACAGGAGGAAGGAGTAAAAAAAGAGTCGATTGAATTCGATTGGGCGCAATACTGGCAGCGGCAACAACAACGCCAGCTGGTAGGAGTTCGCACAGCATCATTTGGAAGCGTGCAGTCGATAGACGACGAGTATGCTTGAGCCGGTGAGTTGGGGCGACGAGGGGAGGAGGGTAGGCGAGTGGAGGGGGAGGAACTCCGAAGGGAGTGATGCTGAAAATCAAGGTATATAAATTGCTTTATTGGAAACGCCTTTCTACGGCTGCACTGCGCGTACCGCGTATAGAATGCATGCGTGCGTGTGTGTGTGCGTGTGTGTGTGTGTGTGTGTGTGTGTGGGCGAGTGCCTGTGTGGGTGTAGTTACGGCGTGTATATAATATACATGTAAAATAAATCGAAGCACCAATATGAAAGCTCCAAAACACATCCACGCACGCACAGGGAAGGGAAAGTCGGTGCAAAGCTTTCCGAGCCCGTTTTTCAAGGAAAGCCACTGCCTACCGCCTGAAAGTATGCAATGAAAAGTGCTCAACCCGCTTTTGTTATGTAATTTCAGTCAAGTAAGCTCATAGTTTTGTTCTAAACCGATTTTTTGCTATATTTTTCATGCTTTTCAGTATGATACTCGATACACGACAGATTTCGTTTCATTTTTAAATATCATTGAATGGTATTCGGCTCTTCATACTCCCCAAAGACTTGATAGGTCTACTTTTTGAATGTTTACTACTCTAAAAATCCATCCACCATCCAATTTATTTCCATCGAAATGCAAATAGATTTTATAACGCCTGCTCGTGTTGGCTATAATGTTTTAAAATGATAACACTTGTTATCTAATTGATACGCGAACAAATCAGAGCAGACACCCCGAACCGCCGTCCCGATGGCACCGTCTTAATACCAGCTACCCTGGAGCTCAATACACCAGCACCTAACTATCGCTCCGAATCGCTATTTGCTATCTAAGATTCCATAAATCCTTCAAAGCGATTTTTGTACAAACGCGCTTATCTGCTCTTCGTATTGTATATGATGGCCGCGCAATAATATCTATCCACACTAACTACTTTGATAGGATTTATCTTATCTGGCGCGTATGGAGAGTCGAGTCATCCACCAATAGGCAGAATCGTTCGGCCCGCCGCGATTCCTGTGCGATTCGTTCTACTTCTTGGTTGCTTCTTCGACGCAGATAGCCAAAGTGGATACTAATTAAAGCTGCCGCGTTCAGATCCAATAGTTGCAGGCAGGCAGATGTACGAGAGTGTGTATTGAGATGAAATTCAACTAATCAGTGTTTGCTTCTCAACGCGAAGATATACTTCGAGACGTGGAGCTTCAGAAATGGGGGAACAACGTTTGACAGATAAGGCGTAAAAATTTCAAAAAAAAAGTATTTTAATTATCTAATTATGCTGTCATAAATTGTTATTCTTTCTTTTTTTAGTAAAAGTAGTTTTGATTGCTGGCTTCCCCTCCACAAAAAACCACATAACAATGATATACTTGAAATTTTATCTGTATACCGAGTATACTCTGGATTTGTGTAAATTTGTAGCTACTTTATTATTGCATACAAATAAAATTGATAATAATTTGAGTTTATTATTACTGCTGTGGCTGCTGCTGCTGCTGCTGCTGCTGCTGCTGCTGCTGCCTCTGTTGTTGTTGTTGTTTAGTATTTTTGAAGAAATCTGGTACGCCAGTAGCTGAAGTACTCGTATATGCCATGAAATATCATTGTCTGCATCAGTTGTTAATTGTTATTTGACGAGTTAAATACTTTTGACGATGTAGGAAGAAATGAAACGCGTATAGATATTTTTAAATTAATTATTTTCAACTAGACGACGGCATTTCGTGTGAAGCGGTGAAATCGGGTGGAGAAATTCAACAAAACTTGTGAAAAAGTGAATATTTTCTTAATTGACCTCTACTAACTTTAAAACCCCCCCATGAATTGAGGTGATTTTTAACTTTTTTATGTAACTAAGTTTGTGTAGATGGGGTTTCCGTAAAAATGTGTTGTATTTGTTGAATTTATGATGAATAAACAAAGGAAATTTGGAACGCCACTAGTTGGAGGACATGAAAGCTGCAACGTTTAAATGCCGTTGAAATTGTGCAGTCAACTAATCAAGCAGTTAAAATTTCATTTACATAATAGCATAAAAGTTATGCGAACTTTTAAAATTTTATAAGTAAAAGCTTGACATTTTTGGTAAAATTTGTTTTATTTATCTATTAGTAATTTTCAAGTGAAGAGCTTAATTTTGACTAGCTAAATTAAAGTGTCAGCGAGTATTACGTACGCTGTACTCAAGTCAAAAGATAGTTTATTATTTTTAAGGCTTTTTCTTTAATTGCTTGCATTAAAGTAAATTTGATTTACAACCTAATTTTTTCTCTTTATTGCAGGTAAGACTCTTTGATGTTCGTATTCTCCTCCCCACCATGTTCGCCTGAGTAAGTTTTAAAGTAATTAATCATTAGTTTGTCCGTTCATTCCGGAAATATATGTGTTGTTTTTTTAATTAGAAGAGAAAAACTCACGACATTTCAAATTTTAAGCTTCAAAATCTAATATTGTTCATTAACAAGTAGAAAATCTTAACAAAAACTTAATTAAAAGAAAGGTTAAAAAATGCAAAGCAGAAAGCAAATTCAGATTACGCTATTGAAATAAATCGGCTCAGAAACTCACTCCGAAAAGTAGATTCACATGCTGTGATATCACATCAACCTCGTTTAACTCGAAATTATAAGTTTGGCAAAAACGAAGCACATTTTTAGGCGTTTAAACTCTCGAGGACATCTAGAGTCTTCAGTTTTCGAGTTTTCATTGTGAAACCTCCACCGAGTGTTGTGCTTGCTATTCATTTGTGTTCCACAATCTCAGCTGAGGTTTCGAGAATTTTGAAACGCTCTTTCCACTGCAGGAATTCACCATACTTGAGTTTAAGTGCCAGAGCACTTTTGCTTTCTCTCCACAGAAAGCCACACGTCAAGCCAGCGACATTCGCAGGCAGAGTATCCTTCCTGAACCGGCTTTTTGCCCTCCTTACCCTACCTGCAGCCTTTTTACTGATCCCCGTCCTCCCTTCCTACGAGCGCCACTCTTCCAGCAAAATGTGCAGCGATATTTTTCAACTTCCACTGCCTACCGCAGTCAACGCTAATGATGCTCACTTTGTCTGTCTGCAACATTTCTTTACGCCTTTTTTCTGATTATTGCTGCTTCTGATGTTGTTGTTGTTGTTGTTGTTGTTGTTGTTATGATGGTTTTTGTCCTGCTTTTTAAAAAAGACTTAAGTTTTCATTCATAAATGTGGATGCAATACAACAAAATTGCCACGAAAAAACCGCATGTCAAAAAACTTTTATGCCTCCCACGCGTGTCTGTTGCAAACAGCAACAAACAGTAAGTAACACTAACAGCAACAACAACAACAACGACAACAACCACACCACCAAAAGAAGGTGCGTTTAGTTGACGACGCATTTTTAAACCTGCTTAAATTCAAGGCTGTAGGTATCTCGCCACAAATAAAAAATCCAGAAAAAGCAGAAAATGAAAAAATCCCTTCATATGAATGGAGTACCCTTCGGAGCTGGATAAGGAAAGGCATAATTTATGTCTCATTGAAGGCCCTTTCATGCACTGCAATCAAGTATTGTTAGTTGATTACATTTGGAAGCCTACCAGCAGGCGTGTTAATTGAAACGAACTCCAAGCAGAGGAGCAACATTGGAGAGCAAAGCTTAAATATGAGGAAGAAAAAATACCGACACGATTTAAAAACTTACAAATAATGTTCTCTGAAACAACGTACCCTTCATCATAAATTTGTACCGAAAGTTCCCTCCATACAGAAATAGAGTTTTTCATTTTTATTAAGAAAAACCCATAATAGTGCTATTTTCATAAACAAAACAACGATTACCATGAGAGGTTTTGTTGCAATTTTTATAATTTCGAGCAGTCTAAGAAGTCGCGGAGACGGAGTATATGTGCTGAGATTTCAAGGAGTGTTAAAAATTAGTATCCCTATGATCTCTAGAATCTGAGTTGTTCTCTTAACCATTCTGAAATTTTTATTATTTTCCCACAGCTGTTGAAGCCATGGGAAGATTTCTGCAATAATGTGCAAAATATAAAAAACAACAGGACCCCTTATTTGCGATTATCGCTAGAACTATAATGAAATGTAGAGTTTTCCTGGAAATATAGCAGACGGCAAGAGGAAGGAATGTTTTTATAGAAACACTTTTTATTATAAGTTGTAATTGTAATCTATTTGAAATCTAGTTACTTTTATTATGCAATTACAATTCAATTACGTTATTTCTGAATTCAGATCTGTCATAACGCGGTTTTCACTTAAAATTTTAATGAAGCCATTATATTTTCATACAGCTTCAGGAACTTTTATTGGAATTTCAAAAAACCTCTATAATTGACATCCCTATAATCTCTAGAATCTCAGTTGTTTTCTATGTTAATCCGATATTTTTTTTACAATTCCAAAATTAAGAATCCCTACTTCCCACATTATTTCGACCATCGCTAAAGTTGTCGCTAGAAATTCAAGACTTTTATTATGATTCTAAAAGAAACTACAAGTTTTTGCAATCATTTCCATACAAAAGCGAAAACTTCAGTATTTACATATTTCGCTAATATTCCAACACATCCTGGACAAACTTCAGCATGTTCTTCGATCTTCAGCACTCAATAAAAAATTAAATTTATTCATAACTCCTAATGCAAGAGATTTAGTTTTCTTTTTATTAATATCTCGTCGTGCGCTTTTAATCGTATGCTAGCGCAAAAAAATTCCAATATAATATCAACGCCTTTAAAGCTTATCGCAAAAAATGTTTCATTCATAAAATATGCGTCTTTTGTGAGTTCGCGCCTCCTTTTTTATCCACAGCCATGCTGTGGTCTACCGTGCTCGCTGTGGTTGCACTCGTATTTCCTTCGCAGACTTCAATTTCAATAACGTCTCCTTTTTAACGCCCTCGCTCATTATATGCAAATTTCAATAAGTTCTTTTCAATTAAATTCGATGATAGTAATAATTGCGATGCTGATGAGGTTGATGATGATGATGATGATGACTCTGATGCTGACGGTCATGATGATGATGATGATGATGATTGTGCTTGTGCCGAGGTCGGAGATGCCGTTGAAGTTTATTTCACTGCTGCTGATCCTGTTGTCAATGATAATGCCGCTGATCAGGCTCAGATCATTCCGTCATCAGCCGCACAGCAACAGCGTGGATATCGTCAACGCACGAGAGACATACATTGTCGTCTGCCTGCGTACGATTTCTTGCTGCTTTTCGCGGTTTCGCATTGTTTTCTTTCTCGTTTGGCGCATTATTATCTGCAAACAGGAAGAACCATAATATAAAATTTATTGCATTAATGCCGGGCCGGCATACGTTCGGTCGGTCGGTCGCACAGCGCAGTTTTACCCCAAATCACTTTGATTGAACTCGAGCACAAAAGTTTTTATTAATTTCTGCTGCCGAGGCCAACTCGCTTGATAATTCGCAATGCTCGAATTTGTTCTCTTCTTCTCTTCTCTGCGGTGCTTTTTTCTTGATTCCTTTTGGTTTTTGATTTCCTGTCTGTTGTATGATGAAAACAATTGATATGCAAACATTTATTATTTTCGATCGAATTTCAAAGTTTTCTGCTGCCGATGCTTTGTTGCTGGTTTTTATTCTTCGCCTCTTTTTTTTACTATACCAAATTGGCACATGCAAAGAGGAAATTGAATAAAATGCCTCAACTAAGCGTGGGAGCGTTTGGCAATCATTAAGGAAATTAAGTACGTACCAGGAGATTTCGGATATCATCGCTGCAGATGTGGAAACAATGAAGCAACAGTTCTTGCATTGGAAATAGGAATTCTTGTGATGCTTTTCAGCTCGGCTAGTTTTCTTCTCTTTAGTTATACATTGAAGCCATTTTTGCATGTTTGTCCTATAGTAACTTCGCAACCCTGACCTCTGTGGTACCCCTTCTTGGTTTATAATATTTTTCTAGGAACCAACTGCGAGACTTTTTATGTTCCGTTAAAAAATTTGCTCTTCCCTAGGAAATTGAAAGATGGTGATTCGTGGATTACGTAATAACTAAATTATACAATGAGAAAATACAAAGGATATCGAATTCCCTATTTTTGAGAAGCATTTTATCTTTAACTATTTTCAAAACATAGTTTGTCCAACAACTGCCAAGGGAAATTCTATTTATTCTTGCACAATCTTTTCAGCGCTTTCGTTTACTTATCGCTCTCTTCCTCTCGATGTTCGATTTTCCCCTATTCTCTCCTCTCGCTCTGGCGAAGACATCAAATTTATAAACTTCCGCTTCCGTTTTGTCATATCTCATTGTCACTAATGGCTGGTATAAATCATCGCTATATCATAATTTTTGGTTTTTGTTATATAGTTTGTAATTTCTTTTTCGTCGTGTTTGTGCTGTTGTGCTCGTGTTTGTGCTGTTGTGCTCGTGTTGTTGTTGTGGTTGTGTTTCTCATACGGTAAAATCTTCCATCGTCACGAGCACCGAATTGAGTCCAAGTCTACTACCGCACGTCTTGAGCGGGAGTCTGCTGTTGCCACATAGAAACGTACAAATCACAAGTGTTGCTGGCACTGGCAGTGGAACTGATGGCGATGTCACACTATTGTTTCTCGATGTTGTTGCTTTGAATGACGATGATAATGATGTGGTTGTTGTTCGCATTGTTGTTTCTTCATGTGTTTAACTGTTATTCTAATGCGGTTCCACATGATTTTGTTTTGAATTGATTTTTCTTTTCCCACCGTCCTTCCCCCCTCTCCTCACGCAGTACATCGCTTGAAATCAAGAAGAAGAAGAAGAAGACGACGAAGGAGAAGTGAAAAATACAAATAAGAGACAACACCAACAAAGTCTGAGAATCATATATTCGAAAACTAAGTATGAGAAATCTGTGGCGGCTGATCATTGTTGCTCTTCTGACTTCAGCTAATGTTGCTGCGGTTGTTGGTGTTGCTATGCTGTTGGCAATGATTTGACTCTATGCAAACACACACACACACACGCGTACATACACATGCACAGTTATATTCACGTCCTGCATGCATGAGTGTTGCGAATGTCAACAGTCATCAGATGGACAGAAAGACGGATCGTCGCATTAACAAGCCGACAGAGAGGAGAAACAGTCGAGAAAACCTAGCTAGGCATTCAGAGAAAGTCTCGACACGCGGCTGGAAACACACGCAAATACTCGCGACAAACAGACAGTCAATTCGCCGTAAAGACTGACAAAAACTGACTGACGACGGCTGCGACGACCTCTCTGTGACGCGTGTTGTTGGCAAGTACAATCAACTTGGTGCAGCGATGATGGTTGCTGCTGCTGCTGTTGTTGTTGCCTTTGTTGTTGTTGTATTTATGATGTTAGTATGTGTGCTTGTTAAGGGTTGCCATTGTTGTGCACAGCGGTGGGCATCATATTCAGCAGCAATTAAAAATGTCAACCTTTTCTGACAGCAGTGGCGGTTAAAAAAAAATACCAAACTTTATACTTCCATAAGCTTCGGTTTAAACAATTTACTAGAATTTCGCACCATAAATGGCAGTGACAAACTTTTGGCGCGATATAAAGATGCGAACAAAAATTAATACTTCTTTCAGCAACTCGGAGTAGCAAAATTATGATTATGATGATGATGGTGATGATGAAAAAATCTTTCTTCCCATTAAACTAGAAATTTTAGTGACGCTTTTTTCAACTTTTACGCTATTTCCACTTCTATGAGTGTGAAACTCGTGCATCGAAAGTTGTTGTTCATCATCTCTGATGCACTTGATGAACTTCTATGAAACCCTTTAAAAGCCGATTGCTGTTGGTAGAGGAACAACAACAACAACAGATTCAAAATATCATCAAATATTCATCGTAGCCGTCATCACCATCGCCATCAGTAACAACAACATTTGTAGCCGCAATCAAGCTGCAAACCCTGCAAAAAACTGCACCAGAAGCAACACCGCCAGCAACAATAACAACAATAGCAGCAATAACAACAATAACAACAACAAAGCAACAATGCTTGCAACAGTTGTCCGCTCAACTTAATTTTGAGGGAATTTTTTGTTGTTCCTGCTGTTGTACTCGACAAAAATAGACAGTTAGGCAAATTCTGCAAACCCACCCACTCAAACGCACGCACGCACACACGCACACACACACACCCACACACACACACACTCACACACCAATACACGCACACACACTCCCGTACATACACGTATTTAGCTGTACAGCAACTTCCTCTCTACGAATTGCTTTAGAAAAAAACCATTTTTTTGAAAGGTCAAAACTGTTTTTGAGCTCAACGCAGTCAGTCGCCGCTGCCGTCGCCGTCGCCGTCGCCGCCGACTACAGGATTATTTTGAGGTTGACAGGTGAGCGCGAATTTTGTGTTGTTGTTGCTGGTGTTGCTGTTGTTGCTGTTGTTGTTGTTGTTTGGCTGGCTACTTTTTGCCGGTGCACAATAAAAGAAGGCAATTTCAGTGCAGCAAAGAGGGTGTAAAATAAAAATTCAAAAACGGCGAAATATGAGGGAAAAAAACTAGAGTTCGTTGAGGGAGTAACAAGGTCACATTTGGAAAAATGGGTCAGTGTGGACAGGACGAAACGGGAGCATTTGGCAGGAGTGTGGAAGCGTTTGAGAGGACATTAAAACAATGAAAATATTGTTGGTTCGCCGCACGGCGGACAGTCACTGACCTCTCGTAATGCGGTGACTAAAATTTGTAGCTTCTCAATGGTTTCGACATCCTACAAATCCCTCAAAATCTTTTTGGTAACAAACTACAATCAGAATTGTGAAGTGCTAAGAAAACTGGAAACACTGGTGTTGGCGAAGAATAGAAAGACTTTGGAAAAAAGTGCGCGAATTGCTAATTATTACAATCAACAGCTTAGCGATGAAATTTCCTATGAATTCGTCGAAAAGGCTTCGCAACAAAAGATGCGCGTATCGTGCGATCGCAGCGCTTTTAACCTCTTTATTTTCTAGATGTTCTTGTCTATTCTTGATTGACATGCACCGCTGCTAGCAGCACACATTTCATTGCGTGTTATTAAGTGTACGGCGACCAATATTATCAATTAAAAATCTAAAATAGAAGCCAACATCGCGAAACATTGTGTTTCAAATGTCTGCAAACTCGAAATTAATTTAGTTTTCGACTAGACAAGGAAACTAATTTAATTTTAGCTACATGTTCGTCTCACACAATGCTGGTAGACCACTACGCCCCCCCCCCCAACCCCCTCACCCTCTCCCTCGCCCGCTCTGCTGAAATTGCTGCCTGCTAAAAATACGAGTAAGCAAACAATTCGATGCGCCATCGAATCGAAAGTGACATTAATTATTCTTAATATTATCAGCAACAATAGCAGCGCGCACATTTTTGCACTGCGTACACACTTGGAAAATTAGGTGAGAAGCCTGAATTTCACATACTCTTCAAGAGTCGCCTTTGAAGATTTCTAGCCGCTTTTTCGCTTAGTGTATTAATTCCTATTGCGCGCTCGTAACCTTTTTCGATTTTTTGGCTGTCTGCTTGCTACGCCTCATCTACTTGTGATGCTTCATAAAATAATGTTTTGGCTTCAATACCCTCGCGCGAAAGTATCTGCCGCGCACTCCAACAGTTCAGCGTCACCGCCATCACCGCCATCACCGCCGTCACCGCCACCATCGTCACCGTCATCATCAAATGCTGCACACAAAAATAGGCAAATAATTATTTAAGAATTTCTTGATTAATTGGCATCGCAGCATACTTCGTGCCAACAACAGCCACCGCAGCAGCAGCAGCGGCAGCAGCGGCAGCAAAGCATTAAAATGCATTTCTGCCGCGCGCCATCCACACGAAAGCATTGTCGGCGTTGCCAGCTCGTTGCAGACAACGCCGATGCGGCTGCAGCATGGCCTGTGTGATGTTCATTATAAATTCAATTGTTTTATTTTAAACTCTGCCACGCTATTTATTTCCAATACACAACAGCGTGCAACTTTTTCGCTTGCATTGTAGTTTACGCGAGTGAGATGCAATAGTGGCGAAGACACAAGAATTATTCTTTTTTTTTTTTTTTTTGTAAGCGTTTTATTGCCACTAGTATTGGCATTACATCGAGGAAATTCATTAAAATAACGTTGAGTTGCAGCAATGTATGTCAAACTTGTTGTCTGTCGGTACCTAACTGACGACGGTCTGCTGTTGGCAGCACATGACAATCTCGCTCGGCTTGTTGGTTCTTCAGCCTGCAATAGGCTTGCAAGAAATCTTGTACATTCAGCATTCAAAGGCAGTCCTTTTGAGGTTTGAACGCGTCTGAAATCAACTTTCCAAAGCGATTTAACTTCATATTTGGGTTGCCAACCTATAGTAACTTTTATCCCAAGCTTGTCCCTAATACGATTTTTAGCACTTTGTGAAGCTTAAAAGTCGTACTTGTGATTTACGTAGTACTTTTTAATATTATTATTACGAATTTTAAAAATTAACCAAAAATATGATGAAACGATTATCTTCTTGTTATAACCTTAAAAGTCGAGTGGTGCTGCTATAATCTCATCTAATATGTCTGCAAATTGTTAATTGTAAGAGGAAATATGAATAATGATAATTAATTAATAAAAATAAATATGCTAACGTAAGTTTTTATGTGCTCCACTATTGCTGTGCTGGTCTCTGTGTTGCTCTAGCAGTCCCTCCTTCCCGTCCGTTTTGTTCCACTTACAAAAATTAAAATTCCCACTGCTGCAAAGCTTTCAGTCTCCGAACACCTTCAGCGTTACTACACCCTCTTCATTTGTCATCTGCCTACTAGTTGACACAGCAAATTGACGTGACAATCTTTTACATTTCGATTTTTGAACATCCCTCACTTCCACAGTCCTTCTCCTCGTCGTACTCTCCCTCTCTCTCTCTCTCTCTCTCTCTCTCTGCTCATTGAATCCATCCATTCTACAAAACAAATCCATTCTCGCCAAAATATTTGCTCTTGCCTCGATCCGAAGCGAAAAGTCCTCAAGGAGTTGCTGCAAGTTTTTCTCAAGTTCGTCCTTATCGAATGGTGGTGCGGCGTGATGACTGCGGCATTTCTGCTGCGACGGTAGAGGACGGGTTGAGATGTCTCGTTTTGTTTCATTTTGTAAATAACAAATCAGGCATTTATAAATGATGTGCGCACAAAATCTCCTCCACTCATGAGCTGGAGAATTTCGCAAGTAACTCCTTGCTGCGGCTGGGGCGAGATGTAGGCTGCCTGCGACATTTCTGTAAAAGGCTGCTGTGTGTTCTGTGAAAGCCGACAGCCCGCACAGATACTCGAAGACGACGTATTTCAATCTAATAAGACATGATTGTAATTAATTAAATTAATTCGTTTCGGTTTAATACACGAAACGGTTACAGACTTTCGAGAACGTCGATTCTGATTAGAAATTTCGGGGCTGTCAGGCTGGTTAACAGGCCTTTGGTTGGTGGGGGTGGGGGGGCTGCGGGGGTGAACGATGGAGGCGGCGACGGTTAGGCTGTCGCTTGAGTTGAGTGTACGAGACTAATGAATTGACATTGATTGGAAGTTTTGATTGAAATTGTAGATTTTTGCTAAAAATCTGGACGGAGAAATTTTACTAAGTAGTTTCTGGACGATTTGGAGGAGAAGATAAGGGTGGCTCTGGGTCGAAAAGAGTGGGATTCTTCCTTCGGGAAAATAGAAACGGATTATTTTAAAGTAGAGTGAGGGTGAGAGTGAGTGATAGAGTTATTCTGAGGTGTATTTGAGTTCACTTGGATAGTTCTGAATGGGTTGATCCAGGATGGTGTTCGGGTATTCGTGGATCCTCCATAGCGTCGGCTTTTCGACCAAATAAGGTGGCAGCACGAGATAAATTGTGCCATTTCAAGCTTAATTAAAGACTCTGCGGCTGGGAATAACGACGAGAATGCACAGTGAAGACACAATTAAATAATCAGTATTGATTTTCCGCTTTACTCACGGGATCCTTAAGTAGTTTCCTGGGTAGAGAAGGAGGGAAGGAGGGAAGGAGGAGAACAAGCGGAAGGCGAACGAAGGAGGACAAGAAGGCCAGACGGCCGACATTCTCTTGCTACCCCTCAAAGTGGTTTTCGCGCCTCTTTCCTCTCAACTCATTTGGATTTTATACTTCTATACATTCGCATATATAAAATACACACCGATACACGCACATATAAGAGTCTTAAGATTACATGCACACATTAAAAAGTACAAACAACAACAGCAATTTCTCCAATTTTCCCCCCACTCATCATTCCACACAAACACTCGTTAAAAGAGGTTGTTGTTGTTGTTGTTGTTGTTGTTGTTGCTGCTGCTGTTCAAAGTTGCCATCAGTTCGAATTACAAAAGCAAATCGTTACGTTGCCGCTGTTGTTGTTTTCTTTACTTTTTTAAATAACTGTAACTGCTGCGTACTTTTTTACATTTAATGCTGCATATGAAAGTCAAATAAACGTCGTCTTAATGTTATTCTTGTAGCAGTTTGTTGTTGCTACGTAGTGTTGTTGGTTGGTTAATTGTTGTTGCTTGTTGGTTGTTGTTGTTGTTGTTGTCTTCCCACATAAGGTCGCCGCGTCTCCTGCGTGTTGCTGCCGCTGTGGCTGACAACGTCAAAGTCGTCGCGCTCATCAACCATTCCATCGCCTCGCATCGCCTCGCATCGCATCTTCGAATGAGCGGATGTCTGATGAACAAAAAGTGTTGTCAACCCTTTCGCTGGTTTTTATGGTTGTTGTTGTTATAATTTGCTTCTATGCCTTCTGCGTTTGCGTTTCGCTTCTTCTTCATCTTCCCTCGACAAACAATGTCAACCCACACACGAGCTACTTTAATCTCTCTCTCTCTCTCCTCGTCGCCGCGACTCCCCCTTCGTGACGCACATCATTAAACGCAATTAAAAATCATCTTATTTTATGCGCTTGTGTGAGTGCAGAAAATGGCTGCAGGACGAACGCAGGACTCATTCCGTCCCCCCGCCCGGCCTACCCTGCCGCCTCCTCCACGCACCTCTGGCTCGGAATTCATGTCTCCGTATTTTGATGCCTTTACACTCTTTACAACCACCCACCGCACCTCCTCCCCCACACCCCCCTCCACCCCTTCACCACTCCATTCCAGCTGCAGATGAGACAAAAGTACGGCTGTCATAACACGCTTTAAAAATCGAATCCTTTTCGTTATTCTTGCTGCTGCTGTTCGTACTTTTTTGACATCTTCTTACTTTGCCTTCCAGCTCACATCACGTGTGGCAACCCTTTTTTCGACTGTTGTGAATCCCTTGAAACCCCTTCTTTGTTCTGCACCCACCACACCGCAGCCGCCCCGAGCCCCCTTCCCCTCTCCCACCGCACACCTCCGTCACTGTTTTACGCAGCTAATTTATATGAAGAGAAAAAGTAAAAATTTCGTTTTAAATAAATAAAAAGCAACAACATGATTCCATCTATTTATCTCTCGCATACGTATTCATGCATGCATGTGTAGACACACACACACACACACACACACCCACACCCACACACGCATTGCTCTGCGATTGTGTGAAATTTCAAATTAGAAAATATTAGTTGAAAATTCAAATGAGTTTCTTTTGGGCAAACATTTTTCTTGCTACACAAAAGCAAGCAAAAATCAAACAAAACCTGAAATCAAACAACTGCTGCCGGTGCTCAGCATCAATGGCAACACTGGCGGCAAGGCTAGAATGTGTATGGATGATTTCGGTCGCAAGTTCTTCTTCTCCTTCGTCTTTCAAAGCAGCACAAATACAGCGGAAGTCGTGTGTATGTGTGTGTGCGTGTGTATTGTTGCATTTAATATTTAAATAAATAATTAGCAAAAAAGGATACTTTTTACATCCCTCTCCCTCTTTCGCAACGGTTGCCTTGCTGTGTACACACGGTTAATGAGGTTTGAAAATTGCAGCGGAAATTGAAATGTGATGTGTGTGTGAGAAAATGAAGTGAAGGAAACTTAGTAGGGCTTTTTTGAAAATAGTAGTAGATCTACTACTATTTCGAAAAAAAGTAGTAGATCTACTACTATTTCGAAAAAATGTGTTATTTTGCTTTTTTTAATAATTATAAAATTACTTTGGAAGCATGTATTTTTCATGCATATTTTCATTATTCTAGATCGAGCGGTAAGATTATTACACTGCCCCGGTCCTGTGCTACAGTAAAACAAAAGTTACATAAACTTACGTAAGATCAACATTAAGCTTGAAATGAAAAATCACATTCTGCTCTAAATAATAAATTCATATTTAATTAGCTCTAATTGGTTGCGTAGGAGTAATGAAAGGGTGATGGATGAGAAAAGGGAGTAGAAATGTGATCACCTTTAAGTAGAGAACGAAAGCGGTGCTGCCATGTTTAACTTTTGCTTCGCTCAAGGATTTCTTTTCAGCCAAATGAAAGCGCAGTAGGAAGTAGTAACTCAGTATTTTAATAATTTATTATTATGATAATAATTATAATAATAATTCTAATAATATTTAATAATAATTAATAGTTAATTTATGTGAAAACTTAAAAATTGAAAAATCCAAAAAATTAACTGTTATTAGAATTACAAACCAAGGAGAACAACAACGCAACAACAGGATATTTAGAAAACTATTATTTTCTCGGAATATATTGTAATAAAATATTGAAGAATAAGCTAACAAATAATTAAGCATCAAGAAAAGATTTCGTACATAATTATATGGGATTTATTCTCTTATTTTCCTTAGTTGACAATTGTGTTTCATAATTCCCATTTACTTTGTAACATTTCCAACCTTTATACACTTTTAATGTTTTCATTGACTATTGCTGTGAAAGTTTTTCTAAAACACTACTATTTTGAAGGAGTCCCTACTCTTTCCGTTCACTCATTCCTCTTTTGCTTAACACAGTGTAATATTTATTTACAATCATATCAAAACAAACTAGCTGCACATACAAATGATAAAACATCAACTCCGTTCTTGATACTTTCCTCCTCCCTTTTTCGCTCCCTCTCGCCCTTTTTCAATCCTCCCTTCGCCGTCCTTTACCTTCTCTGATTCTCCGAAAAACCCAAAAATATTACTTGACCATCATTTCGCATTAGGAAATTTTACGAATACCAAAAATAAGAGTTTTAATAATTTCACTGCTTATCCTTTTTATTACGTATGCCGCAACCGTGCCTTTTTACTGCATATGTGAGCGCATGCCATGCCATCCTCATGGAGCTGGGGAGCCGAATTTCACCAAGTACGAGTGAAAGGGTTGCGTTTTCCAAATTATACGCATACAAATCCCTGAATACACTTTTACCTCACCGATAAAGTGGAAGCGAAGACCACACGCGTGTGTGTAGTTCGGGAGATGCTTTTGTTATTTTAAAATTTGCTGGGAAAAAGTGAAAATGAGAAATGGAGTTCCAGCTGGAGGTGGGTGGAGTAGAAAAAAGGTAGCATTCGGTCATTCCTATGCATTCGAATAAATAATTAAGAATCTACATGTTAAGCCGCACGCAAACCCTTTTATTTGCTTTACATCTTTATGATGTTTGTTGCTTTTTTTTGCCTTTTCGTACGAGGGGCTGATTGTATGCGGGTGAAAACATTATCAGCATCACCATCACTTTTGGGAAGATTTTCCATACCCTTTCCTCTGCCATCATGGCAGTGATGGTCAATTTTTGACAAGCTGACCGTCTTTGGTTTTATTATTGATTAGATTTTTCAACAGCAACAAAAACAGCAGTTTCTTTTTTGCTATATTAACGAAAAACAGAGAAACGTCATTGCAAATTACAATTAATTACAATTTTGTAAAAAGTTTTAGAAATTAAGAAAAAATTCCAAATTCGCATTTTACTCGTTGTTCATTCAGAGAATTTCTTAGTTTCCAGTGTAGAAACTGGCAAAAAGAAAATGTGGAAAATTATGAAAAAGCCAAATTACAAATTTAAAAATAGTAGTGGTGACAAAACAACCTGTAAAAGCTTAGAAAATACTAGAACTCCGTTTATAACTTCGTTTTAGTTCACAAATGTTAGTAAAAACGGAGAAATAAAAAATTAAACTCAATTTTCTAAAAAGTAGTAGATCTACTACTATTTTTAAAACACAAAAAAATCATGTTTTTGGTATTTTAAATGTGTGCATAACACTAAAAGTTTATAAGTTTAGTTTTTTTTGTTTAGGGTACTGAAATTAATTATATTTTAAAGTACAAAAGATAGTAAAACCTCATTTTTTAAGGAAATCTTCCAAAAAAAGACTAATTCTGATAAACAACATAAATGCTCCCGATTAATTTCTTCTACATATTTAAAAACTAACTTAAAATACGCATTTTCTTTATTACAAATCACTTCTTTACTTATTTGTTTTAAAATCAAATGCTTCCCGCTCAAAATACACAAAATGAAGCCTTCCAGCTGAAATCGTGAACACAACAAAACCAGTGTTGCCTTGCAGCAGTAGGGGAAAAAAAGAAAAACAAAAGCACTTTTAAAATCCACAGCTAAATGAATGGTCGAAAATTTCTTAAATGTCACAACTGTCACTCGAACAGAGCTGCAAATTTGCAAACACAAAAGAGGAGAGAAAAAAAATGCACAAGGAAAAACAAGAACTTCAAAATTTATAGAAAAGAACTTGATAAACAACTCGAACAAAAAAAAAGAAAAAAAACAAAGCTTCCGCATTGATTTGCTTTGATTGAAGAATGAAGAATAATGAAAAAATCGTTGAATGCCTTGCGATTTGCATGTCAACCACTTTTTTCGCACACCTACGCTTTCAAAGAGCTGCGTGAGAGCGGGAGGCTGGCGACCTCCCTCTCCCTCTCTGCCCTTAACTACGCTTTCACTACTAATTACAATTCTGTTGCAGCTGACTGTTTGTAAGCCCACTTTTGCTTATTGTCGATGTTGTTGGTGTTTCCAGTGGCATTGTGGTCCGCGTCCCTACAACGACGAACACCCTTCAAGGGCGAGCAAAAAAGTGCTTTTCTTCCCCTTTCGCTTTTTTCCTTACGTTTTCTGCACAAATCATGCAGGCGGCAGAAATAAGGGTACCTCTTCTGCTACGCATTGTTGACGGGGCGACATGTGGCTGGCACGAGTTCGATTTTTGAGAAAATTTTGCGCGCCAATATTACTCAATTTGATTCTTCTTGTTCGGCTCGACCAAAGGAGTGAGAAGCAAAAAAGGAGGTTGCAAAAGTAAAACAATTGGCAACCCTTTTGGCATGTGCCGGCCGAGGGCAGAGGGCAGGTTACCCTACTGCACCCGGAGAAGCTACTTGAGAAAGTTACAGCATGCCAATGGGGTGGAAGTGAAGTGAAGACGCAGTAATCAGTGTTGCAGCAAAGTACGATACTTTTTCGCTAAAAGAAGAAGAAAAGAAGAGAAACATCTTTTGAGGATTTCACTATTGAAAAAAGGTATTTAAAAATTGATTCTGAATTTTTCTGACTTTGGCAAAATAAAAAAAAACACTCCTAAACTAACTAAAATAGTAGTAAATTTGCTACTATACTAAAGTAGTAAATTTACTACTTCTTTAGAGCAGTAAGATTACTAAAAGAAGTAAAATTTTACTAAAAAAGTAGTAAATTTACTACTATACTAAGGTAGTAAACTTACTACTTTTTTAGAATTACGAAAACTTTCACTAAGCGTTGCTGCAAATAGATAAATTTTTATAAAAAAGTAGTACATTTAGTACTATGATAAGGTAGTAAATTTAGTACCTTTTTTAGAACTACGAAAATTTTCATTAAGCGTTGCTGTAAATATATAAATTTTACTAAAAAAAGTAATAAATTTAGTTTTATGATAAGGTAGTAAATTTAGTACTCTTTTATAATTACGAAAATTTTCATTAAGCGTTGCTGTAAATATATAAATTTTACTACAAAAAAGTAATAAATTTAGTTCTATGATAAGGTAGTAAATTTAGTACTTTTTTTAGAATTACGAAAATTTTCATTAAGCGTTGCTTCATTTTTGTACTCGCTCCGAAATACGAGTAGAGAATCATAATTTCTCGGAGTAAGTCTGAAATATAAACTTGTTGCAAATCTGCCTTTTTAATGCATTCAAACCTTTCATTCCGAAAAAGTACTCATAATCCTTTTGAATTATAAAATAATGCTTGCTTAATAGATTTGCTCTACAGAATAGAAAACACATTTGATCTGTGAAAAACGAATTCAGCTTTCCGCCCGACTGCAGAAACAATTCGACTTTTAGACTCCTCACTTGCCTCCTGACACCTCTTTTACTTGTTAAAAAACATACAATTTTTCGCTGCCTTTGAAAGTACGAGTATTTTAAAAACTCTTTAGCATAAAAACGATTTGGTTATCATAACGAAGAAGATACGAAAAAAATAGAATAATATAAAAATCAACATGGGCAAAATTATAAATGAAAAACTGCATGAAAAAACAAAGCGGAATCATGCGAGTGGATCCTTCAAATCTATTAAAAGCAACGCTTTTCAATGCGTGCTCACTACACACACTCTCTCCCTCCAGTCTCTCCCGTTGCCCGCTGCCGATAATCTCTTCCACTCACTCTCTTGCGCTGACTCCTCTCCCAACTCTTCCTGGCGAAAAAAAAAAATTTAAATCTTTCATCAGCTTCTCAGTTTCTTTTATCCACTCTGTTGGATTTTTCGGTGAAGTGGCGTGAGAAGGAGACAGGAAAACCGTTAAAACTTCCAAAACATAAAAGTTCATCCAGCAACAACAACAACAACAACACCACCAACAACAACAAGGCACTTCAACGTGGGTCAAGCGAAGCGTTCGGCCTCCGTGGCAACGAGGGCTGCCAGGCAGTCAGTGAGCCAGCTAGCCAGCCGGGCATCCACCCGCATTTTAGTTAATTAACTCATTTCGGTGCTTGTATGCTAAGCGTACCAAGTAGATTTCAACATTAATTGATTTGTTAAAAAATGTGGAAAAACACGTTAAAATAAAACCAGCGGAACTGAGCCGAGCACAGCAGTGCACAAAAAGGAGTCTCACTTCAAGTGATGTTCGTTCGTCATTATTGAAATTACAAACCTTTACACACGAAATCCTTTAGAAATATTATGTTAAATGGAGAAAACCCCAAGTTACAATAAAACCGAGAAAAGTATCAAGGAAGTCAGCAGCTCTTGGTATTCTGGTATTTGGATTTGTTGGCGACTTGTAACCGCAAATGTTGCAATGCAAACGAGGCTTTTTAATAGCAGAAATTGATTTCTATCATTTAAATTGGCAAAGTTTTTCAGGGCTGCACTAATAAGGGTCGATTAGTAAAGAAAAACCAAAAACTGAAAGAACGCAGAGGGTGGAATTGCATGTGCCTGGAAATAAAAGGATTTTTATATAAGTTGGATTAAAGAAGACTAACTTCCCCAAAAAAGTACAGCGAAGGAAAGCTCCAAAAAGGCGGAAAGTTTTATTAAATATAAAACTCAATATAAACTAAAATTATAGAGAAACTGATATTAAAAAGGGAAGGCAGGAAAAGGTTTCCCGAGAAGCTTTAAGGACGACTTAAAGAGCTTTTATGGCTCTTGAAGGCTTTTGAACAAGCTTTTAGCACCTTTCAAAGTAATTTTCATAATTTTATTTACGAGTTTTCAAAGGTTTCAATAAAAGCTTCTTGAACTCTTCTTAAATATCTCAAACCGGTTTACTAAAAATTATAACTGCAAAGCTTAAAGCTCTTGTAAATATATGGAGAATAAATTTAAATATAAATAAAGTAAAAAGCTTTAAGCTCAAGGAAAGTTCACATGGTAATTAGTTACGAATTTAAAGTTTTCCGATCGCAAGTTTTAAAGGCCGAAACTAATTTTTAAAGCTTCGTCAATGCGTTAAAGAATCAAGAAAGCTAACAAAACAAACAACCTCGTAAAAAAAGCCGGGGCGTCTAAAGGATTATAACAAATCTTGACTATCATGTTGGTACCTCAACTCAAGTCTAATATCTGCTCAAAGACAACAAAAAATTAAAAACAAAACCGAAAATCCAAGTGTGGCCCTTCGAAAACGGCACGCTACGAACAAACTACAGACAAACCAACACAACAATCTTCGCTATCAAGTGCATTCATTCTCACGAGGATTGAATTCTCAACAAGTGCCGCAGACGACGTTGACGATGACGATGGCGATGGCGATGACGATGACGACGATGATGAGTCCTTCGTTTTTTCTGATCTTTGTTGTTGTCGTTGTTTCAGAAGTATCCTTCCTTCAATACAAAATTCTACTCGAAGGACAAACTCATTGCACCGAAGGTAAAATTAAATATTTATTTAATTTAAACTTGAGAGAGCTTAAAGCTCATAACTTTGTTGCTGTTGTTTGTGCAATTATGAATTATTAATAACTGCTTGAAAACATCGATTTCTGAGCAAGGAGAAAATATCCCTCTACCCGGCCAACCCTTCAGATTGTTGTGTTTTTTTTTATTTGCATAAAAATCACTTTCAAGCTTAAGCACCACAATGATTACCCTGACTCGGTACAGCTTTCGTCTGTCGTTAGGCAGCAGGAATACGATGGGACGACAAATAATGCTTGAGGTTATTATACGGAAACAAAAACGCGAATGAAAACAAGGAACGCAATCATAAGCAACAATATCGTTCTCGTCAAAGTCGTCATTACGATCATCCTCAATAAGAAGTGATGGGAAAATGAGAGAATAGATACTGGCATTGGGATTATTATTTATAAAGTTGAAGCTATCATCATCAGTAATGAAGGCCTGATACTGATGATAGCTTTACGCTATTTTCTTCTCACGATTTTTGTTTTCAGCCATATACAATAGTTTTCAAATCATCCCTCATATCATTTCCAACATCTTCACCTCCATCATCATCATTATTATCCTCACCGTCATCATCGTCACCATCGTCAGCGTCATCATAATCGCTGTACTCACAATTTTCATCATCATTCCGTTCACCGTCATCCTTCTCAACAATTCGAACAACTCGAAAACCATTCAAGTATCCTCACATCCTGTCAAAGCCTTATCAAAAGCAACAACAACACAAGCCAAAACAACAAATCGTAGATTTCATAATATTCAGTAGCTCTTTCTTCGTAGTTTTTGTTTTTACTCCCTTTTTGTCTTTAGAGAAAATGAGTTTTTAATACCCAAAAGCAAATCGCGTTGGTACTCGGTTGCCAGTTGCTACGAATATCCTGAAAATAGCCTAAAGGATACAAAATTTATCGAAGAAATGAAGTGACGAAAGCGGCGGGCGATGGTGGTCGACGGACGTCGCCGACGTTGTTGTCACTGGCAAAGTCGATAATGTTTAATCACCAGATTACAAAATTCGAGTAGACGACCGAATTGCAAAGAATGGGAATGGGAATGGGTGAAGAAGCTGGAAAGGCTGTGTAGAGTGAGAAAGAGTGTGATGATGGCGCAAGGAGGAAGGGGGGGGGCGGAAGGAAGTCAGGGAGGTCCTGCATTAAGAATAATAAATTTTAGCTTGTTAAATATGTAGAGATTTTTAGGGTTTCAAGTGGCGGTTCATTGAAATCCTTGAAAACTGATGATTGCGCTCCCTGTTTTTGATACACATACTTGTAGTTATACGTTATTGTAGTTAATATTTAGTTATAATAAGTAATGAGTTTCGTAAGAAAAAAAGAAAAAGTACGAAACTTTCCTCAATATTATCTTAAAATATCCAGTAGTTTTCAAGTAACTAAGCCTGGCTTACCAATACAATTCTGTAGATTTTAGAGAAAATAGTAAGAGTTCAGTGAAAAAATTCAATAAAATGAATATTTTCATAATTGAAAACCTCTTCAAAAGGAAGGAAAAAATATTCTCAAAAACCTCCGAAGGTTTTATTTATGAAAAACAGAATTCCTGCTCGTCTAAAACAGGAAAGCTCATTATAGATCGAAAAACTCTATTGTTTCATTGCGGCCAAAATGTTCCTCCTCAAAATTCAGCAATTCCTGCCATCCAAATCATCAGAAAAGTGACTAAAAACTTTATTGATTTTTTTTTTCGGTTCACTTCCGAAATACTAACGTTGTTCCAACAGTACAGTTGCAACTTTTGTAATTAGTTGGGTTTGTTTCTGGGGTTTTTTTTTCTTGTTTTCCACTCTCCTTTTTTATTGTTCCTCCTACTTTCGATATCGCAATCGAAAGCGTTCAAACCGGAAAAAACTACAGACTAATTTGCCAAAAACTTTTGGCCAAAACATATTTCTGGCAATTTGAGCTTCCTTAACGAGTCTCCGAACTAAGGAAGCAAAAAACCAAAAACCTTAATAGTCCCCAAAATTCGGAATGGTTCTCGGTGTGTGTGTGTGTTTGTCTATACATATATAGAGCGGGGCTTATCGATACAAACGTTAAACTATAAATTTAAATCCTTGAGGGCAAAAGTTATGTGGCCAACGTTTAGAATGGAGTGAAATGGGTGGAAGGGGATGGCAGGTATTGGTCTGCTCTGGTCTCTGGCTTGGTCTGGAGGCGCTTATAGAGCAGCGGCAGACTTGTAACGTATTAATTTGGCTAAATTTAACCCGTAATGACTTTAAAAGTAAAATTAATGAGGGTCGGTAGCTAAGAACACAAAAAACCTTCGCAAATACTTGAGCACAGCAGGAGTTCAGCGGCTGGGGTTTGTTGGCTGGAAATGGGGCGAGCAGGAGAGATGGATAGTGGGCGTTGTTGTTGCAGAGCGATTACCGATTTCGGGCACACGGAAGTCATGACAAAAAACTATCGAAGTTTACATAGTTTGGCTGAGAGTTTGTGTGCGGCTTGTTGCCAGTTTCAAGTATTGTAGCGGTGGGTGGGGGGGAACGTTTGTGTTGGTGGACCCACGCCCCCGATCCCTCCCCCGCCCCATCCCCCGTTCGCCGTTTGCAGACGAACAGCACCATTAAATGTGGTTTATCTTTGCTTCTGTGGGGGTTCATGAGTGAGACGAATACCGGCAAAGTTATTGTAGTTCGCTGAAATATTTATTTTTAATGGGCTTTAATTGGCGCGCACGACCCATCCGTGCCCCTCTTTTCCACCCGCAAATCGTTGCGCAAGTCGTCTTATCTGCACCGTGCCAGTTTTTTGCCAAAAATACTAATTCATCCTCTCGTTTTCCCCCCCTCTTCGCAGAGAGCCACTCTAGCTGAGAAGGAAGTCAGCACACTGAAGGAACAACTGTCGACCAACCACAGCGCGGACGAGAACAACGCACCAGCAACAACACCACCGCCAGCCTCAGTAACGTCGGCAACATCGGCAACATCGGCGGCAGCAACAAGTACAGTCACGGCAGCTGATGCAACGTCGCCAGCAACGAACAACGCGAGCAACACTCTTGACAGCAACACACTCATCGCTGCCGACACCAAATTGTTGAGTAGCGTCGCTGCTGCGATTACCTTGCATCAGAACGGCGGCAATTTGCTGGCCACCACGCCCTCGCCCTCGCCGCCCCCCTCCGAAAGCGGCTGCAACAGTTCGCTACTCGGCAACAATCTGAGCAACGGTTGCCTCAATCCCAAGCTGTTTTTCAATCACGCGCAGCAAATGATGATGGAAGCTGCTGCAGCAGCTGCCGCCGCCGCCGCCGCCGCTGCTGCTGCTGCACAACACCAACAACAGCAACAACAGCAACAACAACAACAACAACAACAATCGCCAATGCACTCTCCTATACAACAGCAGCAGCAGCAGCAGCTCCAGCACCAGCAACAGCAACAACAACACTTGCTGCAGCCGCAAGACGCAGCCAACAATCACAGTCAACACAATAACAACAACAACAACAACATCAGCAAAGTCAGCAGCAACATTGATGCCAGCAATTTGATAACAACGTTGACAGCTGAGCTGAATTTAGCGGAAGCAACATCGGCACGAGTTGCAGACGCAGACGCGGGTGGTGACGATGATGATGATGACGATGTTGCCATTACTGCCGCCGATGACGACGATGATGATGATGATGACGACGACGACGACGACGACGATGAAGAAGAAGAAGAAGCACTCGCTGAGCGTAGTGCTGCCGTGTTAGCAACAGCAACGGCAACAACAACAGCTGCCAGTGTTGCCAGTACTGATGCTAGTTGTAGAAAAGATAATAAAAATAGTTGTAGACTTAGTTGTAAAAACGATGACGACGACGACGGCGCTGGCGATGTTGCTGGCAGCGCTGATGGTGGTGGCGGCGGTGACGGTGTTGCCGATGTGGAAAATGATGCAGAGAACGAGCGAAGTGTTGCGAGCAGAAGACGCCGCAACATTCAGGAGGCTCAAGAGAACGACGAAGAAGAAGATGTTGCTGGTCACGTGGATGAGGAAATGAGTAAGCAACTTGTTGCTGCGGAAACCACACGCAGGCCCACCAAACGCAGCAATCACGCTGAATTATTAGCTGCCAAAGATAAAGAGGTGAGTGAAAGATCAACATTTATTTAAGGCATCTTGAAGATATTTTTTTGATATATCGATACTCCGCGAAAAGCGAAATAAACTTCTCAGTTGACAGTTAATTGAAGAAAAGGCGAAATTTGCGTTCCCTATCTCAGTCAATTAATTGAATTTTCAATTTCCCCTCTCGGTCTGTTTGCTGCGTTAACCCTTTGAGCCACTTATGGCCGCAAATTACCGTTCCACACAACGCCATTTTGCCGTCTCACTTCACGCAATTATTTAACGCAAAAATATCAATTTCCTGCCGATTTCTTTATTTTCCCATCATCATGAAGTACTTCAAAAACTCTTAACCTTCCACCGCCGTCCCGCCCCGCCCCGCTTTTCCGCCCCGCTTTTCCCGCCCCGCTTTTCCCGCCCGCCGTCCGTTCGCGAAGCATTTAAAAGGCTGCGGAATTTTTTGCTTAGTCGCCGAAATTATGTAAAACCTTCGTTGCTTCCTAGGCAAACAAACTGTAATTGATATGCTATCAGCTGTACAAGAAGGTGTCAAGTCCTTCAGTCACACCTCTCGGTCCCCCGCCCCGGGCCGACCGCGACACCCTCTTGACGGGAAGCTAAGAAGCGAGTAAGGAGCCGAACGAACGTCGATTGCGAAACAAGAGGCCGGAGAAGCGAAGCCAGTCGAAGACTTCAGCTCAACAAGCTCAATGAATTGTAAAGCGTGACGATGGAAAAAAATCTGTGGTCGGAAGTGGGGGGCGGCGGGCGGTCGGTCGGTCGGAGTTGAGGGCGGGGAAAACTCGACCGCAGACTTACGCACAATAACGTCGGAAAAGTCGGTCGCCGGGCGGTCGTCGTGTAATAGAAAGCAGAGGGCGGAGGCAGCGACGACGAGGAAGAAAAGGCTGCCGCAAAAAAACAAAAAAAAAGGGACCGAAAAGCCAAACAACGCAAAAAAGGGGCCAAAATCTCGTAAAGCAAAAGGCAAACAAACAACGAGGTACCACGTTGTCCTCGTCGTTGTTGTTGTTGTCGTTGTTGGTGCTGCTGTGGAAAGTTGAGAGTCCAGCAGCTTCTTGAAATTTTTTCCTCGAGCTTGAAGGGATTTCCGGCATTCGTCGGCGTTCTCCTCCTCCTCCTCCTCCTCCTCGTCTTCCTGGTGGAACCCCTTCTTGTTTTCTTACTTTTGCCTTTGTTATTGTTGTTTGTGTTGTTGGTGTTGTTGTTGTTGCACTTGCCACTTGTTTGTTGTGACTGCTGAAGCATGCTAAGACAAGTTTAAGGTGGCACCAACAACGAAATCCCCGAGCAGAAAACGAAATTGCGGAAAAATGTGAAAATCAGGAGGGCTGCAGGCGGCCGCGACGGCATCTTATTGACAACGCAATTTTTACGCCTTCAATTGTGTAAAGTTCACCAATTGGTTGCCCGTTGTATTTTCTCTTGCCTTTGAAGTTAATATTTGTTGTTCCGTCGATTGCAAGTGTGCTTCGCCAAGTTGCGTCCGACGCAGAGTCAGAGTGCGACGTGAAGGGTTAAATCGTATTTAACTTGAAAAGTACAACAAAATAAAGCCGAAAGTTGCTACTTACGTTGAATTAAAATTTGGCTAGAGTTTAAAAATTACAGTTTAGAAGAGTTTTGTGAAAATATTTGGGATAAATTTTAAAATTGATTGAATTGAAGGGTCGACTGGAGTTCAGGAGGGTGTTTGGCAGGCGGTGACGAGGTGGTGGCCGTGGACGTGAGTGGTGTGGGGTTAAGAAGACCTTGAATGCTCTTTTGTTGACTTTTCTAATGATGTCCCTACTGAAGTCACACTATTAATAGTATCCTCTAAATTGTATTTTTTTTAGAATTAAAAACGATTCTAAAAATAAAAATTTTAAAAGAATCTTTGCTCCACACTTAAAGCTAAAAAAATCATACTGTTGACATTTTGCGCGCCTAAAAACGCTTTTCTTTCTTACGTTTTTCTTCTTTTTCTCTCTCTCCCTCCCTCTCCCCCTCCCTCCCTCTCCCCCTCCCTCCCTCTCCCCCTCCCTCCCTCTCTCCCTCCCTGTCTCTCCCTCGAACGATCTTAAGAACAACACGTGTTCTCAGCGTATATCAACTGAACTTTTCTCACAGAAAACACACTTCTGACCTTCTGATTTGTTAAAAATGTCAAAAATGCCATTGATCTTGAGGTCTCGCCGGTCTCTCTCTCGCCGCGAACTGGCATACCGTCCCCTCCGCCGCCTCGCGCAGCAGACCTCGCCGTCTGCAGATCCCTGCGCAGATCAGGGCTCCCCATCACAAGCCTTCAGCTCCCTCGCGCTCCTCAGTTCGGCCCCCCTTGGATGGGACGATTTTCCCTCATATTTCGTTCGATTCTCCCTCGCGGTCGGGTGATTCCTTAACCCACTCTGGCTGCTCCCTTCCCCTCAGTCCCTCCTCCTCCTCCCTGGTGTTCTGGTACCCCATTTATCCCCCGAACTCCTCCGAAAACTTCAACTGTAACAGATTCAACAACGGATTCCCATTCAAATCGGCTGCACTTTCATTTCGTTCTCGTAACAGATGACTTTTCTGAGGTTGTTGCAATGACTACTTTATGTGGACGTCCATGTGGTTGCTGTTGTTGTTGTTGTTGTTGTCGGTCGTCATCTGGTAGTTGTTGTCGTCGTCATCTGTTTGTTATTGTTGCTGCTGCTGTTGTTGCTGTTGCTGCTGTGCATCTCTACGCCTTGAGTGCGCTTCGGCTGCATATTTTTCACTTACACTTCGGCGTGAAAATAAATAATGCAGTGGAAAAACAAGAAAAGCGCCGAGCATCGACGAGGGCATTCGTACCCCTTATTTTGCTGTTGTTTTTGTTGTCTTTGGACTTGAGTTGCGAGCGCCTACTTATATTTTGTTAATTACATGTGTTTGTTTCTTCCATTAAATCCATTTAATAGAGCTCGGCAGTCGTCGCTTCTCCGGCTGCCCCCACCTTCCCGGCGGCACACATCAACTGGTGATCGTGCTCGTCTAGTAGCCGATCGTCGTGTGATAATAAAGCGGCGGCGGCAGCAGCAGGATCATGTTGTTGCTTCTCGTCTCCTTTTCGTTATGCGAAAGCAACACAAACGACGCGACATTATGACACAAATTATTGAAATCAAGTGTCTTCGACGCAAGGCATCCATCGGGTTGCCCGCGCCTGTCTATTTATAGAGCGCGTTGACTTGAACTTCGAACGGAATCTTGAGGGGCACATTTAGGGTTCATTAAAGCAGATGTTTGTCTATAAAAAATGACGCGAACGGAGAGAAAAAACGATCATATTTTCTGTGACATCTTATAAGGAACAGAAAATCGAAGGGGGAAAATTCAAAAGGGGGAAAATTAAAAAGGGGGAGAAATTCAAAAGGTGGGAAAGAAGAAAATATAAGGGAGAAGAGATTAATACGTTTTCCTAACAGTTTTTTATTCAACATCAAATTTCTGCTGTACTAAATTTTGTCTGTAAAGTTTTTCTAAAGATTTAGGTTTCCTTAAAGATTTTAAAAATAAAGATAAATGATACATTTACATTTAGTACCTTTAGTATTTTAGTACATATATCTTCTTGCTTATTTTTTAGTACTCAAAGTCTACGCTAAAATTCTGTGCTAAATGTGCAATAATAAACAATAAACATTAAATAGTTATATTTTAGTACACTTTTTTAGTACATTAATTTCATTGCATATTTTAGAATATATTTAGTATTCATCTTTTAGTACATAATTTTTAGTACTAAATTCCTAATACAATGCTTTTGTTCTGAACTTTTGCACTAATTGGCAAAAAGAATTAACTTTGAATACTAAATTTTCGAATTTTTGTCTGTGTAAAAAATGATTTAATGAAAATTTAAAATTTTTATCAAGTTATTTTTTAAAAAAATGAGGAAAAATTGAAATAATTTTAGTTCAGTAAGTTCAAGCTGAGGAGACGAAAATTTAGGCAACGAAGATAAAATGCAAACTTTAATAAAAACTAACTAAAACAAGGGAAGGACTTGCGAAAGTTGTGAAAATAAAATAAATAGAATTCATTTCAAGACCTCAAATTTTTAAAAACACTTCTTCTTCCAACGATTTTTATCCCCGCTTTTATTTTTGAGGTTTTTAGCACTCTTATCGCCGAGTCATTTATCGCCAACGCCGAACCACATGGAACCGAAAGTACAAGCAAAACTTTCTTAAAAAAGATAACCGATAAATGTTAAGCAAAAATGTATTAAATGTTAAATAGAAATCAAAAGCCGCGTAACCACGCTTCAGTAATCTTTTTTGTGGTTTAACTCATTAACACTTCTATAAAAAGCCAAAAAAAAAATGAAAAAAAAACCAAACATTATATGAATTCTCTACTTGACGAACAAATAAATAAAACAAAAAATTAATCAACTAAATATTTATCAGCAACGCATGAACAAAAAGCCTGTCTATGAAAAACAAAGAGAAAAAAATGCGAGTGAGGCATGAATAGAAAAAATTGTATGGCTGCTCGTAGTTATTTCTTCCTCCGTGAACTGGATAGCAAATACCGGAAATCATATTGAAAATGTGCCGGATGTCATAGATTTGAAACAAAAGCAGCCACAGCCGCAGCAACAGTCGCAGCAACAGTCACAGCAACAGCAACCGCGAGAAGCAGCAGCAGCATAAAAAACAAACGGAATTCTAGAATCAAATTAACTGCGGGCTGCTGGTGGAAAGAAGAACAATTTTGAAAATAAAATGCATCAACTAAATTGCGAGAAATGTGAAAACTAAAGGAATTCACTAGAAAATAAAATAATTAATCGTGTAGTTTTGCTGTAGCAATTAAGAAGCGGCATTGCCAACAAGCAAAAAAAAAAAACCAAAAATCGACAAACACGTTGTTGCTGTTACCTCATCATTTATTCGCTTACTCGTCCGTCCGTCTCCCTCTCTCGCTTTCGCACTTCGCGCATTATGATGAATGCTAACAAATAACTTTAATCTTTACAATTTGTGTTGGCAATATTTTCACATAATTAAAATCGAGTGCCAGCAACTACTCGCCCCACCGCCGCCACTCCCACAAAGCGCCCCTCCGCCTGCCACCCGCCGCTGCCATTCAACTCACCTGCTCGCCGAAATTGAGTAATGAGTTGCTAAAACAGCGAAAAAAGTGCTGCACTTCTGACAGCCGCGGTTCAATCATCCCCTTGGCACCCCCGCTCCACCGCACCCGACCACCGCCGCCGCCGCCGCACGCTACTCAGCCGCTGGCCCTTCGTAGCACTTCGCAACAGCAGCCAGCAGCGATCACATCTTACGGCCAAATTTTATCTGTCATTCGTTACAACATGCAAAAACGTCACTCGAAAGTTGTGTGAGCAACCAAAATCACTAGACGACAATTAATCAAGAATTTCTTTTGCCATCTCGCTCTCACTTTCGCTCTCACTCTCGCTCTCCATTACTCGCGTCAGCTTGTGTCTGTGGCTGCAGACGCTGAGCGGAGAGCAGATACACCCTCGGATGAGCTGCCAACTCTTCTCGATTTCTATTATAAATTTCTAATAATCTATTTCGCTGCGGTCGCATAATTATTTCTATGCGTTGCCAGCTTGCTAGCATAACAAATATGCAGCATATGTGAGTAGCGACAACTATAGCAACAACAAGAACGACAACAACAGCAACAACAACAGCAACAACATGCATAAATAAGCAGACATAATAAAAACAAGAAGAATGACGAGAAGAAAAGAAGAAACATCATCGACATCGACGACAACGATTGCCAATGCGATCGCTACTTTGGCTGCTGCTGCTGTTGTTGTTGGTGTTGTTGCTGGTGATGTTGTTGTCTGGTGTTGTTGTCTGCCGTTGCTGTCTGCCGTTGCCGTCTGCCGTTGCCGTCTGCCGTTGCTGTTGCTGTTGCTGTTGCCGTTGGTGCTGACGATGGCTGTTGCTTGTTGCCATTGCTGTCTGGCAAGTTGATGCTGCGACAACTACTGCTGCTGCCATCATCATTCGAACATGTCGCAGACACAATTTAGATTATTTGACAAATATTTCGCTTCTCTAGCTAAGCAGCAACAGCAAGACGCGTCTGCCGCAACAACAACAACAACAACAGCCGATACTCATCGTTGCTTACTTTTTTATGATAAATTTTAGCAATGCATTCGCATGACAAGCGAATTTCTTATATTTTCTCACTCGAACTCTATTGGTTTTTGCGATGAGATGAGATGAGATGAGATGAAAACATCGTGTTCGGATGTTTGTTGTTGTTTTTGCAGTTATTGTAAATGATGTTGCTGCTGCTAATGATTATGATGAGACTTTTGCTATTTTAATCGTTGTTGTTGCTACGAGTATTTTTTTATTTACTCTTGTATGTTGCATTCTTGTTACTGCTGTTGTTGCATGATGATGTTGTTGTACGTTGCTGCCTAATAATTGGCAGCAGTTTAACAATCATAAAGCATTCAGTTCAGTTTTGGTTTCTAGTTTTCGTTTTTAGTTGTTTCTTTTAATTTGAGAGAAATGTTCTCGCCTTTTTTTCTTCTTGTCCACAAAATGTGGCAAATTGAGATCTCTGGCATTCATGTATCGGCAACATTGTTGCGAAGTAGAGCTCCGACTACATTATATTGAAATTTATTATTGTTGTCATCGAATAGTTTTTGCTGAGATCAAAAAGGCTTTTCAACATTTTGTTAGTTTATTCGAATTTCTAAAATTACAGAAAATTTTTAACAATTTCGAAAATTTTTTTTATTTTTTTTAATTTTTTTTTTAATTTTTTTTTTCTTATTTTTTTTTATTTTTTTTTTATTTTTTTTTTTTGAAAGGAGTTCAGTAGCTAGAGCAGAAAATATTTCTGTCGGATGATGTGCAGGGGGGGGGGCGGCGGTTCCACCGTAGAATCTCTCACCTCGTCCTCAAAATTTGTCGTTCTCTTGTTGAGGTTCTTCTTCGTCTTTTTTCATCACACAGAAATGACCAACCAACGAAAAGAATCAATGAATTCCGCGCGATTTTCAATAATCTCAGAAGTAATCAGCGTAATGCAACATTTTCAGAGTCATTAACTTGAGTACCGAATTCTCAGCATCCCTTCTTCATATTCTTCCCAAATATATTTGCATTGAATAGACGAGCGCAGGGGCGTAGAAGTTGTTTCGGTAGAAATTCCGCGGGAGCAAAACATTGAAAATTAATTTAAAGAACAAAACTCAAAATGCATTTTCAATTACACTCTTGAGGACAAGAAATTATGCTCTCTACCACCCTCCCGCAACCCCTAAAGTCACCCCTTTGGGTGACTCTTTGTAGAATTGATATTAAAAATGACAAAAATTTTCGAATTTTCCTATTAAAAAGAATTTTCGTTTCCTATTCATTGCACAAAAATTCGCTTCAATGCTGCGGGTAGCCGAATAAAAATACTTGTTGTTGTTTATGTTGCTGTTGTTGTGGTTGTTGTTGTGTTGCAGACTTCAAATGATTGCCGGGTGCTGCCTTTTATCAGTGCAACTCCCTCCATCTGCTGTTCGGTTTTAACTTGTTTTTAAATACTTCTCATCTCAGCTTTATCGTCCCCCGCCCATCCCCTCCCTCTCTCTCTCCCTATCTCTCTCTCGCCCATCCCCTGCTCTCCCTCAACAGCAGCATAATCAGCAAAAATGCTGATTTCGGTCTTTATAGAAAAACGTTCGCTCTGTCGTCGCCGTCGCCGTCGCCGTCGTCATCGCCATCGTCGTCGTTCATTCATTATTGCAAAAATAGCTTTTAATGGATTTCAAATGCATTCAGCAGTCATTATGTTTGCTGGCGCATTTTTTAATGTTGCTGGCTGGCTGGCTGCTTCGCTCGTGGCTCTCACCTCCTCTCACCTCTCCGCAGCTCCACGAGCTCCACGCCCCACGACGCCGCCCCGCCCCCGCCTCGCTGCTGTTTGCCGAAGCTGTTGAAAAAATCGCACATCTCGCACTTAAGCAAAAGTGATACATCTTGAACGCTTCACACACGGCGGGCGCATCGTTAGAGTTGCCATTATTATCAAAGTGAATGGGTTGCCGTGCGGTGAGGAGAGCGCGAGGACAGCGCGAGGAGAGCGCGAGGAGAGCGCGAGGAGAGCGCGAGGAGAGCGAGGAGAACCCCCCACCCCACAGCAGCGTGTCCTTTCAGTGACGCGTCCGCACACCCCCACCCCCCGTCCGCATCTTGCGGGGGTGCATCCAGCGCATGCATTTTCATTTGATGGCAAATAATAATGATTGATGCATTAAGAAAAATGGCGAGCGTGTGGAGCAGAAAGAAGAGGAAGAAGGACAAGAATTACTTTCGCTATGTAAAGAAAACTCACCCCTTTTCACCTTATTCACCTTTTGTGCGCTTTGTTGCTGATGTTTATAGAGTTGTTGTTGTTGCTGTTGCCGGTGTTGCTGTTGCATAGAATCCCAGCTTGCATCTTAAGCAATAAGCAATCATTCAATGTGTTTTTAAAAGGTTTTTTGTGCAAATATTTGCATTATAGAAATGAAAAATTCTGAACTCGCCGCCGCACCGAGTTTCGCCAAAGGAATTTGATTTAAGTGGTTTTCTCAAAAGACGGAATTACTTACTTATGTAAGCAGCGATGTAAGGATGAGATTAGCAAAATTTCTTTGGTTTTTTTTTTAGAAAAATGTATTCCTTGCGCACTCATTCATTCATTCATTCATTCATTTCGGTTTACAAGATCGTAATGGGACTCCAATCTCAGTGTTCTCAATGAACTTCTTAAAAAGCAACAGGAATCGGGGAAGTGGAATTATACACACTGAAGATCTTGAATTCGCCGCCAACTCAAGTTCATCAAAGTCTGTTAATAGCTTCCCACAGACATCAGCGGGGCGAAACCTTTCGTGATCGGAAGTAATCAGGAAACTCGCTTTTTCCCCTCTCGCTTCACTTGCTGTCTCAGATAATTACGCGTGTTTGAACAACAAAACTAACAACTAATCAACAACAACAACAACTAGCAACTACTTTGTAACCAGTTTCCCCCCCCCTCTCTCTCACCGTAGACCGATCACAAAATCTATTAAAACAGATCACCAAAAATCGATTGTCAGCTAATAATCATGAGGCGCACAAAATTCTATGAAACAGACAGAAAAATGTATTTTATTTCTTGTGGTTCCTTTCAAATGCACGATCGTGTTGTATTTATTATAATTGTTGCGTGGCGCCGATCGTCAGCAGTAACACGATCGAATCCATCCCGCGCTCGCAACGTTAACCGCGCAATCATCTGAATGAAGGCTGATTAAATTACCGATTGCCGCTCCAGACCTGTATGATCTTCCAATAGAGTGATCGTTCGTTTCGTTGATCACCTGACTGACTGACTGACTGATGGACTGTCGGGTGGACTGCCGGAGCGACTGCTTTAATGACGACTGACTGTACTGACTGGTTTTCCGAACACTTTAGAATTCAGATGACAGACTTCGATTGTGGCTGTGTATCGTCTGATCAATCATTGATTTAAACACATGAACTCTAACCATTATTTATTCCGATATTTGTTTATCCACTTCTCCAACCCTCTATTAATCCTCTTCACTTCTATTCTCTGCTCGTTAATAAGTGTGGAACGTTTTAATATTCCAATATTTCGTCTAACGCTGCGCGTTCTTAATTAAAATTCAGCCAATTAAAATTTATCTCATCGCTCTGAGCTTCTCGTGCACCGATCGCTCATATTGTTTTTGACATTTGATCGAAATTTTATGTTTGCGTTTAATTATTAGGAGGAAATTTCTGTTATGATGGCACTAAAATGTCATGCAGCTGCTTTATATTGAGATATTAATTGCCTTTTTAATTAAATGATCTGAAATATTGAAGTGTCAGCAGCATGCCTTTGCGAGAAGACCATTTCTGTAATCAAGTGAAAACTTCGAAATTATGGCGATCGACTTGGGAATTAAGAAATTTTTCAAGAACATTCTTACTAATCGTTTTTCAGCGTTACATTTTGCTTTACAATTTTATTTTTGTTCTGTCAACTACAACCTTCACAGCGTTAGCTTTCGAAGTCTGAATAAGTTGTGTTTCATTCCAAGCAATGGAAACTCAATCAACGACAATATTTTACATCCCAGAATGGTCGTACGTATTGTGGATTTTTACAGAACCAAGAAATGCCCGAGCTCACAACTGTTCAAATACCTCGTACACAATAACAGCTATCGGAAGTAACATTGTGAAGTCTATCTGCGGTGCTGATTAACATGTGTCAAAGTTGATACAGCCTAATTTTTCTGATAGTGTTTAATTAATAAACATTTCGAATATAGTCACCAATATACGCGCGTACACATTTCTGATCCGTATGCGACTCTAATTGTAGATCTCTACGTACTCATTTGCTTCCTTGAGTGGATTAAAAATCAATAGCAGCCGTTTTTGATTCTGTCTCTTCGAGTTTCTTTTTAAGTATTGATAATAGTTTCTTTTTTATGTATGGTTTTTATATTTTTATATTAATACCAACTACATGCCTGTGTATTTATTGTTGTTCTTCTGGTTTGAATTACTATTTCATTCTATTGATACATTCGTACTGAGGTTTCTAGCTCTCAAAACAAACTAAGAAAATAATTAGAAATAACATGTGGATTATATAATTATTGTGAAAACATATTTTCGGTCGATTACGGAAATTTTGTAGGTTTTCAATTAGTTAGTCTTTGTTTTTGTCGTGGTTATGAAGTCGGCAGTGTCTTTAAAAAATATTCAATAATTTTTATTTCCATTTAAAAGCAAAAGAGTTTCAAAAATTAGAAATCAAATGTTCTAAAAACTAGAAATCAATAAAGAAATGTGTTTTCATTAAAATTAATATTAAGTGTGTAAAGTATAAAAATTATCGTTCTGATTTAGATTAGATCGATGGAATATAACATTAGAAATTATTAAGTTGGAAGGACGTGGACATGGACGTATTTAATAACGAAAAGCGGAAGACGTGCGTACTATTTTACAGACTTTTTGAATACTAAAAATAGTAATAAAAGTCGTGATATTAAAAATATATTAAAATACGAGGGTGTGGGAAGTAAAGAAAAGCTACGAGGCATTATTTTTCAGTTTTAGACAATTTCCTCAAATTTTGTTAGTTTCGTTAAGCTTCGTCGAGTTTCGTCAAATTTCGTTAAGCTGCAAAATACTACAAATAATGAATAATTTATCACAATTATACAAAATTATACACTATTAAATGAGTGCGAAGGCTTTTTAAACCGAAAAGACTGCATTAATTTTCCAATTGCTTGAATTGAAATTCGAAGATATTGCAAAAGCAAAATATGTCTGCAACGGATGATAAGGACTTCGCAAGTCCTTTGGTAAGTTGAAGTCTACCTGAAGTCGACCTAAAATCCAATCGAATACTAAATACAATTTATATTTTTTAATACCAGTTTAAATTGTCAAAATAGATGCGGGTGTTCTGACCTCGTTCTTGTTAATTTGAAATATTTTCCCCAAGTTTTTCCTCAATTCCTCTTTACACCTCTCTTTCTCTTCCTCCTTCCCTTTCTACGCGTTCTTTCTTTCTCATTCCTCTCTGCTTAACCCTCGAGCAGCATATGGTGCCTCTCTACACCTCCAACTCTTATCTCGCATCGACGAATGATTGCTTTGGCAAGAACTTTTTAAACTTAATTATTTTACATTGTCACCCAAAGCGGGTTTGCGCGACGACTCCTGGAACCCCCCCCCCCCGCCGCCCCTCCTCAGGCCGCTCCATTGCCACAGTCATTGGCGTACGCGACTTTCGCTTCTTAACCCTTTGCCGCCATCGGAGGGGCGCCTTGTTTCCCAACTTCACTCCCGCGCCACTCGGAAAATTCGACATTTTTGTGTACCTCGTCAGTCTGTACGAGTTGCTACAAGACTTTTTCCTCCTCTCCTCCTTCTCCTCCTCTTCTTCTTCTGCTTCTTGTGTTCATTCTCATTCTCAGTCTTTTATTGTGTATCCTTCTGCTGCTAGAAAGGATTTAATTTTTGTTGTCTTTACGTAAATGTTTAACTTTGTTCTCAACGATTTCGCTTTCGCCGTTGCCGTCGCTGTCGCTGTCGTTGTTGTTGCTGTTGTTGTCGGCTCTCATACTCTGCGGCGTTTAATAGCGGGAGGCTGGAATACAGAGCTTGCTGCTCCCCCCCCCCCCCCCCCGGCGTTCCTTCCCTTCGCGTTGACGTTATCCTTTTAATCCCGTCGCACGGCGGCGCAGCATTTAAATGCCAATTGATTTATCTGCCAATCGATTGTCTAAACATGCACGCGGCACTCGGCGCTTAGTTCCCCCCTCCCCCTCCCCCCTCCCCCGCATTACCTTCGCAGTTGCTTGTTGTTTAAGTAGCGCCAAAGTCGCTCCAACTTTCTGTGTGTGCGGCTTCGTCTCGTCGCGTGTGCGGGTGAGTGAAGGGTTAACGCCTTGATTTCCCACATCAATTAATTTGAGGTAGTGCGATCGTGTGTGTGTGTGTGTGAGTGTGTGTGTGTTTATTGAGTGTGTGTGTGTGTGAGTGATGAATTGCTGTTGTTCTTCTTAACATTTGCTAGTTGCAGCCTTAAATGAAATTGTGTTAGCGAGCAACAAAATCAAAAATTTTACTTTCTCATTAAACTACGAAAGCTACTGCGAAATGAATAGAAAACGACCATCAGCAGCGAGCATCAGCGTGCCCAGCGTCGTGCATTTTTCGTCAAACGGTTGACATCATTATCTCAACGGCGGCTTTAAAATCATTCAATTCAAGTGCAATTATTCAATTCAAATCAATTGCTTGGATTTCTTCAATAACGACAGATGCTGCCGCGCGCTACGACGCCGGCCGTTCATCATTCAATTTCGTCGCAGCGCAATTGATGATATTTCGCGGCGAATTAAGTCGACCGCGGCTGTGCGGTGCATAATCAACAACTACTTGACAATGTTTGCAGCGGCAGCAGCAGCCGCGCATGATTGCGGATAAATTCAATTTATCACAAAAATGGATTTGGTTACTTGTTAGTAGCGCTCGGCCGCCCGCCTGCCCGCCCGCCCGCTCTCCCGCCCGCTCGCCCGCCCGCCGCGCACACATACGGGCGGACATTTGATTGCTAAGCTGATGTAAGGAGAAAACGCGGCGAGAAAAACGCAAAATATCGCCATTCATTGCGACGGAGATGACTGTCATCAGCCAATCAAGTTGCGAAGTGCGGAGGCGCAACAACAGCGCCAGCAGCGGCCGCAAAAATCAAATTTGATTTTTAAATTGATTATTTCCTTATTTCGTGAACATTTATCAGCAACAACAGCAACAGCAACAGCAACAGCAACAGCAGCAGCATCACTCGTAGTTCGACACGAGTTACTCGCATTTTGGAAAGACAAAACGAACAACAACAGCAGCTTACAAATGCCAGCAATTTATTTACGAAGCAATGAAACGTAGAAATTCCGCTGTGAAAATATATTAAAAGTTTTAATGGTTGATTTTCTGTGCCTCGATTGATTGCTCCTCCTCTGTGGCATCGGGCATCGCCGACAAAAACGAAGAATTGCAAACAAAATGCTGTCACCGTCAAGTGGAAGACAATGCAGAGCAATAAGTTGCGTTGAGTTCTAGAAAATCGGCTGCGCAGCGACGGATGGACGAGCCGTCGAACAGGTAGTTGGTCGCCGGCACGCGGCTGGGAATGGATGGGGTGATTGAGGGCGACATATGACGACCATTCCGTTCTAAATGCATGCAATTACACACTGCAGCGACCGCACCAGCGATTGCCGTCGATTCTGCGTTCTCTCGATTCTGCGTTCTCTCGATTCTGCGTTTCCAGCGCTGCTGGATTCGATTGAATAGACGCGCGGCTATGGGAAAAACAGATTCCATCCATCCATCCACTCCAACCACATGTTTATTGGGCATTTTGTCTGCCTATCAAAGCATGAGAAGCCATTCATGCGAGACCCGAGTTGTCTGCATACGTTTTTAATAACAGCAGCAGCAGCAGCAGCAGCAGCAGCATAAAAAACCGCACGAAACCATGTGTATTCTGACAGCAGCGGCAGCGGCAGCAACAAATGATTGTTGTTCTCATTAGATTATTATTATTATTTGTTGTTGTTGTTGTTGTTGGTGTTGTTGTTGTATTAGGTTCCCCCCCACCCCCGCCCACCCTGCCACTGTCAAGTGTTACTTTATGCATTGATGACAATCCATTAGCGTTGCATGCAGTGGCGCAGCTAGCAAGTCTTCTCCTCCGACCCCCACCCCCACCCGTCCTCATCCCCTTCGCCGCTGCACCGGTTGTATGTTTTCAACAGAAAATATTAGTTGTTGTTGCTGCCATTGTCGTGTTTCTTATTGTTGTTCTACTGCTGAACAGTTGCGTTAAACTGTTTTTAAAGTATTTTGTTCAGAACAAAAACAAGCAACAAACAACAACACTTGCAATAACAACGAAGAGAGAAAAGCAGCAACAAAAACATACACGTGACCCCAGTACTCGACACTGACTGACTCACCTTCGAAGAACATTTTTACATACATTTTTAAATGTAAAATAAATTAAAGGAATACTAAAAGTTACATAATAACATTTTAATGTTTTCTCTTCCCAAAAATGATCTCTTGCGAAAAAACTCGATCGATTCTGAAATTATCAATCGCATGAAATTATCAATCGAAAGAAGAAAAGTTGTTTTTTTTAGTGCTCAGACTTTTTTAGTTGTTTTCTGCTACAGATTTCAGCAACAGATTTTCAGGTAGCTAATTTTGGAAGAACTGAAATTCCGCCGCAACCCTTCCGGACGATTCTGGTTTTATTAATTTGACACGTTTTGTGTTGCCATGAATTTATCTGCCATGACATGCCTCGGCAACATCATAATCAGAGCAAACAAAAACAAAAAAAAACCACCACGGCAGCAACACTCATTTACAATAAACAATAAATACTCGGCGCTGACTTATTTCGCTTAAACGTGAACAATCGCAATTGAATTGATGATACACGACAGCAACGAAAGACGGTATCAAGTTTGAACAAGATTAGATAGCAGCAACATGCGCTGGCTTTCAATAAAAATAGCCAAAAAAAACAGGAAAAGAAAACATCATCTTTTAAATAAATAAGAGATGAATACGTGACAGAATTCGACGAGATCATCGTCATTCGAAGACAACAAGCAAGAGCAGCGAAAAGATACCGACGACGACGACAGCAGCAGCGACAACTGCTGAGAGAAATTGTAGCCATATAACGGGAGTTGCTGATGCTCCGTCGCTTGCTGTACCGAATATCTCGAGCAATTAAACAATAAAAACTAAACAAAACCTAATTAAATTTATTGCAAAAGATTTGCGTAAGTTAAACGCGCCACACAATCGCTGAAATCACTCGCGGCTGATGACACAAGAAAGTCAGAGTAGGGGAGAGAGAGAGAGGGGGGAGAGAGAGAGATAGAGAGAGAGAGAGAGAGAGACTGAGAGAGAGGGAGAGACAGGCAGGGATGTGAAGCACAGTGAAGCTGTCAGAAGAACGAAGCATTTTGAGCAATAATTGCAGATAGATTTACCAGCAGCAGCGGTGCTGATGATGTGGAAATAAAATAGCCGATGTCAGCAATTTAAAATCTCGTTTTTGAAATCTTACACTGACAAGTCGCTGCAGCACGTTCGCTTGCGACGACACAAAACGCCGGATACCCGATTAGATACCCAAAATAGAGTCATAAATATGATTAAAGCGATAAAAGTTTCTACCAAACAAATTGAAATTATAAAGAGGAATCTGCTCGTCGAGGCAGAGAGAGAGTTTCGATAAATAAAAACGATTTTCGTTGCGCTTACGGCAAGAATTTCTAATATGATTTCCGATACGATTCTTTCAAGATTCTATTGAAAACATTCGAACATTTTATGCTATTCTAAGTTCCATTATTTCTTATTGAATTCTAGTTTCAGTAGTTTTGCCTGCAGACGTGACTGCCAAACACCCTCAATTTTATGCACACAAATGCCGTCCGTCCAGCAGTTTTACGATTATCGCCCGCATTCGCTGGCGTTCTCATTGGGGGGGAAAAATACACTCAACAAGTGATTAATTCTAACTTATCTAACCTTCTTTCGCTCTCCATTAAATGCTGCTAGAAAAATGACGGAAAAACTAGTGGAAAAATATTAGGAATTTCGTGGAGAAGAAATTCTGCTGCTGCTACTGCTGCATTTTTAATTAATTAATTCTTGTTGGCTGCTGCTTTTGTTTCCGCTGGTCACTCAGCAGCTCAACAGGCCGTTGAAGTGCAACCACAACAACAACAACTCGGCTATCTTCTCCTCGCATCCTGCATGCGGGTCAGCAGCAGCCGCCGCCGCCTCTCTCTCTCTCTCCTCTGCATCGCAGCAATCATAAAATGTGCGCTTCGTTTTGACTGCCTTTAATTGAAAATATCCGAATTTAATTGACAACAGCGAAACGCATAAATCAACCCAGCAACTCTGCTGCTGCTGCTGCTGCTGTTCAGGGCTGCTGCGTGCAGAAATTATCCGCCGCTTTCTATTTATTGATAAATTCTGCGGCAAGCAAAATATCGCGACGACTGCAGATCGATTGCAAACGCCTTTCGTATTTCTCAAGCCAATTAGCTAGAAATTGCTGTCAAAAGCAATGTTGCTGTTGTTGTTGTTGCTGCTGCCTCCTTGAAATATTAGAAAATATTAAGCGAATTCGTTGGAATTAGAAAATCATTAATATTAAAGTCATGTTCGAGATGCTGCTGCTGCTGCTGCTGCTGCTCCTGCTTCTGCTTCATCATCGCAGCGGCCGCCTACAAGGCGCGCTGATGGTGTAAAATTGTCGATTTGAAACTCCGAAAATCTGTCGATGTTGGCGTCGTCGTCGTCTTCGACTTCGTTGGCGTTGCCCGTGCGACTGCAATCTGTCGTTCGAAAGCCGGATATACAAATGAGTGATTTGACATGTGAAGCGTACAGTATAAATCAGCAGCAACAGCAGCAACAGCAGCGGCAGCAACAGCAGCGGCAGCAACAGCAGCGGCAGCGGCAGCAACATACATACGCTGCACATATGGTTGCCGCTTATCTGGGAAAATGGCGAGAAATGTCGAAATGTGTCTTAATCAATTTTAAACATGATTGCACACAAAATAAAACAACAGCAACGACGACGCCAACGACAAGGGCAACGACAACAACATCAGAGACACCATCACACTTCTGCACTTCATGCAAGTCAGAGCAACGTTTTACATGATTTGCAGGGATATTTTGTCGATTTTTCAAAGTGCTGGCGAAAATCTTCATTTTTCTTCTGATTTCTGTTTTGTTTTTGCATCTCTTTCATCGTCAACTACGTGTGTAAAACTCAATTACAAGCTTCAACGGAAATTCAACATCTCAATCAGATGGAAAGTGTTACGATTTCTGCACTCAATTTAATTTCAAATGAGAAATTGACAGCTTCGCATGTCTGTTTAGCAGCCGAGGAGCAAGAAACGAATTCGAGCGTTAAAGCGATAAATATAATTTTGATTTTTAACCTTAAGCGTTAAATAATTTTCGGTTGTTCAGAATTTATAATTTGTTAAGAAAAGCGTTTGAAACTTTAAGAAAAAAAATGAATCTTCAACTTTGCACCTTGAGTTCGTTAAGTTTCGTTAAATGTTGAAGCTGAATGTAGACTGACAGTTAACATTATTTCAGTTATTCGTACTCAGAAAGGACTTTCGTTCAGTTTAACAAGATTTCGCTAAGTGTGAAAACCATAATAAAAAATTATTTTCTTGTTTTCCTTTCTGATATATCGGTACGTTGTCTAGAATGCAACGAAATTATGTTATACAATGGTTCGTTAAGCTTCGTTAAGTTTCGTTAAGTTTCGTTAAGTTTCGTTAAGTTTTTGTATTTAGTGCTTAAATGGACGTTAAAATCTTAAATTGAATATTTCAAGTGTTAATATTGGCAGGAATGCATCAAAAGTCGTCATAATTTCATTTGTGAAGCTTCGTTAGATTGAAAAACTGTTTACATTTGCACGCTTATCAAACGACTAAAATAAAACCAACAACAACTAAAATTAAATCCAACAACAACTATATGATGGATTATTGCACTCTAAAAGCATGTAAAAAAATTGAATTTGCATCGAGAACATTATCTGTGTCAACAAAAGACGCACCGTAAAAAGATGGTAAGAAGAGAAATTCGAAAAGAAATAAATTAAAAAATGAAGCTAAAGAATTCTACCGCAAACTCAAGAAATAAAACTGTAAAACTAAATTAAAATTACAGCAATCGCTATTGAATGCCATAAAAGATGAAAGAAAAGATTCTGAGGGAAGGGAAACCACATCCTGCTTTAATTGTACGCGCTGGATTCACGAAAATGAGAAATTTTGCCGCCAAATTTAATTGAACGCACATCCAAAACATCAAAAAGCAAAAGAAAATCTCCTCTGGCGTGGGATGAAGCAAACCAGCGGCACGTCAAGGGTTAAGGGAGGAGAACAGGAGAACTCTATCGATAAAGTTTCTGAATTTTAATACAGGCGTGAAGGGAAAAGTCCATCAGGTTCTCCGACTCAGAAATTTGATTCATCAATTTGCCAAAAGTCTTGGTCGCATCTTTAATTGGATTCTGTAGCGAAGCAAGAAATTGCTTCATCGATTAGTCTCGTCACAGTCAACAACGTAATCCGGCAGGAGCGGCGCGGCGACAGCGGCAACAGCGGCAACAGCGACAACACGCCGAGCGATGTCCTTGAGCCGTAGGCACTGACAAGATTCCCCTGTCCAGAAATTCAACCGGAAGAAGTAGGAGGCTGCTGCAATTTATATTGAAATGGAATTTTCTAATTTCAAATTAAGCAGCGTTGATGACTTCATTTCAATTTTATTTCACTTATTTCTCTCCTCTCAGCCTTTACTTGATTTGAGCGATGATTTTTGAGAAGGAAAGTTTGTCAATCCTGGAAAAGGAAAAATCTTGAAACCCAGAAAGAAATCAAGTCACCCACAACTTTGTCGCTCGGCGTAAAAAACTTTGAAGCGCCAAGAAGCGGTAAAATCGTTGATGGCAAAAAAATTGATAGCAGATTATGATAATTGCTGGCAGCAATTATTGCGGCTGCTCATTAAGCATGAAGGAACTCAGCGCGGCGACAGCAACATCCTCGTTGTCGCCGCGAACTTGCTTTTGCTCTCCATACCGGGCAACCTGCTGCTGCTGCTGCTGCTCGGTACACGACAACTTGTGGCCGCCGCGGTGCACTTCGCGACTACGCGCTCGGGATGAGGATGCGATTTTCAGGACGACTGGTTTTCCATAGCAGTTCAAGGCAAAAAGTCGACTTTTATCTACAGTGAAACATAAAACTTAACAGGGCTTAAAAGCAAGAGGATTTCTTTCAGCTGAAGCCAACTAATTAATTTGATTGGTCAATCGTCACTGAACTGACGAAATAATGTGACTCGAAGAAAGTACAGTTCCGTCAAAAGTTCCCGGCTAAAATTGCTGTTTTCCGAGGGAGAGGGCAGTGAGTTTTGAAGACTCGGTCTCGGCAGTCGTCGTCATTCGTATTAACCAGCCATTAAGTAAATTTTTAGCGCAATGCATTAAAACTTAATTTTGTTTTTTACGATTTTAAGTCAATTTTAAGATATCCGTTTTAATTACACGCTATTAGAAACGCTACTGAAAGTAAGAGAGAGAGAGAGAGAGAGAGAGAAAGTAGATAAGTAAAAAGGAGCGAAATAGAACGCCTCTCGTTGTTGTTGTTATGATAATTTTCATATTAAATGCAGCGTCCGACATGCCACCGAAACGGCAAAATCAATTTGTGTAAACGTACGGAAAAATAGTAGGAAGTTTAATGGAGGGGAAAAAATGAAGAAACGCTATTAAAAGCAGAAAATTCAATTGTATGCAGTTAAGCAAATGCCTGCAGAAGTGTGAAACTCAACGGCATGTAAATTTAACGAAGTCTAAGAACTTAACGAAACTTTAAAAACTTAACGAAAGCCGTTTTTGCTGTTTTTCACTTTGTTTACATGTAACGAGGAAAAAATTTTGCACGTTTCTTAAATTTTATGAGAATTTTACAAACTTAACGAAACTTTAAAAACTTAACGAAGCTTTAAAAACCTAACGAAACTTCAAAAACTTAAAGAAGGCTAGTCTAAGTGTTTATCTCGCCTTAAGCGGCCTCAGAAATACCATAAAAGGCATTTTGCGTGTTTTACGAACAGCTACGAACTCAACGAAAAATTAAAGCCATCCGAGAAAAATCCCTTTTAATTTGTATTAAAAAGAGACAGCAATTTTCATTGAAAAAAATGCTCTATTGTCATCTTCCTATCCGATCACTCTTGCTTCCTTAACTGTAATCGTGATGCTTCGATTAACCCTTCACCTACCCCCGGCTCTCGTTGTAACCCGACTTTTGCGCACTCATATCAAACTTCCCATTTTTAATCAAACAAACAAATATTCGTTTTTCCTAACTCGTTAAGTTCGGCTGTTGATACTCTTGATTGTCTGCCGAATCTTCATATTTGCTGTACGCGATATAGCAATCCAAAAGCCAAAAATAAAACAGAATTCACACATCCCACGCCCACAATACGCTCGCATTCACCTTCCCTCTCGCCGCAACACATCACACATCGTAGACGATCTAATCACTTTTTTCGCGCACGTTGATGACGATGATAAGTCGCTGGTGGACCTTCGTGTTCGTTTTTACTCAAAAGTCTCATAATATCCACTCGGCGCTCGGTTCTACTTTTTGTTCCACCAGGATTTGCGTTCCTTTCGCTTCGTTTGGTTTCGATTTTTTAAATATAATCAAAAAACGTTAAAATCATAGTCTAGACAATAATTTATGAGAAGGATATGACGACGAGCGCTTCCTCAGCTTTATTATTTGCGGTGCACAGCCAACCGCACACACCTCGCAGCTCCGCACGACCGACAACAATGGCAACAACAAAGTATTTTGGCTATTACCCTACGAAATTTATATATACTATATACCTGACGATATGACGATTCTAAGTGGCACATCGGGGCTCGACTCGCTGCTGTCCTTTTTTCTATCTTTGTACTCGAAAGAAGTGCGGTGGACCGGCGTAGTGCAGAGAGAGAGAGAGAGAGAGAGAGTGAGAGAGGGAGCAGCGGAGGGTAGTGTGGAGTATCGTAAGGTGGAGCTGGGTATTCCCGTACTTCCCGTAAAAATCGGCAAAATCTGCAGCAGCAGCAGCAGCAGGTTCGGCTATGAAGACTGAAACGAAGCGCACGAAAAACTCCACCGCCTCGTAAAACTCCCGACCAGCGCGGAGTTTGAGACCGAGCCATCGAGATACCCTTCTAGATATCTCGTCAGTCACTCCGCTGGTCGTTTGGCATTTCTAATGGATATCCTTCCTTCCTTTTTGCGTTGATTATTCTTTTGTGCTCCACTCTCAGGCGTTCGGCCACGAGTAGTATTCGTCTCTCTGCCTCTCCGCCTACTCTCGCCACCCACCTCCGACCTCCCACCACTCCCGCCACTCCCACCACTCCCGCCACCGAGGTGGACAGGATAACAATATGAATGGCAACAACTCGACCAGATATTTCATATTTTCTTTATTACAACAACAACAACAACAGAGCTGGCTGGCATAGAGACAAGACAAGGAGGCAAACATGTGACTGTCTCGCATTCGTGGGTGTGAGAAGGGTTAAACATTCAAACGTTCATTCATAAGCTTACATTTATTTATTATAAGCAGAAACAATGCCATCAAAGTCATCTTTCAGTTGCGAACTGAAAAACACCACCGCCGCTCAACTCCCCCCTCAAACCATCGAAAAATGCTTCCCGCAAAAATAAAACAACTCAACTCAAAAAATGGCAAAGTTACCTTATGAGCGAGAGTTACCAAATAATCGACTCGGTAATCCTTTTGGCTTTGCGACGACTGTTCGATGGCGAAGTGTGTTGTTTGTGTTGCTTTTTTTGATACACATGCAAAAACTTTGTGTTGTTTTTCATCTAAATAGATGAAGTAAACAGAAAAAACTCCCGTCCGGAAAGCAAGAAGCTCAGGCATCCAATATCAGCTGCTTATAAATGCTGCCCTCCAGAAGGGTTAACATTTGGATGCGAAGGATGCCAATAAAAGTTTACGAAAAATGCAAGATATAAAAATAAGAAAAAATTAAAGAGTGCATATGCAGAAATATGTTAGCTTAGCTTAGAGTGGGAAGAGAGAAACAATTAAAAAAGTAAGAAATGACAGGCAATTAAGGCACTCAACGAAAGCAATACAGCTGCCGAAATTAAAAACTGAAAATGGAAAAGTTAAGCTTAAAGGTTAAATATGAAAAAGGCTGTAAAAAATAAAGATTTGGAAGGAAGGAGATTACAGAGTAGAAGCCAGAAGTGTAATAAAAGGTTAAAAGGAGGCAACAAACACACGGTTAGAGTGTCAGCAACAAAGTAAAATGAAAAAGTAAAATGAAAAAAAAGCAGTTAAAATTGCACGTAAATAAAGACTCAGAAATTCTCCAAAGCGATAAATCAAGTTTCGTTAACCTTCGTTAAGTTTCGTCAAGCTTCGTTGAGTTTCCTCAAGCTTCGTTAAATTTCGTTAATCTTTTATATAAAAAGTCTTGGGGTTTTCTAGAATTATATCCTATATTTCACACGATATTTCATAGAAGAATTGATTAAGCAAAATTGTCCGACGTAATTTTCAAGCTAATTTAAAACTCAAAGTCGTCCACTCTCCACACACTTTGTTATTTTTATTTACTTCCACCCAACGTAATATTTAAATTTATTTTAGCAAATTTATAGTTGGTAGCAAAATGCTTTTACATATCAATAGCTAAAACACCAAGCTCAACTTTTTCGACAATTTTCTAAACTTTTCACCAATCCAATCAAATATTTTCTCACTCACACCACCTGCCTTGAAGCTGCATCCTTGCTCGGTTTAGTCTTTGTATTTGTATTGTTTTTTTTTTATCTGTTTTTTTGGTGAACCAAAAATCTACTATTTGTATTTATTTTACATAAAATAAAATTATACGAATATATACGCAAAATCATAGACAAAACAGAGACCAGCCACAATCAGCTCTGCTATTCATAAATTAAACGCAATCGAAGTCGCTGAAGTGTGATTTGAAACGGGGGAAATTAAACATGAAGAAATCAATAGAAAATAGAATAAACTCTGGTAATTTATTATGAAATAGAATAAACTAAAATAAAATAAAATAAACCAAGAAAATAAAGTAAAATACCATAAATCCAAATATAATCAAATCAAATCAAATCAAATGTAATCAAATCAAATCGAATCAAATCTAATCTAATGAAATCAAATAAAATCAAACTAAATCAAATCAGATAAAATCTTACCAAGTCACTTCAAATCAAATCTTAAAATCTTACCAAATAAAATTAAAACAAAGGAAATCAAAAACTCTGGTCAAATCAAATTAAAACAAATAAAATTAAACCAAATCGAATCACACCAAATCGCTATAAATTGAAACAAATAGAATCAAATCGAATAAAAATATTAAATCAAATTAAATGAAATCAAATCACATCCCATCACATCACATCACACCCAACCAAATCAAATCAAATCAAAATTTGGGATCATTTGTAGTTTCGAGTACCCAACGACGACGCCACTGTCGTTATATTTTGTAGTTCGAAGGCAGGAGGGAGCTCGCTTAATTTTCAATAAAACTCAAGTATAGAAAATATTTGCCACGCTGCTGCGTTGTTGTGTTTTTTCCTTGGTTCCTTGGTTAAAAAGGAGCAACATCAGCTCCTGAGCGGTGGGTGGGCTGGCGGGCGGGCGGCTGGTGGCAGGAGAGTAGAGACTGAAAAGTTTGCGCGTCACATCCTTCAGCTAGAGATACAGGATACAATCTCACAGCGACGAACACACAAAGTTTGATGGATATGCAAATTTGACTAATTGTATAATTTTGTGCAGGAGGGAGAGATTTCGACAGTTGAGTGGATGTGACGGCTCTCGCTGTCTGTCACTCGATTTTTGGTAGAGGAAACAAGATGATCTTTTTGAGATGAAACTTTTATATCTACTCGTAATTACAGATATCGGGAGATTTCTTTAAGAGAAAGCTAACGACATTCAAAGAATTCCTTAAGGTGAAATTTCTTCCATTCGAGATGCATTACAACGTCTGCAGTTTTCTTTTCCTTCTTCTCACATCGCTTAAGGCGCTGCATTTCACCGGCTACATCAGCGGCCAAAACCTGCAGCCGTCAATGCTTGGGCGCAGGATTAAAAATTGACGAAAAAAACGCCATTTATTCCGTAGAAAAATACACTGAATCCATCTAGCAAGGAGCAGGAAATACTTAACACAAAAGCGCAGGATTCTGTTTTTCGTTCTTATTCGTGCATTCTTGCGTACGTATCGGAAATGATACCGAAAGGAAGAAGACAGATGGAGAAACCGACAGACAGACAGACAGACAGACAGATAGATAGACAGACGAACGGACGGATGGACAGACACATAGAAAGCAACATGCATTCACTGTGATGTTTACAGTTATTTACTCCAAGGAATCCCGCTTGTTATGCGCAAATACGAAAATTATAAGAGCAAAGAATCGCAAAATATGGTAAAATAATAAATACAAAATAAAATAAACATCGCCAACATATGCGCTTGCAAAGAATGTCATTTTTGCTCCTTTGCCACCAGATGCCAGCTGCCTTCTGTTGCAACTCGTGTGTTTTTGTTGTCTGTCATTACTGTCGCTCTCGGCTCCACCTTGTTGTCCTCTGCATTTTGATAGACAATCGTCAACTTGGGGATGGCATTTGTTCGGTATTGAAAAATTCCCTCGCAAGCGTGCATTTTTTCCGTACAAATTCTCAAGGGTGCACTTGAAGATTCCAACCCTGCGTATTTGTTTCCAACTCGAAGTATTGCAGATCAGATATTTACAGCAGCTACGGAATGGAATTTTTTGGCGTAGAATTCTAATTCTCTGAAAAAACTCACTTTTCTTCGTACAAAAAAATACCTTCAAAAAAAAAAAAAGATAAAATCCATTATTCAATTCTACGTAGATTTTATTTCCCTCCAAATATCTCTCCCTCCCCCGCTAAAGTTTAAAGCTTTTTCATCAAGATTTTCAGTTGCCAACTCTTTCTTAATGTTGTTGCCAACATCACTTCAGCAAATGCATACCATATCCTGTGCCTACTTGTCTGTTTTTTATCTCTTAAACACTCAAATGCACTCGAAAATATCGTATATTCGAGTCAAGTTTAACAATCGCTTGATTGTAACTCTTCTTGAGGAAACATTAGAGGACAGCGCAGTCTTCTTCCTGAGGAAATACTAAAGTAGATATAGCACATCTACGTTCTTTAAGCTTAAAATTTAGCATGTCATTCAAAATTGTTACATTTAGAATTGCAACAATTGAAAGGAATTTGAATGGAGTTGAACAAATGAAAGGAATGTGAAATTTCCGATTACGCAAAACGGACTTTAATTTGAGTTTTATCTTTGCAAAAAGTCTCCTTCTATTTTATACGCCATAAATGTACTTTTTTCAACTGATTTCTACAGAATTTCACCCTTCGTTAAGTTCGTCAAGTTTCGTTAAGTCTCGTTAAGTTAACATTTTCAACAGCATTTAGTTCCTGTACACTTCTAAAGCTCATGCAAGGCTTTTATTATCGTTTCCCTCTAAAAACAGGCTTCGTTAAGTTTCATTTTCCACCTTTGAGCTTTAGAAAACTTCTTGCAACTCCCACTCTCGCTGTCTGCAACGCTCTCAAGTGTAAATATTATTCGCTGGCGTGTCCATTACAAAAGTAACCGGCTTTTTAATTCTTCCACTTTTTTCGGCTGTGATAAATTTATGCTTAAAAACGGATACAAAAGCAAATCATTGATTTATTTGGAATTGCTTTTATCTCTCGCCTCAAACTCCGCAACAGAACGCAACCATCATATTTATTAAAAAGGAAACCCTTTTTTCCGAACGCAGCACAACTCACAGCATTTCTGCATGCTACACTGACACATCTGAAGCTGGACATTCGACTGCAGACGGACGGGACGGGACGGTTCGTCGTTGGTGTAGGCAGAACAAAAAAAGGATCACTCATATTTTTATTAATATAAGAAGGCGGGGTAAAAATATATTGTATGCCACTCAAGCCACGGCCGCGCTGAGTGTGAGTTCACGAATACCGAAAACGGAGTAAAAAAGCAAAAACTCCCCAAAACAACCCTCGAGTGGGGTTTTTTCTCGATGCTCAAAAGATTCAAACGCAACCGATTTGTAATTAACAAAATTGCCAAGCAGCCACTCAAACCGGAGCGGCATGCCATGCGAAGCGTAGCGTCGTCGTCGTCGCCGTCGCCGTCGTCGTCGTCGTCGTCGTCACCGTCACCGTCACCGTCACTGTACCACTTCCGATGCTGCTTCTTCCGATTTCGACAACCGATGCCACTCTCACACCCAAGACAGGCAGACAGGAAGGAACTCTGCGAGTACAACGCACCGAATGCAAACTCCCAGCCACCCAGCCGCCCAGCCACCCAACCACCGGCCGATCTACCCATCCTGGCATGCAACCGCTAAGCATCCCATCGAACTCACGCATGCACGCATATCTCAACCCATCCAGTCTTAACACACACAAACACACCCACACCCGCATACGCGCGACTACATCCACCCGCTGAAGTGTGCGTCTTTAGAGGAAATTTTTGAATTTTCAAAATCTAACAAATCATATGCAAAAAAAGCAGCAACAACGGCACCAACAGCAACAGCAACAACAGCAACAACAATGAGAATGATTGACTGTAAGTGGGAAGATGAGAGCAACGACATCCAAATTTCGGAATAAAATGTTAATGAAAGGGTTCGGCATTGCAAAGCAACATCTCAAACGGCTTTGCTGACAACAACAACAACAGCAGCAGCAGCAGCAGCAAGCCACCACCACGATGTCGCTGGCAATCGAACTTCTCACATATTGTATTTTATTCGAGTACAATGAGTAATCAGTTGAAGGCGGCGAAGAAGCACAGGGATCCACTCGCTCGCTAGGGCTTCGAAGATCCGGGATTTCTGTAAATCTCCGGGATTTTTATAATTTTCGAGACTTGAGAGAAAAAAGACGCGGAAATAAATGACGAATACATTTTCCAAACAATGGCAACAAAATATCACTTTTTAGAACTGAAACAAATTTTTTATAAAAAAATTATTCGGAAAGAAATTATCAATAAAAATTAACAATAAATTATTATTTTAAATTGTAGTACAGTTGTGTGATTGATTGTCGGAATTATTAGAGCCACGCGGGGGTTGGACATCCCTAACGCCGCACATCCACACCCACACAGAATACAAATATCCACACAAATACAGAAAGAGTTAAAATTTCCCTAGCTTCGCTCTCTCTCTCTCTCATCTATCGGTGTAAAGAAGCATCGAAAGCCTTAAAAACGCAAACGTCAAAGGAATTAAAATTCATTCGGGCAGAAAAATTTTAAAATATATACGGGTGGCGGCGATGGTCGGAGGACAATAAGGCACAAACAGACACACACACACAGATGCACACACACACACACACACACACACAGATGCACACACACACACACACACACACACACACACACACACACACACGCATGCATATATACACTGACAGTTCTAAAATCCACAGATGTAGTCATGGATGGATGAAAGAATTACAGAGGAGTTCCGAAGGCAGGAAAGGGTTTCTGAGCGGGTGGTTGTTGTTTTTAATGAAAAAATCAGCCCGAAAACAAAAGATGTCGCTGTGACGATTTCATTGATTTCTGATTCTTCTAATTTTTGAGTGCGGGTGTTTTACACGGACACACGGGGCGGTGGAGAGAGAGAGAGAGGAAGAAACGCGGAGAAATAAAGGTACGGATGTCTGCTTCCACGCACATGGACACACTCGTCGCACACGCACTCACACGAATACAAGCACGCACCCACACACACACACACACTCAGGCGTGCGTGTATTTGTCGCAATCTCAGAAAAGGACGACGAGATTTTTGTAGAGACGAAACACTTGTACGATACGCAACTTGTGTCCCTCTTCTGGACGCTCTAATGAGTTGTGGAGTATTTGTATGCGTGTGCTTGTATGTGTGCGTCTATTTGTTCATGCTTTCGTGTGAATGTTTCGGTGACAGTTTGAGCATTTGAAAGTTTGGCGGCATTTTAATGAAGGTCCTGTTGTTGCTATTTTTGTCCTTATTATTTAATCATATTATTTGAAGTATGTGTTGACGTGTGTATGTGTAGGCATGTGGATGTATATGTAAATCTGTGCATTTACTTCGTGTTGAAAATTAAGCCGGATTTGCCGCCCATTTTAATTATTGCTATTGCAACTTCAATTTTGTAACGCACAAGCGACATCTGTCATTGTCAAGAGTAGCGTGGGTGGAGAGAAGTTTTTATATACTCTATATAAATTTTTATATAAAAGATCCCACTGCAATTGCATTGGTCTCGCACCGTTTTGCCCCGAACGCGACCCCATCCGGCAGCAAGAGCAGGCGTATGAAGTCTTGGCGGACCCATAATTAAACCCATTCAATTATCTGGAAAGTCGGAAAAACCTCTTCCAGTTTCAGGACCGCAATATCCTCAACTCCCAACCTTCTCTTCGACTCGCATTTGCCACTGGTAGGATCCACCCGGAATCGTTTGAAGAATTCCTCCACCACCCGCTCAATAGAGGATGCAAACACCTGAAAGCTAAAATTGAGAAGGGTATTCGGCGCCCGAATTCCTGCCCCTAGATACGCCACCCCACTTTCAGCCTTCCCACCACTACACTAACATACTTCTTGAAACCCCCCCCGCACCACCATCTCAGCTACAAAAACCTGTATTGAGAGATTTTGATTCGATTCATTAATTAATGCGATATTTCAATTGGTTTTGTGGGGTGATGGGTGAGATATTTTCGCTGAATGGAGCGCGGGTGTGTACGACTGCGTGGGTGGGAGGGGGCGGAGGTGTTGCAAAGCTGACTGAGAGAGGGTGAACTTGAATTGGCTGCTCGTAAAGACGGCGACGGCGACGGCGTTTGGCATTAATTTAAATTTTGCAAACGTGCCGCTTTGTTTGTGGTGGTTGGATGTGACGATGTTGTTGTTGTTGTTGCTGTTGTTGTTGTTGTTGTGTTTGTTGTCGTCGTCGTCGTCGTTGTTGTTCTGTTGCTGATTGCCAAAAATCCACTCATCCACTTGTTCAATCAGTCAAGTCAGTCACTCACACACTCGCTCATTCACGCACTCACTCATTCATTCATTCAGTTCATTCATCTTCACACATACATATGTATGTGCGTATGTATGTATGTATATTTATTCCTTATATTTGTATCTGAATTTTCCAAACACGTGCAATATTTTCAAAGCTACCTGCTACACTTTCAATTTCTACTACTACTACGTTTTAATGAAAGTATTTGCCTTTTGCCGAAAAATTTCACTCGAAAGATTTTATGTCTTCCCGCTGTGGCTTTGCATCCATTGAGATATCCAACTGTCTGTCTGTTTGTCTGCCTCTCTGTCTGTCTGTTTGTCTGCCTGTCTGTCTGCCTGTTTGTCTGTCTGTCTGCCTGTCTGTCTGTCTGTTTGTCTGTCTGCCTGTTTGTCTGTCTGTCTGTTAGTTTGTCTGTCTGTTTGTCTGTCTGTCTGTTTGTCTGTCTATCTGTTCATTTAAATTCCTATTTAAAGTCTGTTGCGGTAGCTTCGATTCTTTGATTGTCTGTCTGTCTCTCCGTCTGTCGTTGAGTTATTAAAACAATAAATCAACGTGGATTGAATTTTCATCCCTTTTTTCGACATCGTTGAATTTGCCAAAAATTATAAATTTCTATAAAGTTTTCGGAGCTCGTGACGTGGTGTTAGTGATGGTTGCTGTTGCGTTTTGTGATGGTGGTGGTGGCGATGGTTGTTATGTTGGTAGTGGAGCTGTGGATTCTGTGGGCTAACTTAAAGTTACAGTGGTGTTAGTGTGTGTGTGTGTGTGTGTGTGTGAGTGTTAGTAGGTATAAATTAGTGTCTAGGTTTCTAATTTCTAATATTATAAATCAGAGTCAAATATGTAGAATTTTTTCGTTAATTTGCGCAGATGAAAAGTTGTTGCATACTTTTAAGTAAAAAAGTATGGCATTATTTTTTATTATTGCATACTTTTAGGTATAAAAGTACTGAATTATTATTGTATTCTAGAAGAAATAATATTTTAAACAATGACTGCAAAATATTTTCACTGTTTCCATCAGAATGTTCTTCTTCGATTCTTTGAGTGTTTGTCAGAAACGATTGTTTTATAAATAACTTTACGACTCAATATTTCCCTGAAAGAAAATTCTAATTCTCAACTCTTTTTCTTAACAATGAAGAATTGGCGGTGCGTGTCATGTAATCATTTATTCAAATGCAAGAACTGTTATGAACACACACACACACACACCTACACACACACATGAAAACACGCAACCAATTTGTGTCAAATGTTGAAGAAATCCAGGCAAATCAGTTGCCATGAATTTCATGAAGTCACATTACGTACAAATTTAATATCAATAAACAATAAAATGTTGCCAACGCAATAAACTCCAGATAGAGCATTAAAAACGCATAAAAGCGGCAAAAATTGGCAAAGTTACTGTCGAGTTACAGAGTTACTGCTGAATATACAAAAGCGGGAGGGAGGCATAAAAGCATAAAAGGAAAGCTGAGAGAACAACAACAACAAATACAGGTGAAATATGTCCACCTCCTAATTACACCCTACACACGAAGAGAGAGGCTACACTCACTCTGTTCTTCCGTTTGTAAGGCAGGGAAGGAGACGGGATAGATATAGAAATCACGATCGTGAGAGAACGGATAGGGATATTGGGATAAAATTTGGCGCAAATATTCTCTGTTACGTAGAGCAGTTTGGCATTGAAAATGGGTGAAATCGGTTAATCACCACGCCTACTTTTTACATCAAATATAGGGAGACTTTTCAAAAAAATGCGAACATCTCATAAACATCCATAAAGTTTCTAACTTCGCGGGTTTGAAGGGTCTCCGGACTTGGGTCTGGCCAACGACAGCCTTCTTACCATTTTATCGCATAGTTTCGCTGATTGGAAGATTGACAGACAGAGCGATACGAATTTTCATTATTTATGTAGATTCGCAATTCCTCGAAAACTCACATATATTCGTGTAACTCCTGTAGCTGTCTATTTTATTGCACAATATATATTCGTACCCAACTTTCTGACGGCAACAAAACCAGTTAACCGGCTGTTTGAAGCTCTTCGCCTCTGGTACCGGCAACATCTGACAGATGTCAAAAATAATTTCCAATCAAATGAAAATATGAAAAAATTAAAAAGTTCGTATCTGTGCAGTTTAATTTCTGCTGGTTGACTCCGCCGGCCGAGCGACAAGAAAAAAGGGTTAAAATGTGTACGACAAGGATGTGTCCTCTCCCTCTTCCTCCTCTCTCTCTATCTCCTCCTTCTCCCCCGTCTTCCCTTTCCACTGCCTGAAAGTAGACAACGAAATTATTTGATTAAAAAAGCGTCTTCTTGTGCACCGCACCCGCCTCACACTCACACTCTCACATCAGCTCACAAATGCCTACTCGCCGCCTTCATTAGCATATGTTTTGAGAGTCACGTTTGACTGTTTCTAGGGGTTCGCCACTCACTGCTGCGGCTCCTTCTTCTTGCTCTTCCTCTTCCTCTTCCTTCCATTCCGCGTTCTTATCTAGCAACTCCTTCGCTTCAACGCCTAGAAACCCGCTGCGTTTCCTGTGCTCGGCGCGCTCGCAGAAAAAAGACGAAACCCTGATGCGGAATTTTAAAAAGTCTCTAATTAATTGAATAAAAATCAACGTGCTTGCATATGTTGAGACATCAGAGGGTTGTCTGTCTCGGTTGTTGTTGTTGTTGCTGCTGCGACTGGTGTTGTTGCTGCGACTGGTGTTCTTACCGCTGGTTTTGTTCTTGAGAAAATTTTCGAGGGAATGGGTGAGCATTTCGTAGGCTTAAACCTTTACTTCCCCCACCCCCACCCCCCGCCACCACTTACGTTCTTTATTTTGGCTGTATAGAGTTGACGGCATTGAAGACTCTAAGTAGCAACAGCAACAGCGATCCAAATTTCAACACACACAGCGTGGCGAACACGCCTCCCGTCGATTTCCTTTAATATTTTAAGAGTGTTTCTTGAGTTTTTTATAGATTTAAATTGCCTAGTTATGTGCTTCGAGATATTTTGTCCGTGCGGATGAAAGATAGAAGCGAATTAATAAGGAATTCGGTTTGCTTTCTGGTCTTGAATGCGTTTTTCTGATGATATTAACTTGCTATTCTTGAGAGTTTTACAGCGTATTGTGCAATTTATTATATATTATATTGTGCTAATATTTTCTTCAATACTTTCTTCAATATTTTGATCAATACTTTCCTCAATATTTTGATCAATACTTTCTTCAATATTTTGATCAGTACTTTCTTCAATATTTTGGTCAGTATTCTCTAAAATTTTTTAACGTTTTTATTGCTTGCTGGAAAAGGTCAATATTTTCATCAATATTTTGGTCCTCATCATCTTCATCAATCATCAATCTTCTCTTCAGTGTTCTGTTCAATATTTTCTACAATATTTCCTTCAATATTTTGTTTAGTATTCAGTTTTATAGAAACCCAACCATTTATTTATTAAAAAAATAATGCCACGTTAAACTTTATTTAGTTAGTTTTCAACGATGCAAAAACATCAAAACCACCAATGACATGATTATGTCATTGAAAATGACAAGAAAACTTTGCACTACAGCGAGCTTTTTGCGGCTCCCCACTCAGTTTTGAACAAAATTACTTTCACTAATAAAAAAAAGAATAATAGCAAGAACAAGACAACGACGGCAACAACAAGAGCAACAACAATTATAGCAACTACAAATTACAACCATATAACAACAACGACGACAACAACAACGACAACCATGATAAGAAGCAAACGAGAACCACATCGAGGAAGTGGTAGAAATTGTCAAATTCCCGGCTTAAATTCGCCAATTAACGTATCCGCACACACACACAAACAAGAACAGCAACAACAAGAGTACGAAGTGGTAATGGCAGCAACAAACTTTTCCTTTCAGATGACTTTTTTTTAATTTTCCTACGTTTACGTTATGGATGCAAAGCTTTTTTTATTCTACAAACTGACAGTAACAACGAGTTGGTAGTCTTCCTCTCCCCTCTCACTCGTCCTCATCAGTAACAACGAGTTGGTTGGTAGTCTTCCTCTCCCCTCTCACTCCTCCTCACCCAGTAACAACGAGCTGGTAGTCTTCCTCTCCCCTCTCACTCGTCCTCATCAGTAACAACGAGTTGGTTGGTAGTCTTCCTCTCCCCTCTCACTCCTCCTCACCCAGTAACAACGAGCTGGTAGTCTTCCTCTCCCTTCTCACTCGTCCTCATCAGTAACAACGAGTTGGTTGGTTGTCTTCCTCTCCCCTCTCACTCCTCCTCACCCAGTAACAACGAGCTGGAAGTGTTCCTCTCCCCTCTCACTCGTCCTCATCAGTAACAACGAGTTGGTTGGTAGTCTTCCTCTCCCCTCTCACTCCTTCTCACCCAGTAACAACGAGCTGGTAGTCTTCCTCTCCCCTCTCACTCGTCCTCATCAGTAACAACGAGTTGGTTGGTTGTCTTTCTCTCCCCTCTCAGTCCTCCTCTACCGCCCGGGACGCCATTAAAATTCTCCACATGCAGGCATTTTTACCTCGCCGCTGCCTCGTCTTAATTTTATTAAAAATATTAAACTCTCGTCGCCGCACATATACACGTGTGTGTGTGTGTGTGTGTGTGTGTGTGTGTGTGTGTGTGTGTTCGACGAGTTGCTGCTCTCCGCAGATACAAAAGTTGCCCGTTCGAAGGCACAGAAGTTCGGTGCAGCAAGCATATTTCATCGTAATTATCATTTTCGTCGAAGTTGCCGACGCGTCCTTGTCGCTGTCAGTCTGCAGGCATCTCATCTCGTTGCTGCCTTTCTTGCGCTGCGGAGGCAGCAAGATTTGCGGCATAAATATTCGCTATTCGCTTACAGACGCCAATTTTCGGTGGTTCGCAGGGCGCAGGTTGCCGCTTGACTCGGCTAACAGCGGGTTTTCCGCCGCGGGAGGGGCGGCGGGAGCGAGCTATCAACCTTCAATATTAAGGATGTCGATTGTTGCCGCTGCAAGTTGATGGGGATTTTTTATTGCCTCCCCCCGCCACCACGAACACCCGCAGGCATGCATGTGAGGCACACATTTTGTTACCGCACACAATCTCGACGAACCAAAGCAATACAATCAATTCAGCCACCCCTCGCTGCGCTGCCTCTGCGTCCCCTCGCCCGCTCGCCCGCTCTCTGCCCCTCTCTCATTCTCTCTCTCCCCTCTCTCTGCGGCACTCCTCTCCTTCGCCGAACAATATAAATTTCGTATTGAATTACACCGCAAGTGGTTATTGTTTGTTTTTGTGCGAAACAAGTTAACAACATTGTTGAGGGATTTTCATGAATATGCATGCAAGGCAGCAGCAGCGGGAGCAGCGCCAGCAACAACAACATGTTGCCGCAAACCACCAACACCACCACCACCACCACCACCGCCACCACCACCCACTGTAGTGGTGGCAGTGGCGGCTTAAGCGCGCGACGAAGGCAAAATCACTGAAAATTGCACGGTGTATAAATTTTTATACACACTCATCGAGCCAAAGATGATTTCTTGCGGGGCTTTTTTGGCTACCCTCACCACCCTCTTCCTCTGTCGCTTTTCCGCCTTCTCTCCCCCGCCCACCGCCCATCGCCCTTCTCCTCCCCCCTCCACCCCTGCAACCAAAAATTTCCTCATTGCTTTCTTCGTTTTCAGCATTTGCCTCAAAATGCTATATCGGTGTTGTGGCTTGTTGTTGTTGTTGTAATTTTGTCTCATGTTGTTCACTGAAATATAACTCGTACTAATCAATTAATTTATTATGCCTGGCAGTTATTTTTATGTCGAAGCTGGCTGGTTAGCAAGACAGGCTGGCTGGCTGGCTGGCTGGCTGGCTGGCGGAGTTAGCAAGGCAAAGAAATTTAATATTTTTCAATTAAAAGTTTTTATGATTTTGGAAATTCCTTGAAAACAAAGCGGAAGCGTATTTTGCGGGGGCGGCGGCCGGGGGGGATACGGCACTGTATGGAAATTACGGCGAATATAAAATGAATTCAGCTGAATTTAAATATACGTGTGAATTGTGGTCCACACCGATATTTTATCGAGGTTTCACACCCGTCTTTTCGAATCGGGAACCATGAAAAAAATACGAACGTCTTTAAATTAGAATATTTTCACTTCACCAACGTTTTAGCAAAGCTTAAAATATTATTTTATATTTGCAGAAAGTCTCGCAGAATTCCTTATAACTTATACCAAAAAAAAAATTAAAAAAAAAAATTCCAAAAAAATTAAAAAAAAATTTTTTTAAAAATTTAAAAAAAAATTAAGAAATTAATTTTTGTTTTATTGAAAACTAAGAATTATTTTTTTTGCGTACATCAATGTTTCACCAACATCTGCAATTGATGTAAAAATAGTGAGTTGGATAAAAAAGATTGTCTATTAAAATAGAAGCGAATTTAAATGATATTTTCACAAGTCTTTCTCCCTCACTCACCATCTGCCATCTCCTGTCATTGCAGATCAAAGCGCTGATCGACGAGGTGCAACGCTTGCGTGTCCTCGAACAAGCTCACGTCGTGCAAATACATCGCCTCGAAGAGCATTTGGAAGCGAAGCGCCAGCATATTCTGCGTCTGGAGGCGCGGCTCGACAAGCGGCAAATCAACGCTGTCCTCGCTGACACATCGGCAACATCGACACTAGCGTCGCCAACAGCCGCCGATGCCCATGACGACGGCGACGACGACGACGACGACGGCGACGACGATGACGGTGACGATGAGGAGGTGGAGAGCGTCGTTGCATTGGCTGCAAATGTTGCCGACACCAATGCCGGTGAACGCCACACTGACTTGCGAGCCGATGCTGTCGCCGATGTGAACGAAAATGCTGCCGACGATAGACAGCGAGAGAACTACGCAGCAACAGCAACACCAGCAGCAGCAGCAACAGCAGCAGCAGCAGCAGCAGACTTGATGGAAATCAATATCAAAAAGGAAAACCAGTGAGTAGAAATGTTTGCAAACGTTTTTCGATCGACTAGTTGGAAAACAAACATTTTTTTTATTTTTCTTTTTTTTTTTTTTTTTTTTTTTTGTTTTTTTTTTTTTTTGTTTTACAAGAAAGATGTTTCTTTGGTAAAATGTTGAATGTTGCTGATGAAATGTCAAATGCATCGGCAACATATTTGCATTTTTATCAAACTACATCGACGCGATCCGCCTGAACTTTCGGGCGGCTCGTCTTCGCGCCCACAACGAATGACGCCCGATGTCTGTTTCTCATCTCGTTGCAGAAGCCCTCTCGACCTGGAGGCCATCAGCCAGCAGTCGGCCATCGCTGCCGCCGCCGCCGCAGCCGCCGCCGCAGCTGCCGCTTGCGCCAACGACCCGAATAAATTCCAGGAACTCTTGATGGAGCGCAGCAAAGCCTTTGCAGCCGCAGAGGCTCTGAAAAGCACCGAAGGTAAGTGTGGCAGCTCACCCTCGTCTCCCTCTCTCCCTCTCTCTCTCTCCCCTCCCGCCCCCCCCCCTTCCTACATCCCGTTCTGTCCTCTCCACGGCCGGAGTCGGACTTCGGTCGACTGCATGTCTTACACATTCGCACAAACATTCTTATCGCTGCCGTCATAAAATCCATTCGTGAAACTTAAACACAGATATCGCTCTTCAATACTCGCGGCGTCATTTTTGCGCTGTTGATTTTATGATTTCTCAATATTAACCCGATCGACAACAACAGCAACAACGAACGCATGCGACACCGGTGTTGCCGGCCTTGCTGATGCTTGCTGGTGTGCGTTGCGTGTGTGTGCGTGTGAGTGGCGTGGGCGGCAATTTTAAAAGTGGCGCCAAACTTTATTGTTGTCAACAATATTTAACGACTGGCTGTGCTTTTCGAGTCGATCTGATCTGCTGCTTGCCGCCTGCACTGGACGCTGGTGTGTAGAACCGAAAGCAAAAGCGACAACAACAGCGAGAACTAAAATTTTATTGGCAAGAATTGGCAGCAAAATTCGAGAGCAAAATTCGAGAGCAAATTTCGAGAGCAAAATTCGAGAGCAAATTTCGAGAGCAAAATTCGAGAGCTAAATTCGAGTGTTAAATTCGAGAGCAAAATTTTATATTGTTTTTGGCGTCTTGATGGGTGTTGTTGACAAAACTAAAGTGCTGCTCGCTGGCAAGCCGCTTTAATTCACTTTGCCAGCAAAGCCAAAACCTTCTCAAACACCTCCCGAACACTCATTTCCACTTCTCGCTAACAACATCAGACAACAACACACATTTATCGCAAACCACCGCACTCCCAAATGATCCGTTCTGTTCCACAGGAACAGCAGAAAACGCCTCTCTAGGTGCCGCCGACGCCGGCGAACCCGCAGCGGCCACGACAAATCCCTCCGCCAGCGAAGCCATTAAAATCGAAGAGGAAAACGATGACGACGCTCACTTCGCGGACAATGCGGGCCAACATGCCTCGAAACATGTTGCCGAGATCGCCGCCGAAGATGCGAGGCGACAAGTGCGCGTCTCCGCCCCCACCTGCATCGATGTTGACGCTCTCGACGGCAATGCAGAGACGGCCGCCGCCGCCGCAGCCACGGCGACAGCTAAGGACGAGCGGCAGCACATCGCCGCCGACGACTGTTCAGCAACTTCGGTGGCCACCTCGTCGTCGTCCACGTTCAAGTCGAACGTCGATCATTTCAGCTCGTTTCTGGGCGAAGAGCTCGTCAACTCGTACTGGCGACGGGGTTTCGAGTTGCCCGCCGCACTGACCGCTGCAACCAGCGCTGCTGCCGCCGCCTCTGCGCCAACAACAACCTCCAAAACGCCAACGTTGTTTCAGAATTTTGCTCCCGCCGCCAATGCTGGCGGCACTCAGCCGCACCATCAGTTCTTGCAACACCACCACCACCACCACCACCAGCACCACCACCAGCAACAGCAACAGCAACATGCTGCCGTCCACCAGCAACAGCCGCAGCATCTGCCGCCACAGCACGCTCCCTCCTCCACCGCTTTACTCAGCCAACTAGTTAATTCCACGTTCTCATCCCCCGCTTCTTCGCTTCGTGCAGATGTAATGTTGCCGCAGCACCATCAGCACCATCACGTGCAGCAGCAGCAGCAGCAGCAGCAACATCACCTTCAACACACGCCGCAGCAGCACCACCACCACCACCATCTCCACCAGCAACACTTGTCGTCGTCCTCCTCCTCGTCGGCCGCCGATCAGCACGACAAGTCGTCGTCGTCGAACCATCACGACTCCTCGTCGACAGGCAGCACGCCGATTCCGTCGCACGATCAGCGCTCCAACGACGAGCAGCAGCAGCAGCAGCAGCCGCAGCCGCAGCCGCCGCACCACCATCTGCAGCACCAGTCGCAGCAGCACCCGCACGCACTGAATGGCTCGTCGCTGCACCACAGCAAGTCGCTGGACGAGAACAGCAGCAGCGGCCTGTGCGGCACGCCCACCAGCGGCGCTGCGGTGCATCACATGCCGCCCAGCTTTCTGCCCGGCCTGCCATTCCAGTTCCAGGATCGCTCGCACTTCCGCTTCGCCGAGGACCTGCAGCTGCCGCCGGGCGCGTCCATGGCCGGCCGCCTCGGCGAGTCGCTGATCCCCAAGGGCGACCCGATGGAGGCCAAGCTGCAGGAGATGCTGCGCTACAACATGGACAAGTACGCCAACCAGGCGCTGGACACGCTGCACATTTCGCGGCGCGTGCGCGAGCTGCTCTCGGTGCACAACATCGGCCAGCGCCTGTTCGCCAAGTACATCCTCGGCCTGTCGCAGGGCACCGTCTCCGAGCTGCTGTCCAAGCCGAAGCCCTGGGACAAGCTGACCGAGAAGGGCCGCGACAGCTACCGCAAGATGCACGCCTGGGCCTGCGACGATAACGCGGTGATGCTGCTCAAGTCGTTGATACCCAAGAAAGGTGAGTACGTTTCTCAGTTCGTTTCACTGACGCTTTTGACAGTTCAAAGCAAGCCCGCTCGCTCGCTCACCCGCTCACCTCACCCTGCCTGCCGCTCTCTCACTCTCACTCCTACCTCTCTGCTGGAAGTGATCGGGCGGACAGGTGAGGTGAGTATGTTTTTGTGCAGCGAAGATAAGCTAAATTTTGCGGGCAAAACTCGAGCGGAGTTTAGCAGAACTTCGTTTTTGACGTGTCACTTTTGACAGCTTGCGTGGACGGCGACGTGAGACTCTCAGAACCGCAAAGGTGTGAAAATTATAAGGATACAAAGCGTGTCGTGTGTTGATAACCGCTTTTAGCTGAGTTCGTAGAGTGCGTGGAAACTCACAATCCTAAAAATAGAGAATGACAAATGTTGACAGCTTAGTAGTTGTCACGAGAGAGGAATGAGAGCTGACAGCTTGGTAGTTGTCAAAAACGAGAAATGACTACAAAATATGTTGTTAGTTTTATAATTTTTCTTTCGAAAAGTTTTATTATGTGGGAAAGTTCTATTATGCTATTGAATTCGCCTTAAATTCCTCTCTTCTCTTCCTCTGCTGAAGAATTTACATCAGTTTTTTACTATTTATACATTCTGAAGTCGAAAAATTCTGTTTTTAATTAAATATTTTTATTTACTTTCATTTTCTCTTAATGTTTGTTTGTTCTTTTTGTTGCTGTTGTTATTGTTGTTGTTGTTGCTGTTGTTGCTGTTGCTGTTGCTGTTTTTTGCCGCGTCTTGTTAGCTGTCACTCATATTTCTTTAATTCAATTGCATGCTAATGCAATCAGCGCAGAAATAAAATAAAATTTTTATTGCGAAATTTATTTAAATTTCCTTTACATTTCATATTTGTTTGAAGAAATTAATTTTCGGTTTTTTCCGTCGAATGCGGCGAATTGAATTAAAATGCAGCAGCTCGTTTGTAAATACATTCAGTTTTATTAGAAATGAGTTCTTTTCTTATTATTTTGCTCTGATGACTTGTACGGCCAAGTCAACAACAACAACAACAACAACCACAACAACAACCACACCAACAATACCAACAACAACATGAACATTAACGAAAGTATTGCCGTCGACAAAACGAGGACAACAACTTGCAAAGAGTTCGCCGCCTGCGACGCGGACGACGAAGACTAAATTCTTCAGCAGAGTGACAAACTTCGCCTGAGAAAATAAATATTGCTGGATGTGTGCCAGAAAATCAGCGATATTGTGAAATTTTAATTATTTTTGATTTCTGTAGAAGTCGCGATTTTCATATCAAACAAATTCTTCACTGAATACTCATCGCTGGCTGATGCGACAAACAAAAGATTACTGCTGCGCTTGTGAATTCGCCGCAGCTTGGTAAAACGGCGCGGAGAGGCTAATTAAAAACAACGTGAAACGTAATTGATTTAAGTAAACATGCAAAGAAGATAAATTGCGCCGAAATTCCACGGAAAAACTGAAGACGAAAATCGTTTATGTAGACTGAAGCACTGCGATTTATTAATCGCTTTATTAATCAGAGCTACAGATACCAAAGTTACGATTAGTGAAGGAATCCAAACCAATTTCCGACCATATTAAGAAACTAAAGCAAAATAAAGGTCACAAACGAGGTCACACCTACAGAAAAAAGCTACCGAAAGCAGTGCACCGAATTGCATAGCTACAGCAAATCAAAGTACAGTCGACTCCAAAAGTGCAGCAGTAAGAAAGGCAAAAGTTTCATGTGTGTTCTTAATTTACTTTTTCCAGTCAGCCGAAAACTTTTCACAATACAATTTTTAATTACCAAGCGAAATGCAGATTCTTACTACAACCAATTTTGCCAGATAAGATCACAACAACAACACAACAATAACAACAATAACAACAACAACAACCAGGCCAACAACAAGGCCAGCAAAGCAAACAGCGAATACAGGAGAGAAACCTCAAAATGAGGATATTATTTAAGTTTTATAGTTATCGTTGTTGCTTTTCTTGTTGTAGTTTTTTCCCAAAGATTTCAATCAGCTCAATCAATAAATTTCCGCTAGAAACTTGCAATTACACACAGAGGGCGGTCGAAAAATTATAAAGAAACATGCAATTTTGCATGCCAGATACTGAGTGCGATAAATTTGTGAATAGAAAATTTATTGATTTAACGAGAAATTAAGCTACGGCGAAAAAGGATCGGGTGATTTTACGAGCCGGAAAAAGAAAGAAAAGAAAGTATTTTCGAAGAGGAGAGACGAGTAGAACTCAATGAGGACAAAGAAAGCGAAGGGATTGTTTGTAAATTTTTAGTGATATTTATTTAGTGAATCTTCTCCCACTCAACTAGAAATAGAGAGGGAGAATGTGAAATTTTACGGCGAATTAAAACTTTTGCGGCGAATTCAAAAAATTGCGGCGAATTCAAAATTTTTTCTCATCTACGTCTTTTTTCTCTCAAAAATCAACTTCACTTCACATTTCCCTTGTGTTCGCATAAAATATCTTCTTTGTAGAATGTAGTACTCGAAACTTTTATAATGCAACCTTTAACCCCTCCACCGCTTACGAGTAACCAAGGATTTTCAGAGTGTACGAGTATTTGCAATCTGCTAGAATTGTCAAAAATATGCCACATTTATGGCGGTTTATAGAGCGGCGGCGGCGGCGGCGAATTACACGCGCTACACGCGCACAACTGTCGAATTCTTCTCGCTGCACTTTTTTCAATTCTTTTTATCCAAACAAATTAATTGCCAGCACTTAACACCTTGTCTGCGCCGCACTTGGTTGTCGGCACAATTTTTGCACGCTGACCCTCAACTTTGGCAGGGAGCCAAAAAAAAAAAAAGATCGCAACCACAACAACGGCAACGGAATGCATACGCAACAAATTGTCGCGCACACTTACGTGCACCAAGTAAATGAAAAAAAGTCCTTCTCTCAACAATTTGCTGGCACTCAACAAATGACAGCGGGAATTTCAACTTTGAGCCGACGTCGATGCACTTCGATTTCGGCGGATTTGTAGATTCGTTTGGTTTTGTTGAGGGACCGCAAGAACAAAAATACCGCCTCTGCTGCCCCTGGAGCGCCAGAGGAGGGAGAGGCGAGTGCAGCAATGAGGTCACCAATGGCGGCAGGACAGCCGAGCTACGCGCGCCCCATGCAACACTTTTTCAATACACAGCAACAACCGCATGAAAAATCGTCATAAATTAATTGTCAACATTGCGCTGATATTAATTGCACCTCAACACACACGCGCATGCACACACACACACGCACATGCGCTTGTTCGTGGTGGTGGAAGGGTGGTGGGGCGACCGGGGGCGACCGGAGGTTGGGGGGGAGGTGGCGAGATCCTTGTGGCTCGCTTGTGTGCAAGAGGCAAATATTCCCGCACAGGCTCAAGTTAAAAACCGCAAATGAAAAACTTTGATTACCTATCGCTGGTGCTGCTTCGCCATCAGCTGATGCTGGTGTCGCTGTGTGCGGCGTGCGTCGTGCGGCGTGCGGCGTGCGGCGTGGAGGCCCTCGTGCAGTAGAATTGTTGCAAAGCAAACTTAATACACTGCTGCCTGCGTGTTCTCATTGTTGTTGCTCACGTGTGCGTGCACATTAAGTCAGCCTTCGGATGGCGCAGAGTGAGTGCTGCAGCAGCAGGAACGAGTTGCACGTTTCACGTATGCAACCAACTATAAATACAATAACTGCAGCAATGACATTTGCCGAGGCAAACCGATATGGAGCAGCGCATTATTGCACTGCCTGCAATTTGTGGCAACGTAAACGCATGGAATTTCCTATCCATGCGAGGACGGAAAGAGGACGGAAAGTTATCGAAAAATGTTTAAATGTTGTTTGACAGTTGAAATGTTGAAGATTTATAGCGTGCCGCGGCGAAAATAGATACCCGTTTAATGATTTTTGCGACATTTCTAAGAAATATCAGTGAAACTATAGGAGGAAAAAGCGAAATGTACCCTGCGGCGAATTCACTCGGAGCGATAAATCGGTTATTTGTTAGCGTTGCACAGTGTTTAGCACAAAAGATTGCAATTTGATTGTATAGCGTCTCTGTTACGTTAGCGGCGAATTCAATTTCACTTACTAAACTAACGAAATATAGACCGAGAAGTAAATTCTTTGCTTCAAACATCTGCTAATGTAATGAAAGCACTTCAAAATTAGATGTTTGAACACAAATCTACTTGCGGCGAATTGATTTGAATGGTTAAAATTATATTGTAGTGACTTTCTACTCGAAACTGTTGCTCAAAATTGTAGATATTTTATAAATATATTCAGCTTTCCAATGCGGCGAATTCATTCCCGCCCCCCTCCCCCCAAACCAAGTAACTTCTAGCTGTGCAAACTCGGAAATCCTCCCTCAAAACTCTAATAAGCGGGTGTCAGTAAATTATCAGCCTTTATTATCAGCAACAGGAGCTTGCGTCGACCAGAGACGAACAACAACATTTCAAGGTCCTCCCCTCACTCCCCCCCCACCCCACGCCCCCTATATATCCGCACTCACAACGGCGCGGACGAATAATCAACCCTTTTTGCATCTTCGGAAGGCTTGCAATTCGCTCCGTTGCCTTTTGTCGCCTCGCCGCACTAACAATGGCTGGCAACACTTACGCAGTTACCGTCAGGGGCGGCTGGCCCCAGCACACACTTGCAGACAACTGACCCAAACACAACAACAACAACAACAACAACAACAGCAGCAGCAACAAGGACTCCAGCAAGGAGAAGAAGGGTTCACTTCGTAGCTGAACACAAGAAAAATTCCTCGGTTGACCAGGGGCAGCCATGCCGGTGGTGGCAACGTTTGATCCCGCATTTTTTAATCCCCCAACTGCTTTTCTTCGTCGGAAGAATTTTCCGCTGTGTGTTTTTCAACAAGCGGCGGACGGCGATGACGACAACAACGACGGCGACGACGACGGCGACGACGGCGACGACGACGACGACGACAACAATAAAGATGGCTGGCTGCAGCAGGATGCAGGACAGCATTGAAAAAAGGACGAACTCCTAACCCGCCGCTTCTACTTTTCGACCTTTTTAACCCGCTTTGAATGGGTCGGTCGGCTGCTTTCGTGCCCGAGCGGGTTGAACTTTGATGCCACACATGTGCAGGAGGGCCGGGGCGGGGCGGGGCGGGGGCGTGCGAGGGGGCGGAGGCACCGTCACACTATTGTCCAGTTTAATACACTAGAAAAATGTTAACGACACTTTTTGAAATGTTGCTGGTGGGCGGGCGGCGGTCGGCGGGCTGGTGGTCTGCGTGGCTCAACTTGGCCCACATGAGGACGGCGAATGGGGTGGCGAATGGGGTTGGGGGTGGGGGGGGATGTTGGTGGCCGAAAAAGGGATAAATAAGCGGCTTTGGTGTCGGGCCATTTTTTCGTCGCTCGTCCATAACTTCTGGGCTGCGAAACTGCAGCGATTGGCCGAGATGAAAGCTGAGGCCACGATAATTTGTTAATTCAGGGCGACGCCACTCGGGCACACATGTGTGCGTAAAGACGGCTTCGGAGACGTCGGCGGTGTGGGTGCGACTGATGACAGACTAGCTAATTAAGTTAAAATTAAAAGTGAGAAGCGGAGAAGCGAACTCGACGCGCGGAAGGCTGGGCGGCGACGGTGTTGCCAGAGCGATGCTAATTAATTTAATTCATTTAGATTACATCGCATCTGTCTGCTGCTGTCATTAGAGAAAAAATCAATTATAAACCTCACGATAAGCAGCAACAACAACAACAACAACAACAACAACAACAGCGCAAGCCACGCCGATCATTAACACCACCGTCGTCATCATCGCCGACTTCATTGTGTACAGTTGCGTCAATGAAATTCCGAAGCTTCCTCGAGTCACCTTTGTTGCTGCCTTCCGTCAACTTGGCCGCTGATTTGTGCAGAGAGAGAGAGAGAGAGAGAGAGAGAGAGAGCTGCAGAGAGAAGGAGCGATGAAACGCTGAGCGAGGGAAGGACGGAAGGAGAAGAGGGACGGAAGGACTTCGCTTCCTATTAGAAAAATATCAATTATTTTTTCTCGCTTTTCCGCGAAAAAAACCACGTTTATGCCACGAAGAGAAAATCTCGCAACAATTAAATATTAAACAATAAAATGCAGCAGGAGCAGCAGCGGCTGCAGCGGCAGCAGTTGCCACACTCGTCAGCCTGCTGCGGCCAAGCTGCTCCTTGAGTCCTTTGAAGTTATTGTTTGTACGAACTTGCGCAAAAGTTGCGGCGAATATCAGGCATCAATGACTCCGCAATTGTAATTGTTGAGCTGCAGCCGAAGCGGCGCGTGGAGGGGGGGGGGACGGCAAACACAAGAGGACGGCGAAAAACAGAAAAAATTTCACAGTTGAATGCATAATTGGCGTGTTTAAATAAGCGGAGAGGAACGAAAAAAAGCACGAGCGATTTTAAAGGTTCTCTTAGGGTTAAAATCGTCGAGAACATAATTGGAAATTGCAATTTCAATAAGCAACACTTGAAGATCAAAGCAAATACAACGCAAGTATTGGCGGCATCGGAGTTGAAGAGAAGAAATTAGAAATGTCACTCAAATCGCCCTACTAGAAGTGAATATTCATGAGGGCAAATCGATGATGAGATGCTAGATTTCCTCGAAATTTTCGCGGAAAAGAATTCTATTTGAATAACAAACGCGGCAATTCGCCGCCGTTAATTTCGGCAAGTTAAGCAATTCAGCGCGGAATCGACGGAAACGACGAAAGCTGCAAAATGCAATACTAATGAAATAACTTTCGTTATTTTTATTTTTTCCCAGCTTTGATAAGATTTTTCCCAGCTTTGATAAGACAGCCAAATAAGCGATGAAATGAATTCGCCGCGTAGCAAAAGTTCCATAAATTCTATCTATAAAAAAATGTAAACATTTTATATAAACGAATGCAAAGTCAGACATTCACATGTTTCGAAAGAAATTTTCAGAATGTTTCAATGGAAACGCTTTACAGAATGAATTCGCCGCCAAAGAAAACTCCAGCAAAATGCGATTTTCTATCATTGCAAACGCCACTTTATTGATTGAAGGAGGGCAATTTTTCACCGCATTACATGCAAAACTTCAAGTTTTGCCACACACACACGCATTCGACGCGGAAAGTTTTCGCTTTGACAAGCGTGCAGCAGCAGCAGCAGCGAATTTCTATTGCATGCAGACGGCAGAACCGAAGCGAAACTTTGTCTTCAGCGTGTTGTCGATGTTGCTGCGTTTTTGTTGTTCTCGGGGGTTGCTAGCTAATTAGTTTGTAATTAAGTTGCTCGCAAAAAATATACCCGCATTGGACAGTTTTTCCCCATCTATCCGCACGTAAATAGCAGCAGCAGCGGCAGCAGCAGCAACTTAGATAAATAGCAGCAACATATGTGGGGAAAAGTTGTTCTTCCCCCGCGACGCGTGAGTGGGGAAATTTGGAGTCACTCTTCGCCGCGGTTCCGAAGTCAAACAACGAATGGAAATTGGGAATCAGCAGTTGAGTGAGTGTTGTTTTCTTTTCGCCCTCGCCGTCGCCGTCGCCGTCGCCGTCTGTTTGCTTTGGAGTTAATGAAGCTGTTGACACTCGAATGCGGTGACTGACTGCATTTTCAGTTGTTTGCATTTTTAAGCAGCGATTTCACAGCCTTTAAAATCGCCAACAAGCGCGACAACCGCGACAACCACGACAACCGCTTGCTGCAAGCAAGGAAAGCAAGGCAATGAACTCGCTCGCGATATCGTTGGCTTGATTGTATGGAGTTTTCTTCGTGTTCGCCATGAAAAATCAATTCGCCCTTCACTCCAATCTTGGCGGGGAAATACTGTTGATTTTTTTTTTTTTTTTTTTCTTTTTTTTTTTGTTCAAATGAGAAAACACTTCTGCACGCATCGTTTTAAAATTGACACTCTTATTACATTTCTACGCCTACGCCTCGTCGCCGCCACTCCATGTTCAGCAGAGCGAGAAATATGGCTGCACTTTAGCGGTCCCCGCTGCCTCCTCTACTTCTTCTTATTCCTCTTCTTCTTCTTATTCTCCTTCTTCTTCTTCCTCTTCCTCTTCTTCCGCTCCCTCTTCCTGCTCCTCCCGCCGAAGTGGTAACACTCGGTGCAGACTTGAAAGCTTCTTTTTCGTGCCTGTTTTGCTCGCGTATTGTTTTCGCGCGCATGTTTTTGCACTTCTAATTGCAGTCGATTTCAAATGATTTTCGCCGCACATGCGAGGCGGCAGAGACAGTGATGGGCATTTTAATTAGAATATTTGATGATTGTTCTACGAATGGCGTGCATTCTGAGACGTTCTCGAGTTGCGTTACGTCAAGTGCAATCGGCACAACAAATCAAGTGGCTGCAAATGAAATCGCATTGATTGGGGCGGCGAATTGTGTGTTGTGTGAAAAACGAATAAGAAAAAAAGGAGAACTAGAAAGCTCAATGTGTACATTAATATAAAATGTAGAAGTTAATGTGGGCGAACACTTGCTGCAGATGCGGCGAAAATAACCGCATTCTTATTAAAGTCGGAAAGCAAAACGCAAATATATTTCCCGAAGAAATCGAACAACTCAACACCATCCGGCCTCTCATCAGCCGGCTTTTTAAAGCTTGCCAATAATTTTCAATCCATAAAGCGAGAAATTTCGGTTATAAAATTTTTATACCAGATCTATAATTTCGCCGCGTGTGACATGAAATCGCCCACCTACGCAAAACGCGATATTTTATGTCATACGTTTCGTTGTTTTCCTCCGACAAACTGGAGCAAATTAAGAAAAACAGCGCCAAGTATTCGGATTTTCTTCGAGACACGACTGCGATAATATTGCAAGCTAGTGTGGAAAATCGAACGCGAGCAGATACAACGCGAAAATGTCATTTTATCAAATAAATAAATGATTTAGCAAATGACGAGCAACATGATTTCTACAGAATTTCAAACGCAAACAATAGCAAGAGAAACGCAGATTGAAAAATAACAACACAGTCAGTCAGCAGCAGCAACTATAAATCTTCTGATTTTCGTAGTGCGTTTGAAGATTTTAAGTGCTCTTCGAGAAATCGGTGTTGTTGTTTACGCGCTAAATATACGCGTTCGAAGACCAAGCGTTCGGAAGAAACGCACGCACGCACGCAGCCAAGAGATGCGGAGGATGTGTCATCCGTGCGTCGCCCGTGTGTCGCCCGTGCGGCGCTGACAAGTTTAAATTTTTCACTTGATCAGCTGTACGTGTAGCTGAATTTATAGATGAGAAGCTGTAAGTCGTCCGGACTGCCGGACAGCCGGACAGCCGGACAGCCGTACAAGCTTATTAAGAGTCGTCTCGAGGTTTATTATATTTTCTTTGATTTGTTTCGCGTGTGGGCGCCCGCACTACGGACCGTGTTGGGGTCAATTAGTGGACGGAGCTTTTAGATTTCGTGTTGCCTTCGAGGCGAATATTAGTCGCTTGTAGTTTTATTGCGATAGAATTATTAATTCTTCAATTATTTCTTAAATGACAACTCACTCCCCCCCCCCCCGAATGTGATTTTGTACTGTTTTTATTTTGCGGCGAATTCATATTTTCATGGTTTTACAGCTCTTTGTTATCGATTGCCTATTTTCTAACTTTTCATTGTTATTTTCGATCGAAATTTATTCACGGCGAATCTGGTGTTTATACGGCGAATCCATATTTTCTTTTGGAATTTCTAACTAGATTACTGTAAGTTTATTTGATTCCAATTTGACTTAATTTTTGCATTTTGCGACGAATTCAAGTGGTCAGTGTTTCTATATCGTTCCTCGGCGAATTCATGTGGACAATATATTTGGCTATTTAACTACGTTCCTCCAAAACGTTCTCCATTTAAGCCGCAAAATCAATCCCAACTTAATATCTTCGATTTTTCTTCTCAACTTTGCATTTCCTTTGCCACCATTTCACTCAGCACTTTCGCTCTTTCGGTCCTTCGGTCTTTCGGTCCGCACGCCGCACTTGATTAGTAAATCCATGCCACTTCGCATCCTGTACACACACAAACAACACGAGGCACCGAAGATAACATGGCCTGTATGGACACACGACCCTTGGCAATTTCCGCTTCCTGTGACCGAGCGTTGGATGGAGAGTCCAGGTTCGATTTGAACCGCGATTTGGTTCATGAGAGGGTTGCGTCGGACTCTCTGGCGTGGAAACAATAGTTTTGTCTATTGTTTCTTTAGTCTTTGTTTAGCGGCGACAACGGTGTGCTGGGATTAAACGAGTCACCAGGACTCAAACCGCCACTTTTCTTCGCCTGAGTGTGGACAGATTCACTTCTTCTTTTTTTCAGGTGGAAACTTTATTTGTTAACCATTAAAGAAATTCTCTTCTAAACGAATCAGTTTATGTCTCGTTTTGCAGGAATTAGAAAAACCATACAATTTATTTTTATTGCCTTAATTTTCTTGGCTTTCCGCAGTCCATCACCAAGTGCATCACTTCTGAGCTGCTTTGCCGCTCCCTTCACGCCGCTGTTGCTTCTTTCGTTTCATTTGCGAAACACTTCCTAATCCTAAATGAGTTCATAGAATGCCACAGACCACTTCGAGGTTGGTGAGGATGGTGGCGCGATACGTAGTCAGAATCCTTCGCCTCTTTTTGGTAAAATAAAAATCAAACCTCGCTGTCTGTCGATTGTCATTTTGAGCTCTCACATCATCTCTTTCCCCGAACACTTCCTGTGCATTTTCTCTTCTATTCTATTCTTTGCCGTTCTATTATCGAACTCTTGAGGGCGAAATCGGTCCGCCGCATTCACCGTTCAATAATCTCTCAACAGTCCTCTTATCCTTGCGAAGGATTTTTGTAGAGTTTTTTGTTCATCTGCTTCTCTTCTCCGAACTCTTCCCAAATTTTCCCGGCTCGAACTCTTCTCATTTCATTTCCACCGCTCTCTTCTGCTCTCCTCGGCAGCTACCATTTGTCATTCGAGTGTTGGACGTCCAGTGTTTCCTTCTTCATCATTGTTTGCCAAGTGTTCGCTCCTTTGGGAATCGATTATCCATGCAATTGTAGAACGATTGTCAGTTGTTGTTGCTGCTGTTGTTGTTGCTGCTGTTGTTGTTGCTGCTGTTGTTGTTGCTATTGTTGTTGTTGTGTTTCATCTGTATTATTCTTCATCTGCCTGTCATTCACTTTTTCCTTCATTCGAATCAATTTTTTCCAAATAAATTCTCTCCAGTGCAGTTTTTTCTTATTGGACTTCGATGAGATTTTTTTGAGATGAATTTTTTCAATACGATTTTTCGCTTTCCCACAACCGGTCGTCATTGTTCACTCTTCCTTCCTTCAAAACCTCGGCTTACATATGCAACAACATCATCATAACCTGCCGCAGGATATGGAAACCACTTGTGTGATTTTTAGTGGCCAACACGGGAAATCCATGCACTCCATAGATATGATATTCGCAGGAATGAATGGTATGAAAATGCAAAAAAACCCCTATTTTCAGTTGTTGCAGCGCAGCTCACTCACGTTGTGCTGGACGATTCTAGCTTTCAGTCCTCGCTTTTAGTCCTCGCTTTCAGTCCTCGCTTTCAGTCCTCGCTTTCAGTCTCCTCGCTTGCTGTCCTCGCTTTCAGTCTCCTCGCTTGCTGTCCTTGCTGTCGGTTGTTGTGGTTGCTTTGTTGATTTTTGATCTTTTGTGACAGTCATCGATGCGATGCGATGTGTTATGCCGTGCAATTGAATTGAATGAATTTAAATTCGAATTTGAGCTCGAATAGAACTCGCCGTGCCGCGGCAGGAGGGTCAGTGAAGCACGTGCCAAATTAATTTGGTACGGTTTTATATAACTCTTCCTCCCCCCACGCCCCCGCTAACCTGCCCCAACGCTCCGCACCACCCCTCCATCCCATTATCACTCCACAGATTGCTGTCGATTTTTCATCTAACGTTTTTCTGTTGTGAATTCTTTACTTACCGATGCATACAACCTACTGATGCAACCTACTCAACTCCGCCCACATTTCCGCGAACACCTCTCCCTCTCCCCACCCCTCCTCCTGCCCCTCCCCACACACCGTGGCTGCCCCTCTGACGCCAGCATTTCAGTAGAAAATCGCTAATTCGCTTTGACGGTGATTTTTTGCATGCCGGCCGACTGCATGCTACCGGAGAGGTACAGCCAGCTATTGATTGATGGTAGAAGTGCAGGCGAAAATTGGCAGTCATCAGTGCCAAAGACTGACCGAATCAGAAACAGAAAAAATCCGCTTGCCGGGTTTAAATAGATTCTGCGGTTGTTTTTGGTTGTCGTGCACGTTTGCGTGGAGTGCAAAATGAATTCCGTTCAAAGCTTTTTCTGCTCGAGTGCAATCATTGGAGGTTATTGAGGTCAAAATAGAGTTTGATTTTTTCATCTGTTTACTTGTTTGGCATTCAGATGTGAAATTAATAACCGGAAAATATTGTGACTCTTTGAATTCACTTTTGAATATTTAATGCTTTGATTTTCTAACAACTGACTTTCAAACGAATTTTAGATGGATTTTCGCGCGTAGTGAAAAATTTGAATGAAATTCAGCGATGAAATTCAGCGATGACTTTTTTAGAAGTTTCTGCGATTATAATTTGTTTCCATCAGTCTGTTTGTTGGATCTTTTTAGATCTTTAAGCGTAATTAAATTTTATTTGCAGTTGCAGTGTGATTTGCAGAGCTCAAAATTCGAATTCGCCGTTTATAAACATTCTAATTTCAAATTCGTTGTAGAGAAAACTCGGTTTATTTAGCGTCTGCATACCTCTGTCAACAACACGTCTTATCGTTCGATTTCCTCAGCAACACGCATGCCAGCAGCCATCCGGCGAATATCTTAATCCTTCTTTTAGTGCCGATAATTTTATCGGAAAAGAACCCCAATATATATGGGGCTCCGATCGCGCGCCGTGTGCTCCCTTCGCGGTTCCTCCGCAGAGCAGCCGCGATTCCTTTGCGTTGTGCTTTCAGCACTCTAATCATAAATTGCGCCATTATTCAGCCGCTAAGCCAATGCAAATTCGCCGCAGATACAAAGCGAGGCGCGCCAGAATTTAATTGCATCGAACAGCAATCGTCTCGGCTTTTATGGCTTCATTTCCGAAGGTCAGCCAGCCCCACTGGCAGCCACTAAAAAGGCGGCAATAATTACTCATGCTATCAATAAAACCAATAAATTCAATGATCAGGCCGCGGCCGACACGACGGCACGACGGCACGCCGCCGCCGCCACAGTGTGCGCCTCTACCAATTTTAATGACGCTGGCCAGAGAGCACCAAAGTGCTCGTAAAAATCAGCAGGTTTCAGCTTTTATTTGATGTGAAGACTGCGAACTGCGAATACTGCGAATACTGCGAGATCAGCCAGCGATGACTGCAGAGGCAGCGATGCGCGCAGGACGACGCTGATGGTGACTTCAGATGTCAGATGTTGACGAATGCGAGGAGCGCCTGAATAGCCGATGATCGTTGCGTCTTCTCGAGTGTTTGGTGGCAACACATGCACCACAATGCGGTTCCGAGATCGTGTTCTCTGGCCCTGTCGCCCTGTCACTCGGTCACCCTGTCGTTCGGTCGCCCTGTCGTTCGGTCGCCCTGTCGTTCGGTCGCTCGGTCGCCCTGTCGCTCGGTCGCTCGGTCGCTGGGCCGCTCGGTCGCTCGGTCGCTGGGCCGCTCGGTCGCTCGGTCGCTGGGCCGCTCGGTCGCTCTGGCATGCAATCAATTCGTCATGTGAAATGAAAGCATTAAAAATTCAGCTTGATTGGTAATGATTTCTTACGTTTTATTCGCCTTTTGTGGTTTTATATCGGCTAATGCGAAATTTATTGCCGGCGATTTTTGTAGGTTAGTGAGGTTCTGCGATGTCCAGGGTAGAGCAGGATATTCGCCGCGAAAAAGCGCAAGAAGTGAAGTGTTGAAAAACACGTATAAATTCAATTAGTAGGCTTCGCGTCCGCGAAAACAGGTTAAAATGCTGAAATGAATTCGCCGCATACGCGATGAAATGAAAAATTGCCTAGGAAAGTTATTTCTAAGTGGAATGAATGAATTGCATAAATAAAGTAAATAAATAAATAAAATAAAATTAAAATAAATAAAATTTAAATTAAATGAAATTTGCAAAATTTTTCAAGTTTTGCCATGATCTCGCCGTATGTAGAAAATTACTTCTGTAATTCTGTTAGTCATGAATTCGCTCCATAAAAAATTTCTCACCTTTTGGGGGGGGAAAAAAGTATTTAATTATAACAACCTTCGAATTTTTGCCTTCATTAATCTGACGTTTGACGTTCTTAACTCAACGCAAGATTTATATTCTCATTTTCTCTCTTTTGCTTAGATTCCGGTCTCCCACCGTACGGCCGCAACGAGGACTCGATGTCGGACGATCGCATCGCTCACATCCTCAACGAGGCCTCAACCCTGATGAAGAACTCCACGCCGAATTCGCTGCAGCACATGAAGGACGAGCAGCAGCGTCAGCTGCAACACCATCAGGAGCAGCGGCGTTCGCACGAGGAAACGCACAGCAACGACGACTCCAAGTCGCCGCACCAGTCCTGCTCGTCCCCGTTCTACAAGGAGCAGCTGAAGCAGCAGCAGCAGGACTCGGCCGCTGTTGCCGCCGCCGTGGCAGCGCAACAGCAGCAACACCAGCAGCACCAGCAACACCAGCAGCACCAGCAACAGCAGCAGCAGCAGCAGCAACAGCAGCGCATGCGTCAGCAGGAAGAAATGACGCAGGACAAAATGGCGCGTCTGTATCAGGAAATCATGGCGCGAGCACCTCGCGAAGCCGCCTTTCCAAGGTAGGTTCAGCACAGCCAGCGCCACCGCCACCGCCACACGACAGACATGCTAGAGTTAATCGCAGTTTTCTTCTCTCTCCATTTTTCAGCGGCGGCATGCCACCCGCTGGCATGCCGAACCAAGCATTCCCCGCCGCCGCAGCGGCCGCAGTTGCTGCCGACGAAAATATACGTCTGGCCTTCGAGCGCGAGATGGCCAAGATGCAGCAGCAGCCAAATCCCGGCAACATACCGAGCTTCCCGAACTTCTCCAGCCTGATTGCGCTGCAGCAGCAAGTGTTGAATGGTGCGGCGCAGGACTTGTCGCTGACCAAGGACTCCAAGGATCTGAAGTTGAATGGGCAGCGCAGCGCTCACGACTACTCGACCAACTCGATGGACGCACCGTCGGCAGGAAACACTCACTCGGCTGCTCAGTCCACCAGCGCCAAGGAAGCTCCGGCCGACGCCGAACGACACGCAAACACGGGCTACCAAATGCACGCGCGCACCGGCAGCGGCATGAAGGCGGACAGCGGCAACCATACGCCCGCACCTCCTTCCAGCAACACTTCGGCGCAGAACAACAACTCGGCCGCGCCGAGCCCCCTCAGCAACTCCATCCTGCCGCCCGCCATGACGCCGACGGACGACTTCTCCGCCACCGCGAGTCCCCTGCAGCGCATGGCCTCCATCACCAACTCACTGATCACGCAGCCGCCCGTCACACCCCACCACACGCAGCCACAGCGGCCCACCAAGGCCGTGCTGCCGCCCATCACGCAGCAGCAGTTCGACATCTTCAACAACCTCAACACGGAGGACATCGTGCGGCGCGTCAAGGAGGCTCTGTCGCAGTACTCGATCTCGCAGCGCCTCTTCGGCGAGTCGGTGCTGGGCCTCTCGCAGGGCTCCGTCTCCGACCTGTTGGCGCGCCCCAAGCCCTGGCACATGCTGACGCAGAAGGGCCGCGAGCCCTTCATCCGCATGAAGATGTTCCTCGAGGACGAGAACGCGGTGCACAAGCTGGTTGCCAGCCAGTACAAGATCGCGCCCGAGAAGCTGATGCGCACCGGCAGCTACAGTGGCAGCCCTCAGATCCCGCAGGGTCTGGCCAGCAAGATGCAGGCGGCGATGCCGATGCAGAAAATGATGAACGATCTGAAGATGGAGCCGCAGGCGCAGCACATCATGCAGCAGATGCAAGCCGCGGCCGCCATGTCGGCCGCCATGCAGCAGCAGCAGCATAACCATCAGCATCAGGCAGCTGCCGCTGTGCAGGCCGCACAGGCTGCCGCTGCAGCTCAGCATCACCAGAGCATGTTGCTCACCTCGCCCGGATTGCCGCCTCAGCACACCATCAGCCTGCCTGCAGCCGCGGTCAGTGCTGCCGCCGCCGCCAATGCAGCAGCGGCCGCCAACGCCGCAGCTGCCGCCGCCGCCGCCGCCGCCGCCAACGACAAGAAGCCCATGATCATGCCAATCAACTCGCCGCACCAAGCCAACACCATGCGCAACATGCACCAGCACATGTCGCCGACGGTGTACGAGATGGCGGCGCTGACGCAGGACCTCGACACGCAGGTGATCACCACCAAAATCAAGGAGGCTCTGCTGGCCAACAACATCGGCCAGAAGATATTCGGCGAGGCCGTGCTGGGCCTCTCGCAGGGCTCCGTCTCGGAGCTGCTCAGCAAGCCGAAGCCGTGGCACATGCTGTCGATCAAGGGACGCGAGCCCTTCATCCGCATGCAGCTGTGGCTGTCCGACGCCAACAACGTGGAGCGCCTGCAGGTGCTCAAGAATGAGCGGCGCGAGGCCAGCAAGCGACGACGCTCCACCGGCGGACCCAACCAGCAGGACAACAGCTCGGACACCTCGAGCAACGACACCAACGACTTCTACACCAGCAGTCCGGGTCCCGGCTCGGTGGGCTCAGCGGTGAGCGGCGCCCCGCCCAACAAGAAGCAGCGCGTACTCTTCTCCGAAGAACAGAAGGAGGCTCTGCGGCTCGCTTTCGCTCTCGATCCCTACCCGAATGTGGGCACCATCGAGTTCCTGGCCAACGAGCTGGGCCTGGCTACGCGCACCATCACCAACTGGTTCCACAACCATCGCATGCGGCTCAAGCAGCAGGTGCCGCACGGCCAGCCCGCCGACACCCACCTGCCCAGCCGCGAGAACACCAACGCCACCCCCTTCGATCCCGTCCAGTTTCGCATACTGCTGCAGCAGCGCCTGCTCGAGCTGCACAAGGAGCGCATGGGTCTGAGCGGAGCGCCCACGCTGCCGTATCCGCCGTACTTCGCGGCCGCTGCTCTACTCGGGCGCAGCCTGGCCGGCATACCAGGGGCGCCCGGATCCGGCGCCGAACCCGATCTGCAAGCACTGAATCAGGCCTTCAAAGAGCAGATGAGCGGCCTGGACTTGACGATGAGTGCATTGAAGCGCGAGCGCACGGACGATTTCGACGACGACATGGATGAGGCTTCACATTTGAGTGACAACGAATCGCTCGACGGAACTGGCGAAGGCGGCTCCTCGGCGGGCGGTGGCGGCGGCGGCGGCGGCGGCTGCGGCGATGACAAGAGAGACGATTATAAGGAGACGCCACGATCGTCGTTTGCAGGGAATGGGCCGCGTACATCGCGGCGCAAACCAGCGGCACCCCAATGGGTGAATCCGGCCAACAGCGGTGAAACGGGTTCAGCAGCTGCCACTGCGGCAGCGGTGGCGGCGGCAGCAGCAGCTGCGGAGCGTATTATCAACGGCGTTTGTGTGATGCAAGCAGCAGATTTTAGTCGACGAGCCGAACAGGAAGCCGCCGCCGCTGCAGAAGCGCAAACACAAATCGACGGCGAGAAAGCGGAGAGTGAGGTGAACGATATTGAAATCGATCAACGTTACATGGAGCCGGAAGTACGTATCAAGCAAGAAGAAGAAGAATGCGAAAGTGAAACGGAGACGGAGACGGGTGCTGCTCGCGCGAGAGAGGACGAGAAGACACGAGCAGGCGAGGAGAGACTGCGAATGGTGCGAGTGCAGCGGATGAGTGGCGGCGGTGAAGAGGAGTCAGCAGCGACGACAGCGTGGAATTATTAAGAGAGATAGAGAAAGAGAGGTAGAGAGAGTAAGAGAGAGAGAGAGAGAGAGAGAGACAGAGAAAGCTAGAAAGAGTGAAAGAGAGAGAGTGAAAGAGAGAGAAATGGACAGGAATAAAAACGAGGTATAAAAACGAGAAGAAAAATTAAAAAGAAGAGTTTTAAGACGAAAAGAGGTCAAGAATGGCAAACGTGGGAGGAAAGAGAGTAACAAGTGAGAGGTGGGAATTGATGAGGATAACAGACGGCGTAATAAAGATCGGTGAGGGCAGTAAAGACAGCAAGAAGAAGAGGAATGGCGACAGGAATGGAGGGAGCGGGAGATTAAGGATATAAAAAACAAAACGAGGAGAGCGTGGGAAATGCAAGCAGTGAAGGATAAGTGAAAAAATAGAAGGGTAGACGGGAAAGAAAGGAGGAAACGGAACGGGATGGGCAGAAAGAGATGCTGGTGGAAGGAATGGGAAGGAGAGAGAAGGCGGAGAGAGAGACGGAGAGAGAGAGAGAGAGGGAGTGGACGAAAGAGAGGCGAGCATGTGGTGGAGAAAGAGAGAACACGAAGTACATTCGGAGTGAAGAAGGTAGAGAAATAACGCGTCGATGTGCAATTCGTTAAGTTTTAAAATTATTTCCAAGATTATATAAGATTTATAAGGCGAAAGATTTTCCAAATTAGAAAAGTTCATGTGATTAAGTTTTTCCGCGTAAGGAACTTAAAACTGTAAATACAAATAGTTTCATCTAACTGTAAAACTAGCGAGGAAATTAGGGCGAAACTGCTTGATTTCAAGTATTATTATTACATATTTTGCAAACGTAAATTTCTCTTTTAAAGACTGTAAGTATTATGTTTCCATAACTGTAAATACTTCTCTATTTTTAGTTGCAACTGTAAATAATCGAAGCGGAGAGAAGGAACGATTATTTAACTATCTTTTGATCTCAAGCAAAAACAAAAGAAGAAGAAAAATAACACTAAATAGACGCATGAAAAGAAGAAATAAAAATTCACATAGCGCAAACTCAAACCAAATACAAGAATAACAAAAAGGTAGTTAAATTAATGTCAGATTAAATTTAATTCACAATCTAGAGATCATAAATTATAGATTGAAACACGAAAAGTGAAGAAATAATTAACAGACGTTATTATTAAACACGTAAAATTCACTTGAAAGTGAATCAATAATTAAACCAAAATGACTTTTTGAATAGAGAAAGTTAAATTGAAAGCAATTATTGAAGTAGAGCAAAGTTAAAATGAATATATAAAAGTTTTAACAAAACAAAACAAAACATTGTAAGAAACAACACTTCAAATACATTAAAAGTTGCATATCGTCTTAGCGTCTTAAGAGAAAAACTTTAAGTTTTGTAAAATAAGAAAATATTCAATGAAGAACAATATTAAAATGTAAAAATCTTAAGTTTTCCCAAATTCTGAATTATAAAGAATTATTAAATTAAATCGAAATGTTCATCTTAACTCGGTTTTCTTGAATGTGAATGAGAAGTTTGCGAAACACTGAACGAAAAACTTCAGTGCAGCTAAAAATTTACTCTCTTAGTTAAGAATAACGTTATTTTAGTTGTGGAGCACAACAATTCGAAGATTGTAATGCTGTGCAAAGCTGTTGAGTGCGTGAGAGCGAGAGAGCGAGAGAGAGGCGCATCAAGTTGTTTGTTGTTAAGCCGGAGTTTAATTTTAGTTAATCTAGATTTAGAATTGTGTAATCCTGATGTTTCATTACAACTGAAATTAGTTTTAATTCAGTCTTTCATTGCAACACTTTTGATTTCGATTTTTAATTTAGATTCTTTAATTTTAAACAATAATTTTACCTTGTCTTAGCCATTAAAATTAAGTGAATTTTGCATTTCTTATTTGCTTTAGTTAATATTTAAATTAATTATCTGTTAATTCTAAACTGAACTTTAAGTTTAAAATTTACTTGTAGCTTTTAAAGATTCAATTTAATATATCAAATAAAGTCACAAATTTCCAAAATTCGTCCAAGTTCATTTCTTTTTCTGATTTTCTCCCATAATAATTAACAAATTAGTATGTACGTCACATATTAACGGGACGTCAACGACGTCCGTTATACAAGCAGAGGAACCAAAGTCCTCGCATTCAAAAGGAAGAGAAAAAATGAGAAACACTCACGCAAATATTGTTAAAATCGAGCGGTCAACAATTATTTTCTAATTAGCAGTAATCGTTGAAAACTGATTTCGCTTAGCAGGCGTCAGCCTGACAGATCGAACGAAAACGAGGACGTAATAAACATAACTAAAATATATATAAAAAAATAACTTAAGTGTAAATCAATAAAACTGTAAATTACGCGAAAAATTAAAACAGCATTTTTTATTTACAATTGGCGCCAAATTTTCATTTCTAAAAGTTTCGTAGATTATTTTGAATTTCTTTATTCACAAAATCTAAATTAAATTACATAAGTTTTTCAACTCAACGATTAATGCATTAAAAGTATTTCAGTAGTTTGAAGGTTGATGTGATTTAGTTATTTAAATCGCTGTGAAATGAATTAAAATTCGCAAATTAATTGAAAAATTTGTAATGCAATGCTGCAAAACTGTAAATAGATTGTAAACTGTAAATAGTACGAAAGTCAGTGTGACTCCGCATCTCCACCGCAATTTCGTTAACCCTTCTCAATGTTTGATCGGAAAACACGAAGAATGTCTCTCGCAACAACACAAACGGTGCTACGGATTTAAGTTAGTTGAAACGCAGGCCATTGCGAATATATAAAGCAACACTTCAAATAATAGATATTGTAACTGTAAGCAAACAACTTCAAATACGTAACAAAATAATATTTATTTACCATATTTGCGCGCACACAACTCAAATCAGAAGTTGCATATTTTGTACATAAAAACTTGATAAATACACAGAAGTAGCGTCCTTCCATTTAGATGAAAAGAACAACACAGATTAATGAATAATCGGAACACTTTTTATACTCCCGCTAAACGTTTAACAATAATTTACGAAAATTAGATCACAATGAATCGTAAACGTAAACAATTGCAATTCAGTCAGGAAGCTAAATGCAGTGAAATTACATTAATTCAAATGTAATTAAGCAAAATGAAATACAACAAAATAGAAGAAAGTGAGATAAAATAATTGTTAAGTAAAATCAAATCAAAATCAACAAGGCATGACAAAATAAAGTAATAAAAATGTTATCAAATAAAATGAAATTAAAAAATAAAGTCAAATAAAGTCATAAAGTAAAATAAAGCAATAGAAAAAATCAAAGTGAAATGAAAGCCAGAAAAAACAAAGCATAATAAAACAATTTTAAAAGTAAAAATAAAATGAAACTAAAATATAATAAAATTAAATGTAACAAAGGTCAAGTAAAGTAAAATAAAATCAAATCCAATCGAATTAAATGAAATTAAAGAAGAAAAAAATTAAATAATGTAGAACAAAATCAAATTAAATGAATTAAAGTAGAATAAAGTAAAACAAAATCCAACTAAAGTGAAGCGTTCAATCCATTATAAAAGTAAAAAGAAATAAAATTGTGGTTTTACTTTATTGCTGAAATTACAAAAACGCGAAATATCCAGAAAAAGTTAAGGCAGAACTTCTAAATATAAAAGAGGAGAACAGCTTCAGTTTACACAGAAACACACTTCGGTTACTTGGATCAGAACTAAATATTCACATTTTCTCGCTATTAAATAATTATTTGAAATATTTGCCAAAATGAGCACCTTTGAAACTTGAAAATTAGTAAAATTATAATTTATTGAATTCCATTAATCCACAATAAATCGCCGTTAAGCAAACCATTTAAGCCAGCGTGATATACATTCATACATACATATAAATTAGACATTTGTATATTAGCGACATTGATAGTCACCGAGATTTAGAATCTTAACGAGCCACTAAATCGATTAAGGAAATCGCATTTGAAGGCTACATAAAGTCCACGATAAACGGGAACGACATAAATATACACAAATCGACCATATCAGCCGTATAAAAGTAAATGTTAATTATCTGCATATGCGAGTAGTGTACTCTTCTATAGTTTCAAAGATATACACACACCTTTGATTCACTTTTCGCTACTTTGCCGCCCCCAAATTGAAGAACTAACATGTTATTTATTAATTAGAGAGATAAAGCTCAACGCAGCAATCTAATTTCACACAATATTGCTTAAATTTTATGTAGTAACTAGTAATCATTTCAGGACCGAACTGTTTTAATTTGGTAAAAATAGAAGAAGAAAAACTTACGGCTTACTCGCTCTCTAGGTGGCAACACTAAAACGAAATTTGAAATTTGCGAAAATCCACATGTATGGGAAATTGTTTTGTGTATTAATATAAAATGTTAAATGAAAAGTATTTCATAAAATTGAAACATCACAAGTTTAGCGCCCTTGCTGTAAAAATATTTAATAAAATTATTAAGGTAGTCAAGTCGAACTTATTTCAGCATTAATTACGCTTCTTCTGATGATTAAACCCTTTCAAACTTGTATCTTGAATTAAGGATTTTTTCTGATTTATAGCAAACACTGAATTCAAATAAAATATTAAACATAGCATTAAAATAATATTAAAAGCAACAATATTAATATAAATAAAGAAATTAATAAAAGCATGATATTAATTGTATTGACGAAAACTAGGATAGTTTTTATTGCAAATATATTTGAATAGATGGGATGGTTTTTCGGTGCTCTATTGCGGGAATAGAATTACCCTGTGACGGCGTCTCTCTGTCGCGATGTCTCTCTGTCACGAAGTCTCTCTGTCACGAAGTCTCTCTGTCACAGGGTAGTTCAGTGCTCGCACAGTAGGCCGCACCGCACAGGGTGGCTCCTGTACAGAAAGAATCACAAGCGACAGAGGCAAATGCAGTTCGAAAATAGCAAAGACATGAACCGTATATTCGACCAGTCATCATTTTCGTAAACACAGCAGATCTCGTTGAATGCGAGAGTGAATAATCGCACAATCGCCATGCTGATTTAGATGATTGCGGAGGGAAAGGGAAATGTAAACCTTATTATTTGTCTTTGCTTGAATTCTATCGTTCTTGTTCGCAGCGTCGATGAAACAAACTTTAGTCATGACTCGCACCTAAATTCAATACAGAGGACACTTCGGACCTGGGACACCGAGCGTCTCACAGCCGTGAGAAGAGATTTTGTGTGAACCAGCAATCATTTTATAAGTCCCTCAAAAATATGCGTCTCCTTCTCGAGCTCGTAAAAGTTCCCAAGAAGTGAGAAACAAGGTAAAAGTTATCATCATTCGGGCGCCTTGCCAGCTCGCTTGTCCGTTTGTGGACTTTACATGAAATTATAGTGAAAAAGGGCTGTCAAAACAAAAACCAGCAGCTTGCTAAAATAACAGTAACAACAGCAGCCATGGCGATAAACAGCAATAATTTGCCCCGTTGTTCTTCCGTTGTTGTTGATTTGATGTACAAGAAATTTAATAGGAGCGCAGAGAAAAATGTTGGTGATGGCCTTTCCGCCGCCGCCGCAATCGAAACGCACTTCAGCGACATCATTGCACGCCCTGACATTCGGCGTGAAAACACACACACACGAACGGACATCATTTAATTGCATGCGAGAGCGTCAGAGAAGTGTATATTTATTTGTTTGCTGTTTTTGCAAACAGTTTTCCTTTCTCTGCTTTTTTCCCGGAGAAACAACAAAATCAAAGCTCTCGCCTCTTCTTCCCTTGCTGAAATAATAAGTGTGGTAACAACAACAAATGAAAAGGAATGCTATGGAAATTTGTTGCAATGCAGGAGCGCATCAGCAATAAGCTTAAGTGAATATATTTTTATTTTAATCAGCCTTAAATCAACAAATATCTACGAAAGCTGTAGATTTAAACACGCATTAAATTTGTTGATTCTCTGCCTTTAATCCTAAACAAAAACTCTCAGATACTGAGACCCTAAATTTCAGCTTTTTTGCACTTATAATTTGTGAGCTGAACTGAGCGCTTCAGAGAGGGGCGCGAGTTCACGCTTTGACGTCGTGTACGTGCGCACCTGATTTCCCTCTTTCTTCTCAGCAGGTTTTATTTTATAATTCACTGCATCCCTGGTGGTTGTTTTGTTGTGCGGTTTGTTGCTGTTTGAATTATCTCCGATTGTTATTATTGTATTTTTCCATTGTTGTTATTTTGCAATGTTGAACAACAACGCAAGAACATGGCTGACAGAATCGTGCAGTTGGTGGCCGCAAATATGTTATTGTTGTTATCATTTCTACGGTTTCAGATGTTATTGTGGTTATTGTTGTCTTGTGTTTTTGTTTCTAAAAACAAGAAAAAAAACTTCGATGCGCTCTGTTAAGGTTTATTAGTTATTTGTTGCACCCTGTAGAAAAATGCGTTTCCATGTCGAAAAATGGGAAGCTTTTGCAATTTCCTACTCGGCTTGCTGCTTCTTCTAAAAAAATACATATTCTGAATTTATTCAAAGCTGCCCCCTCCTCACTCACTTTAGTTTTTGCAAATCACACCTCAAGCTGTGGTGGCAAGTTTGGCTTTTATAATTAATTTTTAATAAAACTTTTTCCAGAAAAACAAGTTACAATTGAACGGGCTTCCAGCACTCGACAGCAGGTTGCTCTTCTCGCCTGCGTTCCTTGAGTTAGTTCCACGGTTGGTCCGTTATTCCACTCAGCTGACATGTCGTTCTTCTCATTTTCTCTCTCTCTCTTCTTAAAAGAAAAAAAAAACACCAACAAAAACGAGTATAAGAACAAAGAGGTAGGAAATTTAGTACAGCCGGTCAAACATGAGCTTTCATTTGTTTTGTTGCAATACGTAAGAGCAAATAACTCAATTAATATGAGAAATGAATTTCTAAATGATCTCATTCAATTCTTAAAGAGAATTGTTATACACTACTATTTGTAAACCGTTATTATTTCGAAAAAATGTTCAACTTCTGGAAATAAAATCTCCGTAGAGTATTGAAAGCTGCCGGGAAGCCGTTCCAAAATAGAATGTATACGTGTGTGTGTGTGTGTGTCGCATTTCATTAAAGAGCTGCCACCTCACACTGGATTGTGGGAAAAATTCCCAAGTTTGTTAATTCATTTTAGCTCTCAAGGGTGAATGATTAAAAAATTCATATAAAGTTTTCAATCAATTCAATTTTGAAATGTTTAATGTGAAATTAAATAACTCAAAACATGCCAAACAAACTCCACAATCATCAAAGTAAGAGTAAAAAGATGATCTGGAAAACCCACAACAACCAGGGTCTGCCATCGACAACTACAAAAACAAAACGCCATAATGACGTCACACTCATTCAGGAACGCACATTTTTATGCAAATGATTATCAGTTTTGAACAGGATCGCAGCTCTGTTCGGCAAACAAGGCAACTCGAGTGTGCGCTGGCACCTCGAGCAGACCCGCTGGCTTTCAACCAGCCAGCCATCCACATCCACTACTCATCAGCACCGCACACCGAGCAGGATACAAAAATCGGGTGCGGAACAAACGAAAAATCCGGAAATACTGGTGCGAAATAGCAGCCGCAGCTGCAAGTCACAACAGTCAGCCGATGGAACGAAGCGATGAAGAGAGGAGCGATGAAGAGAGGAGCGAAGTGTTGTTGGTTGGTGTTAATTGACTGGAGTGAAGTTGTGTCGATTAAATTCTGAAGTTGGTTCAGTAAAAAAAATATTACATGCGGCAAAATATGAGAAAGCAAAGAAAAAGTAAAATTCCTCACAATCAGAACTTCAAAAATGTTTGCCTTTTATTTGTATTTATTGAATTTCTTTGTTTTCTTTTTTTGCATTAATTTTTCGCTTCATTTCGCTTTATTTTTTTATATTCCATTTATTTTATTAATTATGTTCAATTTTATGTGATCTAATTTAATGTTAATTTCCTTTATTTTAATATTTCTGTTTATTTTAGAACCTTTTTTGGTTAAATTTTTCTTTATATTTTAATTTAATTGCAATTTGAACGACTGACTCTGAGTTCGAAATCATCCGGGGTTCTCTTTATTTTAACGTTTTTTTGTCTAGTTTCTTACTGGAACAAAGTGTCAGTTCCAACTACCAGAATAACAGAAGTGTTGCGTGTTCCTGTCGATTTGTTGCATCGCCAACAGCGACACCGCCTTGTGTTCAGTGGAAACCAACAACAAAAGGAAGAAATTGCTTGCCATCATTCGCCATTAGGATGGTGAGAACAATGCTAAAACCGAGAGAGGAAGGCAGAGCAGACGAAACATTTATTTGCATATTTTTCCGCCGCTCTCTGCAACGCAGACCAGACCGATTGATGTGTTGGCAAATTTTGCACTCCTGCTAGCCTCGAAATTTCGAAGTAGGCCTATTTCGAGACTCTACACGTGTTGTATGTAAATAAATAAATGAACGAACACCCAAACAGCCAGGCAAGGAAACATGAGCGCCCAGTTATTGAAATGAAGAGATTGTCGTGAAAATTGTCTTGCTTCACTCATTAAAATGCGGCTGTGGGCGTGGTGTGGGTGGGGTGGGTGGACTACTGAGGATTTTATAGTATCAAAAAGGGGGGTGAGAGCCTCGTAATGGCGTGATGATGGATGATGGATTGGCTCTCACGATTGGTTCGACATCGCGAAACGAAGGGTTGCTGAATAAACTCCACACAAATTGTGCTGCTTTTATTTCTCTTCTCCTGGTATTTCGTGATAGTTGGTTGTTGTTGACTGGTTGGATGCTCGTTTACTTCGTTGGTTGGCTAGTTTGCCCGCCCGTCTGACGACATCCAGTAACCACCAGGAATGAGTGGTCAGTCGGTTGATGAGTTGGTTGGCGGCTGTGTCTGGTCAGTCGTCGTGGTCGTCGTCGTCGTCGCGCACGTCTGCTTTTCGAACAGCCAACACGACATTCGAATTATTTGGTTGCTAACAGGCGAGCAGCAAAAGCAGTTGATCAGCGGAGTGCAGCAATTTGCTTGGTATTTCAGTGGAATGAATGAAATGTAGTGCGTATTGTTGTTGTAGGCAAAAACAAAAGCACCAACAGAAAGAAGAAAAAAGAAGCACCACCAAAAAGCATTTTTGTTTACTACTGTTCTACAACAACAACGACAACAAGCCTGTAGCACTGGTAGGAAGAGGATTCTTCGTTTTTGTTGTTGCTTTCAATGCTTGCTTTGCCTTAATTTTGCTTTTGTTTAGTCATCCGTGCGCTTGTGTGGTGCAGTCAACACGTCATTGAATCGGCCTTGTGTGAGGTGGGATGGCAATCGTTATTGTTGTTTCTGTTGGGAAGTACATATTTCTCTTTACTGTTGTTCGTGTTGTTTCTTCTTTTTATTTCACACAGGCAGCACGAGTAGCTCATTCCAGGAAAGTTTTTGTCTGCCGACTGTTGTTAATATTAAACAAAATGTTGTTGTCTGGTAATTGTTGTTTTTATAGTTAGGTATTCGTTATTTTTCCATGCCGTTGTTGTTTTTTTTGATGAAATTACTTTCTACGTTCTTCTGAGAGCCTGGGCAACGTGTTTTGTTGTCACACACAGTGCGATCTCAGACTGAGCTAATTGTTTTTTTTTAATAAGTAGGTCGTTGTTATTGGCAAAATAGCAATCTGAGGAGGTGTCAGACTATTTTGCCGACCAGCAAGCAGCTCAGTTCAGCAACTGAAACCGCACGCGAGCCTCTGGTTTTCAATTACAATCGTTTGAAGGAGAATAAAAGATCTCCCTCCCTCTTTAATTCAAATCACTGCCTAATTTAAACAATTTCCTTATTTCATTTTTCTTTTAGGGACGGGATTCCCATTGTAAGGGATTGCAATCTTATTAAAAATCAAACAAACTGATTCCTAAGTACCACATTTAACTATAAACTTTAGTTTTATTTAAAATTTGTTCAATACAATAATCAATTTCAATACAATGATGCCATAAACTGTTATGGATGTGTTTATTTTATTGTAAATACATTTAAAACATCTAATTACCGCATAACAATCAATTAAACTACTACTCTTCCAACAATGCTACAGGAATCTAAGTTTTCCGTAAATATTTTGAAGCAAACATCAAATGCAATTTAACAATATCTATACAATTAAGTTTCTAGTCATAGAGTTGTAAGAATCTATTCTCGTAATAGAATAGAAACCCGCTTTGAGGGCTACTGGAGACTACTTATAAAAAATATGTATAATTATAAAATGTCAAATCTTCAAAAAGTCACAATATTTCAACTCAAGGGTTCGACTGTAAAAACACAGCGTACTTCGAAAAGTATATTTAAAATGTAAAAATTTAAAAATTTAAAATTTAGCTAAATTGGCAACAATGTTCTCTAGAAACGCACGCACGGAACCTTCCAGCTGCTGGGTTTGTATTGGAAATCTTTGTTAAAAATGCACAGAAAGGGTGGTTGATGATGCTGTTATCGCTCTTGTGGTCCATGCGCCGCCTACGGTTGCTTCTGTTGGTGCGGTTGTTGTTGCAGTTGCCGTGGTTGTTGCCTGAACGTCGTTAGTTTCAAAGGTATCGTTTGGATTTCTTCGAATCCGTGGTTTTATGTTAGAAAAGACGTTTCTCATAAGAAAACAGGCCGTGCACGTTGCCCTCGAGCTGAGCCGAATGAGTGCGCTTCATGAACCGCAGCTTGCCATTGTAAATCATTTGTCTGCCGGAAGGAGGGAAGAGAAGAGGTAATACGATCGCATGAAAGCAAAACAAGCATCTCACCTCAACTCCTGCACCGAGCGCGCCCCGATATCTTGACAGCTGTGCTGCAGACCGCACTCCAAGTACGGCAGATAACGCAGCACCGAGCCCTTGTCTACGATGCTACCGCTGACGCCCTGAGCCACCTTCATCTTATCCATTTCATTGTGGAAATAACGTGACATGGCTGCTCCTTTCGCATCACGTCGCTCCATGGCTTCCAGCGAGCCCATGCCTCGGTACTTTTTCAAGCGCACTCCATCTGAGAAGAAGTACTCGCCGGGTGCCTCCGAGGTGCCGGCCAGCAAGGAGCCCATCATCACCGCACTGGCGCCCAGAGACAAGGCCTTGACGATGTGGCCGATGGACTGAACGCCGCCATCGGCAATGACTGGCACGCCGAACTGCTTCGCGTACGTGCAGACCTGATACACGGCAGTGGCTTGGGGGCAGCCACAGGCCATTACCTCTTGCGTGATACAAATCGAGCCGGAGCCCATTCCGACACGCAAGCCGTCCACGCCAGCCTCGATGAGGTTCTTGGCTTGAGCGCGTGTTACAACTGCAAGCGGCAGGGAGGAGTGATTAGTTACAAGCAATCCAAACGAATATCGAGTTCCTACCGTTTCCGCCAATGACTTGCAACTCGGGGTAAGTTGACTTTATATATTTGATCATATCAATCTGATAGATCGAATTGCCCTGCGACGAGTCCAGCACGATGACGTCGACCCCATTGGCTACGAGCAACTTGAGACGCTCCTTGTCGTCAAGCCGCGTGCCAATGGCAGCGCCCACCAACAGCTGCTTATTGCTGTCCTTAGACGCGTTGGGATAGGAACGGGCTTTCTTTAGATCGGTGCGAGCAATCAAAGCTACCAGCTCTCCGTTTTCATTGACAATCGGCAGTTTGCCCTTCTTGCTTTTCTCCAGTATAGCGTTGGCCATCAGCAGCGTAATGCCGTTGGGTGCAGTAATCAGATCGGTGGTCATGACAGAGCCCAACTTCAGCTCCGGTTGGTTCTCGCGGAAGTCAATGTCACGCGAGGTGACGATGCCAAGCAGTCTGCCACCCAACTTCCCGTTCGCTGTAACGGGGTAGCCAGTGAAACCATTTTTACGACGTGCCTCCAACACATCACCGACAGTGTGCTCAGGCGACATGACGAACGGATCGCGTATAAATCCGTGTTTGTATTTTTTCACTTTTTGAACCTCGTTGGCTTGGTACTCGGGAGTGCAGTTGTGATGCAGGATGCCGATGCCACCACAAAGCTTTGGGAAAAAGGACGGAAATTATATTTGAAAAGGAATGCGAGGAAATTCGGGCTGTGTAAATCCCGAATTTCCCTGTGTAACAATGCCGGAATTTCCGATATAACGGACTTTTACAATCCTTGGATTTTGAATTTTATCAATTTTATGTCAGTATTTTCGGTATTTAGTAGAGTACTGACAACAAAAATTGAATGATTCTATATTATTATTATAATAACTCTATTATTATATTAACTCAAATCAAAGACATTTTTACAAGTTGCGCTTCTATGTTAAAAAATTGTAATCAAAGTTTCTTGTAGGGATTTTATAAAATAAAATTGAAGAGTAAAACCTGTTTAGATCTTAAAATGGAGGAATTCTTAAAGTTTTTCTGAATTTCCGAACTCACGTTTAAATTGTTTTTCTAGCTTTGAAACCCAGAACCACGAAATTTGATGCAAATGCAGATTCCCGCATCTGAATCTTTTCAATAATTTTTTTCAGTTCTTTAGTAGTAGTAAACCTCGGAATTCCGGGATTACAACCCCTGATAGAGGCTGCAATATTAGGTTTCATTGCATTTGTTCTCACCGCCATTGCAATCGCCATATCGGATTCCGTCACGGTATCCATGGGTGAGGAAACGAGGGGGGCGCATAGCGTTATTTTCTTGGTCAACGGAGAGCTAAGGTCGACTTCTTCGGCGGTGAAATCAATGTAGCCAGGCAGAATTAGAAAGTCACTGGAAGAAACATAAGTGAGATAAAGTGCGAAATGAAGTGGAGGAATATTTCATGAAGGACCAACTTATAAGTTAATCCTTCGTGGTGTGCGAAGAGCTCTTCACACGACAATCCATCCTGAAGGTCGTTCGCGATGGCATCCACGTAGTTGGTGGGGGGCGAGCTTTCGTAACCGTTCGTTTTACGGGTAGACATTGTCACGAAATGTCCAAATGACACAAACCGGGCAACCTTGAGATCGCTTCTTAATTTATTAAAACTTAATTTCTTTTGGAATCAGTTTTATTAACTAAGCCGTCCTTCCCTTGCTTTCAATTTCCCGCGATTTTTTCAATTGACTCCGGCTGCCTGACACGTGCTTCTTACAAACCAACCACTGAAACTAATCAATCAGTTGCATTTCATTAAATGCAAGACCAATGAAAAATCTCTTTCCACAAATTTATTTACAATGCTTACTTTGTGAATAATCGCCGAAGAATAAGAAACTTGCAACCCGCACCTGGTTTGAGAGAGCGATTTGCCGCACCAAACACGTGTCAAACACAAAAGCACTGTTGCCGGATCTCGGGAAGTTTTACTATTTGGGTAGGCATGAGCTAGGACAAAGGGGACAATGTAATCATGAAATTTTTTTGATCATCTTTTTTCCTCTAAATTTTTTCTCTACATTTTATATTTACCATTTCAAAGATTACACATAGATGGATATTGAGATCAGCAATACGTGGAAATTGACTCTTTTTTAAAAAAGGTTGTATTTTTTAGCCCACGTACATTTTTCTCACAAAAATCTCTGGTAAACTTTTGCTAGATTAACTATTCTGAATTGAAAAACGACTTTTATTAAAAACGTAAAGTTTTCCTCAAGAAAATCGTGTGTTAAGCTTGTGTTAGAGAATTTATTTCAGATGGGTATGTTCAGTGAGTGACAGTATTGAATTATTTGTTATAGAATTCCTGGATCAATGGTAGTGTAAAACGTATTAAAAGTGACCGCAAGACATTTTCAGATATATTTCAGAAATATATACTACTAAATATAATTTTATTGTTTTACTACATATTTTTAATTAAATAGAAGTAACAACATCACATTAACCTCATAAATTCAACTTTTGCATGCATAAAAGAAATATAAATTACTAAAATTTATCAGAAAAAACCAAAAGGAACACAAATAGAATTTGTCTGCGTTAGAGAAGGACTGTATTTGAGTTTATATGCGAAAAAAACCAGCCCAATCGTAAATATTTGCTAGTTTTCAACCTCTTCGAAACAAGCTGAATTTTACTTCTATTGTTTACCCTTTCTCTCGGCGTTTTGTCAACGGGCTGGAATGAAAAAATGTTGCCATAATGCTGGCAACATTGAAGACCAAATACGTATATATGTAAAAAAGAGATGAGCGAAACTGTGATTTTAAAAGAATGAAAATTAATATGTATTCGTTTCGGATTATCGTATTTTACCCAGAAATTTTTAGTCAAATTGTTTTTGATACGAGCAAACAATACCAGTATCGACTATATAAATACAAATAAACAAGAAATTAGTATTTAATTATTTATAATGTAATTTATAAACATGATTTTATATCAATATTATTTAATAGTTTTTTTTCAAAATTCATAAATCCAATGCTATTAAAAGCATTCATTTTAAGAAAATATAAAATATGACGGGGTTTTCCATACAGACTTTTAAACAGAATAGAACATTAAATGTTCAAAACGGCTAGCCTGTGAAAAAATATTGTAAAGCGAATTCACGGAGTCTGGAACACACCAGTGACAGAAACGAATAAATATCGTGAAACCAAGGTGCCGATCACTGCCCATATCACCGGCAAAAATATAATGCTTTCTCTCCTGTGACCAGTGACTTCATAATACCATTCATAAAATCTTAATAAAAATATCGTTCATCTCTATTGTAAAACACAGTGTTTGTAAAACTTTGACTTTTTGAGCTTGGTTTGCATGTTGCAATATTTTTCTTGTTTTGTGGTGCTCTAGATGGGCGTGAGGTAATTTTGTAAGAATTGCAAATGCTGAAGAGGAAGTTAGCGAGGAAACAGCCACAACAAGAGACTACTACGAGGCCGTCATCAGTGGAGCAGAAGCAGCCAAAGCACGACGAGGCCTTTCCTACAGATATGTCACCACAGAACCTGCGAATTTCATCGCTTTTTACCATTCCGCTCTGGAAGCATTTCCACAATTTGGAAGAAGCTCTGAATGCAAAACTAAAACTGCACCCGGCACCACGCGAGCTGACGCACATCTACAATCCCGTAGAGTATGCGTCCGAAATTCACTGCGCCTACTTGCAACGCTATGTGGCAAACCGAACCCGGCGACTAGTGTTTGTCGGGATGAACCCAGGAGCCAATGGCATGGGTCAGACTGGGGTAAGTGAATAAATCGTCCGTTTGTGGATGCTTCTTTTTTTGAAGAAATGCGAGGAGTGAATTGTGCTGCTTTGTTTGTCTCTGCTTTGCAGGTGCCATTCGGCAACATTGCTACGGTACGCGATGTTATGCAGCTACGCGGATCAGTGCAACAGCCGCCGCGTGTCCACCAGAAACGATCTGTTCAGGGTTTGAACTGCAGCATTGAGGAGCCGAGTGGGGAGCGCCTGTGGGGACTGTTTGCGCGCTTAGCGGGCGGTTCTCTTGACACATTTTCACAGCAGTGCTTCGTACACAATTTCTGTCCCTTGATTTTTTTTGATGCCCAAGGACGGAATATAACGCCCAATGAGTTGAAAGTAAGTATCGACCATTAGCAATGAGCCATATGGATTATGACGTTTTCTCTGCAGGGTGATTATAAGACCACAATACGTGATGAATGCCTTGCAACTTTAGACGAGCAGCTGGAGCTGTTAAAGGCCGAAATCGTTGTAGCTGTGGGTGACTACGTGCATCAGTGCTTAAAGCATTCTCGCTGGAAGGGGAAGATGCAGTTTTTCAAACTCGCTCATCCCAGCCCTAGGTCACTCAATAATCACAACTGGCCAGAAAAAGCTGAAAAGTGGTTGCAGGTCAACCAGCTACTGAAGTATATGCGAAATGAATGAGTCCATTTAAAACGTGTTGGTTTGTATGGACTCATTCAAGCTTATCTTTCAAGTCCCGATCTGATCTGATCTTTCAACGATCCCTGACTTACGAAGTACAATTTGGAACTTAATGCATTTATCAGTATTCGTATTTTTTACAATTTACTCCTTTATGATGAAATTTTATTTGTTGCGATTCCTTCATTTTTTTTTTTAATTTTTAAATTCTATTTTTAATTTAATTTTCTCAAACATTTCAACTTCATTTTTTATCCTTCATTGCTAACTAATGCGCATTTCCGTATTTAGTAATTTTTCATGCTTCAAAATTTTACTATTCATAATTCAGCGAATCCTTTCGCTCTTGCGTTTTCTGATGTTAAATTTCGATTATTATGTTTTTACTTCATTTTCACCATTTAGTTCTTTCCTTTTTATTTTTTATCACCTCTTCGTCTATTCCAACATTTTTGCACATTATATTCTTAAACGAACTTATAATATTTTTATAAAACGAATCGGTAATTTTTAATGACTAAGAATGTATCATTTTTAAGTTATATTTCAAAAGTGAGAACGAATTAGATTCCAATATCTATTAAGTTATTTTTTATAAGGAACTTAAGTTAAACTTTTTTCTTTTGTATGCTTTAATGTGAAAAAAAGAACTGAATAAACTACATTTTCGTAACAAATAAAATATAATTTTAATTATTTTGAAAAAGGTATTGAAAATACATAAAAAAGTATAAATTCGTAAAAGCCAACTCTGTGGTCTCCGGTCTTCTTTTCCTACACAAATATATTTAATGTAGAATAGTTTAGAAATGTAGAATGCAAGAAATTATTAATGAAGAGTGTAATTATTCCTTAATATATTTATACAGTAACTTGGGTACCCGGTTTCGCCCGGAAATCCATTAATAAAAGATGGTTTAGTGACAAGTATGCTTATCATTCGGTGCTCAAACAACATCGATTCATTTGCATGGACACAATGTCGTCTGGTGATCATTCCTAACAAATTTCCGATAATCCATGTTTCCTCGTAAGTTCTGGAAGCTGTGATAAAGCAGGTGTTTCAAGGCTTTTACTTCCACTTGACAGCTAAAAATTGTAACCCAATCGAACGTTGCAAAATTACAATTTATGGCTTTCAGTTAGTGCATCAAGTGTCTCCTTTCGGTTCGTTTTGGAAACTTTGTTATAGAGGAAAAGGCCTTTACATCCACACAAATGCTAAAAGCTGTTATCAGTTCGAAACTCCCTACTATAAAATTACAATTAAGAGCGTTTGAGTAATATGCCAGCTGACAATGGCAATTGGATGAACAAAAACTGCGTCGAAATCTTTGTAGTTTTTATGTTAAACGTAGAGAAACCACATTCTTCCAGTTTTGCATTTCCTTTTGCTTTGTACACATTTAACAAATTTGCAACCAAATACGCCACCCTCCAGATTACATAAATCGGATGAAAATGTATTAGGAGCAGTAAAAATTCATTTTATTTCTAGTTATATCGCAAATAAGAGTTAAATATCTTTTGAATGCAGTGAGCAGCCGATAACATTAAAACATGACAAAAGTACAACTTAATGGCCATTAAAAATAACACATAACAAATGTACAACTTAAGCGTATCGTAAAATTAAATTATTAAAAGTATTATTATTATAATTAATGAGTTAAAACAAGAAACAATTCCACAGGTCCACAGCCGGGGAAGGCTTCTCATGGGCAGAACGTAGGATTTATTGGTATTTAGTATGAGCTTATTATCTCCAGGCCACCTGAGGATGGCATAAGCGAGAATTAGCTTAAAAACCGAGAGACAAGTCTAGCCGGTAATGTTATCTGAGACATCTTGTTGGAGTTGTCGAAACACAGATAGATAATTGCTTGTTACAAATGTCGATACGTTTCAGGTTACACCACAGCTGCTTTATAGATAGTCAATGATAGAATTACGAAAACTACCGAGGAAAGGATCCAAACAATTATAACGTTGATATGTATTAATAAATTCAACATTCTTTTCTGATGACTTATCTATGAGTTTCACGTTTAAATAGCAACTCCTCCGCCTCTTCGTCCAGGTCTGTCATTACGGAAAATCTTGTAATTGTTAATATTCAGGAGCGCATCCTCCGGTCTGAATGAAGCCATTTTTCAGTAACACAAATCACCTCAATCTCAGAATCTTCAAAAACATATTTTTAACAATAATGTTTGTCATCCGTAAGACTTCTTGCGTTAAAACTTACAATTTTAAAACATTACTAGAAATATAAACCACAACTTTTGTATTCCCATCAACACCAGAGCGTAGATCCTCGAATGTCATGAAAAAAAGAATACAGATAGTTATAGAGATAGAAAAAGAGGAGAAACTTGTAATGTAATAAAGAATAAACTCCATAACCAGAACCTATAGAAGTTTTAAGTATAAAACAAATTAAATATTAATAGCAAAATAATAATAAATAACAGAATAATGACTGCTACTTCATACGCGCAGCACCCGTAACAGCATTTATCTCTCCTATACTGCAGACTTTTTTATGCCACCGGCTAGTCTGTTCTTTACATACATATATTGAACAAAGAGAACAACGAGAACAAAGAGCATATACAGTCTTCCACAAAAGTCAAGCTACGGTGAATCACAAACAGAAACTTTTATTACTCCGTCTATAATTGTTATCGAAACCCTACATATAAAAAATGACAATAAGACTACTTCGAGTACTTTTTACTTTTTATGGTATTACAAGTTTTGGCAGCCATGGTCAGTAAAGACAACGGCTTTTTGGTGGCCATTCCCAACTTGCGTTCTATAAAAGTGTTGGTACAGCTAACATAAATGAGCGGTTAATAAAAAGGGGATTCCCGGGACAATATTTTGTTTTCGGATGAGTGTAAATTTTGCATATTTGATATAAATGAGCGAAAGAGAGAATATTTAAACGTCGCACTGCATGCAACAACGCGAAAACAAATGAGTATTTCTCAGTCAGTAACAATTTACCTGAATTCCTATATAAATAAGCAGAAATTATTAAATTTAAGAATTTATAAATTAAACGCAAACTTTGTTTTGCAAATCTGCAAAATATACGTACAACTTTTAGTGAAATTACAAAATTAAAGGCATTAATTAGAAAATCCCCACACGACAAACAAAAGTGGCAGCATTAGTTGGAGCACAAAAGGCAAACATTTGCTCTTTCTTTTGTTTTCGGAGAGGATTTTGCATTGATCCCCCCGCAACCAGCAAAGTCAAGTCAAATCGCTCTCTCAAGTTAAGTTAGCATAATAAACGCTTTAGATATTCTACGAAATAATATGAAACAAAGTTAGGCAGGGAGATTTCTTATTTTAATACTTCAATACGACAATACGGAGAGAATCAGTAAAAAAAGAGATTTAAAGCAAAGCACAGCTCAAGGATGTTATGTTTGGTGGAGTGGAAAAACATTACAGTTTGGGTGAGCTTATCAAAAAATTGGCACATTCAATGCCTAAAAGACTGAAATCGGTAATTCAAATGAAAGGATATCCAACAAAATATTGAAAAAAGTAAAGTTGTAGTAGTTTTGAAGTGTCATATTTACAGTTTTTATACTTTTCTTTAGGTGTACCATGACTTTTGTGGATATTTTGATAACATATTGATAACATATTGACACCAAATTTGCTTTAATATAATTGAATTTTTGTTTTGTTTTTACATGAATTAAAAATGTATTTGTTGCTGTTGAAAATGCAATTAAAATATTTACTTTGTGTTTGTTAATGAGAAGTATATCACATGGTTTTTCTAATAGTATTTGTTGAACCTTCACTTTTGTGGAAGGCTGTGTAAGTAAGATAATGTGATTATGTAAAAATGAGAGCATATATATAGTATATATGTAAGCTTTTTGTATTGAACACCGCAGCGAGAAAGCAACCGACTGCATATTCTTTCCCCTCAGCAAAGACAACAAAGACAAAGTTGTCTTTGCTCTTCAGTTCAGTAGCATGACGCATGAGATCACGTTTCTTTTTAGCTAAAGACTCAAATATTGCAATTTTGTTATCATCAAATTTGTTATCATCATTATCATCCAAAAAAGAAATTAAGATTACTAAACTTCCCAGCCGGCTAACCAACAAGTGTGATCACCTACCGGGTGAAATTTGAAAGAATGCATGTGAACGGGGGGATTTATGCAAAAACGTTGGCAGTCACAATCAGCTAGGAACCAGCTGTCAGAAGTAGGCTAGTTATATCCGGTTAGAAGTACGCTTGCAGCTCGGTCGGCGGCTTGATCAGTGATTTCGATTTTCACTTCTGTGGGTCTAGCAAATTTCACACCAGACTAATATATATATATATATGTAAGTATTTTAGTTGCTGCAGTTGGTAGTGTTAAGAATTGAAATGAGAAAAGGGAAATTTGTGTTTTCTCTTGTGGTTCAAATCAATTTAATTTAATTAAACAAATTCCAACAGCCGACATCTTGTTACACCCTACACCCGAAGGGAGTGGGGTATATTCGCTTTGTTCTTCCGTTTGTAACGCAGAGAAGGAGACGAGATAGATATAGAAAAGTATATATATTCTTGCTCAGCGTCACCTGAGTCCTGAATCGACTTAGTCTTTCCGTTTGTCTGTCTGTCTGTCCGTCTGTCTGTTGAAAAAACGATTACTGTAGAACGAAAAGAAATGTCGCAATGGAATTTGGCGCAAATATTCTTTGTTATGTATGGCAGTTTGGGATTGAAAAAGGGCGAGATCGGCTAACAACCACGCCTACTAACTACCAAATTGCATGGGCGTGCTCCGCCCACTTATACAAAAGTTGTCAATATCCTATAAACGGTTCAAAATATTAATACGTGATTCTATCCAGCAGTATCTAGAGATATTACAAAAATATTTGCCAAAAATGGGCGTCGTCCGACTACTTATACAAAAGTTGTTAAGTGACGAAATTATAATTTTTTTAGTTACTCGGGTGTAGGGTATTTAGACGTCGGCCAGACCGAAGACAAAACTTTTACTTGTATTTAACATTGCATTACAGAGGGAACCGCTTCGTTCAGTTCGCAAGCACTGCTTTTCAAACTTAGAAAACATGGCTTCCGTTGAGTGTACAAAATCGCATTTAAGTTACATCGATGAGCATTTAATAGCTGAAGTTGTTACCTATTTGGAAGGGGAATCTCTGGAGCACTATGAGGTTGAACATTCGGGTGGACTTGATGGTTTTATGTCGGCTTTGTACAACATAACGCTGGTCACCACAACCGAAAACGGGTGGAGATTACAAAAATCCTTGCATGAGTTGGCAATACTGAAAATTCCTTCAAAATTTTAGCCACAAAGAGCGCCAGCTGATTGCGAAATTTATGAGAGGCGATGCGGATTTTCGCGAAAACAGTAAATCCTACACTCAGTTCAATAACGAGATCTTCGTATACGCTGCGGTGCTGCCTCTGTACAAAGAACTGCTGGAAGAAGCAGACTTTACAAATTACGTAAAGGCAACGGATTGGGTGGCGCCTTGCTATATTGCGAAATTTGGCCACATTAAAGGTGATTGGGACCGGGTGATAACTTGAAATATTTTAGCAATCAAATATTTTACAGGCCTCAGTACTCCCTCCACCGAGCCCGATGCTGTTCTGGTCTTGGGTAACCTGAAGACAGATGGCTTTCAATTGGGTTCACGCGTCTATTTAGGCCGTAAACATTTGTTCCTGATGGCACGTTCTATTGGCCAGTATCATGCCATGACGTACGTGCTCCGCTTGCGCGCCGATCCTCGCCTGGAGGAGTTGAGAGCTGGCATTGTTACATTGCGATTCTGCAATGATCAGGATCCCGATGATGATCAGAATAACTTTTATAAGGTTCTCTATCGCGCCGCATTTGATCGTTTTTTCCTGTATTTCGATAGTGTTGTGAATGATGGCAGCACCTTAGATGTTACATCACCAGAGGATGCGCAACTGATTGCTAATATACAACGGCTGCGTGAGAAGTATTTCGCGCAACCAACTCATCTACTAGAGCGGCTGCATACTAGCATTGCGTTGACAGAAGAAGATCGATATTTTGCTGCTATCCTGCATGGTGACTACAACAGAAATAACGTACTTTTCCGTTATAAAAATTATCGGACTAAGTCCGATGAGAGCGATGGCAATGCCGATGCCGATGACGAGAGCGTGGGCGACGGCGAAGGTGACGGCGAAGCCGGTGACGAAGCCGAATTTGTGAAGATGATTGATTTTCAAGTGTGTATCCACAAATTTTTAATATTTAATCGTTTGTTTTTTAATTTAAGTTAATTTTTATTTCCATTTTAACCTTGATTTAAATTTATTTTTACCTTACTATTTAAAATCTATTATACTTTAAAATTTTATTCAAACTCTACTTTTCTTGTTTTATTGTAACTGCAGGAACTTCGTTATGGGTCTCCAGCAATCGACTTGAGTTTCTTCATGTATATTAATACCGATCGCAATATACGGGAGTCTAAGTGGCACGATATACTTCACTGGTACCATGCAAGTATGTTTGACGTCCTTTCAAGCGTGCTGAAAGCAGGCATCAGGGATGAACTACTTTTGCAGGAGATTGATGAACAACTCGAGCATTATAAGTAAGAACTAAATAGCCTGGTCGTCAGTTGTTTTTGTCATTCCCATTCTTTTCTTGTCTGCAGCTATGATAAATTTTACACTCATTTCTCAAAATTTGCCTTCTATGGAGTGATGATTTCCATGCACTTCTTACCCTGGCTACTTTGCACCCCTGACGAATGCCAACGTTTATCGGAGCTCTTCGAGACCGATATGCATGGTAAGGAATTCTATCAGCTGTCTGTCGATGCGGGCGGTGATGCGGTAAACAGAGAGATTTTGAAGATCTTGCGTCATTCCAGCTACATGGGTTACATGGATTTTATATAGGGTACACAATATTATGTTTTGAAAGTTAACAACACTTTTCTAATTTATGTATATTTGTCAGCGAATCTTGCATGTCAATTTGATTCTAAAATGAGAAAGTTTCTTAGAAAATTAAGAATTTTATTATTAATAAAATAATATTTATTAAGCTTTATCAAAGAAGTTTTTTTAAGGTAAAGGTGCTCACTTAGGCCAAGTTAGGCCCATTGTGATACCACCGGAACGATTGGTCTCCCTTGTTGGTCGCTACCCTGTCTCTGTCGAGGTTCTAAACCAGTTAAAGCTCTCCACAAACTTTAGATGTCTGATCACCATTCGGAATCTAGTCCTCGCTACGTCCGGAGACTCACATGGAAGATGGTTGATTGATTCGTCTTCATTTTCATCCCTGCAGCTTCTGCAATAGTCAGATTAAGATGCCCCCCGTCTAGCCACATGTTTTCCGATCAAGCAATGGCCGGTGATCTCTGCGACCACTATAGAGATTTTAGATCTAGCGAGCGCGAAAGCTCCCTAAATCTGCAAGAGCTTAAGTTAGGCCGGACCATCCTGAATGTCCTACATGACGCCAGACTGTTCCAGCGTTCCCCAGCAGAAATCTCCAAACTGTGGTATGTGTGTGATAATGTTATTTTCAAAGAAGCTGCCAGCCTTCCAAACTGTTGAGTATTTTTCGGTATGTTACATTTTTAAAGCAGACCGCCACTCCGTACATGGGAACAGGGCTGTGTAAAGCCAGTGAGCAATACGTGGGGAAAATCCCTAATTACGTCCAATGATGCGCTTGCAACAATATAAAGTCATCATTACCTTTCTCACCCTTTCCTCCACATTTGTCTTAAACCTTAGCTTTCTATCAAGGATTATGCGCAGATACTTGACCCGATCCGAGAAAGCGACTTTACTATCCATTACTTGCATCCAAAACCTTGCATCCGCATTCCTCTTCAGGTTCAAGAGCAACGGTGAGCCCTTTAACGGCGCACCACTGAATTCTGACTATATTCTCCTTTTAGTGAGGAGGCAGTATTGAGTATTACCGGGTGGATGCCGAAGTTATTCATTGCCATCCATATATCTTCGGGCGTAATATTGCTAAAAGCCAAAGAAGGCAACCACTCTATACTCCTTAAGTGCTAGAGATTTTTCAATGGTGTCGACGAGTTTATGCAGGACAGTTTCTACAGACGTACTCTTAGTGTGGGCATGTTGATTCCTAGACAACTTTGACGGATCTAGAGAACCGCGTATACAGACCTCTATTTAATTATTACTTTAATTTTACCTCGCCTCTGCCTGTAGGATTGTATGCGATACACAACATCGTTCAGTCGCTTTATGACTTTATATGGAAATTCCCACGATGTTTGCAGTTTGGAGACATTCCCTTTTTCCGTTGCGGATTGTACAGCTACACAAAGTCGCCTTCTTGAAATCCTTCGGAATTCATAGCTCGGTCATAACCATCCTTCATTTTATTGCCCATTAGCATTGTTCGCTGCCCCACATGTTGGTGTTTTTCATCCATTTCGGAATGAAGCAATTCCCAATAACTTCCTCCAGTTGCAGTGAGCCCATGCTTTTTCCAAATTTTACATCTGACGGGAGTTTTAAATCTGTGCCAAAGATAATCTTCACAGGTGGATGCCTGGTAGTGTCATGGACTTCTGATCGGTAAGTCAATAAAAACATTTGAATGTGCTTGTCCCAATTGCGCTGACAATTTTGCAAACAGTTCCTGAACGCTAGAAGTGATTCACACCTTCTTAGTGGCTGGAATAATGGACGAGGTAATAATCGGCGTGGATTTTATGATAGCCTATGGTCTTACTCTGGATCTGAAGAAAAGAATGCTGACGTGCCAGAACATGGAGATACCCTAAGCAGTGGGTATGAACGGCCTCCGATCAGGAATGTAAGTGTAAGTCATCGTCAGCAGATTCCACCAAAGTCCGAAGCAGTACTGTGGGCATGTGTAGAGGGAGACTGTGGAGCAAGCAAGCTGTGGGTAGTGGAGTGATGAATTCGAGTGATGAATGAGTTCACATCACCGATCACTTTTGAGAAAGGAGCGTTAGTAGGACAATTCCAAGCTGTGGAAGCCGTGGTTAATTATGACAATCCTCCCCAGGAAAGCAAAAACGAGCTTCTTAAAGAGGGCACGAAAACTCCTATCATCGTGGGTACCTGGTTGAATGAGGTGAGCGGGCCAGAAAGGATGAAAGGAAAACGGCTACTAGAAAAGTATAGCTCCATATTTACCAACGAATACAATAAATTTGGATGAACTGCTATCGTGCAACATCGGATAGACACTGGCGATGTAAGACCGATTCGGTCTCCACGCAGAGTCCCACTAGCAAACCGAGAAGAAGCGGGACATATAATAGACGAAATGTAAAAAGGTGGAGTTATTGAACCATCAACTAGCCAATGGAGTTCACCGGTCGTGTTAGTTAAAAAGAAGGATGGAAGCACCCGGTTTGGCGTTGATTATCGGAAGCTGAACGATGTCACTAAAAAGGAAAGTTACCCACGGCTACGAATAGACGACACCTTGGATACATTATCCGATGCGAAATGGTTTTCAACGCTGGATTTGCAAAGTGTTTATTGGCAAGTGGAGATCCAGGAATCCGATCGCGAAAAAACTGCTTTTAGCATCGGGATGGATTGTGGCAATTCTCCGTGATGTCATTGGTATTATGGCTTCACTGGAACACATGTTTGGTGTATCTTGAAGAACATTATCGTCATGGGCAGAGTTTTGATGACCACCTTAAAAATTTAGAGCATATATTTCGATGAATTGCTTCTGCTGGATTACGGTTGAATCCAAAGAAATGCAATTTATTTAAAACCAAGTAACTTATTTGGGCCACAAAATCACTACTAGAGGAACTCACACTGATGAAGACAAAATAAAATCGGTAAGAGATTTGTCTTGACCCACGAATGTTCATGAAGTACGAAGCTTTCTTCGAATCTGTACATATTACCGACGCTATGTACCCGGATTTGCCAATGTTGCAAGAAGTCTGCATAATTTGACGAAGAAAAACTGCAAATTTGTATAGAAAGAGTAGGAAGAGAATGCCTTTCAGCAGTTGAAGGAATTGCTTTGTACAGCTCCAATGTTGGCTTATCCAGTTCCTGGCGGACAGTTCGTCATAGACGCAGATGTTAGTGCACACGGAATAGGAGGTGTGCTCTCACAGATTATCGATGGTCATGAAAAAGTAATTGGGTATTGTAGCAGAGTTCTTTGAAAACCGGAAAGGAACTATTGCATTACAAGGCGGTAACTCTTGGTAGTGATCGAATGCGTGAAACATTTTCACAAATACCTGCTTGGACAGCATTTCCATTTAAGCACAGATCATGCAGCACTCAGATGGTTACTCCAGTTTAAAAATCCGGGAGGACAGACTGCGGGATGGATAGAAAGGTTGCAGGATTATGACTGTGAAATACAGCATCGGAAGGGTGGGCAACGTGGAAACGCCGATGCGCTATCTCGACGCTCATGTGCATTGGAGTGTAAGCATTGCTCCAAGGCTGAAAGAAGCGAAGGTATAGTCCACATCCGAATAACAAATCTGCAACCTGATGATGGATGGGAATCCAGCGCTGTAAGGAAAAGTCAACTGAAGGATGCGGACTTGGTTAAGGTCATGAAAGCGAAAGAAACGGATAAAAAACGAACCAAGAAGGAAATGGCATCAGAAAGTCCGTTGGCCAAGTCGTATTGGGCGCAATGAAATAGCTTAAAGTTAATAAATGGAGTTCTGCATCGTTCATGGGAAAGTGAAGATGGTAAACACCCTCGCGATTTGGTTGTCCTACCAAAGTCTAGAATAGCAGCGTTATTAGAAGATTTCTACAATGGACCAAGTGGATGGGTATTTCGGCGTCACGAAAACTCCGGGAAAAATTAATCAACGGTTTTACTGGGTCAATTGTAAAGAATCAGTTGCTGAATGGATTAAAAACTGCGCGCAATGCATGGCAGCTAACGGTCCGAAAGTTAGAAGCAGAGGAAGGGTGCAGCAGTACAATGCGGGAGCACCATTTGAACGCGTTGCAAATGGCTGGCCCATTTCCTACTCTGGAAATAAATATGTGTTGGTGATTATGGACTATTTCAGTAAGTGGCCAGAAGTATACGCTATACACAAATCAGGATGCTAAAACTGTGGCCGAAGCTTTTGTTCAGAATTGGGTCACGCGGTTTGGACTACCAATTGAGTTGCATTCAGATCAGGGGAGGAGCTTTGAGTCTACTATATTTCAAGAAATGTGCTCATTGTTGGGTATCAGGAAAACTCGAACGACAGCTCTACATTCACAATCGGATGGCATGATGGAAAGGTTTAACCGTACATTAGAAGAACATTTGCGGAAAGTACTGGGCTCAGCGCAATTGGGACAGGCACATTAAAAAGTTTTTGTTGGCTTACCGATCAGCAGTCCATGACACTACCGGCCATCCACCTGCGAGGCACAGATTTGAGACTCCCGTCAGATCTAAGATTTGGAAAAAGCAATCAGCTTACTGAACCTGGAGGCAGCTATTGGGAATTGCTTCAGTCCGAAATGGATGACATACATCAACATGTGAGGTAGCGAACAAAGCTAATGAGCAATAAAATGAATTTTGGGAAGGGCCATATAAAGTCATATAGCGACTGAACGACGTTGTGTATCGCATACAATCCTACAGGCAGAGGCGAGGTAAAATTAAAGTCGTTCACTTGGAAACGCTAGCCCCATATGGATCAAGGAATTTGGTGTCTGATCGTGACGATCAGACTTGAGTGGAGGGCAGTGTGACGAATTTACAATCGAGGTTTCGCGAAACTGCTGTGTATAAAATCCACATAAACGCAGTTAATGGAGCGGTGTAATATTTCCATAATCTTTCTTCCAAACAGTGAACATATTTATTTTTTTGGGGTTCGTGTGCTCGCTATTAGTCTATCCATTCCACCTGCCGCCATTGAGACCACCTCGTGATGACCCTATTCCTCGCTGGAAATTTAGTGTCTTCAATAATGGCAATCCTGGCTCTAACTCCCCACAGGAGGTAATTTCCTGATTATAATATAATTTCTTGTTTTTCTTATTTAAGGCCTTTCGTACACCCGCAAAATCTTTTATAATTCAACTTTACTGCTGCGATTCCTTCATTTATTTTGCTTATTTCTAATTCCATTTCGTACTTGTAATTTTTCAAAAATCTTACTATTCATAATTCAGCGCATCTTTTCGTTACATTTCGAGTTTATACGTTTTAATTTTATTTTCACCATTTAATTATTTTCTTCTTATTTATTTTCACCTATTCATTAATTCCAACATTTTTGCACATTATATTCTTAAACGAATAGCCGAATAAATTGCATTTTCGGAACTAGCAAAATGTAATTTTAATTATCTTGAAAAAGGTGTAAATACCGTTTTCGTCCAGAAATCCATTAACAAACGATTTTTTACTGACAAGTTTGCTTATCATTCGGTGCTCAAACAACACTAATTTTTAAATTAATTAATTTAATTAATTAATTAAAAAGTAATTAATTAATTAATTTAAAAATTAGGTTGCGTGGACACAATGTCGTCTGGCTAAAAGCCGTTATCAATTCGAAATGCCCTACTATAAAATTACAATTAAGAGCGTTTGAGGGAAATGCCAGCTGACAAGATTTCATAGGGATGCTAAAAACTATTCAAATAGAACCACCCTATCTACACGCAGAATTACAGAGAAGTGCTTTTAGGTGCGCCAACTGCTCCCTTCTCATTAGATACAGAAAGTTTTGCTATAGCAATGCTTTCAGAGGTTCAAACTTCCTAACAGAGACTGCAATTTGATGAGCAAAAACTGCATCGAAATCTTTGTAGTTTTTAACTTAAACGTAAAAACCACATTCTCCCAGTTTTCCATTTTAATTTTGCTTTGTACACGCCTCACTCACGCCACATTCAAATTTGCAACCAAATACGCCACCCTCCAGATTACATAAATCAGATCAATGAGTAATAAAAGAGGTAAAAAGGACTTAAAATTACTAAACCACCCAGCCGTCTAATTAGCAATTGTGATCACCTACTGGGAAATTTTGAAAGTGTGAATGTGAACGGGGGGAATTTCTACAAAATCGTGAGCAGTCACAATAAACTAGAAACCAGCTATAGACTAGTTATATTTGGGATACACTCGCAGTTCTACCGGCAGTTTGATCAGTGGTTTTGATTTTCAGCTCTGTAGAATAACGAATTTTACTCCATTTTAATATATATGTAAGTATAATAGTGGCTGAAGTTGGTACGGTGTTAAAAACTGAAATTTTGAATTGAAAAAAGTGAAATTTTTGTTTTTTTCTGGTGGTTCAAGTTAATTTCATTTAATTGAAAAAAGTCCACCAGCTGACATTTTGTTTTTAACATTGCATTACAGAGGGAACCGCTTCGTTCAGTTCCGCAAACAGTGCCTTGCAAAATGGCTCGCCTTGATTGTAGGGATTCGCATTTTAGTTACATCGCGGAGCATTTAGTAGCAGAAATTGTTACTACTTTGGAAGGGGAATCTTTGGAGCACTATGAGATTGAACATTCGGGTGTACTTGATGGTTTTATGTCGGCTTTGTACAACATAACGCTGGTCACCACAACTGAAAACGGGTGGAGATTACAAAAATTCTTGCATGAGATGGCAATACTGAAAATTCCTTAAAAATTTTAGCCACAAAGAGCGCCAGCTGATTGCGAAATTGATGAGAGGCGATGCGAATTTTCGCGAAAGCAGTAAATCCTACATTCAGTTCAATAACGAGATCTTCGTATACGCTAAGCTGCTGCCTCTGTACAAAGAACTGCTGGAAGAAGCAGACTTTACAAATTACGTAAAGGCAACGGATTGGGTGGCGCCTTGCTATATTGCGAAATTCGGCCACATTAACGGTCATTGGGAGGCCCAACTAATAATTTTAAATATTTTAGCAATCAATTATTTTACAGGCCTTAGCACTCCCCTCACTGAGCCCGATGCGGTTCTGGTTTTAGGTAACCTGGAGACGGATGGTTTCCAGTTGGGTCCACGCGTCTATTTAGGCCGTAAACATTTGTTCCTGATGGCACGTACTATTGGCCAGTATCATGCCATGACGTACGTGCTCCGCTTGCGCGCCGATCCTCGCCTGGAGGAGCTGAAAGCTGGCATTGTTACATTGCCATTTTGCAATGATCAGGATCCGAATGATGATCAGAATAACTTTCATAAGGTTCTCTATCGCGCCGCATTTGATCGTTTTTTTATCTATTTCGATCATGTTGTGAACGATGGCAGCACCCTAGATGTTACATCACCAGAGGATGCGCAACTGATTGCTAATTTACAACGGCTGCGTGAGAAGTATTTCGCGCAACCCTCTCATCTACTAGAGTGGCTGCGTACCAGCATTGAGTTGACAGAAGAAGATCGAAGCTTTGCTGCTATCCTGCATGGTGACTACAGCAGAAATAACGTACTTTTCCGTTATAAGAATTATCGGACTCAGTCCTATGAGAGCGATTTCGATGCCGATGACGAGGGCGTGGACGAGGGCGAGGGCGACGGCGAAGTCGCTGACGATGCCGAATTTATGAAGATGATTGATTTTCAAGTGTGTATCTACAAATTTTTAATATTTAATTGTTGGTTTTTCAATTTAAGTTCATTTTTATTTCCCTTTTAAACTTGATTTGAATTTATTTTAAAACGTTTTTATAAGCTCGCTCTCTTGTCTATTCGGGTAAAAATTTTGCACTTGATTTTAAACTAACTTTCCGGTGAGCTAGAGACTTGAATCCTTAAACATGATGACTGACCACCGACGCCCACTTTGAGGCAGGAACTTTTGAAATAAAAATTTGCGCATAAAACACGCTTTGTAGCGTTTACACATAAAGTTCCGAGCATTTCGGTTTATGTATTGACTAAATTGATTCGTGATTAAGAATTCAGACGAAGAGAAACTGAAATAGATATGAAATTTGCCACATACTCGGTTATAATCTCATCAAAATGTTTAAAATCGATTGAAAAATTTCACACACAAGACTAAGCAGATACAATTATTTCAATAAAAATAATATTTTTAATACCACGTTTTTAAGACGGGCACAATTAAAAATTCACAATCTCAAATTTTACCCGGACTATAGGTACGGGAAAAATTATTTTTAACTTTTTAGTTCATCTTAAAAACGTGGTATTTGAAAGTTAATTTTATTTAAATAATTATCATTTTACTATTTAAAATCTAATTCTCTATTTTTTTTGTAAATGCAGGAAATTCGTTATGGGTCTCCAGCCATAGACTTGAGTTACTTCATGTATATTAGTGTCGATCCCAATACACGGGAGTCTAAGTGGCACGATATACTTCACTGCTACCATGCAAGTATGTTTGACGTCCTTTCAAGCGTGCTGAAAGCAGGCATCAGCGATGAACAACGTTTGCAGCAGATTGATGAAAAACTCGAGCATTATAAGTAAGAACTAAATAGCCTGGTCGTCAGTTGTTTTTGTCATTCCCATTCTTTTCTTGTCTGCAGCTATGATAAATTTTACACTCATTTCTCAAAATTTGCCTTCTATGGAGTGATGACTGCAATGGACTTCTTACCCTGGCTACTTTGCAGCTCTGATGAATGCCATCGTTTATCGGAGCTCTTTGAGGCCGACATGCATAGCAACGAATTCTATCAGTTGTCCATCGATGCGGGCGGTGATGCGGTCAACAGAGAGATTTTGAAGATCTTGCGTCATGCCAGCTACATGGGTTACATGGATTTTATATAGGGATATACAATATTATCTTTTGAAAGATTTTTCCAATTATTATACACTTTTCCAATTTATTCATATTTATCAGTCAGTCAGTTAGAATATTCTAAAATCAGACATTTACACAGAATATGAAGTATTTTGTTATTATGGAAATTTAATATTTACTCAGCATTATCAAAGAAGTTATTTAAATAAAAAATAATGACATTTCAAATAAAAGCAAAATTTATTCATTTAGTACATCTGCACAGAAAAAATCTTAGAGATTACTGAAATACAAAATAGGTGTGAAATACAAAATTGGAGCTTTCGTTAGTGATAATTTGCTGAGACCTTTCGATTTTATTCGAATGAATTTCATATTAGGAATTCCAAATAACAGACTATTAATCAAGGTGACAACGAACAAAACTACTATAGAGAGATTTTCATTTGATTGGACATAAATACAAATCCAAACGTAGAAAAACTATTTATTTAAGAAACTAAGAAATAGTTAAAATTATAAGTTAGATGCTAGTGTAGCAGCAATAGCAACAATATCGTCCAGTTGAATAATAAAACAGGAGAGATACTTCAAGGATGAAACATCACTTGTAACTACTAAGGCAAAAGGATTAATATTTATTTAATATTAAAAAGGATTAATATATTAATTAATCCAATTGTACCAACTGGAAAAATCTTGCAACGATAAGTTTATTCGTCCGAGAAACATTCACATCATACTGCTGTGATGAGAAGTTAGAAAAAGGTCCAGAATATTTTGGTTTTGCCCATCATCGCAGGGAAATTTTGTCATTGCCGCCCACTGTAAAAAAGCGTAAGTCTTAGCTGTACAAGTGGCCAAGCATACGCCGCGGCGCGCCGTAAGCAAAGCAAAAGGCGTCCGAACAAGTGTTGTTTGTGCCTTTAACTTCACGCACTTCAGCCCACAGTGCATTCACAGCCGTCTGCTCGCCTAACGCACTTCAGTCCACAGTGCATTCACAGCCATCCGCATGCGCCGGGAAGAAATAGGAGAAGTCAAAAACAAACGAAATGCTGAGCTTTGCTGCGGAGAGCATAAATAAGCCCCTCGCATGTTTCTCTGCATTCCGTTCGATAAACTATTGTTATTTCATATATTGTTTATTTCATATTTTGATCTTATGTTATTGCAATATTGTGTTATTGTTACGCTTTAGTTTCTGTTTATCGTATTGTGATATAAGACGTTTGGGGTTCATTGTTCTGTATGTTTTTTCGCGAGCACTCTTCACGGACACTAAACTGCGGCGGGAAGCTACAGCCACCTTCAACTGTGGTCACGACAAAACTGCAGATTATTACGAATTAACGGTGCGCCGTCCTGTAAATTAGTTTTCCGTTAGCTTTAGTGATCTCTTTTCCTTGAAGAAGTAGGAGGCGATGTTGGATGGAGGAATCTGTAGCCACAACCTCACTTTCTTGCTTCCCTGAGGGAGTCCTTGTTTAACAAGTTATTAATTTCTCCTTTTCAGTCGCTCAAAATTTTCTTTCAAATATAATGTAGAATACTATAGAATTTAATACTTATATATGTGTGTGAATTTATATTGACTCATAAATAAAAAAAAATGCAGCATCACTTGCAACTTTTAGTTTTTCCATTTATTTTGTTTTATATTTATTTTTTATTATATAATTTAGTATATAAGTATATATAAATCATTTTCGAGGGCGTGGCATTATGTTTTCTGCAATATATTAGAATGTATTTTTGTATGAACGTCAGTTAGTTTGATACACACTTATTTACACCTTCACAAATATATGCGTGTATATAAATAGGTTTTCTTGTATTTCTTTACCTATCTAGATTTTCATAAGCTTCTGAAGCCTCTGTTCGGGTTTTTTTCTCTTCAAATGAAAAAGGGACAAAAATTGTTTCCTGGCATTTTTTTCATGACATTTTTCCCATGACAACCGATGTGAAAGTTATGGATTCTAATTTAGAATAGAGCTTCAGATCTTTTAAGATTTTAGAAAGTTATATACATATAAAATAATCGTTATTTCTGAGTTGAATTGAACTTAATTTAGAACGACTCTTCAAGAAATTTCATATACATTCAGCTTTTTCCTTTGTTTCTATTTAATAATTTTACAGAATATCTGGTGGGCTACATTGTATCCAAAATATGTTTTGTTTGTTCTTTCGATCAAGTTGTTTTGAAATGAAATGCTTTCATTAAAAGTGTAGAATATTTTGAGATTTCATTGCTCAAGCTGAAATCTTCCACTGTCAGTAAATACGTAGAAATGAATATCGCAACACATTTTCAGAGCTGATAAGACAATTATATCGTAAGCTCGAGTATATACTAGACGTTGTGAGCCAGCATTTCTTGGGAAAATGCAATTGAAACACAAATCTAAAGTCAGAAATAATAAACAACTAAATTTAAGAATTTTTCAAGTTTTACATTCTCACTGAACATTTATATATTTTTTGTCGATATTGTTTACTTAGTTTTGTTTTTTGTTTTTTTTTGTAGAGTTTTTCTATTATTTTTATTAAGTTTGCGTATTCTTTGCGCCTGAACTGTATCAAAACTTATTTGTTAATTTTGTATCATTTGGTTTCTGCTTGTATTTGCTTCTGCTAAAATAAGTTCTTTATTTATTTCCTTCTTACTTCGACATATATTTATAAATTGTCTGGGTCTGAAATATGCTCTCATTTATATATAACTAACAACTACACCGTATATATATATTTACTTCGAATATACATTTAAATTACACGAATTCTCCTTAATTCTTCTGCAGTAAAACAAGTTTTGCCAATCCTTTGGGTATTTTTAATTAATTTCAAGTACAAGTTTAGCCCACTTTTAAACTCAATATTTTTTTAATACATGTAAAGATAGTAAATGCTTCTTCTCTTTTTTTTTGGCTATAAATTTGGGGGTTGCACATTTTTAATGCTTTTCTTTTAATTTTAACCTTGTTTAATATTGCAATTTACATTTTATATTGTAAGTGTATTATTTTGTTTTATAACTTTGATTTGTCATATTATATTTTGTACATTCAAATTGATTTTTTACTTTATTTAATGAACTTATATTTATTTATTATTTATTATTTAACGCTTTGACATTTTTAGCGCTGCTCTTGATCTTCGTTCACTTCTGCTTTACTTTATTAAAATTGTTTATTATTAAAAATTTGGTGATTTTGTGTGTATTTCCCGTTATTTAAAATAAATCTTAATATTTTAATACACAGAACATTTATATATTTTTTCCCCTTTTAAACAGTTGACACTTTTTTCCTTGTTATAATTATTTGTAGCATTCGTAAATTTTGAAGTCATATTTCGGCTCATTATTTTGGTTGTTTTGTTTGTTTCATTTTGTTAAGATAATTTATTTAAAAGAATTTTAAATTTAGAATTTTAAATTTAGAGATTTAAGGAAGATTAAATGAAAAATTCAAATTCACGTATGTTCATAACTTATATTGATATTTTTTTAATTTAAATATTTAGTTTTTAGATGAGTAATTTGAATTGCAAAATGAAAAAACTGTCATATGCTAGCTTTCGTTAATTTGTTTTGTAATTAATTACAAAATCGCTCTACTTCTATGCCAGTATTTTTAATTTATTTCAGTTAGAAGCGTTCAAATTCAAACCTTTTGTTCATAAATTTCCTTTTGTTCGTAAAATTTTAACGTATTTTAGACATTTCAGTACACAACAATAAGGTGATTTAAATGGATTTAACAGTTAAAGTTGTTGAATGCACAAATTTCATGTTCACTTATTTTTTGCAATTTTACTGTATACTAAATTTTCTTTAAAATCCTAAAATATATGGTTGCAGTTCTAAAAATAATTTCTATTAATATAGTCTTCATTTTTCAATAAGCGCTTCGTTTGTTGTTTTGCTAAATTTAACCATAAAAACTTGTCGCATTTACCATGTTGTCAGTAGTTCTTACAATTAGCGAAACGTCAATTTAACTAGTAAACACAGTTTTCATTCAAACTCGTCAGCAGTTCTTTCGGGGTGGATGCGATAGTAAAAATTGGTTAGTTTCGATTATAAAGCTGCCGTAGCGGGCTTTCAGGCGTTCGTGGCGCACGAAACTGTGGAGGTACGCGATAACCCTGGACGTGGGCGTGTCTGTCGGAAGAGTTTAAGAGTTTTCGTAGCGGTGGTGGGCTGTTCGTTTGGCAGTTCTTGCGTTCTGTGGTAACCGTAATCGTACTCGGAACTCGCTAAGGACTTCAGCGCGCAGTTGTTTACTCATGAAAAGTAATCGTTTTATCAAAGAGAGGAAGTAAATTATTTCTAAGAAAAAATCTGTTTTAAAAAAATCTGTTTGTAAAATTCAAAGTTGACTTTTCCATCGGTCGAGTTTTTCGAGAATTGTGTCTTGCATCTTGCATGTGCGTGAGTAGCCGTCCTCTCAGAAGTGGAATCGGAACATGCAGTTGATTCCAGTTTGGTAGGAACGCTACTTGCTACTACGCAAAAAGCAATAATTTACGTGGCACCAGTAACTTGAAATTTGTTCTATTGAATGTGGAAACGGAACAATCTTCTTTTTCTTCTCTCGCCTGCTGTAATTCGTATTGTATTTGAGCTCCCTGAGATTGTGTGCACTTGTTGTTGTTGCTGTTGTTGTTGTTGTTGTTGTTGTTGTTGTAATATTTGTGTTCGCCTGTCTGCCTAATATTTGCGAGCCTCATCCGCGTTCGCTGATGCACCATCGCCCGCCACTCGCCGCCTACGTATCGGCGTTTCCGTCAATTTCTGCTGAGCTGCACGACTTGTGCTCGCGGCCGCAAATACGCGGCGCGTGTATTCTTCCACCTCGTCGTCGTCGGCGTCGTCGGCGTCGTCGGCATCGTCGGCGTCGCCGTCATAGGCGTCGCCACGATCGTAATCGAAATCGAAACTAACATTCTTGCTATCTCATCCACCCCGCTGCAGCTGCACCGGCGCCTCGGCGGAGTCCTGGCTGCGCAGCTGATTGCGGTACTCGTCCAGTTCCTGCATGCGATACGTGCCCAGGTTGACCTGCATCATCAGGGTCTCCATGATGCGCTCGTTCTTGAGCGCCTTGGATGGCAGCACCACGGTCAGCAGCTCGCTGGGCGAGATGCGGCAAAGGTTGAGATCGCGCGTCAGGCGCTCCATAATGCATTCGAACTCGAACTGGGTGTCCTTGTTGGGCGCGTTCTTCATCCTCGCCACCTTGTGCTGAGCCCAGGCGAGCATCGCCTCGAACTTGCGTATCTCGGGAGTCTGCAGATCGCGACACATGATCATCTGCACCATCGACTCGGAAATGTGTAGGAACTCGGGACACTTGAACAAGGCGTGCGCCTTGCTCTCCACGAACGAGAGAATCATGTTGACCAGCTCGGAGGCCGAGGTGTAGCGCCAGTAGTAGTTCTCCAGCGAGATCAACATGGGACAGACCACTTCGATGCGCAAGAACTGCTTGCAGTGGTGGAAACAGGCTTGCAGAAGCTCCGGGAGATCGTAGTGCTCAGCCGCACAGAGCAGCCCTGTGGAGAAGGTAAAAGAAAACAGAGCGAGAGAGCGGGAGAGCGGGAGAGCGAGAAGAGTGAGTGAGAGAGAATATAGAGAGAGAGATAGAGACAAAAAGAGAGAGAGAGAGATACAAATAAAGAGAGAGAGAGAGGCAAATAGAGAGAGAGAGAGAGAGAGAGAGAGAGAGAGAAATAAAGAGAGATAGAGATAGAGACAAAAAGAGAGAGAGATACAAATAGAAAGAGAGACAGAGAATGAGGCAGAGAGACAGAGAGAGAGAGAGAGAGAGAGAGAGTGAGAGAGTGAGAGGGATAAATAGAGAGAGAAACAAAGAGAGTATAAGAGAGAGAGAGAGTGAGAGGGATAAATAGAGAGAGAGAGAGAATAAGAGGGATAAATAGGGAGAGAGAGAGAGAGAATAAGAGGGATAAATAGAGAGAGAGAGAGAGGGAGTAAGATAGAGGGAGAGAGAGTAAGATAGAGAGAGAGAGTGAGAGGGATAAATAGAGAGTGAGAGAGAGACAAATAAAGAGAGATAGAGAATGAGGCAGAGAGACAGAGAGAGAGAGAGGGATAAATAGAGAGAGAGAGAGAGAGATAGAGTGAGAGGGATAAATAGAAAGAGAGAGAGACAAAGAGAGAGAGAGATACAAATAAAGAGAGATAGAGAATGAGGCAGAGAAAGAGAGAGAGTGAGAGGGATAAATAGAGAGAGATAGAGTGAGATGGATAAATAGAGAGAGAGAAAGAGAGTAAAAGAGAGAGAGAGAGAGTAAAAGAGAGAGGGAGAGGGAGAGAAAGTGGAAGATTAATGACAATCTTAAAGAACACTTTGATATATCGCTTCCCCCCGGCTTAAAACCGAGAGAATAATTTTCGACAACTGATTTCTCCACCACTCATGTGTCGGTCAACTAACCTGGTATTGAGACACACGTCAGCGGACATGTGCCGGTGTGGAGGTAGTCAAGTAGCACTCGAAATGTCTCCGGGTCAAACTCGATGATGTTGAACTCGGTCTGCGCCAACTTGGCGCGATCCACTTTCTGAGCGTCGGCGCATACGGACAGGCGTGGTACACTCAGCTGATTGCTGCTCGGCTTATCCTTGTCCTTGTCTTTGCTATCTCTGTCTAAATTTTGGTTTCAATTTGCACAAAAGTAAGAAAAAAAAAACCAAAAAAGATAAAAGAGAAATAATTCAGGGAATGGGAAGAAACGAAAGGCAAATAAGAAAAAAGTTAATGTTATGGAAACCAAAGAGAAGGACAGAGAGAGAAAACAGAAAGAAAGAGAAAGAAAATCGAATGCCGTGTATATTTTTTGAATTTATTGGTTGTTCAGTTTTGTCGAGTTGTTTTAGAATTGTTTGCATTCACACAATACAACACAAACGGAACGAACGTAGTAGAGTTTTGTGGTGAAGTTAAAAATACGAAGTTTTCAAATACAATTAAAAATTGAGAATTTCGTAAAAATTTTTACAGTATGGTGGCAAAATGAATGACAAATAATAAAAGAAAGGATTGGATTCGTGTCACAATACGCAGTTGTTACAGTTTTAATTACAGTGGAAGTTATTTTTATGGTCAAAAGTATACAATTAAATTTCAAACAAAAAGTATTCAAAAGCATCGTGGTGAGAGTTGTCGTGCATAGTGAATATAAAGTAGTTTGAGGCCAATTATTAGTGAGGTGTGCGAGATGAGTGACAAAATAATAAAAGCAATAACAACAAACACACCACAATGATGTGTGGTGAGTTGGGGAAATCATGAATTATCAGTGCGTTATTGACATAAAAAAGGTGCCGCCGTAGACGGCATTTTAGACCGTTAATTAAAAGTTACAACATCAATTATATTCGAGATCAATCACAGACACACAGCATGTGCACGCGACATGAGAGAGCAGAGGGGGCGTACAAGGATAAAGATCGTGGAGAGAGAGAGAGAGGGAGAGAGAGAGAAGAGAACACACATCGATATTATGCTTTCGTGTATGTTAAAGTCCTTACTGGAACAATCCTGCGAAGATATCCACTTCTTTTTATCGTCGGGATTGAGCAGGTTGGCATTCTTGTTGCGTATCGATCGACCCCATCCGGCAGTGATGGTGCCCAGACGCGAGAAAGCGCGCTTCACCATCGGCGATGATGGCACACTTTTCGGTCGTATCGAGTCTGAATCGGGCACGGTGAGATAATTGTTGCTTTTGGGTTTCTGATTCTGCGGCGAGACTAGAGAGGGTGCTGGACGAGCGAAGATTTCGGCGACGGGTATTTGGGGTGAGCCGAAACCGGTTTGAATGCCATACAGCATTTCCTATGGGGAGGAAATTTATAATGTAAGAAGTTAGATAAATAAAGAGAGGAGAGAGAGAGAGGGAGGGAGAAAGTGACGGGAGAAAGAGACGGGAGAGATAGAGGGAGAGAGAAAGAAAGTGGGAAGAGGCATAAGGGAATGATGAAGTATACACGGAAAGAGACGAATTGCACAGAAAATAGCAAGGGAAAAATCGACAACATTTAAATAGGACAGAGAGAGATAAATAGAGGGAGGTAGAGAAAGACAGGCAGGAGTAGAAAAAGGGAAGAGTAGAGAGAGAGAGAGAGAGAGAGAGAGATAGGAGAGGGAGGCAAAGTGAGACAAAGACAGCAGCAAGTGCGAGAGAGAGAGAACAAAATAATAGTATCGAGAAGGCGAAATGACTTCGTCTACCTGGAACACCCTGCTTCTCACACCCAGTATTGCGCGAACTCCAATAAATCGCGCCTTCTGCTTGGACTGCCCCACCAGGAAGACCACATCGAAGAGGTGAGCATTCGTGAGCACAGAAGGTTCTGCGTTTAGGAAGACGCGAGTGAAATCCTTAGCCAGTTGATCGTAGTCTTCGAATTGATCGCGTACAGAATCCAGGAGTGGTGAAGAGGGACGCATGTGACCTTCGGGAGAGAGAAAAATTTTATTTTAATTGTTTTTTTTTTTAATTTGTGGTAATTTTTATTATTGAAATTTTTAAATAGACGAATGAAATGCCCGTTTATTTTTACCTTCCAATACACTTTATAAAAATCTTCTTCATAAAAATACACTTTCATAGAAGTTGAATTTCATTGAAATGCACGCACGGATTATCGTTCATATTTCAAAAGCTGTACGTAGAGCGATGCGATCAAGAAAGTCCTCGGCGATTGTGGGATGCCATGCACTTGACTGACATGACAGCAACAAACGGCTGTCATAAAAACTTCAACAAAGAAGAGCTCTAAAAATGTGTAGTCACTGTAGCAACTACAGCAACCTATACACGCACATGCAATACACTCACAGGCAGGGGCGCAACTGGATAATATATTTGGAGGGAGTTTTTTTGCGAGTATCTTAACTCGATTGAGGTTTTTCCAACTTAGAACGGTGAGACACCTGAAAATGTCAAAATGTCGAAGAGAGTCTGAACGCCCCAAAAACCCCCGAGCACCCTCCAAAAAACGCGACGCTGCTTACACAGGGTGGTCACTACCACTACACTCACTCACTCACTCATGCACCAGCGTAAATAACTTGAAACTGATAACAATTTTCGTCAGAAACACGTCTGAATTTTCATTGAAATTCCAGTTCACATCCTGAGTTGACAGAGTACTCAATATTAAACTGATATTTGCGAATTCTGAAGGCAGATATTTGCAAGTATCAGTGAGCGCGTTAATATGAGTGTGTGCAATGTTGCAATTCACTGTGCATGTGTACGTGTTTGCGTGGGCATGTGTGAGAGTGTGTGTTGATACTTTCAAGTTTTCCAAGATTTTCATTTACTTGAGATTGCAAAATTGCGTTTATTCAAAGTGTGCGTGTGTGTGTGTGCGTGTGTGTGTAAGGATATATCTGCATAAATACATGTGCAGTGAATTATTCATACACATAAATTAAGAAAACAATTAAGCCTCTCGCAGGGATAAAAAAGATCAACTCGAAAACGATAACCCGTGTTAAGAAAGCTAGAGATCGATTAAATTGATAACAAACTTTCCAGAAACTTATAGTCTTTCTGAAGTTCTAAAAAAAATTGTCCTAAAAAACAAATCTAATCTAAGAAAAAAAAAAAAAAAAAAAAAAAAAAAAAAACAAAGCCCTCCCACTCCCTTCCCTCTATCATCCCTCTTAACAGTAGCTCGTGCTATCAGCACAAAAAGCTTTGAAGCTTAGCAGCTACTGAATCCTGATATAGAAAAAAAAGTAAACAAAAATTCTGGGAAGCTATTAAATCAAAGTCCAGTAAAAAGCGTTTCACAAGACAACGCCTAGACAAAATCTGAATACTTGAAGAATTAAATAAACTGAGTTAATATAAACTAAAGTGAAATCAGAGTTATTTGGATTGCTGGTTACCGCACGTGTACAGATGTGCGTTGGTTATCTTAAATCCATTAATTTATGGGCATCTTTGACCTATATAATGGACAACAAATAGGTTTTGTACTCCGCTTTACGCCGCCGAGCTGAACGTGGGAGCTCCCATTTACGTATCCTTTACATCCTTGTACTGCTGAACAAATGCATCTGCCTACCTTTGTCGATCTATCTTCAAGAGCGGAGGCTCAGGTTTGAATGAGTATAATTTAAACGAAACTCCTTAAGGCCGAACACCGCCCTTCATGCGTGTCGAGTGCAATGCAAATAATGAATCTGTGTTTGTGTAAGGATAAATTGATTTGTTGTTGTAGTTAAGCATAAAATATGGTTGGGATTTGTTATCTTAGTTGTCTTTAATAAATTGAAATACCTCAACGAAATGGAAACTTTCGAGAAATTGAGAAATTGTGCTAAATTAGGACTTGAAATTAAGGGAATAAAACGAAATTATGGGAATAACACTACACTTCAGTAAAAGCCCTACTTTTCGCAATTTCCTGGGTAACCATTATCGCTCTCCGCGTTATACACACGTCATACATACGTCATTTCAGAATCGAAATGTTTTTTTTTTTTTTTTTTTTTTTTTTTTTTTCTATAAAAGTTTTTTTTTTTTTTCTATATCAGAGTTCAGGAGCTGCTAAGCTTAACGAGCTTCTGTTAAGAGGGTTGATAGAGGGAGGGGAGTGGAAAGTTTTTTTTTTTATAGGACTAAGTTTTGTAGAACTAAAATGCAGTATGATGCAGCTTGCAACCTGAGATTCGCCATATTTTTCATGCATCCACGAGACCCTTTCTTACCTATAGGACGCCAGGAGCCGCGTCGATACGGTTTCGGTATTTGACCGGTTTCGGCATGATTGGACAGATTCATCACCAGATCCTCCAGCATTTGTGAGCGCGTGCGCTCTTGCATACGAGCGAATTTCGGAGCAGAGTAAGATGCTCTTTCGCCGTTCACGATCTTCGTTAGTAGCCATTCACTGATTTCAATGGGGGAAAAGTCGTTTGTTTGATCTAAGAGACACAAATCGAAGAGTTCGGCAAGGACTCACCGAAACATGGGTCCCTTTTCGAACACCGACTGCTCCCAGAGGTACGGCTTGTAGGCACCCACCTCGTCGCGCGTCACCACGGACACCTCGTAGCGCGTCGGCTTGTGTTTTATACGCGCCGAAACTCGTACCAGGATGAACGTATGCAGGAAGTGGCTTTTGATGCAGGCTGGACTGAAGCGTGTATTATCTGCCTCCAGGAAGACGACGCATACGATGTCGTTGCCAATATGTCGCTTGCGTTGCAACTTCTGCGGATCATGTTTTTCGTAGGGCAGCAATGTGGACACGTGAAACATGATCTCAATGTTGCGCCAATTAGTGTAAACAGAGTGAAGGCCTGCCGAGCAAGGAGAAAGCATCCACGTAACACAATTTCGCACCCGTATGACATTGCACATCCTACCTGTCAGGTCGTGAACAGTATCAAGGCCACCTTTGTACTTGTCGAAACCTCGTAATCGGACCCTGTCGCCCAAGGTCTGTAGGAATTCTTCGAAGAGAGGGGAGTTCTCGTTATTGTCTAGGATTTGCTCCTCGGTGTATTGCTCTTCTTTTACAAAGATGACGCCGACTTTGAGCTCGGATTTTATAAAAACCTACAGTGGAAGATACAAGCAAGGACCGTGCGAGTAACGATATAAGAGGGAACCTTAAGGTCAACCTACTTGATCTAATTTTAGAAGTTCCTCAGGTGTGTCCGGCAGCTGTCCTAATATTAACGGCGGATTCAGATTAACCTCTTTGCCCAAAGACCTGACTACTTCCTCGCGATTATATCTGCAAAGGAATAGCGCCAAAAATACATTATCTTGCGTGTGTTTGTCCCATCCATTATCTCGTACCTATCAGCGAACACACACGATGCTGGTATGAGTCCGTGGACCGTATACGAGCCCGCTCGCACCAGAATCCGAAACTGATCGCGTCCGTTGAGTGTCTCCTGCTTGATCGACAATATTACCGGGCCCAGGTCCTCATCGCTGGTGAAGTAGTTCCAGTGCTCGGTGCCGTAGAAATACTTCTCGTACGTTTCCTGCTCTACGGATATCAGTTCGAAAGCGCCTTGCTGATCCCATTGCTCCTCGATGGTGGTTTTTTTCCTAGGACTTAAACATTCGTATAAAATTGTTTCTTTATGGGGGAGCGGGATGATTTTTGTAATTATGTAAAATCAAATATAGTAAGTCGAGTATAAAGACAAAAAGTTAAATAAATAATGTAAAATATTCGTTTGAAATAAAAAAATTACAAAAAGTAAAAATATTTATACTCGACGGAAAATGAAAATGAATTTCCCAAAATTTTACACACTTTCACTTTCATACCTGGGAGTCGCTTCTGAGTCCTCATCGTCCTCATACAGGTCGCTGCACTCACGCTCCAAGTAAGCATCTGAGGAGCTGCCAGCACGTATGTCATCATGTTCCGAGTCACTCTCGTCCCAAATTGAATGCGGATTTGGTAGGGAGATTTTTTGGCGTGAGCACTCAATCCAGTAACCAGGTGTGGGCATTAAATTGTGGGGATATTCTTCACAAAACTCATCTGTAAAAAGCAAGCGGAAAGTGAGACTGAGGAACGAAGCTTGAGAGAGAAATAAAGTCGAATACGTGTGGGGAATTTTATTGCATACTTTCATGTAAACATGTGTTTCGGAAGTTTTAAATCAAAACGTGTTTTTTCTTCTCTTTCATTAAGATTAATTTTTTGATAAAAGCTAGGTTAATATTTGCAGGAAATAATCAATTCCTATTTTATGTAAGAAGAAGAAGAGCCGTTTCATTTTGGAATTTAAAATCTTCTTAATTTAGATAAGATTTATCTTCTTAATTTAGATAAGATTTATCTTATTAAGTTAGTTTTAACTTCTACAGCTGATTATTAATAGAAATAGAAATCTTATGATTGCTCTTCCTGACTTCGTTCTTCTTCTGCTTTCCTCATGTGTGTCACTTTCTGTAGAATGTAGAATATTTCAGCAGTGACCAGAGAATTAAATGCCAACGGTAGCAAAGTCAAATTTGTTCGAAATGATTTGCTAACCACAAGAAAGCTGCAAATGAATTGCCCAACACTCGGCTGCAAGCGTCATTTCTGTCAAACACCACTTGCTTTGAGAAGTTGTTGGCTTTGTTACTATTTTTTTAAGTCTCCTTCAACTTCCCGAGTGGTTCAGCCAGTGAGCTGGGAAGTAAATAGGAAAGCAAAGAAGCTGAGCTGTCAAGTGCAGCTGCTAAGATGTCAGGAAATCGCACAAAGTGTGCATGAATTGCAGGACGAATGCGCTGAGTGGCCTGAGAGACGGACTGACGGATAAATTGAGGTTTCTGTTGTATAATCTGTTCCCACAGCGTATGCATTAAATAATTAAATCTGATTTCATGTGAGACAATAAACTTCAACCCGGAAAATTAAGCTGAAAAACTTAAATTTTAAAAATATTAAGCCAATAAGTAAAGAATTTCAAACAATTAAAATTACTCTTTATACTAGTGATACTTTTTCAATAGTCCTTTAATGAGTAAACGTTTTTTAAACCTCAGCCTTAAATAATTATTTAATTACTTAATACTTAATTTCCAATTGGAAAACTCTTAAACTTTTAAATCCAAGAGGTCTTCATAATTTTCGCTAGTTGGCAACTCTTGCCAACTGTAAAGTCTTGTCTTCTGCAGTTAGTTGTGTGTTTAAAAGTGCGCGTAGCCGGTAGTTTTTCTAGTTGTTTCTTTTCTCTTGTTAAACGTAATGGTTTTGATTTCAAGTTTATAATAAAACATTTGTGAAATTCGTATATTTCCTTAAGTTCCAAAGTGAATTGCATTGCTTCAGCGGATTCTGTGGTTTTTTGCATATAATATCGTGAATGGAATAGTTGCACGTTGTTGTTTTCCCTCTCTTGTGGTGTAAAAAGAAGTTAATGGAAAGCGCTCGTGGAAAATTGAAGCAGTTTTTTGATGTGAGTTTCGTTAAGCTGATTTATTATTTCAAGTTTTATATGCATTAAAAGCGTTGTAGAAGCAAATGCGTAATTTTATTTCAATTTCCGTTATTGTTTGTTTGAATTATTAAGATGTAGGAGGAAGAGAGATTTCGTTGACTTTAAAATTCGCTCTTATCAGCGTTGCCACTTGAAAATTTGTTTTACACTTAATATATTTTAAAAAATTCATTTTACTCCAAAATAATTTAAAATTTGACGGTATTTACAATTTTCAACCTTTTCACTTATTTTTAAAAATTCTTTTGATGATATTTCTTTGAATAGCTCAACAAAGAGAATAAATTGGTTATAGTATTTCAATATATAAGTAAGCAACTGTCAAAAAGTGAAATGACAGCTGCGAATAGAGGTAGAGAGGAGGAAGAAGAAGAGCAAAGTGTTGCAAATATTTTAATTTAACAGTTTCGGAGTTTTTCGCTGCTTTCTTGTTTACATGAAGCAGGAAATTTTAAAAATTATAATGAAGAACATGAGTGAACGTAATGAAAAGTGCAAAACCGGATTTGACTTATTATTATTGGCATGTTTTTTATTCCTTTGCCACGCTTCATTATTTTTTACTATTTTTGGAACACACAAATTTTTGCACTGTCATCGCATATCAATTCTCTAGCTTATCCGCTTCACACACACTTTGCTGCAGGAGACCCAGACTGACGAGGAGGAGGAGGAGAAGGACGAGCATCACGAGCAGATGGTGAGCATAACTTCCCCGGTCGTTTCCTCTTTTTGTCGTCGTCGTCATGCTTTTATCGCTGTAACGATAGACGCTCAACGTCAGAAATAATAAATGTATCACTTTGATGCCCTCCACTGTGATGTGATTCAGTGTTATTTTTTACATAGCGGCGCGGAATCACGTTTCGAAAACCTATCGAATTCAAATCGGGTGCAGATTTAATGACTGCGTGCGCGCGGCCAACAAAAAGCGCGACTATCAATTTAAATGCTATAAAATCTCTTAGCTCAGTATAAATTTTACACAGAAATTCAATTCTTTTTGAGTTTCTATGAATATCAAATGCGTGTGAAATGATTCTCTAATCGTTGATTTTATTAAGGATTACGACGATTTTCAATGCAGGAATATTTAGGTTGAATTCAGCATGATATAGAGACGAAATTTAGGTTTTGCTCTTTATTTTCTAAGCAAATTAAAAAGAAACTTTGGAGAAATTAAATAAGTAAAATAATCGAACATCAACGGAGGTGAAAATTTGTTGCACTTGTCACGGCTTCCTCTTCAAATGGTGCACTTAAACTGAGTTTCATTTTTATGTTCCTCCAGTTTCGTTTTCCTTGATAAAAGTTCTTTTTTTTCTGTGTAATTCCATTCCTTTTTTACCCTCAAGCTGCGTCGGTCCGCAACCAAAGGATTTTGCTGAGTGTGGCTGCGAGTTTTGTAGGTCGCGTTGGTCCAGTGATGGTGACGAGCTTTTTTTTGTATTATTTGTGATTCTGTCGTTGTTGTTGCTCTTATTGAGGTTGCTCTCATCTTTTCGGGTTGCTCTCATCTTTTCGGGTTGCTGTTGTTTCGAACGAATTTCGACCATTTCTCGCTGTGATTCTTTTCTTTCTTGTGTTGCTCGTTAATTTATTTATTCAGTGCTAGCTTGTTATTAATTCAAGCGCAGTTCTAATGGATTTTCAACACAGCTTAGTGTTGCGCAACAGGAAAGCAGCAATCAAAGAAAATTAACCGAAACATCAATTGCAGAAAATATCCTCCCAAGGACAGAAGTTTGATTACAAAGATTCAACTTGTTTCAACTTGTTGCTCTGATAGAAATTCGTTTGAAAAAGTAAATATTTTCGCAAATTTCACATTTCGCTTTAATATTAATTTAATTAAATAATTTCATTTATTTTTTACATTTTCAGTTAATTAATTTTTATAATTTCAGTTAATTACTTATAAAAATAGGCTAAAAACTTAAGAAAAATTCCAAGAAGTTTGTAAAAGTTTCCTGCGTATTTTAAAGGTAATTTTGGAAAATTTCCCAAAAATTTCCCTTACCATTTCCTAATGGGAAATTTTACTTTAACACCTGCAAACACTGCCATTGGAAGAAAAAGTCGAAATTCCTAGTAAATTAACTTATTTTTTGCTAATACTTTTTTAAAACTTGAGTTTAGAGAAAATTTAGATTAGATTTGTACTGAATTTAAAAATACAAATCGTCCTTTTTTTTCTATCAAAGAAAAACAAAGGGAAGGAAGAAGCAAACTTTGAAGTACTAATGATAAATTTTCTTCTTCAATGCGGAATTTAATTTGGCATTCACACTACAAGTACATTTGAAAGAGTGAATTCCTTCTTGAATTTGATCCTTAGAATTCTTAATAAAGATTTTTCCTATACAAAGCAATATTTTTCTTCTCTCAACTCCGAGATGAGCAACATTTATCAGCAAATAGTTTGCTGCAATTTATGATTGAAAAGAAATTAAACAAGAAATTCTCTCCCAAGGTACTTGCAAATTTGTTGCACTTGCAAAAACTATTCAAATTAAAAATCAACAAGCACACGAAGCAAATGCATTAATTTTCTGCACTCCGTAAACTATGAAAGCGTGCTGCTTGAACCAGAAAGAGAGCAACAGAACCCGAAAGAGAGCAACAGAAGCAACAGAAACCGAAAGAGAGCAACTACGAACTGGAAAAATATACAATTTTTTCACTTCCTAGCACAGCATCAGCAAAAATTTGGAGTTTATCTTTTAAAGAACCGGCTAATACATTCCAAAATAACATCAGTAGATGATAATAAGTAGAAAATATAGTTGAGCATAAGCAAAAAAGGAAAATATAAAATAGAAAATAAACGAACAAAGTTTTTATTCATTTTTTAAGAGGTGAGAGAACTGCCAGGACAGACTTAATTTATTGCACAAAATTCGTGAAAGCTCATAAAAAGATAATCAATGCATAAATTATCAGCTGGGAGTAGGGAAATTAAAAACTTTCTTCGTAGATTTTATAGGGAAATTTTGGAATGCATTAATTAATGCAGTGCACGAGATTGAGAAACTACAGTTAACAACATTTTGTTAATGTAGTTCAAAATTACCAAATTATTAAAGGGTTTTTGCAGAAATTACATTTTTGAAATAGGAAGTTTTTGGGACATTTGTATCAAATTAATGGGAAATTTCTGGAAATTTGATATTTCTATTTTTATACGTCATGGGAATCCTCGAACACACAAAATCAACTGAACTTAATCATCTGGAGTAATTAATTTTTAGTCTTTAAATTAAATAATAGATGAATTATTTTTCATCCTTTTTATAGATGGATTAAGGCGAAGATTTTTGGGAAATTTTAATTAAATAGTTAAAAAAATGCCACACAAAATCTGAGAAAACATTTTCTGTTTTTGAGAATTTTTCCTTTAAAATTATTTTTAATTAACAAATAATTCTTATTTCCCATAGAAAAAATTTTCTGGAAAATTTTTGAGAATTGCTGGGAAATTTTCAGGAACTGCTGGAATTTTTTTTGGGAAATTTATTTTTATATTTATAATTTACTAATTTCAATTTTTATATTTATAATTTACTAATTTTATTTATAATGTGTAATTAATTGAAATTGTCTTTTCTGGTACTCGTATCGATTTATTTAATTTCTTCATCAATTCTTTAAATTTCTTTTTTTTGCAACTGATTTTTGCTTTCTGTTGATTTCATGCACTTTTAATTTAATTGTTTTTTTTTATGAAAGTTCCTTTTTGTAAGCGAGGGGAAAAGCTTAATAATGCTGAAGAAAGGGAATCACAAGCAACAAAAAGTCTGCCCTAGCACAGCAATTTCTGTTACCGAAATGTAAACATGCACACCGGAAACGGAAATCCTTGTCACAAAAGAACAGAAGTATTTTTCCGAGAAGGTACTTCCACCCTTAATGGGGAAATGGGTAGGGCGGGAGGGGAATAAGTCCCACTTTTTATAGCCACAGATTAAGAATATCGTAACTAACAAACAAAACCAAAACAAACAAAAAAAATAAATAAAAAAAAGAAATAAAAAAAATTAAATAATAAAAAAAATAAAAAAAAAATTTAATAATGAAAAACGCCGGAACAAAGAGAAGAAATCAATTCAAAGTTTAATCCACGTTTGTGATGTTCGGCTTAATTGACTTAATAATGCGGCACAAGTTCTGTGCAATAAAGGGGATCCACAGCCAGAGGCGGGATGGAGCGCGGAGAGAGTTGAGAAGCTTTTCCGAGGGTTGACCTCGTTGTTAGCGGATTTTATAACGACCAATATAGCGACGGCTTCCGCTTGGCATTGCAATTGGTCAGCACGTAACACCGGTGCTGCCGGTGCACAAGCCACTGCTATTGTGCAGTTGCAACTGTGTGTGTGTGTGTACGAGCACAAGTGCATGCGTGTGGTAGTGATCACACGTACTCACAACTACATGCATGCATGTGAATGCTAACTGTTTTCCTGTCGACACAAAAGCTTTTGTTTCCAAGTCGTTTGTAAGCAATAAAAAGAAAAATAAAAAAGTTAATAAAAATCACGCCGTGGATTCCAAAAATTAAATTAAAAATTATTCTCACTACTTGAATCGTTCATTCAGTTAGCACAGCAGGTAACTCTACGTGTTCGTTATGAAGTTAAGAGAGATTAAATGGAATTTAATAGAAATCACAAGAAATATCAAATACATTAAAGATCTCATTGAGAAATTACAGCCTTCGGAAGCGTCGATCCCCGTATATTTTGGCTGCTCTGAAGCTAATATTGTAAAAAATGCTTTTTCTCGTATTCCTCAAGGTTCCCCTTTTGATGAGGGACAGGCAATCAGACGTGAATTTATGACATCATAGACACGATTGAAATCAGAGCGAGCATTTCGATGCTGCTACTACGCTGCTCGTGCTGTAAATTTCACAGTATATTTCATGCTGAAGTCCGAGGGACACTGAGATGAATTTTAATTAGCAAGTATGGACGGTCGATATGAACACACAAAAGCTTCGAAATGAAAATAGATTCCGGCGTTTTCCTGCGAATTTCCAGAGACGGAAGATTTGTGTGCTTAAGCCGGCTTACATTTAGAGGCAAATTTACGGGATTTCAGGCGAAATTGCGGATTCAGATGAGCAAGAACTGCCCTCGAGTCGATTTAACGACAGCAACGCAGTAATCACAGCTGGGACACCACACACTCCAGAATTGTACGCTTCAACGAAGTAAATAATTGTTTGGAAATATATAGCGAAATCGCCGAAGTCCTCCCCCCCTCCCCCTTTAAATACACACCCACTGCTGCTGTTTTCCATCAACACTCACTGTAAGAAGTAACACCAACCGTTTTCAAATGCAAGGTCTGTTGTCACCCGCTTACAGTAAGCGGCAATGAATGACTTGGGCGCAGTTAATCACACTTGAATTCACTCCTGAAATGTCACTGAGGAAGCGTTCGCCGCAAATGCCGAAGTCGCAGGTTCGAATTCGTCGTGGGGGGGGACGAGGCAGGAACTAAATATTTTTCGATTAAAAGGTGAATTAAAAAGTCTTAGTTGAATTAGTTTTCTAATCAACTAAATGACTAATTAAAAATTAATTAAAATCACTTAGAGATAAAGAAAAATTGAATGGATCTTTTTAAATTTCTAGCCCCGGGAATTTATTTGAGTTCCAAGAAAAATCAGACATGAAGAAGGGAAATTCTTTCATAAATTCAGTGACGAAAAGTCGTACATCGTCATAATATAAGAAACATCTAATAGATTGCAAAAGTAAAGAAACTCATTTGAGTTATAATGGATTTTTAGTTTACTTATAAAATTCATTAAATTTAGAATCCAACTCTTTACTACAGCTACCGCAATTTCCGCGAGATTATAGCAAAATTTTAATTATCCACCTGCCTTTTGTGCGCAATTTTACGATTTCTTTTAATAATTTCGCTCCAACGAAACCGCCATCAAGCCGAAGCTCGCAACAATTTCTAATTTATTAGCCAAAACGTGGCTAATTACAGGTTACTTTGAAGCACAATGAAGTGCAGGTAAAACGAAACGGGCGCGCAGAGAGCGGGAAAAGAGTGAAAGAGTCGAGAGAAGAGGCTGGATTCTTAACGAGTCGAACGAGCCTTAAATAATTTGGCGCGGCGGGAAATTGGAATCCAATGTCGGAAATTGTAATTCCGGATAATCATTTCGGATTAAAGAGCCGCATTTCTCTTCTGATTCTGGTGTAGTAAAATAAAATTCATATTTAAAAATGTATACCAAGAGCCTCTTAGAGGTTTTTAATAATCTAAATAAACTTACAATTTGCTTATAATTCGTAAAATTGTGATTAAAAGTGAAGAGAGTCGCCTAAAAGTATGCAGCGAAACTTCTTGCACGAGGCTCCGCACCAGAGTTCGGACAAAATAAATTTTGAACTGATTTACGTAGATAATCAGTAAGTGAGTAAAAAAGGAATACACATGCATAAAGCCACGCACACATGCACGGCCGTACACATGCACACACAGTGAAGAGAAAGAATATTCATAAATATAAAAAAACTGTTCAATGTAAACAAAAGCTGGAACAAGATAAGTTTTGCCAAGAAAACGTGCGAAAAGTTTCCGATGAAGAATTATGTCGTTTCACCAGCGACTTGAATTATCATTTCTTCACTTATGGCTTCGGCTTATAATAGAAATTAAAATTATTGCAATATTAATAACGAAAATGAGAAGTTTAAGGGTGCGGTTGTTGTTGCTTTGTGTCTACACAACTTTGTTTCCATTTTTCTTTTCGTGGCGAAAAGCACAAGACTGTGCTAAGAAAATAAGCTGAAGCGTATCATAAGAAGACATCAGACTGCAAAGCATCATAATTATGAAAACCATTAAGAAGTTCAAGCTGCAAAACTCAGTTCTTGTAGCGTCTTTAATTAAAAGCACTGCGAGCTTTTGAAGGCTCTGAGGCCACCAAGAAGATAATCTTTCATTTCGAGCTGCGGAAAGAACAAGACAGAATAAAATTAAGATGCTTAAATCGAACATCCACTTACGATATATCTTGAGTCTTGTATATCCTTCTGTAAAATCACCTCAGAGTTATTCAATTTTGCGTTGCGTTGCGATCTTCAAATTTTCGTTCTTCGTTCGTATTTCGGTTCGTATTTTTCGGTTCGTATTTTGACTTTTTAAGTTGCTGTGTGGCTTTTTTCGATTGCTTCTTTTTTCGATTGCTTCTTTTTTCGATTGCTTCTTTTTTCTTGCATACTTTTAGGTGGCCTGCATGAAGTGCCCCACTTTAAATCTCCCATAGCTGCCTCGATATTTTATTTCTTGCTTCAGAATTAAGAATTTTCACTTTTTCTTCACTTCTTTACACACACACACATAAATTGCTTTTTTTGTGAGCACAAAACAAGCGCTTTGTTGACTTCTAATCAATCAACTTCAATGAACGGTTCGTATTTCCAGTAAAAGCTTCAAAAAGCTATGAAAGGCGACTGATAGATGAGCAATAAAACAAGCGAAACAACAACAATAGATGCACAGAATGGAGGGAAAAGCAGAAAAATAACGAAAATAGCCAAAAATAACACATATGACGAGTCGCACTCGTTGTCATCTCGAATTCAAGGCGATAATCGAGATCGAAACGGGTTTCGGACTGATTGGGAGAATACGAATAAAAGGAATTTATAAATATCTCCATTCTAGAATATATAAACGAGAAGTGTTATCATTAATTCCTTTAAATTCTCAACGCAACAGGGAATCAAATCATTAATAAGCATTTTATGCAAATATTTACCTCGCATAAATCGAGTCTTACATATAAAAAACTTCTAAATGCTGCACATGCTTGATATTCAGTGAGGTTAGAGGTTAAATTCCGCGAAAACAATAAAAAAAACAGCACGAAAATATACTCCAGAAGATATCTAGAAATGGAATTTCCACTATTTTTCGTTTTTTCTTTCTTGAATAGAAAAAATAACTTGGCCACAAAAAAAAAAAAAAAAGTAAATAGAATCAAAAACATGCCGACTAAAATCCAAACAGCCGCAGGAATGCTGCGATGCGACAAGCTGGCGATGCCTGTTGATATCCTTGAATGGCGGAACGACTCAATCCTTGAACCTCGGCTAAGTGTTTGTGTTTCTATTTCCCTTAACTTCTGCGGACAATTTCTTCTGCTGTTGATGCTTTCATTTTGCCTCTTCGTCTTCACGCTGCACATCCTCGACATTTTAATGTGCTTCTCATGATTCATGGCGGCCACGTACGATTTTCGTTTGGCTGCCTACAAAATATCGGCCTCGCAGCGAGTCATGAATACATGAATGAATGAATGAATGAATGAATGAATGAATGAGAGAGTGAGGCATTGAATGCCGCTTGTTGCTTCTCCAGTTTGCTTATTTTCTTCTCTGCACTGGCCTTCTTGCGCCTTCTGCTATGCAAATAAAAGCAGTAGTGCGAGCTCTTCCTGCTTATCTTCCACATTTTATTATTCCGCATTCTGGTGTCCTGCTTGTGTTACGCTGCGCCTTCGTTGCTGCTGCTGCTGCTGCTGCTAGTGCTGCTACGTGCCGTTGTTCCTTAATGAGTTGCTGCATGCAATTAAAAGCCGGCCGCACGTCTTCGCCTCTAAACGTCGAACAATGCATGATCGCCCGCGTGTATGCAATGAAAAATGAGATTTCATGCTGTTGCTCCTCCATGCCTTTTGTTCTCTCAGTCACTCGTCCTTAGTTGCGAAGTGTGTGTGTGTGATGCTGCGATTTGAATGATGCCTCTGTTACGCCCCCTCCCCCGGTAAGCTTCGGTATCCCTATTAATTAAATAACTTGGCTGAAATTCCTCACTTGGTGCCAGTGGAATGGTGTAGAAAATTTAATTGCTTAATTTGTTTCAGCTTCAGTTCGAAGCTATGACGATATACATTAAAATAAAATAAAATTGCCTAAACTAGGGCGTTTAAATTGTATTTAGAAACGCTATTGCTTAATATTTTATTAAGTACTCTAATTTCGCTTACTATTTTTTAACTAAATACTTTTTGAAAAGTAAGGATTCAAAATTATATGAATTACATAAATTCGCTTCACTCTATTTTTGCAACTGAACCATTTTTAGCAACTGAAGATGACACATCGCCGAAACCGAGATGTTTTTTTCATTTCAATTTCATATTCTTGATTTTGATTCAATTTTATTGCATCACTTTATGTTAGCATATTTCAATATACAGCGCTAATTGCTCTTGCCGTGAGCACATCTTCTCTCCAAATCGCGCATCAGACGCGAGACACCATCGTGCGACTTATAATTCTCAACTGGTTTGTATTAAAATGTGAGTATAAGAAGCCCGTAGCAAACCAGCCAGCTCATTCTGCTCGAACAGAATGCCATGGCTGCGGCTGTGACTTGAGCTGGAAAAAGCCGAGATGAATTGATCAAAACTCTAAATAAATATCTAAATTTCTCTTTTGGAAATCTTATAATATATTCAATAACTTCTTTCGGGCAAGTTTATCCCACCAATTTCTTCATCTCCATCAATCCCCCACCCACGATCAGAAGAAATGGAATCAAAAATTAGAAATCAAATATAAAATAGCCGAATTTTCCGGCACTAACGCGCTACCGAGGAATCGAATGCAGCTCTCCTTCCCCAGAGTGCAAACAATACCGAAGCACAAACAGCGCCACGGAGACAAAAGCACTTAACAGGAATTCCAGAAATCTTACGTTTCAGTTTTTTTCTATCTTCGCCACTTGAAGACAAGCAGAATCTTGGACTTGAAAGATTGTGCAAAAAATGAGCTGGCTGTGTCCTTCTGCTGGATACCGTACAGCAGGACAGCAAATATGAACAGAACTGAAGTGCTTGGAAGTTGAATTGGGTGGTGAGAGAAAACGCGAGGGAAGGAAGAAGTAAGAAAGGAATGACGTAGAAATAAAGTGTGACAAACACTTCAGCTTATTTTCGAGCACTTGACAACTTTATTGCAGCTGGACGACACAACTTTCAGCCACTCAGGAAAATTATTTGGACATCGGAAATATCATCAATGGGTCCTTACAATAGGAAGAATTTCTCTTCTATTCAACTTACACACTTTTATTTGAACAAATTAAGTTAGCAACACACAAAATGAATGCTACCATGATTCATTCGGACTTATTGACGGAGTATCCTTATTGGAAATTTTTACTTTAATTATGCAATCAATATCAGTAAATATCTGGATTGGAAAAAATGTGTAGCTACACATTTTCATGAGTAGATTAATATCAGTTGATTAATTATCTTCCTGAGTAGATTAATATCAGACGTCATCATTGTATCCACACGAATCCGCTGACATCTTCTTCGTTCGCTTACATAATTTTTTGCATATAATTCACAACGTGTTTGTCATAAAAATGAGATAAGACTGTGCGATTTTAATCTCAGAGAGAAAGTTTTTTTATTACAGCCTAAGTGATTAAATTGAAGCGAGTAGATGAGAAAGGCAGAGATTATAGCTTTTTATTTGTTTTTACATTTTCATTTTGTAAAATATTTTGAATTTTAAAAAATGTAATTTTTCCTTTTCCCAAAAATCTGCAGTCACTTTAGCGTTGCTCTCAACTGCACTTAATTTTGTTTGGTGCTCAAAGCGACACAGCAGTTGCCACAGGATTGAAAGTTTTTTGACTTTATTGCTTGGTTAACATGGTACACACACACAAACAGATACACACACACGCGCACGCACATACGAACATATGGTTGCGGTATTTCAACGCTCATTCTTATAAACGAATGCAAATGCAAAAAGTAATGAAGAGCGTAACAAACCGAGATTCACATACATACGTACGGACCTTGTGTATACACACGGATATATGTATGCGCCATCTCTTGCGTCACTTCGTTGTTGCTGTTGTTGTTGTTGTTGGTTTAAAGCTGTATTAACTTGATATAAACGCAACAGTCAAGCAGGCTTAAATTGTGGACGATGCCAGCTCAAGCGCGTAACACTTGAGCGGATTTCTCTTTTTACAGAAGGAATGCGAATGAAATCGAATGATCAAAAAGAATGAGCAGAAGTAACACGAAGAACTGTGATGGAGTCACTCTTTTTTTTTATTAGCATTAAGTGAGCTCAAGCAAGTATGAAGCAACAAGCGGTCCTGCGAAGATTTTTAGCTCGTTAAAATGTGTTACTGCAAAGACAGCATTGTTGTTGTTGTTGTTGTTGTTGTTGTTTAATAAGGATTAACCCAGATAGGAATATAATTAGCGTTAAAGAGCCGTGTTATGAGAGAAATATTTGTTATAAACACTTGTTAAAAATAGCTGAAGTTCTGCTTTAGTTCTCAGATTGTGCAATTTTATCATACAAATCTTATTGCAGAACTCATTTAAATCGTCCATTTTTTCGAACGGCCTACCGTCAATCTTCTCACATTTTATTTAAGTGTGCAGGTGTCGAGGAAGTAGAAGAAGTAGAAGAAGAAGTAAAAGAAGAACACGAAGGGAAAAAGCGAAATCCAACCTCAGAAAAGTATTTACATACCTGAACATGCTTGCGGTGGCAACGGAAAGATCAACGTTGTTGAACTCTTGCGTCTGGCAACCGCACAACCCAACGATTGCGGTTTGAAGCTTCTCAGCTGTTGCATGAAATCCGAGCACTCCATGAGGGCAACGTCTGCAAAATGCAGGTCGCACAGTATTTGGTTCTGGCATGAAAAGAGAGAGAGAGAGAGAGAGAGAGAGAGAGAGAAAGTGGAAATGTAAATTTCAATGTAAACGCAAGGTAACAAACTTAACAAATTTCATTATTGTAAAAACATGAAAATTCAAGTGAACTGAAAATTGAGCTAACAGCGAAAAATATTGAATAAATCAACGTGTATTAATTTGTAGGAATCGATGTACGAGCAGGAGTTGTATGAGTTGTACGTAGAATGAGTTGTATGCAACTCAATTCTTGAACTGAATGTATGAACTGAAGTATGATTTCATACACGAGTCTCGGTATGATTAAAGTATGACTTTGATGAATGAATATGAGTTGTAGAATGAATTGAAGTATGAACTCTAGTATGAGGTGCAGTGTGAGTTGTATGAGTTGCAGTATGATTGCATGAGTTGTATGCGTTGCAGTAATATGAGTTGTAATATGAGTGTATAATTTGGATATGAGTTGCGGTATGAATAGAAATCTGAGCGTACGTTAGTTATAGTATGAGTTGTTGTATGAGTTGCAAAGGAAGTTGTGATATGAGTTCCAGTATAAGTTGTTGTAGTATAATTTAAGGAATAAATCTGGTGTATCTTTCCATTTTCATTTAATTTATTCACGACTCTTAAACCAAGAAATGATTATTAATCATATCGCGTCATACCACAATCAGTATTGTAGTTCATACTGTAGTTCGCCCCACAACTCATACTAGAAATCTCACCACAACTCACATCCCTTCTCGTATTACAACTGATTTTTATTACTCTTACTTGCTACTTTAGAATGTTTTGAAAATTTTATACATATTTTGCGAATGTTCTTATCATAATAAAGAACCGCTTTTGCCATTTCAAGTACGTAACGTTTTTCAGGTCCACGTGAAATTACATCCGCCCCATTGTAATAAAATTTCTTCACATGCTCGAGCAAACACAAACATCTTCAAGTTGTATACGGATATGTAAATCTAATGCTGTGAGTGCTTAAATAATTGAATTACGTAGAAGGTGTTTACTCTGAAACATGGAAAATAATTTTCTATTTCTGTTGGCATTCACATGGCGGAAAACGATTTACAATAGCTTTTTGAAATAAATTTATATTCACGCAAGAGCTTTAACAAGAGCCACGTGTTTACTTTCCTGTGTGAGAATCGGAGTGAGTACAGGTTGTGGAGTTTAAATGGTAGTTGCAGAAATGCTTATGGATAAAACACATATAATATGAGGTTTCCCGATTTCTGCTGTGAACTACGGTATAAACTGCAGTATGAGTTGTATTACACATTGTGTTACGAGATGAGTTGGAATGATTAACAGTATGCGTTGCATAATCAATGTCAATATGAGTTCGTAATACAATGTGAGTCGCAAGTTGAATTGTACTGTAAGCATGATGAATATGCACGGTACACTAGCTCAGTTACAATATGAGTTGTAGTGTCAGCTGTAATAGCAGACGCATACCATACCACGTTGCAGTAGGAGTTGCATTGCGAGTTCCGCTGTGAGTTGTGTGATATAAGTTAGAGTATGAGGTGTGGCATGAGATGTAGAAATAGTTATTATGAGCTACAGACGTTATTATCAGTTTATTATCAGTTATTATCAGTTTATTATCAGTTGTAATACGAGAGGGGATGTGGGTCGCCGTGAGATTTGTAGTATGAGTTGTAGTGCCAACACATACAGTATGAGTTGCAATACTGATTGTGATATGACGTGATATGGGTTGAAGAATGTGTTGTACTATCAGTTGCGGTGTGAGATGCAGTGTGAGTTAAATGAGTTGTAAAATAAAGTACAGTGAGAGCTGTATATCCACTTATAATACGAGAAGTGGTATGAGTTGCAGTATGAAGAACTCTTTTACTGCATTAGCGTGAATATTTTCCTAAAATTTCAACTTAGGTAGAACTTCATACGCACTTTGAACCGTCTGGCGCGCTTTTGATTGGGACCAGTTAAGTTTAAACCGCACGAATTGCATCTGAGACATTCCTCGTGATAATGGTTGTTGTCGTATAATGGCGAGGGTTCTGAAAGTAAAAGAAGAAATACGATTTTTAAAGAGATTTTACATTTGAAAAAGTTTTGCAACTTTTTGAGAATTAGATAATCAATTTTTTCGTTTAGAACAATTTGTCAGTCGACTGTATCTTAACAATTTTCTGTGAATATTTATCCCACTTTTGAATAGCGTACACATAAATCTTTATTTTGTTGAATCCTTTACTTGAAGACCACGTGCAGAAAAAGATGGAATTCCTCTGACACAGTGAAATTAATAGTCTTTGCCTTTGAAATGAGAGATGATTGCTTTGAGACCTTTTTTTGATTATGTTGAAAATTAAGGATTACTCAATCAGCATGCCAGACGTAAGTAAGGCTATTTTTCCCGTTTGTTCTTGTTGCGTCTGTTGTTGTTGTTGCTAATTTCATCCGAAGCCATTTCAGTAATGAGATTCAAAAGAGCTTCGTCGTCGTCTACACGGCTAGCAAATATTTGCTACTAATATTGATGCAGACAAACATACACGCATGCAATAAAAATAAGTTCTGCTTTTGACTTTTTTCTTTTCGCCTCTGAGCGACACATTGAAGGTCTACAAATGCGAACTTTGATGGCGTCCAATTTTCAAATCAAATCACAGAGAGTGCGTTAAAAAGGATACGGAGGATGTTGTCGTTGTTTTGTTTGCTTTTCTTTTGACTTTACGTTTGAGCGGATACGTGTTGCTGCGCTGCTATGAACTGAGCGTGATTTCTTTAATGGTGCTGAAATTATAAGGCTGTGATTGATGATGGCGATGTGATGTATCGTTATTTAGCACACTTGCTGTCCAATAACGCTGCCAGTAGCGGGTGTCAGTGACGGAAGGGGGAATCGTGTTAAATTGATTGTGTTTAGAATAACTAGAAACTTCGAAACCAAGAAAAGCTTAGAGTTTCTCAGTGTAAATAGTTTTATTTCTAAAAAGTCGCTCTAATTCTTTGTGTTTTCGTCAGCATTTCTTGCCATCTGAAATTAGTGGGCACAGAAATGGGCAGGAGTAGCGTTAGAAAAGCGGCTACAACTGAATTTAGATTGAAAAATTGATGAAATGTTTTGCCCATTTTTGCAAAATAGCAAGAATACAAAATGGGAAGAATATTTAAGAGAGATTTTATTTGTCAGCAACAGCAGCAGCAGCTGCTACAAAGTCACATGGATGCTCCAGGCCACCATTATCGTCATTTCGCATTTTATTGCTCAACCCTTGAGAGATAAAATCTCACTTCAAAGCTGAATGCAGTCTGGTTGCGAACAACTGTTGCTGTGCTGTCGCGGCTGTTGTCAGCAACTCTAAAAATATAAGCAGCAGACATGATAAAATGCATTTTGTAGTTATGAATTTTTCATTTTAATTGCTCCCCCATCAGCGCGTGCTTCGCTCGCAACGCAAAATGACGTCATTTCAACGACGCTGTTATGAGTGAGCGCAGGGAGAGAAATTATGCAGCAGCAGCAGCAGCAGCAGCAGCTAGCAACTGCGTCGCTTTGCATACAACGGGATTCTATGACGAGCAGCTTCTGTAATGAATTCTTCCTCCCCGCTTATTGTCCTCGTGGATCCCCTCAATTTTATGAGCTCTCACGAATGGCTTGTGATAAGAATAACAAGGACTGACAAGAGGAAAATTGCTAAATGCGAAATGCATGTCACTGCTTCGGAGCGCGCCATCAATTAAGAAAAACGCTCCAAGTTTTGCATGCAGCTCGGTGGCAATGCAATGGAAGCAACCTGCACTTCTGCAGAGTGCACGTTAAATACCCAGCAGGAAATTCTCACCAGCGATCACTGATGATCAGCCAGCGATCACTGATGATCAGCCAGCGATCACTGATGATCAGCCAGCGATCACTGATGATCAGCCAGCGATCACTGATGATCAGTCAGCGATCACTGATGATCAGCCAGCGATCACTGATGATCAGCCAGCGATCACTGATGATCAGCCAGCGATCACTGATGATCAGCCAGCGATCACTGATGATCAGTCAGCGATCACCTGACTGGTCACACGTGAGCTCGTCGACGGCTTTGATTCATAAAAGTCATCATTAGACGGTATTTTTTGATGATAACTTATTATTAGGGTTCTTCTAGGTGTTTGTGGAACTTCGTCTGCTATATTATTTTTAAAATGTCGCTCCAGGGATTAACTATGCTTCAGTTTTGGTGCCACCAACAGCACAACGAAGCTCAATAATATTTGCAAACCAGTGAAAGCTTTGAAACTCAGATGATCCAATTTTATAAAGTCAAGTTTAAATTATCTTTCGCTGCAGTGACAAGAATTCTTGTGGGTTTAAAGGAATTATTTAAGTTCACCGAATTATTGTTTAGCGAAAAAAGTTATTTCATTTTATTACTATTAAATATTACATTAATAACTTTTATATTAATTTCGAAGAAAGTTTAACTAAAATTTGAGTTTAATATAAATTTGTAAAGTAGAAACTAAGAGTAAAATAAAAAAAAATTGTTGGGGAAACTTGCTACAAGGATTTTCTGCTGCTTCCTGCAAAAATGTAGTAAAAACTGCAAAAACTGATAAAGCAAAAAACTATTTGCTTGCAGGAAAAAATTATAATTTTAAATTTAATATAATAAACTTAAAAAGTTCTCTAAAGTTTTTCTAAATAGTTTTGAGAAACACAAAAGATATCTTAAATTAAAAATATTCAGTAAAAAATATTTAATTTTGATTTGCTTTGAAAATTGAAATATAGAAAAAACTTCCTTCACCAAACAAATGAGTTCAGAAGTTTTGAATTTCTCGTATACAAAAGCATCTCTGCAGCAGACGGAATTAAACCAGGAAGAAGCAAATATTCAGCTGACGACGCAAATATTTTGAAATTTCCTCACAAATTCATGTTGGCGCTAAAACGTCTTCTGCTTTTGTTTGACGATGACGGCAGACAGCACTTTGCAAGCAGCGTAGAATTTACAATGCGCGGAGAACAACAACAACACTCCTGATTGTTATGCATTTTAGAATTTACAAACAAAAACACACACACACACACACACTCACAGGCACGAATGCCGAAACTTTACCAAGAAATGCATACAAATACAGAAATACGAACGTGTAAACTAAACTGAGGAAGACTGATTGCAAAACTACGCCATACAAAAGAACAAAAAAAAACAAAAAAAAGACACAAATATTTAAAGTGATTTTGAAAGTTTGCAATAAGTTTTTGAAATTTTTCCTGTGAGTAATTCTACCAAAAACTTGGAAAGGTAGAAATACGAGTACAGAAAACTACGTGAGAAAAAAGAAGAAAAGCAAGTTAATTGCTGTTGTTAATTGCCATTATTAGTCAATCAGTTAATTACATTACCTTAATAATTGCATTAACTTATCATTACTTTGATTAAGTAACTAATTACAATAAGTGAATAAGTAAATAAAATATTTAACCAGATAATTAAAAGGAATTAAAGCAAAATACACAAATATAAGAATATAAAAGTAATTAATTCATTAAATACTCGTATGTAATCAGATAAATAACGATTTCTGTTAATTAATTAGTTAATTGCTGTAATTAAAGTTAATTAATTAGTTAATTGCTGTTGTTAGTTAATCGAATTATTGAATCACTTAATTAATGTAGCCGACTCACTTTAAAAAAGACAAAACACATCCGAATGTTTCTACATTGACTAAGTAATTAATTACATTAGTGAAGTTACTAATTAAACTATTATAGTAAAGTTAATTAAGCAGGCAATTAAATTAATTAAGTTAGTAATTCAATTAACTACTGAAGTAATTAAGATAATTATGTACTTGTCAGATTAATTAACGAAAGTTAGTAATTAATAAAAGAATTAAAATTTTTTTTCTTTTGTATATTTTTTAATTTTTCTTTTAATTTTTTCAAAAAATTTTTATTTTTTTTTTAGATTTTAATCAAGTTTAAAATTTTGCTTTTCCTCATTTAAGTAAGAAATTAAATTAGATAATAAGGCAATTAAGTTAGTTCATGATAATAATAATTCATGATAATATTATTAATTGTAAAATTTGCAATAATCCGTCCGTATTTAATCTTACATTTATCTACTTTTTTTATTTTACAAATTAAGGCAGCTTTATTGATTTCGCTTATTTAAGTGGATATTTCACACAATATTTGATTTCATCAGCGTTTCATTTTTGGGTTTTTTTTAATCCATTCACTTCAGTAGCTATTTGCGTTTTGCATTCGATTTTAATTGCCTTAGTCGATGATAAATTTCAAAGTATTTCGTAAAATGATTATTTCTGTTTCTTTTTTGGAATTTGGTTTTTCAAACATTTTAAGCTGACTTAATTGGCAACGCATTTCCCGCGCAAAAACCAAAAAAATCTATCCAGCAATTATTTTATAGCACTCATGCTTTAAAATTGAGTTTTCATAGTTGGTGATGTTTTTGAAGAGGAAAGCAAAGGGAAATAAAAACTTATATTCGCTGGACAGCGTATACGAGGGAGGATGAAAAGTTCCATTGAGCTCAAAGCGGTTCAAATATAATTATTGTAGAGCAGAAGGAGGTGAAGCAGAGCTTAATTTTAAAATGAACCTGAAACGAAGCAAAATGGAGTTCCTTGAATTGAAAATGTGAACAAGTGAAGCCTGAAGTTGACTCAGTTGTTTTTCAGTACATTTTATATTTACACTGTCTGTATTTTATTTCATAACTTTTATTATATATTGTAATTAATAGGAGAAAAACTTTATATATTTTACCACAAAATTGTTATTATTTTTCATCTAACTTTTGATTATTATATATAATTTCAGTTTATTCTAAATAAATTTAGCTAAAATTCAAACAAAGATGCAATCAAGTTAATTAAATCCTGGTTTCGCTATAACTGCAGACATGTTTCGTTCTCGCCTGAAATCTGAGCTCTCAAATGAATTCTAATGAAAATTCAATTAATGCGTGGGCGGAAAAGGGGAGTTGAAAGGGTGAAACTCTGCTTAATTAATCACGTACGTGCTGCAGAACATTAAAAGTTAAATATTCAAGCCAACCGAGCTGGCAGAGGATGTCAGCTACTTAATTAACGAAATTTGACAGGCTGCTCCAGTGAGTAAAGGGAAAAACAGACGGACGGAAAACGCTTAGGAATTCTTGGTCGAACAAAAGACAGACAAAGACGGCAAACGCATTATTAATGTTGCGCCTAAATAATGATTAATTAGTTAGTGAAATGATTTATTAAAATAGAAAGCGCGTTAGAAGCAAATCGGTAGGAATACCGAATACCGAAGATGCGTATGATCGAGTTGCGATCAGCGGCGGGTCCAGAAAGTCGTTCTTTGGGGAAGGGGAACCTGGTCACCTTCCCCATTTTCCATTTTCCATTTTACCATCTTTCCTTGTTACGAGATAATAATTCCCAATTTTGATTATAAATTTCGCGATTAATTCTCGTGTGAAAAGTCGTTTCGATTTTAAGATGGAGCTATTTTAACAGTCTCCGTATCGATCTCGATATCTCAATTATTGCCCCGAATCGCAGAGAAGAATTATAGAATTATTGTGTGTGTATGAGAGAGAGAAAGAGAGAGAGAGAGAGAGAGAGAGAGAGAGGAGTTAATTGTTGTGAGTTACTGTCGTCTCTTCCGAAAACCTCAACCAAACCAGCTGTCAAGATTTCATTAGACATTGAAGAGTCAGTATGAATGGACAACGAAGGGACTAAAAAATCTGATAAGCAATAATAGAAACTTAACGAAATTAATTACTTTAATCCATTGCTTAGATATTTCTCGTCCTTGCCGCAAAAAGTTCATGACTTTTGCGACTTGAACTCCCGCTTTTCCCTCCCACTACGCCTCCCACAGACCCTCGCTGTGTAGCCACCATAAACTTGTTTGACTTTGATAAATCGTCCCTGGCGGAGAAAACCCACCATAAAATGACTCTGGACCTCCATTGTTTATGCAGGCTACAAAAGTGGTGCAAAAACCTTAATAGATTTCCAGCTAATCCGAATGCATTTTTAAAAACCGATGCATCGTTAGCAACGATATCGGCAAAAAATTTAAATGAAGAAGCAAGAAGGGGAAAAAAGAGGACGATAAGCTCGTCGCGTTGTTGAGCTCGAGTTTAATTTAGTGGAAGAAAGCAGAGTGTAGAGTGGCAATTGATGAAGCTTTGCGGGGGGGCACTAAAAGGGAGGGACACTAAGAGGGGCGGGATAGAGTGACGAGCGTGAAAGGAACAAAGAGGCGATGACTTGTGGAAATCGTTGCATACTTGAGGGCGCGCAGGTCATGAAAAGACTGACGAGCGAAGTGAAGAACCGAGAAAGGGGCGAATATTTGCAGCATATTTTATCGCGATACTTCTATCCGTCCTCCTGTAATCGTGACTTCAACGGACAGTCAGACGGACAGACGAACTGAGGGATGGATGGGGTTAAATCGACTCAGGACGGCTCAGGACGAAATTAAACTGGAAATGAAAAAACAAGGAACAAAAATAGATCCAGAATAGTTAGGAAAATTTAAGTAATTATAAAAAATAGAAGAAATATTTCAATTTATGATGCGGAAAATTTTCAGAAGTCACAACTCATGTTCTAAATTTTTTTTGAATACTTTTGATTTTCGAAATTAAAGAAACGCAAGCTCAGATAGTTATTAAGTCGCACAAAGAAGGAACCCAAATGCACTTCCTCGAGCATAATAATTCAGTTCACTTAATATTTGCGTAGTTTCGTTGGTTGTGCACCGAAGAGCGGAATTTATTCGCCACGCAGTCAAGTGCAATGAAACGGACCAGAATATCTACAGACCGAGAGAGAGAGAGAGAGAGAGAGAGAGAGAGAGAGAGAAACTCTCGCATGCAGATACAATTTACAGCTGCTTCAACGGGCTGCCAGGATGGCAGGAGGATGGGTGAGCAGGGGGGGGGGTGTGGCAGGAGGACAGCGGGGTGCATGTGGAGGTGGGTGGTGCAGTAAGAACGGCGACCACAGCCGCAGGCACAACCGGCTTCATTGGGTTATCAGTTTCCGGTTGAGAAAAGGATGCCAGTGAGGGAATCCAATTAAGAGGCGATGTTATTAACACGCGCTCACACACACAAACGCGCGGAAGAGCACACCTGTGCACGTGGAAACGCGCACACTTGTGCTGTAAAGCAGCCAGGCAGCATTTTGCTCTCGGCCAGCGTGAGTCTCTCGCGCCGAATGTGAGTGCGAGTGAGGAAAAGTGATTTTCGGTTGCATTTAATTCGGCTTGCTTTCCGGTTCTGTTAATCCGAGCGGACAGTTAAAGCGGAATAAACCGTGAAAGTGGCCTGCAACACATTTCCTCCAACATTTATAAAAAATGTTGCGGAATTTTTAGCTGGGACAGGAAAAAAAAAACTTCTCCGGGTTTTCAGGACAGTTCATCGAAAAGTTGTAACAAATTTATTACGAGTGAGTTTGTAAGGGCGGCAACAATGAAGTGGCATCGAGTTGCATGCAGCCAAGTTGCTGTGACACCAACTCCCTCCTCCCTTCAGAAACCGCAACAGCAATTCTGCGGCACGTGGATGGATCCTGCGAGTTATCAACAGAACGCAGCAACAGTAATGACATGCTAACAACTGCAATTAACTCTACAACCACAACAACAACAACAGCAGTCTCTACTCCAGCAAAAAGCAAACAATTCTTTATCCCCCTCCACCACCTCCTCCTCCTTCTCACCCCCTCCCTCCACCCGGAGGTCATAATAATAACAAAAACACAGCCATTAACGGCCACCACAACCAAACGGATTCAACCATCCATCCGCCGTCCGTTGTGGCGGCGGCAAAAACCACTCGAAGCCACTCGAAGCGTCTCGTGGTACGGCGTCGCATTCGTGTTGCGTTTGCATTCGGTTACGAAGGCTGAGCTGCAGTTGAACTTTGAAAATCTATTTAAAGTGAGCGCGAGTTTTAGTAGCTGGTGAGCTGCTCATTCAACTGATGGAAGCTGAGGGAAGCTGAAGGCAGCGACGGCACAAAAGCGAACAATTCAATTCCAAACAAAAGTCCTCCCTCTCGCAAATGCCATTGATTTCCACCGCACCCACACTCTCAACATCGGCTTCTCCACTAATTAGTTCAATCTTAGATCACGCATATGGAATTTGCGAAATTTTCCTTTGATTTAATTACTTTATAACATCCGCGTGCGTTCTTGTTTTTACGTTTTATTATATCTTTCGAAGTGGAACGCCTTTCCTTTTACCACCAAATATATAACTTCCAGTTTTCATTTTCCAACTTTTTACGACTTCATTTCAGTCGGCTGCGTAATTAAGCAGCCGCTATTAAATTTTTTTTACACAGCGTTTCGAAACATTCGCGCAGACACACGAATCACGACAATCAGCACGAACTCGGCGGTCTTCGGTTTTGTCATTTACGAGTTCCTTAGAGAAGACAAAGCGAAACAACGAAGCTTCGTTGATTCACCTCGAACCATTTTTGGCTTCATTAATTAATAGTTATTTTCTGAATAAGAGTCTCATTAATTCACAGTTATTAAGTTGAATTAGGGTTCCTCTTAGTGATTTAGTAATTTCAGTTCCGGAACTACGTTTTTATTAGCAATTTCTATCATTGAAATTTTCCCTTTTTCCCCCACTTTTCCTCATACTTATTATTTTACTTTTATTTATTTATTTCTTTCTTGTTAAGTTGCTATTAATTTACGTCAATCAGCTGTAGAAAATTTAGAAAGAATCTTCTGAATAAACTGACTCTCAAACAGGCATCAGTGAATTAGTGCAGCTTCAGTGGAATTAATGGAAATTGTTAATTAAGCTGCCTAATGAATGCACGTTTTTTCTTTAAATGCCAAACTAACTTAAGGAAAATATAAAGAAGTAAAAGAAAATCAGGGCAGTCAAAGGCAGTCAAATCGCTAACGATATTTTTCTGTAAATCAGTGTGATTCATATTATTAAAGTGACTTTTTTTCAATTACTCTCAGTGCATCAAATAAATGTTTGACGAATTTTAAATGTTCGTTTATTTTTTTAAGCGTTGGCGTGTTCGTTTTCTACAAAAAAGTCGCTTGTAAATTATTCTTTACATATTTACATATTTATTTATTTATTACAATTAATATATTTAATTTTTTTTAACTTTACCTGAAAAACAAACAAAATTTCACTCAAGCAAATCAGAAAGTTGGCTACGGCAGGATAACGACAACAACAACCACACAATTATTTGCAAAAGAAAATAGAAAAACTCTTAATTGCAAGAGAAAAACGCTTAAAGCAATTATAATAAATTTATTCCCAGTGACAACGTGATGAAGGAACAGATAAACACCTGCAGCCATGTATATTCCCACATACACACACACACACACACACACACACACACACACACACACACACACACACACACACACACACAGAGTGTGTTAAGATGTGTTTGTTTGAGTGTAAGTTTTCTTATTTAATAATGTATAAAATAATCAACGCAAACACGCAAAATTGCATGCTAGATGAATTGTTTCCATTTTTAAACCAATATTAATTCCTTTATAGCTTTAACTGAATTCATTTTAACCTCTCCGTAGCTCTACAACTCCATTCCAGAATTTACGAGTATAACTAATAATTAATTCTTTGATACGATTTTTGTAATTCAATCATCGCTTGACTACTTGTTTTGTTTTTAAGAACAAAACATACTTGAAAATTGTGAAATCAGTTATTATAAATAAATGACTGTGAAATACGAGTATTTGGAGACCGAAGAGGAAAATTTCCATACATTTTCTCTAAATTGTGGTATTTCGGACCGAAGATAATTTCTCTCTAAGTTTTCTTCCTTCCCTTCCTTTTCTCCCTTCCCTTCTTTACCATCCTTCACTTCTTTTCCTTTTGTTCTTAAATTCGTTATTCCTCAAGGTTATACAATCCATTTTTACCTCTCCTCCGACTGATATGTCAGATGAAATTTTGTCATTGTTGCGTACGCCTGTCATTAATTGTAAAAGTTTCAAGTGTCAATTTCAGATTTATACCTGCGTATTTCTCTGCGCAAATTTTTGGCAATAAAATTGAGGCTTTTATTTAATTTTTTTCCAGTATTGTTCTACTTTATTGCTCTGTTCAGGTTTCACTTGATGATTCAATCAAAAGTTCTTCTTATCTTTATTGCTGTACGGAGTTTCTTTTTTCTCTCACATTCTGCCTCTACTGCCATTTCGTAAGTTTTTCTCAACAGAATACCTTTTTAACATTTTATTATCTACTTATTTTACGGTGGAGTTTTTATAGCGTTTCGCACTTGAATTATTTATGCATTCAAAGTGAACCGAACATGGAAAGGTGGACACGTGATTGTCCGGTCATAAGCGGCTTAACTGCCAAAGCTTTTCATGTTGGCTGCTGGAAAAATTGTGCGTAAAATAAGCATAAAGATAGAAGTACACGCGAATCTACTGGAATAGAGCGATAAAAAATGCAAATCAATAATTTCGATTGCTAATTTCCGTTGCTGGTGATATAAAATGTGGCATACTTTTAGGCCGATCGGCTTATTTCCGTACTGCTGAAAGCCTCTTATGAAAACAAGCCGATCGGCCTAAAAGTTTGCCATACATTATACAGCTACTGAAAACCTTATTAATTCACAACGACATCGTAATGATTTATTAAATTAATAACCTTTTGTGTGAAGAAGCTCTCTTTACAATGCTTTTGCCATCTGCATCTCTTTAAAATTGAAAAGTATCGTATTTTGATCCCAACATTTTGATGTCACACATTTTCGTGCAAGCCACAGCCACGAAAACGGCATCCATCCATTATCAGCCAATAATTCAAACTTTATAAAGCACGCCATGAAAAATACTGCTTTTGGCATTTGTGGGTGTGGCAACTGGTAGCTTTGACATTAGGAAATTTGCCACCGACCTACTTGGCTGGCCTGCCGAGCCTACGTGGCTGGCTGGTTGGTGGATTCAACAGTCTTACGCATCGACCGTCAATAAGATTAAAGCAAAAAATGCTGCTCAGTACAATAAAAAAGCATAGAAGGACACCACGTATAACAATAAAATAAGAGGCCATAAATAACGTGCGAGCAATAAAATTAGGACAGATGAAGATGAGAAAATAAGAAAGAACAGGGAAAAGGACACCGAAATATCTCAATTATACAACAGCTTGGCAATCTGTGGTGGTTTTTTCGCTCTCTTTTCTTAGGGGTTGATAATGTTTGTATCAATTATATGTAACCGGAAGATCTCGTTAATAAGGTGTGCAAATAAATAGAATGGAAAAAGCAGCAATATTCAAGGAGACTTCAAAGTTGTCTGAATTATTAGTCGCCTTATAACCTGCAATAATTGTTTATAAAATAAAACATTGGAAACTATTACCTTCAAGCTTTTGAAGTCTTGAACGCCATAAAATATGTAATATTTTTTCTATTTCTTTATAAACTATATATAAATATAAAAATATTCTTTCTATATAAATAACTTCTAAATATTGTACAATATGTAGACTTTTATACAATATTTTTCAAAGCCTCTTAAAAGTTGTGAATATTTCCACCTTGCTAACCTAAAATTATGCATAAGTTTTGTCTAAAGAAGCCTGAAAGTATGCAATTATTTTGAAGAGCTTCTAAAAGTTTCCAATTAGATTCGTTAAATTTAAAATATCTAATAAAATAAGTAATAAATACATAATTGATAAAAGACACCGCTACTTTTTCTAAAGGATTCGTTTCAAGAAAAATTTGGCCTTTCTAAATTGTATTTATTATTCTTTCTTTATAACAACGGCACAGCTTAATTTTATCCTTTATCTTTCCCCATTTAAAAGACTGCGACCTGAAAAGCTTCTCTGGTGGCTGGCATTGAATTGCGAGCAGCCTCACATAAGACTTTCTGTGCATGAATTTTACATTTGAAATGACTTCTCTCTCGGTAGTTTTAACGCCTAAAAGTGTACCCGCCAGAACAATTTGCACAAATTAAAAAACTTTTTGCAGGATTTCAAACTTTGTAGTTCGGTTTTATTATGTTGCTACAACGACAAGATACTTTTGCCACCAGTGTAGCCACACATACATTCACATATGCACACATACACATGCGTCGAGTTCACTTAAGTTGTGTCACTCCTGAAAAGCTGCAGTGGTTGAGTGAAGTTGTCGAAAACAACAACCAAAGTAGCAAAATAAATGGAAATGGAAACGAAATTCTTACAGTACGAAAAAAAAAGTTATTAGAAAAGTTTACCACTTTCGAATGGCATACTGTCAAGTTGTTGTTGTTTTTGTTGCGGTTTTGTTGTTGCCGTATTTAGTAGCTGTAAGGTGTGGCTTAAGTGGACTTTAAACTTCACTTGCCAGAAATTGTCTGCATTGAAATCCACTCAAATGAGGATACAACAAATTAATTAAGTGACTAAATGAGGGGCTGGCTGACTGACGAAGTGAATGATTGACTTTGGGGGGTGTAATTGTCTTTACTATTGACTGGTCAAAGGAAGTGGTTGTCTAGGAAAGTGAATGACTGCAGAGAATCCTTGAACTTTTTCGTAGCATGCTTCCAGGCGTGTGAGATTAAGTTAATGTAAATTAAAGGATTTTGCTTTTTGTACATAAAACTCGCAACGAACTTAATTTACATTATCTGGAATGTATAATTTTAAATAACTTGAAGTGTAAAAATTTTTATGAGCCGCAAAAATTACAGTAAGTATTGTATGAAAAATTTTCTGATGAGTTCGGACTGAATTTTTCTCATGTTTTTGAAATTTAAACTTTTCTCTATTTTTCCTATCTCTATCCCTCCCAAAGCAACCTCTTAAACACCTCGAGCTTACGAAGCGCCTAAAAGCACAATAATAAATCTTTAATAAGGTCGTCCAGCTATAATAGCCGCAATATAATTAATTGGAAATTGTTTTGCAATCGATTGAATTAACGGTCAGCATGCAAGCCAGCCAGCCACATTTCACACGCTATTTACACCGCAAAACCTGTGATCCGCAGTGTGGCGGTGACTGGTGAAAAAAAGGCGACGAGGCGAAAAACGTAATGATAGTTAAAAAGCACAACAATAACGTCGCTAGAAATCTCATGAATTCACACCAAGCATTCATGCACTATTTAATTCATGATAATAAATACGTTTTAACAAGCTGTTTTTTCATGTCATTTAATTATAAGTTATTTACGAGTAACAGCCAATTAGTTAAAATTTCGGATGCGAGTGCGATTTATACTCGAATCGAGGGACTGACAAAGGTCGAGGTCAACCAATTAAACCACTAAAACTGTCACGAACGTTACAAAGCAAATAGCGTGTGCGTGTAAATTATGAAAAATTGTATTGAATCTGTTCAACAATTGAATTTTTAAAATTTCCAAACCTAATTCTTTTTCAACTTTCAATTTTTTCTAATATCAAATTCGGTTTTCCTGCATTTCTCTGAGAGAAAAAAAAACCCATTTTTGACGCAACTGTACTAAAAATGAAATTCGTGTAGAAATGGAAAAACTGCATTTGTTAAAAGATTGGAAAATATTGCGCAACTGTACTGAAATTTTCATTCATTCATTAGATTTTCAAATAATAAATCAGTAAGATTGTAGAAAAAATAACTGAAGATCAAACGATTATTCATTTATTCAGTCATCATTTAGTGTTCAAAGAGAAATAAGGAGATGAAATTCTTCGGAGACACCAGTAGAGGCTTTGGATTTAAAGAAGAGAAATTGTTCTAATTTTGCGCTCACTAGTTGGACTCATTCAGCAACTCCCAACTCATTCCCTCTCGGAATGAAAATTAATGAATGCCTAGAAAGAACATAATGGCAGTAAGGGATTCAAGAAAATATAACTACTTAATCGTATCAACATCCTGTGTCCCCAAGAGCTCGGGACAGAAGGAAAAAACACAACAAGAAAAACTATGTGAAGGCCAAATAGAAGAAATCAGAAGTCAAGAAAGAAGTAAGTTAATAACTTCTAATGTTGTCACCTGCATTAATATTAAGTAATATTAATAATGTTGCTAGAGTAACTGTGATTACAGGTGTTCGGGGGAGATACATATGGGTCACACGTGCAATCCGCACATACACGCGGCTATAATGGCGGTGGCTATAACTTTCTTATTATAATTTCGAGTAATGATTTATATCCGAGATAATTAATTGACTTTTTCAGTTTGTAGGATGTAGAATATATAAAATATAGTGAAATTATATAAAATTAAATTTATAATGAAGTGAGGGAAATTATAAAAACTAATTAGAAAATACACAAATTATCACATTTCTATCCTTATTTAACTTGATTTCCGAAAAGAAACAAAATTAAAAAAAGTTGTATTTTTGACGCAACTGTACTATAAATTGAATTCCCTAATACGAAATATAAAGGCAAATATTTAGAACAAAGAATTAATAACTTTTAAGCAATTGTACTACAAATTGTAGAATTAAAAAAAATAAATCAGAGAAAATTCAGTAAAAGTGGAAATCTGTTTGTTTCTTTTTTCTCTTTGTTATTTTAAAACTTTTATTAGTTACTCGCAATTTTACAGCTTGTAATAAACACAGCAAACCAATTTAATGCTACGGCACACAAAACATCGTTTGTCACAGAAATAAAGGAATCAAAATAATGAGAAACGCGAACACAAACACGTCTACGTTTGTTTATACTTTTACACACACACACACACACACACACACACACAGCTTAATGCGCTAAATCGGTGATTTTCACTGCACCGGCGTGCTAGTAAATAAATTGTGTGCTTTCAGTGGTCTGTCTGTTGCACACTTTCAGGCGTTTGATTTAGATGAAAAGTTTTCCGCTTGCCTCGCTTTACTTGCGTGCCTAATATATTGCATTTGACTGTTAATGAGAGTAAAAACTTCTTTGCATTTATTTTGCAAAGTGGATTGCTAAAATAATTCTAGATTTTATGAAGACCGAAAATGTTGCATAATTTTCGGAGCAGGATTAAGCTTGTTAGAGAAGTTTTTAGAGAACGAAAGATAGTTTCACAAAACTTTGTTGAAATATATTTAAAATGCAACGTATTTATTAAATTATGCGGAAAGTTGTAGTCTACTTTTAGTCGCTTAAGCATCTTTTTGAGAATCAAGCAGCTTCATTCGAGAACAAATATAATTTCGGCTACCTTTAGCTCTTAGCAAACTGAACAAGTGAGCAAAAATCACTTCTCCCTCTCTCTCTCTCTCTGCTATTGTTATTGTTAATGCTTCTGCGGTTGTATTTCTAATGATGTTTTTCATAGCTGTTGGCTCTGCTGCAGTTTTTATTATCAACGCTTATGAAATAACTGAAAAGTGCTCAAATTTTGCTAATAAATGCATTTAAATGTTCTCTTATCTACGTGTGTGTGTGTGTAAACGTGTGTGTGCGTGTGCAAGCGGCGTAAAAACGCTCTCAGACGCACGTAAAAATTCTCACATATGCACTCAAGCACTGAACGTAGTGTGGAGTTTGTTTTTTTCGTTTTATTACTTGTTTGTCTTTCACTTGTTTTCGTGATTATTGCTATCACAAGTTCACCCCTCCTCTCCTCCTCACCACCCGCCCCCCCCCCGCCCACTTCTTTGGCTCATCTCAAGGTTGTGTTTAATATGCATGGACAACGACAGACACATGTATTTGCGTATGTGTGGCATTTCCGATCCCGCTCCCGTTTGCTCTACTCATGCCAAAACTCAAAACAACCCGTCTTCGGTGTGGGGCAATAACGGCATTTAATTTATTATTTAAGCATCTTAATCTTTCAGCAGGATTTTTGCTTTCTTCTTAGTTATTCGAGTCGCTCAGCCAAGCAACGCACACACACACAATTTGGCGGAAATCATTGAATAAACATGAGGAAAATTACTTCTAAGTGAGTGTGGAGTGACGAGAACATGTTGTAGAATTAAAAGACAAAATATTAATTCTTAATTCACGAATTAGTTTTGCTTTAATAAGGACGTTTTTCGGTTAATAAATTTCGCTTAAGACAAGCGAAATATTTCCACTATTCATTGGTATATCAAAATTGTCTGAGTTCGTAATAATATAAAAATAAAAAAAAAAAATAAAAAATTAAAACAATAAAAATAAGAAATAAGTAAAGCTTTCAGATTATTTGTGGGATCAAAATCAAAATCAAAAATGGATATCAAATAATGAAAAAAGTTGAAAACTAATTAAATTATCTTGAAATTTAAATGTAAAAATGCCACATATTTAAAAGAACTATTTCATAAAATCTATAAATCATTAAATGTTAATAATAATTTAAAGAAAGCGAATAATATAATGAAATTCGACGAAATAAAATTTTGAGAGAAATTTAATCCTAAGTAGAATTTTATCTAATAAAAAAGATTTTGGATGCAAGAGAATGTGTAAAATTTAGGAAATAAAAAGTTTAATTGCACAAATCATCAAATGTTTAAATTATTATAATACTATTTGTATTTTTAACTTAGAATAATTAATAAAATTTGTGCAAATGTTTATTCTGAGTTTCAGTAGACTTAATTTTGCTTTTCCTTTATTTTTATTCTTTAATTCTTAAATTTAAATCGTTCTTTAACTTTTTCCAACATTTTTAATTCAAAATTATTTTAATTTTTTATTTTTTTTATATTTTAATATTTTTAATATTAATAAATACTAATTTTGTTTTTTTTTTCTATGAGCTCGCGGTTCGGCTCGAAAAACAGAAACAGAGACCAGAGCGCTCCAGCAAACTGTTGAATGCGTTGAAGTTTTGTAGGCCGCCTTCGTTTGTCGCGCTCGATAGCTTTCCGCAAACGTAAAGAACGGAATCTATCTGTACAAGCAGTTGTGTCTGTGTGCGTGTGTGTGCTTGCGTGTATATAAAATGCTTAAAAACTGGATTTTACTGAGTTTTCATTGCTCACCTGATTCATTTCTCGCTTCGATTACTTTACAATCATCTCTGTAATCAAAACTCAGCCTTTTGATCTCAATGATTTCGAAAAAGTCTGCAGTTTTTTCTGCTCCCGACCAGATACGCTGGCCACGGCATGTGTTTGTGTGTGTGCGTGACTGTAGACGTGTGTGTGTGCGTCTAGTTTACACGCGTATTACACTCGTAGTTTCTCAATGGATTTTATTCTTGTATATTTTTAGGCTTCACTTTGAAAAATGTTGCATGCTTTTCGGCTGCGCGATTATTATTCACCTTCACTTGAGTGCGATGCTGACCAGCTGTTCTGTTGCTCGTTTTGGTTGCTAACGATTGTTAGGCGTTGTGTACAAATTCACAGGATATCGTCGATACTTTATCGAATTTACACAAAACTCATGAGGGCGCGCGGCCGCCTAAAAACAGGCTACGCTAAGTTAAAATTTGAGTTCACTGTTTTAAATCTTTTCATATATAATTCACTGTTTTGTTTTCAAAAGCAGCAACATCTAAATCTGCTTAAGCAGCCAATAAAAATTGTTGGAAGTAGAAAACCGCACGTTATTTTCTAACCAGGATGTTGTGTCGCGTTGACGCTCTGTAGAGAAACTGAGTGTGTTGCTCGCTTCAAAAGTGTGTTAATGGCACGAACAACAGAATTTATACTCACACTTTCCGTCTTCGGTGTCCTTACGAACACACACACGCACACGCACACACGCACACACACACACACACACACACACACAACATGACCTGTCGTCGTCACATTCACCAACGAGGACATCATTTCAACAACACCAACAGTGAAAACGGATAGGATTTTTTGTGTCAATGCACTATGGACGTAGTTAAGTGTTTGTGCGTGTGTGTGTGTGTGTGAGTGTGTGCCAACTGTCAAATATTAAAGCTTTCGTGCGCGCGCATTGAGCTTTTCTTTTGTTTACCTCGCACGTTGTCGTAGTGGAGTTGAGTGTGGAGGCATTTTTTGAGAGTGTTTCTGAGTAGAGCTTTTAAGTTTAGAGTCTCTAAGTTGAGCTTTCATTACGGGACTGAAACAGAGTGAGCAAGAGATGCGCAAAGTTGGTGAGAGAGACTCAGAGAGGGAGGAAGCTTGAAAAACGAGAAGGGTAGAAAACAGAGTTGGCGGGAGGTCAAAATTTAAAAGCTTAAGATCAGAAAATAATAACGGCAGGATATATGAAAAATGTAGCTTAAAATTTGTATATTAATTTAAATTAAAAATATAATATAAACTGCTTTGTATAAAATAAAAAATGGAAATTATAAATAAATTAACTAATAAACACTAAAAACACTATCTGAAATAATTAATAAATAATTTTAAATAAATAATTAATATAATAAATAATTGTAAAATAAAAATTAGTAACACATAAAAGTTACGTTAATTAAAAAATTTATGAACATATTTTTTTTACTATTTTGGTATTTTTTATAAAAGCATTCAAGCATTTTGTACATTTTTATCCTTTTGCTACTCCCTTCCATTTAACTTTCGACTCCTCATACAAGCTTGCATATCCATTAATACTTATTATTAATAACTCGCCTTTGAGCTTTCTGAAAGCTCTGTGAAGCTTTCACTAAAGCTTACCTAAATTTCTACAACGCGAGCTTTCAAATCAGGAACTGAGGTTCGTGACGTTGATGACAATGAATGGAATGGAAAATCTTTAGTTTTAATATTCTACATTTTCGTAGGCGGTTCAGTGAACGTCATCATTTCTTTGGAGAAAAAGCTAATTTTAATTTTTTTTCTTTTTTTTCTAATTTTTTTTTTCACGTTGCGGCAATGTGAGCTGCGGTGAAACATGTTATTGCAACATTGGAATTGGTAATCGCAATATGTTGCTGCATAATACGCTGAGCTAAATGTTGATGCAACATAAACCGTTAATCGAATTATGTGGCTGCAACATATAATGACAACAAAAGGATGAACACTTAACTTTATTGAGAAGCTAAAAAATATAAAGAATAAACTTGACCTAGAAATGATACAATTCTTGAAAACATAAAAATATGTTGAAAGTTCGAGAAGCGGGGTGAAAAATTATGTGTTATATTTTCGCCCATACTTTATACTTTCCTCTCTCTCCCTCTCTCTCTCTTTCTCTCTCTTTCTCTCTCTCTCTCTCTCTCTATCTTCCTTTCCCTCCCTCTCTTTCAGTTGAAGACTTAAACTTGAAGTCAAGTAATAAAGGAAAAACTTTTTGGATGCCATTATTACTCGAACCTCTATAACAAATTTTGTTCTTGGTTCTTCGTCGCTGCTGTTGTTGTTGTTGCTGTCGATTTGTAATAAAAGTGCAGCTGTTGCGGCAGACGACACTTACGGTCGTGTTGACAACCGAGTTTACGGCTTGAATCCTTCTTATTTACGAGCCACTTAAATTGCTAGTGTTCGGTGCGACCGAGAGGAAGAAGAGCGCGATTTCCAGTGTTCTCGCAACCCCCCCCCCCCTCATCTTCATTTTCTTTCGAGTTGCGGTTTAAAATAAGAGCATCTGAATCATGTAACTCACCGGTTTGAGTGCTGGAATCGAAAAAGGTACTCGTTGTCTCCACCGTCATGGTGCCGATGGTGCCATCAATGATTTGAGCGCAAGAATCGCGTCGACCGCGGTATCTGTAAACAGCAAAAGATGTTTTAATGCGCAGGAATAACTTGCTTCACCCCTTCCGACTGCTCATCCCACCACCTACCCCCCGACCCAACCCCCTGCACCCTCACTCACCGACAGACATCGTCGCTTTGCGAACTCTGCCGCCTGAAGTTGCGACACCGTATCATTTCCTCCGTAGTCGACTGGCGACGAAAGCCGCGCGCTATCAGTATCTCTTCCGTGGTTGATTGTCGTCGTATGGCGGGTCGCGAATTGGTTTCCGATGTCGTGGGCGGTGGTGGTCGCGCACAAGGACTTGGATCGCGTGAGGAGCAGCAGCTGCTCGACTCGGGTGAACGTGAGCCACCGCGTGCTACCGACGAACTCTGACGCCGCAGAGTGCGCGTGCGACGTCGAGGGCTGCTGTCGCGCTCGTGACTGCGATCCGGCGAGAGATGTGCACGCGAATCGCGTCGTGCACCACGCGACGCGCTGTCCGGACTCAGCGAATCGCGTCGAGAAGACCGACGTTCGCAGTCGTCCGGTGGATCGGGACTTAAAGTCGGCTGCGAACCGCGTCTGCTGCCGCCTGGCAGACAGGGCTCATCGAAGGCCGTCGCTTGTCGCTGCAGACGCTGTAGTCGCGGTGTGCGCTCGGGGCTGATGCCCGCCTTCGAGTCGCGCCGGTTGATGCGGCCGCATTGCGTGGTGGAGTCGCGGCGACTCTTCGGTGCTGTTGGACTGGTGGCGGGAGGCGTGACAGAGCTGGTGATGATCGTGGGCGGCGGTAGAGCCTGGCAGGCAGAGTCGACTTGAGCACCTGTTGCCGGTGGAGTTGTACCCGAGTAGTACGGCGTGGAGTCGGATGCCGTAGAGCTGGTGGAGGGTCGCTGCTCGTGGCGGAAAAGCGAGAAGTCGGGAGCAGCCAGCGAGTCGCGCTTCTTGGTGGTGATGGCAACTCGCTTGTTGGGCGGCGGTGGCGGAGTTGTGGCTCGTGCGAGCGTGCTGTCGCGACGGCCTGAGAGGTAGCTTTCACCGGAGCCGCGTCGAGAGTTCTGTGGGTAAGCGGGAAAACTTAATGGGTGGTGAAGGTCGTCAGCGGGCTAACTCGAAAAACTCACACTTCTCTGTGCACCCTCGATTACAATCGGCACCGTTGCCGGCGGCGGCTCATCCCGCTCCGCGGTGCTTTCGCGTCTGTTCCAGTGCTTCACAAACTCCGTCGCACTGGAGTCGCGTCGCGATCGCATGCTGCGTATACCGGAATCAGCGCTTGACTCACGTCGCTTGCGCGGCGCGACATGGCAGCCGCTGGTGGCGGTGCCGGCATCGGTGGTCGAGGTGCGCCAGGGCAAACTGCGCGCCAGGTCTGCCAGGGTTTCACGGCGATTTAGTGGCACTTTGGCTGCGCGTGGCGGTTGTGGTTTTGGGTTGCCGCCACTCCACTCGCGCAGAAGATCGGTGAGTTGAGCCAGCGAGCTGCGGCGGCGACGCGGCATACCTGCAGCAAAAAATTATGAAGAGATTACTTGCACGAAGTTGGCGTGACCCTGAGGTTGGCGCTGGCAAACCTACCGGGTGGTGGCGATGTGCTTGGCGGCGTTGATATCTGCGCGGCCGAATCGCGCCTGCCGCCCAACCGCTGTCGTATGGTGGATTCTTCGAGCTGCAGTGAGAGAAAAGAAGGGAATTTTATTTTCATTTCGTTTCAGTTTTGGGGGGGGGGGGAAATTGTGAGTAATTATTTCGAAGTGATGCTCACCTGCTCCCGCACGAGGTCGTCCCAGCCGTTCCCTCCTTGCCACACCAGGCCCACCTGGTGCGACATGATCGGCAAGTTGCAGACGAAGCATACCGACGTCATCGTCCTGCAAGTTTTGTAAAATTCCGCTTTTGAAATCTGTATTTGTTTCTGTATTTCTTAAGAGTTTAATTCAAATTAGGAAATAAGTGGCTTAAAAATTATAATCTACAATTTGAACGCAAATAAAAACTATTGCGAAGCTTAAAAGTTCTGGAATTTTCTTTCTCTTACAGCCGTATTTTGTATCAGCGAACGCTACGCTTCTCAAAGTTACTCGTTGTTTTATTCGTAAAACAGCTGATTCTGTGCACGCATTTTGATCAGCTGTTTTACGAATAAAACAAAGAGTAACTTTGAGAAGCGTCCGTTCGCAGATACAAAATACGGCTGTTAAATTTTCAGCATAGAATAAATAATCTAATAAAATGATTTGTTTATCTAAATAAATACACACATATTAACTTTTATTTAAGTTTGTTGTACAAAAATCGCAAAAAGCTTTTTCACAACGGGGGAACAAATTTCAGGTTGAGAATTTTTTACGGTGCAAAAGCTTCAATTCATTAATACAGAAACAAAATGAAAAGTGTGAATATTTTAATCAAGAAACGCGCTTGACAAGAGACGAGACGATATGAGAATCGATATAAGAGAAAAGCTTTACAGAGCTTAAAAGAGCTTAAAAGGAATTACGATATATGGAAAACTTAATAGAATCCGTCAAACGGAACATGCAGCAGAAAAGCTTTAAAATTAGCTCAAAAAAGCTTTAAAATTAGCACAAAAAAGCTCAAAGAAAGTTTATCGCAGGAAGCTAAACTGAAAAATGTAGCACACAAGTTGAGAAAGAAAGGCTCACGTAGAAATAAGTTTAACTAAAAAAGCTGAGTGGAAAAGCTGTTAACAGAGAATGTTGGTGAACATTTCAAAAAAAGCTGAAATCAAACTTTACTAAGTTAAGTAATAAAATCTAAAAATATATTCAGATAAATATTAAATGGAAGAATTAATGATTTTAATTTAAATTTCAATAACAGCCACAGAAACTATAAATAAATAAAATAAAAGTCAACATTAAAATTGAATTATAGGAACAGATAAATAAACAACAACTAAATAGCTAAACAGAAAGCGTGCAATACAGGAGATTTTTTACATTTTAAATATGTCCAAACATGCTGAATATGTTACAATTTTTTTTAATTTTGTTATAAATTATTTTAGAACAGCTAATGAAGAAAGTCAACGACTAACAGGGAATGTTTGAAAACAACGAAAAAGATAGAGTTTAGGAGAAAAATTAAACGAAAAGCGTAAAGAAATGTTTAAAAAATTATAGAGAAAACTTAAACCGAAAAGCTTTAGAGTTAAACTTTACGAAAAATTCTATGAATACTTATCAATTAAAGTATATAAAATTAAATAACAGAATCATGGAAGAAGCTCAGATGTTTCCATAATATTTAGAAAGAAAAGCACTTAAAAAGCTTTACTTTAAAAGCCTATATAAAGCTTTTGCACGAATAGCTAAGACACAAATCTTATCTAATATTCATACCCATGTTTAATATAGCTAATAGTCGAACCAAGCCTAATAAAGAAGAGCTAACAAAGAAGACGATTAAAATTCTCAGTAGGTTTGCAGTTTAGCTAAAAACATCTAGAAAAATTACCATCAATAAATCATCAAAACTTTCAACTAAATTTCAAACTTATTCATTAAAGCTAAAAAATAAAACCTTTTTTGTTAACTAACTTTTAAATTTTTCTCAGTAAAATATGTTTGAAGTATTGATAAAATAAAATTAATACAATGTTTAAAATTAAAAGCTCTAGTTAGAATTTTTTATATTTGAAAAAATTGTTTTATAATTACAGCCAAATTAAAAAAAGAAGCAAAAATAAAAAATGTTTGTAATTAAATAGCATTTTATATTTCTCTACTTTTTGCGTATCGTAGTCGATGTTGACGGCTGATCCATGGACCTGTAATGCCGAAGTTTTGGCATGGTTCATAGCGGTGGGGGGCTGATGCTGCCGAACGGAATACCGAGTTATACGACCGAGGACCGAGAGCGAGCCGAGTTTGCTATTGTTGTCCTTGCTTCAGCTATTAAAAGCGCTTCTCGATTGTTATTCCAGGGCAGGAAGAAGTCCTTGACTTTGCAGATTTGTCCGTGCTAATTGCGTTGTTGTCGTCGTAATGTGTGGTAATTTTATACAATAACTACGAAATACACACACGCGCGTGCGCATACGAACACGTACACACTTATACAACAAAGTGCTAACGGCAATTTTTAAGCATAAGTAGGATGACACTGAGACACTGAAAATAAAGTCAATAAAAACGGATATAAAAAGGGTCACAAACATGTACTAAAGCAGATTTGAAAAGGTTACATATATTTCACAAGAGTGTTGCTAATCTCATTTAGATAAACGTGACGAAATCGGAATTGTGTCGACAACAGGGGCGGGTTTAGGGGAACACGAAAGGGGATTAAATACTTAATTCAAAATATTCCAACGGGGATACACGAGCATTTCGTCTGAAGCTAAAGCATGCAAGTTAAGATGAATTGAAGAAATGCTATTTCATAGGGTTTATTTTATCTTTACAAACTACGGGCTTAATTAATAAAATATTTCTATTTATAATGTCTGAAATAGTGAACACACATTACGTTACATCGTACTAATTACACGTTATATCCGTAAATATTAAAATATCGCAATTATATTGACGACAACAGAGCATAAGAAGTTTTTCCTTAAAATTTACTAATTACTTAAAATTTGTGAGAACTAAAGTTGCGTGGAATCATTGAAAGATCGTGCTGAATCCATGAAATTCCCAATTAATTGAACATTTTGTGATGAGATTTTAAAATAAGCAATAGAAAATTATTTTTGTGAAATTTTAAAATACCCAATAATATTGCATTTTTTGATGAAAAATCTAATTTTTGTAAGTTATTCGAAAAACGCGACAATGCGAAAATTTGTCTATAATTGGAAATTTTTAAAATTAACCACTAATGGATATCGATAATTTAATTTATCGATAATATAATTTATCGATATTCATATCCTCATTAACATATCAATTATTTATCGATTTATTGAATATTGATCATTTATCTATTATTTATGAAGGTTTCGCATACAGGAAAAATTATTAAATCTCTCAAATAATGAGGCGTTTACAGAATTTCTAATTTCTTAAATTTTCTACACCATTTTTAGGTCATCGATAATTTATTTATTGTGATTTAAGTCTCAGGTTAACCAGAAATTTTAGAAAATGCCCATAATTTTTTAAACATCAAGTATTAAATATCTACAACTTGAAACAATTTAATTATTAAGAATTAATCGATCTTTTACGGTTGTAAAATAATTGTTTCTTTTGTGACTTTTCCTTAGAATTAACTTTTAGCTTCGAAATTTAAATTTCTTTCATAGTGTTGTTGTTGTCACTCCAAACAACTTCATTGCGTGCGGAAATCTTCAATCATTAAAATTGTAATTGAAAACGTGAAATATGAATTAGTGAAATTAAATTCAGATATTCCGTCACAACTGATTGCCAAGGAAACAAGGAAGAGCAACCAGCAGTCAACAGCAGTCATTAACAATCATTTCAAATGGCGTTCATTACTGACGTAAAATATTATATTCGTGTCACTCGAGAATAATTAAATTGAAAGGCCCGAAATGTAAGTCGGAGGCTGAGTAGTTTTTGAGATGAGGGTTTAGAAATGTCGATTCGAGGAAAAGGTAGAAGAGACAGAATGTCTAAAAATTCCAAAATGGTACAAATGCAAGCAGAGGCAACCACAGCTAGGAAAGTGGGAACCTCAAAAGCGACCCACTGAAGTTTCTGCTCACGATAGGGGAGGAAACTCTCTTTCCTGCTTGCCCAGGCCAGGACGATTTTAGGTTTCGTTTGAATGCAATAACTAAAAATCAATGGAATTGGAAAAAAGAAGGACAGAAACTGTATGAAATATATTTCTAAACAACTATTTACAAACAACTTCATAATATTTATAAAATATATAGAATATTTATAAACAACTTAAAAACACACAAGAGCAATAAAGTAGAGAAGATTTTCGCAGAGTTAAAAAAAAGCCACGAAGACGTTGACAGCAAGTCTGGCAACTGAAAAGCGACGGGATTAAATGATTTAGACGAAACGAAGGTGAAGCAGAACTGGAGGATCTCCGGTCTGGAAGCTCAAACCAATTTCCGATTGAGTTGAGTTCCGCGCGAATTTAATGCAATTGCTCGTGATGGATTCGGAAGCCGACAGCGGCAGGCGATGGAATTGATTTTTGCTAACACGATTCGGTATTCTAACTTCCGGATGAAATTTTAAATTTCTGTTGGCAAGAAGATAAATATTAATTAAAGGATGCATTTTAAATCGAAAGTTGTATCGAAACTTTTACATATGTGGATTAATAGCTGTTGGATTTCATTATTACTGTAAGACTGCTTCTGCAACTAATTGCTCTATCATACGCTTTAAGTTTACTATTAATCAGTTCCACTGAATATGTATTCTGAGGTTCCCCCCGCACTCTGCTCTCCGCTGTACTGCCATCAGTCGGAATGGCGGTGTGTTTGACCGGTAAGTTGAAGGCTACCTGTCGGTTATGCTGACTGACTGCTTGTCTATCTGTTCGCTTCTTTAACGAAGCGTAGCATCGAAGTTGCTGCGGTGAAATGCAGCAGAACCGAAGCCCGACGGGGGAATGCAATGTTCAGTGGCAGGAAATTCCTTCTTTCTTCTTCTTTCTGAGCGAGAATTTGTAGAACGTTATTATATCCACTTTTCGGTCATTATTTTATTGTGTGTGACGTTAGTCTGTATTACTCGGGATTGAATTGAATTACCATCGCATGGAATTCCCAGAGTTCCGATCTGGATATGTTAATATGTTGTGGAAAGACATCGTTGTTATCGGGAGAATTCCTCTTCGGCTTGTGAAAGTAGGTCGGTCGCTTTGAAGCCCTGTGAGAAGATTTCAAGCATTTGAAATTGAATTCCTTTTTGCGGTTGCATCGTCGCCACATTTACATTTAATTCGCTTATTCAAATAGTCTAGAATTTTTCCAGAAATTTCAACAAACTCTGTTTCAGTGCTCTCAGTTGCTGACGCTTATGGTTTTCCTAAAAAAAATAACTTTAAATCTAAAAACTACACACCGAACAACTTGCGACAACGTTGTCAACTTTATCTGTCTGCCTCTCCGAATGATTGCTGTTGCTTGCTTCTGTTGCTACACTTCTGTTGTAACTACCAGCTGTAATGAATTTCATGCTTGTTTCACAAGTATAATTTTGTTTCATTGTTGCAAGTTGTGCTCTACAATCGCTGTTGCCGCTGACATGCCTGCTGGCGAAAAAGTGATTAATTTGATTTTACAACTTTTGAAATGCAAACGCAAACGACGCCAGTCAGCAACAATATTTAAATGCAACATCGCTATAAAGTGCAAATAAAGACTGCTAAATGCAAAATGCATTTGTCATCATGCTTGTGTTGTTTTGCCAAAATTGCTCAAGTTTTTCGTAGCGGAAGGCTGTGTGTTTGTGGGTGATGAAAGCGAGCGCATCGTCCGTCGTCCGTCGGTTGTTGCCAGATGCATACAACATGCTGTGCATTCGGTACAACGGCGGCAGGATAATCCGTCCCCCCTCATCGTCCATGAGGATGCCAAAGTGTCGCTCGCATTCGTCGCTCGTTCATTTCAAGCACTCAAATGAACACTCAACTCCAGCTGTGCTTTTTGAATGACTTCCCATGCTTAGTTTCAATTAAACACTCATATTTTTACTCCACCTCCACTCGCAGGGAAAAAAGATAGAAGGAATTCTAATTCCATTACGTTGGAGGAAACATCATATAATATATTTACGCTAGTTCAGGAGGATTTTCTTCTGCTTTAATTAATACTCTTGCAAATTATACTAATATTAATAAATAAAACAAAATTTTACGAAGTATTTTACGGACAATACGAAGAATTGTACTGCGTAAATTTTAAAATGTCAAAGTTAACCGTGTCTGGAAAACTCGTAAAGTTTCTAATTTATAAATTACGCGTTTTTTATTACTCTGTTTTATATTTTATCTGCCTGATTGAGATTTGCACCTTCCCGTGGCGGTCTTTTTTGCATGTGAGACATGAAATTACTTAAAAAATTTTGTTCAAATAGAAGTTTTTTATTATTATCATCGTTGCTTTCTGGGCTTCTATTTTGCTGAAATTCTTGTCTACGTTTTTGCTTTTTTTGCTCAGTTTTGTCTCGTTAAATGTGCGAATTTGGGCCCCAAATTTATTATTTTTAAGTATTCGCTTTCGTGCTGCTTGCATTCTTGTGTGCGTTCGTGCAAAAGAGAACTGAAAAAAACAAAAAGAATTTAAAAATTATAAAATTCCATTAAGTTTTTTGTTTCAGGTTTTTTTTCCGGATAATTTCAGTGGCCGAAGTTGAGTTTCGTATGCAAAAATATAAGAGGAGGATGCGGAAATAGGCCTGTTAGGCCAGAGTTTTATACAGGTCGAAGTTTCCTTGTTTTTGTCTGTTTTTCTACCCTACATGCGAAGCGAGAGGGATACTTTGCTCATCCGTTTGTAACGCAAAGAAGGGGACAAGATAGATATACATGTAACCCTGTCCGTCTGTCCGTTTGTCAGTCTGCCCGTCTATCCGTCCGTCTGTCTGTCTGTCTGTCTGTGCGTTGAAATCACGATTACGGAAAAACGAAAAGTGGTATCGCGATGAAATTTGGCACAAATGTTTCTTGTTATGTAGGGCAGTTTGGGATTGAAAATAGGCGAAATCGGTTAACAACCACGCCTACTTTACATACGGAATATAAAGACACCTCGTTTAAAAAAGGATTCGATTTCTATGAGGTGAATATCTCATAAACTGTGTGAGCTATTGAGGCGCAACTCTATTCCGGAACTTATAGCGCCATTGCTAAGATTTTTGCTAAAAATGGGACTGGTCCGCCCAATCACAAAAAAGTTGTCAATATCTTATGAACGGTGCAAAATATCACTACGCGATTTTATCCTGGAGTCTCTAGAGACAGTATCAAAATGTTAGCCAAGAATGGACGTGGTCCGCCGACATATACAGCGGTTGTCAAGCTGGCGAAAAACTTATTTCTTTTAGCTACTCGTGTGTAGGGTATTTAAACGTCGACCTGGCCGAAGACAACACTTTTGCTTGTGTTTTTGGCGTTGCTCTCGTAAAATGTTAGCGCAAAATGTTGAATGCTCAACAAGGCAGCCAACCCTCAGGTGGTCCGGGAAGGGGTACATTAAACGAGCGCGCGTGGGTGCCTGAGTGTTAACAGTTATGCTTACGGAGCACTTTTTATGTGAGCGCGGCTGAAGCTGTATTATTTTATGACACAAGCACGTTTTGGGTCTGAACTGCTGAGAAAAAGAGGGTTTCTGCACGAGGTCAATTAAGGTCAACCCGAAACAAAGTCCCCGCCAGTCGGGGTGACCTTGCAGACGCTCCAAAGATAAGGCACGGTACGCTGGCATGAGTTTAATCAGAGGCAGTCATTAGCAGAAGAAGAGGAGGTAATGAGACTGCCACAAAACTCTTAGGAGCGCAAAAATTAATACTTTAAGACCATATTAAGTACCATAGTTATTAGCTAATCGCTGGTAATGTGAAGGCTAATATATTCCATGAACTCATCTAACGACGGGAGCGGAGGGTTATTAAAAAGCAAAAGAGCAACAGCGAGATTACTGGAGCAACGCCGAGATTACGGGAAGACTACTCGATCATGTTTACGCATTTTACGGAGAGTAAAGTTCTGAATGGACTTATATATTTCTGAAATATACGAATATATTTTAAACAACTAAAATGGTGTACATAAAACTTTGTTGTATGTGATGGAAAAAGTGTTTGTTACCCGGACAACCCAGAAAAATATAAGGAAACAATGTTTACGCTTCAAAACCTTGTATAGTTCTATTATGTTTTGTAATGTGTCTGTGGCTGGTATATCTGGCATATCTATTATATCCTGGTATATATGAAATATCCAGTGTATCTATAATTTTCTGGTATATTTTCTAGTATAATTTTCAGTATATTCAAGAGCTTGCATATTTTCAGTAAAACTTCTTATAGTTTTCCCAAAAATCCCTTATATTTTATGAAAATAACTCCTTAACCTGGAAAATCCTAGTATTTTAAAAAACTCCACCCCAAAAGCTCAAATCTCTATTTACTTCAAACTCTATTAAAACTTGTATTCCATGCCACTACCTGAAGAACTCGTATAATTTAAGGAAAAGTTTTCTCTGCTGTAAAAACTCGTGTATTTAAGGAAGGAACTCAAAGTTTTACCAGCAGAGGGTTTTAAATTTTGCCGATTACGAAGCCGCCTTCACTTTTTAACCGCTTTTTCATTCTGCGCAGACTTTCCCTCCTTTTTATTGTCAGCAGCATTCCGGTGGATTCGTGAAGCGGTACGCTGACACGTTTAAGTGGTTCATAAAATATTCTGTATTGGTAGAAAAATTTGGCAGAGATGCGAGAAACCGCACGATGTCACAACTGATTGTCGGACGTGTTAGGAATTCTTACAGCCATATTTTTGCCGGTCAATATTCAATTCGTCCTCAGAAGGATATTCAAATTTCTGCAGCGTCACTATTAAGGTGGAAAATCAAATTGGCACTGAATTCAACTCATGAAAATCAAACACTTCACTGCGAACGAAAGCGCTTTGAAATGATAAAAACTGATGTACGCAAAATAAATGAGAAACTTCTTCTTAACTTTTTGCCTTTTAAAAGTCATGCTTGATGGCATGATTTTTATAGGGAAAAGATTATTCCACGTTTGTTGAAGTTCCTCCTTCCCTTTTATTCAGCTTATAAGCTTATTTTCTCTCTTCCTGCCCAGCATCAACACCTCGATGCAAACATCTTCTTTAGATTTAATGTACGCTGACATTTTGCCGCACTCGACATTTTTAGTAGCTTCAAGGCAATGGCGTCGAATACACACACACACACACACACTTGTGAAGAATAAATAAATTCAGGCGCCCACACAACCAAACCAGATACGCTGCACATGTTGTTGGTAAACACCGCAGGTAACACGCGCACACAAGTTTAGTGCAAGTCATCTAAACGCTGGGTAAACGTTGAGATGGAAGGCTGTTTGTGTGTTCATTCGTGCTGAGGCTTTGTTAGTTTAAAACGTGCCAGTGATGGTAGCAGAGATGATTTTCAGCGAGAACAGTTTGCGCATATTTTGAGGTGAGAATTCGTGACAATAGACAAACATTTTTCTGCTTAAATTATCAACTTTTGTCCTCGTAAATGCTTAAACATTAACAGAAAATAATTATAATTATGATATTTAGGAAAAATCGTGTCGTCTTCAGACTGTGCGACTGCACTTGAAGAATTCGTACAATTTGAAATGTTTATTTACAGTTGAAATAGCATCTGCAACATAATAGAAGGACATCATATTCTAACACTTCTTCCGTTTCTGTATTCGATTCTTCGTTGAAAATATCCTCCTGCATTTATTGATCTTAAAATCTCTCTTTGACATATTTTAATAAATTCTCGTCCATGTTTGTATTGCATCCGTCCTTCCGTGCCGTTCGACCTTCGCTTTGCAAGTTCATGCAAGCATACGCACGACCATACATTCCAGTTGCTGCTCCTTTGTTACGCTTTCCTCTAGCTTCCGGCATTTCGTGTTGGTGTTCTCCTGTTTCCACCACAACTGACTTTGCTACACTTTCATGCTGCCCGAAGTTAAAGTATACTTTTGCTCATGTCAAACCCTCAGCAAAACACAATGCCGAGGATTTTCCTATTTTTCCCAGTCATCCACAAATTTAGACGGGAGTGTGAGGGCAGCAGGAGAGCAGTTTCTTGCCGCATTCCTATCGGAAGTTTGTGTCGATGTCCTCATGCAGTGGCGAGCTTAAATGTAGAGCTATTTCTGCGTGGAAAAATGAGCTCTCGCACATGCTGGCCGCTTAACATGTTGCATAACGAGCGAAGCGTTTGTTGCGCTTAAACTTCGAGATGCTAGATACTCGATAAATAACAATCGATTCCATTCGCTTAGCCAGGCGCTTAAAATCTGAAGGTGGAAATAATAGATTGAAGTTGGATCGTATCTCAGAGTGCCATTAAAATCTCAGAGTGCCATAATAGTCTGCTTTTTTCACACATGTTACTTTTTCTATTATTTTCTATATTATTGAAAAGTTTTTTTTTTTTTTTTTTTTTTTTTTTTTTTTTTTTTTTTTTGTAATTTATATTTAGGTGCGAAAATTATGCTTGATAATACAAATAGCTTCATCTATGGTGTGGCAGCCATTGCAGCTTATTGCCAAATTAAAAAAAAAAAAAAAATAAAAAAAAAAAATTAAAAAAAATGGTGTGCCACGAATTCATTGCTTTCTTATCACCAAATATTGGGAACCTTCAAGCGGTGCAATTGATAATCCAGAAGGTGCACTCATGCGAACTCATTACTTCGCATCAATCGCCGGGAGACGTAAAGAACTGACTGAACTGAATCGCTGCAGCGGCGGAAGAGCGTGTGGAGCTGCAGTTGAGTAGATCATCGGTTGCACATTCACTTGAAACACTTTATGTTGCCCAACAAACAGCCGCGCTGTTGTTGTTCAAATAGTTCAGTGGTGTGGGGGCAAATAAATTATTGTGTTAAAATTCCGTTTAAAAACGACCGACCTTCCAACGGAGCGAATGTCGTGACTCTGTTGTTTCCAACTTTCATCTGCGTAATGAAAATGCAAAAGCGACAAAAAATTATGTCGGGAAAGTATATTGTTGTTGTTGTTGTTGTTGTTGCTTATATCCGCAGGAAACCTTCACTTTTCAAAGTGTTTATGCCTGCGTAAAGAGCTTCCCTGAATTTATTACACGCGACGAGAAAAATAAAAAGGAAAGAAAAAAGAATTTTGAAATAAGAGAATATATGTCAGCCTGTTGCCACAACAGCAACAACAACAACAGGAACAACAGCAACAACAACATCGACGACAACAGCAACAGCAACAACAACAACGACAACAACAACAACGACAACCAACAATTCTGCAGGGAAATATAAGGGAAAGGAAATCCGGACACCGGACGCGGCTGAACTGCGTTGGAATTTGCTAATGAAAGGAATTAAAAGAGAGGATTTATTGAGACGAATTGAATCGCTAGCACAACGGAAGAGTTGTTTTAATTTAAGCGCCCGCGCGATACAAGGACGATTATGCAAGATATCCTGCGAAGATGGAAAAACAAACGAGCGAACAGTGGAAACAAATGAAACATTGATATCCACAGCAAACAGAGGTGCAGAGAAAATAAACTCAATCGCTGGACAAGCGGAAGATGTGCAAAAATCCATTGAAACTTCAACCCCGTAATTTATGAACACAACAAGGATCAAGCCGCGTGACAGGACTCTCTATCCTCTTTTTGCCGCTGCTAATTACAGCTGCTGCTACTTTTCATCGTCACTGTTGTTGCTCTTGCATTTTGCGGCCAAAAGTGGAGAGGCAACGAGTACAAATGGCGTAAAAATGGAAATTAATTAATTAAGTTGTTAAGGACAAGTAAGGCTGACGGTTGGCATGAAAGGATGAAAGGAAAGGATGTTCGAGGTACTCAGTTGGTCCTCCACGAAAAGCTACAGTCGAGTGCAGCGGCTTTGAGGGTATACGAGGTTTATTAACAATATAAGATTACGAGAGAGAACAAGTTCTAGAGGGGGGATAACAAGAGAGAGAGAGAGAGAGAGAGAGAGAGACGTGGCAGCTTCCAATTATTGAAGAACTTTAATTAAGCACACATTTAACCTACAAAATGTTTGGTGTTCATGTGACTTTTCCAGAAATATTAGCAAATAAAAATCGAATAAATAGAAGTGGAAATAAAGAAGAAAGAAATAAAATTTAAAAATAAAAACAACAAGTCATTTCACTTATGCGCACCCAAAAAGAACTTTTGTTACATTTGCCTTCGCTTGAATCGCCTTTTCAATTTTCCGCTTTTTCATTTCTTCATTTTTCAATTTTCCACTTCAATTTAAGTGATTTGCATGGAAAACATGAAAGCGTGTCAGCGAAAAGCCATCAGGAAAATTTATACCACGTGAGAGCGAGAGAGAGAGAGAGAAAGAAAAAAGATGGGGGAAGAAATACTATTGTAGTGGATATATTCGAAGGAAGATGGGAGATGATGTCTTTTTTAAATGAACACGGGTATCTCGGAATAGCGCTGGTGAATATTTCGTCTTACGAACAATTCTATCGCTAGCGCAAAACCAACGCAAGGCAACACCAAACAAATCGCAGAAAAAAACGAAACAAGTCAACACAAGATGCGAACAGACACAACCAAGACAGCGCAAGACAGCGCAAGACAGGACATGGCAAGCCACGATGAAACATGACAAGCCACGATGAAACATGGCAAAGCAAGCGAAATTCAGTCCCATCAACGGCAGACGAAACCAGCTGAGGCACTAATGAATTAAATGAATTACGCACAGTGCGGTGTCAGCGGAAAACGGTTCCGGGGGTTGGAACGGGGTTGGTAGGGGTGTGCGGGGAGGGGGAAGTTTTTTTTTTTTTTTTTTTTTTTTGTGTTTGCTCAAATTGGGTACAACAGTTGCCACTCCATAATAGACTGCGATATACTAGTGACACGCACACTCCGACTGAACAAATCACTCTCGACCTCGATTATCATCTCGACAAAAAAGTCCTGGATCTCGTTTCCCTCGAATAAGCTACCACGATATAGACTATCGACGAGAATTCGAGACGATAAGAGTGCTGTGGGGTGTTTTTATTTTTCTCATAATTTCTTTTAAATTAATAGTTTCTGGTAAATGAGAATTTTAATAGTGCTTCCCAACGATTTTTTGCTCCCATTTTTGTTGGTTCTAATTAAAGTTCACTTGTATTTTTCAGTTTATTCAAATATTTGAATTTTTCGGCGCTGCTGCTGAAAAGTTAAACTCCGCAATGTTCTGCACAAACTTTTAATTACACCGACTGCATCCACACGCAAACTATCACAGTGTGTCACTGTCAATAAAAGAATCTGTCAACACGCAGTGCAGTTTATTAAACTTGAAATTAAATTGCGTTTAATGATTTTTTTTAACTTTTATCTTAACTTTGCACGGTCAAGTTTTCAGTTTTCAATAAAGTTGACAAGAAGAAAAAAAACGTCAACGTAAACAAACCCCAATGTAAACAAATGCATTCACACCAACACATTTGCGCACATTTTCTCTCAACCCTCAAGTTGCGTATGTGTGGCCGACCACACAATGGACTCGCTCACACATATTAAAATAGAATCAGTTCAGCGAAGTAGTTGCTCACTTGAGTGACTCTTTAAAAAGCACACGAAAGGTTTTTTTTTCAAAACGAAGTGAATTAGAAGTCCAGTGATAAAAGAAATGAAAAATATATTATATGTACATTAAAAAAAAATAAAGAAGCAACGCAACTAAAAATTTCTATAATAAAAGACGCATTACTGTCGGAAAGTCCTTTTAGCTTTTATACAATTTTTTCCTTGCTTTGTACGTACGAGCATTAAAGAGTGTGTTTCTTAAATTAGTGTGTGTGTGTGTGTGTGTGTGTGTGCATTGAGGCCTTTAATATAGAAATATGGAAATCCTTTACTTCGTCCTCCATATTTATCGATAAAAATAATCAAGGTAAAATTATACATTTAATGTCACGAAAGAAGAAGTTTTTATATGTCTAATATAAAAGTGGTTTCAGTTAGAAGGCATCATAATTGATTTAATTTCTGTTCTTACATCAAACTCTAGTTTCTCTTCACTTCCGAATCTTTTCCATTCTCTCCGCTGACAACTTATTTGAAGAGTTTTCCTTTTCCTTGGCATAGCAAACTTTCCGCAATAATGGTATCTATAATTTCTCTCATATTTTGAATAATGCTGACTTAGATTGCATGCTTCTTGGTGGCAATCATATTGACTTATCGCCCTTGAACTCTAGAAGTTAAGATATCCCTGATGTCTGAGGATATCTTAACTTTTAGAGAGACTTACGATATTTCTAAGAATTTAAGGAATTGCAAAGAATTTAAGGAGAAACAAATACCAACATAACGTAAGAAGAACTAACTTTCACTACACAAAAGGCAGACACAAGTTATTCATATGAAAACTTTTCCATATGTATTCTTATGTGAATGTGTGTGTTATTTCCATTTGACTCTCGAAAGGCAAACATTAGAAGTGTAGAAATAAGTTAGTCAGAAGAGCGATGGGAATTATTGCTCTCAGTTGTGGCATTGTATTCAGTGTAACATACACAAAAAGGATATCAGATCGATGATTTAATAAGAAATACGCTCAAAGAAGCTGGAAGGAGGGATAGAAATTAAATGCACATCAAAGAGAAAACTATGAAATTTATAAAGCTGGAAATAAACGGCTGTTAATCTTTATTTGTACACTTCTGTGACATTTCTTCCTTTTGACAATTGTAGATTTATATATTTTAATTTTACTTTAAGTCTTACTTAACTTTAAGATTGTGAGAAAATAGAAAGCTTATTCGGTGACTAACTATTCAAAGTTTATGTATGAAAATTAAATGTCAAATCTGTTCAATGCCATTCAATTTATTCTTTATTTATAATTTACAGTAAAGCGACAGCAAAAACGAAGGACTAATTATAACTCAGAATTTTAAAATATAAATAGCGAATTATGTAGTGACATTTTATATATTTTTATATAAAATATTTATAGAAGCGTGGATTAGGAAATTTCATATTTAAAGGTTTTTGTTGAAATTGTAAAACTTCTAAAGATGCGTGGAACACGTTGGTTCTGTCGGAAAAGTAACTCTCTTTAAAGAGTTACTAAGCATGACGGCGATTGCATTCAACAATACGTCTGTAGTTTCAATTCAGTGGCAGAAAAACTCGCCGAGATAGAAATTAAAACTCGCCAAGAGACGTTGCTTGCCAAAATCATGCGAAAATCTTCACGATTCCGTGCAGATAATCGTGCATTGGATCTGTTAGACATAGTAAATACGGATGTATGCGGTGCCATCATGCTGATGTATCGGTCCCAAATGAGCCATTAGCTGGAGCCGAGCAAATATTGACGTTCATTGATGGCAAGTCGCGGTACGTATTTGTCTACTTTCGCCAGAATAAATCGGAAGTATTTCGGAAAATCTACAACTATGAGTGAATGTCGAAGTGGAAATAAATTGCAGGTCCTTAGAAGTGACAGCGGGAAAGGATTTTCAAATCATGCATTTGATGAATTCCTTAGGGAGAATGGAATTATAAGCCAGCTAAGAGTGCCGCACACCAGTGGCCGAGAGAACCGCGGTGCGCGAAAGGTACAACCGCACTTCAGTTGAAATGGCGCGCTGCATGTTATTTGGCGCCGACACTGATGAATCACGTTGGGCAAAAGCATTCAGATGTGCGGCTTACGTTCGAAACAGAGCGCCAACCAGGGCTTTGAGTGTTGTAACGCGCTGTGAAATGCGGCGTGAAATCAAAACCGAGGGCACCACATCTAAGAACGTGTGGTCGCGATAGCAGTCGCCCTGAATTAACGACAACACAACAAGTTTGAACAAGCCAGGGGAGAAGAATTGTTGGTTGGTTATTCCGATATCTCCAGAGCACGCCGATTATGCGTCAAAGTCTCCAGAAAACTAGTTATTAGTAGAGCTGTCATCCTGTTCCCGTGTCAAAGCGACGGCGAAACAGGATGCATCTGGATCAGCCAAAGGACACTCAAAGGTCGAGTAATCGACCTGAAATATTGCAGTACTGGAGAAATGCAATACCGACATCCTCACCAACAAATCCACCGAAGGCCAGTCATGAGAAATTGACAGGAATGATGGAGTTATAACAACTAAGAATATTCGTATGCAATTCCAGAGATTTGCAACAGACAAAGTTCATCTTAAATTGTGTTTCACGCGCTTTCAAGTGTCGTTCTGACAATACAAATAAAAATAAATAAAATTCAATCACTTCTTCCTTTAAAACGCCTCATCAAGCATTAGAAGATCCACAGATTGCTATTAAATCGTACATAATAAAACAATTAGGCGGCAGCGGGGAAACCAAATTTAGGGCTCTTAAAACGCGTGCAACGTTCAACTGAGCTTAAGAAAAACAAGTCATGGTGGCCATATTTTCTTCCGTCCTTCGCGCCGCCCAACAGTTTTTCGGTCTTTACGTGATCAACGCACACTCTTCAGATTTTTATTTATTCATGCCACTTAAGTTGGGTTGCACATAAATTACTTCACCGCCCTTGGGAACATGAAATGTTCAGGTTTGTGTTAAAACCCCGGGAAAATTATTCGCTTAAAATGAGTGGTTGATTTTTGAATCTTGGGGAGGAGGAAGGAGGGAGAAGGAGAGCAGGTTGTGGATAGATGTGACAATTTTTACAAGCAAGGGAAAACCGCAATTTGTGTGGTGAAAATCGGTCGCAGATACTGTTATTACTTGTTCGTTTCCTAAATTAGTTACGAGATCTTTTAAGAAACCAGAAGTTAAGCCCAGGTTTTACAAAAGTGGAGTAAAATGTCAACCAAATTACGAAAAGTAGGGAGGAAATTCTTAATGGAAGTGGAAATGAAAAAATAAGACGGCTAATAAAATAAGAAGAATGTGAAATGTTAAAGAAAGTATTATTTATAATAATAAAAAATACTTTAAAAAAAATTAATTATAAAATAAATTAAAAAAAATACTTTAAAAAAAGATTTTTTCAAATTTTTATTTTATTTTTATTTTTATTTTTTTTATTTATTTATTTTTTTATTTTTTTTTATTTTATTTGTGGATTTTAAATCCATCTATTTTAAAAAAAACTTTGAAGGAACTTGTAATTTGTTGTTTTAAGTGAATTATTAGCTCTCAACCGACACAAACAACTTTTTTCCCCCACAATAATCCTGTAGTGGGAACGCAATAAATGACTTATCATTCAATACGAAAAATCCACTTCATTTGATATATTAAATTAAAATGTGTTAATGCTCAAATAAATTAAATGTGTTAATGCTCAAATCGACATCAAATAACAATTTTAGCCAATTAAAATTGAAAGAAAATCCCTTCATCACACCACTATAACTCTATATAATCCGTTTCGTTCCACAAGTCCACTGGAACCGTGCAGGTGGACCTGATTTATGTGATGCTGTGTTGCCACCTGCCCACTTTTAAGGCCCCCCTAATAAGCCTGTTGCAGCCCTTCCGGAGATGCTGTAGGGAAGCCTGCTGCAGGGAAGCCGACGTTACAAATTGAGTGGGAATTCAATTCGAAGAGAAATTCAAGTGGCAGAACGAAGCCACTTATATTTGCTTATTTTTTACGATTTCTTTTTACAAGTGTATAAAAATATAAAAGGTAAAGTAAAACTAATGAAGATCTTGAGCTTATACGAGCCGCTCGTATCGTCAGAATGTTGAGCGCTGAACTCTGGCTTATGTCCAGTAACCCCCAGCAACCCACAGCGGCGGCCAAGAGGCTTGACTTCGAATTAATTCAGCACAAGGAAGCGAGGACGACTGAACACCTGAACACCATTCTATGCCATTTGAACTCGTCCCACCTCGGCCAAGCGGCTGAACACGACCAGTGTATGCGAGACTTTCACAGACTTGAAATTAATAAGAACGTGCGAAAAGCAATCGATATATGCGTGCCTGTTGTAGGGAAAACGGCATTTGCTGCGGTATTGGAGGCTGTGACAAGGCGTGAGTTATTAGCGTGACACCACTTGAGATGGCGCTCCGAAGAAGGGAATATTATTGCGTTATAAATTAAAGCTGTCTCGCAAAATCGTGATGGGCGGAAAATATATCCTCTGGGTGATCGTCTCCTTTCAATGTGGTATGTTTCTGCAAATTGGGAAATAATGAAATAAATGAGCCCAACCGAAGGTTGACCTCAAAAACTGCTTCTGCCTCGTGACCTTCTGGAGCGAGGACGGAATATAATTACAGTGACGTCTTTGTGGTCAGGTTGTGTCAATACTTCGCTTAAAGCAAACAACACCGAGGGTTTCATTCACACCTAAGCACACACACGCACACACACACAAACACACACACACACACACACACATACACACATACACACATACACACACGCATGTTACATGAAGCTTCACTTACATAAGCATCTGAGGCGTGATATGTTCAAATATTAATTTAAGCATCACGGTTGACAATGACGAAGGAAGATTAACGATGACTGCGAAGGTGGCCGAAGCGGTGTAGGAGGGCGAGGAGCAGAAGACTGAGGAGGAGGAGGAGGCGGAGAAGGAGAAGGAGAAGAGGAATTCGTGCGAAGACTTGGGCGCAACTGATTTCGAGATTAATCGCTCGTGAATGACAAGTAAAATATTTACTGTATTAAATATTTTAAATGAAGTTGGTTGGAATTTTTTTGGTAACGTTTTTGAGAAATATGAGAATGAGTCAACCAAGGAGAGAAACTATTAAAACAGGAATCAAATGTTAAAACATTAAAAACTAAAAAAACTTTAAAAATTAAAGAACATTCAAAATACCTTCGCTCTGCATTTGGAAGCTTTTATCGAGGGAAGTTTCTAATTTAGACGTAAGCAAATAACTTGGCTAATATTTTAATATCTTTTTAATGCAAAATTTTAAGCCAAATTCCTCTTTAACGCGCTGAGCTTCCCATATAAAATCCTCACAGCTAAGTAGTTTCCTCGCCAGCTTCCCGTCATGGCAACACCAAGCATGGAGTGTTAATAAATCCACGCCACAGAAGACGCAGCTAATTCCAGTTGCACGCGAGTATCTACGAGATGCTGGCTAAATGCACCAGTGCACAGTGGGCTCTTTAGTAGCCTGTTACGCTCTGTGCTTGTGAGGCTTTTAACGTTACGCTCTGTGCTTGTGAAGCTTGTGAGGCTTCCTTTAAAATGCTTCTTGCGATAAAATCTACAGCGAACATTATTTACAACACGAAAATATGTGACCGGAATTATTAAACTAAGCAACAAATTAAAAGTAAAAATAAGAAACGCTAACACTTCAGTGATTTGCAACCACGCAACAATCAAGCAACGACGTCTACTGTGCGCAGCCACACAAATTAGCAGTGCAGAATTTCAGGAGCAGCCAAAATGCTATCAAGAGAATTTTCGCTTAAAGCGAACCGGAAGATAAACGAACCGAACTTTTGTTCGCAAAACTCCCGCAATGTATATGTGAGTGTGTGAGTGTGTGTGTGTGTGTGTGCTGTTGTGTGTGCCTGTACGTGTGTGAAAATTTACTTCTACGAGTAAATATTCACTGTAATCCATCTTGCCGCTTACTGCGACGATGCTGTTCTTGTTGTTCGTGTTATTTAGCGGAATTGAGTGCCAAGAAAGTTTTCCAATTCACTGCCGAGCACACACGCGTACACACACGTACACACACGTACACACACGTACACACACGTACACACACGTACACACACACGTACGCACGCATGCTTCAGCTGCAGAATAAGCGCCGAAAACCGCTGTGGAGAAAAAGTCTTCCACACCAACAGGCAGCCGTGGAAGCAGCAGCCAGCAGTGTTGCATCGCCTGTGCGGTTTACGTTCAACTTTCCCGCTTGGCTTTGCGGATATGCAATCAGCTGAATGCGATTAAAAGATTGAATTTAAATATTTGCACGCAGGAATTCCAGTTAAACGCTGAACTAAAGAGGCGTCTGCAGTATATAAAATCATTTTGAAATGAAATAGTTAAAAAATAATTCGAAAAAAAAAATGATTTAAGGTTTAAAATAAAAAAACTAAATAGTTTTGCTAGTTAATCAAGATTTAAAGTAACGAATTCAGTGATTTAAAAATATTACAAAAAATTTAAATAACTGGAAATCTATTGAAAACTTTTTACTCGTACATTTAATGATAAAATAGAATAATTTTTGCCGATTTTGCAACTTCCTTTCCTTCACTCGCTTCTCGCTTTTCCAAGAATAATTAAAAAGCGATGAAATTTGATAGCGAGCTTTCAACGAAAGTTTGTTTCTAAAGAAATCGCGAGCAGATCAATAAAAGAAACAAATAAAACAAACAAACAAACAAAAAAGCAAATAATAATCTTCCGAACTTCGAGAAGCGAAAAAGTTTCGCTTAAGCAGCTCAGAAGCAACAAATTGCTGCAGCACGAAACTTCGACCACTTGAAGCTCCAGGTAAATCATTTCTCACTCCCTCACCACCGCCCTCTCCCCACTTGTTTCTCAAGGTCCCCTCACGCATACCATCAAATTCGAACTGGCTCGTGCTGAAGCTTGCATAAGCAGCAGCAGCAGCAGCAGCAGCAGCAGCAGCAGCGGCAGCAGCAGCGGCAATCGATGTTTTCCGTTTCCGTGGTTGCTGCCGCCGCAAGAGGGAAACGCGATAAAAATTCAATTCAAATTAGAATAAATTGAAATAAACTGAATTACTGACGAGAGCATAAAATCCAAGTCAGCCAACTACGTTAAATTGATGTTTTTTTTTGCTCCTTAAACGTCGAAATATAAGAATTCTAAAAAGCAAGAGGAATTGAAATGAAGGCAGAAACAATTATTAATACGAAAAATTACCGGAAAATATGCACGCGCACTGAAGCTACTCAAAATTTGGGCTGTTTGGGATTGAAAATGGTAAGGAAAATATGAAGTTGTTTTCACTTCTTTAAAAAAAATTTACGCAATATTTTGTTATAGTTTTTTGATTTATATTATTGTTAATGAATTAATCCTTTCAGTTTTTACAATAAAAATCCATGTGTACAACATTTTCTTTTCATAATATTGAGTTATGGGAAAATTTCGTTGATGTTGACTCACTTTTGACGCTCACAGTAATTGACAACAATGAAAAACCGAGAAAGCATTCAATGAAAAGCACATTTAAAATTGATCGTTAAGGCACAGTTAATTTGAAGAAAGAGCTTTTGATCGATTTATTTAAGACTATTCAGTATTTACTCGAAATTAATTTTAATTAACGTTCTTACCTTCATTGTTTGAGCTCTTTCATTCTTTTTCTGCATTTCAGTGCCGTTGGGAGATTCAGCTATATAACGCTCTGCATCTTCAATGCTTTTCGTATTTATAATAACTTACACGTTCCACTTAATTTGAATTAAGTAGTTTGCCACAATTTTTAATACACAGAATTCTATTTTGAAGGAACAAATTACTTTTCACTTCTGGATTTTATCGTGGTAACAAATTAAGTGGCGAAATAGAGCTTTTAAAATGATGCCACTTTTCAATTTAGTGCTCAATGTTACAATGTCATACAATTAACATTTAATTGTTTTACAGCACAAGTATTATTCAGCAAATTGAGAAATATTCGAAATATATAAATATATTAAATGTGAAATAATGAGAATCTCTTTACAATGAGATAATTTACAGTTCATTTTAAGATTTTTTTAATGATTTCTTTTAAAACAAGTAACAATGTTATAAATTAGAAATTAACTTAAAAAACTTTAAAATTTAAAAATAAAATAAAAGGTTAAAAAGAACTTAAATTTCTTTAATTTCGGGCTGCTAATTTCTGCTAAAATTTCTGCCTAAAACAGAAAGCTTCTCCGCTCTCAAAGCTGTTCTGTTGTTTTATTTGATTTTGTGTTTGACAAGCACTGGTGTCCACTAGTGGTGGAAAGATCAGATAAAACCCATAGATAAAAACCATTTGATCCAGTGCGTGTTCATATTTTTAAAAAAAATTCGCTTTGCCGCAAAAAATGCGGCGAATCGTTTGCTGCGAATCGGTTTCTAACTTCACAGCGGTTCAAAATTTATGCTCGCATTTAAATTACTCGCTCTTCAATCGCGGTACGTGAAACACGACTTTGCAGCGTTTTGAATTTTTAGCTCTTTACTGAAAATTTTATTGCTTTCTTTTGTTGCTTTAATTCGAGTTTCGTAGACTAAAAATTTATCATTGGAAAAAAATACGACCAAATGCGAAAGTTTTGCATTTGTAATTAAAAAAAATCAAATTCATGATTATATATTGAGAGTTTGGAATAAAAAAAAAAGAAATAAATAATTTTTAATTTGCTTAATTTTAGAGAATCCGAATTTATATTATCCTGCTATTTAATTATATTTGTATCCTGCTATTTAGTTATATATAATATTATATCATCAGTGTCGATATTTTATTTTTCTCTCTTTATATTTTCACAATTTCTCTGCTAAAGCTCTTCCCGCTCTCTCTTCTCTTCTCTTTCACCATCCGCACACCGCTTCACCAGCCCTTCTACTTCATCGCGCCAACATCCTCTTAATCCCTCCCACACCCCTTTATCCTCCTCTCATACCACCCTTAAAATCTTTCTTTCAATTATTTTCTACCTAATGATGTTTCCTGTCAGATTTTCCTTCATTCGTTAGAGACAAAATAACGCAGATACACCTTCCATCTTTCTTTCTCCCTCTTCCTCTCCCTCTCTTCATCCCACTCTGCCTCTCTGCCTTTGCCACTCTTCTCTCACCACACATGCGAGTAGATAAAACACGTTCTTCAAATAAAAGTGTTCTGCGGCTTTTAGCGTCATTAGAGTTTTATTCTTAAAGCTTCTTTAGTAGATTTGAGATACAATAGTTGAATGTTTTGTATGTATTCTTATGCATGTGTGTGTGTGTGTGTGTGTGTGTGTGTAACTGTGCGTGGCTTTGTAAACCTCTAATTCATCTGCAGTTGCTTTCATTTAATTGTTTTGTACGCCCGCTCATTTTTCAAGTATCTTCATATGCAATTAAACGTGTTCCTAAAAAATAAGTGTTGCCTACCTTTAGGCGTTGGAAGACGTGAGCATTTAAATGAATGCGTGCAGTTGGTGTGTTTATTTCTACTGTTTTTTTCGATAAGGATTTACTTTCTCACACAATTTGGCTTAAATGTGATTATAATGAGCTGGAAAAACATAACAGAGATTTTAAGGAAGAGATTTTCTAAATGTAAAACAAGCTTTCAGAATTACTTTTGCACTCTTTTCAGTTATTTTGATAAATGGAATCCAGTGCTCGGAGGAGGTTCAGGTGTACCTTGCAAAGTATTTGAAATCTTCTGCTACGAAAGGGATTCTGATTTTGAAAACTTCTGTTCAGCTTCTGTCAACCTAAAAGCTTTTTTATCCACTACGTGAGCTTCTTATTTTATTTGTTTAAGCGAAAATTTTGGACTCCTAAACCAAAATTCTCTCATTAAAAATTGTAGTGATTACAAGCTTTATTTTTATTATAAATCTTACTTTTTAATATTTTTTTCTTTTTATTAGTTTATTTTTTTATCAGTTTTTAGTTAATTTTAAAATTATATATGCCAATTTTTTCAAATTCTTATCGAAAGTGATCATTTTCCTTTCCGTAATCTTTAAGTTTGTCCTTTTATTAGTAATTTTATTGTTTATCTTTAAACTCACGATTTCACCTCAGCTGTTTTTTCGCCTGAAAGTCGACAAGCAATTTAAACTCAATTAACCACAAATTCAACCGAATGAACTGCTGATGCTTGTGACCTCCAGTCACTCAAAAAGCAAAACAAAAAAAATTGAAAAAATACGAATTTCAATAACAACAAAAGTGCAGAAGTGTTTTTGTGTTGTTTTTCCCATTTTTATGGCAACCGAGGTGACCTGCGGCTTAACTGACTGAGTACGGATCACACGCATGTATGTAACTACTCATCATATATATATATATGTGTGTGTGTTTATGTGTGTGTTCAGGTATGTGTGAGTATATATGTATGTATGAGTGTATGCGTGAGTGTATGTGTGAGTGTATATGTGTGTTTTTCACAGTACTGCATGCATTAATCAAATAAAATTCGTGTCGCATGGAAATTGTTGCCAACAGCAAGTGAACTGAACACAAACTTAGCTGAACTCAGTTAAGCCGAACTCAACTCAGCAATGTACAAAATACAACCCTGTCGGAAAATTAACTTTAGGTTTTTAAATGTAATTGAAACACTAGTTGACACTTTAATTTATGTTAAATATTTTTAAAACAAGTTATAATGGTTTTTGCGTGTTAATATAATTATTGTTATAAATCATTCTTTTTAATAAATAATAAATAATTCAAAAATCATTATTAAATATAATATATGAGAAGAATAACACAAAACTACTCATTATATCGAAAGCTCGACTTATGTCGATTAAAAAAAAAACGATTTCAGCGTTATAAATTCCATAATTATGGAGAATAATAAATTTATCTTAAAAAATCAAACCAAACCATCAATTTCAATGAAAACAACACAAAAACTCGCTTAAAAAAACTCATTAAAATGTAGAAAAGATGGATTAACCTTGCTGAATAAATCTTCTTATTTGAAAAATGGTCGGTTTCGCACCTTGAATTTCCTGATTTTCCTACCGGGTAGCAGGTGGAGACTAATTGGTGTGTATATTTTCACTCATATTTGATGGAGTGCAGCTATTCAGGCAGATGGTATTCGTTCTGAATTTCTTCGGTATTTCACAGTGAAGACCACGAGCTTCAAAATTCTAGCCAAACTATCTCGACACAATTTTATACTACGCCAAAAAATGTGGCTTGAATTACTGGAATTATTAACAAAGCAAAATCCCTTAGTTATAATAAATTGAAAAACATTTACCAAATTTCCACGAACTTCAGTAAATCGCTGTATTGCTGAAATAGCATGAAATTTTTGAATTTCAAATTTATTAATTATATCAAAAGCCAGCAAATCGAGCTCATATTTTCTCTTCACCATATTGATTGCATACATTCGAGCGCAATCGAATTGTTTTATTCAAAGAACATCAACATTTCTTTGCCGACTGACACTGACACTCTGGCGTCTGACACTCCGACGTCCGACGTCTGACGTCTGACATGCTGACATCATTACGTTGATGAGGTGAAAGTTAGTGAAAAAGAGGAAATAAAATTGAAGGCGTTCGATTTTCACCACCCAATGCAAAACAACTCCGATGACAGTTTCAATCAGTGAAGTGAAGTGAAGATTCTTACGTTCCACTTGTTCAAATCAGACAAGAAATATCAGGCCTATCAGCCTCAAAGTAGGCTACACCTTCTCGCAACAACACAAACGCACTTTTCTGTCAATTTCGCTAAAAAAGTGAAGCTCATTTTCACTACGCTGTTAATGGGTTTCTTTTCTTCTTTAAGCTGTTTCGAGGATGCAAACGAGAATTCGGGGGAAAAGTTCTCCACAGTAGAGCGAAGAGCGATTTCGATTCTCGGTTTTGTACGCTGATCTGTCATGTCAACGTTCTCAGCGGAGAGGAAATGAGAGCTGTTTTTTGGCCGCTGCGAAAAGCGATGAAAAAAGTATCAGATCGAGAGTTAAAGTCACCGTAGTGGGCGAGATGAGGGAGTCCTCGATGCATACGGTGGAAACTTGTTGTTGTTTTTATCGACAGGTACATCGAACATACGCAAGTGACATAAACACCCAGCTACACATATACCGCACACATACACACACACACTAACACGTGTTCATGTGCACACCCACACACATAGTTTCGAAACTCACTCATGATTCCTTAAATGCGCTTAAGAACTTTTAGTCTGCATGCCTGCCTGCATCGAAAAAAATAATCCTGCAGGGTGGGGAAAATGAAAAAAAGAAACTAGAAATCACATTGACTGCTGCAGGAATTAAATTGCAAAAAATGTTTCGACAGCAGCTCGGGTGACGCAAGAATGATTCGGAGATTTTCATTTCAGTGTATTTTTTTGATTTATTTCTCTTCTCCTTCAGCTCGATAGTGTGAAATGGCATTTTTTCCACGCCGAAGGTCGAAAGATGCATTTTAACCCGTTTAAGTTTACTATTGCATCAGTCACCTATTTTTGCATCGAGTTTATTTGCAACCTAAGCGTGAATTTTTCAACTTTTTAAAGTTTAAATTAATTTGTAAAAATTTCACTAATTAATAAAAATCCCATTAGTCTCGAAAATTCAACAAAATAATTGATATCTTATTTGAAATTTGTGATTGTTTTCTATTTAAATCTTCTAATTTATTCTATTGTAATTTTCTTAAAAATCTAATAATCTGAAAAGCGAAGAAAAATCGCAACATGGGAATATAAATTTGTCACTTCACATATTTCAAGCGCAAGGAATTCTTTTCAATCGTGTAAGACTTCAAAAGACTGCGGTATTCAATCTTTCATATGGATTTTCTTTCTGTACGAAATACGAAAATATAAGAATCCATTGAAAGTATTTTCGATGGCAAATGAGAAGGAGCCGAAAACCGGATAAAAAAAGGGAGAAACAAGAAAGAATTGCAGTAAAAGGCGAACGAAAATAGAGTAGAAAAGCTTAAAATGCAAAAAAAGGAGGAACCATCGACGGATTTTTGTAGCATACTTTCGGGCATCAAAATACAATCAACACCAACAGCCTGCGGTTATTTAAAACGTCACTGAAGTAAAAGCAAAAGGGTTAAAATTACAATTCTACAGAGAAGTAGAAAAAAAACATGAAAATGAAATGAGAGAAAAGCTGTGGAAAAAGAAAAACCCTAAAAAGTGATCAACAAAATATTACAAAAGCAGCATAAAGTTGTTCGAACGATTTTTCAATTAGTTTATGAAGCTGACACATGTTTGAAAAGCGAGTTGAAAAGAGATTCGATAACATAAAAAAAATAAAGGGAAGCACAAGTGCTAAAAATGGAATAAAAATACTATTGTAAAACTGGTGGAATACTAAAAAAAGCCGTCAAACCCTATATCAGTAATAATTCAGCACTTTCTTTAAAAACCAAACATTTAAAAATAATAATTACAAACCTTTCACAGATGCGTTTCAGCTTTCGGTGTCAAAAATAACCTCAATATGCGCTCAAAAGTATGCAACACTTTTTACTATTCCTTCTACGACGATACTTTGTGCTCGGTTTTGTGTTTAGTTTTGGTTTTATCCTTGTTTTCTCTTCTTTTTTTCGTGTGGCATAATTTAAAACCGGCTTTTTGCTTTGAAACTTTTTTATTGCATAGTAATGAGTTATAAATGAAGGGCGGCGCAGTGAAATCGAGAGCCAGAGAGCCGAGCCTCAAAGTTGTTTCTGCCTTTTTAATTAGATTCTCGAATCAGTGCAGGCTTCAAAAGTCTTTGTTCCTCCTCGTTCTGTTGTTGTTGTTGGTGTTGTTGGTGTTGTTGGTGTTGTTGGTGTTGTTGTCGCCGCCTTTTATGTTTATTTCTCCACAACCATTTCATTTGCACACAAATTGAAAGTTCCGCCCGAAGCGATACGTTGAATTAAGTTTCCTTCATATTTATACAGTCCTGCACCCTGCGTCGGCTAAACGCTCTACGCCCATGGCAGTGGAAAAGTTTCCCTTTAAGATGATGATGATGATGATGATGATGATGATGATGATGACGACGATGATTTACTGTAGGCTCGACTGCCTCTCAGAGTCCGCAACTTTGCGGTTTCTTTGCTGTCCCTGCGTCCTTCTGTTTGTTTGCTAATTGGTTTTGGGTGGCAGCAGCTCGTTTTTTCTTTTTTCATTTCTTACTTCAAACTCGTCTCTGCTCTTCGAAGAGCAGGATTTGACCTCTTTTTTTCTTAACCGCAAGTCATTCATACTGGAGGGAAACGCTTTAAAATAACTTTCTGGCTTTCTGGCTTTCTGGCCAAATCAGCGAGTATTTGCAGCGGACTCAATGTGGTCGAAATGTGGCGCAACTCCGTTGAAAACATTGTTTTCCAGAGAAGGTTCATGTTGCTCGTTAAGCTGGCCTTAAAATATTTTCTAGCTGAGTGCTGAGTTTGGCAATTGAAGGCTTAGAACTTTAGAAATGCGCTAATAAAAACTTCGTCCTTCTCAGTTTTCGCTCAAAAATTCATTCACTTCTCGAAGTTTCTCGGAAATCTTTTCGGCGAATTCTGCAAAGTAGCTACTTTGTGATTTTAATTGAAGTCGCCTCTTAATGAAAGGATCAAGGCGATTATTTCAATATAACGCAGCAACAGAGGTAAGGATTTCAAATGTATTTGGCATTCTCATCTAATTTTATGCTTTCGTTATACTCGAAAATCGTTATTGTATTCATTGTAACACTTGGAAAAGTTTCAATTATTCGTTGTATTCTCTTATGCTCGTTTCATCGTCACTATACTCGTTGCATTCTCTTATGCTCGTTGTATCGTAACTATACTCGTTACACTGCAAAATCTTGTTACTATTTTAATCGGTAATAATTCCTGTATTTAATGTATTCGAAAGGCTTTACTAGAAAATCGCTATTTTATTATTTCATTTTACTAGAAAATCGCTATTTTATACGTTTTGCTTGAATGTCGATACCGTATTCGTTACATTTAAAAATTTACTTGTTACTGCAATCGTTAAAAAAGTGTCTGAATTTCTTTTAAATGCAAATGTATTCGTTGTATTGCAAAATATTTTTTGTTTTATTCTAAAAACGTTCCTCTATTCTATTTGAAAGTTGTTAATTAATTTTAAGTTGTTAAATTAACGTCATTCGTTACTCGAAAATTATTCTTATTAATTTAATTTATATTTCTTTTATTATTCTATTATTTAATATATTAGGAAATAAATATAGATTACGTCACACTTGACAATTTACTCGTTACTACTTGATTGTACTTGATTGTACTTGAGAATTTACTCGTTGCGTTGCTCTATAGTTCTACTCAAAAACCGATACTATTTATATTGTACTCGGGAATATACTGGATACTGGTTTCGTTGTACTCGAAAACTCAGACTGTAATCGTTCTATTAAAAAGTCGCTACTGTATTCGTTGAAATGAACTCGTGAGGCCCCATTCGTTATTTAAACCTAAAACGGAGACGCTATTCGTTATTTTTGCATATCGTTACTTTCATTCGTTATTACAGATAAAATCTAAGGCTTCATTACTGTTATCATTGTGACACTATAACTTTTTAATACTTATAACTTTTGATACTGTATAGTCATTGTATTCGAAATCGATTTTTTCTCTGTATTCATTCCTCGCGAAGATTTATCGGCCTACTTTAGGCATCAAGGTGCTCCAGGAAAGAATGTGGGTCATGCAATAGAATCCTCCAAGAGTTGCTATAAATCAACGTGATGTACGCAATGTTTGCAAAAGCGTAGTGTAAGTAAATCTGTAATCTGGGAACGGCTCGATACTCTAACAACATCCTTCAACTACTTACGTATAAATTGAAGGACTTTCTTCACATCTTTTTTGTCCACCTTTCCCCACTATTTTTTCGTTTCGTTGAGATTGGGGTTCAGGTTGTTTGCCTTGTCAACCAAGCGTCTGACATATTTATTGGATTCATCACGTCAGCGTTGGTGGAAGTGAAATCCTTCTCAGCAAAAGCAGTCGGTATCCAGCTTAACTACAGCAAACAACGGTAGGATACACCGAGCAAGAGCCCTGTCGGATTCTCCCACTCAATCATGTGAATTACCTACGTCGGACTTTTTATTTGTCTCTTTGCTTGCATTAAATTAGGTTGCTGTCATCTGATTCTAACACTGGCTGTTAAATGTCGCAAAAAGTAAGATGTGGGTAACGGTAAATTTCTTTGTCAGAAATAGAAAATTTACTAGTTTTAAAAAATTAAACACTTAGATTGGATTTTACGGTTTCTTTTTTCAGAAAAGCTTATGAAAATATTGAATTCAAAGTCGCTGCTGTAATCGTTCTACTACAAAATCGTTAGTGCACTCGTTGTTTACGAAAACTGTAAAACATCCATTGTACTCGTTGAAATAGATGAATTGTTTATGTTTGGAATACGCAATACCCGCTGTACATTAGCTCTACGTCTTCCTTATATTCCAAATCTTGCATTTATTCCGTCCTACTAGAAACTCGTTACTCTTTTCAGCGTACTCGTTATTGCCTGCTGTATTCGTTGTATTCGAAGGTTGCTAGTGTTTCTTAATATTTGAGATTTTATAGTATTCATCGTGCACAAGATTGATTCCTGTTCTTAGAGGACTCGAAAATCGTTACTGCATTTGTTACGAATCTGCTAAATCATCAGTATATCGGTTGTACTCGAAGATCTCTACAGTTTCATCATATGCGAATTCGTTATTGTGTCCACTAAATACAAAATTCTTTGCTGTTTTCACCGTACTCGTTAGTTGCTACTGTACTTGTTGTACTTGAAGATAGTTGCTTTCGAAAAATCGCTATTTCAATCATTTCATTCGAAAATCGTTAGTGTTGAGTGAAAATACGAGAACTACTTGTAAAATTGAGCTTAAATATTTGTAAAAATTTCAAATGGATTTGTAAAATCTAAAAACTTTAGGTTTTGCCCTTTCAATCCTTTCGTTTCTCGAAGGTACTCGAGAAATGAATTTTTCTTTCAATTTCAACTTGCTGGAAGGTTACTCGAAACACACGTAAAAACATGACAGGTTAATTAAATTCATGTAAGGTGAAAAGCAGCATGTGGTTTTCTTTTCATGTTACTACAGGAAAATCTCGTTTCTACTGAATGCAGTAGCTGGCAGTAGCAGAGATCTTAATTGGGAAAGAAACAAATTAGTTGCATATTTTCAAACGCTTATTGCACACGTACTTTGCAGAATTTTGAATTTCTTTCAAGGCAGCCATCCTTCCACAGGAGTCGCACACACGCGCAGGAAATTTTCAGCTGATTTAACGTATTTTGCCAACGGGAAAGACCTTTTGCGAATAATTTGCATACTTTAAGCCGCTTACGGTCATGGGTGGCTAACTGAGTGGGTAGAACGGGTTCAAAGAAGCGAACTTTCTGTGCACGTCAAGTACGAAATTTTACGCACGTAAGAGTTTTCAAGCAGCTAATAACAGTTGGCAAGACTGGCAGCTGAGAGGGCTAATTCCCTAATTATTGGCATTAAAGAGCTCGTGTTTTCCAAAACGAGTAACTCGAATATTTGGTTTTGCGTTGTGCTTCGCTTTCGCTTATTTTACTCTATTTTCTCTTTTCTTCTTATTTACTTAGTTTTCTTTTTATTTACTTATTAACAAAATCTTGTTTTATGTCAAATTTCCTATTTCGTTTACTTTGTTTTTTCGTAACTCAGCGTCTGCTGGGCTCTCCGCTGGATGCCTTTTAAAATTTATTCGCATTGCTGTGAAGTTGTCAGAAACAGAACGAAATAATTTACCATTCGCAAGGAAACTTTATGTCGCCCACTGCGTGCTGCGCTAGCCGCCAATCGAGAACAGGAGTTGATGAGTGGGGGCAAGTATTTCCCTTTGAAATCAAACGAAGCGATCCCTCCCACGTTAATTTCGCCCTCTTCGCTGTCCTAACACAGAATCCTGGCGGCTTTGTAGGCCAAGTTGGTGAATTTTTCTTTGAATTTGTTTCTATGTCGTCAAGGTTTCCAAATGAGCGGGAATCGAAGAGGAGAAGGAAATATCCATGAGATTCTTTAAAGTTTCGACAAACCAAATTCTGAATTTCATTTCACCAACCTACTTTTGCCTAAAAGACGACGAAGAAATGGTAATTTTTGATCTGTTGTTGCCCGTAAAACTATGCAATGAGTTTTTTAAATTTTCAAATTTTTCAAGTTGATTTTTAGTTAGTTTTTTAATTTATTTGAACTTCATATAACGATGTAATAATTTTGTGGTCAGTTTTTGGCGATTCTAAAGGGGGATTTTCTGATCATAGTTAAATATTTAACATATTTCAATCTTTATTGTAAATATCTTGTTTGTGATTCATAAAATAAAATTGTTAACTTTCAAGTATTTATTAATGCTCTGAAGAGTATGCAACACTTTTAATTGATTTTTTAGCTTCTTTTAAAACTTTGTTGGCATCTCCACAAATATGCAACAATTTGTTGAGAATTCTGGACATTTTTCATTAGCAATTAAACGCTGTTTTATAGTTGCTTCAATAGCGCAATTAAAAATATGCAACATTTTTTGCAAATGCATACCATGAAAAATATTTTCGATGATAAATTCTTCTCGTGACTTAAATTTTAATTGCTACACAATATGAAAGATTATTTTACAAAAATTTATTAATCGAATATTTAACTATTTCACTTTAACTATATTAATTAAGATCATGCGACAGTTTTTGGAATCCGCGGTAGAATTTGCGGTAGAGTTTTTTTCGCGGTGGAAATTTCCATAAAAGTGAGAAGTTCACAGTGCGGTTTATAATGGTTAAAAAATTGTATATTTATAACTCTTACTCGTATTCAATCGAGTCCAGTATTGTTGTTCGTTTAATTTATTAATAGAAAACAGTCAAGGAGTCACAAATTCAGATCTGCCTGCCCTGAGTGAAGCCATCACGTGGAAATATAATTGTATTCAAGTCAGCTTTTAGCTGATTGAAGGTTGAATGTCATTCACATTTCTTTCGTTTGGTGTTTTGTGAGAAGAGGATGCTTCGCAGTGGGTTTCAAGGACTAAAATAATCTATTTTATTGGATTGAGTTTTTTGTTAACAAAAAGTAAAGAGAAAATAATTTGCCGACGCAATTTTAAAGGTAATCCATCATATTTTTAATATAAAGAAAGCGGCGAAAGAAAAAGAATCAGCGGATTTTTCAAAGAAACACGCAATATATAAACAAGAAGTTAATATGAAAATAAGAATAAAAAGTATTAATAATAAATGATAATAATAATAACAAGGGAACTAAACTCGTTTTAGTCGAAGATACATTTTTAATTTATTAATAAACAAGATTTTATAAATTAAGCATGACTTTCACTTATTCACTTCAAGGGCGTTAAATAAACATTTTTAGAAAGGGTTGTGCGCTACAGTTATTTTCTGTTTTATCGACAACAGCTGCAGTTCTTCCTGTTGAATTGTATTTCAAAAGTATTTTTTTATTGTTTAAATTATTCTTTCTATTATCCTTTATATTTTTTCTTATTCTGTTGTTTTATGATTGCTTTTGTTATTTAAAAAACGAGTAAAAAAACACGTAAATCTATTTTCCAGCTATTTAACACAAAGAACGAAATATTCTAGTGTATTTTCCTCATTTACAAAATGGCTGTCCGTAACAAATAACGAAACCCAGTAGGAAATCTTACCTTCTTCGCTGATGACTCAAATATTCAGAAGAACAATTAATTATTGCTTGTGCGAATCTTAGACTTACCTGTTCTGAGAAGAACTAAGGAAATTGGCATACAAAGAATTACTACAAACTGAAAATCCTTTCGCGAGATATCAAGGACTTCATAGAAAAATCGTTTCTCTTGATATCATTTTGCAGCAAAGTTTTCATTTCATATATAAGTTCACTGGATTTTATAGATTGAAATTATAGATTGAAAATGATTGAGATCTGAAATTCAAGTAAAGTTCTTAAAAAATAGCGCTACTAGTTAAAATCAACCATTTTTGGTGGCGGTCTCTTGTAAACTAAATTAAATATTTACAAATTAAATGTGCAATAATAATTTTCTTCCTAGAAATTTGTGAGAGTGGATTGCAAAAACTGTCGTTTTGTTTTTTTCGTTGTGGAATCCAGAGTTGTCAATTAACGTAACTTCAACATAGTTAAAATTGTCATACGATTCTTCTAATTCAATGTGAGATTTTTTTATCACTACTTTGATTTCACGATTTTTCGCATCAGTTTTTCCTAATGGGAAACTCGCACACGAAATCAGCTAACCGTACAAATCGTAAAAAATAAACACGTTACTGGCCATTTAGTTTTTTTACCATTCATTTGAAATCAGCGGGGAGTATAATTTTTTCGCCACTGTTTTCAGTGAGTTCTTCCATATTAATTTCAAATTTGAATAACAAAAAAATTAATAACAAGAAGGCGTTGGCTTGAAATTTAAAATGTGGTTTCAACTGTGTAGCGAAAAGCGAAAATCTTATTTTACTGGATTTGAAAGGATTATAGAAGATTTTTCGCTTTTACTTTTAAAAACAAAAATAAACGAAAAGCTTAATTTAAGCCCTGTAAAAAAAAAGAAAAGCTTTAAAGCTTTCAGTAAAATTATCGCAGTGTAAGAAAAACTTATACTTTTTATTTTTCTGCTCTTATTGTTTAAAGAACTTTTCAATAAGAACATTTTAAAATTTGCAACTCAAAGCTTGCAAGTGAAACAAATGTAAAACTTCGTCATTTTATGGTGGCGGATTTTCTTTTACATTTTTTCTTGGCGTTGCAAGGCTCTCCTCACCGAAGTTAATTTTCATTTGAATTCCTCACTAGATTTTCTACCGGAAAACAGAGATATTTTCAGCACCAATGGAATGTAATACGAAAATAGCGGCGGCAAAGTTGGCTGTGCATCAAGTGAACTCGAAGAAATTTTTGTGCTTCATTTTGTGCTGCGCCTTCTGGTTCAGAAAATCAAGTGGGCTGGCGCAACAATTGCAACAGTTGGTTAAAATGTGGCTCAAACTGCTTAAGTGATTTAACGGGTGGGATTTTGGCGAGGTTGGGCAAAGAAGAGGGAGGACGCAAGAGTGCACAAGAATAAATGCTGCTACTTTGAAAGAAGGCTTCAGCAAGAAAACAAAATTGAACAAAAATTGTTGCTTCTGCTTTGCTTGTCGTTGAGCAGCTGGCGGGAAAGTGTTGCATACTTTTGGGCTTCCAGGCTTGCTGTGGGCGTTGAGCCAAAAGCGCCACTTGAAGAAAATTATAACAATTTAGCCTTCCGACTGAAATTGCTCTCACTCAAATTAGTTAGAAACTGAATTATTTTGTGGATTTTGATGAAATTCCTTTGCCAAAGTTTACCCCAAATTTGAAATTGTGATGTAAATTAGTTAAAAGTTTTAAAAGACAACAAATTCATTATTGGTTTACGTGTGAGTGAAATAACTTTTTGGCAAAAATATCATTCTGTATTTTTAGACAGTCTCACAATCTGCTCATAATTTTTCGAAAAACTGTCGCCTAAAATTATGCAATCAAATATTCGTCCACATAAAGAAGAACTCAGGATGCGGCGCTTGAACCCAATCGTGTGTGCGTGTGTGTTAGAGAGTGGGAGTGCCTTAATTTTGATAAAATTAATTATAAATAAAAAACTAATACATATTCTCTGTGATAGTCGTGATGGACAACAATAACAGCGCTAACAGCGTATTTCTTCTCAAGTGAATCGTTTAAAAATCGATTTTTCCGAGGTAACGCGCTCTTTCGCGTCTCTCTGTCTCTTTCTCTCTGCAAACTCTTGTATTTTTGAGCCATTTCTCCTCTATTATTGATGTCCTCTATTCTATTTTGATACACACAATTCCGTTTTTTCCACATAAACTTCCACTTGATCTAAGGCATTCGTTAATGTGCTTCTCTGCTTCCTGTTGAATAAACCTGACAAAACGTGTCCTTTGAAATTACGGTGACCTCGTTCCTGCTGCCTTCGACAGCGCATGCGTTCCTCCCTCTTTTCTATTGTTGCGGCAGGTATTTCCGGCCGTCTTCCCCTCAATATTTTCCCCTAATGCGGTTGTTTTTTTATATCACTTCTTTGTTGTTTTCAATAAAGTTTGTTAGAATGTTTCGTCGTTGTTGGTGTTGCTGTTGTCCTCGCTGTTCTCCCCTTTTCCTGCTGATAAGGTTGTTTTTTTCTCTGGTTTGTGTTATGAGAGTGGTTGTTTTTGTTGCTGTTATTGCATTACAGATAATAAATGAGTTCATATATAGGTCGACCTTTGTGCCACCAGCAAACATCGGCAGCGGCAAATGCAAAAATGTAAACTCCGTCAACAAGTGATGGTGTGCCGGTTGAGAGTTTTTAATTCTCTAACTAGATGAACTTGTTTCTAAGGACACTTTTAACCCTTTTGTGAGGGAATTTGTCCATACCGACGGGAAAAAATACGAGTTTGTTATGGTTTTCAACAGAAAAATGTGAAGAACATATTTCGTCTTGCCTCGCCGTGGGTTTATGGCGATGTAATGTGGAATAATAGGTCCCAATATGCCTTTTGAGGGATATTTATTAGCACAGGTACAAGGGTTTATATGCATTCGGAGGGCTGCGTTCAGCAGTATCAACAGAGTTTAAGTACCATGTAGGGTGTTGGAAATATTCGCGGTGGAGAAATAACTTCTTTCACCATATTAAAAACACTATTACACAGTTTTATAGCGATTTTAGCGGAGACGGTAGAGAGATTTCTTACGTAGCGCGTGTTCACAGTTTTTACTGAATATTTTACTTGCTTGGTGCTCCGAGTCATATCTGCATCTTCAGAACTACTGACTTCGTCAGAAAAAAAACTATTTGCTCACTAAAAGCGCAACCAAATTGGTTTAAAAATTGGTTCACTAATTAAATAATTGGTTTCTAATTAAATATTGAAAAGACGATGGCGATGGCGAAAAAGTTTCGTTGCAAGAATTTAAAAACGAAATATGAGTATGTTTGTGTATTTTCAATCCAGCGGAAAAGCGTCGAAAAATGTTAATTCCTCAAAAAGTTCCGTAGATGTCAGAAGGAACCAGAGGTAATATTAAACACGGCATTCTAGTAAAAGTAAGTGGAAAATGAAGGCTACGGTAAGGTTTTCACAGGACTGAACATGCAATGAAAATTTGTTATTGATTGAAAAGGGGCGAAATTGGCATTGAAATATTTCGTACTCAAGTGCGTACTGAACGGGGAGCCCTGCAGACGTTCGACAACAAATTTAGCCACGTGTGGGGCATTTTTTCAAAATACGAGTTATTAAATGCAGGAAAGGGTTGTTATTGTTGTCGTGGTTGTTGCTGTTGTCGTGGTTGTTGTTGTTGTGCGTGTGGTTGCTGTTCTTGTTGTGGTTGTGGTTGCTGTTGTTGGTGGTACTGGTGGTGGTGGCGTTATTGTTTCGTTGTTTATGTTTGTCTGTTAGTTAATTAGATGGTTTGTTTGATGTTGTTGCTGTTGTTGTTATTGTCATTATTGTTGTTGTTGTTGTTGTTGTTGTTGTTTTTGTTGTTGCTATTGTCGATTGTTAGTTGTTGTTTGCTTGTCTGTTTGTTTCTTTGTTAGCTTGTTTGTTTATTGTTTTTGTTTTTGATTGTTGCCTTTGTGTTGTTCTAATATTTTTGCCACACACACACATATACACACACACACACACATTTACGCTCCACAAGTTACTGTATACAGCTACGTTTTTCTAAATTCCATTTCATTTTCGCTACAACAAACTGAAGTTCATTGAGAGCAAGTGAAGCGTATGTTTACGAGTTCCATAGTGCAGTCCTGCTACGTGTCTGTGTGCATGCGAGTGTGCGTGTGTGTGTGTGTGTGTGCGTGTGTGTGTGTGTGTGTATGTGCTTGCGTGTGCATTGCTGTGTGAGTAAGTACTTCGTAGAGGTATAAAAACCCAGTTCCATGTAAGTGTTTGTACGAGTTGTTTATACAATTCTCGGCTACTTTCGTTGTTGTTGTTGTTGTTGTTGTTGTTGTTGCTGTTGCTGTTGCTGTTGTGTGGTTATTCGCAGTCATGTGAAAAGAAATTCAATGCAAAAGAGAAGAAAACACAAAATGAAATAAGTTCGCCGAGGAAATAATAATAAAATAATTAATAAATTATATAATACACACCGAAAAATCAGTATGTGGAGAAGTACTCGGCTTTGCGCGCAAGGGGTTCCAAAGGGCTTTCGGTATCGAGGTAACTGTGTCAGCAGCAGAAAATATAATTAAACAGCACAATAAAATGGCGTACATATTCCCCGAGAACCTATTCTGCCCTGGAAGAAGCTGTGGTAGTTCACTGAAACTGCCAAACAACTCTCACGAATTGTTGAAGTTTCTCAAATGAACGAATTCGTGTTGAAGGTGTTTGTTTTCCATGCTGTGTGTGATTTTTCACGCACATTCCGAAACATGTGTTTCCCCTAATTGTTTCGTCGTTTTTCTTGCATCTTCTATGACAGCTGCGGCTGCATAAATTTATGTAGCGTCCTTTCAGGCGCTGCGCCTGCCTGTGCATTCGAATGACGAATATTCAGGCTTCGTTGTTGTCTTTGTTACCGATATGGTTGCTCCTGTTTGTTGTTTTCGCTTCTGTGCAGAAAACTTTCGAGTACGTTTTCCCACTGAAGTACTATTGAACACGTACGCTGCTCAATTCTCAATGCATCGTGACTGTGAATGCATTCAAACGAAGCTTTCCATCAATTTTCCATCAATTTTCATTTACCTTTTTTTTCCACACAATACTGATTGTTTTTACTTTTCCCCATATATTGGGATATTCAATGGATATTCAAGTGGTGTTTGTGTTGGTTTAGGAATTTTCTAGTCTGGATTACTGCCTTCATTTCTATTACCGCCTAAAATTATGCAATCCTTGTTTCACAAACCCAAAAACTCACATTCAATAACTGGATTTTAATTAAGCGAGTGTAATTTGCATTCAAGCAGAAATTAATTGAGGTAAAAACTGTAGAATATATAGTGAAATATTGATTTGTTTTCAATATAATATATTCAACCCGACAAACATTGATGGCAATCAAAAGTGCTTTCTAAAAAACCTCGTAATTTATTAATTCATCAATTAATTGAACTCCCCACTTATTGCATTCACTGCAGTGTATATCCTCTCGATATCCACTTGCCTTTGAAAACTCGTCGAAGTGTTTGCCAGCCAGCCAGCAAGAATCAAGCAGCCATTGCAGGAGTATCAAAGATATGCATTCAAGCATCGACTACACTGCACATCAGACATACCAACATACGCACGAACTCAGTACCACCACCGCATTTTACTATACTGAATATTGAAGATCAGTGATTCCCAAGTGAGAGGAGTCAGAATAGTAAAAAAGTTTCTCTAATTCGGAAAAACTTTCCCCAATTCGGAAACATTTTCCCTATTTTGGTTGCAAAATATTTTAAAATTTTGAGTTCCATCGGCTTATTTTCCCGATAATGGAATTCTATTCTAAATATGCTCCAAAAGTATTTGGTAATCACTGATTTCAGGCGTTGTGGAGGAAATATCGTATAATTTCGAGCATCCCTAAAAGTAGACAACGAATCACTTTCCAGCGCAATGCAACAGTAGCTCCTGGAGAGCGAGGGAGGCGCTGCAGCGCTAGCAGCAGAGAACAACAACTGAAGTGCTCTTCGACAGCAACAACGAGACAGCAAGCGAACATTTCTGTCCGCTACGAAATATCAGGGACATTTTCGATGAATGATGGCCGTGATCACTAGAATTGAGTGCATTGAAAGTCAAACTGCAGCCAAAATAGACGTGTGCGCGCGTGTGCGTGTGTGTGTGTGTGTCAGCTTCTGTGTGTGTGTGCACTGAAGAATGTAAGCGAACAGATGCATTCATGCTGTTGGAAAATTTTGAGGTCTACTTTTTGGCGCAACAGGCAACACGAAGCACTTGGAAGGCTGAGTTGGGTGAACCAGAGGGTGGATGGGATGGATGTCTGTTGTTGGAAGAAAGTGAGTGGTTTTGCAGCTCGTTGTTGCTGTGGTTGTTTTTGTTTTCAAGTGCACACTCAACACAAACTTCTGGTTTTGCCAAGTAAATGTTATTGCAAGAAAGGAGCTCGTTTTCGCTTTATTGCTGTTGGCATTTTCATTATCGTTGGTGTGGTGGGCAAAATATCGTTTTAATTGAATTCATACGATCGACTTGTGCAAAACTGCTAAATTGTAAAATTTGTCTAGTTTTTCTGGTGTGTCAGCATTTACAAAAATTAAAATTAACCCTTGCGTGCCTTCTGTAAACTGTTCGAATAATTCTAACGTATTTAGCGATTTTTACAAAATATTACAATTTTACATAATAATAAACACGTGACTCATACATTTACTACGCCCAAAATTCTGCAGAGTACGTTTCCTCAAAAAACCTCGAAATATCCGCACTTATTTCAGACGGCGCACTAGTTGATCCTTGATAAACCACGAGGACATTAAAAGTGACTGCTTGGCAGTGAAAAGCCGACTGCAGATAATGAATGATGTCTGTAATGTACCATCACACGAACTTTACCATCAAACTGAGATAATGAAGTGAAAGCCGACACCTTCTTTGGGGATTCCTGGGAGAATCAGAGGACGCCTTTCAATTACTGGTGATTACAATGAAGCTTAAGGAGAAGAAATTGAGGAAGTTAGTTATTTTAATGAAATCAACTTCTCACAATTTCTTTCCGAGATAATTAGTGGTTGCGAGTAAAGTGAAGCAATCAACTTTGTTCTCTTAAAATTTCGAAATTCAACACCTTCCAATACAACCGGAATCCGTTCCAGACTGTGGATTAGAAGTTTCCACGGTCACAGGTTAGCCAAGCATAAATTACGGATGGTCGCCACTTCGTAAAACGTGCTGCGGCTTATTAAGATTCAACGAAACTCAGTCTGTAGGGCATTCGTACGCCCCCCGCCCTCCCGTGTAAAGCGGTCAACATGGTCACGCACACTTCTACGCTCAATCGTTGCTAATGAATGTCTTGCTGGCAGCAGCAAGCCAGGACAATAACGTGTTCTCGTTCTGGGACAACGTAAATTATCAAGCGTAGAGCGATATAGTACACAAATTTATTCGGGACAAGTTTTTATCAGCGGACAAGTGGGCTGGTTTATGGTGCAAAGTTCTCTGATGTTGTTAGAGTTATTGTCTCGAACCCTTTGAATGAAGGTGTACGTTTTTTAGGCCTAAATTATTATTTGCCTTATATGGAAGAAGACTGAGTGATCAGGAAAGAATGCATCGTTAAGAATTAATCGATTTTTGTCTCTATATTGTCAAAAAGGGGTCTTCAATTTCTAAATATTATTTAGATGTGTTCACAGTTGTAAGTGGAAACAAAAAATGCGTTCAAATTCGCAGGAAAGCTTTTATATTTCTCACTTAATTTGTTGGTTTACCAGTCTATTATATCTCGATACACCAGAGATATTTTAAATAATTTCGCGTGTTTCCAGAGACGAGAAATTTGTTTCGAGGGCAAGATTTGTGTAGACGGATAATCCGAAAATACCCCGCAAATCATAAAATATAATAAATAAGAAAAGGTGTTTAAATGTTTGAATGTTTAGATGTTTGTCTTGCTTTATAACTTGAGAATGGCTGCACCATTTGAAGGATTTGATGATTTGTATGAAACGTGACACATGCATAAAGCATACAACAGACTAACATAAAAATCGCAAAAATTGCTTTTAACTGACCAGAAGAGGCCTCTTTGCGCATGCAGAACTTTATATCATTGGAATGCAAGGTAGGGTTTTGATGTAATTTTCCTTGTTTGTTTGGAAATTTAAACCTCGGGAATCCTTGCTACGGCAAGCTTTCGGGACCTAATGTGAAGGGGGCAGTATTCACACTCTGTCAGTAATATTGTTGAATTGGTAAGTATAATCGAATTAAGTTTGTGTGAAATCGATCCAGCGACTCAGGAGGAGATGGAGGTGGAAGTGAGAAACCCACAAATATGCAATCACTTTCAATCATACTAAGATTTCAAGCAACAATTGATACATTTCTTTCTGAAGGATTAGATTTCTGAAGTCGGCAACACTTCAGTTACTCTCTCAGGTACTTTAAAGATTTTTTTGACCTTAACCTTTGCTTACCTGAATATAGCCCAATATAGCCCACTTTCTCGATAAGTACGAGATACACCTCAATAAATTCAGTACTCTATTTTAATGCACAAGAAATATATTGCATCAAAGTATGTATATCATTGTAAAACAGAGAGATATATTAAACATTCATAGGGATATTTTACAACAACGCCAGACCTCTAGGGAAGAAGGAAAAATTTCTTATGCGTTCTGTTACGATGTAATTATTTCTTATTACTATATTATTAATATAAAATATAATCATTATAAAAAAGAAGAAAGAAGATATTATAAAAGCGAATAATAATGTCATTATATTCGCAAAGTTGCGATTATAAAATTCATTAAAATTCATTCAAATTGCTCTTCGAATAAATAAATAAAAATAATATTGTATATCTACATATATATTGTAAATACTGGTATTACAATGTTTGCAGGTACAACAGCAAATATATAAAAGAGTGGAATATACAAAATAATATGTATTGTAAATATAATAATGTCACAATATGTAAAATTCTACCAAATGAGCAATTAATTATGTTCGAAAAAAATTTTAAAACTGTAATCGACTTACATTTTGGAGACTTCAATTTGTTGTTCACTCGAATGGTTATAACAAAAATTTGCTTCTTTTAAGAAAAACTTTAAAAGTGTTTTAAGATATTCTAGTTAAATATTTAATTCTAGTCGAAGATATATAGTTCGGAAACCTCTTTTTATGTTATATATCGTCCTTTGTTTTGTACTTTTCTAACTAGTAAGTTTTTGTTTTTATATTTTTGTGAAATGTTCAATATTTGAATTTCTTTAGTTTTTTGAATTGTTTTAAGAAATTCACTTGTTCATTTTAGAAGTTGAAATAATATTTTATTACAGATAAATTTAACAAATTGTTTTGAAGGTTCAGTATTTAGTTACACCAAAATTAGCCTTTTTAATCAGGAATTGGTTTTTAAGTATTTATTTTTCCAGTTTAACGTGAACTTACAAAAAGAAACGGAATTCTGAAAAACCTTAAAAATTTAGCGAGCAGTTTTTTCTTTAACTTTTCCTTTTAAAAACTCTTTATTGTTTCGCTCAAAAATGTATTTATTGTTCAACTGTTTTTTCCCACTTTAACTTGTTGCTTTCACTTGATGCTTCTCTTCTACTTGTTTTTTCTCTACTTTTATTACTTCCGCTCACGACAACCTCACTTGTCAACGGTCAACAAGGACTCTGCGCGCTCAGGCTCGAAGCAACAGGATATAAAGGTAAACTTTTGCTTTATCTGTCTTTCAAAAAATATGGCTTCCCAAGCCTTTCCTGTTGAATGCTACGATTCAAGCAGCACAAGCACACAAATTACGTCGAATCGTCTAAACTGACTGAGTGCGAGCAACGTGTTGCTCATGTTTTTATATCCTGCCAGAAGTTCGAAAAGCAGCTGAGCGTCCAGGACACTCCGTCGCTGGGGTCCATAAAGAGCGTCGGCCAGAGAGCGAGCCAGTGAAGAGATGCTGCAGATCTCCGAGCAGAAATCTGAGCAATCTGCAAATCGAAGTACAAAAATACTGAATAGAATAGAAATAGAAAATTATGTATTATAATTAATGCTAAAAATTATAATTAAATGATAAAGATTGGCTTTCGAAAATCTTAACTTTAAAAATTTTATAATCTTACATTTTTCATTAAAACTGAATTAATGAATTTTATTAATTTGGCTTACGCTTAAAATTATGAACTTAATTTGAGAAGTCATAAACTCAATTGGTGAATTTATGGATTTGAATAAGTGAATTAATGAATTTAAGAGGTCAAACCGTATTAATTTTTGAACTTGCAAATATAGAAGTTGAACAAATTACGAATTCTTGATTTTACAAATTGACAAATTTAATTAATTCGTAAACTTGAAATGTTTTAACTTATTAATTTATGAGTTCATCAACAGAAAAATTAATAGGTTCGTTTTTTTTCATGAATGTCTTTCATAAGCTCGTAAATTTTATCAGCTCATAAATGCTTGAATTCGTAATTCATGAACTCGTTTATGAGTTTATGAAAGTATAAATTTATAAATTAATAAACGTGTGACGATATAAATTTATTGTTTTATGAATTTATGTATTTATGAGTTCATGAAATTCGTCAGTTCATGAAATTAATGTAATGATTTGAAAAATAACTAGTTTATTCTCTAATAAATTGTATTAAAAGCCTCTCAAAATTCCATTAGTTTATTTTTTATATATTCACCTGTTGGACCCGCTGTCGAGACTTTGCAGACATTCGAAACTCTCTCTTCCTGTCGCTATCTCTCTCACTCTTTCGACTCTCTCTCTCTTTCTCTCTCTTTTGCTCAGCACATTTCGAATCGAATTTTTAATTCCAGAAAGTCTGCCGAATTTCTGCCTTCGTACAAAAATAGAGCGAACCTGAGTTGCGGCAAGAGCAGCGTATCTCGTGCCTGGTCGTGATAGACCCACTGGCACCGATTTCGCTCTGCTGCGAGTGCGTATCGGCTGCTGCTCGGCTGGAGGTGGTGGTGGTGGTTGTGGTGGCGGTTTCTGCGGGAAACAGAGTGACGTGTACGGCAGCCTTGTATGCGGACTCGATTCGCAAGGAGACACGCGCGAGTCACGAAGTCTTCGTCTAGCTGGTTGACGAGGAAGTCGCGAGCGAATGAGGAACATTTTGGGAGAGAGAAAAAATAAGAGTTGCGAACGTTACGGGCAACCTGAAGCGGTGAAGAAGTCTCGTGATGTTTTCTGCAGAACATCTTTACTTCTCTGAAGGGTTTTTTAAGTGGTATTCGTAGTTTCTTCATTTCCTCATTTATGATTACGTTCAGCTAATAGCGCTGGAACAGCAGCAGTTAATCAGGTATTCTTCGCGATATCATGGCCAACTTAAGCAGAGTTGAACAGCGAAGTCGTATGCCACAGCGCTGCCATGTTTTCGTCCTTACCAGGAACATGTGCTGGAAAACACAATCGTGTAAACAATACAACGCAACAGGATGGTCAGAGGAAGGCGTGGGGGGACGACAATCTTTCAGTAGAGTTTCCTCATCGTTTTTACCTGCGCTGAAGTTGCCAGCATGTTTCTGTGACGATTTCTTTGTTGCTGTTGTCTGCAAACCTGCTTTAATCAGCATGAAAAATTGTTTTGCAAGCTTTTCCATCGCTGTTTTAAATAAATTTATTTTATTGTTTGCTTTTCAATTTGAAGTTGCTCCTGTTTTTTCATATTGTTTTGTTCTTTTATTGTTTTTCTTCGATGACGCAGAAATTCAATTAAACTTAAAATAATTAAAAAGTTTTCCATAAAATTATGAAAGGCAGAATTTTTCTCTCTACAAATGTAAGGATCTCAGTGAAAAGTTCTAACAGAACTGATATTTTATAGCAAAAAAAAATGAGAGAGATGTGTTTAAAAACTCAACAAAATAAATAAAAAAATGTCATTGAATAATTATTTTCTGTAATTTGTTACAAAACCTGTTGTTTTCTAAAATTATGAAAAAATTTCTTTGACTTTAAAATTATTTATTAATTGATTTCTGAAACTAAAATTTAACATTTGACATTAAATTCGAATTTTTCGTTAATTGAATTTAAGAAATTTAGAAATTTTTGGACGTTTAGAAATTTTAATTTTTTTTCATTTTAATTCGAACTTTTAAAAAACCTTAAATATTTATCTTTCATTTTAATTTAGTTTCTATTAAATCTACTAACATCCTTTAGTTTTTCAAGTTTTTTTACTTAATTTCTTCTAATGCTTTCTAATTTTACCTTTTATTGATAACAAATTTACTTTCTTTTATTATTATTATTATTGTATTATAATCTTCTCTTTTATGTTTGTTAATTAATAATAATATAACTCATTATCTAATTTTTCTTCATAACTTTTCCAATAATTACTTGCAGTAACTGGCGACTTCTGAAATCTTTAGTATGTAATATTTATTTTTCTTATTAATATGAAAGGAAATCAATACTTTCTAAACTCTACTTCTCTCGATTTTTTCGCATTTCTCATTACTTTTGCCTCAAAGATATTTTCTCGTTGTGTTCTCTTCCGTTTATTCATTCATCTTTTATTTACTCCTCGCCGGAGAAGTAAGAGTCAACAATTTCCTAATAAGCTAAAATTCTCTCTACTTGCCTTTGAGTTCATTTTTCGTGGATTTTTTGTGACCTGCTACTCGGTTGTCCTCCGAACTAAGGAACTTCTTTTGTGTTCTCCGATCCATCCGCCTTTATTTTCAGCAGTTAGTCGTGCGTTATTTACATCTACCTGCCAGTAGAGGCAAGTGTTTGTTTTACACTCACACTTCAGCAGAGTCCGGGCTTTTACACGATGCCTGAAAGTATGCAGCACTTTTTCGCAATCTATAATGGCCATCTGCCTACAAATATTCCAGTACAAAATCTGGAGCATTCTTCCCTTAAATTTAAAGAAAAACGTTTTTTTTTTGCTGAATTCAAGTGAATAATCTCATTTCGAATTTAAGTACCATCCTATTAAGTCCCGTGGAACCATTTTGCTTCAATCGGCAGTAAAATTCTTTCAATTATCGTCATAATTTCGTAATTACAAACGATATTTTGAAAAACAAGCAAACGATTTTAAAAACGTCATGTCTGGGCGTCATATATGGCATGGAGTCATGATATTTGGTGCACCTCCTTCCATAGCAGAGGGCTATAAAACCTCTCCAACACCAAAAAAGTGGGCGTGGAATTACAAACCGCTATTGCTTGAAAGACTGTGTTAGGTACAACCATGAAATTCTTTGATTAAACTTAGGTTATCAATGTCTATACGACTCTCTAAAAAATGCAGTTGAAAACCTCATTTTTATGAATGACCTATTAGTGAAAAATAAAATGTTCTATATGATGATTACAGTTTCCTGAGGAGTTATTTAAAAACTAAAACTGCTAAAGCTTAAGGAAAATTTCGGCATTTTCGGCGACACAATGAGCATTTCGATATTTCGGACCAATATGTTCGGATATTTCGCTTAAAAATTGAGGCTTTCTTTTGGTTTACAATTTGAATTCGTAGACATCAGTATAGATTTGTGGGGATAAATGACAACACAAATGGAATGCACTATAATTATAAACATTTACCTATATATTTTTTAGCACGCCCGAGTGTGAAAATAAAAATAAAGCTGAGAATTAAGTGGTTTCCCTATAAGACTAAAAGCAACACGAGAAAATTCGCAGCTGCTTTCTGTTTTTATTTCTTTTTATTTCCACTTCCCTTTGTTCTCTTCGTGTGCACAGCCCGACCGCTGAAGTCCGCCAGCCTATGTAACTCGACTGCTTTTGTGACAAAAGGATGAATAATAAATCAAGATGTGTACACGCCCTTTGAATAATTCCACTTGATATTCATCAAAACAACATTACTTCCTATTTTTCGGTGAACAATTTTTTATCCACCTTGGCGTCCTTTTTGGGGCAGCATTCAGTTCACGGGAAGAGTGCATGTTTATCAAACAGGTGTACGTGAAGAAAACTTCCAGTACCACCAGTCTTTACATCTTAACTTAGAATGGAAATCAGAAAAAATAAAGAAATTGATGGCACATTAGTCTAATCCGTAACCTAATTCCTCTAATTGCAGACTACAGAGAGAACTCGCTGCCTCGAAATATTCCAAAGATTTTCTTTTAAGGATTTTTTGGGTTTTTTTTTCTAATGGAAGAAAGTTTTCTCTCTCCAATCAGTATTAATTAAGTACCGAATTAATGAAGTATCGAGTCAAGCATGAGAAACTGAAGCCTCAATGAGTTGCTTCATTTTATCAAAAAGTAGCATATAATTTTAGAAGACTACAAAGGATGCTGAAAGGTATTAAAAAATAATACGAAGTGCAAACTTTGTTGTCAGTTTCATTGAAAGTTTTCGCTTCACTGACTTTTAGTGCTTGACATGAATAAACTTAATATTTTTTTTTATTAACTACGCCTCCGTTTATTAAGTACGCTTCTCAGCAAGTGACGCTTCTTTTAACGGTAGCTTTGAAGTGAGTTATCGTGTGTCAGTTGAAAGCATGCGTCTCGTAGAAGGTGAAAATGAAAGATATACAAAGTTGAAGTCGCAGGTAGAGGAAGTTGAAGAGTCCGAGAAACTTTAAGTAGAGTTTTAAATTTTGTGAATGCAACAGTTTACTCATTTTAAGATGCTGTTAAAATATGGAAATAACAAAATATGTGCTACATTTTGAATATCTTTAAATCGGAATATTAAGTTTTGATCGATTTTTTTGTAGGACGAACTTGAAATAATTTTTATTTATAAAATATCCGGTAGTAACTGTAACATTTTCTGATTTGTTAATTTTTTTTTTAAGTTATTTTCTGCAAAACTATTAAAAGTCTGTCACCAACCTATAATATTTACATTGTTTTTCAAAACACAAATCAATTTTCTGTATTAAAAAAAATCGTACTTTTTAAAAAATATCTAGTTACACTAAAAAAAATGTATTCAGCGCGTTTAATAAAAGAAAGCTATGAAGTTGAATATATTCTAAAATTCTTAAAACAATGAATTTAGAATTCCAATCGAAAAATTTGAGAATTCATGTCCTCTACCATATTTTGAAATATGGAAACTAAATTGATAATTAGAAATTTTTCCAAGGTGTGAGGACTGCGACTTAAAAAAGATTTGTATTATTTGAATCAACCAAATTATTTAGAAGATATTTACTTAGGCCTCGAAACTCAAAAATTCATTGATGAGAACGTAAGTTCAGAGGATTTAAAAATTATTAAACATAATATTAGAGAATATAATGTGTAATTAATGTTTAAAAAGATTTAACTTCAATAATAAAACTTTGAAGTTTGAGATTTATTAATCCGATATACGCAACCCAAGAAAGCAGCGTATCTAACTTAACATTTTTATTAAAGAAGTTACCTAATTTATAGTAGTGGAAAGTAAGAAGCGAGAATACATTATAACGAAATTGAAGCTCTGTATTTTTCGCTTTCATGCTTGAAGTAAATAGATAAAACAAATGCTGAAAATTTCTGGTGTGAAATATACAACATGAAGAACGTTTGCGATGAGTAAATGTTTATAAACTTGTCAACATTCGTTTTTAATTTAATGACATTTCGTCAAAGTGCCGCAGAAGCAGAAAGAAAGTTTTCTGATCTTCAATTAATTAAGACAAAAAAATCAAACCGATTTTCAATTGAATTAACTGAGGCTATCATGTTTTCAGAAGAACTTTAAAATAGAAAGAAATGCAAGTTAAAACATGTAATGTTTTGTATAATTTAAATTTTTATGTAAATTGACTGATTTTTTACGAAATAATAATTTACGTCGTTTTGTTATTTTATATTATTTTAAATATGCAATGAATTAAAATACCTGTTTTTGCAAAACTTTATTTTCTTTGTTTATAAATAAACGTTAAATATATTTTTTTATGAACAACATTTATTACTAAATAAGGACACATTTACTTCTAAATGTAAAGATTTTTCTGAAGTAGAGGACACATTTAATTTAACGTCTGCGGCAACACTGTTAGAGCGAACGGAGAATCTTGACCCACTTCATCACAAATAAGTGGTAACAATGATTAATACGGGTACCTCCAGTATTGCCAAATTTATTAATTCAGATGATATCAAAACTAAACTAAAATACCTAAAGAACAATAAAAGTCAGTCTCGTGCTTTCTCTTGAATGTGAACTTCAATTGAATCATAAAAACAGTTTGTAATCTGATTACGCATTAAAAACGCAGTGTCATTTTAATCTTAATTTACTACGTCATAATTTATGACATATATATAAACTCATTTAATCGTTATAATCTTAACTTAACCTTCCACTTCTTAATTCTAATATGAATGACCTGCCCGATAAAAGAAGGCAGAACCAAACTGCCTCGCCTCTACTTAAAATCGCTAAAAATATGCTCTCCTGGACCCAAATATCTAATAATCTAAAGAAAGTAATGATATTCTTATTGCCCGAACAGTATACAGCAGCCGAAAGCAATGTCGATTAGAATGTATCAACATTTGTAATACTTAACTATTTTTTAATAGATTAAATTATATTAATTAAAATTGCCTATTATTGAATTATTGGCTTACCACCGCCGACGCCGCAATAATCCTTGATTCAGGCGTAGTCATCCGGCAAAATGTAGAAAGGTTTCTCCATTTCTTTTAAAAAAAGTAAATTCATGGACATTCTCACTCCTCTCTCCGTTGTGAAGCAAATTCACGGACAAGCCAATGGCAAGGATGTTGCCACCAGGTCCGAGAATAATCCGCAAAACATCCCACATCCTACTATTAATAAATCCCAATCTATTTCACCCGAAAATTTTAAAATCCCACCTAAAAATTCTTCTAAACGTGTAAGATCCCAACTTGAAGCAAAGAACAGAAGCAAATCGACCAATAAACTGCATAAGCATGTTGATCGTAATACTGGAGGAAGCTTATTGTATTCTAACGCGGAAGAATAAATCCGGAGAGATTAATAATCTGTCAACAATTAACTAATTCTGATTATGAAATTTTTCTTCTTACCACGAACCACGATTACGGGAGAACGGAAAGAGGTATCGCAATAAAATTTGGCGTAAATGTTCTTTGTTATGTAGGGCAGCTTAGGTTTAAAAATTATTGTCGGAAGCTTCTTTGGACCAGTATTTACAAAATTTATTCGCCATTTTGCTGATTTGGTGGGTCAGAGGAGACAAGACAGTGAATATTTCGATGAAAATTAAAGCCGCAGAAAGTTCCGATATTAGACCAGATTTTTGATATTGGGGTTCAGTGATTAATACTTGATATAAAAACATTAATAGTGGATTTTTTGGCGCATTTGAGTTCTAGTTTGAATGTTGCGTTTGCTTTTTTATATATCATGTTTAAGGATATTCCAAAGCCTGTTCTTTTCGGTTTTTAAGTTGGGTGAGTTTCTTGAGCGGAGATTACTATACAGACAATATTAAAATATATTGTATAAAATAAGAAGAAAAATTTCATAATCAGAATAAGTTAATTGTTGACAGATTATTAATCTCTCCGGATTTCTTCTTCCTCGTTAGAATACAATAAGCTTCCTCCAGTATTACGATCAACATGCTTATGCAGTTTATTGGTCGATTTTCTTCTGTTCTTTGCTTCAAGTTGGGATCTTACACGTTTAGAAGAATTTTTAGGTAGGATTTTAATATTGTCGGGTGAAATAGATTGGGATTTATTAATAGTAGGATGTGGGATGTTATGCGGATTATTTTAGGAACTGGTGGCAACATCCTTGATTGGCTTGTTTGTGAACTTGTTTCGCAACGGAGAGATGAATGTCGGTGGGAATGTCGATGGAGAAACATTTCTAACAAGTTTCAGAAACCTGTGCCGAACGGTTACGGCTAATTCAAGGATAATGGCGGCGGCGTTGGTAAGTGAATAATTTAAACAATTTTTAAATTTAAACAATGATTAATATAATAATTTAATAGACAAGTAATTATTACAAAATTTTGATACATTCTTACAATCGACGTTGTGTTTCGGCTGCTGTATTCTGAAATTCTACTCTACTGTTTAGACTCGAGTCGAGCGATAATCACAACTTGAAAACAGTAAGCAAAAATGTTGCACCCCAAGAATTCCGTGGTAACTAATAAAATCACCTTCATAGGTGATTTTAAAGACTAGTATTTTGCATAACTGCTTTATTAAAAAATTGCATAAGATGAAACTCCAGGTGCTGCGACAACTTCAGTGGTCCCCTTCCTGTTTTCAGCGTGTGCGCAAAAATCTGCACCCTTTTAGCTTTAAAAACAGTAGGAAAAACTAAAAAGTAAAATTAACGTCGTTTCCAAATTTCCATTTTGTATGGAAAATTTTTAAATCTAAAAAATAGATTAACATCTTCGCGATTTAAAAATAGCAGTCACTGTTTGGAACGCTATTCAGAAATCAAGGGATCAAAACTCTAACATCCATCAGATGATTTCTTCTTTGAAAACTACAGCAACGAGCCAAGCTGCGCCGTAGTCACTCCTTTCCAATAATGAGATCAGTCATTCTGTGGTATTTTTATAAATGCGTGAACACATGTTTCCATTTAAGGAAACATTTGCACACGCATTCATAAAATCACTACAGAAAATGATCTCATTAATGGCAAGAAAAGACTAAGACGCAGCTTGGCTCGCTTCTAATCCACTCAACCGCGCTGACTCTACTTATCCACTGATGCGCACAAACTAGGTGTGAATCATATGCAAGGTGTCGTCAGTAGGAAATTTCTTCAGATCAGAAGAAACATGGCAGCCGACGCTGCTACGTCGGCAGAGCGGAATCACGAGTTTCATTCGTGGCTGGTTAAACGCATCGTGTGCGAAGTGTAAAACAAAATAAAAATCAATTGCAAGAGAACGCTTCGTGCGGGGGTGGGTAACAAGAATGAATACAAACAACACGAGTCAGTGTATTTTGTTTTTTTTTGGGGAGTTTTGTGTATCTGGATCGAGTTTTCTGTTCTTTTAAAACGATTTGTAATGTTGCTGGTAGGCCAAATTTCTACGTTTGACTTTAGTTTAGTCGCTCAATCGCTTAGTTTGTGCAAGTGTTTTTTTTTCGAAACTGAACTTTTCCCTTTTTTTTCAAAGAACAGAGATGCAGATACGGAAATATTCCTCAAAACCACGTACACTGACTCGTGTTGTCTGCATTCATTCCAGTTACCTACTACAATAACTCAAATTACAATAAATAATACAACTACATCGCACAGAGAGGAGATTACATGGAATTATTCTGCATACGCATTTCCAAACTGGTTTTACATTTCGTCTAGCCAGACGGAAAGATTAAAGTAAGAAAATATGAAAGGCGGATCCTCGGATTCTGTCGTGGTACGAACTTGCAGCCATCTACAGCTGCAGTTGCAAGAAGGAGAATATAAAATGAAGGTTTATGTTGAAAGTGCGGTATACTTCGCATAGATTGACTATTATATTTTGCCAAATTGGCTATTAAATTCCTGAATATTTCTGCGCACAGTGAAAATAACAAAATAAATAATAAGTGAATACCTGGAAAAACAAATTATTTTTTCACCACTAGTAGAAGAGAAATATTTTTTCACCCTACTGCGTAAAAGTTTTTATTGAAAATTGTCTATTTTATAATGATAATAAAATAATGTATTCATAGATATTTTAACATGCGTGACATTTGAAAAACTCAACTCTAAAATTCAGTGAAATATGTGAAGTGAAAACGCTGCAGATACAGCATTCTGTTCGATTTAATCGAGATGTGTTATGAGAGAAAGGGAAGCCTCACGTCAATTAAAAAAATTCCAAAGCCATTTCATAATTTCGTGAAGTAATCAAATCACTCTCTCGTAAAAATACCATGAGTTCGCCTTTAAGAGTTGAGATTTTTTTCTCTGTAGTCTGTGATTCGCATGTAGTTTGTGAAAACTAGTGAAGAGTGGAATCACCGACGCGGTTTTGTATTTGAAGTTCTCCACTTCATATTTTTGGAAAGTTACCAATTAATCAAAAAAAATCAAAATCACACATTGATTTCTAAAGTTCATATGAAACATATAAAAAATGTGTGTTTGTGTTTTATATTTATGGACACACAAATTTTACACACTAAATTCATCAAGGCCTCACTTATCAGGGCCGATTAAGCCGAACTTCTTCACAAGCTACATCGAAATAATGAAAAATGATGGATGCCTGCCTACATCGAGGCCATTTTATAGGCCAAACAATTGTTATTCATCAAAATTCTTCATGAAGGCGAGACAGAACAACGCTGTCTGGATAAAAGAGGGTGAATTCCAAAAATAGATTCACTGATTCACCGCCAACTCTTGAGACGCGTTCTCTATTTAACTCTCTCCCATTGCAGCACCACTTTCTCTCTCATCACTCTCTCTCTCGTCACTCTCTCTCTCTCTCTCTCCTTCTCCTTCCTCGTTTGTGAGAAGAGAAAACAAACTCTTTCATTCTATGCTGGTTCGTGTTCTTTTTTGTTTCTTTTACTTGCTGTAGTTAAAAATAGTTTCGGTCATGGTCTCGGCCTCGTTCGGCGGCGACCGTTTGCGGTGTCTAAGCTCGTGCGTGCGTCGTGCGTTCCAAGGCGCAACGAGTTAACGAACTCAAGTAGTCCACTACTGGCATTAGTAACGCTAGTAACGCGGATACTGTTAGCAGGACTGACTTATCACGGATGAGGAACTGAGATGCCACATTCGCTTCTCTGGCTTTTTGTTTTTTCCAACTGCGTTCAGGGTTTTTAGCTCGTTACCTCGTGTTGATGGGATTTAAATGGTGTGCCACTCTGAATGGGGACGTTTTTTGCATGCATGCCTTCGGAGAGATGTGTGTGTGTCTGTGTCTGTGTGTGTCTGTGTGTGTGCCTGTGTGTGTCTGTGTGTGTGTAAGTTTATAGATGAGATTGCCAGTCAAAAGTTTTTATTTGTTTTTCCGAATAATTAAAAGCTGATTGAGTCACCTGCACTTCACCTCAAATGCTGTGAAATCTTCGTAAGAACTTTCAGAATGCTTGTGATGGCGACCGCATTTAATTCAATTAAGATATTCTGCAGTGATTTCTGAAGTCACTTCGGAAAAAGATGAGAACATCAACTGTATCATTTAACCTGTACGACAATAAATTCTTAGAACGGAGGCCTCGAATCATTGAATTAATGCGGCTTCATTTGCAGCTCTCAAAATCGTGCTAATTAATTAGAGACAATCACACACACCGAAGGCATATATTTGCGCAAACACCAACCACATTGTCGAGTCTGAAATCATCCTCAGAAATCCCTTACTCGCTTCGAGGCTTAGAAATCTTGTGTAAAAAGTCAACAAGGACTTGAGGAAATCACAATGAGGAATCTCGCCCGGTGCAGAACTCATTATTCTGCAGTGGTGAAGTTTAAAGCTCGAGCAAGGATATCCATTTAGCTAATTGGATGCTGTATCGCTGTATCGTGCTGTTCAGCCAGCGCTGATGGCTCATTTCATTATCTCGCATGCTGTTGGCGGAGTTAAGAGCTCGTTGAAGTTTTTGAAGACACATGCGAGCGAAGTCTTCAGTTTCATCCAGAAACTGTTTGTAGAAACTTGAAATCCTTAACCCAAAATTGGTGTTTCTTTAAATTTCAACAAAAATATTGCACGTTTTGAAGCTGTCAGCTGTGCAGAAAAATACTGAAGCTGTCTTGTAGTTTTCGTTGATTTTAAAACCACTTTATTAACTAAATAAAACTTTAGTAACGAAGTCTTTGAATGTTTTTAATCAGAGGCTTTTCTCAAATATAAATTAACTCCATGAATGCAATGAATTGTTTGGGTTTTTTTAAGATTCATTGGAATTCATGAGTTTAATTCCATTTTTTCTAGAAAACTTATAGAATTGATAAATAGTTTTACTGGAATTTAGAGACTTGAAATCTTCTTTAGCTCGTGGGGGGAGTCAAGTAAAATATTTAAATTATTTCTTACGGTTTGAGTAAATATATTGGAGTTTCAAGGACATTTGAGAGCTTTTGGGGATTTTAAAACTTGATTTTTCGAGTACGAAAAATTTCTTTAAAGCTTCTTTTGGCATAATTATTTGTCATGTTATATAAAATATAATTATTTTATTAATAAAAATAACAACAGAAAATGTCTTCTGCTTGCGAAGAATTGTGAGCATGAAATGCGTAGAAACAGCGAGTGGCATTCAATGGTGGGGCACATGAATCGCGATCAATGACAATTGCAGAGCATCATCATCATCATCTCCATCATCACCATCACCGTCAACATTATCATCGTCACTAACAACACCATCAACATCATCAACTCGATCAACATTATCATCGTAATCATCATTATCATCATCGTCATCATCATCATCGTAATTATCGCCACCATGGTCTTCATCGTTAGCAACTTCATAATCTTTATCACCATCATCATCACCACCATCATCATCATCATCATCATCACCTTCATCAGAATCGTCATCATCACCATCATCATCGTCATCACCATCGTCATCACCATCATCATCATCATCATCATCATCATCATCAACAACAGCAACAACAGCAACAACAACAATAACAACGATAAACCATGACAAAAAACTAGAATAATAACAACAACAAGAAGCGACATCAACTAAAATCTCTTCTTCTCTTCAAGCATTTCATTTCGAATTTTCTCTGTTCGAAAATCGTGGTGCGCTCTTCGAAGCTCTTTTGAATGCCGCATCTCTTTGCAGCCACGGCGTCCTTGTTACGCTGCTCCCAGCAATAGTTGTTGTTGCAGTGGAGCATCCGCAGCACAATCATCAGGTGGTGCTGCGGGTTGGCCTGCGTTGCCTGACGCCGACTGCCGCCGACTGCGCCGACTGCGGCCGACTGCCACCGACTGCCGCCGACTGCCGCATTGCATCGGCTGGCTCTCTCTCCAGCCCACTCCAGCCCTCTCATGGACTGCCTTACATAGCAAGCTAACGCGCAACAGTTTGCCAATTATTCTCATGTGGCTTTTGTTGTCAATGTAGCTGCTGCTGCAGTTGTTGTTGTCTTTGCTTGCCTTCTCTGTGTCTCCTTTTTTCTCCAGAATCGTTACAGTCGCTTGTTGCTGCTGATGGCCCGCTGCTGCCTCGTAAATGGGAGCGGGAGACCTTTTTTGTCTGTTTCAAAGTGGGTTACTTCGTCCAGGCTGCCAAATGCTAATGGCTGAAATGCTCTCAATTTTTTCATTTCATTTCATTCGGTTTTTTAATCTTCTGTGTTGCAATTTTTTCAATGTCGTTACTTTTACATTTACTGAGATTTTAGTGCGATTTTTTTTCTAAATTTGTTTTCATCAAAATAAAAGGAAATGAAATAATCAAAAAGAGTTTTAAGTAATCTAAATTTAATCAAATTATCGTATTACCAGATTTTAGATGAGTTAGGATGCGAACTTAGTTAATTTAATTTATATGTACTTAATTTTTCAAAGAAAACTTTTTAATTTTTTCGCAATGAATTAAATTAAAGTAAATGAAATTAAATTCAACCAACATAAATTAAATTTCATGAAATGCAATGAAATAGAATGTAATAGAATGCAATGGAATGGAATGAAATAGAATGGAATCGAGTGAAATGATATTAAATGAAAACAAATAAACCGAAATAAAACATAACAGCGATGACATTTCTTGCGCTTCTGTTTATTTTCTACTCCTGGTTTTTTCTTCCTTTTCTTTTTTCTTTCTTTCTAATAAGTTGAGTCTTTTTCTTTCTAATAAGTTGAGTCTTTTCAACTGCTCAAGCATCTCAAGCTCACGGCCAACTAGTTGAACTTTTTAGCCGCGATTTTTTAAAGTTGCTGCTGCAAAATAGTAAAGAAAATCAGATCGTCAAGTCGTTGAATGGGGGGGGGGGGGGGGGGGTGGGAGGGGGAAAGGAACGAAAAATTCTTGCTCAAAGTGACAAAATGAGTTACGTGAAGATAAATTGCTTTCATACAGCGTTCGTTGTTGGCGCAACAAACCGCAAGAGGGGAAGTTGATGTGGGTGTTGTTGTAGTTGTTGTCTCAGCGATAGTTTATTACTTCATTTAAACTTTTAAATTAATTTTATTCACTGCTTCCTCTTGTTGCTGACCTCTTCTGATTCTTCTCTCTTATTATTTAACAAATAAAGCTTTATAATTCTTTTTAGTTTCTTCTTTTTCCTCTTATTTCTTATGTTCCTCACTAAAATCCCTGCTGAAGTCGCAGTTTTCTTTCTATGCAAGCAAACGTAATTCTTTAAGAGAAAAAACCATTTTTCTCCTCTTTCAACTTCATTTCAGCTCAGTGTTGTGCCCCTTCTCCCGCTTACCAGACTCTTTTCTCTATTTCTGTTATAATATGCGCTCATTTCTAATAAATGCACCTCACAGTTACATACACGTGTATCACACACGCGCACACATTATTGCCTCTACCAACATATTGGCTCGTGTAGTAAAACAGCTTCGTCGTGTTTGTTGGCATTGTTGTTGTGTTTAAATGCAGAACATGTGACATTCATACCTCTGCGGAATTTATAACCATAAAAGAGCCGCTTTAACGCTCTTTAACTCTTGTATTAGTTGTTGTTGGTGGTGGTAGCAGTGTTGTTGTTATAGCTTTGCAAGAGAGACAACATAAATAGCGGGCTTTTTATTTCCATTTTATTTTTCATTTTATAGGATTTTATGTTGTTTCCTATTTTTTATTTGCTGTATTTTATTTCTTTCTCTATTATTTCCTCATTTTATTCTTGCGTTTTTCATTTGTGAACAACAAGTTTGTGGAAAATTGCGTTTTCCCGTCACACTTTTTTTCCATATGCGCGATTAAGTGTGAATGTGTTTCTGCGAATTCGAAATGCGAATATTTTCGTTGTTTTTTTTATTTCTATTAAAAGTGTAAAAAGCAAGCAAGTGACGTTTTTTGAGGTCTACTTAATTTCTTTTATTTATTTGGTTTCTTCTTTTCGCTTCTTTTATTTAATTTCTTTTATCTACTTCATTTGACTTTCTTTAATTTTTTATAAATTTCTCTTCTAATTTCTTTCATTTATTCGTTTTATTTATTTTTTTAAAATTTTCAATTATTTTTATAGTTCAGCGGTGGTGCTTACGAAGGACATTTAAAGCGAAAATCCGCCAGAGCACATTTTTTCTAAACAGTAGCCTGTGAAGATTACTGGAAATACAGAACTTGAAATAATTGTTCACTCTAAAGAGGAAAAATATCTGCTAAAAATAATAACTTATCACGAAAGCCTTCACATTGAGAAGTCTTATGAAGAAGTTGTAGATTCTCGCAGCTCTGTGAGGCTCCGAGTGCTTGTTGAAGGCTGTGAAACTCGCAATTTGCCATTGGTTTTCGCAGACAGTATCTGTGTGAATATTCTTCCTGCTTACGTGTGCGAGTTCTAGCATGAACACACATAAGCTGGCATAAGTGTGCGTTTGTGTCTGTTTACACGGAAGAGCTTCTCCAAGCCGCTTAGAATGTCTTAAAATCACCAGCAAGGATACGCTGAAAGTTTCTGCTGAGCTTCGTACCGCCAAACATACTGCAAAACATCATTTTAGTGGAAATGTTGGCCTAAAATAAAGCTAAAAGTCATAGAAAGACTTTATTTTTTTCGAGAAGAGTAAGACAAAAATTTTAGTTATTCAAATTCTAAAAATTTACCTTAAAAATTGCGTATTTAATAAGTCACACGGAACTATTTGCGAGTATATTAATTTAAAATTCTCCATTACTGCTTATTTTTATTAGAGAGAAATGTTGCTTTTTAATCCGATTGTTTAACACGGATACGAATGCACAATTCAATCGGCGCACTCATTCAGTAACAACGAGATTTCCGGGAAATGTTTACCGCAAACGCATGTAAGCAGCTTTTCATCTAAAATCTGGAGGCTTGAAGCCTGACGTCGACCCCAGCAGAGTTCAGATGGTATAAAGAAATAAACTTACTTGCACCGTGTTTTTTGTTTGATGACCTCTGGCTCACAAGATTCCTCACAAGAGGATGGAAAAGCAGAATACAATGAGATTAAATATAATATTATTATATTATCTCATTGTATTCTGCAGTGTTTCGCAGTCAAGGCTAAAAGAGACGCTCGATCTTTTAAAACAAAAATTAGAATCGAGACGCCAATTCTTTACATTCGACCACAAGTGGGCAACAGTCTCAGAAGGCAGGAGTACTCATACACTCAACCTTGTGTTGGCTTCCTCGCCCAGATACTTCCATGAAATCCATGTTCTGGATGAAAATGATAAAAGTTTAACAAAAAGACAAGCAGACGCTCGATCTTTTAAAACAAAAATTAGAATCGAGACGCCAATTCTTTACAGTCGACCAGAAGTGGCAACAGTCTCAGAAGGCAGGAGTACTCATACACTCAACCTTGTGTTGGCTTCCTCGCCCAGATACTTCCATGAAATCCATGTTCTGGATGAAAATGATAAAAGTTTAACAAAAAGACAAGCAGACGCTCGATCTTTTAAAACAAAAATTAGAATCGAGACGCCAATTCTTTACATTCGACCAGAAGTGGGCAACAGTCTCAGAAGGCAGGAGTACTCATACACTCAACTTTGTGTTGGCTTCCTCGCCCAGATACTTCCATGAAATCCATGTTCTGGATGAAAATGATAAAAGTTTAACAAAAGACAAGCAGACGCTCGATCTTTTAAAACAAAAATTAGAATCGAGACGCCAATTCTTTACATTCGACCAGAAGTGGGCAACAGTCTCAGAAGGCAGGAGTACTCATACACTCAACTTTGTGTTGGCTTCCTCGTCCAGATACTTCCATGAAATCCATGTTCTGGATGAAAATGATAAAAGTTTAACAAAAGACAAGCAGACGCTCGATCTTTTAAAACAAAAATTAGAATCGAGACGCCAATTCTTTACATTCGACCAGAAGTGGGCAACAGTCTCAGAAGGCAGGAGTACTCATACACTCAACTTTGTGTTGGCTTCCTCGCCCAGATACTTCCATGAAATCCATGTTCTGGATGAAAATGATAAAAGTTTAACAAAAAGACAAGCAGACGCTCGATCTTTTAAAACAAAAATTAGAATCGAGACGCCAATTCTTTACATTCGACCAGAAGTGGGCAACAGTCTCAGAAGGCAGGAGTACTCATACACTCAACTTTGTGGTGGCTTCCTCGCCCAGATACTTCCATGAAATCCATGTTCTGGATGAAAATGATAAAAGTTTAACAAAAAGACAAGCAGACGCTCGATCTTTTAAAACAAAAATTAGAATCGAGACGCCAATTCTTTACATTCGACCAGAAGTGGGCAACAGTCTCAGAAGGCAGGAGTACTCATACACTCAACCTTGTGTTGGCTTCCTCGCCCAGATACTTCCATGAAATCCATGTTCTGGATGAAAATGATAAAAGTTTAACAAAAAGACAAGCAGACGCTCGATCTTTTAAAACAAAAATTAGAATCGAGACGCCAATTCTTTACATTCGACCAGAAGTGGGCAACAGTCTCAGAAGGCAGGAGTACTCATACACTCAACTTTGTGTTGGCTTCCTCGCCCAGATACTTCCATGAAATCCATGTTCTGGATGAAAATGATAAAAGTTTAACAAAAAGACAAGCAGACGCTCGATCTTTTAAAACAAAAATTAGAATCGAGACGCCAATTCTTTACAGTCGACCAGAAGTGGCAACAGTCTCAGAAGGCAGGAGTACTCATACACTCAACCTTGTGTTGGCTTCCTCGCCCAGATACTTCCATGAAATCCATGTTCTGGATGAAAATGATAAAAGTTTAACAAAAAGACAAGCAGACGCTCGATCTTTTAAAACAAAAATTAGAATCGAGACGCCAATTCTTTACATTCGACCACAAGTGGGCAACAGTCTCAGAAGGCAGGAGTACTCATACACTCAACCTTGTGTTGGCTTCCTCGCCCAGATACTTCCATGAAATCCATGTTCTGGATGAAAATGATAAAAATTTAACAAAAGACAAGCAGACGCTCGATCTTTTAAAACAAAAATTAGAAGCGAGACGCCAATTCTTTACATTCGACCACAAGTGGGCAACAGTCTCAGAAGGCAGGAGTACTCATACACTCAACTTTGTGTTGGCTTCCTCGCCAAGATACTTCCATGAAATCCATGTTCTGGATGAAAATTATAAAACTTTAACAAAAGACAAGCATACGCTCGATCTTTTAAAACAAAAATTAGAAGCGAGAAGCCAATTCTTTACATTCGACCAGAAGTGGCAACAGTCTCAGAAGGCAGGAGTACTCATACACTCAACCTTGTGTTGGCTTCCTCGCCCAGATACTTCCATGAAATCCATGTTCTGGATGAAAATGATAAAAGTTTAACAAAAAGACAAGCAGACGCTCGATCTTTTAAAACAAAAATTAGAATCGAGACGCCAATTCTTTACAGTCGACCAGAAGTGGCAACAGTCTCAGAAGGCAGGAGTACTCATACACTCAACTTTGTGTTGGCTTCCTCGCCCAGATACTTCCATGAAATCCATGTTCTGGATGAAAATGATAAAAGTTTAACAAAAGACAAGCAGACGCTCGATCTTTTAAAACAAAAATTAGAATCGAGACGCCAATTCTTTACATTCGACCAGAAGTGGGCAACAGTCTCAGAAGGCAGGAGTACTCATACACTCAACTTTGTGTTGGCTTCCTCGCCCAGATACTTCCATGAAATCCATGTTCTGGATGAAAATGATAAAACTTTAACAAAAGACAAGCAGACGCTCGATCTTTTAAAACAAAAATTAGAATCGAGACGCCAATTCTTTACATTCGACCAGAAGTGGGCAACAGTCTCAGAAGGCAGGAGTACTCATACACTCAACTTTGTGGTGGCTTCCTCGCCCAGATACTTCCATGAAATCCATGTTCTGGATGAAAATGATAAATGTTTAACAAAAAGACAAGCAGACGCTCGATCTTTTAAAACAAAAATTAGAATCGAGACGCCAATTCTTTACATTCGACCAGAAGTGGCAACAGTCTCAGAAGGCAGGAGTACTCATACACTCAACCTTGTGTTGGCTTCCTCGCCCAGATACTTCCATGAAATCCATGTTCTGGATGAAAATGATAAAAGTTTAACAAAAAGACAAGCAGACGCTCGATCTTTTAAAACAAAAATTAGAATCGAGACGCCAATTCTTTACAGTCGACCAGAAGTGGCAACAGTCTCAGAAGGCAGGAGTACTCATACACTCAACCTTGTGTTGGCTTCCTCGCCCAGATACTTCCATGAAATCCATGTTCTGGATGAAAATGATAAAAGTTTAACAAAAAGACAAGCAGACGCTCGATCTTTTAAAACAAAAATTAGAATCGAGACGCCAATTCTTTACATTCGACCAGAAGTGGGCAACAGTCTCAGAAGGCAGGAGTACTCATACACTCAACTTTGTGTTGGCTTCCTCGCCCAGATACTTCCATGAAATCCATGTTCTGGATGAAAATGATAAAAGTTTAACAAAAGACAAGCAGACGCTCGATCTTTTAAAACAAAAATTAGAATCGAGACGCCAATTCTTTACATTCGACCAGAAGTGGGCAACAGTCTCAGAAGGCAGGAGTACTCATACACTCAACTTTGTGGTGGCTTCCTCGCCCAGATACTTCCATGAGATCCATGTTCTGGATGAAAATGATAAAAGTTTAACAGAAAGACAAGCAGACGCTCGATCTTTTAAAACAAAAATTAGAATCGAGACGCCAATTCTTTACATTCGACCACAAGTGGGCAACAGTCTCAGAAGGCAGGAGTACTCATACACTCAACTTTGTGGTGGCTTCCTCGCCCAGATACTTCCATGAAATCCATGTTCTGGATGAAAATGATAAAAGTTTAACAAAAGACAAGCAGACGCTCGATCTTTTAAAACAAAAATTAGAATCGAGACGCCAATTCTTTACAGTCGACCAGAAGTGGCAACAGTCTCAGAAGGCAGGAGTACTCATACACTCAACCTTGTGTTGGCTTCCTCGCCCAGATACTTCCATGAAATCCATGTTCTGGATGAAAATGATAAAAGTTTAACAAAAGACAAGCAGACGCTCGATCTTTTAAAACAAAAATTAGAATCGAGACGCCAATTCTTTACATTCGACCAGAAGTGGGCAACAGTCTCAGAAGGCAGGAGTACTCATACACTCAACTTTGTGGTGGCTTCCTCGCCCAGATACTTCCATGAAATCCATGTTCTGGATGAAAATGATAAAAGTTTAACAAAAAGACAAGCAGACGCTCGATCTTTTAAAACAAAAATTAGAATCGAGACGCCAATTCTTTACATTCGACCAGAAGTGGGCAACAGTCTCAGAAGGCAGGAGTACTCATACACTCAACTTTGTGGTGGCTTCCTCGCCCAGATACTTCCATGAAATCCATGTTCTGGATGAAAATGATAAAAGTTTAACAAAAAGACAAGCAGACGCTCGATCTTTTAAAACAAAAATTAGAATCGAGACGCCAATTCTTTACAGTCGACCAGAAGTGGCAACAGTCTCAGAAGGCAGGAGTACTCATACACTCAACTTTGTGTTGGCTTCCTCGCCCAGATACTTCCATGAAATCCATGTTCTGGATGAAAATGATAAAAGTTTAACAAAAGACAAGCAGACGCTCGATCTTTTAAAACAAAAATTAGAATCGAGACGCCAATTCTTTACATTCGACCAGAAGTGGGCAACAGTCTCAGAAGGCAGGAGTACTCATACACTCAACTTTGTGGTGGCTTCCTCGCCCAGATACTTCCATGAAATCCATGTTCTGGATGAAAATGATAAAAGTTTAACAAAAGACAAGCAGACGCTCGATCTTTTAAAACAAAAATTAGAATCGAGACGCCAATTCTTTACAGTCGACCAGAAGTGGCAACAGTCTCAGAAGGCAGGAGTACTCATACACTCAACTTTGTGGTGGCTTCCTCGCCCAGATACTTCCATGAAATCCATGTTCTGGATGAAAATGATAAAAGTTTAACAAAAGACAAGCAGACGCTCGATCTTTTAAAACAAAAATTAGAATCGAGACGCCAATTCTTTACAGTCGACCAGAAGTGGCAACAGTCTCAGAAGGCAGGAGTACTCATACACTCAACCTTGTGTTGGCTTCCTCGCCCAGATACTTCCATGAAATCCATGTTCTGGATGAAAATGATAAAAGTTTAACAAAAGACAAGCAGACGCTCGATCTTTTAAAACAAAAATTAGAATCGAGACGCCAATTCTTTACAGTCGACCAGAAGTGGCAACAGTCTCAGAAGGCAGGAGTACTCATACACTCAACCTTGTGTTGGCTTCCTCGCCCAGATACTTCCATGAAATCCATGTTCTGGATGAAAATGATAAAAGTTTAACAAAAGACAAGCAGACGCTCGATCTTTTAAAACAAAAATTAGAATCGAGACGCCAATTCTTTACATTCGACCAGAAGTGGGCAACAGTCTCAGAAGGCAGGAGTACTCATACACTCAACTTTGTGGTGGCTTCCTCGCCCAGATACTTCCATGAAATCCATGTTCTGGATGAAAATGATAAAAGTTTAACAAAAGACAAGCAGACGCTCGATCTTTTAAAACAAAAATTAGAATCGAGACGCCAATTCTTTACATTCGACCAGAAGTGGGCAACAGTCTCAGAAGGCAGGAGTACTCATACACTCAACTTTGTGGTGGCTTCCTCGCCCAGATACTTCCATGAAATCCATGTTCTGGATGAAAATGATAAATGTTTAACAAAAAGACAAGCAGACGCTCGATCTTTTAAAACAAAAATTAGAATCGAGACGCCAATTCTTTACATTCGACCAGAAGTGGCAACAGTCTCAGAAGGCAGGAGTACTCATACACTCAACTTTGTGGTGGCTTCCTCGCCCAGATACTTCCATGAAATCCATGTTCTGGATGAAAATGATAAATGTTTAACAAAAAGACAAGCAGACGCTCGATCTTTTAAAACAAAAATTAGAATCGAGACGCCAATTCTTTACATTCGACCAGAAGTGGGCAACAGTCTCAGAAGGCAGGAGTACTCATACACTCAACTTTGTGGTGGCTTCCTCGCCCAGATACTTCCATGAAATCCATGTTCTGGATGAAAATGATAAAAGTTTAACAAAAAGACAAGCAGACGCTCGATCTTTTAAAACAAAAATTAGAATCGAGACGCCAATTCTTTACATTCGACCAGAAGTGGGCAACAGTCTCAGAAGGCAGGAGTACTCATACACTCAACCTTGTGTTGGCTTCCTCGCCCAGATACTTCCATGAAATCCATGTTCTGGATGAAAATGATAAAAGTTTAACAAAAAGACAAGCAGACGCTCGATCTTTTAAAACAAAAATTAGAATCGAGACGCCAATTCTTTACATTCGACCAGAAGTGGGCAACAGTCTCAGAAGGCAGGAGTACTCATACACTCAACTTTGTGGTGGCTTCCTCGCCCAGATACTTCCATGAAATCCATGTTCTGGATGAAAATGATAAAAGTTTAACAAAAAGACAAGCAGACGCTCGATCTTTTAAAACAAAAATTAGAATCGAGACGCCAATTCTTTACATTCGACCAGAAGTGGGCAACAGTCTCAGAAGGCAGGAGTACTCATACACTCAACTTTGTGGTGGCTTCCTCGCCCAGATACTTCCATGAAATCCATGTTCTGGATGAAAATGATAAAAGTTTAACAAAAAGACAAGCAGACGCTCGATCTTTTAAAACAAAAATTAGAATCGAGACGCCAATTCTTTACATTCGACCAGAAGTGGGCAACAGTCTCAGAAGGCAGGAGTACTCATACACTCAACTTTGTGGTGGCTTCCTCGCCCAGATACTTCCATGAAATCCATGTTCTGGATGAAAATGATAAAAGTTTAACAAAAAGACAAGCAGACGCTCGATCTTTTAAAACAAAAATTAGAATCGAGACGCCAATTCTTTACAGTCGACCAGAAGTGGCAACAGTCTCAGAAGGCAGGAGTACTCATACACTCAACCTTGTGTTGGCTTCCTCGCCCAGATACTTCCATGAAATCCATGTTCTGGATGAAAATGATAAAAGTTTAACAAAAAGACAAGCAGACGCTCGATCTTTTAAAACAAAAATTAGAATCGAGACGCCAATTCTTTACAGTCGACCAGAAGTGGCAACAGTCTCAGAAGGCAGGAGTACTCATACACTCAACCTTGTGTTGGCTTCCTCGCCCAGATACTTCCATGAAATCCATGTTCTGGATGAAAATGATAAAAGTTTAACAAAAAGACAAGCAGACGCTCGATCTTTTAAAACAAAAATTAGAATCGAGACGCCAATTCTTTACATTCGACCAGAAGTGGGCAACAGTCTCAGAAGGCAGGAGTACTCATACACTCAACTTTGTGGTGGCTTCCTCGCCCAGATACTTCCATGAAATCCATGTTCTGGATGAAAATGATAAAAGTTTAACAAAAAGACAAGCAGACGCTCGATCTTTTAAAACAAAAATTAGAATCGAGACGCCAATTCTTTACAGTCGACCAGAAGTGGCAACAGTCTCAGAAGGCAGGAGTACTCATACACTCAACCTTGTGTTGGCTTCCTCGCCCAGATACTTCCATGAAATCCATGTTCTGGATGAAAATGATAAAAGTTTAACAAAAAGACAAGCAGACGCTCGATCTTTTAAAACAAAAATTAGAATCGAGACGCCAATTCTTTACAGTCGACCAGAAGTGGCAACAGTCTCAGAAGGCAGGAGTACTCATACACTCAACCTTGTGTTGGCTTCCTCGCCCAGATACTTCCATGAAATCCATGTTCTGGATGAAAATGATAAAAGTTTAACAAAAAGACAAGCAGACGCTCGATCTTTTAAAACAAAAATTAGAATCGAGACGCCAATTCTTTACAGTCGACCAGAAGTGGCAACAGTCTCAGAAGGCAGGAGTACTCATACACTCAACCTTGTGTTGGCTTCCTCGCCCAGATACTTCCATGAAATCCATGTTCTGGATGAAAATGATAAAAGTTTAACAAAAGACAAGCAGACGCTCGATCTTTTAAAACAAAAATTAGAATCGAGACGCCAATTCTTTACATTCGACCAGAAGTGGGCAACAGTCTCAGAAGGCAGGAGTACTCATACACTCAACTTTGTGGTGGCTTCCTCGCCCAGATACTTCCATGAAATCCATGTTCTGGATGAAAATGATAAAAGTTTAACAAAAAGACAAGCAGACGCTCGATCTTTTAAAACAAAAATTAGAATCGAGACGCCAATTCTTTACATTCGACCAGAAGTGGGCAACAGTCTCAGAAGGCAGGAGTACTCATACACTCAACTTTGTGTTGGCTTCCTCGCCCAGATACTTCCATGAAATCCATGTTCTGGATGAAAATGATAAAAGTTTAACAAAAGACAAGCAGACGCTCGATCTTTTAAAACAAAAATTAGAATCGAGACGCCAATTCTTTACATTCGACCAGAAGTGGGCAACAGTCTCAGAAGGCAGGAGTACTCATACACTCAACTTTGTGTTGGCTTCCTCGTCCAGATACTTCCATGAAATCCATGTTCTGGATGAAAATGATAAAAGTTTAACAAAAGACAAGCAGACGCTCGATCTTTTAAAACAAAAATTAGAATCGAGACGCCAATTCTTTACATTCGACCAGAAGTGGGCAACAGTCTCAGAAGGCAGGAGTACTCATACACTCAACTTTGTGTTGGCTTCCTCGCCCAGATACTTCCATGAAATCCATGTTCTGGATGAAAATGATAAAAGTTTAACAAAAAGACAAGCAGACGCTCGATCTTTTAAAACAAAAATTAGAATCGAGACGCCAATTCTTTACATTCGACCAGAAGTGGGCAACAGTCTCAGAAGGCAGGAGTACTCATACACTCAACTTTGTGGTGGCTTCCTCGCCCAGATACTTCCATGAAATCCATGTTCTGGATGAAAATGATAAAAGTTTAACAAAAAGACAAGCAGACGCTCGATCTTTTAAAACAAAAATTAGAATCGAGACGCCAATTCTTTACAGTCGACCAGAAGTGGCAACAGTCTCAGAAGGCAGGAGTACTCATACACTCAACCTTGTGTTGGCTTCCTCGCCCAGATACTTCCATGAAATCCATGTTCTGGATGAAAATGATAAAAGTTTAACAAAAAGACAAGCAGACGCTCGATCTTTTAAAACAAAAATTAGAATCGAGACGCCAATTCTTTACAGTCGACCAGAAGTGGCAACAGTCTCAGAAGGCAGGAGTACTCATACACTCAACTTTGTGGTGGCTTCCTCGCCCAGATACTTCCATGAAATCCATGTTCTGGATGAAAATGATAAAAGTTTAACAAAAGACAAGCAGACGCTCGATCTTTTAAAACAAAAATTAGAATCGAGACGCCAATTCTTTACATTCGACCAGAAGTGGGCAACAGTCTCAGAAGGCAGGAGTACTCATACACTCAACTTTGTGGTGGCTTCCTCGCCCAGATACTTCCATGAAATCCATGTTCTGGATGAAAATGATAAAAGTTTAACAAAAAGACAAGCAGACGCTCGATCTTTTAAAACAAAAATTAGAATCGAGACGCCAATTCTTTACAGTCGACCAGAAGTGGCAACAGTCTCAGAAGGCAGGAGTACTCATACACTCAACCTTGTGTTGGCTTCCTCGCCCAGATACTTCCATGAAATCCATGTTCTGGATGAAAATGATAAAAGTTTAACAAAAGCCAAGCAGACGCTCGATCTTTTAAAACAAAAATTAGAATCGAGACGCCAATTCTTTACAGTCGACCAGAAGTGGCAACAGTCTCAGAAGGCAGGAGTACTCATACACTCAACCTTGTGTTGGCTTCCTCGCCCAGATACTTCCATGAAATCCATGTTCTGGATGAAAATGATAAAAGTTTAACAAAAGACAAGCAGACGCTCGATCTTTTAAAACAAAAATTAGAATCGAGACGCCAATTCTTTACAGTCGACCAGAAGTGGCAACAGTCTCAGAAGGCAGGAGTACTCATACACTCAACCTTGTGTTGGCTTCCTCGCCCAGATACTTCCATGAAATCCATGTTCTGGATGAAAATGATAAAAGTTTAACAAAAAGACAAGCAGACGCTCGATCTTTTAAAACAAAAATTAGAATCGAGACGCCAATTCTTTACATTCGACCAGAAGTGGGCAACAGTCTCAGAAGGCAGGAGTACTCATACACTCAACTTTGTGGTGGCTTCCTCGCCCAGATACTTCCATGAAATCCATGTTCTGGATGAAAATGATAAAAGTTTAACAAAAAGACAAGCAGACGCTCGATCTTTTAAAACAAAAATTAGAATCGAGACGCCAATTCTTTACAGTCGACCAGAAGTGGCAACAGTCTCAGAAGGCAGGAGTACTCATACACTCAACCTTGTGTTGGCTTCCTCGCCCAGATACTTCCATGAAATCCATGTTCTGGATGAAAATGATAAAAGTTTAACAAAAAGACAAGCAGACGCTCGATCTTTTAAAACAAAAATTAGAATCGAGACGCCAATACTTTACAGTCGACCAGAAGTGGCAACAGTCTCAGAAGGCAGGAGTACTCATACACTCAACCTTGTGTTGGCTTCCTCGCCCAGATACTTCCATGAAATCCATGTTCTGGATGAAAATGATAAAAGTTTAACAAAAAGACAAGCAGACGCTCGATCTTTTAAAACAAAAATTAGAATCGAGACGCCAATTCTTTACAGTCGACCAGAAGTGGCAACAGTCTCAGAAGGCAGGAGTACTCATACACTCAACTTTGTGGTGGCTTCCTCGCCCAGATACTTCCATGAAATCCATGTTCTGGATGAAAATGATAAAAGTTTAACAAAAGACAAGCAGACGCTCGATCTTTTAAAACAAAAATTAGAATCGAGACGCCAATTCTTTACATTCGACCAGAAGTGGGCAACAGTCTCAGAAGGCAGGAGTACTCATACACTCAACTTTGTGGTGGCTTCCTCGCCCAGATACTTCCATGAGATCCATGTTCTGGATGAAAATGATAAAAGTTTAACAAAAGACAAGCAGACGCTCGATCTTTTAAAACAAAAATTAGAATCGAGACGCCAATTCTTTACATTCGACCACAAGTGGGCAACAGTCTCAGAAGGCAGGAGTACTCATACACTCAACCTTGTGTTGGCTTCCTCGCCCAGATACTTCCATGAGATCCATGTTCTGGATGAAAATGATAAAAGTTTAACAAAAGACAAGCAGACGCTCGATCTTTTAAAACAAAAATTAGAATCGAGACGCCAATTCTTTACAGTCGACCAGAAGTGGCAACAGTCTCAGAAGGCAGGAGTACTCATACACTCAACTTTGTGGTGGCTTCCTCGCCCAGATACTTCCATGAAATCCATGTTCTGGATGAAAATGATAAAAGTTTAACAAAAGCCAAGCAGACGCTCGATCTTTTAAAACAAAAATTAGAATCGAGACGCCAATTCTTTACAGTCGACCAGAAGTGGCAACAGTCTCAGAAGGCAGGAGTACTCATACACTCAACCTTGTGTTGGCTTCCTCGCCCAGATACTTCCATGAAATCCATGTTCTGGATGAAAATGATAAAAGTTTAACAAAAAGACAAGCAGACGCTCGATCTTTTAAAACAAAAATTAGAATCGAGACGCCAATTCTTTACAGTCGACCAGAAGTGGCAACAGTCTCAGAAGGCAGGAGTACTCATACACTCAACTTTGTGGTGGCTTCCTCGCCCAGATACTTCCATGAAATCCATGTTCTGGATGAAAATGATAAAAGTTTAACAAAAGCCAAGCAGACGCTCGATCTTTTAAAACAAAAATTAGAATCGAGACGCCAATTCTTTACAGTCGACCAGAAGTGGCAACAGTCTCAGAAGGCAGGAGTACTCATACACTCAACCTTGTGTTGGCTTCCTCGCCCAGATACTTCCATGAAATCCATGTTCTGGATGAAAATGATAAAAGTTTAACAAAAGACAAGCAGACGCTCGATCTTTTAAAACAAAAATTAGAATCGAGACGCCAATTCTTTACAGTCGACCAGAAGTGGCAACAGTCTCAGAAGGCAGGAGTACTCATACACTCAACTTTGTGGTGGCTTCCTCGCCCAGATACTTCCATGAAATCCATGTTCTGGATGAAAATGATAAAAGTTTAACAAAAAGACAAGCAGACGCTCGATCTTTTAAAACAAAAATTAGAATCGAGACGCCAATTCTTTACAGTCGACCAGAAGTGGCAACAGTCTCAGAAGGCAGGAGTACTCATACACTCAACTTTGTGGTGGCTTCCTCGCCCAGATACTTCCATGAAATCCATGTTCTGGATGAAAATGATAAAAGTTTAACAAAAGACAAGCAGACGCTCGATCTTTTAAAACAAAAATTAGAATCGAGACGCCAATTCTTTACAGTCGACCAGAAGTGGCAACAGTCTCAGAAGGCAGGAGTACTCATACACTCAACTTTGTGGTGGCTTCCTCGCCCAGATACTTCCATGAAATCCATGTTCTGGATGAAAATGATAAAAGTTTAACAAAAGCCAAGCAGACGCTCGATCTTTTAAAACAAAAATTAGAATCGAGACGCCAATTCTTTACAGTCGACCAGAAGTGGCAACAGTCTCAGAAGGCAGGAGTACTCATACACTCAACCTTGTGTTGGCTTCCTCGCCCAGATACTTCCATGAAATCCATGTTCTGGATGAAAATGATAAAAGTTTAACAAAAAGACAAGCAGACGCTCGATCTTTTAAAACAAAAATTAGAATCGAGACGCCAATTCTTTACAGTCGACCAGAAGTGGCAACAGTCTCAGAAGGCAGGAGTACTCATACACTCAACCTTGTGTTGGCTTCCTCGCCCAGATACTTCCATGAAATCCATGTTCTGGATGAAAATGATAAAAGTTTAACAAAAAGACAAGCAGACGCTCGATCTTTTAAAACAAAAATTAGAATCGAGACGCCAATTCTTTACAGTCGACCAGAAGTGGCAACAGTCTCAGAAGGCAGGAGTACTCATACACTCAACCTTGTGTTGGCTTCCTCGCCCAGATACTTCCATGAAATCCATGTTCTGGATGAAAATGATAAAAGTTTAACAAAAAGACAAGCAGACGCTCGATCTTTTAAAACAAAAATTAGAATCGAGACGCCAATTCTTTACAGTCGACCAGAAGTGGCAACAGTCTCAGAAGGCAGGAGTACTCATACACTCAACTTTGTGGTGGCTTCCTCGCCCAGATACTTCCATGAAATCCATGTTCTGGATGAAAATGATAAAAGTTTAACAAAAGCCAAGCAGACGCTCGATCTTTTAAAACAAAAATTAGAATCGAGACGCCAATTCTTTACAGTCGACCAGAAGTGGCAACAGTCTCAGAAGGCAGGAGTACTCATACACTCAACCTTGTGTTGGCTTCCTCGCCCAGATACTTCCATGAAATCCATGTTCTGGATGAAAATGATAAAAGTTTAACAAAAGACAAGCAGACGCTCGATCTTTTAAAACAAAAATTAGAATCGAGACGCCAATTCTTTACAGTCGACCAGAAGTGGCAACAGTCTCAGAAGGCAGGAGTACTCATACACTCAACTTTGTGGTGGCTTCCTCGCCCAGATACTTCCATGAAATCCATGTTCTGGATGAAAATGATAAAAGTTTAACAAAAAGACAAGCAGACGCTCGATCTTTTAAAACAAAAATTAGAATCGAGACGCCAATTCTTTACAGTCGACCAGAAGTGGCAACAGTCTCAGAAGGCAGGAGTACTCATACACTCAACTTTGTGGTGGCTTCCTCGCCCAGATACTTCCATGAAATCCATGTTCTGGATGAAAATGATAAAAGTTTAACAAAAGACAAGCAGACGCTCGATCTTTTAAAACAAAAATTAGAATCGAGACGCCAATTCTTTACATTCGACCACAAGTGGGCAACAGTCTCAGAAGGCAGGAGTACTCATACACTCAACTTTGTGGTGGCTTCCTCGCCCAGATACTTCCATGAAATCCATGTTCTGGATGAAAATGATAAAAGTTTAACAAAAGACAAGCAGACGCTCGATCTTTTAAAACAAAAATTAGAATCGAGACGCCAATTCTTTACATTCGACCAGAAGTGGGCAACAGTCTCAGAAGGCAGGAGTACTCATACACTCAACTTTGTGGTGGCTTCCTCGCCCAGATACTTCCATGAGATCCATGTTCTGGATGAAAATGATAAAAGTTTAACAAAAGACAAGCAGACGCTCGATCTTTTAAAACAAAAATTAGAATCGAGACGCCAATTCTTTACATTCGACCAGAAGTGGGCAACAGTCTCAGAAGGCAGGAGTACTCATACACTCAACTTTGTGGTGGCTTCCTCGCCCAGATACTTCCATGAGATCCATGTTCTGGATGAAAATGATAAAAGTTTAACAAAAGACAAGCAGACGCTCGATCTTTTAAAACAAAAATTAGAATCGAGACGCCAATTCTTTACATTCGACCAGAAGTGGGCAACAGTCTCAGAAGGCAGGAGTACTCATACACTCAACCTTGTGTTGGCTTCCTCGCCCAGATACTTCCATGAAATCCATGTTCTGGATGAAAATGATAAAAGTTTAACAAAAGACAAGCAGACGCTCGATCTTTTAAAACAAAAATTACAATCGAGACGCCAATTCTTTACATTCGACCAGAAGTGGGCAACAGTCTCAGAAGGCAGGAGTACTCATACACTCAACCTTGTGTTGGCTTCCTCGCCCAGATACTTCCATGAAATCCATGTTCTGAATGAAAATGATAAAAGTTTAACAAAAGACAAGCACACGCTCGATCTTTTAAAACAAAAATTAGAATCGAGACGCCAATTCTTTACATTCGACCACAAGTGGGCAACAGTCTCAGAAGGCAGGAGTACTCATACACTCAACTTTGTGTTGGCTTCCTCGCCCAGATACTTCCATGAAATCCATGTTCTGGATGAAAATGATAAAAGTTTAACAAAAGACAAGCAGACGCTCGATCTTTTAAAACAAAAATTAGAATCGAGACGCCAATTCTTTACAGTCGACCAGAAGTGGCAACAGTCTCAGAAGGCAGGAGTACTCATACACTCAACTTTGTGGTGGCTTCCTCGCCCAGATACTTCCATGAAATCCATGTTCTGGATGAAAATGATAAAAGTTTAACAAAAGACAAGCAGACGCTCGATCTTTTAAAACAAAAATTAGAATCGAGACGCCAATTCTTTACAGTCGACCAGAAGTGGCAACAGTCTCAGAAGGCAGGAGTACTCATACACTCAACTTTGTGGTGGCTTCCTCGCCCAGATACTTCCATGAAATCCATGTTCTGGATGAAAATGATAAAAGTTTAACAAAAGACAAGCAGACGCTCGATCTTTTAAAACAAAAATTAGAATCGAGACGCCAATTCTTTACATTCGACCAGAAGTGGGCAACAGTCTCAGAAGGCAGGAGTACTCATACACTCAACCTTGTGTTGGCTTCCTCGCCCAGATACTTCCATGAAATCCATGTTCTGGATGAAAATGATAAAAGTTTAACAAAAGACAAGCAGACGCTCGATCTTTTAAAACAAAAATTAGAAGCGAGAAGCCAATTCTTTACATTCGACCAGAAGTGGGCAACAGTCTCAGAAGGCAGGAGTACTCATACACTCAACCTTGTGTTGGCTTCCTCGCCCAGATGCTTCCATGAAATCCATGTTCTGGATGAAAATGATAAAAGTTTAACAAAAGACAAGCAGACGCTCGATCTTTTAAAACAAAAATCAGATGCGAGACGCCAATTCTTTACATTCGACCAGAAGTGGGCAACAGTCTCAGAAGGCAGGAGTACTCATACACTCAACCTTGTGTTGGCTTCCTCGCCCAGATGCTTCCATGAAATCCATGTTCTGGATGAAAATGATAAAAGTTTAACAAAAGACAAGCAGACGCTCGATCTTTTAAAACAAAAATCAGATGCGAGACGCCAATTCTTTACATTCGACCAGAAGTGGGCAACAGTCTCAGAAGGCAGGAGTACTCATACACTCAACCTTGTGTTGGCTTCCTCGCCCAGATACTTCCATGAAATCCATGTTCTGGATGAAAATGATAAAAGTTTAACAAAAGACAAGCAGACGCTCGATCTTTTAAAACAAAAATTAGAATCGAGACGCCAATTCTTTACAGTCGACCAGAAGTGGCAACAGTCTCAGAAGGCAGGAGTACTCATACACTCAACCTTGTGTTGGCTTCCTCGCCCAGATACTTCCATGAAATCCATGTTCTGGATGAAAATGATAAAAGTTTAACAAAAGACAAGCAGACGCTCGATCTTTTAAAACAAAAATTAGAAGCGAGAAGCCAATTCTTTACATTCGACCAGAAGTGGGCAACAGTCTCAGAAGGCAGGAGTACTCATACACTCAACCTTGTGTTGGCTTCCTCGCCCAGATGCTTCCATGAAATCCATGTTCTGGATGAAAATGATAAAAGTTTAACAAAAGACAAGCAGACGCTCGATCTTTTAAAACAAAAATCAGATGCGAGACGCCAATTCTTTACATTCGACCAGAAGTGGGCAACAGTCTCAGAAGGCAGGAGTACTCATACACTCAACCTTGTGTTGGCTTCCTCGCCCAGATACTTCCATGAAATCCATGTTCTGGATGAAAATGATAAAAGTTTAACAAAAGACAAGCAGACGCTCGATCTTTTAAAACAAAAATTAGAAGCGAGAAGCCAATTCTTTACATTCGACCAGAAGTGGGCAACAGTCTCAGAAGGCAGGAGTACTCATACACTCAACTTTGTGTTGGCTTCCTCGCCCAGATACTTCCATGAGATCCATGTTCTGGATGAAAATGATAAAAGTTTAACAAAAGACAAGCATACGCTCGATCTTTTAAAACAAAAATTAGAATCGAGACGCCAATTCTTTACATTCGACCAGAAGTGGGCAACAGTCTCAGAAGGCAGGAGTACTCATACACTCAACTTTGTGTTGGCTTCCTCGCCAAGATACTTCCATGAAATCCATGTTCTGGATGAAAATTATAAAACTTTAACAAAAGACAAGCATACGCTCGATCTTTTAAAACAAAAATTAGAAGCGAGAAGCCAATTCTTTACATTCGACCAGAAGTGGGCAACAGTCTCAGAAGGCAGGAGTACTCATACACTCAACTTTGTGGTGGCTTCCTCGCCCAGATACTTCCATGAAATCCATGTTCTGGATGAAAATGATAAAAGTTTAACAAAAGACACGCAGACGCTCGATCTTTTAAAACAAAAATTACAATCGAGACGCCAATTCTTTACATTCGACCAGAAGTGGGCAACAGTCTCAGAAGGCAGGAGTACTCATACACTCAACTTTGTGTTGGCTTCCTCGCCCAGATACTTCCATGAAATCCATGTTCTGGATGAAAATTATAAAACTTTAACAAAAGACAAGCATACGCTCGATCTTTTAAAACAAAAATTAGAAGCGAGAAGCCAATTCTTTACATTCGACCAGAAGTGGGCAACAGTCTCAGAAGGCAGGAGTACTCATACACTCAACTTTGTGTTGGCTTCCTCGCCCAGATACTTCCATGAAATCCATGTTCTGGATGAAAATGATAAAAGTTTAACAAAATACAAGCAGACGCTCGATCTTTTAAAACAAAAATTAGAATCGAGACGCCAATTCTTTACATTCGACCAGAAGTGGGCAACAGTCTCAGAAGGCAGGAGTACTCATACACTCAACTTTGTGTTGGCTTCCTCGCCCAGATACTTCCATGAAATCCATGTTCTGGATGAAAATTATAAAACTTTAACAAAAGACAAGCATACGCTCGATCTTTTAAAACAAAAATTAGAAGCGAGAAGCCAATTCTTTACATTCGACCAGAAGTGGGCAACAGTCTCAGAAGGCAGGAGTACTCATACACTCAACTTTGTGTTGGCTTCCTCGCCCAGATACTTCCATGAAATCCATGTTCTGGATGAAAATGATAAAAGTTTAACAAAAGACAAGCAGACGCTCGATCTTTTAAAACAAAAATTAGAATCGAGACGCCAATTCTTTACATTCGACCAGAAGTGGGCAACAGTCTCAGAAGGCAGGAGTACTCATACACTCAACTTTGTGTTGGCTTCCTCGCCCAGATACTTCCATGAAATCCATGTTCTGGATGAAAATTATAAAACTTTAACAAAAGACAAGCATACGCTCGATCTTTTAAAACAAAAATTAGAAGCGAGAAGCCAATTCTTTACATTCGACCAGAAGTGGGCAACAGTCTCAGAAGGCAGGAGTACTCATACACTCAACTTTGTGTTGGCTTCCTCGCCCAGATACTTCCATGAAATCCATGTTCTGGATGAAAATGATAAAAGTTTAACAAAAGACAAGCAGACGCTCGATCTTTTAAAACAAAAATTAGAATCGAGACGCCAATTCTTTACATTCGACCAGAAGTGGGCAACAGTCTCAGAAGGCAGGAGTACTCATACACTCAACTTTGTGTTGGCTTCCTCGCCCAGATACTTCCATGAAATCCATGTTCTGGATGAAAATTATAAAACTTTAACAAAAGACAAGCATACGCTCGATCTTTTAAAACAAAAATTAGAAGCGAGAAGCCAATTCTTTACATTCGACCAGAAGTGGGCAACAGTCTCAGAAGGCAGGAGTACTCATACACTCAACCTTGTGTTGGCTTCCTCGCCCAGATACTTCCATGAAATCCATGTTCTGGATGAAAATGATAAAAGTTTAACAAAAGACAAGCAGACGCTCGATCTTTTAAAACAAAAATTAGAATCGAGACGCCCATTCTTTACATTCGACCAGAAGTGGGCAACAGTCTCAGAAGGCAGGAGTACTCATACACTCAACTTTTTGTTGGCTTCCTCGCCCAGATACTTCCATGAAATCCATGTTCTGGATGAAAATGATAAAAGTTTAACAAAAGACAAGCAGACGCTCGATCTTTTAAAACAAAAATTAGAAGCGAGACGCCAATTCTTTACAGTCGACCAGAAGTGGGCAACAGTCTCAGAAGGCAGGAGTACTCATACACTCAACTTTGTGTTGGCTTCCTCGCCCAGATACTTCCATGAAATCCATGTTCTGGATGAAAATGATAAAAGTTTAACAAAAAGACAAGCAGACGCTCGATCTTTTAAAACAAAAATTAGAAGCGAGACGCCAATTCTTTACATTCGACCAGAAGTGGGCAACAGTCTCAGAAGGCAGGAGTACTCATACACTCAACCTTGTGTTGGCTTCCTCGCCCAGATGCTTCCATGAAATCCATGTTCTGGATGAAAATGATAAAAGTTTAACAAAAGACAAGCAGACGCTCGATCTTTTAAAACAAAAATCAGATGCGAGACGCCAATTCTTTACATTCGACCAGAAGTGGGCAACAGTCTCAGAAGGCAGGAGTACTCATACACTCAACCTTGTGTTGGCTTCCTCGCCCAGATACTTCCATGAAATCCATGTTCTGGATGAAAATGATAAAAGTTTAACAAAAGACAAGCATACGCTCGATCTTTTAAAACAAAAATTAGAATCGAGACGCCAATTCTTTACATTCGACCAGAAGGGGGCAACAGTCTCAGAAGGCAGGAGTACTCATACACTCAACTTTGTGGTGGCTTCCTCGCCCAGATACTTCCATGAAATCCATGTTCTGGATGAAAATGATAAAAGTTTAACAAAAGACAAGCAGACGCTCGATCTTTTAAAACAAAAATTAGAAGCGAGACGCCAATTCTTTACATTCGACCAGAAGTGGGCAACAGTCTCAGAAGGCAGGAGTACTCATACACTCAACCTTGTGTTGGCTTCCTCGCCCAGATACTTCCATGAAATCCATGTTCTGGATGAAAATGATAAAAGTTTAACAAAAGACAAGCATACGCTCGATCTTTTAAAACAAAAATTAGAATCGAGACGCCAATTCTTTACATTCGACCAGAAGGGGGCAACAGTCTCAGAAGGCAGGAGTACTCATACACTCAACTTTGTGTTGGCTTCCTCGCCCAGATACTTCCATGAAATCCATGTTCTGGATGAAAATGATAAAAGTTTAACAAAAGACAAGCAGACGCTCGATCTTTTAAAACAAAAATTAGAATCGAGACGCCCATTCTTTACATTCGACCAGAAGTGGGCAACAGTCTCAGAAGGCAGGAGTACTCATACACTCAACTTTTTGTTGGCTTCCTCGCCCAGATACTTCCATGAAATCCATGTTCTGGATGAAAATGATAAAAGTTTAACAAAAGACAAGCAGACGCTCGATCTTTTAAAACATAAATTAGAAGCGAGACGCCAATTCTTTACAGTCGACCAGAAGTGGGCAACAGTCTCAGAAGGCAGGAGTACTCATACACTCAACTTTGTGTTGGCTTCCTCGCCCAGATACTTCCATGAAATCCATGTTCTGGATGAAAATGATAAAAGTTTAACAAAAGACAAGCAGACGCTCGATCTTTTAAAACAAAAATTAGAAGCGAGACGCCAATTCTTTACATTCGACCAGAAGTGGGCAACAGTCTCAGAAGGCAGGAGTACTCATACACTCAACCTTGTGTTGGCTTCCTCGCCCAGATGCTTCCATGAAATCCATGTTCTGGATGAAAATGATAAAAGTTTAACAAAAGACAAGCAGACGCTCGATCTTTTAAAACAAAAATCAGATGCGAGACGCCAATTCTTTACATTCGACCAGAAGTGGGCAACAGTCTCAGAAGGCAGGAGTACTCATACACTCAACTTTTTGTTGGCTTCCTCGCCCAGATACTTCCATGAAATCCATGTTCTGGATGAAAATGATAAAAGTTTAACAAAAGACAAGCAGACGCTCGATCTTTTAAAACAAAAATTAGAAGCGAGACGCCAATTCTTTACATTCGACCAGAAGTGGGCAACAGTCTCAGAAGGCAGGAGTACTCATACACTCAACCTTGTGTTGGCTTCCTCGCCCAGATGCTTCCATGAAATCCATGTTCTGGATGAAAATGATAAAAGTTTAACAAAAGACAAGCAGACGCTCGATCTTTTAAAACAAAAATTAGAATCGAGACGCCCATTCTTTACATTCGACCAGAAGTGGGCAACAGTCTCAGAAGGCAGGAGTACTCATACACTCAACTTTTTGTTGGCTTCCTCGCCCAGATACTTCCATGAAATCCATGTTCTGGATGAAAATGATAAAAGTTTAACAAAAGACAAGCAGACGCTCGATCTTTTAAAACAAAAATTAGAAGCGAGACGCCAATTCTTTACAGTCGACCAGAAGTGGGCAACAGTCTCAGAAGGCAGGAGTACTCATACACTCAACTTTGTGTTGGCTTCCTCGCCCAGATACTTCCATGAAATCCATGTTCTGGATGAAAATGATAAAAGTTTAACAAAAAGACAAGCAGACGCTCGATCTTTTAAAACAAAAATTAGAAGCGAGACGCCAATTCTTTACATTCGACCAGAAGTGGGCAACAGTCTCAGAAGGCAGGAGTACTCATACACTCAACCTTGTGTTGGCTTCCTCGCCCAGATGCTTCCATGAAATCCATGTTCTGGATGAAAATGATAAAAGTTTAACAAAAGACAAGCAGACGCTCGATCTTTTAAAACAAAAATCAGATGCGAGACGCCAATTCTTTACATTCGACCAGAAGTGGGCAACAGTCTCAGAAGGCAGGAGTACTCATACACTCAACCTTGTGTTGGCTTCCTCGCCCAGATACTTCCATGAAATCCATGTTCTGGATGAAAATGATAAAAGTTTAACAAAAGACAAGCATACGCTCGATCTTTTAAAACAAAAATTAGAATCGAGACGCCAATTCTTTACATTCGACCAGAAGGGGGCAACAGTCTCAGAAGGCAGGAGTACTCATACACTCAACTTTTTGTTGGCTTCCTCGCCCAGATACTTCCATGAAATCCATGTTCTGGATGAAAATGATAAAAGTTTAACAAAAGACAAGCAGACGCTCGATCTTTTAAAACAAAAATTAGAAGCGAGACGCCAATTCTTTACAGTCGACCAGAAGTGGGCAACAGTCTCAGAAGGCAGGAGTACTCATACACTCAACCTTGTGTTGGCTTCCTCGCCCAGATACTTCCATGAAATCCATGTTCTGGATGAAAATGATAAAAGTTTAACAAAAGACAAGCATACGCTCGATCTTTTAAAACAAAAATTAGAATCGAGACGCCAATTCTTTACATTCGACCAGAAGGGGGCAACAGTCTCAGAAGGCAGGAGTACTCATACACTCAACTTTTTGTTGGCTTCCTCGCCCAGATACTTCCATGAAATCCATGTTCTGGATGAAAATGATAAAAGTTTAACAAAAGACAAGCATACGCTCGATCTTTTAAAACAAAAATTAGAATCGAGACGCCAATTCTTTACATTCGACCAGAAGGGGGCAACAGTCTCAGAAGGCAGGAGTACTCATACACTCAACCTTGTGTTGGCTTCCTCGCCCAGATACTTCCATGAAATCCATGTTCTGGATGAAAATGATAAAAGTTTAACAAAAGACAAGCATACGCTCGATCTTTTAAAACAAAAATTAGAATCGAGACGCCAATTCTTTACATTCGACCAGAAGGGGGCAACAGTCTCAGAAGGCAGGAGTACTCATACACTCAACTTTGTGTTGGCTTCCTCGCCCAGATACTTCCATGAAATCCATGTTCTGGATGAAAATGATAAAAGTTTAACAAAAAGACAAGCAGACGCTCGATCTTTTAAAACAAAAATTAGAAGCGAGACGCCAATTCTTTACATTCGACCAGAAGTGGGCAACAGTCTCAGAAGGCAGGAGTACTCATACACTCAACCTTGTGTTGGCTTCCTCGCCCAGATGCTTCCATGAAATCCATGTTCTGGATGAAAATGATAAAAGTTTAACAAAAGACAAGCAGACGCTCGATCTTTTAAAACAAAAATCAGATGCGAGACGCCAATTCTTTACATTCGACCAGAAGTGGGCAACAGTCTCAGAAGGCAGGAGTACTCATACACTCAACCTTGTGTTGGCTTCCTCGCCCAGATACTTCCATGAAATCCATGTTCTGGATGAAAATGATAAAAGTTTAACAAAAGACAAGCAGACGCTCGATCTTTTAAAACAAAAATTAGAATCGAGACGCCCATTCTTTACATTCGACCAGAAGTGGGCAACAGTCTCAGAAGGCAGGAGTACTCATACACTCAACTTTTTGTTGGCTTCCTCGCCCAGATACTTCCATGAAATCCATGTTCTGGATGAAAATGATAAAAGTTTAACAAAAGACAAGCAGACGCTCGATCTTTTAAAACAAAAATTAGAAGCGAGACGCCAATTCTTTACAGTCGACCAGAAGTGGGCAACAGTCTCAGAAGGCAGGAGTACTCATACACTCAACTTTGTGTTGGCTTCCTCGCCCAGATACTTCCATGAAATCCATGTTCTGGATGAAAATGATAAAAGTTTAACAAAAAGACAAGCAGACGCTCGATCTTTTAAAACAAAAATTAGAAGCGAGACGCCAATTCTTTACATTCGACCAGAAGTGGGCAACGGTCTCAGAAGGCAGGAGTACTCATACACTCAACCTTGTGTTGGCTTCCTCGCCCAGATGCTTCCATGAAATCCATGTTCTGGATGAAAATGATAAAAGTTTAACAAAAGACAAGCAGACGCTCGATCTTTTAAAACAAAAATTAGAATCGAGACGCCCATTCTTTACATTCGACCAGAAGTGGGCAACAGTCTCAGAAGGCAGGAGTACTCATACACTCAACTTTTTGTTGGCTTCCTCGCCCAGATACTTCCATGAAATCCATGTTCTGGATGAAAATGATAAAAGTTTAACAAAAGACAAGCAGACGCTCGATCTTTTAAAACAAAAATTAGAAGCGAGACGCCAATTCTTTACAGTCGACCAGAAGTGGGCAACAGTCTCAGAAGGCAGGAGTACTCATACACTCAACTTTGTGTTGGCTTCCTCGCCCAGATACTTCCATGAAATCCATGTTCTGGATGAAAATGATAAAAGTTTAACAAAAGACAAGCAGACGCTCGATCTTTTAAAACAAAAATTAGAAGCGAGACGCCAATTCTTTACATTCGACCAGAAGTGGGCAACAGTCTCAGAAGGCAGGAGTACTCATACACTCAACCTTGTGTTGGCTTCCTCGCCCAGATGCTTCCATGAAATCCATGTTCTGGATGAAAATGATAAAAGTTTAACAAAAGACAAGCAGACGCTCGATCTTTTAAAACAAAAATCAGATGCGAGACGCCAATTCTTTACATTCGACCAGAAGTGGGCAACAGTCTCAGAAGGCAGGAGTACTCATACACTCAACCTTGTGTTGGCTTCCTCGCCCAGATACTTCCATGAAATCCATGTTCTGGATGAAAATGATAAAAGTTTAACAAAAGACAAGCAGACGCTCGATCTTTTAAAACAAAAATTAGAAGCGAGACGCCAATTCTTTACATTCGACCAGAAGTGGGCAACAGTCTCAGAAGGCAGGAGTACTCATACACTCAACCTTGTGTTGGCTTCCTCGCCCAGATACTTCCATGAAATCCATGTTCTGGATGAAAATGATAAAAGTTTAACAAAAGACAAGCATACGCTCGATCTTTTAAAACAAAAATTAGAATCGAGACGCCAATTCTTTACATTCGACCAGAAGGGGGCAACAGTCTCAGAAGGCAGGAGTACTCATACACTCAACTTTGTGGTGGCTTCCTCGCCCAGATACTTCCATGAAATCCATGTTCTGGATGAAAATTATAAAAGTTTAACAAAAGACAAGCAGACGCTCGATCTTTTAAAACAAAAATTAGAAGCGAGACGCCAATTCTTTACATTCGACCAGAAGTGGGCAACAGTCTCAGAAGGCAGGAGTACTCATACACTCAACTTTGTGGTGGCTTCCTCGCCCAGATACTTCCATGAAATTCATGTTCTGGATGAAAATGATAAAAGTTTAACAAAAGACAAGCAGACGCTCGATCTTTTAAAACAAAAATTAGAAGCGAGACGCCAATTCTTTACATTCGACCACAAGTGGGCAACAGTCTCAGAAGGCAGGAGTACTCATACACTCAACCTTGTGTTGGCTTCCTCGCCCAGATGCTTCCATGAAATCCATGTTCTGGATGAAAATGATAAAAGTTTAACAAAAGACTAGCAGACGCTCGATCTTTTAAAACAAAAATCAGAAGCGAGACGCCAATTCTTTACATTCGACCAGAAGTGGGCAACAGTCTCAGAAGGCAGGAGTACTCATACACTCAACCTTGTGTTGGCTTCCTCGCCCAGATGCTTCCATGAAATCCATGTTCTGGATGAAAATGATAAAAGTTTAACAAAAGACTAGCAGACGCTCGATCTTTTAAAACAAAAATCAGAAGCGAGACGCCAATTCTTTACATTCGACCAGAAGTGGGCAACAGTCTCAGAAGGCAGGAGTACTCATACACTCAACCTTGTGTTGGCTTCCTCGCCCAGATACTTCCATGAAATCCATGTTCTGGATGAAAATGATAAAAGTTTAACAAAAGACAAGCAGACGCTCGATCTTTTAAAACAAAAATTAGAAGCGAGACGCCAATTCTTTACATTCGACCACAAGTGGGCAACAGTCTCAGAAGGCAGGAGTACTCATACACTCAACCTTGTGTTGGCTTCCTCGCCCAGATACTTCCATGAAATCCATGTTCTGGATGAAAATGATAAAAATTTAACAAAAGACAAGCAGACGCTCGATCTTTTAAAACAAAAATTAGAAGCGAGACGCCAATTCTTTACATTCGACCACAAGTGGGCAACAGTCTCAGAAGGCAGGAGTACTCATACACTCAACTTTGTGTTGGCTTCCTCGCCCAGATACTTCCATGAAATCCATGTTCTGGATGAAAATGATAAAAATTTAACAAAAGACAAGCAGACGCTCGATCTTTTAAAACAAAAATTAGAAGCGAGACGCCAATTCTTTACATTCGACCAGAAGTGGGTAACAGTCTCAGAAGGCAGGAGTACTCATACACTCAACCTTGTGATGGCTTCCTCGCCCAGATACTTCCATGAAATCCATGTTCTGGATGAAAATGATAAAAGTTTAACAAAAGACAAGCAGACGCTCGATCTTTTAAAACAAAAATTAGAAGCGAGACGCCAATTCTTTACATTCGACCAGAAGTGGGCAACAGTCTCAGAAGGCAGGAGTACTCATACACTAAACTTGTGTTGGCTTCCTCGCCCAGATACTTCCATGAAATCCATGTTCTGGATGAAAATGATAAAAGTTTAACAAAAGACAAGCAGACGCTCGATCTTTTAAAACAAAAATTAGAAGCGAGACGCCAATTCTTTACATTCGACCAGAAGTGGGCAACAGTCTCAGAAGGCAGGAGTACTCATACACTAAACTTGTGTTGGCTTCCTCGCCCAGATACTTCCATGAAATCCATGTTCTGGATGAAAATGATAAAAGTTTAACAAAAGACAAGCAGACGCTCGATCTTTTAAAACAAAAATTAGAAGCGAGACGCCAATTCTTTACATTCGACCAGAAGTGGGCAACAGTCTCAGAAGGCAGGAGTACTCATACACTAAACTTGTGTTGGCTTCCTCGCCCAGATACTTCCATGAAATCCATGTTCTGGATGAAAATGATAAAAGTTTAACAAAAGACAAGCAGACGCTCGATCTTTTAAAACAAAAATTAGAAGCGAGACGCCAATTCTTTACATTCGACCAGAAGTGGGCAACAGTCTCAGAAGGCAGGAGTACTCATACACTAAACTTGTGTTGGCTTCCTCGCCCAGATACTTCCATGAAATCCATGTTCTGGATGAAAATGATAAAAGTTTAACAAAAGACAAGCAGACGCTCGATCTTTTAAAACAAAAATTAGAAGCGAGACGCCAATTCTTTACATTCGACCAGAAGTGGGCAACAGTCTCAGAAGGCAGGAGTACTCATACACTAAACTTGTGTTGGCTTCCTCGCCCAGATACTTCCATGAAATCCATGTTCTGGATGAAAATGATAAAAGTTTAACAAAAGACAAGCAGACGCTCGATCTTTTAAAACAAAAATTAGAAGCGAGACGCCAATTCTTTACATTCGACCAGAAGTGGGCAACAGTCTCAGAAGGCAGGAGTACTCATACACTCAACTTGTGTTGGCTTCCTCGCCCAGATACTTCCATGAAATCCATGTTCTGGATGAAAATGATAAAAGTTTAACAAAAGACAAGCAGACGCTCGATCTTTTAAAACAAAAATTAGAAGCGAGACGCCAATTCTTTACATTCGACCAGAAGTGGGCAACAGTCTCAGAAGGCAGGAGTACTCATACACTCAACCTTGTGTTGGCTTCCTCGCCCAGATACTTCCATGAAATCCATGTTCTGGATGAAAATGATAAAAGTTTAACAATAGACAAGCAGACGCTCGATCTTTTAAAACAAAAATTAGAAGCGAGACGCCAATTCTTTACATTCGACCACAAGTGGGCAACAGTCTCAGAAGGCAGGAGTACTCATACACTCAACCTTGTGTTGGCTTCCTCGCCCAGATACTTCCATGAAATCCATGTTCAGGATGAAAATGATAAAAGTTTAATGAAAGACAAGTAGACGCTCGATCTTTTAAAACAAAAGTTAGAATCGAGACGCCAATTCTTTACATTCGACCACAAGTGGGCAACAGTCTCAGAAGGCAGGAGTACTCATACACTCAACTTTGTGTTGGCTTCCTCGCCCAGATACTTCCACGAAATCCATGTTCTGGATGAAAATGATAAAAGTTTAATAAAAGACAAGCAGACGCTCGATCTTTTAAAACAAAAATTAGAAGCGAGACGCCAATTCTTTACATTCGACCAGAAGTGGGCAACAGTCTCAGAAGGCAGGAGTACTCATACACTCAACCTTGTGATGGCTTCCTCGCCCAGATACTTCCATGAAATCCATGTTCTGGATGAAAATGATAAAAGTTTAACAAAAGACAAGCAGACGCTCGATCTTTTAAAACAAAAATTAGAAGCGAGAAGCCAATTCTTTACATTCGACCAGAAGTGGGCAACAGTCTCAGAAGGCAGGAGTACTCATACATTCAACTTTGTGTTGGCTTCCTCGCCCAGATACTTCCATGAAATCCATATTCTGGATGAAAATGATAAAAGTTTAACAAAAGACAAGCAGACGCTCGATCTTTTAAAACAAAAATTAGAAGCGAGACGCCAATTCTTTACATTCGACCACAAGTGGGCAACAGTCTCAGAAGGCAGGAGTACTCATACACTCAACCTTGTGTTGGCTTCCTCGCCCAGATACTTCCATGAAATCCATGTTCTGGATGAAAATGATAAAAGTTTAACAAAAGACAAGCAGACGCTCGATCTTTTAAAACAAAAATTAGAAGCGAGACGCCAATTCTTTACATTCGACCACAAGTGCGCAACAGTCTCAGAAGGCAGGAGTACTCATACATTCAACTTTGTGTTGGCTTCCTCGCCCAGATACTTCCATGAAATCCATATTCTGGATGAAAATGATAAAAGTTTAACAAAAGACAAGCAGACGCTCGATCTTTTAAAACAAAAATTAGAAGCGAGACGCCAATTCTTTACATTCGACCACAAGTGGGCAACAGTCTCAGAAGGCAGGAGTACTCATACACTCAACTTTGTGATGGCTTCCTCGCCCAGATACTTCCATGAAATCCATGTTCTGGATGAAAATGATAAAAGTTTAACAAAAGACAAGCAGACGCTCGATCTTTTAAAACAAAAATTAGAAGCGAGAAGCCAATTCTTTACATTCGACCAGAAGTGGGCAACAGTCTCAGAAGGCAGGAGTACTCATACACTCAACCTTGTGTTGGTTTCCTCGCCCAGATACTTCCACGAAATCCATGTTCTGGATGAAAATGATAAAAGTTTAACAAAAAGACAAGCAGACGCTCGATCTTTTAAAACAAAAATTAGAAGCGAGACGCCAATTCTTTACATTCGACCACAAGTGGGCAACAGTCTCAGAAGGCAGGAGTACTCATACACTCAACCTTGTGTTGGCTTCCTCGCCCAGATGCTTCCATGAAATCCATGTTCTGGATGAAAATGATAAAAGTTTAACAAAAGACAAGCAGACGCTCGATCTTTTAAAACAAAAATTAGTAGCGAGACGCCAATTCTTTACATTCGACCAGAAGTGGGCAACAGTCTCAGAAGGCATGAGTACTCATACACTCAACCTTGTGTTGGCTTCCTCGCCCAGATACTTCCATGAAATCCATGTTCTGGATGAAAATGATAAAAGTTTAACAAAAGACAAGCAGATGCTCGATCTTTTAAAACAAAAATTAGAAGCGAGACGCCAATTCTTTACATTCGACCACAAGTGGGCAACAGTCTCAGAAGGCAGGAGTACTCATACACTCAACTTTGTGATGGCTTCCTCGCCCAGATACTTCCATGAAATCCATGTTCTGGATGAAAATGATAAAAGTTTAACAAAAGACAAGCAGACGCTCGATCTTTTAAAACAAAAATTAGAAGCGAGACGCCAATTCTTTACATTCGACCAGAAGTGGGCAACAGTCTCAGAAGGCAGGAGTACTCATACACTCAACCTTGTGTTGGCTTCCTCGCCCAGATACTTCCATGAAATCCATGTTCTGGATGAAAATGATAAAAGTTTAACAATAGACAAGCAGACGCTCGATCTTTTAAAACAAAAATTAGAAGCGAGACGCCAATTCTTTACATTCGACCACAAGTGGGCAACAGTCTCAGAAGGCAGGAGTACTCATACACTCAACTTTGTGTTGGCTTCCTCGCCCAGATACTTCCATGAAATCCATGTTCTGGATGAAAATGATAAAAATTTAACAAAAGACAAGCAGACGCTCGATCTTTTAAAACAAAAATTAGAAGCGAGACGCCAATTCTTTACATTCGACCAGAAGTGGGTAACAGTCTCAGAAGGCAGGAGTACTCATACACTCAACCTTGTGATGGCTTCCTCGCCCAGATACTTCCATGAAATCCATGTTCTGGATGAAAATGATAAAAGTTTAACAAAAGACAAGCAGACGCTCGATCTTTTAAAACAAAAATTAGAAGCGAGACGCCAATTCTTTACATTCGACCAGAAGTGGGCAACAGTCTCAGAAGGCAGGAGTACTCATACACTAAACTTGTGTTGGCTTCCTCGCCCAGATACTTCCATGAAATCCATGTTCTGGATGAAAATGATAAAAGTTTAACAAAAGACAAGCAGACGCTCGATCTTTTAAAACAAAAATTAGAAGCGAGACGCCAATTCTTTACATTCGACCAGAAGTGGGCAACAGTCTCAGAAGGCAGGAGTACTCATACACTCAACCTTGTGTTGGCTTCCTCGCCCAGATACTTCCATGAAATCCATGTTCAGGATGAAAATGATAAAAGTTTAATGAAAGACAAGTAGACGCTCGATCTTTTAAAACAAAAATTAGAAGCGAGACGCCAATTCTTTACATTCGACCAGAAGTGGGCAACAGTCTCAGAAGGCAGGAGTACTCATACACTAAACTTGTGTTGGCTTCCTCGCCCAGATACTTCCATGAAATCCATGTTCTGGATGAAAATGATAAAAGTTTAACAAAAGACAAGCAGACGCTCGATCTTTTAAAACAAAAATTAGAAGCGAGACGCCAATTCTTTACATTCGACCACAAGTGGGCAACAGTCTCAGAAGGCAGGAGTACTCATACACTCAACCTTGTGATGGCTTCCTCGCCCAGATACTTCCATGAAATCCATGTTCTGGATGAAAATGATAAAAGTTTAACAAAAGACAAGCAGACGCTCGATCTTTTAAAACAAAAATTAGAAGCGAGACGCCAATTCTTTACATTCGACCAGAAGTGGGCAACAGTCTCAGAAGGCAGGAGTACTCATACACTAAACTTGTGTTGGCTTCCTCGCCCAGATACTTCCATGAAATCCATGTTCTGGATGAAAATGATAAAAGTTTAACAAAAGACAAGCAGACGCTCGATCTTTTAAAACAAAAATTAGAAGCGAGACGCCAATTCTTTACATTCGACCAGAAGTGGGCAACAGTCTCAGAAGGCAGGAGTACTCATACACTCAACTTTGTGTTGGCTTCCTCGCCCAGATACTTCCACGAAATCCATGTTCTGGATGAAAATGATAAAAGTTTAATAAAAGACAAGCAGACGCTCGATCTTTTAAAACAAAAATTAGAAGCGAGACGCCAATTCTTTACATTCGACCAGAAGTGGGCAACAGTCTCAGAAGGCAGGAGTACTCATACACTCAACCTTGTGATGGCTTCCTCGCCCAGATACTTCCATGAAATCCATGTTCTGGATGAAAATGATAAAAGTTTAACAAAAGACAAGCAGACGCTCGATCTTTTAAAACAAAAATTAGAAGCGAGAAGCCAATTCTTTACATTCGACCAGAAGTGGGCAACAGTCTCAGAAGGCAGGAGTACTCATACATTCAACCTTGTGTTGGCTTCCTCGCCCAGATACTTCCATGAAATCCATGTTCTGGATGAAAATGATAAAAGTTTAACAAAAGACAAGCAGACGCTCGATCTTTTAAAACAAAAATTAGAAGCGAGACGCCAATTCTTTACATTCGACCACAAGTGCGCAACAGTCTCAGAAGGCAGGAGTACTCATACATTCAACTTTGTGTTGGCTTCCTCGCCCAGATACTTCCATGAAATCCATGTTCTGGATGAAAATGATAAAAGTTTAACAAAAGACAAGCAGACGCTCGATCTTTTAAAACAAAATTTAGAAGGGAGACGCCAATTCTTTACATTCGACCACAAGTGGGCAACAGTCTCAGAAGGCAGGAGTACTCATACACTCAACTTTGTGATGGCTTCCTCGCCCAGATACTTCCATGAAATCCATGTTCTGGATGAAAATGATAAAAGTTTAACAAAAGACAAGCAGACGCTCGATCTTTTAAAACAAAAATTAGAAGCGAGACGCCAATTCTTTACATTCGACCACAAGTGGGCAACAGTCTCAGAAGGCAGGAGTACTCATACACTCAACCTTGTGTTGGCTTCCTCGCCCAGATACTTCCATGAAATCCATGTTCTGGATGAAAATGATAAAAGTTTAACAAAAGACAAGCAGACGCTCGATCTTTTAAAACAAAAATTAGAAGCGAGACGCCAATTCTTTACATTCGACCACAAGTGCGCAACAGTCTCAGAAGGCAGGAGTACTCATACATTCAACTTTGTGTTGGCTTCCTCGCCCAGATACTTCCATGAAATCCATGTTCTGGATGAAAATGATAAAAGTTTAACAAAAGACAAGCAGACGCTCGATCTTTTAAAACAAAAATTAGAAGCGAGACGCCAATTCTTTACATTCGACCACAAGTGGGCAACAGTCTCAGAAGGCAGGAGTACTCATACACTCAACTTTGTGATGGCTTCCTCGCCCAGATACTTCCATGAAATCCATGTTCTGGATGAAAATGATAAAAGTTTAACAAAAGATAAGCAGACGCTCGATCTTTTAAAACAAAAATTAGAAGCGAGAAGCCAATTCTTTACATTCGACCAGAAGTGGGCAACAGTCTCAGAAGGCAGGAGTACTCATACACTCAACCTTGTGTTGGTTTCCTCGCCCAGATACTTCCACGAAATCCATGTTCTGGATGAAAATGATAAAAGTTTAACAAAAAGACAAGCAGACGCTCGATCTTTTAAAACAAAAATTAGAAGCGAGACGCCAATTCTTTACATTCGACCACAAGTGGGCAACAGTCTCAGAAGGCAGGAGTACTCATACACTCAACCTTGTGTTGGCTTCCTCGCCCAGATGCTTCCATGAAATCCATGTTCTGGATGAAAATGATAAAAGTTTAACAAAAGACAAGCAGACGCTCGATCTTTTAAAACAAAAATTAGAAGCGAGACGCCAATTCTTTACATTCGACCAGAAGTGGGCAACAGTCTCAGAAGGCATGAGTACTCATACACTCAACCTTGTGTTGGCTTCCTCGCCCAGATACTTCCATGAAATCCATGTTCTGGATGAAAATGATAAAAGTTTAACAAAAGACAAGCAGATGCTCGATCTTTTAAAACAAAAATTAGAAGCGAGACGCCAATTCTTTACATTCGACCACAAGTGGGCAACAGTCTCAGAAGGCAGGAGTACTCATACACTCAACTTTGTGATGGCTTCCTCGCCCAGATACTTCCATGAAATCCATGTTCTGGATGAAAATGATAAAAGTTTAACAAAAGACAAGCAGACGCTCGATCTTTTAAAACAAAAATTAGAAGCGAGACGCCAATTCTTTACATTCGACCAGAAGTGGGCAACAGTCTCAGAAGGCAGGAGTACTCATACACTCAACCTTGTGTTGGCTTCCTCGCCCAGATACTTCCATGAAATCCATGTTCTGGATGAAAATGATAAAAGTTTAACAAAAGACAAGCAGATGCTCGATCTTTTAAAACAAAAATTAGAAGCGAGACGCCAATTCTTTACATTCGACCACAAGTGGGCAACAGTCTCAGAAGGCAGGAGTACTCATACACTCAACTTTGTGATGGCTTCCTCGCCCAGATACTTCCATGAAATCCATGTTCTGGATGAAAATGATAAAAGTTTAACAAAAGACAAGCAGACGCTCGATCTTTTAAAACAAAAATTAGAAGCGAGACGCCAATTCTTTACATTCGACCACAAGTGGGCAACAGTCTCAGAAGGCAGGAGTACTCATACACTCAACCTTGTGTTGGCTTCCTCGCCCAGATACTTCCATGAAATCCATGTTCTGGATGAAAATGATAAAAGTTTAACAAAAGACAAGCAGACGCTCGATCTTTTAAAACAAAAATTAGAAGCGAGACGCCAATTCTTTACATTCGACCAGAAGTGGGCAACAGTCTCAGAAGGCAGGAGTACTCATACACTCAACCTTGTGTTGGCTTCCTCGCCCAGATACTTCCATGAAATCCATGTTCTGGATGAAAATGATAAAAGTTTAACAAAAGACAAGCAGACGCTCGATCTTTTAAAACAAAAATTAGAAGCGAGACGCCAATTCTTTACATTCGACCACAAGTGGGCAACAGTCTCAGAAGGCAGGAGTACTCATACATTCAACCTTGTGTTGGCTTCCTCGCCCAGATACTTCCATGAAATCCATGTTCTGGATGAAAATGATAAAAGTTTAACAAAAGACAAGCAGACGCTCGATCTTTTAAAACAAAAATTAGAAGCGAGACGCCAATTCTTTACATTCGACCACAAGTGGGCAACAGTCTCAGAAGGCAGGAGTACTCATACACTCAACCTTGTGTTGGCTTCCTCGCCCAGATACTTCCATGAAATCCATGTTCTGGATGAAAATGATAAAAGTTTAACAAAAGACAAGCAGACGCTCGATCTTTTAAAACAAAAATTAGAAGCGAGACGCCAATTCTTTACATTCGACCACAAGTGGGCAACAGTCTCAGAAGGCAGGAGTACTCATACACTCAACCTTGTGATGGCTTCCTCGCCCAGATACTTCCATGAAATCCATGTTCTGGATGAAAATGATAAAAGTTTAACAAAAGACAAGCAGACGCTCGATCTTTTAAAACAAAAATTAGAAGCGAGACGCCAATTCTTTACATTCGACCACAAGTGGGCAACAGTCTCAGAAGGCAGGAGTACTCATACACTCAACCTTGTGTTGGCTTCCTCGCCCAGATACTTCCATGAAATCCATGTTCTGGATGAAAATGATAAAAGTTTAACAAAAGACAAGCAGACGCTCGATCTTTTAAAACAAAAATTAGAAGCGAGACGCCAATTCTTTACATTCGACCAGAAGTGGGCAACAGTCTCAGAAGGCAGGAGTACTCATACACTCAACCTTGTGTTGGCTTCCTCGCCCAGATACTTCCATGAAATCCATGTTCTGGATGAAAATGATAAAAGTTTAACAAAAGACAAGCAGACGCTCGATCTTTTAAAACAAAAATTAGAAGCGAGACGCCAATTCTTTACATTCGACCACAAGTGGGCAACAGTCTCAGAAGGCAGGAGTACTCATACACTCAACCTTGTGTTGGCTTCCTCGCTCAGATGCTTCCATGAAATCCATGTTCTGGATGAAAATGATAAAAGTTTAACAAAAGACAAGCAGACGCTCGATCTTTTAAAACAAAAATCAGAAGCGAGACGCCAATTCTTTACATTCGACCAGAAGTGGGCAACAGTCTCAGAAGGCAGGAGTACTCATACACTCAACCTTGTGTTGGCTTCCTCGCCCAGATACTTCCATGAAATCCATGTTCTGGATGAAAATGATAAAAATTTAACAAAAGACAAGCAGACGCTCGATCTTTTAAAACAAAAATTAGAAGCGAGACGCCAATTCTTTACATTCGACCACAAGTGGGCAACAGTCTCAGAAGGCAGGAGTACTCATACACTCAACCTTGTGTTGGCTTCCTCGCCCAGATACTTCCATGAAATCCATGTTCTGGATGAAAATGATAAAAATTTAACAAAAGACAAGCAGACGCTCGATCTTTTAAAACAAAAATTAGAAGCGAGACGCCAATTCTTTACATTCGACCAGAAGTGGGCAACAGTCTCAGAAGGCAGGAGTACTCATACACTCAACCTTGTGTTGGCTTCCTCGCCCAGATACTTCCATGAAATCCATGTTCTGGATGAAAATGATAAAAGTTTAACAAAAGACAAGCAGACGCTCGATCTTTTAAAACAAAAATTAGAAGCGAGACGCCAATTCTTTACATTCGACCAGAAGTGGGCAACAGTCTCAGAAGGCAGGAGTACTCATACACTCAACCTTGTGTTGGCTTCCTCGCCCAGATACTTCCATGAAATCCATGTTCTGGATGAAAATGATAAAAATTTAACAAAAGACAAGCAGACGCTCGATCTTTTAAAACAAAAATTAGAAGCGAGACGCCAATTCTTTACATTCGACCAGAAGTGGGCAACAGTCTCAGAAGGCAGGAGTACTCATACACTCAACCTTGTGTTGGCTTCCTCGCCCAGATACTTCCATGAAATCCATGTTCTGGATGAAAATGATAAAAGTTTAACAAAAGACAAGCAGACGCTCGATCTTTTAAAACAAAAATTAGAAGCGAGACGCCAATTCTTTACATTCGACCACAAGTGGGCAACAGTCTCAGAAGGCAGGAGTACTCATACACTCAACCTTGTGTTGGCTTCCTCGCCCAGATACTTCCATGAAATCCATGTTCTGGATGAAAATGATAAAAATTTAACAAAAGACAAGCAGACGCTCGATCTTTTAAAACAAAAATTAGAAGCGAGACGCCAATTCTTTACATTCGACCAGAAGTGGGCAACAGTCTCAGAAGGCAGGAGTACTCATACACTCAACCTTGTGTTGGCTTCCTCGCCCAGATACTTCCATGAAATCCATGTTCTGGATGAAAATGATAAAAGTTTAACAAAAGACAAGCAGACGCTCGATCTTTTAAAACAAAAATTAGAAGCGAGACGCCAATTCTTTACATTCGACCACAAGTGGGCAACAGTCTCAGAAGGCAGGAGTACTCATACACTCAACCTTGTGTTGGCTTCCTCGCCCAGATACTTCCATGAAATCCATGTTCTGGATGAAAATGATAAAAATTTAACAAAAGACAAGCAGACGCTCGATCTTTTAAAACAAAAATTAGAAGCGAGACGCCAATTCTTTACATTCGACCAGAAGTGGGCAACAGTCTCAGAAGGCAGGAGTACTCATACACTCAACCTTGTGTTGGCTTCCTCGCCCAGATACTTCCATGAAATCCATGTTCTGGATGAAAATGATAAAAGTTTAACAAAAGACAAGCAGACGCTCGATCTTTTAAAACAAAAATTAGAAGCGAGACGCCAATTCTTTACATTCGACCAGAAGTGGGCAACAGTCTCAGAAGGCAGGAGTACTCAAACACTAAACTTGTGTTGGCTTCCTCGCCCAGATACTTCCATGAAATCCATGTTCTGGATGAAAATGGTAAAAGTTTAACAAAAGACAAGCAGACGCTCGATCTTTTAAAACAAAAATTAGAAGCGAGAAGCCAATTCTTTACATTCGACCAGAAGTGGACAACAGTCTCAGAAGGCGGGAGTACTCATACACTCAACCTTGTGTTGGCTTCCTCGCCCAGATACTTCCATGAAATCCATGTTCTGGATGAAAATGATAAAAGTTTAAGAAAAGACAAGCAGACGCTCGATCTTTTAAAACAAAAATTAGAAGCGAGACGCCAATTCTTTACATTCGACCACAAGTGGGCAACAGTCTCAGAAGGCAGGAGTACTCATACACTCAACTTTGTGTTGGCTTCCTCGCCCAGATACTTCCATGAAATCCATGTTCTGGATGAAAATGATAAAAGTTTAACAAAAGACAAGCAGACGCTCGATCTTTTAAAACAAAAATTAGAAGCGAGACGCCAATTCTTTACATTCGACCAGAAGTGGGCAACAGTCTCAGAAGGCAGGAGTACTCATACACTCAACCTTGTGTTGGCTTCCTCGCTCAGATGCTTCCATGAAATCCATGTTCTGGATGAAAATGATAAAAGTTTAACAAAAGACAAGCAGACGCTCGATCTTTTAAAACAAAAATCAGAAGCGAGACGCCAATTCTTTACATTCGACCAGAAGTGGGCAACAGTCTCAGAAGGCAGGAGTACTCATACACTCAACCTTGTGTTGGCTTCCTCGCCCAGATACTTCCATGAAATCCATGTTCTGGATGAAAATGATAAAAGTTTAACAAAAGACAAGCAGACGCTCGATCTTTTAAAACAAAAATTAGAAGCGAGACGCCAATTCTTTACATTCGACCACAAGTGGGCAACAGTCTCAGAAGGCAGGAGTACTCATACACTCAACCTTGTGTTGGCTTCCTCGCCCAGATACTTCCATGAAATCCATGTTCTGGATGAAAATGATAAAAGTTTAACAAAAGACAAGCAGACGCTCGATCTTTTAAAACAAAAATTAGAAGCGAGACGCCAATTCTTTACATTCGACCAGAAGTGGGCAACAGTCTCAGAAGGCAGGAGTACTCATACACTCAACCTTGTGTTGGCTTCCTCGCCCAGATACTTCCATGAAATCCATGTTCTGGATGAAAATGATAAAAGTTTAACAAAAGACAAGCAGACGCTCGATCTTTTAAAACAAAAATTAGAAGCGAGACGCCAATTCTTTACATTCGACCACAAGTGGGCAACAGTCTCAGAAGGCAGGAGTACTCATACACTCAACCTTGTGATGGCTTGCTCGCCCAGATACTTCCATGAAATCCATGTTCTGGATGAAAATGATAAAAGTTTAACAAAAGACAAGCAGACGCTCGATCTTTTAAAACAAAAATTAGAAGCGAGACGCCAATTCTTTACATTCGACCAGAAGTGGGCAACAGTCTCAGAAGGCAGAGTACTCATACACTAAACTTGTGTTGGCTTCCTCGCCCAGATACTTCCATGAAATCCATGTTCTGGGATGAAAATGATAAAAGTTTAACAAAAGACAAGCAGACGCGCGATCTTTTAAAACAAAAATTAGAAGCGAGACGCCAATTCTTTACATTCGACCAGAAGTGGGCAACAGTCTCAGAAGGCAGGAGTACTCATACACTCAACCTTGTGTTGGCTTCCTCGCCCAGATACTTCCATGAAATCCATGTTCTGGATGAAAATGATAAAAGTTTAACAAAGACAAGCAGACGCTCGATCTTTTAAAACAAAAATTAGAAGCGAGACGCCAATTCTTTACATTCGACCAGAAGTGGGCAACAGTCTCAGAAGGCAGGAGTACTCATACACTCAACCTTGTGTTGGCTTCCTCGCCCAGATACTTCCATGAAATCCATGTTCTGGATGAAAATGATAAAAGTTTAACAAAAGACAAGCAGACGCTCGATCTTTTAAAACAAAAATTAGAAGCGAGACGCCAATTCTTTACATTCGACCAGAAGTGGGCAACAGTCTCAGAAGGCAGGAGTACTCATACACTCAACCTTGTGTTGGCTTCCTCGCCCAGATACTTCCATGAAATCCATGTTCTGGATGAAAATGATAAAAGTTTAAGAAAAGACAAGCAGACGCTCGATCTTTTAAAACAAAAATTAGAAGCGAGACGCCAATTCTTTACATTCGACCACAAGTGGGCAACAGTCTCAGAAGGCAGGAGTACTCATACACTCAACTTTGTGTTGGCTTCCTCGCCCAGATACTTCCATGAAATCCATGTTCTGGATGAAAATGATAAAAGTTTAACAAAAGACAAGCAGACGCTCGATCTTTTAAAACAAAAATTAGAAGCGAGACGCCAATTCTTTACATTCGACCAGAAGTGGGCAACAGTCTCAGAAGGCAGGAGTACTCATACACTCAACCTTGTGATGGCTTCCTCGCCCAGATACTTCCATGAAATCCATGTTCTGGATGAAAATGATAAAAGTTTAACAAAAGACAAGCAGACGCTCGATCTTTTAAAACAAAAATTAGAAGCGAGAAGCCAATTCTTTACATTCGACCAGAAGTGGGCAACAGTCTCAGAAGGCAGGAGTACTCATACACTCAACTTTGTGTTGGCTTCCTCGCCCAGATACTTCCATGAAATCCATGTTCTGGATGAAAATGATAAAAGTTTAACAAAAGACAAGCAGACGCTCGATCTTTTAAAACAAAAATTAGAAGCGAGACGCCAATTCTTTACATTCGACCACAAGTGGGCAACAGCCTCAGAAGGCATACATACTCATACACTCAACTTTGTGTTGGCTTCCTCGCCCAGATACTTCCACGAAATCCATGTTCTGGATGAAAATGATAAAAGTTTAACAAAAGACAAGCACACGCTCGATCTTTTAAAACAAAAATTAGAAGCGAGAAGCCAATTCTTTACATTCGACCAGAAGTGGGCAACAGTCTCAGAAGGCAGGAGTACTCATACACTCAACCTTGTGATGGCTTCCTCGCCCAGATACTTCCATGAAATCCATGTTCTGGATGAAAATGATAAAAGTTTAACAAAAGACAAGCAGACGCTCGATCTTTTAAAACAAAAATTAGAAGCGAGACGCCAATTCTTTACATTCGACCAGAAGTGGGCAACAGTCTCAGAAGGCAGGAGTACTCATACACTCAACCTTGTGATGGCTTCCTCGCCCAGATACTTCCATGAAATCCATGTTCTGGATGAAAATGATAAAAGTTTAACAAAAGACAAGCAGACGCTCGATCTTTTAAAACAAAAATTAGAAGCGAGACGCCAATTCTTTACATTCGACCACAAGTGGGCAACAGCCTCAGAAGGCATACATACTCATACACTCAACTTTGTGTTGGCTTCCTCGCCCAGATACTTCCACGAAATCCATGTTCTGGATGAAAATGATAAAAGTTTAACAAAAGACAAGCACACGCTCGATCTTTTAAAACAAAAATTAGAAGCGAGAAGCCAATTCTTTACATTCGACCAGAAGTGGGCAACAGTCTCAGAAGGCAGGAGTACTCATACACTCAACCTTGTGTTGGCTTCCTCGCCCAGATACTTCCATGAAATCCATGTTCTGGATGAAAATGATAAAAGTTTAACAAAAGACAAGCAGACGCTCGATCTTTTAAAACAAAAATTAGAAGCGAGACGCCAATTCTTTACATTCGACCAGAAGTGGGCAACAGTCTCAGAAGGCAGGAGTACTCATACACTCAACCTTGTGATGGCTTCCTCGCCCAGATACTTCCATGAAATCCATGTTCTGGATGAAAATGATAAAAGTTTAACAAAAGACAAGCAGACGCTCGATCTTTTAAAACAAAAATTAGAAGCGAGACGCCAATTCTTTACATTCGACCAGAAGTGGGCAACAGTCTCAGAAGGCAGGAGTACTCATACACTCAACCTTGTGTTGGCTTCCTCGCCCAGATGCTTCCATGAAATCCATGTTCTGGATGAAAATGATAAAAGTTTAACAAAACACAAGCAGACGCTCGATCTTTTAAAACAAAAATTAGAAGCGAGACGCCAATTCTTTACATTCGACCACAAGTGGGCAACAGTCTCAGAAGGCAGGAGTACTCATACATTCAACCTTGTGTTGGCTTCCTCGCCCAGATACTTCCATGAAATCCATGTTCTGGATGAAAATGATAAAAGTTTAACAAAACACAAGCAGACGCTCGATCTTTTAAAACAAAAATTAGAAGCGAGACGCCAATTCTTTACATTCGACCAGAAGTGGGCAACAGTCTCAGAAGGCAGGAGTACTCATACACTCAACCTTGTGTTGGCTTCCTCGCCCAGATGCTTCCATGAAATCCATGTTCTGGATGAAAATGATAAAAGTTTAACAAAAGACAAGCAGACGCTCGATTTTTTAAAACAAAAATTAGAAGCGAGACGCCAATTCTTTACATTCGACCACAAGTGGGCAACAGTCTCAGAAGGCAGGAGTACTCATACACTCAACCTTGTGTTGGCTTCCTCGCCCAGATACTTTCATGAAATCCATGTTCTGGATGAAAATGATAAAAGTTTAACAAAAGACAAGCAGACGCTCGATCTTTTAAAACAAAAATTAGAAGCGAGACGCCAATTCTTTACATTCGACCAGAAGTGGGCAACAGTCTCAGAAGGCAGGAGTACTCATACACTCAACCTTGTGTTGGCTTCCTCGCCCAGATACTTCCATGAAATCCATGTTCTGGATGAAAATGATAAAAGTTTAACAAAAGACAAGCAGACGCTCGATCTTTTAAAACAAAAATTAGAAGGGAGACGCCAATTCTTTACATTCGACCACAAGTGGGCAACAGTCTCAGAAGGCAGGAGTACTCATACACTCAACTTTGTGTTGGCTTCCTCGCCCAGATACTTTCATGAAATCCATGTTCTGGATGAAAATGATAAAAGTTTAACAAAAGACAAGCAGACGCTCGATCTTTTAAAACAAAAATTAGAAGGGAGACGCCAATTCTTTACATTCGACCACAAGTGGGCAACAGTCTCAGAAGGCAGGAGTACTCATACACTCAACTTTGTGTTGGCTTCCTCGCCCAGATACTTCCATGAAATCCATGTTCTGGATGAAAATGATAAAAGTTTAACAAAAGACAAGCAGACGCTCGATCTTTTAAAACAAAAATTAGAAGGGAGACGCCAATTCTTTACATTCGACCAGAAGTGGGCAACAGTCTCAGAAGGCAGGAGTACTCATACACTCAACCTTGTGTTGGCTTCCTCGCCCAGATACTTCCATGAAATCCATGTTCTGGATGAAAATGATAAAAGTTTAACAAAAGACAAGCAGACGCTCGATCTTTTAAAACAAAAATTAGAAGCGAGACGCCAATTCTTTACATTCGACCAGAAGTGGGCAACAGTCTCAGAAGGCAGGAGTACTCATACACTCAACCTTGTGTTGGCTTCCTCGCCCAGATGCTTCCATGAAATCCATGTTCTGGATGAAAATGATAAAAGTTTAACAAAAGACAAGCAGACGCTCGATCTTTTAAAACAAAAATTAGAAGCGAGACGCCAATTCTTTACATTCGACCAGAAGTGGGCAACAGTCTCAGAAGGCAGGAGTACTCATACATTCAACCTTGTGTTGGCTTCCTCGCCCAGATACTTCCATGAAATCCATGTTCTGGATGAAAATGATAAAAGTTTAACAAAACACAAGCAGACGCTCGATCTTTTAAAACAAAAATTAGAAGCGAGACGCCAATTCTTTACATTCGACCAGAAGTGGGCAACAGTCTCAGAAGGCAGGAGTACTCATACACTCAACCTTGTGTTGGCTTCCTCGCCCAGATACTTCCATGAAATCCATGTTCTGGATGAAAATGATAAAAGTTTAACAAAAGACAAGCAGACGCTCGATCTTTTAAAACAAAAATTAGAAGCGAGACGCCAATTCTTTACATTCGACCAGAAGTGGGCAACAGTCTCAGAAGGCAGGAGTACTCATACACTCAACCTTGTGTTGGCTTCCTCGCCCAGATGCTTCCATGAAATCCATGTTCTGGATGAAAATGATAAAAGTTTAACAAAAGACAAGCAGACGCTCGATCTTTTAAAACAAAAATTAGAAGCGAGACGCCAATTCTTTACATTCGACCACAAGTGGGCAACAGTCTCAGAAGGCAGGAGTACTCATACACTCAACTTTGTGTTGGCTTCCTCGCCCAGATACTTCCATGAAATCCATGTTCTGGATGAAAATGATAAAAGTTTAACAAAAGACAAGCAGACGCTCGATCTTTTAAAACAAAAATTAGAAGCGAGACGCCAATTCTTTACATTCGACCAGAAGTGGGCAACAGTCTCAGAAGGCAGGAGTACTCATACACTCAACCTTGTGTTGGCTTCCTCGCTCAGATGCTTCCATGAAATCCATGTTCTGGATGAAAATGATAAAAGTTTAACAAAAGACAAGCAGACGCTCGATCTTTTAAAACAAAAATTAGAAGCGAGACGCCAATTCTTTACATTCGACCAGAAGTGGGCAACAGTCTCAGAAGGCAGGAGTACTCATACACTCAACCTTGTGTTGGCTTCCTCGCCCAGATACTTCCATGAAATCCATGTTCTGGATGAAAATGATAAAAGTTTAAGAAAAGACAAGCAGACGCTCGATCTTTTAAAACAAAAATTAGAAGCGAGACGCCAATTCTTTACATTCGACCACAAGTGGGCAACAGTCTCAGAAGGCAGGAGTACTCATACACTCAACTTTGTGTTGGCTTCCTCGCCCAGATACTTCCATGAAATCCATGTTCTGGATGAAAATGATAAAAGTTTAACAAAAGACAAGCAGACGCTCGATCTTTTAAAACAAAAATTAGAAGCGAGACGCCAATTCTTTACATTCGACCAGAAGTGGGCAACAGTCTCAGAAGGCAGGAGTACTCATACACTCAACCTTGTGTTGGCTTCCTCGCTCAGATGCTTCCATGAAATCCATGTTCTGGATGAAAATGATAAAAGTTTAACAAAAGACAAGCAGACGCTCGATCTTTTAAAACAAAAATCAGAAGCGAGACGCCAATTCTTTACATTCGACCAGAAGTGGGCAACAGTCTCAGAAGGCAGGAGTACTCATACACTCAACCTTGTGTTGGCTTCCTCGCCCAGATACTTCCATGAAATCCATGTTCTGGATGAAAATGATAAAAGTTTAACAAAAGACAAGCAGACGCTCGATCTTTTAAAACAAAAATTAGAAGCGAGACGCCAATTCTTTACATTCGACCAGAAGTGGGCAACAGTCTCAGAAGGCAGGAGTACTCATACACTCAACCTTGTGTTGGCTTCCTCGCCCAGATGCTTCCATGAAATCCATGTTCTGGATGAAAATGATAAAAGTTTAACAAAAGACAAGCAGACGCTCGATCTTTTAAAACAAAAATTAGAAGCGAGACGCCAATTCTTTACATTCGACCACAAGTGGGCAACAGTCTCAGAAGGCAGGAGTACTCATACATTCAACCTTGTGTTGGCTTCCTCGCCCAGATGCTTCCATGAAATCCATGTTCTGGATGAAAATGATAAAAGTTTAACAAAACACAAGCAGACGCTCGATCTTTTAAAACAAAAATTAGAAGCGAGACGCCAATTCTTTACATTCGACCACAAGTGGGCAACAGTCTCAGAAGGCAGGAGTACTCATACACTCAACCTTGTGTTGGCTTCCTCGCCCAGATACTTCCATGAAATCCATGTTCTGGATGAAAATGATAAAAGTTTAACAAAAGACAAGCAGACGCTCGATCTTTTAAAACAAAAATTAGAAGCGAGACGCCAATTCTTTACATTCGACCAGAAGTGGGCAACAGTCTCAGAAGGCAGGAGTACTCATACACTCAACCTTGTGTTGGCTTCCTCGCCCAGATGCTTCCATGAAATCCATGTTCTGGATGAAAATGATAAAAGTTTAACAAAAGACAAGCAGACGCTCGATCTTTTAAAACAAAAATTAGAAGCGAGACGCCAATTCTTTACATTCGACCACAAGTGGGCAACAGTCTCAGAAGGCAGGAGTACTCATACATTCAACCTTGTGTTGGCTTCCTCGCCCAGATACTTCCATGAAATCCATGTTCTGGATGAAAATGATAAAAGTTTAACAAAACACAAGCAGACGCTCGATCTTTTAAAACAAAAATTAGAAGCGAGACGCCAATTCTTTACATTCGACCAGAAGTGGGCAACAGTCTCAGAAGGCAGGAGTACTCATACACTCAACCTTGTGTTGGCTTCCTCGCTCAGATGCTTCCATGAAATCCATGTTCTGGATGAAAATGATAAAAGTTTAACAAAAGACAAGCAGACGCTCGATCTTTTAAAACAAAAATCAGAAGCGAGACGCCAATTCTTTACATTCGACCAGAAGTGGGCAACAGTCTCAGAAGGCAGGAGTACTCATACACTCAACCTTGTGTTGGCTTCCTCGCCCAGATACTTCCATGAAATCCATGTTCTGGATGAAAATGATAAAAGTTTAACAAAAGACAAGCAGACGCTCGATCTTTTAAAACAAAAATTAGAAGCGAGACGCCAATTCTTTACATTCGACCAGAAGTGGGCAACAGTCTCAGAAGGCAGGAGTACTCATACACTCAACCTTGTGTTGGCTTCCTCGCCCAGATACTTTCATGAAATCCATGTTCTGGATGAAAATGATAAAAGTTTAACAAAAGACAAGCAGACGCTCGATCTTTTAAAACAAAAATTAGAAGCGAGACGCCAATTCTTTACATTCGACCACAAGTGGGCAACAGTCTCAGAAGGCAGGAGTACTCATACATTCAACCTTGTGTTGGCTTCCTCGCCCAGATACTTCCATGAAATCCATGTTCTGGATGAAAATGATAAAAGTTTAACAAAACACAAGCAGACGCTCGATCTTTTAAAACAAAAATTAGAAGCGAGACGCCAATTCTTTACATTCGACCAGAAGTGGGCAACAGTCTCAGAAGGCAGGAGTACTCATACACTCAACCTTGTGTTGGCTTCCTCGCCCAGATACTTCCATGAAATCCATGTTCTGGATGAAAATGATAAAAGTTTAACAAAAGACAAGCAGACGCTCGATCTTTTAAAACAAAAATTAGAAGCGAGACGCCAATTCTTTACATTCGACCAGAAGTGGGCAACAGTCTCAGAAGGCAGGAGTACTCATACACTAAACTTGTGTTGGCTTCCTCGCCCAGATACTTCCATGAAATCCATGTTCTGGATGAAAATGATAAAAGTTTAACAAAAGACAAGTAGACGCTCGATCTTTTAAAACAAAAATTAGAAGCGAGACGCCAATTCTTTACATTCGACCAGAAGTGGGCAACAGTCTCAGAAGGCAGGAGTACTCATACACTAAACTTGTGTTGGCTTCCTCGCCCAGATACTTCCATGAAATCCATGTTCTGGATGAAAATGATAAAAGTTTAACAAAAGACAAGCAGACGCTCGATCTTTTAAAACAAAAATTAGAAGCGAGACGCCAATTCTTTACATTCGACCAGAAGTGGGCAACAGTCTCAGAAGGCAGGAGTACTCATACACTCAACCTTGTGTTGGCTTCCTCGCCCAGATACTTCCATGAAATCCATGTTCTGGATGAAAATGATAAAAGTTTAACAAAAGACAAGCAGACGCTCGATCTTTTAAAACAAAAATTAGAAGCGAGACGCCAATTCTTTACATTCGACCAGAAGTGGGCAACAGTCTCAGAAGGCAGGAGTACTCATACACTCAACCTTGTGTTGGCTTCCTCGCCCAGATACTTCCATGAAATCCATGTTCTGGATGAAAATGATAAAAGTTTAAGAAAAGACAAGCAGACGCTCGATCTTTTAAAACAAAAATTAGAAGCGAGACGCCAATTCTTTACATTCGACCACAAGTGGGCAACAGTCTCAGAAGGCAGGAGTACTCATACACTCAACTTTGTGTTGGCTTCCTCGCCCAGATACTTCCATGAAATCCATGTTCTGGATGAAAATGATAAAAGTTTAACAAAAGACAAGCAGACGCTCGATCTTTTAAAACAAAAATTAGAAGCGAGACGCCAATTCTTTACATTCGACCAGAAGTGGGCAACAGTCTCAGAAGGCAGGAGTACTCATACACTCAACCTTGTGATGGCTTCCTCGCCCAGATACTTCCATGAAATCCATGTTCTGGATGAAAATGATAAAAGTTTAACAAAAGACAAGCAGACGCTCGATCTTTTAAAACAAAAATTAGAATCGAGACGCTAATTCTTTACATTCGACCAGAAGTGGGCAACAGTCTCAGAAGGCAGGAGTACTCATACACTCAACTTTGTGTTGGCTTCCTCGCCCAGATACTTCCATGAAATCCATGTTCTGGATGAAAATGATAAAAGTTTAACAAAAGACAAGCAGACGCTCGATCTTTTAAAACAAAAATTAGAAGCGAGACGCCAATTCTTTACATTCGACCACAAGTGGGCAACAGCCTCAGAAGGCATACATACTCATACACTCAACTTTGTGTTGGCTTCCTCGCCCAGATACTTCCACGAAATCCATGTTCTGGATGAAAATGATAAAAGTTTAACAAAAGACAAGCACACGCTCGATCTTTTAAAACAAAAATTAGAAGCGAGAAGCCAATTCTTTACATTCGACCAGAAGTGGGCAACAGTCTCAGAAGGCAGGAGTACTCATACACTCAACCTTGTGATGGCTTCCTCGCCCAGATACTTCCATGAAATCCATGTTCTGGATGAAAATGATAAAAGTTTAACAAAAGACAAGCAGACGCTCGATCTTTTAAAACAAAAATTAGAAGCGAGACGCCAATTCTTTACATTCGACCAGAAGTGGGCAACAGTCTCAGAAGGCAGGAGTACTCATACACTCAACCTTGTGATGGCTTCCTCGCCCAGATACTTCCATGAAATCCATGTTCTGGATGAAAATGATAAAAGTTTAACAAAAGACAAGCAGACGCTCGATCTTTTAAAACAAAAATTAGAAGCGAGACGCCAATTCTTTACATTCGACCACAAGTGGGCAACAGCCTCAGAAGGCATACATACTCATACACTCAACTTTGTGTTGGCTTCCTCGCCCAGATACTTCCACGAAATCCATGTTCTGGATGAAAATGATAAAAGTTTAACAAAAGACAAGCAGACGCTCGATCTTTTAAAACAAAAATTAGAAGCGAGACGCCAATTCTTTACATTCGACCAGAAGTGGGCAACAGTCTCAGAAGGCAGGAGTACTCATACACTCAACCTTGTGTTGGCTTCCTCGCCCAGATGCTTCCATGAAATCCATGTTCTGGATGAAAATGATAAAAGTTTAACAAAAGACAAGCAGACGCTCGGTTTTTTAAAACAAAAATTAGAAGCGAGACGCCAATTCTTTACATTCGACCACAAGTGGGCAACAGTCTCAGAAGGCAGGAGTACTCATACACTCAACCTTGTGTTGGCTTCCTCGCCCAGATACTTTCATGAAATCCATGTTCTGGATGAAAATGATAAAAGTTTAACAAAAGACAAGCAGACGCTCGATCTTTTAAAACAAAAATTAGAAGCGAGACGCCAATTCTTTACATTCGACCACAAGTGGGCAACAGTCTCAGAAGGCAGGAGTACTCATACACTCAACCTTGTGATGGCTTCCTCGCCCAGATACTTCCATGAAATCCATGTTCTGGATGAAAATGATAAAAGTTTAACAAAAGACAAGCAGACGCTCGATCTTTTAAAACAAAAATTAGAAGCGAGACGCCAATTCTTTACATTCGACCACAAGTGGGCAACAGTCTCAGAAGGCAGGAGTACTCATACATTCAACCTTGTGTTGGCTTCCTCGCCCAGATACTTCCATGAAATCCATGTTCTGGATGAAAATGATAAAAGTTTAACAAAACACAAGCAGACGCTCGATCTTTTAAAACAAAAATTAGAAGCGAGACGCCAATTCTTTACATTCGACCACAAGTGGGCAACAGTCTCAGAAGGCAGGAGTACTCATACATTCAACCTTGTGTTGGCTTCCTCGCCCAGATACTTCCATGAAATCCATGTTCTGGATGAAAATGATAAAAGTTTAACAAAACACAAGCAGACGCTCGATCTTTTAAAACAAAAATTAGAAGCGAGACGCCAATTCTTTACATTCGACCACAAGTGGGCAACAGTCTCAGAAGGCAGGAGTACTCATACACTCAACCTTGTGTTGGCTTCCTCGCCCAGATACTTTCATGAAATCCATGTTCTGGATGAAAATGATAAAAGTTTAACAAAAGACAAGCAGACGCTCGATCTTTTAAAACAAAAATTAGAAGCGAGACGCCAATTCTTTACATTCGACCAGAAGTGGGCAACAGTCTCAGAAGGCAGGAGTACTCATACACTCAACCTTGTGATGGCTTCCTCGCCCAGATACTTCCATGAAATCCATGTTCTGGATGAAAATGATAAAAGTTTAACAAAAGACAAGCAGACGCTCGATCTTTTAAAACAAAAATTAGAAGCGAGACGCCAATTCTTTACATTCGACCACAAGTGGGCAACAGTCTCAGAAGGCAGGAGTACTCATACATTCAACCTTGTGTTGGCTTCCTCGCCCAGATACTTCCATGAAATCCATGTTCTGGATGAAAATGATAAAAGTTTAACAAAAGACAAGCACACGCTCGATCTTTTAAAACAAAAATTAGAAGCGAGAAGCCAATTCTTTACATTCGACCAGAAGTGGGCAACAGTCTCAGAAGGCAGGAGTACTCATACACTCAACCTTGTGATGGCTTCCTCGCCCAGATACTTCCATGAAATCCATGTTCTGGATGAAAATGATAAAAGTTTAACAAAAGACAAGCAGACGCTCGATCTTTTAAAACAAAAATTAGAAGCGAGACGCCAATTCTTTACATTCGACCAGAAGTGGGCAACAGTCTCAGAAGGCAGGAGTACTCATACACTCAACCTTGTGTTGGCTTCCTCGCCCAGATGCTTCCATGAAATCCATGTTCTGGATGAAAATGATAAAAGTTTAACAAAAGACAAGCAGACGCTCGATCTTTTAAAACAAAAATTAGAAGCGAGACGCCAATTCTTTACATTCGACCACAAGTGGGCAACAGTCTCAGAAGGCAGGAGTACTCATACATTCAACCTTGTGTTGGCTTCCTCGCCCAGATACTTCCATGAAATCCATGTTCTGGATGAAAATGATAAAAGTTTAACAAAACACAAGCAGACGCTCGATCTTTTAAAACAAAAATTAGAAGCGAGACGCCAATTCTTTACATTCGACCAGAAGTGGGCAACAGTCTCAGAAGGCAGGAGTACTCATACACTCAACCTTGTGTTGGCTTCCTCGCCCAGATGCTTCCATGAAATCCATGTTCTGGATGAAAATGATAAAAGTTTAACAAAAGACAAGCAGACGCTCGGTTTTTTAAAACAAAAATTAGAAGCGAGACGCCAATTCTTTACATTCGACCACAAGTGGGCAACAGTCTCAGAAGGCAGGAGTACTCATACACTCAACCTTGTGTTGGCTTCCTCGCCCAGATACTTTCATGAAATCCATGTTCTGGATGAAAATGATAAAAGTTTAACAAAAGACAAGCAGACGCTCGATCTTTTAAAACAAAAATTAGAAGCGAGACGCCAATTCTTTACATTCGACCAGAAGTGGGCAACAGTCTCAGAAGGCAGGAGTACTCATACACTCAACCTTGTGTTGGCTTCCTCGCCCAGATACTTCCATGAAATCCATGTTCTGGATGAAAATGATAAAAGTTTAACAAAAGACAAGCAGACGCTCGATCTTTTAAAACAAAAATTAGAAGGGAGACGCCAATTCTTTACATTCGACCACAAGTGGGCAACAGTCTCAGAAGGCAGGAGTACTCATACACTCAACTTTGTGTTGGCTTCCTCGCCCAGATACTTTCATGAAATCCATGTTCTGGATGAAAATGATAAAAGTTTAACAAAAGACAAGCAGACGCTCGATCTTTTAAAACAAAAATTAGAAGGGAGACGCCAATTCTTTACATTCGACCAGAAGTGGGCAACAGTCTCAGAAGGCAGGAGTACTCATACACTCAACCTTGTGTTGGCTTCCTCGCCCAGATGCTTCCATGAAATCCATGTTCTGGATGAAAATGATAAAAGTTTAACAAAAGACAAGCAGACGCTCGGTTTTTTAAAACAAAAATTAGAAGCGAGACGCCAATTCTTTACATTCGACCAGAAGTGGGCAACAGTCTCAGAAGGCAGGAGTACTCATACACTCAACCTTGTGTTGGCTTCCTCGCCCAGATACTTCCATGAAATCCATGTTCTGGATGAAAATGATAAAAATTTAACAAAAGACAAGCAGACGCTCGATCTTTTAAAACAAAAATTAGAAGCGAGACGCCAATTCTTTACATTCGACCAGAAGTGGGCAACAGTCTCAGAAGGCAGGAGTACTCATACACTCAACCTTGTGTTGGCTTCCTCGCCCAGATACTTCCATGAAATCCATGTTCTGGATGAAAATGATAAAAGTTTAACAAAAGACAAGCAGACGCTCGATCTTTTAAAACAAAAATTAGAAGCGAGACGCCAATTCTTTACATTCGACCAGAAGTGGGCAACAGTCTCAGAAGGCAGGAGTACTCAAACACTAAACTTGTGTTGGCTTCCTCGCCCAGATACTTCCATGAAATCCATGTTCTGGATGAAAATGATAAAAGTTTAACAAAAGACAAGCAGACGCTCGATCTTTTAAAACAAAAATTAGAAGCGAGACGCCAATTCTTTACATTCGACCAGAAGTGGGCAACAGTCTCAGAAGGCAGGAGTACTCATACACTCAACCTTGTGATGGCTTCCTCGCCCAGATACTTCCATGAAATCCATGTTCTGGATGAAAATGATAAAAGTTTAACAAAAGACAAGCAGACGCTCGATCTTTTAAAACAAAAATTAGAAGCGCGAAGCCAATTCTTTACATTCGACCAGAAGTGGGCAACAGTCTCAGAAGGCAGGAGTACTCATACACTCAACTTTGTGTTGGCTTCCTCGCCCAGATACTTCCATGAAATCCATGTTCTGGATGAAAATGATAAAAGTTTAACAAAAGACAAGCAGACGCTCGATCTTTTAAAACAAAAATTAGAAGCGAGACGCCAATTCTTTACATTCGACCACAAGTGGGCAACAGTCTCAGAAGGCAGGAGTACTCATACACTCAACCTTGTGTTGGCTTCCTCGCCCAGATACTTCCATGAAATCCATGTTCTGGATGAAAATGATAAAAGTTTAACAAAAGACAAGCAGACGCTCGATCTTTTAAAACAAAAATTAGAAGCGAGACGCCAATTCTTTACATTCGACCAGAAGTGGGCAACAGCCTCAGAAGGCATACATACTCATACACTCAACTTTGTGTTGGCTTCCTCGCCCAGATACTTCCACGAAATCCATGTTCTGGATGAAAATGATAAAAGTTTAACAAAAGACAAGCAGACGCTCGATCTTTTAAAACAAAAATTAGAAGGGAGACGCCAATTCTTTACATTCGACCACAAGTGGGCAACAGTCTCAGAAGGCAGGAGTACTTATACACTCAACTTTGTGTTGGCTTCCTCGCCCAGATACTTCCATGAAATCCATGTTCTGGATGAAAATGATAAAAGTTTAACAAAAGACAAGCAGACGCTCGATCTTTTAAAACAAAAATTAGAAGCGAGACGCCAATTCTTTACATTCGACCACAAGTGGGCAACAGTCTCAGAAGGCAGGAGTACTCATACACTCAACCTTGTGTTGGCTTCCTCGCCCAGATACTTCCATGAAATCCATGTTCTGGATGAAAATGATAAAAGTTTAACAAAAGACAAGCAGACGCTCGATCTTTTAAAACAAAAATTAGAAGCGAGACGCCAATTCTTTACATTCGACCAGAAGTGGGCAACAGCCTCAGAAGGCATACATACTCATACACTCAACTTTGTGTTGGCTTCCTCGCCCAGATACTTCCACGAAATCCATGTTCTGGATGAAAATGATAAAAGTTTAACAAAAGACAAGCAGACGCTCGATCTTTTAAAACAAAAATTAGAAGCGAGACGCCAATTCTTTACATTCGACCACAAGTGGGCAACAGTCTCAGAAGGCAGGAGTACTCATACACTCAACCTTGTGTTGGCTTCCTCGCCCAGATACTTCCATGAAATCCATGTTCTGGATGAAAATGATAAAAGTTTAACAAAAGACAAGCAGACGCTCGATCTTTTAAAACAAAAATTAGAAGCGAGACGCCAATTCTTTACATTCGACCACAAGTGGGCAACAGCCTCAGAAGGCATACATACTCATACACTCAACTTTGTGTTGGCTTCCTCGCCCAGATACTTCCACGAAATCCATGTTCTGGATGAAAATGATAAAAGTTTAACAAAAGACAAGCAGACGCTCGATCTTTTAAAACAAAAATTAGAAGCGAGAAGCCAATTCTTTACATTCGACCAGAAGTGGGCAACAGTCTCAGAAGGCAGGAGTACTCATACACTCAACCTTGTGTTGGCTTCCTCGCCCAGATACTTCCATGAAATCCATGTTCTGGATGAAAATGATAAAAGTTTAACAAAAGACAAGCAGACGCTCGATCTTTTAAAACAAAAATTAGAAGGGAGACGCCAATTCTTTACATTCGACCACAAGTGGGCAACAGTCTCAGAAGGCAGGAGTACTCATACACTCAACTTTGTGTTGGCTTCCTCGCCCAGATACTTTCATGAAATCCATGTTCTGGATGAAAATGATAAAAGTTTAACAAAAGACAAGCAGACGCTCGATCTTTTAAAACAAAAATTAGAAGCGAGACGCCAATTCTTTACATTCGACCAGAAGTGGGCAACAGTCTTAGAAGGCAGGAGTACTCATACACTCAACATTGTGTTGGCTTCCTCGCCCAGATACTTCCATGAAATCCATGTTCTGGATGAAAATGATAAAAGTTTAACAAAAGACAAGCAGACGCTCGATCTTTTAAAACAAAAATTAGAAGCGAGACGCCAATTCTTTACATTCGACCACAAGTGGGCAACAGTCTCAGAAGGCAGGAGTACTCATACACTCAACCTTGTGTTGGCTTCCTCGCCCAGATACTTCCATGAAATCCATGTTCTGGATGAAAATGATAAAAGTTTAACAAAAGACAAGCAGACGCTCGATCTTTTAAAACAAAAATTAGAAGGGAGACGCCAATTCTTTACATTCGACCACAAGTGGGCAACAGTCTCAGAAGGCAGGAGTACTCATACACTCAACTTTGTGTTGGCTTCCTCGCCCAGATACTTTCATGAAATCCATGTTCTGGATGAAAATGATAAATGTTTAACAAAAGACAAGCAGACGCTCGATCTTTTAAAACAAAAATTAGAAGCGAGACGCCAATTCTTTACATTCGACCAGAAGTGGGCAACAGTCTTAGAAGGCAGGAGTACTCATACACTCAACATTGTGTTGGCTTCCTCGCCCAGATACTTCCATGAAATCCATGTTCTGGATGAAAATGATAAAAGTTTAACAAAAGACAAGCAGACGCTCGATCTTTTAAAACAAAATTTAGAAGGGAGACGCCAATTCTTTACATTCGACCACAAGTGGGCAACAGTCTCAGAAGGCAGGAGTACTCATACACTCAACCTTGTGTTGGCTTCCTCGCCCAGATACTTCCATGAAATCCATGTTCTGGATGAAAATGATAAAAGTTTAACAAAAGACAAGCAGACGCTCGATCTTTTAAAACAAAAATTAGAAGCGAGACGCCAATTCTTTACATTCGACCAGAAGTGGGCAACAGTCTCAGAAGGCAGGAGTACTCATACACTCAACCTTGTGTTGGCTTCCTCGCCCAGATACTTCCATGAAATCCATGTTCTGGATGAAAATGATAAAAGTTTAACAAAAGACAAGCAGACGCTCGATCTTTTAAAACAAAAATTAGAAGCGAGACGCCAATTCTTTACATTCGACCAGAAGTGGGCAACAGTCTTAGAAGGCAGGAGTACTCATACACTCAACTTTGTGTTGGCTTCCTCGCCCAGATACTTTCATGAAATCCATGTTCTGGATGAAAATGATAAAAGTTTAACAAAAGACAAGCAGACGCTCGATCTTTTAAAACAAAAATTAGAAGCGAGACGCCAATTCTTTACATTCGACCAGAAGTGGGCAACAGTCTCAGAAGGCAGGAGTACTCATACACTCAACCTTGTGTTGGCTTCCTCGCCCAGATACTTTCATGAAATCCATGTTCTGGATGAAAATGATAAAAGTTTAACAAAAGACAAGCAGACGCTCGATCTTTTAAAACAAAAATTAGAAGCGAGACGCCAATTCTTTACATTCGACCACAAGTGGGCAACAGTCTCAGAAGGCAGGAGTACTCATACACTCAACCTTGTGTTGGCTTCCTCGCCCAGATACTTCCATGAAATCCATGTTCTGGATGAAAATGATAAAAGTTTAACAAAAGACAAGCAGACGCTCGATCTTTTAAAACAAAAATTAGAAGCGAGACGCCAATTCTTTACATTCGACCAGAAGTGGGCAACAGTCTCAGAAGGCATACATACTCATACACTCAACTTTGTGTTGGCTTCCTCGCCCAGATACTTCCACGAAATCCATGTTCTGGATGAAAATGATAAAAGTTTAACAAAAGACAAGCACACGCTCGATCTTTTAAAACAAAAATTAGAAGCGAGAAGCCAATTCTTTACATTCGACCAGAAGTGGGCAACAGTCTCAGAAGGCAGGAGTACTCATACACTCAACCTTGTGTTGGCTTCCTCGCCCAGATACTTCCATGAAATCCATGTTCTGGATGAAAATGATAAAAGTTTAACAAAAGACAAGCAGACGCTCGATCTTTTAAAACAAAAATTAGAAGGGAGACGCCAATTCTTTACATTCGACCACAAGTGGGCAACAGTCTCAGAAGGCATACATACTCATACACTCAACTTTGTGTTGGCTTCCTCGCCCAGATACTTCCACGAAATCCATGTTCTGGATGAAAATGATAAAAGTTTAACAAAAGACAAGCACACGCTCGATCTTTTAAAACAAAAATTAGAAGCGAGAAGCCAATTCTTTACATTCGACCAGAAGTGGGCAACAGTCTCAGAAGGCAGGAGTACTCATACACTAAACTTGTGTTGGCTTCCTCGCCCAGATACTTCCATGAAATCCATGTTCTGGATGAAAATGATAAAAGTTTAACAAAAGACAAGCAGACGCTCGATCTTTTAAAACAAAAATTAGAAGCGAGACGCCAATTCTTTACATTCGACCAGAAGTGGGCAACAGTCTCAGAAGGCATACATACTCATACACTCAACTTTGTGTTGGCTTCCTCGCCCAGATACTTCCACGAAATCCATGTTCTGGATGAAAATGATAAAAGTTTAACAAAAGACAAGCACACGCTCGATCTTTTAAAACAAAAATTAGAAGCGAGAAGCCAATTCTTTACATTCGACCAGAAGTGGGCAACAGTCTCAGAAGGCAGGAGTACTCAAACACTCAACCTTGTGTTGGCTTCCTCGCCCAGATACTTCCATGAAATCCATGTTCTGGATGAAAATGATAAAAGTTTAACAAAAGACAAGCAGACGCTCGATCTTTTAAAACAAAAATTAGAAGCGAGACGCCAATTCTTTACATTCGACCAGAAGTGGGCAACAGTCTCAGAAGGCATACATACTCATACACTCAACTTTGTGTTGGCTTCCTCGCCCAGATACTTCCACGAAATCCATGTTCTGGATGAAAATGATAAAAGTTTAACAAAAGACAAGCACACGCTCGATCTTTTAAAACAAAAATTAGAAGCGAGAAGCCAATTCTTTACATTCGACCAGAAGTGGGCAACAGTCTCAGAAGGCAGGAGTACTCAAACACTCAACCTTGTGTTGGCTTCCTCGCCCAGATACTTCCATGAAATCCATGTTCTGGATGAAAATGATAAAAGTTTAACAAAAGACAAGCAGACGCTCGATCTTTTAAAACAAAATTTAGAAGGGAGACGCCAATTCTTTACATTCGACCACAAGTGGGCAACAGTCTCAGAAGGCAGGAGTACTCATACACTCAACTTTGTGTTGGCTTCCTCGCCCAGATACTTTCATGAAATCCATGTTCTGGATGAAAATGATAAAAGTTTAACAAAAGACAAGCAGACGCTCGATCTTTTAAAACAAAAATTTGAAGCGAGACGCCAATTCTTTACATTCGACCAGAAGTGGGCAACAGTCTCAGAAGGCAGGAGTACTCATACACTCAACCTTGTGTTGGCTTCCTCGCCCAGATACTTTCATGAAATCCATGTTCTGGATGAAAATGATAAAAGTTTAACAAAAGACAAGCAGACGCTCGATCTTTTAAAACACAAATTAGAAGCGAGAAGCCAATTCTTTACATTCGACCAGAAGTGGGCAACATTCTCATACACTCAACCTTGTGATGGCTCCCTCGCCCAGATACTTCCATGAAATCCATGTTCTGGATGAAAATGATAAAAGTTTAACAAAAGACAAGCAGACGCTCGATCTTTTAAAACAAAAATTAGAAGCGAGACGCCAATTCTTTACATTCGACCAGAAGTGGGCAACAGTCTCAGAAGGCAGGAGTACTCATACACTCAACCTTGTGTTGGCTTCCTCGCCCAGATACTTTCATGAAATCCATGTTCTGGATGAAAATGATAAAAGTTTAACAAAAGACAAGCAGACGCTCGATCTTTTAAAACAAAAATTAGAAGCGAGAAGCCAATTCTTTACATTCGACCAGAAGTGGGCAACAGTCTCAGAAGGCAGGAGTACTCATACACTCAACCTTGTGTTGGCTTCCTCGCCCAGATACTTTCATGAAATCCATGTTCTGGATGAAAATGATAAAAGTTTAACAAAAGACAAGCAGACGCTCGATCTTTTAAAACAAAAATTAGAAGCGAGACGCCAATTCTTTACATTCGACCAGAAGTGGGCAACAGTCTCAGAAGGCAGGAGTACTCATACACTCAACCTTGTGATGGCTTCCTCGCCCAGATACTTCCATGAAATCCATGTTCTGGATGAAAATGATAAAAGTTTAACAAAAGACAAGCAGACGCTCGATCTTTTAAAACAAAAATTAGAAGCGAGAAGCCAATTCTTTACATTCGACCAGAAGTGGGCAACAGTCTCAGAAGGCAGGAGTACTCATACACTCAACTTTGTGTTGGCTTCCTCGCCCAGATACTTCCATGAAATCCATGTTCTGGATGAAAATGATAAAAGTTTAACAAAAGACAAGCAGACGCTCGATCTTTTAAAACAAAAATTAGAAGCGAGACGCCAATTCTTTACATTCGACCACAAGTGGGCAACAGTCTCAGAAGGCAGGAGTACTCATACATTCAACCTTGTGTTGGCTTCCTCGCCCAGATACTTCCATGAAATCCATGTTCTGGATGAAAATGATAAAAGTTTAACAAAAGACAAGCAGACGCTCGATCTTTTAAAACAAAAATTAGAAGCGAGACGCCAATTCTTTACATTCGACCAGAAGTGGGCAACAGCCTCAGAAGGCATACATACTCATACACTCAACTTTGTGTTGGCTTCCTCGCCCAGATACTTCCACGAAATCCATGTTCTGGATGAAAATGATAAAAGTTTAACAAAAGACAAGCACACGCTCGATCTTTTAAAACAAAAATTAGAAGCGAGAAGCCAATTCTTTACATTCGACCAGAAGTGGGCAACAGTCTCAGAAGGCAGGAGTACTCATACACTCAACCTTGTGTTGGCTTCCTCGCCCAGATACTTTCATGAAATCCATGTTCTGGATGAAAATGATAAAAGTTTAACAAAAGACAAGCAGACGCTCGATCTTTTAAAACAAAAATTAGAAGCGAGACGCCAATTCTTTACATTCGACCACAAGTGGGCAACAGTCTCAGAAGGCAGGAGTACTCATACACTCAACCTTGTGTTGGCTTCCTCGCCCAGATACTTTCATGAAATCCATGTTCTGGATGAAAATGATAAAAGTTTAACAAAAGACAAGCAGACGCTCGATCTTTTAAAACAAAAATTAGAAGCGAGACGCCAATTCTTTACATTCGACCACAAGTGGGCAACAGTCTCAGAAGGCAGGAGTACTCATACACTCAACCTTGTGTTGGCTTCCTCGCCCAGATACTTTCATGAAATCCATGTTCTGGATGAAAATGATAAAAGTTTAACAAAAGACAAGCAGACGCTCGATCTTTTAAAACAAAAATTAGAAGCGAGACGCCAATTCTTTACATTCGACCAGAAGTGGGCAACAGTCTCAGAAGGCAGGAGTACTCATACACTCAACCTTGTGTTGGCTTCCTCGCCCAGATACTTTCATGAAATCCATGTTCTGGATGAAAATGATAAAAGTTTAACAAAAGACAAGCAGACGCTCGATCTTTTAAAACAAAAATTAGAAGCGAGACGCCAATTCTTTACATTCGACCACAAGTGGGCAACAGTCTCAGAAGGCAGGAGTACTCATACACTCAACCTTGTGTTGGCTTCCTCGCCCAGATACTTCCATGAAATCCATGTTCTGGATGAAAATGATAAAAGTTTAACAAAAGACAAGCAGACGCTCGATCTTTTAAAACAAAAATTAGAAGCGAGACGCCAATTCTTTACATTCGACCAGAAGTGGGCAACAGTCTCAGAAGGCATACATACTCATACACTCAACTTTGTGTTGGCTTCCTCGCCCAGATACTTCCACGAAATCCATGTTCTGGATGAAAATGATAAAAGTTTAACAAAAGACAAGCACACGCTCGATCTTTTAAAACAAAAATTAGAAGCGAGAAGCCAATTCTTTACATTCGACCAGAAGTGGGCAACAGTCTCAGAAGGCAGGAGTACTCATACACTCAACCTTGTGTTGGCTTCCTCGCCCAGATACTTCCATGAAATCCATGTTCTGGATGAAAATGATAAAAGTTTAACAAAAGACAAGCAGACGCTCGATCTTTTAAAACAAAAATTAGAAGGGAGACGCCAATTCTTTACATTCGACCACAAGTGGGCAACAGTCTCAGAAGGCAGGAGCACTCATACACTCAACCTTGTGTTGGCTTCCTCGCCCAGATACTTTCATGAAATCCATGTTCTGGATGAAAATGATAAAAGTTTAACAAAAGACAAGCAGACGCTCGATCTTTTAAAACAAAAATTAGAAGCGAGACGCCAATTCTTTACATTCGACCAGAAGTGGGCAACAGTCTCAGAAGGCAGGAGTACTCATACACTCAACCTTGTGTTGGCTTCCTCGCCCAGATACTTTCATGAAATCCATGTTCTGGATGAAAATGATAAAAGTTTAACAAAAGACAAGCAGACGCTCGATCTTTTAAAACAAAAATTAGAAGGGAGACGCCAATTCTTTACATTCGACCACAAGTGGGCAACAGTCTCAGAAGGCAGGAGCACTCATACACTCAACCTTGTGATGGCTTCCTCGCCCAGATACTTCCATGAAATCCATGTTCTGGATGAAAATGATAAAAGTTTAACAAAAGACAAGCACACGCTCGATCTTTTAAAACAAAAATTAGAAGCGAGAAGCCAATTCTTTACATTCGACCAGAAGTGGGCAACAGTCTCAGAAGGCAGGAGTACTCATACACTCAACCTTGTGTTGGCTTCCTCGCCCAGATACTTTCATGAAATCCATGTTCTGGATGAAAATGATAAAAGTTTAACAAAAGACAAGCAGACGCTCGATCTTTTAAAACAAAATTTAGAAGGGAGACGCCAATTCTTTACATTCGACCACAAGTGGGCAACAGTCTCAGAAGGCAGGAGTACTCATACACTCAACTTTGTGTTGGCTTCCTCGCCCAGATACTTCCACGAAATCCATGTTCTGGATGAAAATGATAAAAGTTTAACAAAAGACAAGCACACGCTCGATCTTTTAAAACAAAAATTAGAAGCGAGAAGCCAATTCTTTACATTCGACCAGAAGTGGGCAACAGTCTCAGAAGGCAGGAGTACTCATACACTCAACCTTGTGTTGGCTTCCTCGCCCAGATACTTCCATGAAATCCATGTTCTGGATGAAAATGATAAAAGTTTAACAAAAGACAAGCAGACGCTCGATCTTTTAAAACAAAAATTAGAAGGGAGACGCCAATTCTTTACATTCGACCACAAGTGGGCAACAGTCTCAGAAGGCAGGAGTACTCATACACTCAACTTTGTGTTGGCTTCCTCGCCCAGATACTTCCACGAAATCCATGTTCTGGATGAAAATGATAAAAGTTTAACAAAAGACAAGCACACGCTCGATCTTTTAAAACAAAAATTAGAAGGGAGACGCCAATTCTTTACATTCGACCACAAGTGGGCAACAGTCTCAGAAGGCAGGAGTACTCATACACTCAACCTTGTGTTGGCTTCCTCGCCCAGATACTTTCATGAAATCCATGTTCTGGATGAAAATGATAAAAGTTTAACAAAAGACAAGCAGACGCTCGATCTTTTAAAACACAAATTAGAAGCGAGAAGCCAATTCTTTACATTCGACCAGAAGTGGGCAACATTCTCATACACTCAACCTTGTGATGGCTCCCTCGCCCAGATACTTCCATGAAATCCATGTTCTGGATGAAAATGATAAAAGTTTAACAAAAGACAAGCAGACGCTCGATCTTTTAAAACAAAAATTAGAAGCGAGACGCCAATTCTTTACATTCGACCACAAGTGGGCAACAGTCTCAGAAGGCAGGAGTACTCATACACTCAACCTTGTGTTGGCTTCCTCGCCCAGATACTTCCATGAAATCCATGTTCTGGATGAAAATTATAAAAATTTAACAAAAGACAAGCAGACGCTCGATCTTTTAAAACAAAAATTAGAAGCGAGAAGCCAATTTTTTACATTCGACCAGAAGTGGGCAACAGTCTCAGAAGGCAGGAGTACTCATACACTCAACCTTGTGTTGGCTTCCTCGCCCAGATACTTCCATGAAATCCATGTTCTGGATGAAAATGATAAAAGTTTAACAAAAGACAAGCAGACGCTCGATCTTTTAAAACAAAAATTAGAAGCGAGACGCCAATTCTTTACATTCGACCAGAAGTGGGCAACAGTCTCAGAAGGCAGGAGTACTCATACACTCAACCTTGTGTTGGCTTCCTCGCCCAGATACTTCCATGAAATCCATGTTCTGGATGAAAATGATAAAAGTTTAACAAAAGACAAGCAGACGCTCGATCTTTTAAAACAAAAATTAGAAGCGAGACGCCAATTCTTTACATTCGACCACAAGTGGGCAACAGTCTCAGAAGGCATACATACTCATACACTCAACTTTGTGTTGGCTTCCTCGCCCAGATACTTCCACGAAATCCATGTTCTGGATGAAAATGATAAAAGTTTAACAAAAGACAAGCACACGCTCGATCTTTTAAAACAAAAATTAGAAGCGAGAAGCCAATTCTTTACATTCGACCAGAAGTGGGCAACAGTCTCAGAAGGCAGGAGTACTCATACACTCAACCTTGTGTTGGCTTCCTCGCCCAGATACTTTCATGAAATCCATGTTCTGGATGAAAATGATAAAAGTTTAACAAAAGACAAGCAGACGCTCGATCTTTTAAAACAAAAATTAGAAGCGAGACGCCAATTCTTTACATTCGACCACAAGTGGTCAACAGTCTCAGAAGGCGTACTCATACACTCAACTTTGTGTTGGCTTCCTCGCCCAGATACTTTCATGAAATCCATGTTCTGGATGAAAATGATAAAAGTTTAACAAAAGACAAGCAGACGCTCGATCTTTTAAAACAAAAATTAGAAGCGAGACGCCAATTCTTTACATTCGACCAGAAGTGGGCAACAGTCTTAGAAGGCAGGAGTACTCATACACTCAACATTGTGTTGGCTTCCTCGCCCAGATACTTCCATGAAATCCATGTTCTGGATGAAAATGATAAAAGTTTAACAAAAGACAAGCAGACGCTCGATCTTTTAAAACAAAATTTAGAAGGGAGACGCCAATTCTTTACATTCGACCACAAGTGGGCAACAGTCTCAGAAGGCAGGAGTACTCATACACTCAACTTTGTGTTGGCTTCCTCGCCCAGATACTTTCATGAAATCCATGTTCTGGATGAAAATGATAAAAGTTTAACAAAAGACAAGCAGACGCTCGATCTTTTAAAACAAAAATTAGAAGCGAGACGCCAATTCTTTACATTCGACCAGAAGTGGGCAACAGTCTCAGAAGGCAGGAGTACTCATACACTCAACCTTGTGTTGGCTTCCTCGCCCAGATACTTTCATGAAATCCATGTTCTGGATGAAAATGATAAAAGTTTAACAAAAGACAAGCAGACGCTCGATCTTTTAAAACACAAATTAGAAGCGAGAAGCCAATTCTTTACATTCGACCAGAAGTGGGCAACATTCTCATACACTCAACCTTGTGATGGCTCCCTCGCCCAGATACTTCCATGAAATCCATGTTCTGGATGAAAATGATAAAAGTTTAACAAAAGACAAGCAGACGCTCGATCTTTTAAAACAAAAATTAGAAGGGAGACGCCAATTCTTTACATTCGACCACAAGTGGGCAACAGTCTCAGAAGGCAGGAGTACTCATACACTCAACTTTGTGTTGGCTTCCTCGCCCAGATACTTCCATGAAATCCATGTTCTGGATGAAAATGATAAAAGTTTAACAAAAGACAAGCAGACGCTCGATCTTTTAAAACAAAAATTAGAAGCGAGACGCCAATTCTTTACATTCGACCAGAAGTGGGCAACAGTCTCAGAAGGCAGGAGTACTCATACACTCAACCTTGTGTTGGCTTCCTCGCCCAGATACTTTCATGAAATCCATGTTCTGGATGAAAATGATAAAAGTTTAACAAAAGACAAGCAGACGCTCGATCTTTTAAAACACAAATTAGAAGCGAGAAGCCAATTCTTTACATTCGACCAGAAGTGGGCAACATTCTCATACACTCAACCTTGTGATGGCTCCCTCGCCCAGATACTTCCATGAAATCCATGTTCTGGATGAAAATGATAAAAGTTTAACAAAAGACAAGCAGACGCTCGATCTTTTAAAACAAAAATTAGAAGCGAGAAGCCAATTCTTTACATTCGACCAGAAGTGGGCAACATTCTCATACACTCAACCTTGTGATGGCTCCCTCGCCCAGATACTTCCATGAAATCCATGTTCTGGATGAAAATGATAAAAGTTTAACAAAAGACAAGCAGACGCTCGATCTTTTAAAACAAAAATTAGAAGCGAGAAGCCAATTCTTTACATTCGACCAGAAGTGGGCAACATTCTCATACACTCAACCTTGTGATGGCTCCCTCGCCCAGATACTTCCATGAAATCCATGTTCTGGATGAAAATGATAAAAGTTTAACAAAAGACAAGCAGACGCTCGATCTTTTAAAACAAAAATTAGAAGCGAGACGCCAATTCTTTACATTCGACCACAAGTGGGCAACAGTCTCAGAAGGCAGGAGTACTCATACACTCAACCTTGTGTTGGCTTCCTCGCCCAGATACTTCCATGAAATCCATGTTCTGGATGAAAATGATAAAAGTTTAACAAAAGACAAGCAGACGCTCGATCTTTTAAAACAAAAATTAGAAGGGAGACGCCAATTCTTTACATTCGACCACAAGTGGGCAACAGTCTCAGAAGGCAGGAGTACTCATACACTCAACTTTGTGTTGGCTTCCTCGCCCAGATACTTCCATGAAATCCATGTTCTGGATGAAAATGATAAAAGTTTAACAAAAGACAAGCAGACGCTCGATCTTTTAAAACAAAAATTAGAAGCGAGACGCCAATTCTTTACATTCGACCAGAAGTGGGCAACAGTCTCAGAAGGCAGGAGTACTCATACACTCAACCTTGTGTTGGCTTCCTCGCCCAGATACTTTCATGAAATCCATGTTCTGGATGAAAATGATAAAAGTTTAACAAAAGACAAGCAGACGCTCGATCTTTTAAAACACAAATTAGAAGCGAGAAGCCAATTCTTTACATTCGACCAGAAGTGGGCAACATTCTCATACACTCAACCTTGTGATGGCTCCCTCGCCCAGATACTTCCATGAAATCCATGTTCTGGATGAAAATGATAAAAGTTTAACAAAAGACAAGCAGACGCTCGATCTTTTAAAACAAAAATTAGAAGCGAGAAGCCAATTCTTTACATTCGACCAGAAGTGGGCAACAGTCTCAGAAGGCAGGAGTACTCATACACTCAACTTTGTGTTGGCTTCCTCGCCCAGATACTTCCATGAAATCCATGTTCTGGATGAAAATGATAAAAGTTTAACAAAAGACAAGCAGACGCTCGATCTTTTAAAACAAAAATTAGAAGCGAGAAGCCAATTTTTTACATTCGACCAGAAGTGGGCAACAGTCTCAGAAGGCAGGAGTACTCATACACTCAACCTTGTGTTGGCTTCCTCGCCCAGATACTTCCATGAAATCCATGTTCTGGATGAAAATGATAAAAGTTTAACAAAAGACAAGCAGACGCTCGATCTTTTAAAACAAAAATTAGAAGCGAGACGCCAATTCTTTACATTCGACCAGAAGTGGGCAACAGTCTCAGAAGGCAGGAGTACTCATACACTCAACCTTGTGTTGGCTTCCTCGCCCAGATACTTCCATGAAATCCATGTTCTGGATGAAAATGATAAAAGTTTAACAAAAGACAAGCAGACGCTCGATCTTTTAAAACAAAAATTAGAAGCGAGACGCCAATTCTTTACATTCGACCACAAGTGGTCAACAGTCTCAGAAGGCAGGAGTACTCATACACTCAACTTTGTGTTGGCTTCCTCGCCCAGATACTTTCATGAAATCCATGTTCTGGATGAAAATGATAAAAGTTTAACAAAAGACAAGCAGACGCTCGATCTTTTAAAACAAAAATTAGAAGCGAGACGCCAATTCTTTACATTCGACCAGAAGTGGGCAACAGTCTTAGAAGGCAGGAGTACTCATACACTCAACATTGTGTTGGCTTCCTCGCCCAGATACTTCCATGAAATCCATGTTCTGGATGAAAATGATAAAAGTTTAACAAAAGACAAGCAGACGCTCGATCTTTTAAAACAAAATTTAGAAGGGAGACGCCAATTCTTTACATTCGACCACAAGTGGGCAACAGTCTCAGAAGGCAGGAGTACTCATACACTCAACTTTGTGTTGGCTTCCTCGCCCAGATACTTTCATGAAATCCATGTTCTGGATGAAAATGATAAAAGTTTAACAAAAGACAAGCAGACGCTCGATCTTTTAAAACAAAAATTAGAAGCGAGACGCCAATTCTTTACATTCGACCACAAGTGGTCAACAGTCTCAGAAGGCATACATACTCATACACTCAACTTTGTGTTGGCTTCCTCGCCCAGATACTTCCACGAAATCCATGTTCTGGATGAAAATGATAAAAGTTTAACAAAAGACAAGCACACGCTCGATCTTTTAAAACAAAAATTAGAAGCGAGAAGCCAATTCTTTACATTCGACCAGAAGTGGGCAACAGTCTCAGAAGGCAGGAGTACTCATACACTCAACCTTGTGTTGGCTTCCTCGCCCAGATACTTTCATGAAATCCATGTTCTGGATGAAAATGATAAAAGTTTAACAAAAGACAAGCAGACGCTCGATCTTTTAAAACAAAAATTAGAAGCGAGACGCCAATTCTTTACATTCGACCACAAGTGGTCAACAGTCTCAGAAGGCAGGAGTACTCATACACTCAACTTTGTGTTGGCTTCCTCGCCCAGATACTTTCATGAAATCCATGTTCTGGATGAAAATGATAAAAGTTTAACAAAAGACAAGCAGACGCTCGATCTTTTAAAACAAAAATTAGAAGCGAGACGCCAATTCTTTACATTCGACCAGAAGTGGGCAACAGTCTTAGAAGGCAGGAGTACTCATACACTCAACATTGTGTTGGCTTCCTCGCCCAGATACTTCCATGAAATCCATGTTCTGGATGAAAATGATAAAAGTTTAACAAAAGACAAGCAGACGCTCGATCTTTTAAAACAAAATTTAGAAGGGAGACGCCAATTCTTTACATTCGACCACAAGTGGGCAACAGTCTCAGAAGGCAGGAGTACTCATACACTCAACTTTGTGTTGGCTTCCTCGCCCAGATACTTTCATGAAATCCATGTTCTGGATGAAAATGATAAAAGTTTAACAAAAGACAAGCAGACGCTCGATCTTTTAAAACAAAAATTAGAAGCGAGACGCCAATTCTTTACATTCGACCAGAAGTGGGCAACAGTCTCAGAAGGCAGGAGTACTCATACACTCAACCTTGTGATGGCTCCCTCGCCCAGATACTTCCATGAAATCCATGTTCTGGATGAAAATGATAAAAGTTTAACAAAAGACAAGCAGACGCTCGATCTTTTAAAACAAAAATTAGAAGCGAGACGCCAATTCTTTACATTCGACCACAAGTGGGCAACAGTCTCAGAAGGCAGGAGTACTCATACACTCAACCTTGTGTTGGCTTCCTCGCCCAGATACTTCCATGAAATCCATGTTCTGGATGAAAATGATAAAAGTTTAACAAAAGACAAGCAGACGCTCGATCTTTTAAAACAAAAATTAGAAGGGAGACGCCAATTCTTTACATTCGACCACAAGTGGGCAACAGTCTCAGAAGGCAGGAGTACTCATACACTCAACTTTGTGTTGGCTTCCTCGCCCAGATACTTCCATGAAATCCATGTTCTGGATGAAAATGATAAAAGTTTAACAAAAGACAAGCAGACGCTCGATCTTTTAAAACAAAAATTAGAAGCGAGACGCCAATTCTTTACATTCGACCAGAAGTGGGCAACAGTCTCAGAAGGCAGGAGTACTCATACACTCAACCTTGTGTTGGCTTCCTCGCCCAGATACTTTCATGAAATCCATGTTCTGGATGAAAATGATAAAAGTTTAACAAAAGACAAGCAGACGCTCGATCTTTTAAAACACAAATTAGAAGCGAGAAGCCAATTCTTTACATTCGACCAGAAGTGGGCAACATTCTCATACACTCAACCTTGTGATGGCTCCCTCGCCCAGATACTTCCATGAAATCCATGTTCTGGATGAAAATGATAAAAGTTTAACAAAAGACAAGCAGACGCTCGATCTTTTAAAACAAAAATTAGAAGCGAGAAGCCAATTCTTTACATTCGACCAGAAGTGGGCAACAGTCTCAGAAGGCAGGAGTACTCATACACTCAACTTTGTGTTGGCTTCCTCGCCCAGATACTTCCATGAAATCCATGTTCTGGATGAAAATGATAAAAGTTTAACAAAAGACAAGCAGACGCTCGATCTTTTAAAACAAAAATTAGAAGCGAGACGCCAATTCTTTACATTCGACCAGAAGTGGGCAACAGTCTCAGAAGGCAGGAGTACTCATACACTCAACTTTGTGTTGGCTTCCTCGCCCAGATACTTCCATGAAATCCATGTTCTGGATGAAAATGATAAAAGTTTAACAAAAGACAAGCAGACGCTCGATCTTTTAAAACAAAAATTAGAAGCGAGACGCCAATTCTTTACATTCGACCACAAGTGGGCAACAGTCTCAGAAGGCAGGAGTACTCATACACTCAACTTTGTGTTGGCTTCCTCGCCCAGATACTTCCATGAAATCCATGTTCTGGATGAAAATGATAAAAGTTTAACAAAAGACAAGCAGACGCTCGATCTTTTAAAACAAAAATTAGAAGCGAGACGCCAATTCTTTACATTCGACCAGAAGTGGGCAACAGTCTCAGAAGGCAGGAGTACTCATACACTCAACCTTGTGATGGCTTCCTCGCCCAGATACTTCCATGAAATCCATGTTCTGGATGAAAATGATAAAAGTTTAACAAAAGACAAGCAGACGCTCGATCTTTTAAAACAAAAATTAGAAGCGAGAAGCCAATTCTTTACATTCGACCAGAAGTGGGCAACAGTCTCAGAAGGCAGGAGTACTCATACACTCAACTGTGTGTTGGCTTCCTCGCCCAGATACTTCCACGAAATCCATGTTCTGGATGAAAATGATAAAAGTTTAACAAAAGACAAGCAGACGCTCGATCTTTTAAAACAAAAATTAGAAGCGAGACGCCAATTCTTTACATTCGACCAGAAGTGGGCAACAGTCTCAGAAGGCAGGAGTACACTCAACCTTGTGATGGCTTCCTCGCCCAGATACTTCCATGAAATCCATGTTCTGGATGAAAATGATAAAAGTTTAACAAAAGACAAGCAGACGCTCGATCTTTTAAAACAAAAATTAGAAGCGAGAAGCCAATTCGTTACATTCGACCAGAAGTGGGCAACAGTCTCAGAAGGCAGGAGTACTCATACACTCAACTTTGTGTTGGCTTCCTCGCCCAGATACTTCCATGAAATCCATGTTCTGGATGAAAATGATAAAAGTTTAACAAAAGACAAGCAGACGCTCGATCTTTTAAAACAAAAATTAGAAGCGAGACGCCAATTCTTTACATTCGACCACAAGTGGGCAACAGTCTCAGAAGGCAGGAGTACTCATACACTCAACTTTGTGTTGGCTTCCTCGCCCAGATACTTCCATGAAATCCATGTTCTGGATGAAAATGATAAAAGTTTAACAAAAGACAAGCAGACGCTCGATCTTTTAAAACAAAAATTAGAAGCGAGACGCCAATTCTTTACATTCGACCAGAAGTGGGCAACAGTCTCAGAAGGCAGGAGTACTCATACACTCAACCTTGTGATGGCTTCCTCGCCCAGATACTTCCATGAAATCCATGTTCTGGATGAAAATGATAAAAGTTTAACAAAAGACAAGCAGACGCTCGATCTTTTAAAACAAAAATTAGAAGCGAGAAGCCAATTCTTTACATTCGACCAGAAGTGGGCAACAGTCTCAGAAGGCAGGAGTACTCATACACTCAACTGTGTGTTGGCTTCCTCGCCCAGATACTTCCACGAAATCCATGTTCTGGATGAAAATGATAAAAGTTTAACAAAAGACAAGCAGACGCTCGATCTTTTAAAACAAAAATTAGAAGCGAGACGCCAATTCTTTACATTCGACCAGAAGTGGGCAACAGTCTCAGAAGGCAGGAGTACTCATACACTCAACCTTGTGTTGGCTTCCTCGCCCAGATACTTCCATGAAATCCATGTTCTGGATGAAAATTATAAAAATTTAACAAAAGACAAGCAGACGCTCGATCTTTTAAAACAAAAATTAGAAGCGAGAAGCCAATTTTTTACATTCGACCAGAAGTGGGCAACAGTCTCAGAAGGCAGGAGTACTCATACACTCAACTTTGTGTTGGCTTCCTCGCCCAGATACTTCCATGAAATCCATGTTCTGGATGAAAATGATAAAAGTTTAACAAAAGACAAGCAGACGCTCGATCTTTTAAAACAAAAATTAGAAGGGAGACGCCAATTCTTTACATTCGACCACAAGTGGGCAACAGTCTCAGAAGGCAGGAGTACTCATACACTCAACTTTGTGTTGGCTTCCTCGCCCAGATACTTCCATGAAATCCATGTTCTGGATGAAAATGATAAAAGTTTAACAAAAGACAAGCAGACGCTCGATCTTTTAAAACAAAAATTAGAAGCGAGACGCCAATTCTTTACATTCGACCAGAAGTGGGCAACAGTCTCAGAAGGCAGGAGTACTCATACACTCAACCTTGTGTTGGCTCCCTCGCCCAGATACTTCCATGAAATCCATGTTCTGGATGAAAATGATAAAAGTTTAACAAAAGACAAGCAGACGCTCGATCTTTTAAAACAAAAATTAGAAGCGAGACGCCAATTCTTTACATTCGACCACAAGTGGGCAACAGTCTCAGAAGGCAGGAGTACTCATACACTCAACCTTGTGTTGGCTTCCTCGCCCAGATACTTTCATGAAATCCATGTTCTGGATGAAAATGATAAAAGTTTAACAAAAGACAAGCAGACGCTCGATCTTTTAAAACAAAAATTAGAAGCGAGACGCCAATTCTTTACATTCGACCAGAAGTGGGCAACAGTCTCAGAAGGCAGGAGTACTCATACACTCAACCTTGTGTTGGCTTCCTCGCCCAGATACTTTCATGAAATCCATGTTCTGGATGAAAATGATAAAAGTTTAACAAAAGACAAGCAGACGCTCGATCTTTTAAAACACAAATTAGAAGCGAGAAGCCAATTCTTTACATTCGACCAGAAGTGGGCAACATTCTCATACACTCAACCTTGTGATGGCTTCCTCGCCCAGATACTTCCATGAAATCCATGTTCTGGATGAAAATGATAAAAGTTTAACAAAAGACAAGCAGACGCTCGATCTTTTAAAACAAAAATTAGAAGCGAGAAGCCAATTCTTTACATTCGACCAGAAGTGGGCAACAGTCTCAGAAGGCAGGAGTACTCATACACTCAACTTTGTGTTGGCTTCCTCGCCCAGATACTTCCATGAAATCCATGTTCTGGATGAAAATGATAAAAGTTTAACAAAAGACAAGCAGACGCTCGATCTTTTAAAACAAAAATTAGAAGCGAGACGCCAATTCTTTACATTCGACCACAAGTGGGCAACAGTCTCAGAAGGCAGGAGTACTCATACACTCAACTTTGTGTTGGCTTCCTCGCCCAGATACTTCCATGAAATCCATGTTCTGGATGAAAATGATAAAAGTTTAACAAAAGACAAGCAGACGCTCGATCTTTTAAAACAAAAATTAGAAGCGAGACGCCAATTCTTTACATTCGACCAGAAGTGGGCAACAGTCTCAGAAGGCAGGAGTACTCATACACTCAACCTTGTGATGGCTTCCTCGCCCAGATACTTCCATGAAATCCATGTTCTGGATGAAAATGATAAAAGTTTAACAAAAGACAAGCAGACGCTCGATCTTTTAAAACAAAAATTAGAAGCGAGAAGCCAATTCTTTACATTCGACCAGAAGTGGGCAACAGTCTCAGAAGGCAGGAGTACTCATACACTCAACTGTGTGTTGGCTTCCTCGCCCAGATACTTCCACGAAATCCATGTTCTGGATGAAAATGATAAAAGTTTAACAAAAGACAAGCACACGCTCGATCTTTTAAAACAAAAATTAGAAGCGAGACGCCAATTCTTTACATTCGACCACAAGTGGGCAACAGTCTCAGAAGGCAGGAGTACTCATACACTCAACCTTGTGTTGGCTTCCTCGCCCAGATACTTCCATTAAATCCATGTTCTGGATGAAAATGATAAAAGTTTAACAAAAGACAAGCAGACGCTCGATCTTTTAAAACAAAAATTAGAAGCGAGACGCCAATTCTTTACATTCGACCAGAAGTGGGCAACAGTCTCAGAAGGCAGGAGTACTCATACACTCAACCTTGTGTTGGCTTCCTCGCCCAGATACTTTCATGAAATCCATGTTCTGGATGAAAATGATAAAAGTTTAACAAAAGACAAACAGACGCTCGATCTTTTAAAACACAAATTAGAAGCGAGAAGCCAATTTTTTACATTCGACCAGAAGTGGGCAACAGTCTCAGAAGGCAGGAGTACTCATACACTCAACTTTGTGTTGGCTTCCTCGCCCAGATACTTCCATGAAATCCATGTTCTGGATGAAAATGATAAAAGTTTAACAAAAGACAAGCAGACGCTCGATCTTTTAAAACAAAAATTAGAAGCGAGACGCCAATTCTTTACATTCGACCAGAAGTGGGCAACAGTCTCAGAAGGCAGGAGTACTCATACACTCAACATTGTGTTGGCTTCCTCGCCCAGATACTTTCATGAAATCCATGTTCTGGATGAAAATGATAAAAGTTTAACAAAAGACAAACAGACGCTCGATCTTTTAAAACACAAATTAGAAGCGAGAAGCCAATTCTTTACATTCGACCAGAAGTGGGCAACAGTCTCAGAAGGCAGGAGTACTCATACACTCAACCTTGTGTTGGCTCCCTCGCCCAGATACTTCCATGAAATCCATGTTCTGGATGAAAATGATAAAAGTTTAACAAAAGACAAGCAGACGCTCGATCTTTTAAAACAAAAATTAGAAGCGAGACGCCAATTCTTTACATTCGACCACAAGTGGGCAACAGTCTCAGAAGGAGTACTCATACACTCAACCTTGTGTTGGCTTCCTCGCCCAGATACTTTCATGAAATCCATGTTCTGGATGAAAATGATAAAAGTTTAACAAAAGACAAGCAGACGCTCGATCTTTTAAAACAAAAATTAGAAGCGAGACGCCAATTCTTTACATTCGACCAGAAGTGGGCAACAGTCTCAGAAGGCAGGAGTACTCATACACTCAACCTTGTGTTGGCTTCCTCGCCCAGATACTTTCATGAAATCCATGTTCTGGATGAAAATGATAAAAGTTTAACAAAAGACAAGCAGACGCTCGATCTTTTAAAACACAAATTAGAAGCGAGAAGCCAATTCTTTACATTCGACCAGAAGTGGGCAACATTCTCATACACTCAACCTTGTGATGGCTCCCTCGCCCAGATACTTCCATGAAATCCATGTTCTGGATGAAAATGATAAAAGTTTAACAAAATACAAGCAGACGCTCGATCTTTTAAAACAAAAATTAGAAGCGAGACGCCAATTCTTTACATTCGACCACAAGTGGGCAACAGTCTCAGAAGGCAGGAGTACTCATACACTCAACCTTGTGATGGCTTCCTCGCCCAGATACTTCCATGAAATCCATGTTCTGGATGAAAATGATAAAAGTTTAACAAAAGACAAGCAGACGCTCGATCTTTTAAAACAAAAATTAGAAGCGAGACGCCAATTCTTTACATTCGACCAGAAGTGGGCAACAGTCTCAGAAGGCAGGAGTACTCATACACTCAACCTTGTGATGGCTTCCTCGCCCAGATACTTCCATGAAATCCATGTTCTGGATGAAAATGATAAAAGTTTAACAAAAGACAAGCAGACGCTCGATCTTTTAAAACAAAAATTAGAAGCGAGAAGCCAATTCTTTACATTCGACCAGAAGTGGGCAACAGTCTCAGAAGGCAGGAGTACTCATACACTCAACTGTGTGTTGGCTTCCTCGCCCAGATACTTCCACGAAATCCATGTTCTGGATGAAAATGATAAAAGTTTAACAAAAGACAAGCACACGCTCGATCTTTTAAAACAAAAATTAGAAGCGAGACGCCAATTCTTTACATTCGACCACAAGTGGGCAACAGTCTCAGAAGGCAGGAGTACTCATACACTCAACTTTGTGTTGGCTTCCTCGCCCAGATACTTTCATGAAATCCATGTTCTGGATGAAAATGATAAAAGTTTAACAAAAGACAAGCAGACGCTCGATCTTTTAAAACAAAAATTAGAAGCGAGACGCCAATTCTTTACATTCGACCAGAAGTGGGCAACAGTCTCAGAAGGCAGGAGTACTCATACACTCAACATTGTGTTGGCTTCCTCGCCCAGATACTTCCATGAAATCCATGTTCTGGATGAAAATGATAAAAGTTTAACAAAAGACAAGCAGACGCTCGATCTTTTAAAACAAAAATTAGAAGCGAGACGCCAATTCTTTACATTCGACCACAAGTGGGCAACAGTCTCAGAAGGCAGGAGTACTCATACACTCAACTTTGTGTTGGCTTCCTCGCCCAGATACTTCCATGAAATCCATGTTCTGGATGAAAATGATAAAAGTTTAACAAAAGACAAGCAGACGCTCGATCTTTTAAAACAAAAATTAGAAGCGAGACGCCAATTCTTTACATTCGACCACAAGTGGGCAACAGTCTCAGAAGGCAGGAGTACTCATACACTCAACTTTGTGTTGGCTTCCTCGCCCAGATACTTTCATGAAATCCATGTTCTGGATGAAAATGATACAAGTTTAACAAAAGACAAGCAGACGCTCGATCTTTTAAAACAAAAATTAGAAGCGAGACGCCAATTCTTTACATTCGACCACAAGTGGGCAACAGTCTCAGAAGGCAGGAGTACTCATACACTCAACTTTGTGTTGGCTTCCTCGCCCAGATACTTTCATGAAATCCATGTTCTGGATGAAAATGATAAAAGTTTAACAAAAGACAAGCAGACGCTCGATCTTTTAAAACAAAAATTAGAAGCGAGACGCCAATTCTTTACATTCGACCACAAGTGGGCAACAGTCTCAGAAGGCAGGAGTACTCATACACTCAACTTTGTGTTGGCTTCCTCGCCCAGATACTTTCATGAAATCCATGTTCTGGATGAAAATGATACAAGTTTAACAAAAGACAAGCAGACGCTCGATCTTTTAAAACAAAAATTAGAAGCGAGACGCCAATTCTTTACATTCGACCACAAGTGGGCAACAGTCTCAGAAGGCAGGAGTACTCATACACTCAACTTTGTGTTGGCTTCCTCGCCCAGATACTTTCATGAAATCCATGTTCTGGATGAAAATGATAAAAGTTTAACAAAAGACAAGCAGACGCTCGATCTTTTAAAACAAAAATTAGAAGCGAGACGCCAATTCTTTACATTCGACCAGAAGTGGGCAACAGTCTCAGAAGGCAGGAGTACTCATACACTCAACTTTGTGTTGGCTTCCTTGCCCAGATACTTCCACGAAATCCATGTTCTGGATGAAAATGATAAAAGTTTAACAAAAGACAAGCAGACGCTCGATCTTTTAAAACAAAAATTAGAATCGAGACGCCAATTCTTTACATTCGACCAGAAGTGGGAAACAGTCTCAGAAGGCAGGAGTACTCATACACTCAACCTTGTGTTGGCTTCCTCGCCCAGATACTTCCATGAAATCCATGTTCTGGATGAAAATGATAAAAGTTTAACAAAAGACAAGCAGACGCTCGATCTTTTAAAACAAAAATTAGAATCGAGACGCCAATTCTTTACATTCGACCAGAAGTGGGCAACAGTCTCAGAAGGCAGGAGTACTCATACACTCAACTTTGTGTTGGCTTCCTCGCCCAGATACTTCCATGAAATCCATGTTCTGGATGAAAATGATAAAAGTTTAACAAAAGACAAGCAGACGCTCGATCTTTTAAAACAAAAATTAGAAGCGAGACGCCAATTCTTTACATTCGACCACAAGTGGGCAACAGTCTCAGAAGGCAGGAGTACTCATACACTCAACTTTGTGTTGGCTTCCTCGCCCAGATACTTTCATGAAATCCATGTTCTGGATGAAAATGATAAAAGTTTAACAAAAGACAAGCAGACGCTCGATCTTTTAAAACAAAAATTAGAAGCGAGACGCCAATTCTTTACATTCGACCAGAAGTGGGCAACAGTCTCAGAAGGCAGGAGTACTCATACACTCAACTTTGTGTTGGCTTCCTCGCCCAGATACTTCCACGAAATCCATGTTCTGGATGAAAATGATAAAAGTTTAACAAAAGACAAGCAGACGCTCGATCTTTTAAAACAAAAATTAGAATCGAGACGCCAATTCTTTACATTCGACCAGAAGTGGGAAACAGTCTCAGAAGGCAGGAGTACTCATACACTCAACCTTGTGTTGGCTTCCTCGCCCAGATACTTCCATGAAATCCATGTTCTGGATGAAAATGATAAAAGTTTAACAAAAGACAAGCAGACGCTCGATCTTTTAAAACAAAAATTAGAATCGAGACGCCAATTCTTTACATTCGACCAGAAGTGGGCAACAGTCTCAGAAGGCAGGAGTACTCATACACTCAACTTTGTGTTGGCTTCCTTGCCCAGATACTTCCACGAAATCCATGTTCTGGATGAAAATGATAAAAGTTTAACAAAAGACAAGCAGACGCTCGATCTTTTAAAACAAAAATTAGAATCGAGACGCCAATTCTTTACATTCGACCAGAAGTGGGAAACAGTCTCAGAAGGCAGGAGTACTCATACACTCAACCTTGTGTTGGCTTCCTCGCCCAGATACTTCCATGAAATCCATGTTCTGGATGAAAATGATAAAAGTTTAACAAAAGACAAGCAGACGCTCGATCTTTTAAAACAAAAATTAGAAGCGAGACGCCAATTCTTTACATTCGACCAGAAGTGGGCAACAGTCTCAGAAGGCAGGAGTACTCATACACTCAACTTTGTGTTGGCTTCCTTGCCCAGATACTTCCACGAAATCCATGTTCTGGATGAAAATGATAAAAGTTTAACAAAAGACAAGCAGACGCTCGATCTTTTAAAACAAAAATTAGAATCGAGACGCCAATTCTTTACATTCGACCAGAAGTGGGAAACAGTCTCAGAAGGCAGGAGTACTCATACACTCAACCTTGTGTTGGCTTCCTCGCCCAGATACTTCCATGAAATCCATGTTCTGGATGAAAATGATAAAAGTTTAACAAAAGACAAGCAGACGCTCGATCTTTTAAAACAAAAATTAGAATCGAGACGCCAATTCTTTACATTCGACCAGAAGTGGGCAACAGTCTCAGAAGGCAGGAGTACTCATACACTCAACTTTGTGTTGGCTTCCTTGCCCAGATACTTCCACGAAATCCATGTTCTGGATGAAAATGATAAAAGTTTAACAAAAGACAAGCAGACGCTCGATCTTTTAAAACAAAAATTAGAATCGAGACGCCAATTCTTTACATTCGACCAGAAGTGGGAAACAGTCTCAGAAGGCAGGAGTACTCATACACTCAACTTTGTGTTGGCTTCCTCGCCCAGATACTTTCATGAAATCCATGTTCTGGATGAAAATGATACAAGTTTAACAAAAGACAAGCAGACGCTCGATCTTTTAAAACAAAAATTAGAAGCGAGACGCCAATTCTTTACATTCGACCACAAGTGGGCAACAGTCTCAGAAGGCAGGAGTACTCATACACTCAACTTTGTGTTGGCTTCCTTGCCCAGATACTTTCATGAAATCCATGTTCTGGATGAAAATGATAAAAGTTTAACAAAAGACAAGCAGACGCTCGATCTTTTAAAACAAAAATTAGAAGCGAGACGCCAATTCTTTACATTCGACCACAAGTGGGCAACAGTCTCAGAAGGCAGGAGTACTCATACACTCAACTTTGTGTTGGCTTCCTCGCCCAGATACTTTCATGAAATCCATGTTCTGGATGAAAATGATACAAGTTTAACAAAAGACAAGCAGACGCTCGATCTTTTAAAACAAAAATTAGAAGCGAGACGCCAATTCTTTACATTCGACCACAAGTGGGCAACAGTCTCAGAAGGCAGGAGTACTCATACACTCAACTTTGTGTTGGCTTCCTCGCCCAGATACTTTCATGAAATCCATGTTCTGGATGAAAATGATACAAGTTTAACAAAAGACAAGCAGACGCTCGATCTTTTAAAACAAAAATTAGAAGCGAGACGCCAATTCTTTACATTCGACCAGAAGTGGGCAACAGTCTCAGAAGGCAGGAGTACTCATACACTCAACTTTGTGTTGGCTTCCTTGCCCAGATACTTCCACGAAATCCATGTTCTGGATGAAAATGATACAAGTTTAACAAAAGACAAGCAGACGCTCGATCTTTTAAAACAAAAATTAGAAGCGAGACGCCAATTCTTTACATTCGACCACAAGTGGGCAACAGTCTCAGAAGGCAGGAGTACTCATACACTCAACTTTGTGTTGGCTTCCTCGCCCAGATACTTTCATGAAATCCATGTTCTGGATGAAAATGATAAAAGTTTAACAAAAGACAAGCAGACGCTCGATCTTTTAAAACAAAAATTAGAATCGAGACGCCAATTCTTTACATTCGACCAGAAGTGGGAAACAGTCTCAGAAGGCAGGAGTACTCATACACTCAACTTTGTGTTGGCTTCCTCGCCCAGATACTTTCATGAAATCCATGTTCTGGATGAAAATGATACAAGTTTAACAAAAGACAAGCAGACGCTCGATCTTTTAAAACAAAAATTAGAAGCGAGACGCCAATTCTTTACATTCGACCAGAAGTGGGCAACAGTCTCAGAAGGCAGGAGTACTCATACACTCAACTTTGTGTTGGCTTCCTCGCCCAGATACTTTCATGAAATCCATGTTCTGGATGAAAATGATAAAAGTTTAACAAAAGACAAGCAGACGCTCGATCTTTTAAAACAAAAATTAGAATCGAGACGCCAATTCTTTACATTCGACCAGAAGTGGGAAACAGTCTCAGAAGGCAGGAGTACTCATACACTCAACCTTGTGTTGGCTTCCTCGCCCAGATACTTCCATGAAATCCATGTTCTGGATGAAAATGATAAAAGTTTAACAAAAGACAAGCAGACGCTCGATCTTTTAAAACAAAAATTAGAAGCGAGACGCCAATTCTTTACATTCGACCACAAGTGGGCAACAGTCTCAGAAGGCAGGAGTACTCATACACTCAACTTTGTGTTGGCTTCCTCGCCCAGATACTTTCATGAAATCCATGTTCTGGATGAAAATGATAAAAGTTTAACAAAAGACAAGCAGACGCTCGATCTTTTAAAACAAAAATTAGAAGCGAGACGCCAATTCTTTACATTCGACCAGAAGTGGGCAACAGTCTCAGAAGGCAGGAGTACTCATACACTCAACATTGTGTTGGCTTCCTCGCCCAGATACTTCCATGAAATCCATGTTCTGGATGAAAATGATAAAAGTTTAACAAAAGACAAGCAGACGCTCGATCTTTTAAAACAAAAATTAGAAGCGAGAAGCCAATTCTTTACATTCGACCACAAGTGGGCAACAGTCTCAGAAGGCAGGAGTACTCATACACTCAACTTTGTGTTGGCTTCCTCGCCCAGATACTTTCATGAAATCCATGTTCTGGATGAAAATGATAAAAGTTTAACAAAAGACAAGCAGACGCTCGATCTTTTAAAACAAAAATTAGAAGCGAGACGCCAATTCTTTACATTCGACCAGAAGTGGGCAACAGTCTCAGAAGGCAGGAGTACTCATACACTCAACTTTGTGTTGGCTTCCTCGCCCAGATACTTCCATGAAATCCATGTTCTGGATGAAAATGATAAAAGTTTAACAAAAAGACAAGCAGACGCTCGATCTTTTAAAACAAAAATTAGAATCGAGACGCCAATTCTTTACATTCGACCAGAAGTGGGCAACAGTCTCAGAAGGCAGGAGTACTCATACACTCAACTTTGTGTTGGCTTCCTTGCCCAGATACTTCCACGAAATCCATGTTCTGGATGAAAATGATAAAAGTTTAACAAAAGACAAGCAGACGCTCGATCTTTTAAAACAAAAATTAGAATCGAGACGCCAATTCTTTACATTCGACCAGAAGTGGGAAACAGTCTCAGAAGGCAGGAGTACTCATACACTCAACTTTGTGTTGGCTTCCTTGCCCAGATACTTCCACGAAATCCATGTTCTGGATGAAAATGATAAAAGTTTAACAAAAGACAAGCAGACGCTCGATCTTTTAAAACAAAAATTAGAATCGAGACGCCAATTCTTTACATTCGACCAGAAGTGGGAAACAGTCTCAGAAGGCAGGAGTACTCATACACTCAACCTTGTGTTGGCTTCCTCGCCCAGATACTTCCATGAAATCCATGTTCTGGATGAAAATGATAAAAGTTTAACAAAAGACAAGCAGACGCTCGATCTTTTAAAACAAAAATTAGAATCGAGACGCCAATTCTTTACATTCGACCAGAAGTGGGCAACAGTCTCAGAAGGCAGGAGTACTCATACACTCAACTTTGTGTTGGCTTCCTTGCCCAGATACTTCCACGAAATCCATGTTCTGGATGAAAATGATAAAAGTTTAACAAAAGACAAGCAGACGCTCGATCTTTTAAAACAAAAATTAGAATCGAGACGCCAATTCTTTACATTCGACCAGAAGTGGGAAACAGTCTCAGAAGGCAGGAGTACTCATACACTCAACCTTGTGTTGGCTTCCTCGCCCAGATACTTCCATGAAATCCATGTTCTGGATGAAAATGATAAAAGTTTAACAAAAGACAAGCAGACGCTCGATCTTTTAAAACAAAAATTAGAAGCGAGACGCCAATTCTTTACATTCGACCACAAGTGGGCAACAGTCTCAGAAGGCAGGAGTACTCATACACTCAACTTTGTGTTGGCTTCCTCGCCCAGATACTTTCATGAAATCCATGTTCTGGATGAAAATGATACAAGTTTAACAAAAGACAAGCAGACGCTCGATCTTTTAAAACAAAAATTAGAAGCGAGACGCCAATTCTTTACATTCGACCACAAGTGGGCAACAGTCTCAGAAGGCAGGAGTACTCATACACTCAACTTTGTGTTGGCTTCCTCGCCCAGATACTTTCATGAAATCCATGTTCTGGATGAAAATGATACAAGTTTAACAAAAGACAAGCAGACGCTCGATCTTTTAAAACAAAAATTAGAAGCGAGACGCCAATTCTTTACATTCGACCACAAGTGGGCAACAGTCTCAGAAGGCAGGAGTACTCATACACTCAACTTTGTGTTGGCTTCCTCGCCCAGATACTTTCATGAAATCCATGTTCTGGATGAAAATGATACAAGTTTAACAAAAGACAAGCAGACGCTCGATCTTTTAAAACAAAAATTAGAAGCGAGACGCCAATTCTTTACATTCGACCACAAGTGGGCAACAGTCTCAGAAGGCAGGAGTACTCATACACTCAACTTTGTGTTGGCTTCCTCGCCCAGATACTTTCATGAAATCCATGTTCTGGATGAAAATGATAAAAGTTTAACAAAAGACAAGCAGACGCTCGATCTTTTAAAACAAAAATTAGAAGCGAGACGCCAATTCTTTACATTCGACCACAAGTGGGCAACAGTCTCAGAAGGCAGGAGTACTCATACACTCAACTTTGTGTTGGCTTCCTCGCCCAGATACTTTCATGAAATCCATGTTCTGGATGAAAATGATAAAAGTTTAACAAAAGACAAGCAGACGCTCGATCTTTTAAAACAAAAATTAGAAGCGAGACGCCAATTCTTTACATTCGACCACAAGTGGGCAACAGTCTCAGAAGGCAGGAGTACTCATACACTCAACTTTGTGTTGGCTTCCTCGCCCAGATACTTTCATGAAATCCATGTTCTGGATGAAAATGATACAAGTTTAACAAAAGACAAGCAGACGCTCGATCTTTTAAAACAAAAATTAGAAGCGAGACGCCAATTCTTTACATTCGACCACAAGTGGGCAACAGTCTCAGAAGGCAGGAGTACTCATACACTCAACTTTGTGTTGGCTTCCTCGCCCAGATACTTTCATGAAATCCATGTTCTGGATGAAAATGATAAAAGTTTAACAAAAGACAAGCAGACGCTCGATCTTTTAAAACAAAAATTAGAAGCGAGACGCCAATTCTTTACATTCGACCACAAGTGGGCAACAGTCTCAGAAGGCAGGAGTACTCATACACTCAACTTTGTGTTGGCTTCCTCGCCCAGATACTTTCATGAAATCCATGTTCTGGATGAAAATGATAAAAGTTTAACAAAAGACAAGCAGACGCTCGATCTTTTAAAACAAAAATTAGAAGCGAGACGCCAATTCTTTACATTCGACCACAAGTGGGCAACAGTCTCAGAAGGCAGGAGTACTCATACACTCAACTTTGTGTTGGCTTCCTCGCCCAGATACTTTCATGAAATCCATGTTCTGGATGAAAATGATAAAAGTTTAACAAAAGACAAGCAGACGCTCGATCTTTTAAAACAAAAATTAGAAGCGAGACGCCAATTCTTTACATTCGACCACAAGTGGGCAACAGTCTCAGAAGGCAGGAGTACTCATACACTCAACTTTGTGTTGGCTTCCTCGCCCAGATACTTTCATGAAATCCATGTTCTGGATGAAAATGATACAAGTTTAACAAAAGACAAGCAGACGCTCGATCTTTTAAAACAAAAATTAGAAGCGAGACGCCAATTCTTTACATTCGACCACAAGTGGGCAACAGTCTCAGAAGGCAGGAGTACTCATACACTCAACTTTGTGTTGGCTTCCTCGCCCAGATACTTTCATGAAATCCATGTTCTGGATGAAAATGATAAAAGTTTAACAAAAGACAAGCAGACGCTCGATCTTTTAAAACAAAAATTAGAAGCGAGACGCCAATTCTTTACATTCGACCACAAGTGGGCAACAGTCTCAGAAGGCAGGAGTACTCATACACTCAACTTTGTGTTGGCTTCCTCGCCCAGATACTTTCATGAAATCCATGTTCTGGATGAAAATGATAAAAGTTTAACAAAAGACAAGCAGACGCTCGATCTTTTAAAACAAAAATTAGAAGCGAGACGCCAATTCTTTACATTCGACCACAAGTGGGCAACAGTCTCAGAAGGCAGGAGTACTCATACACTCAACTTTGTGTTGGCTTCCTCGCCCAGATACTTTCATGAAATCCATGTTCTGGATGAAAATGATACAAGTTTAACAAAAGACAAGCAGACGCTCGATCTTTTAAAACAAAAATTAGAAGCGAGACGCCAATTCTTTACATTCGACCACAAGTGGGCAACAGTCTCAGAAGGCAGGAGTACTCATACACTCAACTTTGTGTTGGCTTCCTCGCCCAGATACTTTCATGAAATCCATGTTCTGGATGAAAATGATAAAAGTTTAACAAAAGACAAGCAGACGCTCGATCTTTTAAAACAAAAATTAGAAGCGAGACGCCAATTCTTTACATTCGACCACAAGTGGGCAACAGTCTCAGAAGGCAGGAGTACTCATACACTCAACTTTGTGTTGGCTTCCTCGCCCAGATACTTTCATGAAATCCATGTTCTGGATGAAAATGATACAAGTTTAACAAAAGACAAGCAGACGCTCGATCTTTTAAAACAAAAATTAGAAGCGAGACGCCAATTCTTTACATTCGACCACAAGTGGGCAACAGTCTCAGAAGGCAGGAGTACTCATACACTCAACTTTGTGTTGGCTTCCTCGCCCAGATACTTTCATGAAATCCATGTTCTGGATGAAAATGATACAAGTTTAACAAAAGACAAGCAGACGCTCGATCTTTTAAAACAAAAATTAGAAGCGAGACGCCAATTCTTTACATTCGACCACAAGTGGGCAACAGTCTCAGAAGGCAGGAGTACTCATACACTCAACTTTGTGTTGGCTTCCTCGCCCAGATACTTTCATGAAATCCATGTTCTGGATGAAAATGATAAAAGTTTAACAAAAGACAAGCAGACGCTCGATCTTTTAAAACAAAAATTAGAAGCGAGACGCCAATTCTTTACATTCGACCAGAAGTGGGCAACAGTCTCAGAAGGCAGGAGTACTCATACACTCAACTTTGTGTTGGCTTCCTTGCCCAGATACTTCCACGAAATCCATGTTCTGGATGAAAATGATAAAAGTTTAACAAAAGACAAGCAGACGCTCGATCTTTTAAAACAAAAATTAGAATCGAGACGCCAATTCTTTACATTCGACCAGAAGTGGGAAACAGTCTCAGAAGGCAGGAGTACTCATACACTCAACTTTGTGTTGGCTTCCTCGCCCAGATACTTCCATGAAATCCATGTTTTAGATGAAAATGATAAAAGTTTAACAAAAGACAAGCAGACGCTCGATCTTTTAAAACAAAAATTAGAAGCGAGACGCCAATTCTTTACATTCGACCACAAGTGGGCAACAGTCTCAGAAGGCAGGAGTACTCATACACTCAACTTTGTGTTGGCTTCCTCGCCCAGATACTTTCATGAAATCCATGTTCTGGATGAAAATGATAAAAGTTTAACAAAAGACAAGCAGACGCTCGATCTTTTAAAACAAAAATTAGAAGCGAGACGCAAATTCTTTACATTCGACCAGAAGTGGGCAACAGTCTCAGAAGGCAGGAGTACTCATACACTCAACTTTGTGTTGGCTTCCTCGCCCAGATACTTCCATGAAATCCATGTTTTAGATGAAAATGATAAAAGTTTAACAAAAAGACAAGCAGACGCTCGATCTTTTAAAACAAAAATTAGAAGCGAGACGCCAATTCTTTACATTCGACCAGAAGTGGGCAACAGTCTCAGAAGGCAGGAGTACTCATACACTCAACTTTGTGTTGGCTTCCTCGCCCAGATACTTTCATGAAATCCATGTTCTGGATGAAAATGATACAAGTTTAACAAAAGACAAGCAGACGCTCGATCTTTTAAAACAAAAATTAGAAGCGAGACGCCAATTCTTTACATTCGACCACAAGTGGGCAACAGTCTCAGAAGGCAGGAGTACTCATACACTCAACTTTGTGTTGGCTTCCTCGCCCAGATACTTTCATGAAATCCATGTTCTGGATGAAAATGATAAAAGTTTAACAAAAGACAAGCAGACGCTCGATCTTTTAAAACAAAAATTAGAAGCGAGACGCCAATTCTTTACATTCGACCAGAAGTGGGCAACAGTCTCAGAAGGCAGGAGTACTCATACACTCAACTTTGTGTTGGCTTCCTCGCCCAGATACTTTCATGAAATCCATGTTCTGGATGAAAATGATAAAAGTTTAACAAAAGACAAGCAGACGCTCGATCTTTTAAAACAAAAATTAGAAGCGAGACGCAAATTCTTTACATTCGACCAGAAGTGGGCAACAGTCTCAGAAGGCAGGAGTACTCATACACTCAACTTTGTGTTGGCTTCCTCGCCCAGATACTTCCATGAAATCCATGTTTTAGATGAAAATGATAAAAGTTTAACAAAAAGACAAGCAGACGCTCGATCTTTTAAAACAAAAATTAGAATCGAGACGCCAATTCTTTACATTCGACCAGAAGTGGGCAACAGTCTCAGAAGGCAGGAGTACTCATACACTCAACTTTGTGTTGGCTTCCTCGCCCAGATACTTCCATGAAATCCATGTTTTAGATGAAAATGATAAAAGTTTAACAAAAAGACAAGCAGACGCTCGATCTTTTAAAACAAAAATTAGAATCGAGACGCCAATTCTTTACATTCGACCAGAAGTGGGCAACAGTCTCAGAAGGCAGGAGTACTCATACACTCAACTTTGTGTTGGCTTCCTCGCCCAGATACTTTCATGAAATCCATGTTCTGGATGAAAATGATAAAAGTTTAACAAAAGACAAGCAGACGCTCGATCTTTTAAAACAAAAATTAGAAGCGAGACGCAAATTCTTTACATTCGACCAGAAGTGGGCAACAGTCTCAGAAGGCAGGAGTACTCATACACTCAACTTTGTGTTGGCTTCCTCGCCCAGATACTTCCATGAAATCCATGTTTTAGATGAAAATGATAAAAGTTTAACAAAAAGACAAGCAGACGCTCGATCTTTTAAAACAAAAATTAGAATCGAGACGCCAATTCTTTACATTCGACCAGAAGTGGGCAACAGTCTCAGAAGGCAGGAGTACTCATACACTCAACTTTGTGTTGGCTTCCTCGCCCAGATACTTCCATGAAATCCATGTTCTGGATGAAAATGATAAAAGCTTAACAAAAGACAAGCACACGCTCGATCTTTTAAAACAAAAATTAGAATCGAGACGCCAATTCTTTACATTCGACCACAAGTGGGCAACAGTCTCAGAAGGCAGGAGTACTCATACACTCAACCTTGTGTTGGCTTCCTCGCCCAGATACTTCCATGAAATCCATGTTCTGGATGAAAATGATAAAAGTTTAACAAAAAGACAAGCAGACGCTCGATCTTTTAAAACAAAAATTAGAATCGAGACGCCAATTCTTTACATTCGACCAGAAGTGGGCAACAGTCTCAGAAGGCAGGAGTACTCATACACTCAACTTTGTGTTGGCTTCCTCGCCCAGATACTTCCATGAAATCCATGTTCTGGATGAAAATGATAAAAGTTTAACAAAAAGACAAGCAGACGCTCGATCTTTTAAAACAAAAATTAGAATCGAGACGCCAATTCTTTACATTCGACCAGAAGTGGGCAACAGTCTCAGAAGGCAGGAGTACTCATGTACTCGTCATTTACCGTAGCCGTAATTTACAAAAAGCCGTAGCCATCCGCCAAGAATTTCCACACAGTTTTCTGACAATTTTTTACATAACTTGACAGACTTTAAAATTCCGCAGGTTTCCCTCAAGAAGTGGCTACATATTCTCTCTCACAAAGAGCGCAAACGTTGCTGCTTTTTTCCGCAAAAGGAATGCCTTTTTGCGGAATAAAAGACGAGGCGACGACGGGTGCTCTGCTGAGTATATAAATATACGCTGCTAATATATTTTGACTTTATACGGGGATCTGCTAGTATATATAAATTACTTGTGCCATTTCGCTGCAAAGACTCACTTTCGACGCAATGGCGCAATCTTGGCCATACCCACGGCTCATTTTTGCTAACACGTATTTCGAGTTCACGTAGCACTCTTTCATTTAACGAAATTTATTGCATGAATCTCTCGTTTCCTAGAAAAATCGAGATTATGAATCACAAAAACGCCCACAAAAACTCGACAAAAATTTAAACTGTAAATTCTATCCTAACAAAAAATTGTTGTGGTTTTGAAAATTGCGTCAAATTTAAAAATTTTCTCTATGAAAAACGAAATTCATGTCTGAAATTTTGGTTTCATAGAAAAAAACGAGATTATGCACCAAAAGAAAAAAACGCACATTCTTGCCATTTCTTCTACTTCTTTGTCATTTCTTCTACTTCTTCTGACCTTTTCGTTTTAATTTCCTAAAAAATAAAAACGAAGCGAATTTTCTTCTGGATTTATTACCTTCATTTTTTTGTGATTTTACATTGTTCTGTTATGTGGCAACGTCAAAACTAATGATCGACGCAGATCGAATCATTGGTTTTGACATCGCTTAAGGGCGACGTCGGCTGGAGCGGAGGCGACGGCGTCGGCGTCGGCGACGGTGCAACGAGCTCCTGCTGCGACTGCGACGGTGGCGCCTCGAGCGGTCCTCTAATCTACATTTCCAGTTTCGGATCTTCGTTCGGCGAGTCGGAGGACTCATCCTAGTCGACTGGGAGACGGAAGTAGCGTCGCCGAGAGCCTTTAAAATATCCGTAGATTACGCCGGCAACTCCTTTAACAAACTCCTTCATATCACACCTGGGTCGCACCTGAAAAGAGTGCAATGGAGGAGAAATGTAGAATTTTATTGCATGCAATTGTATGCGGTTTTGGGAAAATTAGGGAGAAAGAGAGGGACGCCATCTGTTTTCTTCTTACTCACCTTTTCTTAGCATGTGGCGTTGTGGATGATGATTCTGGATGGCGGTCGGGTCCTCACACGTCCTCAGAATCCTCTAGGATTGCTGAGGATCAAATGTCCGTTCCGACCCATCGTCGGGCTGAGGATAAAATGTCCGTTCAGACCCATCGGCGCGATCAATGAAATTCTCTTGCAGGCGAAATTTGAAACGATAAATTTATTTTCACATAAAAATTTTCAATGTAATACGAAACGGAAAAAACGTGCACACACTATGAATTTTTTCCTACGAATGAATTTAATATTCTCTTTATTTCAGAAATCAATAAAAGCCATGCTATGTTGTTTCTTAAAATTTACAAAAAGAAAAGTAAACATCATAGAAAAGTAAAACATCAACCTGCTTTCCGAAGCTTTTGAGCGTATAAAATACAGTAGCAAACTGTGCCACTGCAGTGGACCTACTTTTGGCGAGATCCGAAGGTAATTAAGATGAGGACATTGGGCCTGAAATATCAGGCCTACTGAAGAGATTTAGACTTCATGTTAGCATTCAAACGCGCATCCAGGAGGAGTGAGAATGTTGCTGCTGGGATCTTTTAATTTGTTTAATAAAAACGCGTTTCACTATGATTTATAAACGTAATTCCATCATCAGCAATCGTTGCTCTTCTTCCTCCACGCTTTTCGTTTGGTATTCTTTAAAATTACAAGACAAAAATGAAAAGTGAAAAAATAGAAGCGAAAACAGAGCGGAAATGACAGCAAGCTGAAGACCACCAGACACCGCTTGACCCTGTCATGTTCATTTATCCCTTCTGTGTTTTACTGTGGAATCCTTTGGTTTTTCCTCTCTGATTCATCGCGTGAAACAGTTCTTTCCCCACCTTCTGTGGCCGTCTTCTTCTTCCACGTTAATTAATACAAACAGTTAAGAATTTTATCAGTTGCTAGCTTGCGTTCGCTCTCGTTACTTTCAGGGATTCGCTTTGTTTCGCGGCGTCCTTCGTTGCTGTCCTGACATGCTGCTCGTGTTTTGCTGCTCGTTGTCATGTCAGAACATTTCGCGCGATTTTCTTGTGGCGATTGTTTATTTTTTTAATTTTTTACCTCATTCATCTTTTTCGCTATTTGTATTCAGTTTTGAATTGCTGCTTTGTAAAATCAGTGCACAGGAAGAGAGCGATTTTTGCACTGAAAACTGTTCCGATTCTGAAAGTTGTTTCTGTATTTAAATACAAATTCTTTCGAAAATTTAAAGAATTTCTGAACAAACAGCTTAGTTAAAACTATTAAAAGCTTTTGAGTAAATTTGGAAAAAATCAATAAATGGCTTGATATTAATTTTGCTTTTGATAAGCAAAAATCAAGCAAAAATTTTGCCAAAATCAGAAATTAATGAAAAATTGCCACTGCGTCAACGGATACCGAAGAGAAAATACTGGGGAGGAAAATAGCAAAAACTAGAAAAAAATCAATAAAAATATATAAATTCGTATTTTTTATTTCTCCTTAAAAATCCCAGTTTAATTTATTCAAAGCGGCAGCTTTAATTACTATTAATGTAGAAAAACTTACTATTAATGTAGAATCAATACTTTCGAAGAAGTTTCTAAAGAATTAATTAGTAAGTCTTTTCAGTAAGTTAACGAAAATATTTGTAAATCAGTAAAAATAAAGAAAATTCACAAAACGAGATTTTTAATTTTAATTATCAATTTATTTAATAATCAATTCCTACTGGGTCACTTTAATAAGCACAGTGAGTTGACAAAAAAGCCACTGAAAACCAACATGATACACCTCGTGCAGGAGCCACTGTAACTCCTCTCTGCTCTCGCTTCCCCCGTATCACACACATGCACAATTTACGCGCCAAGGTATTAATTTTGTATGCACAGCAGCAGTAGCAGCAGCAGTAGTAGCAGTAGCCGCAGCAGCAGTAGCAGTAGCAGCAGCAGCAGTAGCAACAGCGTCGCCAGCATTGTTATGATGACTCTCAGTTGATGTCAACGTAAACGTTTGTGAAGAGATAATTAGTGTAATTAATTAGTAATATATGTGTGGGTGAGTGCGAGTGTGTGTGGGGGAGTGCGAGTGTGTGTGAGGGTGTGTGAGTGTGTGTGTGCTTATGTGTGTGCGAGGAGTGTAAGTGAGTGTGGAGTGTCTTTGTGTGGCTGCTGTATGCGGTAACAAATTAAATTTCATCTCTTCCTCCAACACAGAAACACAGACGTGCAGCGCTGCCTGTGTTGCTGTATTTTAGCCAACAAGAATGTAGGAAATTCTCATGCTACAAAAAATTATTGTGCTTTTATTGTCCCATTTAATGTCCCAAAATTTCGGTATGGTAAATAAATTCAAAATCAGTTCTCTCTCATGCAATGAATTAATCAAAAAATCGAGCGAAGCGCCCTTCCTGCCAGTGAGAAATCAAGTAAATCAGCAAAGAATCAGCATCGGCAAAGAATCACACACGCGCACACGTAAAAACCAATACAAGCATATAAAAATAATTAATATATACGCGGTGCCCATGCAAGCGATAAAAAGAAATTCCATCGTTGTGTGACTAAAAATGTCCTCAACTTGCGATCGTTTTGCGAGTGAAATTGTGAAAAAGACGACACTGAGCGTCGTTACAGGCAGCGCGTAAAGCTCTAGTAAAGCTCTTGTAAAACTTTTATAAAGCTTTACACATCCGCTGAAGCAAAGTCTCGACTGAATAAACAGCTTTTTTAAGTTTAATAGTTCGTAGTTTCCGCAGCACTCGTATTTTTCACAACGGAATTTTAGTCTGTGCATGAAGAGACTTTCTTGCTCTTCTTTCACACCAGAAGGTTTGAAGCTTGGTTTTCAACATGCTAAAGCTGCTTAGTAAATGCAACAACCAGCAGAGTTAACATTGACAATAGTTTGCGTAGTTTTCTCCACGTTCGTGTTTTTCACCGCAGAATTTCTAGTTTGTGCAATTTTTTTTTTCTAGCTTTTATTTTCTCTTTCAATTAATTTCGAAATTTCCCACGTCCATAACAACAACAATAACAGCAACAACAACAACAACAACAACAACAACAATAAAAATAGAAGCCGTCCATCAAATATTCCATCTCAAAGACTTCAACGAATCAGCTGCCTCGAACAAACTGCAGTGGCAACACTGACGCGCTGCTGAGCGGTTGTGAGTGGCAGCAGTAATTTTAAATAATTTGAAAATATAAATTAAAAAATAAATTTTGGCTGTTCAATTGCAACTCCAAAGCGTTTTGTAGTGGAAAAAAAAATTTAATATTTTTTGATAATACCGAAAAAATTTAATATTTTTTAAAATAAAATATATTTACCAGCACAAACACACGAATTACGCTCTGCGTAAGTCAACGGAAGTGAGGAGCGGCTTTGCCAGCACTTGAGTTTGCGTAAAATTACGAATTTTGTTGTCTATTTGATCGCTTAAGTGATTTTGTTGTCTGTTGTTCTTCGTCGCTTAATTGGCGTTTAAAACGCGCGGTGCGGCTGAATCGTCGTGACGACTGAGTTCATCAAGCAGTTTAATATTGTATTTTATTTTAATTTTAATATTAGTTTGCTAATTTTTCTTTTATATTGTTAAATTAAACGTTGCACATCTTTTTATTTTATTAGTTTATTTCGCGCTAATTTGTTCAAGAATTTGTTTATTAGGTAATTATTTTTGATTATTATTTTTGAATTTATGGCGCTTGAGGAATAATTGGAAAAACCGACCTTGAACGTCATTCAATGAATAGCTTAAAATGTTACAGCTGAATGTGCGTTTTTAATTAACACCTAAATGAGTTTTCCTGCTGCGAGCAATTTTGCTCTCCTTCTATTTTCCACATAACGGAATTTTACTACACCAACAAATAAAATCCAAATATTTAAAATGCACAAATTTGTGGAGAAATAAACAAGAAGGTCGTTAAAAGATTATTTTAGCACCCAAGTAGAGCATTCAATTTACTAATCGCGCCATAAATTAGCATCGAATTCTCGAGTTAAGATTTCGCCATTCGACAGCGTTTGTAGAAGTGGGTGGGCCACGCCCATTTTTGCACGTGTTGTGCAAATAAATAGACAGGCAGACCGACAAACGGCAGAGAAATAGACAAAGAGACAGACAGATGGACAGACAGATGGACAGTCAGACGGACAGATGGACAGTCAGACGGACAGACAGACAGACGGACAGGTAGACAGACATACAAAGCAACAGCTAAACAAAGCTGAGCAGAATAACATGATTATAAATGACTTTATCTACCTCGTCTTCCTCTCTGCTTTAAAAATAAAAATCAAAATAAAAATATTAAAGTAGACAATAAAACACAAGAAAAGATGAATTTTTTTTTAAATTTACATTGCATCTTCTTTATAAATTCGACCGAAAATTGGTTAAATTTATACTTTGTAATTTAACGCTCATTGAAAGCGTTCAACAAAAATGAACTGAAATTTGGCTCTCGTAACTTTTCTCCTGGTTGAGAATTTGAGGGGAAATGTTGAGAATTTTATTTTCAAAAAAATATCAATGAACCATAAAAAAGAGTAAAAATTTTAGTTAAATCGAAACTTTTGAAAACTTGTCATTTTACAGCGTTTTAACAAAATTTTTATAATGAACTCCATACAGTTTGCATGCATTTGCCGCAGGAATGCAGCACTTCAAATAGTAAATTACGAATGTGTGTGTGTGTATGTGTGTGTGAGTGTGTGCGTGTGTGTCTGTGTGTGTGTGTGTGTTGTTTTGCACGATTTTTCACCACAAATTCAGTGATATTTTGCAATCAACAAGCATTCATTCTTTTAATTGCGTATTCTGATGATGCACGCTGCCTGCAGTGGTTGTTGTTGTTGTTGTTGTTGTTTGCGGTTGACCAGCTGTGGACTCATAAAGTTTCACCGCAAGCCTGACAACATCAGCGGTGGTTTTCAATTTGTGAAACGAGGAGCAATATCTGAAAATTACTACATTTTTAAAAATAAATAAAACTAAATATAAATCAAACGAAGAAAAGGTCTGAAGAAATAATAATTCAAGAATAATTAAATATTTAGAAAACAATCCGGTGAAAATATACGGATAAATAAATATCAATCAGTTTCTTATTTACTCGATAATCAATTTCTGTGAACATTTTACGTGCAATCAATCTAAACAAGCTTAAGTCATCCTTGCCGAGGCACAACTAAAATAAATTATGTTTGCAAAAAGAAGGAAGAAAGAGAGAAAACCAAAACAAAGCGATTCCACAAATAATCTTGCAAAATTCCATTCATACGAAACAACAGAGAATCGCTAAACGTTAGGAATTTGAAATGGCAAATATATATGAATGAAAACAATTGAAGTCTATTATATTAAAAGAGAGAAAAAATTAATTACATTTTTAAATTTTATTCAAAATAAATTAAGATAAAAGAAACCTTTTAAAATTTAATTAATACTCCCTAATCAAGTAATTGTGAGTAATTAAAAGTAACACCGGAAAGAATGTAAATTTCCGCGGTACACCATAACGTATGAGTAACAAACTTTATTAATTTAAATAATTTCCAGCTGCCGCTTACTTCTCTTCATTCCTCTCCTTCTTCAGCCTCATCAGCGTAACGTTTCAAACTTCCTCGGCTTCCTGCTCGATGCGGGATTTCCTGCACCTCCTGCTGACGGTATTCCGTAGTTTTCCACCCACTCGCATGACCACGCGAACGAGCAGCAACAGGTTGCGGCTTCTTTTTTAATTGAGTTGCTTCATAGTTTTTATTGAGACATTATAGTCTTCTATACAATTAACTGTATTTAAGTGGATTGCGAATCAGTGTAAGAGTGTGCGGTGTGCAGGAGGAAATGTGTGTGTGTGTGTGTGTGAAAGAAGAGGTCATCGAGTCACTTTCCTGTGCCTTTGAGCGTGAATTACTGAGTTCAACGCACAGAAAACTTGCCCGCAATTTTACTGGCAATAATTTCTCAGCTTTGCAAAGATTCTAAAAGAGTTTTAAATCGGAATTTAATATAATTGGAATTTTGCATGCTGTTAGAACGACTTTTATACACCGTTATCGCCTTGCAATGAATTGCAAAACGCGTTTGCTGCCAATCAAAGACGAAAAACCTCATTTTCCCCTCAATTTTCGTGTTTATTGCCTCTTAATCGGCTTTTATTGGGTTTCTGTTATTTCCTTATGTTTTCTTTGCAGTCCCACTAACCACTTTTCAGTCCTTCTAACCGCATTTCAAATGGCTTAAATCGTTAGCAGCCGCAGACATCACTTGGAGGCGTATTTTCATGTTAACCGCATTCATGATGACTTATTTTGAGCATCGCAAGGACGATCTGCGTGAATTCCTCACACATTTATTTTTGGAATGTATGACCCAAAATCGAAATGAGTCAATAACATCGGTCCAGTTCGAGAATCTAACGGTAAACGAAGACATAAGTGGACGTAAGTGAAGAATTTGACTAGCAGAGCTAAGATTTTTTTCACTTTTTTGAAATTTTCTCAGTTCTTTTCACCAGCGCTCCACAATTTCTAGAAGATGCCGTCCTGAATCCTGGTGATGGCATTGATATCGATGCCGTCGATCAGGCTGCTGTAGAGCGCGAAGAGTTGCTTGCCACCGTAGCCTCTGAAAGGACAGAAAGGTCAGGCAATTTCAATCGGTCAGAGATGTATTGTCCAGTTCGATTTGACGGTTACCTCTGCTGGCCGCGCACTCCAGCTGGTACCGTCCTCAGTCAGTATTGCCCCGATTTCGTGGAGGGATTTAGTCGTAAATTTCTGGCACACAAAACGTAAGTGGACTGAAGAAACGATACGTTTTTTAAGATTTCAGCATCAATCAATAGGGATGCTGAGATGATAGGGATAATTTCAGCATCTATCAATAGGGATGCTCACGATATGGGTGAATTTCATTATCATTGCCATCTCTTCTTGAATTCCTTATTATCCGATCTCATCTCCAACCTTTCATCGTCTCACCTACTCTCGAATTCCCCATTATCTCGATCGCGCTCGAATTCTTCATCACCTTGAGTTTGTCTCATAATATTCATGATCTTGATCTTATCTCGAATTCTTTATCATTGCGATCTTGCCTCCAGTTATTTATCATCTCGATATCGTCTTGCATTTTTCATCATCTCGATCTTGTCTTGAATTATTGATCATCTTGATCTCGTCTCGAATTCATTATCATCTCGATCTCGCCTCGAATTATATATCATCTCAATCTCGTCTTGAACTCACTAACACTCCATTGATCTCGTCTTGAATTCTCCATCATCTCGATCCCGTGTCGAGATCTTTAATAATAATTAAGTAATATTTCAGTTGTCTAGAAGACGGTAGCTGGTACCAACATCCGGAAAGTGGGCAAGAGTGGTCGAATTATACAAACTGCATTGATTACCGTGATTTGGAGGTACAAATTGAAGAAATTTTAGAATATTAATCAAAGGCGTACTTAATTCTTAATATTTTATGCTTATTATTTAATTTTTGAAAAATCATTATCAAAATTTTCAAGTAGATTTAAAAAAATAAATAAATAAAAAAATGGTAAACTTTTAAAATACATGAAACTCTTCTCACAAAACTTAAATATTTCCACTTCTTCTCCCGCTTCTGACAATTGATTTCCTTTAATTTCCTCTGTCTCGCAAGTTTCGCAGTTTCGTCAACGAGTTGTATGTGAAAGGATATTCATTGTCCTTGGGCGCTCTGTTGTTATCTCTTGTCATATTTCTGGGATTCAAGTAAGTGAAGAATGAGTAAGACTGCTTAGCTTCCTGTGAAAACCGTGAATTCCTACAGATCCCTGCGCTGCACCCGCATTCGCATACACGTGCATCTCTTTGCTTCCTTGGCTTCTACGTGTGCAGCTTGGATCGTGTGGTACAAGTTGGTCATCGAGCAGCCAGCCAACGTGCGCGATAACCCGGTATGCTGTGCAACTGCGGCCGATTCCAGACAAGAACGTTCGCACCAACGACTAATGCGTGTCCTTCTCTGCAGCTCTGGTGCATTGGGCTGCATCTCGTGATCCACTACTTCATGCTGGTTAATTACTTCTGGATGTTCTGCGAGGGTCTGCATTTGCATCTGGTACTGGTGGTGGTGAGTAGCGGCGAAGTTAAATAGTTTTTTTTTTTACTTGTATGCTTGCGAGCTGCTAATTTAGTTGATTTTTTAACCGGTGCATGTGTTTCTGTTTCTTCTCGCCTTTCGGTGTCGCCTTGCAGGTTTTCGTCAAGGACACCATGGTGATGCGCTGGTTCATGTTGTGGGCTTGGGTTTCGCCGCTGGCTTTCTTGGGCGGATATGCGTTGGCGCGATTTCATCAACCCGCAGATGGAATTCAGTTAGTCTGGTTGAGTACGAGTTCCGCAGGATGAGTCTAACGCTCGGTTTCTTTCTGTTTTTTCCAAGCTGCTGGATGGAAGATAGCGAATTATTGTGGATTTTATCCCTACCGATCTGCATCTCCTTGTTGTCATCTTTTAGTGAGTCACAGTATAAATAATGCTAATCCCGCCTTTCTTAATTCTCTTTAAAGTTTTTCTCATCAATGTTTTAAGAGTGATTGTGAGAAAATTGCATCCACAGTCGGCTCAACCCGCGCCTCTGGCCATACGGAAGGCGGTACGAGCTACAATTATTTTGGTAAGGTTAGCCAATATAAGCTTTGCACTCATTCACTATCATTATCATGCATTATTAAGTTTTCTCTTTTTAAATACCTTCTTTCAACCCCGTTGACCTTATCGTCTGCATCTAAAATATCCCATTCCGTTTCTCTCTTTTCGACAATGAGGTTTAAGATTTGTTGTCCCTCGCACTTTCTTTGTTATCGCTCACTATTATCTTGTTATCTCAACAGATCTTTCTCTCTTTTAATCTGCTCTAAGATCCCGCTTTTTGGTCTACAACACTTTCTGCTTCCCTATCGGCCCGATAGCGGCACCCCATTGGAACGCTTTTACCAAATTATGTCGGTTATCCTGGTCAGTCTTCAGGGCTTCGTGGTTTCGTTCCTCTTCTGCTTCGCTAATCACGATGTAGCATTTGCAACCCGTAGCTTAGCTAACCGTCTAATGCCAGCTCTGGTGTCGCCGCCACCGCCCAGCAGTCACACCGGCCAAATGGGTACAACAACACCAAGTCGTGAGTTGGGAGTTTAAAGCGGGAGGCGAGAGAGAGAAGTTTAAAATGTGCTCTCAGTAAGACGTAAAAACAAAAGTTATATTTGTGAAAATGCATTTATATAATTTTAAATTTTACTTGAATTATGTTATTCAGAATATTTGTGATTAAAACTATAAGAGAAACCTAATAAATTAAATAAAAAAACGAGAAAATTGTTCTCTTCGACCAGGACGACGTAAAATTCCGTAAGTTTTCTGTGTGGGCCGGGAAGCGTCCAAAATATTTAATATTTTTACAATAGCAAATTTTACAAATATTATTACAATGGCTGATCTCGGCGATTTTCAATCCCAAACAGCCCTACATGAGAATGTTTGTGCCAAATTTCATCGCGCTCTCCTTTCGTTCTCCCGTAATCGTGATGTCAATGGACAGACAGGCGGACAGACAGGCAGACAGACAGACGGACGGACAGGGCTAAATCGACGCAGGAGGTGACGCTGAGATAATAATGTTGCCATATATTCCGGATTGAAATCTCGTACTCTGCATTCCTCTATCATGTAATCCGATCTGATTTCTTTGAAAGGAAACTCATTTACTTTGGTTTTTCTCTCAAATAAATTTTATTTAATGCCTTTCTTGCGAGAAGCAATTTCTCTTCACCTTTTAGCTGCTCTCTATCTCATTATTTAATACACATAATAGTAATAATTTATTTAATTATAATTGTAATAATAATAATTCCACATGAACAGTAATTTTATTGAAGTTAATTTTGTTGCTGTTGTTGTTGTGATAATTGTCAGTTGTTTTCCCATTCAGTTCATTCAATACAATTTTACGAGAATTGTGCGAATGCATTCAGTATTATGTCTTTGCATTCCTTTCATTCATTAATAATAGTTTGCATTCTTCTCCTTCTTTATTTTGGTTTCTTTTGTTTTCTCTTGGAAATTTAGGTACCAGAAAATGTAGTAAAAAATTTTAGTGTCGATTCTAGATGACGAAATACTTCAAATATTATTTTAAATTAATCAACTGCAAAATACATGGATAGTTTTAGCATGTATGCTGAGCTACAGTATATATTAATAGAGTGGTATTGCATACACTAATACATAGAGGGGTAGAAACTAAGTTAAACATTTATGCAGATCGAGTTTATTTTCGTAATGCTTATATGTGTTCTCCGCTCTACAAATAATTTAGAGCGGAGTTATTTTGCTATTTAAACAAATTAAAGAAATGTATTTGCGCTACTTGTAGAGAGCAAGTTTTTTTATTATTTTTAGTTTATTAAACACTGAATAATTTTATATTTAGTATAAAGAATTTACGTGTTTTATTAGGCATTGAAAATAAATGGAAATGAAATGTAATGTTAAATATTCTGAAACAATTTCTACAACAATTTGAAACTTTCTATTTCTTTCTTTCTAATTGAAGAAAATTGGCAAAATAATAGAAATTAAAGCAATTAAATAAGTGACATTAATTTAGCTTACTTAATTAAGTAGAGAAGAAAAATATTTAGTTTTTCAGTGAGTGTCTTCATTTCAATCAAGTAAAAACGGATGTAACAGTGTATTTGTATGTCTGTGTTTTGTAACTACAATCATTACATTTACATCAACGTCCTCCTACACGATTTTCGTAAATCGGAAATATTTTTTTGAATAAAATTTGATTAAAAAATCCTTACTTTGAAGATCCATCAAAATCTATTTAAATTCAAATTGCTTGAGACACACTGATCGTCGACAGATCGTCGACAAGGTTAAGCTTAAAATAAAATGACTTCAGCGAAATATTCTCAAATAAATTACATTCGCCTTCACTAAACGTAATAATATTGATTAATCTTATAAATAAATAGTAAAATAAAGTGTTATTACATTATTAGATAAAGGATGACAAATATTTGATAATCAATTAATAATTACATAGTTAATAAAAATTTATAGAGTAACAATTAATTGCAATTAAGCAATTAAGTGAGCATTTAAGTGAGCATTTACACAAATAACTTAATAATTAAATAGTGTAGAAAGCACAAAAGGAATTTAGTAAAATTCAGCAATTATTCTGTAAACAGAAATTTTTCACTTTAGACCGAATTAAGACTTTAAAAAATTCTCTAATCTAAAAATATATTAAGTCCTTCCTGAGGAATTTCAAAATAGCTTGAGAGAGGCGATCGGTAGCGGTCTGCTACGAATGGGCGAAATGCGGTAGTGTGCATGTGAGTGTGTGTGTGTGTGTGTGAATTTTGTTTATACTAACTGTACTTTTTTCAGTAATGTGCTCGTCACTACATAAATACTTTGAATGCGTATGTAAAGCATGAAAAATTCATTTATCTCTGGCTTAAATGTAATGCGAGCGTTCATTCGTTTCTTCTTCCGGGATGGGGGAGAGAAGTGACTTCTCTTACCTCATATATAGATATGTATATATATACTCTCTACTACATATATATGTACACATACATATATAGGCAGGAACGACACTGATAAAATTCCTATTTAACATTTATATACGTAGTTGTGTAAATCCGCTTCTGTTCTGCTTTAGTATGGCATAGAAACTATTACACGCACAATAACGACGCACATCAACGCTATGTATGTATGCATGTATTAAGTAAATATGTAGTTGTGTTTTTTCATGTAAACTTTTATTTATTTCCATCATTTTGAAGACAGCATAAAAGAGAGCGTAAAGTGAACAAAAGTAATGCGAATGCGAATACAAATACAAATACAAAGATAAATACAAATACAAATACAAATACAAATACAAATACATAATAAGTAGGTACATGCAATATATATTTATGCAATAATATATGCAATAGTAAGAATTCATTTAAGTCAATAAATTTTTTATATTTCGATTTTTTATTTGAATATTTTACTTCATTATACTTTTTTCTTTTTGTATAATTTTATATATATTTTTTTACGTTTTTGTTTCGTGGTAATATATTGCACTGAGAACATAGCTAATTAGTTGGTTAAGAAATGACAATAATTTCGCTCTTCTAATAATAGGGTAATTAAGTAAGTAATTAATTCCATACACAAATACAAGGACAGTAACTGTAATTATAATATGTATAAATTGATCCAATAAACAGCGAGTGGTAGGTCTCGTTCGTACAATTTAACTGCAGATAGCTGGGTGAGAGCGGGTGTGGTGGTGTGTAATTAATTACTTGAGTACTATTAAGCAAGGATAATTATGCATACTAAGATTAAGTACATAAATTTAAATTATTTCCACTAAAAAGTACAAAGCGAAGATATCATCTCGCTCAAGCTGGTTGCTGTGAGCAGTTGAACTTCGAGATCGAATCTGTGTTGCTTTGCTAAAATACTGGGGAAATTTAGCAAAAAATGCGCTCTGTTTCTTTCCACTTCGAGAGCTACAGTCACCGTAATTTAATGCCAGTCTATATATTTGTCTCTGCACCTCCACCGCATTAGCGCGTTTTGCAAAACTACACCAAATAATTAATTCTAATTAGTTTAGGAATGTTTTTGTTGTTGGAAATTAGCTTTTTGTTTAATTAAAACTTTGGTTAAGCTTTCTAATCCTACGTCAGCACAATTTTTGGTATTTAATTTTTAATTCAAACCATTTGCAATGAAATTGTCGTCTTAGTGAGTTTTAATTCAAAGTGCGCTCTATAACTGCGTTAATTACAATTAGAATTACACAGTATAAATAAGTTTGCACAAATACAAGTAGTTACTAATTAAAAAAATGATTCCTAGTTCTTATTTTAATAAAAGAAAAACATTTATTTAATAAGCTTTTGCTTAAGATACACGATAAATTAAAGTACATTCAATTAAAGTTCTAATTAAAACTAAACTCTAAATCTTAAAGATAACAGCAAAAGAAATTAAAATTAGGTTGAATTTTAATATAAATTAATTTCAAATTTAACCCTTATTAAAATTAAAGTTAAATTTAATGTAAAAATGAGCACAAACATTAAATTCAATTTTAAGTGAAGTTAAATCTAATTTCAATAGAAAAACTTACATAAAACGTTTAAACAAACTTAATTAAATTATGTAAGTCATTACATTTATTACATTATTACATAAATTTGTTTAAACGTTTTATGTGAAGCTGAACTGAAACTGAATAATTTAATAAATTCATTAACAATTTAATGTCTTTTGTTTCGTATTAATTATATCAGATTAATAAGAAGCGAATATTTAAAGTCTATTTATGGTATTAATATAATTTGTTCTTTAATTTAGGGCTGACTAGCTTTAATAAATTTTTCGAATAAACACTCAATAAGATATTAATTATTTAATTAGCGAAAATGCGTTAATAGTAATTTAAATTATTTTTTTTAAATGCAGTTTAGTTATAGTAACGCATTAAATTTAAGTAAAACAGGTAATTATATAATTCAATAAATTATAATTAAATTAACATGAATGATGAAAATGTATATTTGAAATAATTTTGTATTGAAAGTGAAATACAATCTTTGAAACATTGCGACGTTGAATGTGCTGAAAATAATTTTTTTTATTGAAATTTCTTTTAATTTTTGAAGTATTTAACTAAATTTTTTAGCGTTTTTCTCTGTCAAGAATTCAACGATTTCTCGTTCGTTCTCGGATTTTTCCTACACTTTACAAACTACTTTTGTTTCCTTTTTCACCTACAAACGTTACATGTGGCAGCTGTGGATTTCGTTTCGAATTCGTCATGAATTCATTGCAAATGAAATCTGTTCATTTAATTGCATTCGGTTGTTTTTCTACTGCTCTCCAGCTTTGTTCTCTAGATTGCGTATCTTTATTCCTACAAGAAGCGTTAGCATTTCATGTGCAAGGTTGCCGAAAACCTGTGAAGTTTTTTGTTGGGTACCTTCAGGGCGACAGAAAAGAAGTTCCTGTCTCTTTTGGCCAGAAGTCATTCGCTTTTCCTGCTTCCTACTCAGCGGTTACTGGGTTAATGGCCACTTTTGCTATGAAAATTCTTAAATTTGTAGAAGTTTCGTGGAAGAAAAATTACAGAAATTAACTATTTCTTTTTAGCACTTTAAAATAATATGAAAAATTAAGCAATTTTGGGGAAACTCTTTGGGATTTCAGTAACTTCGGCAAATTGGTGCGCGAGCCATTTATCAGAAATTTGTGCTGGCTCTGGTAATCTACACACACACTTATTCAATTGCTTCGCATACATTTTCATTTTGAAAGATTTCCTCCGTTACATGTATCCGTGTCTATATTAAGCATAACTTATACATCGATTACAGAAGTAGTTTTACTACTTTAATAGTCTTAATACAGCTTTTTAAATAGTTTACTAACAGGTTTGCATTTCTGTGAGCGAATTTGTATACTCAGTTTCTCGTGTATCTCGTGTATACTTGTGTTTTTATAAATCGTAAGCTATTATCAACCTCCAAATTATATTGCTATTGTGTGTGTGTGTGTTTTTTTTACAGCATTCAGTGCTTACTTTTCTTATTGCATAATCCGCCATCGCCAATCATTTAATCAGTTATTTATTTAATTTTTCAAAATATGCTTGTATTAAACTTTGATACTTTTTAGTAATAATTTTGCTTTAGTATTAAATTTGGTGTTCATTTTCTAAGATTTCTCGTTATTTCTCCGGTTTAGATTTCATGAAAATATACGAATTCATATTTCTAGAGAAATCCTTGTAATTGCCAATATAACAATTGAAAAACTACTACAAATACGAAGCAATTCCTGCAGTACGTAACGCATTTACATTTGTAATTTCCAGAGTAATCACTACTTGTAAATTCTTAAGTAATTACCAAAGATATTACTCAAGTAATTGCTATAAAAAATACTCAAGCAATTACCAAAAAGTGTTGGTTTACCAACGTTTTGCTGCAGAAGTCATTAGAATTTCTGTAGAAATTACTAGAATTACTGGGTAATTACTATGATTACTAAAGCGCTACCAATACAGAAATTGCTGTAATTAACAAACGGATTACAGAAGTATCTGCTGAAATAATCTGACATTTTTAATATATAGAAATATTGTAGGTATTTAAGCAAATAAGTCAAACTTACTTCTTAAAATAATTACGGAAATAATTACACAATAATACGAAATTACACTAAGTGGTATTTTAGTGGGAAAGTGGAAAGTATTTAAATCACAACAAGTATTTAAATTCACTTTTCGGCCAGTGAAAAAGGGATTCTTCACAGCTGCATGGCCACTCAGAGATGGCAGGTAGATTTCATTCCCTCTCTCTCTCTCTCCGAGCCAACTACACGCTCTATGTCTCTCTCTTTCTCTCCATGCAAGTGTGCTGGCTGTGTTTGAAATGCCGTTAAGTGTAAAAGGAAACAAAATAACTGCACTCAACAAGCTTGGCTGTTTTCCGCTCACACATTCCTTGAAATAGTTTGCAAGCGTAGTAATAATTTAATTTATATATTTCTTACTTAATTTAGTGGTTTTGAATAGATTAAATAAACTGCCATTTTAGGTTTCACTGGTTTTTCTCTCTTCTGCTTTAGGCAAAACAAATAAGTTTCTGAGTAAACAATTAATTTAGAAAATACATTTAAATCTAACAGCTTCCTGCTGCAGTGGCATTCACCGCTTCATGACCTTTTGCGCCTCCTACGACCGCGGCTACTACTGCCTCCCCCCCCCCGTCCTGCCACGTCTACCACTCACGCGACCGCCACCGCTACGTTGCTAAATTTGTGCTGTTTTTTAAAGACTCGACCGGTTGCGAGCAGTGGAATGCTTTCGGCTTCAAGTGCGGCGATGCTGACTACGTAGTCAGTCGCTGCGATTTGTGCTGACCAAGTGGCCGCCGGAGTTGCTGGATTGCCGATGTTTCACACGTTTGTGAACGGTGAGCGTTTTTTGTTTTGTAAATAAATTATTTAAAAATTCTCCTTAAATAGTTAGCTTCTGCTTTTGGTTTTCAACTTTTCGGTTTTTCTTTTTCCCTTTTGCTAAATCTTATTTTTAAGTAAAATTTCTGTCCATAACTGTTGCAAAATGCTATTGTGGTTGCTGTTGTTTTTCTCTCACAAGTGTTGTTGTTGTTCATTGGTTTTGGTTTTGTTCGGTATTTGGTTTCTTAGCTTTCTAAGTAGTTTTGGTTTTGTTGGTCTTGAAGCTGACCTGCAGCACCCTGTTGCCGAGAGTGTAGCCGTTGAGCGACTGTATGGCCACCACCGCCTCGTCGTAGTTGGTCATGGTGACGAAGCCGAAGCCCTTGCACTTGCTGGTCTGCAGGTCGCGTATGACCTTCACCGACTGCACCGCCCCGAACGGGCCGAAGAGCTGCCACAGCACGTTCTCCTCCGTCTCGGGTGCCAAGTTGTACACGAAGATGCACCAGCCGGAGCCGGTCATGGCGTTGCCCGGCAAAATGGAGTTCGCCAGTAGATCGCCAGCCAACGGAGAATATCTGTGTTGCGAGAGCGGGTGTGCGAGAGCGTAAAATATGCAGAGAAAAGGAAAAGTTAGAAGTTTGAAGTGATTTGCTGTAATTAGTTTTTTATTTTATATATTTACTCCAAACAGTTAATTGGATTTTCACAAATGGAAGTGATATATAAATTTGTTGCATATTTCTAGGCATAAAAGACGGGAACGAAAGTAGTAGAACAACGTTTACAACAATAAATGCGCGATTAAAAATTGGTTTTTCTGAATTTTATAGGTTTTTGTACAAGAGATTTGTAAAATTTTATTCTTCAGAAATTTCATTAGAAAGTTTAATTTAATTAAGTTTTTTAATATCAATTTTTATTTAAGATTTCTTGAAAATTTTCATAAATTTTGCTCCTTTTAAAACCGCAAATATAAAGTTAATTTTGTTTCAATAAAAGATAATTTTATTATAATTTTTATTTTATAATAAAATTATAAAATAACTTTAAAATATTATAAACTTTTTAAAATATAAACATTAAATATATTAAAAAGTACCATAAAATTCTTTATATAATTAAAAATGATAATAAAGCCGAATTGAATTTCCTCTAATTAACTTTTATTAAGGAGAACCCAAATATTTAATTACCAGGAAACCAAATATTTAATTACCGTGCCTTTAATGAAACGCTGCTTAAATTAACGCTATAATGCACGAATTCTTCCTATTACAACTTTTAAATTTTATTCGTTTTTCGAAGTTTGGTATTTTGGTTTTCATGATTTTTAAAAATTTATTTGCATTACTTATTCTTACAAACTTCAACAAGATGCATGCTAATGAAATTGCGGGCACGGGGATAATTATAGAAAGAAGCAAAAAGTGTTGCTTTGTTTTATATAAAACGATTTCTTGTCTGAAATAGGGTTTTTAATTTATAAAAGCAAGCTTTTTTCATCTTAAAATTTCTAAAACTCAATATAAAGTGGTAAACTTGTAATAAAAAGTATTCAATAAAATAATTGTGTATTAGAAAACTCAGTAAATCAGGTTTCGAAATATAAAAGATAAGAATTTTAAGCAAAAAATAGGCATGAGATTTACTTGAGAATATTCTATTCAATTATATGCAGTACAAAAAATCGAAACAAAAACATTATCGACAAAGAAGGAATATTGAAATAAAATGTTAATTATTTCTAAAAAACAAGCCTCTGCTTTGATATTTATTGGAGAGAAACGGAAGCAGTGCGTTCTTTAATTCCTTTTTTCCTAATACGAGCTCAGAATAATTAACATTAACTCAACTTTACAGATTTAATCTATTCAGCTACCTTTTTCTCGCACGCAATTTTTCTGTTTCTCGCATGCGATTATTGGAAACTGCTTACTTTCTGTTTACAGCTTGTATGCAACTCTGCCAACAATTTTGTTCGCATTTTTTTAATTTACCTACAGGCTATTTTCAGAATTTCTTGCATGCGATTTTTGAATTGCAATGAACGTTTACTATAATTTTCCATTTAAGTCTCTAAAAATATGTCGCCCGATAAATTTCACGCAACACTTTTCATTTAAGTCTCTTAAATTTTATTGTTAAATTTTTACCGCGTGTGATACTTTTTTTAAACTTTATACCTTAAAAGTGTGGATATAATAAAAATCTATTTTTACACTGAAATTCATCTCCGCTTTTTTTAGAGCTTTTCTTGATCTTAGTTTAACCCCGATGAACTACTGATGTCTTCTTAAAAATTTGATAACTCCTTGAAAAACTGAAAAAATAGTGTTTATTCTAAGTATGCAGACGCCATATCATCTACAGATCAGACATAGGCTACGCAGTAATTTTCGCCTAACCGTTCGCGGCCTATCGGTCCTCCGTGTTTCTTCCTCGTATTCTCCCCGTGTCCTCCTAGTGGACGCACAATTTTTAAAACGCAAACCAAAAAGCACAACCAACTTATTTACAAAACTAAACAATTAAAAATTAGCAATCCAATCGAATACCTTCGTTGAATCGCGTGAGGGGTTTGAGTAAATATTGCTTGCATTGTGTTTTAAATTAAGATTATTCATTTTTCTGGTAGACTTACATGCAACTTAATGCAGCCATTATTTGTTTCGACCTAGTGACATCCTTTAACGCGTTCGGATGTTTGCGCGTGTTAAACGAGTCCTCTGTCTCGCTAGAGTTTTCAAGGTAAAGATGGTTAGTTTTAGAATTCTGCGTAGTAATTTGGAAAAGAGTTTTGCTTTGTGGCTCTAAGTTAAGGAAATCTCATGCGTTATTTTTTACTGGGTTAGTTTTGGTCAGAATCCTGTTGGTTCAGGCTAGTTTGATGGCGCTTATATTGGCATCTGTTGTTAAGAAAGAACTGAATCGAACTAACAAAACATTGAATAGTCTTCTGCTCTAACTTGGTTTTTATGGCAAAACTTACAACAGAACCTTAACTCAAGTAGATATATTACTAAATTCATAAGATGTCAACCGAAAAGAACGAAACGACAATCATAAACGACAGCGCATTCCAAATATTTTTTTTTACACGATTTCCAAAAAAAGGAAAAATTAAAATCACAATTAGGTAATACAAAATTTGGCAAACAAAAACTGTATCAACTCAGGACATGAAATGAAGTTGAAATGCGATGCGTCATATATTTGGCATAAACTAGTTTTTGCTTGCGTTTTGTGTTATAAAACAATAATAAAATATATTCAAAATAATTCACCTTTGCAAACCCTTGTTAATGGCTAGCATCGGGCTTTTTCCAATGCTAAAATATAGTTTCAATTTTTGTTTTCCGAAAAAGAAAGAAAAAGAAAACATAAAGAAAATTATAAGCGTATAAATAAATATTTTGTTTTTGATTTGAGAGCAAAAGATTGTTAAAAACTTAAAGGAAATCATTCGAATGCGTTTGAGGCAGTATATCGGTTAAAATCAATATATACGAAATGAGTCCAAGAAGACTTGGAAGGGTTAGTACTGCAGTAGAGATATTATAACAGCAAAAGGGTCTAGTGCTATGGAAAAGCTGTTGACTAGAAGCTATATTCGGCTAGGAAGCTTTGACAAAGGCAGAAGTCCTTCAATTGAACGCAAACTAATGGACTTATCGCTTAAGCGAAATTTTAAATGTAAATTTTATTACATAATGCTAATGAGTACTAAAGAAATATTTTTCAGTAGCAGTACATCTGATAATACTATAGCGCAGATTGTTATAAGATACAGAAAAAAAAAACTTAAAAACAGCTACAGGAGGCGTAAGAAGTAATTCCAATATTTATCGCTTAAGCGAAATTTTAAAATATGATGCAATTTATACTTCTTCAAGCTTTGTTCAACATTAAGTCTTAAAGACTTACAAGGAAATACAAATGTGTGTAGTCATATTTGCGCATAAAGGCCAAAAATTTTAGTCATTTAAGGAATCGCGCAAGGAATTTTGTTTTACTAAAGTTAAGTAGAAATATATCGCTTAAGCGAATTTTTAAGATGTGCCAATTTTCAAATTGAAGTATATTTAGGCTGAGCGCAAAGTCTTATAAGATTATTGACATATGTAGGAGGAAATTTTATATTTTATCGCTTAAGCGACTGGATATGCTACTGTATATCCTACCACTGGATATGTTCATCTTGAGTTCGATAGGGAAAGGCTTCCTTAGACTAAGGAAGCTAAATATCTGCACAGAAAATCAGGCTGGACGCCAGTGTGCTGCAGGGAAATATCAAGGATGAGCAGGAGCTCCAGGGCTGGTTTATCCAAGCCAACGGACTACACACTCCCGAACTATGACTTCGATGGAATCCCTACGGTTTTCTTTCCCAGTGGAGAGGAATGGCCGTCTAATGAAAAGCAACTTTTGAAAGTAGTAACGATATTCACAGACGGTTCGAAGACCCGCGAGGGAATTGGTGCGGGTTTTTGTTCTGACTCACTGCAAATACGGCGATCATATGGATTGCGCGATGACTGCAGTGTCTTTCAGGCGAAAGTGTATGCAATTCAGCAGGCGGCTGATTACGTACTACAGAAACAGATTACTAACAAATATATCAACGTCTTTGTAGATAGCCAGGCTGCCCTTAAATCGCTAAAGACCGTTTCGGTGAAGTCGGAGATAGTAAAGAAGTGTATTAAAGAAGTCAAGCAGTGAGGCTCTGTTGAGTACCTGGGCACGCTAACATCGCGGGCAATGAACAGGTGGATCGTATGGCGTGGGCGGGCTCCTCATTGGATCTTCAGGAGGCGGACACTTCGGTGCTGACACCGATTTCCCATATTAGAGCTCTCATTGATATTTTGTTATTTTGTGATGAAATAAAACGTAAGGGGCGAAAACACATTTGTAATATTATAAAATCTCCTTTATGCAAAATATCGTTTAAGCGAAATGCCTCCTCCACTGTAGTGGGAGAGGCATTTCGCATTTCCGCTCTAAAAAGTGTAAAATGCCTCTTCCACTGCAGCGCTCTAAAAGTGTACTCATGAGCGATAACTAGCTCGCATAGCCTCTAGTCCAGGAAGCAATTCTACTACTAGACGGGAGAATAAAGTCCTGTCGCCGCCACAAATCTCACCTTATGCGTCCGGCTGAAGGAAGGGCGCCGGCCAAGCGTCGTGTGGCGGCGGCTGCTTGTGGTGTCAAGTAGGCGGCCAGCGGTGGTGGGATCTGAGCCTTGGCGCTGTTGCTGGGGTTGTTGGCAAACTTGACGGTAATGGGCTCCGAGTAGCCTTTGGGAGTTTTGCCATTCAGCTCCTGGATAGCGCGCTCGGCTTCGTTACGTTGATCGAAGCGTATAAAACCAACACCTTTTGATAGACCTGGAAAATGATTAAAATGTAACAGATGATTAAAATGTGAATACATGGCCAAAAAAAAAACAAGAAGAACTCGCATGAGAGTTTGACGAATTCAAAATGATGAAGTGACAAATCCGCATGCGATAACAAGGCACAGTTCTACATACCAGAAGTATTATCACAGAGTATACGGGATGTAATAATCTTGCCGTATGATGAAAACATTGCCTCCAAGTCTGGTTGTGATAGATTTTTGGGAAGACCCGATACATACAAATTAGCACCCTTGATAGATTCCGAACTTGGACGGGCGTACGATACTTTGATCACTTTGTTCTGCAAGCGTAGACCGTTCAAGGTGTTGACCGCCTTCTCGGCGTCCTCGGCGCGCACGTAGTTGACGAAGCCGTAACCCAGGCTTTGACCTGCAGAGAGTGAAAGCTTGTGAGTCGAACAGCCTGCGATTTCTGATTCGATTCTTATGCAAATCGCATTGATAAAGTAATTATTATTCTAATTTTTACGTACCTTGTTGTAAAGCTGGATTCAAAGCCGTCAACGAAGCTGGCAAGACTGAGAATTAAAAACAAAAGAACTTTTTAGATTTTGAACTACAAATGTATTGAAACCAAGTGAATTCATGCAGAAATCATAATTTTAAATTAATTACAATACGTTAAACTGCGATGCAATACATTTTTTTTAAAATATTCTCTAATGCGAAAAGTTGAATTTTCTGCAAATTGATTTATTGCTGCTCTCATGCAATAAATTTTTGAAAGTGACACTTTTGCAAAGCGTTTTCAATGCAAAATCTTTGCGATTTTGAAATTTTTAATATTTTTGCAAGATTACGTCTAAGAAGCTATTTTGGCTTAGCATAAAATTATTGCATGACATAAATTGTTTCTTCAGAAGCGTTACAAAAGTTTAATTATTTAGAGAAGGAAGTTCGTAATATTTTTGAAATTGAGAAAGTTTTCTTATTTCTTTCACATTTTCGGTTTCTTGCACGCTACGAAATTATCGCAACATTTCGTCATTTAACACTCAATTCTGATACAATAAAGAAGCGATCGATTATATCGCATGGGATAAACTACTATCGTATGTGACTAAAATATCGCATGAGAGAAACTATTTTATTTAATAGTAATTTTCTCTCCGAAGCGATATGATAAAAAACAGATCCATGCAAAAAACTTAACCTACTCTGATAATACAATGAAATGTTTAAAATTTTTCTCGCATGCTCTAAAGCTTCTCTTGCAAAAGAAGAGAGAAAACACCAAAACTTGTACTCCAAAATTACGGTCCGAATAGAAAATTGAACGCATATTTACCCAGATTACCTGAGATCTTGTCGCGCACCAACTTGCAGCTCTCGAGCTCACCGATGCTGGAGAAGAGCGAGCGCATCTCCTCCTGCGTCATCGTCTGCGGCAAGTAGTTGACGATCAGATTGGTGCGCGACTCGTCCGAGCTGCCGTCGACGGAGCCGTTGGCGCTGCCGTTCTTAACGATGTCCATGGCGTTGGTCATCTTGCTCTGGATTCTCTGTTGAAGCGTAATCTTGATGCTGTTTGGCGACAACCTTTGCGGCGATGAAGAGGGCTTCTTCGCAAAGCTCTTTGCGTTCGCTTTAGTTTATCAGCTTGCTCGCTAGATTTCTCTCTCTCTCTCTAGTAGTCGGTCGCTGCTGGCTCTTAATTTTATCTCACTTGCTGCGGGGCTGCGTTTATCTAATCCTTAATCTTAAGTAGAGCTGATTGCGCTTTGCACAAGTCCCGTAAAATAGATTAATGTGGCGCTATATTAATTAAAGTAGCGATTCTTGCGTTAAATAGTTGAATGTATGCGTAGTTCTCGGGTGCGTCCGCTCGATCGAGACTTCAATCAAGACGAGTAGAGTAGAGCCGGTGATTTCTCTCAGTGTGTTTTTTTAGATCAATGCAGATCGTCTATTTATATAATGAGCGCTATCGGAATGTGATTTTTCAGCGAAAATTATAATTTTGAAATTATCTTTGCTTTTCGCTAGAAGTTAAAATTTGGTTTAATTTTGCTTTGATTTAATTTAAAGTTAAAAGAGTAAATTTCGCTAATATTTTCGTAGTGTAGCCAAGGAATGCTCAGTGATTTGAGTTTTATTTACTTTATATTTGCTGGTATATATATATAATTTATGTATGTTTTTCGTTTACCTTTTATTTTATATAAAATTGCAAAAATGCAAAAAGACAGCAAATATTAATATTATATTTTTCACTAGATCTCTGCTTTAATATTTTAATACTTTCATTTAAAAATTGTGTTGATTCTCTCTTGGGTTTTTGCTTTACGGAACATCAGTTTTGCTTCAATATACATATATGTATGCGTGTGTGTGTTTGTTTGTATATATTCAATATGATTATTCGTTACTCTTTTAAGTAGTTGGTTTCTTTGGTGGTGTTGATTTGCAATTTGCTCGCTTCAATGCTGTAATTTTACTCGAAAGTAGCTGTCAATGCTTTCTCGCTATCAAGGTCTCAATCTGAAAGAAAGAAAGGGAAAGAGAAATTATGAATTTAAACTCATTTCTGAAAACTATCGCTTAAGCGAAATGGCGCTTTTTTCAAATAAAAGAAAAATATTTCAAGTTTTTTGCGAAAGTTATCGGTTAGTTTTAATCTAAAAATTCATTTGAACAACTTTAAAAATTAAACAGATAAAGAAGTTTGAAGAAATATTTAAACATTAAAATATTTAACATTAAAAACTTTATAAAATATAAAAATATTTAAACATTAAAAACATTCATTATATTTTTGTAGAGATTTTAATCATCTAATAAATTATTGGTTACTAAATTATTACTTCTAAAAATAAAGGCAGTTACTTATTTTTTATGATTGTTTCTATGATTGGTAGAAAAAATCGTTTAGGCGACAATTTTTGACGAAAAATATATACATTTTTATATATATATATATTTATATTTTTTTGTATGTAAATTTTTTATATAACAAATGTTTAGTGACATATTTAGTGCTATATTTCCATATAAAATTTTTTCTTTTCTCTTTTTATACCTTAGTTGTTGGCTTCTAATAAAATATCGCTTAAGCGAATTTCGCTTGTTAAGGCTATTCAAAATAATTTAATTAAGGATATTTGTCTAATTAAAGCTTTTCTATATGAAATAAGTTATAAAATTAAGAGTTTTAAATTTTAGTTTTTGATTATTTCCTTCCTTTTAAGGGAAAGATCGCTTCAAAGAAAGTTATAGATCCAAATTTTCTATAAAATATTAATCATTTAATAAGTTTTCGTCATGAAAACCCGTAACTTTTCTTTTAAATGCACAATTTTGTTTGAAGTTTACTATATTAAAATCGCTTAAGCGAATTTTTTTTACAAATTATGTTTCCAAAATCGAAAAATTCTTTCTTCTGTAATTTCCATTCACTTTCTTTCTTTTGAATCTCTGCGACTTCATTTTAAAAACCTAAATCGATCAGTTATTTTCCAATATTTTAATTACGAAGATGAATTTTTAATACGGAGAGGAATTTTTCACTTAAGCGAACATGCCTTGGAAAATGTTTGTTTTATTATTAACAAAAATTTCGGATTTGCGAAGAACATCCCCTAAAAATGTGTCTCACTTAAGTCGGGTTGTTCTTATTGGAACTTTTTCCCTTTAAAAGGGAAAAAGAGTGTTGGCTCTTTTTTATCTTCCTTCTGCCCGTCTTTTATATTAATTACATTCGTAAGCCTGACGAATGCAATTTGGTGATGCGTTTTCTAGTCTTGTGAGCAATTTTGGTTCCATACGTCATGGCAACCGCAAATAATCTCATCACGTCAACATAGCATATCAGTCAATATATTGCAGTATGTCCCCACTCGCTTTAGCATTTATTAGCGCGCTATCGTATAAATCGCATAATCCGCGTGTATTTTTTCTGTACTGGGTTGACTTTTGGTTATTTTTCCCTTTTTCACGTAAGAGGGTTGTTTTTTATTACTTTTTTGCTCGATCAGCTTTATTTTTATTTTCTTCTCAGTTTTTTGTGGTATCGAGGGTGTCCTGCTGCTGGTATTAAGTAATTTATGCGTACTTTTTTAGTATAAAATCATTAATCCTCTTACTGGATGACAGTATGGAAAGTACGATCTTCTGGGAATAAACAAAACTTCCGGCCGAGTGATTACCATTTTATTTTGCGATGCGTAAGTCGTCGTCAGTGTGCAGGATTCTTTCTGAATGCAATTTAATATGAAATCCCTTATGTCTTTTATTTAATTGACGTAATTTTGTTTGTATGGTGACAAAAGAGTTGTTAATTAAAAATAAGAAACCAAATTATTTATATTTACAGCGTGTTGAAAATTCAACGATTTTCAAAGAAAGGAGAAAATCCCTTTCCTGGTTTTTTCAGAAATACGAAGGATTGCTGTCGTTTAAGCGATATTACTAGTATTTTCGTTGCGATACCACGTTTTTTAAATTCAGATCTTCACTTGGATTTCAGTAACGTAATTAGAGGATTGAACGATTTTCAAGAAAAAAATCCTATTTCAAACTTTCTCACTTCTTTTCTATAAAATAATAAGGATTACTGTCGCTTAAGCGATATTATTGCAGTTGCGATACTACTTTTGTTAATTCAGATTTTTGTCTGAATTTCAAAAAATTATTTAGTTTATTTATATTGTATTTAGTTATATTGTATTAATATGTTAATAACTTAATAGCTAATTAATATTTTATCGCTTAAGCGAGAAACCCCAATTAATTCAGCTGAGAATAGGTAGAAACCGACTCCATTTTAACCTGAAGGACTCTACATGACGAAAAATAAAAATTTAGGCAAGGAAGTGAATATATAGATAAAATTCTGGGAATGAACGAAGGAAAAATGAGAAAGCAAACGTCCTTCCTTCTGTTATTTAGGATAGATAAATAAATAAATAAGCAACGAAAAGCAACGTTTATACCGATGTAGCAAGGGGTGAAGTTCATTAAATCCTTGAAGAAGTAGAGTCGTGGCTAAGGTTTTAAAAAGTAATGGGAAATTGAAATGAAGAGAGGGAGGTGGAGAGAGAGAGAGTGAGAGAGAGAGAGTGAGAGAGAGAGAGAGAGAGAGAGAGAGAGAGAGAGAGTTAAGAATAAGGTTGAAAAAAGGGAATAAACTGAGAGAAAAGAAGCGAAGAAGTAGCACACGAGACGAGTGATTTTGTTCCTTCTGCGAAATGAGAAGCCATTCTAGTAGAGAAGTTTTGAGAAGTGCTACTCTTTCCTACTGGCAACTTCTTGGATGGTCTTACGTAAGTGTGCGTGTGGGCTAAACGTGCGTATCTATGCGTGCATTCGTGCATTCCAAAGGGTCATTTTTACCGGCCGCCCTCGACGTGGATGGAGGACATTCGCATGATGACGGTGTGAAGATGATGATGACGAAACCTAAGTGGAAATTCGGTGCGAGGGTTGAAATTGTATTAAGCCGGGCGAGATATGAATTCTTTTGTCAGAGAAGAAAGTCAATAGAAATAGCAGCAGCAGCAGCAGCAACAACCACAACAAGAACAACAACAACAACAGCAGCAGCAGCAATGAGAATTGCAGACGACGTGTTCGTGTTAGACATGATTAATGTGGTTGTTATTGATGCTGATAACATCGTTGTTGCTGTTGTTGTTGCTGTTGTTGTTGTTGCTGTTGTTGTTGCTGTTGTTGTTGCTGTTGTTGTTGCTGTTGTTGCTGCTGCTGCTGCTGCTGCTGCTGCTGCTGCTTTTCGCCTTGATAATTTTATTGCAGCTGAACAATAACATCCTTGTCGCTGCTGCTTCTGTTGTTGTTGCTGTTGCTGTCGCTGCGGCTGTTGTTGTTCTTGTTGTTGTTCTTGTTGTTGTTGTTGCTGTTGTTGTTGTTGCTGTTGTTGTTGTTGTTATAAAATAGCATGCTTTCAAGGCATAGAGAAAACGTTAGACTTTATTGCACTCTGGGTGCATAAAATTTCATTTCAGCCGGCAGAGGTGTGGGCGGTAAAGTTTACCGAAGGGTCTACTTTGGAGGGCAAGCACAACCTTATGATTTTACTCTGGACTTATGAGTTTTTTTGGTAGAATAGAAATAGAAAAGACATTCTACTTTTATTTAAACGTTCATTTATATTCTCGTAGCTTTTAATTTGGTGAGATTAATTTCTTTATAGAATAATAGGAATTTCTTTATATAATAATAGGAATTTCTATATCGAATAAACAGAATAATTCCATTTTTTTAATGGTGTAAAATTAAATTTGTTAATAGTAAACTGCAACTGGCAGCAAAATTGTATTTTACAGGCCTGACAATCAAAATTAGAAACTATTTTTTTATTATTATTTACTCCTTAATTTCAGTTAAATAATTAATTATTATTAATTACTCTTGAAAACAAACCTTTAATTTAGTATTAAAATCATTTAAAAATACGCTAAGAATTTATTTTCCAGATATTTTCCCGATATTTTCTAATATAAAAGAGAAGTTTTTCGGAAGGTTTCAAAACTCACACATTTCATTGAGAGCCAGAGAAAAGAGAGTGGGAGAGAAGGAGAGAGACAGGAAAAGGAATTGAGAGCAAGAGCTACTGTTTCTCCAAGAGAATTTAGAACCCCTTAAAAGGTTCCCTCGTGATGACGCCACTGGCTTCGAAATCTCTGTGCACGGAATTAAAACTCACTTCAGCCTGCTGCAGCCCGTTCAGGGGTTCATTGAACTCGGAGCAACTGGCAGCAGATATTTCACGGGTGCGAAACGGTGCACTTTTAAGGGCTGCAATCAGGGGAAAACTCATACTATTGCATGCAGTCGTTGCTGGTGCATCCCAGACAGCTGTACGGCTAATTTTTCTTGGTTTTTCATTAATATTGCTAGAGTGAAATCAATTAAAAATTACGTGTGCGGGGAATTTTCCAGGAACGACGAAAATACTGCACAAATAAATGTGGTAGAAACGTCTTTATGTGGAATTTATGAGAGTTTTTACGTAGGAAAACTTGAAATCTATGAAATCTCTTTGCAGCAAGTGCACTGACTTCGAAGCCCTCATAATTAGATCTTCAAAAAAAAGACATAAAAAGAGCAGCACAACACCGAAAATGAAGAAACACAACCGCAGAGTCTGCATGAGGACGAAACAAACAATTAAAACGGCTGTAAAAAAGCCACAAAACAGCTGTTATCCTGCGAGGACAAGGAACACAAGGAAGCGTAAGACGAGCACGAAATGTAGGCGTCCGCAGGGTTCATTGAACACACTCGAGAACAAACAAAAGCGGCAGGACACTTGTGAGTGCATGGATACGAACGTGTGTGTGTGTTCCAGGCTGCATGCGACGACACAGATACACGCGCAAATTAAAAATATGACTAAAATGTAAACAGAATATCAGGGAAGAGGAAGCACGCGAAGAAGGAGTACGAAATGAGGGGGAATGAAAGTGTAAAAAAGGTAATTGACACTTTTTCCAATTCTCTGACCTCATTTAACGACTGAAGGAAGCGTGTGAAGGAGGGAGGAAGCGAGTAGAACATGTAAATGCGAAAATATATGCCACAAATACGCTCGTCAGCGAACTAAGAAAAAACGCTTCGTCGTGCGGGAAAGTGCGGGAAGTGAATAAATCAGAAAAAATTCATATATCAATATGATAAAAAAAAGATTCTAGAAATATTAGAAATTAGATTCTAGAAACACAAAATACGCGATTTTAAAGAGACTCAGCAAAAGAGGACGGAGATTTTCGATTATTCGATTCGTTGTGAAAAAGCGTATTTGAACAGTGTAAAAAATAAGAGAAAGAATCTCTACAAAAAACACATTATAATTTTTAATTAAGGAAATATGAAAAATGTTTTCTATTTACATTATAGAAAAACTGAGTGGATTTTTTTCACATTTTCCGTACAAATGTAAAAAAATGTACTTGTAATTTTTTTACATTTACACGATTTGCTGGCCAAATGAAGGGGAAAAAACAAAATGTTTATTTGCATAAATAATTTTGGAATGCCGCACTTTAGTGTGATATTAAACGCCGTGTAATGATACGCACTGAAAACCGAAACATCTGCGTTTCTTGCACTCCGAATTGCTAGGACCAGGAAATTCCAATTCGTCCTAAAATATATTAAAATACTTAACAGCTGTTTGTATTTTCCTCTCCCTAATTAACTCATTAGTTTTCGGTGAATAAAAAAAAACTCCAAAAATACAAACAGACGCTTCTAATTTCCCTCCCTTTTGGAAGAGAATGTCATTAAATCATACATTAATGCGCTTGAATGGTGAGCGTTGATTTGTCCTCTCCCATTCACGCTATCTCACTTCGCTCAGTACCACGTCTAACGGTTTCGCTCCTAATGGTTTCCTCTCCACTAATTGCATTCCTAATGGTCAGCGACTGGAAGTGGCAACTTCTCCTTCTTGCTGTGTTTGTTGTTCAATTATGAGCCGCCGAAATATTCTTTATACCTCCCGGCTGTATTGTCTGCAGTGTTGTGTTGTAAGCCTAATTTACGACCCCTTCTCACTTCAGCGCATTGTTAGTAAGCGTTATATATTATTTGTCATTAAGCACTTCAACAAAAGTACAAAAACTACTAAAGGAACAAATTTTAGGGCACTCAGATTTACTTACGCTTCTCTAACCAGTCTAGTCAACACTAAAATAACACTAAAAAAAGTCTTAAAGAGCTTTTAGAACAAATGATTGAACCAAAAAGTTAAAAAATCATATATTCGCATACTTTTGGTATTTGCAATGTAATTAAAAAAGCTTTCAAAATTCCTGAATCTCAGCTCTATACATTCCTGAATCTCAAGAAAAACTTATTTAAGCAGAGAACTTAAAACTTCCCAGGGGAAAATTTCATGGGAAACTTTATAAAAGTTAAGCAATGGAATGGAATTGTTAAAATTATTCACCTTTAAGGGAAACTGAATGAATCGTTGATTTAGATTATTAAAAAGTACCTACAGGTTAACTTTTAATACCAGGCACCTTGTGCTCGCTCTTGTATTGTAAAACCTGAAGGAACATAGAAAGTACTTGTGACTGAAGACTGAGTACGATTACATTTGCAAAGTGTTCCGTTAAAGAGCAAGTAACGGATACTCTTAATACTCTTACTCCTTAAGTACTTTAGAAAACATCGCAGTAATTTTTAAGTACCCATCCCCTTGTATTCGTAATTGTAATTCTCTTCATATTCCTCCTACTTCTTAAATGCCAGTACTCTCGATAACTTTTAAGCACCCAATCCCTTGCACTCGTACTTGTACTGCAAAACCTAAAGTACACGGGAAGTACTTGTGACTGAAAACTCCATACTACACGAGTACATTTATCGGGCATATTTTCAAAGTACAAAAACTAAATACTCCTAATACTCTTACTCCTTAAGTACCAGTACTTTAGTATACTTTTGCACTACTAGTACTTTTAGAGTACTGGTATTTGTATTTGTATTTGAATACTCTGAGCCTCCAGTTTAACTATATCTTCGTCTCATTTCTTCTAAAAAAATAGGCTTGGTCCTTTCAGACCAAATCGTCAAAAAAGCGAGATACACAGCTGAAAAAGCCGAATCGTCTGAGAGACTGCTTTGATTTTGAGAGCCAAATTCTGCCTGGACTTGCCGACAAAATATGGCGGATAGTTTTGGGGGATGTGAGTGGGTGCGGCTGACTGGGTGTGGGTGACTGGGTGTGGGTGACTGGGTGTGGGTGACTGGGTGTGGGTGACTGGGTGTGGGTGACTGGGTGTGGGTGACAGGGTGTCGGTGTTTGAGTGGGGGTTGCTGCAGGGCGTTAGAGGTTGTATCGATTTTTTGGTGTGCACTTTTCACTTTTCTCAAAAAGAAGATTTTTATGTCACAAGGATGTCTATTATTGAATGGAGAAAATAGCTGTGGAATAAGTTAGAACTAGAAAATCCCTTGTTCGGTAATTTTGGAATATTCTGAATATAAAGTCATCGCGATAAATTTTTAATATTAAAATTTCAAGCAGATCTTTTAGTTTATAAAATAATTCTAGTGTTTAATTTTTCAAGCTTTCTGCAAACTAGTTTTAAATTTTCTTCTTGAATGATAGAGAAATTAAAACAAATATTAAGTATGACCAAAAAGAGGAAAATTTTTTTCCACATGAAATTTTATATACTAAAATTCTCTAATTCTCATTAAGGAAGAAATTCTTAAAGATGAAATTCGTAAAAAAATTTGCTCATCGGAAAATTTTTAAATCTATAAAATTTTAGTTTCTATCGGTTCCAAATTTGCAAATCTGTAAGTAAATATGACAGGAATTTTGGAAAATGTTGTGTAATTAAAAATTAAGAAATTTTAAACTAATTGATGGATTTTGAAGTCTCCAAAGTTTTAATAATTATTTTAATTATAATACAATTTCCTAATTTCAGTGCTAAACTAAAATAATTCACGTTTTGATAGTAATATTTTAAGTAATTTAATTTTAATTTACACATTTTTACTTTAACAATGTGATTTTAAAAATTATAATTCCAACTGAAAATCTGAAATATCCTTTTACCTAATGTTTTAAATATATAAATAAATGAAATCTGGCGTTTCACAATTAAAAATATACAGAACAAAATTGGCAACAATAATATAAAATTTTGCGTGTATTATGGATTTCAAAATGTCTCCACTCTTCTCTCAAATTTTGATACTTACTTGTGACTCTTTTGCACACCGTGGAGCAAGAAGCATGAATTATTAAAATTAATTTTTTCAAAATTAATGTTTAATAATAGAGAAGAACTTTGCTGTTGTTGTTATATCTTGCTCGAATATCTCGCTTATATTCACTGCTACGAATTTCTTTTGATTTTCTACCAATTGGCTGATTTTTCAAAAATCAGTAAGCCGATTATTTAAATATATAGTATTAAAAAATTTGACTAGAAATGATTAGATCTGAACACAATTTCTTCCGCTAACTTCCCGGTAATCAGGTGAAAAGTCCTCCCCTTCCTCGCCGTGAAATCTGTCACCAGCGTTACTCTTCTGCCCACAGCCAGTTGCAACCGTTCTGCGTTGCAAAGTATTGCGTTGAAAAAAGTTACTCGAAAATAAGTAAATTTTATGTATTTCACTATTTGGTCGGCCGAACAAATCGAATAAAATTTGAGAACAACTGAGAGGATTGAGACTTGAAATGAAAAACTTAATTTAAACCGGTGCAGAGGAAAATAATGAATGTTCTCGAAAACGAACGAAAGCAACGAACGAACGAACAAACAATCTTGTCGGCTTGGCGATTTGATACGATATGCTCGAGCTGTTGGCAGCACAAGCGATTGAAGGCGACCGCAAGTCCTGTGTTGTCCTGGAAAACGGAAAAACAACCACCGCGTGGGATTGCGGGGATGAAGGCAACGAGGAGGCGAAGGAAGCGAATTCAACGGGGACGATGGCAACGAGGACGACGACCGATGATGGCGAAGAAAAGGACGGACGGCAGCGAGCTGGGACATTGTCGGCTTCGTTGAGCGGCACGAGGCACGACAGCGAGGACGACTTCTACACCGAAGCCGATGATGGCAATAAAAATCAATGAAGTCCACTGTGCATGTGAGAAAGAAAGCGACCGACACGAGCGAAAGACAGAGAGAGAGAGAGAGAGAGGGAGTGAGAGCGCGATAGAGAAGAGAGAGGCAATCAGCTGCTTTTGCGGAACTCGCCACTCTCGTGCTCTCGCTACTCTCGCTACATTTTCCTGCCTTTGCAGATTGCATGTGCGAAAGAGAAGATTTTGCTGTGTCCGTGCACCGAGTTGGTAGAAAGAGGATATCACGGAAACGCACAGGTTGATTTTAGACTGCGCCGCATACACTGCAAAAATGGTAGTTAGCGGATTTAAATTAAATGATTAAAGGGGAAAATCCTGTAAAGATGCTGTATGAACGCCTCTAAACCTAAAAAAATAATTAGCAAAATAAGTTTATTATACGTTCATTAGCAAAATAAACAATTAGGAGTAAAGTGATAATTTTTTTTTATAATTATATAAGCTTGAAAATTTTCTCAGTGTCGTCCTAAGAAACTGCACTCAATTATGAAAAGTTGAAGTTATATTGCACTCACACCACAGGCTACCACCGAAAAAAGGATCAATTTAAACGGTTCAACGCGCTACGCCGTCATTGACGACTTTCTGTGCTGCTTTTTCAGCTGCCGCCGTCCTGCCGCTGCTTTGTCAGCGAATGCAACGTCACACGACGTTTGCGTGCGGTTGCCAGGATAATCGAGCGAGTCAGTTGTGCCAGGCAACGTAGGCGTCGGCCGCGGCCGGCTCCAGTTGCCGCTTCGCTGCGTGAGTATCTTGCAGCGTCAGTCGTACGCGAAGCGATGGATGGTTGTGGCGGGTGTTTGCGGGAGGGAGGTGAAGACGTTTTAGTTTCTCAACTTTTGCATGCAGCACTATCGCAAATATTTAAATATTTTCTAATATTTTCCTTAAAATAGAAATTTAAAGTTTAGTTTTCTTAAGTTTAAAAATTTTATTTAAAAAGTTTGTTTCCATTTTTAAAATTTATAACTTTAATATTTAAGAGTTTCTGGAAAAATACCCGGTTATTTTTTATGTTTTAAGTTTTCGCAATTGTTGTTCTTTCAACGTTTTCGAAAACTTGCAATATAAGAATTCTTCTTCCTCCCGTTTTCCCCTTTTCTGATGGGTTTTCCTTGTATGCCTCCCTGCTTGCATTAATTTGCTCTTCCACATGTTTTCCTAGAGGGTTCGCGCCATTGTTTCTCTGAAACAAAGCGTCTCTCTCTCGTCACTCTACCATCAGTTGGCTCTACCTGACCCTCTGCCCAGACCCTCTGCACCGACCCGACTGCACCAAAATGTGCAAAAATTTATAATGGTTTAGCGCTGCTTTTGTTGCATAAAGATTCGTAACTAATTGGATTTGTTTGTACGTCGATTGTCTGTCGAATTCGCCAAATGTTGCTAATTTTAAACTCCGACTCGAGTGACTGAAAGCTGAGTGCGACAGAAAAATGCGCGGCGTAGGGAGAAAAGTGTTAGCGATTGATCGAGATAATAAATGTTATCGTAAAATGATGCAGAAATGGAATGCTACTAAAGAGAGTGAGAGAAAGAGAGGCAGAAAGAGGGAGGGGATGGCGAGAGATACTTCAAATAAGAATATGATTAGAAGTAATATTTTAAAATTTTACTATATTGCTAACAAAGAGAGAGGAAGTGAGAGAGAGAGAAAGAGAGAGCGAGAGAGAGAGAGAAAGAGAGCGAGAGAGAGAGAGAGTGGAGAGAGGGGAGAGGGGATATATTTCCTCCAAAGTTTTTATATTGTAAATTGAATTTGGAAATGGCTAGAATATATTTTCAAATTTTATTATTTTAAAAACAAAGGGCGAGAGAGAAAGAGAGAAAGAGAGGCAGAAAGAGAGAGGGGATATATATAAAGAGTGGGAGAAAGAGACATGTTTTTAAAACGCATTTAAATTCCTTGGATTGAGTATAAGACTAGTAAGAGGTCTGTCTGACTTTGGCAAAGTCCAAAGTATAAATAACACCTGCAAAGTTAAAAAATATGTCTTATAAAGCACTTAAAGGCTTTGAAATATCTGGCAACCATTAAAGTAGGGAGCTACACCCATTTTTGCGAGAAATAATGCTAATAGAAATTGGGCGATAACAGGGGTGTGAAGGAAAAAAGGGAAGGTTAGGTTAGGTTAGGTTAGGTGTGGCAGTCAGCATAAAATTCCAACTCACTTTGGCCCAAAGTAGGCTCATTGTGACGCCACAGCACTCACATCCCCTCGTGAAGGCAACCTTACTACGGGTGCCTCGATCGAGCACTATCAAACCATCCCGAACTAGCCACAAAACCCTTTAGATGTGTTATCTTAACATTCTTCCTTCCTTTGGATGGATAAAAGATCTCTACATCTTTCCAAATTAAACGAGCGCCACAACATTTTTGCAATTCTTCATTTGTCTTTGTGAGCCACTTTAAATTGGATAGAGTTATTGCATTGCGGTGGGAGAGGAGTTCAAAGGTGGACAGACGAGAGATCCTACAATCTCAGTCGAGAGATTGCCACTAGCAGTCCTAGCTATAGTAAGTTCATCTGCTTTGCAATTGCCTGATGTATTATTGTGCCTGCATGTTTGATAGACCTTCCAAAATCGTATTCTCCCCATAACCCAACTGAGACCATGGAAAAAAGGGAAAATGAGATAAAAATATTTTCTCTAGTTTAAATTCACGACTTGGTTGAGTTTATTCATTGTTACGTATTTGATTAGATTTTAGGACAAAGATAAATGGAGATGGAGAGAGAGAGAGGGGGGAGAGGGAGAGGGAGAGATGTAGAGAGAGATGGAGAGAGAGATGGAGGGAGGGAGAGAGGGATAGCAAACACAAGATGAAGTGATAACATTTCTCAAATATTTTGGATTTCATTAATTGACTTCAACTGTTTGTGATTAATTGATATTGACTGATTGTGATTAATTGTGTTTTATGGCCTTTTGAAAGAGAAAGAGTGATGGCGCAAGACAGGTTATATTTTCGTGGAGTTTCCCGAATAAGAGTCTGATAACTCAAATGTAACTTTTAACAATTACTCACAATTATACTAAAAATAGTGGAGAACCTTTATAATTTTTTGTGTGTTTCTTCTCTATTCTCCGGCCCTCCTACATATCGCCCTCCTAATGCCTATAGGCATTTGGGGGAGGGGGAAGTATATGTACATTTGTGTGTACTTGCGTTTCCCTTTTGTTTTTACTTGATTAAGTAATTCATAACTGGATATCACTTTGTGCGTGTACGATTCAAGTGTAGTTTTGTTCAGAGCGAGCCAGGACACACGCTGACCTATAATTTTGGCCAACATTTTCCTTTTCCTCATACATTTCCCCAAAAAAGGAGTCAATGCCTTGTCGTCCAAAGAGGTCAATGAGGCGCTGTGGCCAGTAAGTAAGCCATCATTAAAAAACAATACCCTCGACTTCCACATTCGAAACTTATTTCCGTGCGTACCCTTTGAGACTTGGCACGAAAAATAAATAAGGGCCGCTTAGAAATCCCCAGCACGTTCCAGATCAGATGAAATTTATACAGAGTGAACGCTTTATTTGTCCTCATTTTCTCTGGCGCGCAGCACTTCCTGGCTGAAAGTCCTGAATATTCGGCCGCAAATCGATTGCGTGAGTTCGTGATTTGGGTGCGTGCTTACGAATGCGTGTCTCTTTCTCTAAATTACACTTTCGTACGAAAGTAGAACAACACACGTTTCACCCTCTTATTATTATTTATTATTTTCTTTTTTTTTTTTTTTTTTTGGTGAAAAAGTGTAAGCAACAACAACGAAAATTCAACTCCCCCTAAACATTTTGAAGATCTGCCTTTCCTGCTACCATTTTATATTTTGTTTCTACATTTCATTTTTTATTCACAGCCTTCTTTTTTCCACATCACAGCTGATTTCATATTTTTGTTGCTATGCAAGCTCTTAGGGAAAAATTTAAGTACAACTACAACACGGCAGAGCATAAATTATGCGATATCAGTAAAATAAATACCATGTTGCGGGGATGTCACGCTTCAAGGATATGCGAAGGACACAACTTCATCTCGCCGTGTCTGTGAGGCTGATAATTGCAAGCTTTGCTACGTGGGCGATTTTAGACTTTCCTTGATTAGAATGCAAGGCAAAGGACCGAATTAACCAAAAACAAGGGAAATAAAATGAAATTACTTAATTGAATTGGCCTACGTTGAGATCAAGATAATATAATTCATTTCAGAATACTCTTCCATGTTATTTCTATGCAATTCTTAAAACTTTTCTATTATAATTAAATTATTTTCATGCAAATATCAAGTTTTCGACTTCTACACTTTTTCCCAATATTCATTAAATAATTTTTCCCGGTGTTTATTAAACTTTCTAATTTCAGTTTACTATTTCCTCACTTTTTTTGAATTAAAAACATTTTGAAATTTTCTTTGGTTTTTGTGAATAATGTTTCGTTAAGCTTCTTAATGTTTCGTTACAATTTCCAACGTGTCATTAAATTTATTAAGTAATTGCATATAGCAACTTCTCCATTATCTAATCTTTTTACAAGAATACGTATATTTTTTTTAATATTTCTCTTCTAGAAGAAATTGCTAGGTTTCGTTGAGTTTTCTAAATTTTGTAGATAGTTTAAATTCATTAAACTACAAATATTATTATTATTTTAAAGCAGAAAGAATTTAAATGAGATTTTCTTCCTTGTGTGTTTCCTCATTTTAATTTTCCGCTAGAGAAATTATCTGGGTTGTCTTTTCTTGATTTGCAAAAATGCGTTTTCAATTGTTTTCAAATGACATTTTTCCACTTCACTTCTAAAACCTCATTCGAAATTATATGGAAAACAGGCAAGGATGGATAACGTCCAGAGGGGATGATTTTAATTATGCTAAAAGTCTCTGAGAGCTAAAAATCCCAGTTAGTAAGACAAACAAAAGAAGGATGCATTGGTTTTCCAAATAGTTCCTCGGGCTGTTTGTATACAGCTACAACAACAAAACGATGCGCTTGTGAAAGTAATGAATATCTGCATCGCCTTCAGCTCCCCCTCGGCCACCGCAGACGTTCGAGTTTTCACGCTAACAAATTAAGCGTGCGCTATGAAGACGTTGATCGCACTGATGAGGACGATGAAATTTATGCTGTTGCTAGCTGATGGCTGATGCTGAAGCCTGATTAACCCGGAGGGATGCATAAAGCAAGCTAACGTGTGTGTGTGTGTGTGTGTGACATTTTAAGCTGAAGCCAGAAAAAGGTACCGCGACCTCTATGGAAACCGCGGTGCAGCAACCACTTCTTGCACTCAGCTATGAGGCGCTGGCACCGCGGACCGAATAAAAAGTAACATTTTATATTGTGCGCCGTTCATAATCTAAAATTATTTCATAGCTATCGTGTAATGAGATCGCAGCGAATCTCGCCAGAACCTCTTGTTCCACGCGAACCGGATGGGGTTCGGAGTAGAGAAAGGAAAATATGATGCAGAGTGTTTTGACAACTGCAGGCACTAAAAACTGTCAAGCCAGACGACATCAACTTGTCTCCCCTTTTTTTAAATTTTCAAGAATATGCAGACATATGGCGAGTTTTTCTCTTTTAATGCCGTAATAGCGGCCATAAAAAGGTAGAAAACACTGTAGAGAAAGACTTCATTAGTTAATTATTGTAGTTTTTCCAAGTTTTACTGCTCTCTTGTGAAGAAATTAATGTATCTGTTCTTCGAAAGGAAACTTTGGAATAAAGGAAGAGTTGATAACATTTGGAAAGAATATTTCCATCTTTGTTCAGATGACGGATAAAAAGTGGAATTCACTTTAAAAGTGTAATTTATGGTTTAGAGAAAACTACAACGACAGCAACTCCACTACTTTCCACACAAAATATACCTCCAAAATTAAGATCTACAACTTTATTTTCCATATAATATGTCAGTCACATCAACGAAATAATTGTTTTAAGCAATTTGAGTTTAAAAATGGTTGGGAGAGTGACTTTTCTAATGAAATCAACTTAAAACGTATATTTAAAATACAAACTGGAGTCTTAAAATCTACAAACTGTAGATCGAAAACTTCCCCACGTAAATAAAATCTCTCACAACAGCGATCATTGTTTCCCTTTCTCTCGTCTAATGAGGTTAATTTGACGAAGGAGAACAACTGAGGTCCTCCCTCTCCCTCATGGAAGGGCATTTTTGCAATCGTATACCCGTCCATCGACATCTACAGTGCAGATTTCCTCTCTTTAAAAATTAATCGTGTGTATATAAGAGTTCATTGAACTTCATTACGCCAGATCTGATCATGCTGTGCAAAAAATTGCAAAGAAAAAAGACCAACAGACCGAACAATAACAACAACAACAACAACAACAACAACAACAACGTCATTTCACAACATTATTAATCCTCATCATAAAGAAGTCAATAAGCTCTTGTAATAAATTTTTATTTACGCAATGTGATTTTAGTGAGTGATGCAGTGACGATCGTGATAGCGAGAGATTTAGAAATGCAATTTGCTCAGGCACGAGTATTAAAGAAAATTTATACAGCAAAGAGTGTTTACAATTGTAAAAGAATTGCAATATTGAGACTATTCTGACGTTGATATTAAAAGTCCGTTCTAACTCAAAACATCTTTCCATCTTAATTTAAAATGTACATTAGAGAAAATCTGTATCTGAAACACGATATTTTTTGAAAAGTAACAGCGAGTAAAATGAACTCAGCTAATTCTTTTTCCAATGAAGGTCAAAATGATGTTTTTATGATTATTTAAAAAAAAGCATAATAATAAGTAATAATAAACTATAATTATAAAGAATTTGAAAAATTAGTTAGGAACTTCCTGAAAAGCTTCGCTCTAAAAACGGGCTACTTAGCTAATTTTCCTCAATAGCTATTAAAAGCGTTCCTTTCTGTTTTTGTTTTTTGTGAATGCATTTTCTGCTTCAAAAATAATGCAACTATGCGGCAATCAAAAAAACTAGTTTCTAAATTCAAAAAGGGAATTCGAACACATGTGGTTGGGTTGAGGGAAGAAAGCACGTAATTTGAGGAGGTGAACTATTGCCACACGACGGGGTGACTTGCAACAACGTACTCGTTCGATAGCAACACTCGTTAGTGATCGTTGGTGACACATGTGTCAAAAAATAACTAACTATAATGATATTTAAGACAGATTTCTTTATAAAAGTGAGAAAAGAGTTGATAAAAGTGCAATGTTAGGCACTGACATTTACAGGAAAAGGAAAAGTTATGTAGAAATTTTCTGTTCTCTTAAATGCATTTTTTTCTAACGAAAATACCATTGAAAGGGAAGAGTAGAAAGAAGAAGTTATATTAAATTTTAGAAACACCCTAATCAAGATTTAGAAACACATTAGAACGCACGCGGTTGAGCTAAAGACGAAGGGAAGAATGTAATTTGAGAGTCATGTATTGACTGCCGACTCGTCTGTGTGGCTTTTATTAACACGTACTCGTTCGGGAGATTGCAGCACTCGTTAGCGCGCACTCGTTAGCAGCACTCGTTAGAGATCGTTAGTGACATATGTGTTGAAAATCATTTTAATCACGGTGGCATCTAAGATCGATTGATCCAGAGAAGTGTTAAAAGTGTCAAAATTAAAATGAAAAAAAAACAAAATCATGAGTAAGGGAAGGACAAGTAAAAAGAGAGGAGAAAAGTGGTTCACATTGTTGAAAGGATTAATGAAAAATACGGCGAGATGAAACAATAACAGGCACCTAATTATTTGTTTTCAGAAAATTATAATGGTTAATTTACCAATTTTCCGAAAACTTTTAAGTTCCAATAGCGTAAATTTTACAAAATTCATAAAACTTATTATACTATACTTATTTTTCATAATAATTCGGTTCTTCCTCTACATTTCTCGTTGCTTTTAGCTTTTCCTGGTGGTACGAGCAAAACAAGGAAACATGGGTTGCAGTCACCTGGTTTCGTGTAACGCAAACAGCTCACTAAAGGATGTTGAACTCAGCCCTTAATAAGTTGTTCCAGTGGTATCCGACAACGTGTGTTTGTATGTATGTCTATGTATGTATGTATATCAGAGTGCGTGTATGGGCATGTATGAGGGGTATGGTAACGGGTTGTTGTTGTTGTCGCCGTTTTCCTTGAACATAATATACTTTAACATAATATACTAGAACGTCCTTTTTTCTTAACCGCAACTCGTCTAAAAGTCGACCCAGGTTTGTTGTTGGTCTATCGCTCCCTATCTCTATCTATCTCTCTCTCTCTCTCTGCCCCTCTCACTCTTTCGCCGCCACTCTCTTTTCCTCTCATTACAGTCGATGATAGGGCGTATTGATAATGCAATCACACAGTTCTTGTTGGTGTTTCGTTTGAAGTTTTCTTAATACTCGTATGTAGACGCTATGTAAACCCGAGAAAGGAAATTAGAAAGAGAGCGAGAATGAAGGAAAACACAGCAGAAGCATCCTCACTGAACTCTTAAGATGAGAAAATTCAAATGCATCCAGCGATTTTTCCTATTGCATTTTTCCCCTACGCACTCTCTGCCATTCGCTCTCTAACTGACCTTCTCTATCTTTCTCCCACTCTCTCTGTGAAGTCCTTTCTTGTTTATAGCGTCTTCAGTAGAGATGCCAACAGGCTTGAGGAAATTTTCTTTTCGTTTGGTTCCATTCAAATTCGATTTTATTTTAAAAAGTTCTAATCTGAAATCTAATCAGTGAAATCGAACTTATCGTTATTACTTAACAACCATTTTATTTCTAAAACATATTTTCCTCTTTAAATGCAAGCACAGCGCCTTCTGTTGGAACATTTAGGAACTACAGTATGGCCTATAGCACTTCCAGATAAGCAAATCCTCCTCTGATAGTGGAGCTATTAATATCAATTCAGTAGTTTTTAACTTTTTCGATTTCATTCATGCATAGCAAGCGCATTTGTTTACAGCACTCGTGTTATATAGATTATGTTAAAATCAGCTGAAAAATACGCTACCACAGAACGAAAGAGGAAGACGTCACACAACATTAAAATCGGCCAACAAATTACGCTTTATTAGCACCAATTAAGAAATCTCTTTTTTCACTTTCCAGAGTTATTAGGATAACAAGATATTTTCATTTGCTGTCCGTGAGATTTATTGGTAAATTCTTATGTTGTAATTCCGCAAAAGAGTCTAAAGTTTATGAAAGTAAAAATTTATGCTATCTACTAATGAAGTTGGCAACTCTGCAGTCTCCTAGTTGTCCGTTGCTCTCACTGTAACTACAGTTGTTTTCTTTTTGCAGTAACCTTTTCAGTCGGTCGCGCCCATGTAGCTGCAAAGTTCTTCTTTCTCTGTTATGCATTTCTGCAGCTTTTCAATTTTATGTTGAAGTGACCAACTCTAAAATTAAATTTCTTTGTATTTCATTATTTATTTATAATAACTAGATTGTGTCCATTATTTTGAATAGATTATTTCTTTTTATAATTTTAATATGCGTCTGCAGTTTATTTTTAGCGATATGATAAGATTTCTATTAATTCAAATAACCTTTTTTTTAAAGCAAACCTATTTTTCTTCTTTCAACTTCTTCTCCCCTCTTCCCCTCAGCCATTCTTCTGGAATAAATTGTATTTAAGTTAATTAATTCAATTTGCTCTTCAACGTTTAACATTCCTTGACGACTCCGTAATAAAAATAATAACGTGAGATAAACAATTAAAAAGAAGCACACTAACACGAGTACCCTACATCCCTACACCCACATCCGTCGCACACACCAACACACGCAAGCACTTAATACGAATTACTTAAAATGCTTTCATGAGCGGCTGAGTGTATGCAAAATATTGAGATACTTAAACCACATTACGTGATTCGAGTGTTTTAGTGCTGTAGAAGCCTGGAGTGTGTATGCGTGTGTGTAGATGAGCAGGATGTTTGGCAAACACAACCACACACACTTGAGAAAATTGCACGGGGCAAGAACGCGATGGCGGAGCAAGAAAAAAAAGGAGCGAAGAGGGGGGAAAACAGGTACTCAGAAGAAATATTTAGGAAAGAAGAGGAGGAGAAGCAGCACCGCCGAAGAAATGAAGAATTAAATTCTCTCTTTTTATTTCGATTGTGAGCCCTTATGTAAGGATCTCTACTCTCTAGTGTGTACCGTAGTTTTTTTCTTTGTTGAAATTCCTTCTTCCAAATTTTTGTTCGCCAAATATTTCCCCCGAAATTTTTTTGTTTCATCATATGTTCTGCTTACCATTATTTATTACACACACAAACGAACCCCAACCATTCGAAACCCCATCCTCTTGTGCAGAAAATAAACTCTCCTCTCCCCTCCTCTCTCCCCCATCCTCTCTACGCTCTTGCTTAGCTATCGCATCCCATCTGCAGCTTGAAAGTTTTGAGGAAAAATCAATACAGGACCTGCGCACTGCTTTTCCACGCGTACGGATTTCGTGATGGGGCGGATGAAAACGGCAGGCTGATGGAAAATTCGCAGTGGTATGAGTGGCAAATAATTTGGGGAAAAATGAGAGAAGTTCTTGTGCGCGCATACGAAACGAACAACTCTGCCGGGGTTGTTGTCCCTCCCCTTGTCACCCGCTTCAGCACCTTCTTTTAGTTTTTTATTTTCTTGTTATTCTGCTTTTTGAGGACATCGCTCGTTAAGCTCGTTGTGCTCAATTCGTTTTTCCGGGCCGCTTGTTGGTCTGGGAGGCAGCGAAGATTCTGCAGAATCTAAAGAAGGAGTATTAATTAGCCTTTAATGGGTCCTTGAAGGAAGCGCAGTGAGGGTCCAGCAGGAGAAGCATTCATGCTTTTGTTGATTTGAAAGGGAAACGAAAATAAAAACAAGAATTAATTCATTGGATTAATTTTATTCATTCATAAAGTTGAATTAATTTTATTGCGAAAATAAGCTCCAATGTATCGTCAGTTATGGCTTCAAGTTGTAGGGCGATGCGGGGAAGTCTAATGAGCGCAAAACAAGTCAATGTGGCGCTCCGGCTCTTCGATTATATAGAAAGAGTTCTAAAGCAACTCAAGAATAGACCTTCAATGACCAGTTCAAACCTTACTTCCAAGACCAAATCTTTCTTCCATGTCTTCGGGAAATGTAAACTCTTGCTCTTCTTATTACACGCAAGATTTTATTGCTTGTATGCACACACACATATTATCGTATTTATGTTCATATGTACAAGCATTTGCATTCCCAGCATATACATTTAAGTTAATACGCCACCTATGCGATGCTTTGTACAGCTTACAGCGACGACGGCTCCTGAACAACGGCCACGCCTGCGTCCTTGGCTGTCGCCAAAATCGTAAAATGCGTTGTAGAAACGAAGGCTTCGTCGATTACCTTTTACTGGGTTTAACTGGATTGAGTACGACAACAAATCCTTGCTGTTGAGCTCGAGTCCTCCCTCCTCTAGTCCTCACAATAGGGCTCAAGTCCTCACTCTAGGGTTCGAGTCCTCGCTGTGGGGCTTGAGTCTTCTATGTGAAACTTGAGTCCAGGGTGAAACTAAACCTCGTTGAAGCTCGAGTCTTCATTTGAGCTCGAGTCCTCGTTGGAGCTCGATTCCTCGTTGGAGCTCAAGTTCTCGCTGGAGCTCGAGTCCTCGCTGGAGCCGATTCCTCGCTGGAGCTCGAGTCCTCGCGGGAGCTCGAGTCCTCGCGGGAGCTCGAGTCCTCGCTGGAGCTCGAGTCCTCGCTGAAGATCGAATTCTCGCTGGAGCTCAAATCCTCGCTGGAGTTCGAATCCTCGCTGGAGTTCGAATCCTCGTTGGAGGTCGAGTTCTCGTTGGAGGTTTTTTGGAATGTTGGAAGGGTGACAGAGGGAGCGGAAGGAAAAGGGAATTTTTTGCATTCTACTAAGTCGACTCCGGCAAGTGTTGCGATGCAAAGCTTTAGAACAGCTATTTTGCTTTCTTACAAACACTGCCGTCAACGAATGGTTCTTGATTTACACAATTAGCGCTAGGCGAGGCCTTAAGTACTTCACGATTAGAAAAGTTAACAAGCATGCGCAACACGCTTGTTAACTTTTCCGGGACTCGAACACGCGTCCCCGGAGCTCCATGGTCAGCCATACACTACACCACCGAGCCATTGAGAACCGCATTTCAGTAGACGGAATCCGGCGGATATTATTTCAGTAGAGGAAATCCTAATTCGCAATTTAAATGAAAATCTTTTCAGTCCATATAAATTGCTTCACAATATTGGATATTTTTGTACTTTGCAGGAAAGAATATTAATTGTGCGAGTAATTCCCGAAACATTTCTGGATTACAGAATAATTATGAAAGCTTTGGCAAAACGGTATACAATATCGACGAAGTATAATGTAGAGCTACTTAGGCACGTTTCTGTGGTTGTCTTCGGTTAACCATTTTTATAACAACGAGGAGTGACATGCGTATTTACGAGTACGTAGTATGTAATAACCAACTTCGGTTGACCATTCAGGTTTTATGCTGATTGGTGGTTGGTTTTCGGTTGTGATTGTCTCTTCAGCATGAAGTCCTTATTCGCTTCAATTAAAATGTCTATTCTTTAAAGAGTCGACTTGTGGAGAAATTAAAGGTAGCAATAAAAAAAGAACCATTCATGCATCTCTGCCCACACATCCCATCTGTCCTCAACGCAAGCACATCCTCTCAACCAGTTAGTCCGGGCGTCCACTCTGCGACTCCCTTTTTGGGCGACGTCATTTCCCCCAAACTTAATTAAAACTCACTGAGTGCACTTAAGCTCACTCGCTCTTCTGCCCCTCAGCCTTCATTCCGGCTCTTTTAAGTACCGCCAGCGGGGCCCGTCACAACTCTTTTGACCAGAGCCGCCCATTTTTGTCCACCTTTAATCCGTACAGCGAAAAAAGCACTTCGATCCCCCATGTGCAGTCATGATTGTTTGTCTTGCTATGCTCCTCGCAAAATACGCAAAAAATTGCAGGATTCATTGCAGTTTCCGGGAAAAATTTGCATACACCTTGACAACAACAACAGCAACAACAACTGGAATGGACAGCTCGGACCGACGGTCGACAAAAGCATCCCTTAAACCACCCTGCAGTGAAAAGGCTGGCATCATGAATACATACTTGAAATACCAACTCTAGTTCCATCGCAATCTGTTTTAGATGAGAGCTACTCAAGTTTTCAATTCGGTGATGCGTTACAAAACAGACGTTCATTACTGTTGCACTAATCCGTTCCTAATTTGTGGGAAAGAAAACATTGCTAGTGTCTGAAAAAACTCAAGTACGATTTCGTTAATATGGAACTACGATAGTTATGTTGCAACTAACTTAAAACTGGTTGCAATAATAAAACGGTGGCTATCTATCGTTAAACATGTAATCATCGTATGTTATTCGAAAATATAATAAAGCGGAAGTAAAAAATCTAATATATCAATTAAGGATAATCTCTACTCTATTCGCTCAATGTCTTTAAAATCCTCAGAATAAATAAACGCTGAAACTAAAATTTTCATCTTTGAAATTTTTACTTACCTCTCAACTAATGACGATTATTATACATTATATTAATAATAATAACCTTCAGTTACAAATGTTTGTGCTCAGAAATCAAAATAAAAATATTCAATCATATTTTCTAAAAATGATAACACTAAAATAAATATTTTGTTCAAGGGTGAATGCAGATATTATTATCCGTATCTTTATTCCGGGATATATAATTGGAAAAATAGGTTATGGAATATGTGAGTCCATTTTTAGAGATATATTGTAAAAATTTTAGATTTTTATTTTATTATTTATAGATGTTTTGTTATTTGTAGGTATTTTTCAATTGCTTTAGTGTATTTCTTTACAATTATATATTAACGAGTTGTGTCATTTGTCAAGAACCTGTTTTCTCAAGCCTATAATTTGCCGCCATTTGAAGCTCCCCTAGAAAATGGCAATCAAAAAAGACACAAGTTAAGCAGAGTAACTAAACATTGGAGAGTAACTACTGCAGTACTTTTTACCAACTAACGCACATCTAGTCCATTTCGAGCTAGTTTACATCTAGATGTTTATTGCTTCCAGACTGAATTTCAGTACAGGGTAGGTCAGCAGGCGTAGTTGTGGGGGTGCTGAACGTTGGATGGCGAGTAAAGAATAGACGAGAAGGAGCAGAAAAAAGATGATTTTTTTTAATTAAACAAAAGCGTGGTTTAGGGTTGCAAATTAAAAAAAGAAAACAACGAAAACGCAAACTAAAAAAAGAAAACAACGCTAAAAATTACGGTGAAACCTAACGCTGGATTCTCGTTAAGATTTAAAGAAAAACCAAAAATATCGAGTAACAAAAATCAAATGAAGAACAAAAATTTGGGTAGTCAAAATACGAATTTAATACTGGCTGTAATTCCCTTCCAATTTATAAGTTATAATAAATATAAGTTAAAACTTGATTTTTCTTTTGTTCAAACCAAAGTTTTACCGAACTAATATTACTGAAATTATTAAACTATCTCAATTATTAATTTCACCTTCCATTACTTGGCGTTCTTTCAAGTTTCTTTTTTCCGAAAAATTCTAATATTAAAATTATTCAAGAAAGCGCATAATGAAAGCTCTTCAAACGATTCTCTAACTGGAGCAAATGATAGCAGTCTGTAGAAAAAATACAAATTCATATTCTTCAATCTATGCTACGCGTTATAATTTCAGCTTAATTACTTTCAGCGTCCTTATTTGAATTTTTAAGGTGTGTGCTACACGGACTCGTACTTCTAAAGTCTATTAAAGCACACACGAGGATATCATGCAAGTTTTAAGCACTTTTTATAATGACTCAGCTATTAATAGCGTTTTATGGACATTTTTATGGCTATCGGGGAATCAAAAAGCAGTTAAATTTTAATTCCTTTTGAGAAGTAATCAAAATTCCCCTTCTTTAAAGTGAAATTCAACCTTCCCAATATTAAATGAATTTAAATTTAAATACTTAGAATGCAAGTTAATATTTTGCATTAAAAACTATTTCAATTTTGGTATAAATTATATTTAAAAGTGCTTCGCAGAGCAGTTTGTTTATTTGCAAATTGAAAAGTTTGCAAAATTTTTCAGATCGATTAATAAACCGATTATTATATATACAATATTTTTAAATATACAGGCACGTTTTTAGAAATTTTTTTAAATTATATAACTCGGTTCATACGAGTATATCAACGCCATATATAACTTCCGAAATTTCATGTCAATTTATTATGTGAACAAGACCAATTTCAAAAATTGCGGTAGTAATCAGGGGCCTGAGAGACTACTTAAACAAGTTAAAGCGAACTGAAATCGAAAACAGAGGCAGCTTATCAGCATACTACTAGTCAGAAATGGGCGTGGTCCGCACACACTATAACAAAAAACTCACGGGGTCCCAACAAACACGGGTGTGGGTGTCTCTCTAGTTCTATTTTGAATGCCATCACAAAAGCCCAACTGATCGACTCCCATTTGCGTATCTATTAATCTGCCGACTTAAAGCATCTGCAAGCAAACGTCTTCTAGAGCAGTTAAGACCCTTTTGATTATCAGAGGAGCTTTAAATTGACAGGAAATAAATTTCGACCGTCTTTCATCACCAACTACCACCCACCTCCCCTCGTCCACCTTTTTGCCATTTATTTTCAGCACCATCAATTCACTTGTGTATACTCGTCACTGTTTTGACGAACAACCGTTACCACCTCCATTAACCTCCCTTCCCAACGCGCTTCCCTTACCTCCTCTGCTGACCTCTCTGCTTTTGAGGTTTGCTTTCGTGCTCTCTACTCGCTTTTCCATTATTTTGTTTGAGCGAAAATAAAACGAAAATATTTTCTTCTGCACTTGAGCGAGGGAAAAGAATAGTTTTTCCGCCATTTCACAGTATGGAACGCGAATATCCACACACACACAGACACACCCATCTGCACACACGAAGTGTAAATGTAGAATTTCATTACGTGCTTTTGTTTCCGTTTCCCTAGCTGAAGTCCACACAGCTGAATACAGAAGAAATTTTATAGGCAACAACAATCATTTGACACGGGCTAAAGAAAACAACAACAATGATTTTTTTTCTTTTTTGAAACAAGCAACGAAAATAAAAAGCAGAGCGACAGACCGGATGTTGCTACCAGCAAAAACTACTTTATATCGTTCAACTCGATTTAAATGGCTTAGAGAAGGATAGATAAAATCACACTAAAAGATATGTACACACACACATATACACACGCACACACACACATACACACAAACAAACAAACCAATCTAGATGTACATATATATGATCAAAACAATAGCAGTAGACAGCGCAGTGAAGTACATATAGTAAATTTTCTGGCTAAAACATAATTTTTATTGCTCACTTTTCCTACATTTTATTTTGTTGTATAATCATTTAAACTTTGGTATTTGTTACCAGTTTTGAGAGAAATTTACCACAGTGTAAAATATGTGCTCGTATATTAAAAAGAGTGATATGGAACTGACATGTACCGAGTAGTATAAAATTATCAGTTTCGAAGTTTTAAAACTTCATACAGGACAAACAAATTAAAATAAACTCATGAAATTCGGATTAAAAACTCTATTTTGAAAGCACTTGAGACTGTATGTTGATTTTCAGACTGCAAAGTGAAGTCTGAAGTCGTATTCTGAAGGAGGAGAATTAACGACGCAACCGTTTCAACCGACATCAGTGAAAATGTTGAGTATGTTCAACCGACTTTAACGACTTCACCGCCGTCAACTTCAAACGACTTCAAAGCCTTAAATCGGCTCAGACGACTTCAACTACTCCGGCGACTTCAAATTACTTCAATAGAGAAAAATATAACATTTTAGGAAACGAATTACCGTCGTCCCTCGTTATAATTGATTTGGAGACAAACCGGTTTCAGCATCGTTCTGAACGAAAATAGACATTGAAGATGTCACATCGCAGTTGCAATTGTCTGATCGAAATGTTTAAAAATATCTCTACTAAATACTCGTAGGAGTTTCTTCTCAGATTTTATGCTTGCGGGAAGTACAATTTTACGGTAGTGCAATTTTCGGCTGCTACAGAGTGCACCGAATTTATTACTGAATGACAGTTTCGATACACGGAATATTATGGAATATTAATTCAGGTTTCTCCCATCCAGTTATTATAAGATTTAAAAAAGTATTAATTAAATTCTTACATCAATTAAATGCATGTTTAATTGAAGAAATTACGCTTTCAGGAAGTAATTTGCAATCAGTAACCTGTACCATGTTCTTCTCCTATGTTAACTGAAAACGATTGCCTCCTACACTCATATTTGCCAGGCTGCACCACAACGTTATCGCAGCGAATCGGTAATCAGCCAGAAGAGAAGAATTTGTGCTGATTGCTTGCAATTTTCATTATTATATCGTTTATGAATTTTAAAACAAGGATACGATGCGAGGAAAGAAAGGATGAATATCTGGAAAGGGTGAGGCGGGTATCTGGCGAGGATGATGGTAGTGCATGAGACCAGCATGTTTCATGTCTACACAGAGGGAGTCAGTGTGGGGTTGTGGGATGCAGAAGCACCCGACTGACTTTGTTTTTCGGTCATGTATTCGTTGCAGGATATACGGACCGGTAATGGAATAATGGTCAGTAACCGAAAATGGCAGAAAAGCGATATCAGCATACAACCGAATTGGTTGGTATACATCCGGGTTTGTGCGTGTGTGTGTGCTGAATTCCCTGTTCCTATGCGTGTGTGTATGTTGTAGGAGGTGAATCGCAGCTCCTTCTTATTTTCTGAAGAAGAAAATGTATGTAGTAACTTGTTGTAGGTACCATTTTTCTATATACCGAAACCTTTTATATATCCAAATTGTTTGTGTTCGTGGGAGTTTTGCTGTTGCCGGAAGCTGCCATTTTTCAGCAAGGCAACCGCAACCGGCGAAAGCAGTAGCAGCAGCAAAGCAACGTCAGCTGTGAGCTTTCAAATATCCTGCGAGCCAATATCAAGGGTGTGGTATTATAACTGCCAAGGATGCGGCCAGAGTGCGCGCACTACAGTTATTTTGCGAGTATACTTGCTGAACCTCTCTTTCTCTCTCTCTCTCTCTGCCGATTCTTCTGTTCCTCTCTTTCAGCGCTCGTTCTACCTGTCTCTTTCTCGCTCTTTTGTAAGTTATAATCACTGTCTTCCATCGCAGTCTCCTCTTTTTATACCCAGTCTCCTTTTTTCTACCTTATTCCACTCTCTCTCCCTATCTCACCCCGTCACCCCGCCTATTGTCCTTTATTATCCTTCCACCATTACAATGAGTGCATAGTTTTGTTGCACTTTTATGAAATTTTTCCAACCACATACATTTGCCATACCATGGTATACAATCGGGCCAGAAAACCCCTAAAAAGCTTTTCACCAAGAACAATTCCTTTGTTTCCCTGTAATTCAAACAAAATTAAGTCATAAAACTCAATTTAAAAGTTAAACTTTTTACCTCTTTGAGATGGTTTCGGGCTTATTTACTTTTGGAGTGGACGGCGGAAGTTGTATTAAGTGCAGACTTTTTCATTTTCCTTCCAAGTGTTTTTTTTTGAGCAAATGGTTAAGTTTGTACCATCCCATCATCTATTGGTGAAAAGCACTTTTCAAAACAAACCAAAAACTTCTTTCGTCAAAGCAATAAGTGGTTTTAAAATTTACTTTCGGAAAACGATCCAAAGTGTGCTAGAAAATATTTACTGTGGAGGTAATTCACTCCGCCTTTACGTTTTTTAGTTTAATTTAGTTACGTTTTGTAAATCTTATTAACTAAAAAATTTTACAAAAATTTAAGAAAAATATGATGTCAAATTACATTTCTGGTTCTTCTGATATTTAATATATGCATATATAATAGCGATTAATATCTTCCTGGATAATATATTGCAAGTGTTTCGTCTTGAAAAAGAACCAAAACTCTTAGCATTCGATTTTAGCGATTTCAGTGGCAATTTCAAAATATATTCGTCATTACACAAACCCTCACAAACCTAAACGGTGGAAATCAAGCTACAAACCTAACAAATACATTAACAAATTGATCTAATGAGCCAAATGAATAAAGTTTAGGTTAGGTGAAGCGGCGGCCTAATTCGGCTTTTACAGCTATGCATGGCCATTGAGCTAAGCGTGGAAAGCAATCATAATAACGTCATCAGCATAACAAAGTTCAAAGCATTCTTAAAAATATCATATAATTTCTTCAATTCGTAAAATAAAACAAAATTAGTATCAGCTTTTTTTCAGCAGTAATTACGTATTTGTCAAGTAGTTACTTAATGGTCAAGCAGTTACCGTATTTTTCCGAATATAAGCTTGGTAGATGGTTAGGACTAGAAAAGAGATAACTAACTATACAAAAACTTTCCCATCAAATTTAGCATTCTATCTTTAAAAATTTATTGTGGCGCGAATGAATATGAATCGATTTAGCCCTGTCTGTGTGTGTCTGTCCATTGAAGTCACGATTACGGGAAAACGGACCTTGCGACAAAATTTGGCACAGATATTTTTTGTTATAGAGCACAGTTTGGAAATGAAAACGGGCGAAATCGGTTAATAACCACGCCTACTCTTCATATCAAATGTAAAGGCACTTTCATAAGAATACGATATGAAAATCGAATAAATCGTAAAACTATAAACGATACGAGATATTAAGACGAAATTCTAATTCGAAACATGTAGCCACTTTATCAAAATATTTGCAGAAAATGGGCGTAGTCCGCCCACCTATTCAAAAGTTGTCTACTAGCGAGATTCTAATCGAAATTTTATGCTTAATGTACACATTGTTCTTCTTCCAGGAGTACTTTTTTATACGGTAATATTACGACGAAATTTTATATTATAAAAAGATTTGAGAGCCTTTGTGCTTTCGGAGATATTTTCTAACTATGCTGGTGTAGGGTATTCCGACTTTGCCCTGGCCAAAGGCAGCCTTCTTACTGGTTTACTTTGTTTTTATTAGAAAGTAAGTTCTGAAAAAATATGAAATAGTCTGGCAAAAACAGCAGTTTCTTAGCAATTTTATTCATACCAAAATCGGCTTTTACGTTTTGAGCAATTGCTTATGCGGAATAGAACTTCCTAATTATTTATATTTTATTCATCAGGCTCAATGTGTTTTTCACTAAACACATCTTAGCCTAATCTCATCTAAAGTATCGACCTTAATGAAACCTAACCCAACATAAACTAACCAATCTTGATGAAGCTAACCTGTCATTCCTAGCAAATAATCTACGAGTATATCTCACTAACAATTTACAATTTAAGCCAAGCTAAATCAAATTGGCTAAATCTAACTAAACCTAACCCAACCTAATGTAACTCAACTTAAGATACTCCGTAATTTAGTCATGCTAATTTAAGTTCTACCTACTCTATTCTATCTATATCTTATCCAACCAGACCCCACCCGATCAAATGTAAAATCTACAATTTAGAACTAAAAACTTTAAATTTTTGAGTTCTATAACTAAAAAAACTTAAACAATATACATATTTTAAGATACGTAATTCAGACTAAACTGGTAACAGGGGCACATCAGTCTAAATTACTATCTTTACGAGACATTAGTAAAGGTTCTGGATACTCTCGTATAAAGGAAGAACTGAGCCTAATGACGTTATTGCCGAGAAAACTTTCCAATACTAAGGGCAAGTTAGTGGAAACTGCTCTACATATGGCAGTTACGGACATTGAAAAGGTCACATATCAGTCGAATTTCCCTACGGAGTTTATTATTGAAGAAGAATTCAATAAGTTATCAGTCGTCATATTATAGATGGGAGGCTGGTTAAACGGCAGAGAGGTTCCGGGGGAGTGAAGAGTGGCTGCCATTAGCACCAGGAATGTTCACAGGGTCACTCCGCAAGGGATTGGGGATCCTTTATTCACTTGTCTGAATGAGAATTCAATAAGTTATCAGTCGTCATATTATAGAAGCTGGTTAAACGGCAGAGAGGTTCCGGAGGCAGTGAAGATGGCTGCCATTAGTACCAGGAATGTTCACAGGGTCACTCCGCAAGGGATTGGGGATCCTTTATTCACTTCTCTGAATGAGAATTCCATAAGTTATCAGTCGTCATATTATAGATGGAAAGCTGGTTAAACGGCAGAGAGGTTCTGAGGGAGTGAAGAGTGGCTGCCATTAGCACCAGGAATGTTCACAGGGTCACTCCGCAAGGGATTGGGGATCCTTTATTCACTTCTTTGGACATTAGTCCCTAACGGAATTCTTAAAACCTTAGAGGACGGGTCGGTGAAATTGGTTGCGTGTGCGGCCGACGTAGTGGTAATAATTTGTAAGTATGAGGCAGATTTGAATCATTTGTAGAATTGAGGGAGATCATTGGATCAAATGGATAACCAAGGCAGGGTCTTAATATAAGCTCAATTAAGGTGAATCTCGTTTTATTCACTAGGAAGTACAGGGTTTTGACCTGATTTTAGGACACCTATTCCATAAAGCTGGCCAAAAAACGATAAAGGCTAAGTTGGACGAGGTGCAACGCCTGTCATGTATTGCCATTAGTGGTGCTATGTGCACCATATCGTCGTATGCCCTAGAGGCTTTACTCAGAATGCGACCGCTGGACCTGTTTATTAAGAAAATGGCAGTGTTGACGGCGGTACGCATGAAATTAAGTACCGTTTGGCATAGGAATAGTTTACCAGTAACAGGGCGCTGACACACTCTGGCATGTAGTGCTCATTTGGGACGGACTGCTGCACGTGGAGTACACAACATTAACATATTTACGGATGGGTCGTTGATGGATGGAAGAGCAGATCAATGATCCATGCGCTGGATCACTTAAATGGAGATCAGGTGCGAAACAGGAGAATCCTGATTGCGCTAGATAACCAAGCGGTAATCAGGTGCATGGAGAGGACCAACGTGAAATCTAGGTTGGTGCTGAAGAGCGTCCCCAAACTCAATGAGTGTGCCCAACGTAGCGTTACGGTAACACTCTGCTAGATGAGAGGGCACGTCAGCACAGAACAGAACGAAATAGCGGTTTCTCTGGCTAAAGAGGCAGCTGCTGTTGATTTTTGCGGGCCTGAACCCAGAGTTGCTTTAAATAATGGGAGGGTCAAGTCCCTCGTGGACGAAAAGGGACCTACTGGTTCTGGTTTGCTTCGTTTATCCCCGTCAGAGGTGATTTTAGTGGGTAGTCTTCCGAAATGGTTGCATTACCACACTACCGGGCGGACCTTAGCCCGACAAGTAAGTTGGAAGGTTTGGCTGGTGTGCGTAAACGCATTTCCATCCTCTTTAAATAATAAAAAAAATTAATTAATTCTATGGATCTATAAATGGTTGACGATGAAGCCAACATTGAGTTAAGATGAAGAGATTCTAAAGCTTAAAGGAAGAACCAATATACTGACAGAATAACTCTAAAATGTATGAAGAGAGGGGGGCAATAGTCAGAGAGCAACCGAAGTCATCAGATCAGATTGGATTACAAGACTGCAGGGACGCCATGGCGTACATTATGAGAAACAGCTATACATCTAGATGGTGCTAAGACACTTGAACTTTACAAACAATTGAAAATAGTGAATATAAAACTCCCCTCTGTAAAGCCTTAAAGATTATGTATAGTTCCTATGGAAAGAAACGGACGGAGTATCTGGATTCACTACGGTATATGTACTTCCTAACAGTAGACAGTCAAATACTAACTTTTCGTCCAAGTTATAGACACGATTCTAGTGAAATCTGCATAAAATGTGGACAACCCTCGATAGTTTAAAGCTTTAAATCTAAGCAGGTTATTAATAAGCTCTTACTGTTCTAGATCTGTGTTCATTGGCCTAACTTATAGAATTGACCGAAACATTTTATATCTTAGCGTGGAAGTTGGATCAGCCAGTCGTAACCTAACATGGTCTTGACTATCCATCCCTACCTATACTGACATGATATAACCAAACCTGAATTACTTCAATTCTGTACCTTTATTCACGCTACGCTATACCCGATTTATGTGGGTTAAGCTACAAAACCCCAATATGGGCATTTTATCTTACCTTTATTGTTTCCTGCGATATATATAAAGTGGTAACTTTTTATAGCTGCATTGGTTGTTTGACGAAGTTTCTTTAAAAGTTTTTCCTGTTCACTTATAAAACCGCTTCTGTTCGAATTGTTTTCGTTTCGCGATGTTCTTTACAAACCGCGTGTTTACAAACCGTTATATTTACTACTATATCTGCTAATGTATGAGCTTAAATTTGGCCTACTTTTGTTTGTGTTTGTTGTCGTTCTCCTGAAACACTGTAAAATATTCTTCGTCGTCTCTTTAAAATCGTTGGAAGTCCTTTAATATGCAAAAGTCTTTACTTGGTGTATCCTTTTGATTAGTTTTTAAAAACTTGTTGGTTTTCTCGTAGTGCTATTTTTCCTCCGCTTGTTGTTGTTGTTAATACGAATATTATATGCCAGCATCAAAGAGTAGGCAAAGTTGTTTCAGTTGTCACTTCTTTTATGAAAGTAATTGCGTTTCCACAGTTTTTCTAGCACAATGACGCCTAACAAAGACAAAAATACCTCTTCTGATTGAATATCGAGAAAATCCGTTTAAAAAGTTCACAAAACTGTTGATTGATACTTTCAAACAATCTTTCGATCCAAACCTTTTGTTTTGTTTGACAGTTTTTATTTCAGTATACAGACGATATAGTTTTTCAAAGGTTTGCATTTATTTGCAGTGTAGATTTTTGTTGATTTACTCTTACTCAGTTCACTTGACAAAGTTTTCTCTTGGCTTTTGGAAACTTCTAGCTTTTGCTAGTTTTGTAGATTGTGTAGAAAATAGTTTTTAAAATGAATTAGAAAGTCACTTCTGCGATTGCTTTAAAAAACATTTGAAGTTTGTTTAGAAATAAGTGCGTAGAATACGAAACACAATTTCGGAGATGATTTTTGATTATTTTCGAAATAATGAAATAACGTTAAAACGTTTTCCAGAAAACTGTCTTTCACGCAATAGCAGCTGAAAGAAAAGAAAAAAAAGGTAAGAAATCTTCTTTAAAATTGTAATGTTCTATAATATAATTTTAGTGTAGTATGGCCAATCTATATATATAAGTGAAATATGAGCTACATATGAGTCGGAGAAGCTATATTATTTTATACAACTAGTTCATACATATACGTGACATTGCTCAGGGTCATTCATACATTTGTTTGTACCGACAAATGAATGAATAACATTACCACTCTATCACAAGTTTGAAATTTCGGTTGTATGGCAGCTTCCGCGTTCTTTTGTCTAATTCTACTGTACAATGGCACTCTCACAAAACGATGTCGTGCCAAAGCTCAAGACTCTACGACAAATAGTTCTCAAGATATGACATTTGTATGAATTTCATATGTATGGGAGATCCATGCCATCTTGACCAACCTCGCCCACACCTTGTCGGTATTATTTCTCAGTAAGTAAGTAATAATGATGCCTAATTTGGTTTAGTTAGGTCCACCTTCAATGACTTTTATTTACATTAAGATCATCAAGTTTCTCTTCCTGGGAAATTTGGGCTTATTTCCAAAATATAGATATGCGTAAAGTCTACTGAGCAATGCAAATTTCAATACACGTCTCTTCTTGTAGAAAAATTGTAATTTTGAAAAAAATTGTGCTGAAATTCTCGATCCTAGAACATAAAACAATTAGATCTTCGAACAACTCTTAATATATTACTTCTGAGTGTGATATTTGGTGTAAATATGCCTTCAGATGGATGTGACACACCTTTTACAATTTGGCCAGCAGTGTACCGAACTTAGCAATCGATTTGACACATATATACGTCACAGAAGTAAATGATTTATGTTGACATAATGTAGATCTAAAGAATAATTGCTCGACCAAAATCTAGGATTGTCGCTCCACACAGAATTCAATTTTTTGAAACCTGTATTTTAAATTTTACATTGCCATTTAACTTTTAATATAAACATAATACACAGTTGAAAACAAATACGTAGAAACCATAACTAGCAATCTATATTTTAATAGAAATTAAACACTTGAAGTGGAAATTTCAAATTAGTCACTATTTTAAATTTCACTAATTTAAATTTACACTTTCAAATGTAAACAATACATATTTTACATTTGAAAGTGTATTTCAGGTTATAATAAAAAATTCTTCTGAGTTCATTAGAAACAAAGAACCAAAATTTCTGATGCTGAGTATGATTTTCTTAAATAAATATTTTTAATATTTTTTTCAGAAAATCGCCTTAATAGATTCCCTTTGCTTGCAGTTTCCAAGAAATACCCGCCCACCTAAAATGTTCTCTATATAATGTTGCTTCCTTTTAAGCTGCCCCTTGCTCTCACCGTATAAATCCGGAACCGGAACTTGCGCCTACTGCTCTACTGCAACTCCTGCTGCAGCTGCTGCTGTATGTTTAGTTGAAAGTTTGCTATTTTAATGTTCGCAAAATGCACAACTGTATTGTTGTTGTTGTTGTTGTTGCTGCTGCTGCTGTTGTTGTTGTTGTTGTTGTTGTTGTTATAGTTGTTGCTGCTGCTGCTGGTTTTTAGTGGTGCTTCACTTTTTGGAATTTTTGTTTTTTTATCAATACCAATTTCCGAATAAATATCAATTGTTGCCTTGGAGAACAACAATTCGGATAAAATTGATTACAATTGATGATGTGTTTGTGTGTGTGTGTCTACGAAACAAGGAGAAATCATATAGCGACGCAAACAAATTATATGAGTAGAATAATAAAACGCGCTTAAAAAGAATCGCGTTTGGCTTGATCTGAGGACCGCTTGACTCGTACTGAGTCGAGGGCACAACCAGCAAAATGTTGACACTTGAACGGGGCAGCTGGCGACGCTTTTCCAGGGCACCTCCAGCAGCGAGCAGCGACCGCAATTCTTACTGCATCTGTGCTTGCTGCAGCGCCTACTTCCTTATGTACTTCGGTGCAAACGAAGTGTATGTTTGGCGGTACGTAGCAGGAAAAAAGCTCGTTTGTTGAGGTGCTGCAGGACCAAAAGTCTGCAAAAGTATGTAGGTGGAGAAAGAGAGAGAGAGAGAGAGAGAGAGAGAGAGAGGGCGATAACACACTTTCAAGCTTTTTACAACTTTGTATGAAGTACACTTACTTAATTTTTTAAATCACAGAAAAATTCATATTTCAAGCGATTCCTCAAACGGATTTATATTAATTAACCCTTGAAGATATAAGATCTTATAATTGAATGCAAAATTCTAGAACTTTAAATTAGTGTAAAATAAAATAAACGAAAAATAAAGAGAAAATCTACGTAGCAAATGTTGATATTTGGTAAATAAGAGGAACGCTATTTTGAGAAGAAACTCAAAAGCGATTTGAAAAATCTCAAAATAATCGCAAGCAATATTTACCAGCTCCAGAAAATGCAATGCATTCCTAAAGCTCAGTAAGAGTATAGAAAGCTTTTGGTTAAAGCTCCGAAATATCAAAGCTACTCTTATAAGCTCAATAAAAGCTTCAAGAAAGCTTTTCTAACAATTTTTACACAAAGTATAAATCTAAACAGAATGAAGGTAAAAACTTACTTATCAAGGTAAATTACTTTGCTGTTGTTGTACAGAGCTTTGAGACGAAATTATTGTCATTTTAATTGCCATCCCAAACTTTCAAATCGCTACATATTATTCAGATTTTTTATAAGATACGAAATTTTTATTTCATTATTATTTATTATTTATATTATTTATTTCAAATTCTCAAAGAGACTTCTTAAGGTTTTAACTTCTCTCTGTTATGTGATTTCACACTCTCGAAAGCTTAGCAGTCTGCTGGTCTCTTCTCTCTCTCTCTCTCTCTCTCTCTCTCAGAAAAAACTATTATAGACACAAACAATGCCAGGAGATTCGGATTCTCAAGGGAGTTGCCGGAAAATTGGCGAAATGGGGACACAGCAAGAAAATCCATACACACTTTTAAGTATGTATGCGAGTGAAAACGCCAGGAAAAGCTGCAACAGCAGCAGCAGCAGAAGCTCTGCAGCACGAAAGACAATTAAACTGTGCCAATTTCCCAGCTGCCTTAAATATTTACAACTTGTGTATATAAAGTAGAGCCGAGCAGTGCAAGGAGGCGTTGACGGGTGAAAAGGGGCGACGAGTAGAGCGAAGTGGAAAGCGGAGACGAAGCAAAGCAAAGCGAAGCTAAGCGAAGAACATCCTGGTACATCCAGCATGGCATACTTATGTACATGATGAACCCCTCTCGAGTGAGGGGGAGGAGAGGAGAGGTAGGAAGGGGCGGTTGTGTATTTGTGCATCTACGTGGGTGTGTATGTATGTATTTGCATGTGCTTGTGTGCCTGTTAAATTACGAGGAAAGCATATCAAATGCAAGAACGACTTTTGGGATAAAAGGAAACTCACCGCATTTTCACAAGGGGACGACGATGGTGGAGGGGGAATGTGATTCGCAAGGTAGCGGGAACACTGAATGGAAAGACTTTAATGTAATAATAAACTTCGCTCTGTTGCCCTCAACGGAAACTGTTTCGTTTTTATCTTTTGTCAAATATTTGAGCGGAATTATTGCAAAACGTATTGCAAAGTGCGCTCTTCTCGTGGTTGCTGCGAGCTAAAAACACGTAGAGGCGTGGCTGGGTTTTCCTAGTTTTTCTGGATTGTTTGTTGAACTCGAATATTCTTGCTACAGAACGAAATTTTCGGCATACTTGACATGAAGTTGCATACGCTTGAGTTGCATCGGTGTGCGTTTGTAGGTGTGCGTGGGCGTACGGCCGTAGGTGTGCATATGTATATAGTGCGTACACACACACACAAACACACGCACACACACGCACACATTTGAATAATTAATTTTGCACGTTTATAAATATTTAAAGTAATTTAAAGTTATAAATATTTTAAGTAATTTTTTAATAAAGAACAAATGCTGTAAAAAGCTACACAAACCAATTTACACAAAAATGTGCATCCAGAAAATTCAGGCAAAAAATCAGGCAAAGAACAAAGAAAAATAAAATAAGATCATCATCTTCAAACCAAACCAAATCGAGTGCAAGCAAATCTCTTCAAATGAAGTCTTAATCAAATCTGAACAAAACTAATCAAATGCAATCAATTATAGCCAAACCTGGTCAAATCTAGTCAATTATGATCAAATCTAATCATTTAAAACCCGAAGCAAATAGATTTTAAGAAAATTAAATAAAAAAAAGTCGAATCAAATCAATTGGAATCAAATTAAGCGAAATTAAATCAAAACATATCGAACCAAATTAAATCAAATGTAATCATATAAAGTGAAATTAAATGAAACCAGTTGAAACCACATTACGTCAGGTCAAATCCAATGAAATCAAATCGAGTCCAGTAAAAGTAAATCATTGGTTTAATTATCACAATCCATTGAAGGATCAAATGATCAAATTCCTTCTAATGATCAAATCCCATTAAATGGGAAAAAATCGATCAACTCTAATCTAAACTGATATAACGCGAAATAAATCTCATATGTAAATAAAAAAGTGCTAATTTAGTGCTTTAGATCAAAACAAGGAAAGGCAAAAAGTGACACACCCGCTCCGAAAATTAAGGCTCTCAACAGATGCCTCTCTTTGGCCTTTTCGTTGTTGTTGTTGTTTTGTTGTTGTGGATTTTGCTGTTCTTGCTTTTATCCTGCTCGTTTATAAAACGTTTTTTCAACTGAACGCATTGAAAAAGGCAAGCGAATTACAAAAATTCCCCCTTTTTGGCAGGCGCCATCATCGCATCACAGCAAGTGGTTTCCGTTTCCTGCACTCAGTGCGATTTTTGAGTGCTAATTATAAACAAAAGATTTAATTTCTTGCATACACAACGGGCTCCAGTCTTGACATGTTTGACATTTACAGGGTTGGGAAAGTGAAGTTGTGAAATAAAGTTCTCACAAGTCACATAAAATGGCGGGTGTAAAAATTTCTGTTTCCTTTAAGTCTTAATTACATTTAAATTTATTCAATACTGGGTTTGATTGAAATTCTCACCAGCAGCGAGTTGATTTCTAACTTCCAGTTAATTTCAGGCTTTCACTTTCACTTAAAATTAAAGTCTGAAAATGATCTGAATTTTCGAAATGCTCAGAATGGCTTAGATTACTTTAGCGGACCAAAATGGTTTTGAGTCAAAGTTTACGTTAAACTTAAATAGACTCAGACGATGACAAGTATTTTGTTTGAAATAATAAATTACTGATTTCATAAATTACTAACGTTTCAACCCACTCACGTTCATTGACACCCACTCACACTTATTTCCACTCAATGATATTCATTTCCACTCACTCACATTCGTTGCCACTGATACACTGCTCGCTACCATTCACTCACACTCTCTCCCACTCTCCTGCTCACACCCACTTCTTAGCGCACACATACTTCCACTCGCTCACACTCAGTTCCACTCACTCAAACACACGCACTTCCAATCACCCACACACTTCGTTCTACTCACCCACACTTACTTAGACCCGACGCACTCCAACCCACTTCCACTCCACTCGCTTTCAATTCCGCTCACTTACGTCCATTTCCACCCTTTCATACTAATTTCCACTCACTAAAATTTGTTCCCAAATACACACTCATTTCCGTTCACTGACTAACATTCATTTCCACTCATTCACATTCGTTTTCACCCACTCCCACTCGCTACCACCCGTTTTCACCATTCTTGCATTCGTACTCCGGCCACATCAAAACTGATGCATCAGCCAATATCTGCATACAAACACCCACACTTAACTTTAACAAATAAAAGAATCAAATCAATTTTCAGCAGTCTCGCCCAGCAGGGTTGCTCGCTCATCAAATATTTGGCTCGAACGGCGAGGCTGAAGTGGCTTCAACTGAAAATGATGTTAAAGAAAAGCATCAATCGCTTTGTGAGCCACGCACAACCGTGCATGCATAGCAAACGCACACAGGACACTAAATCCTACGCAGGCTTGCAAATAAATTGCATCCATACAATCAAACAAACCTCGAAAAAATTTCTCGCAGGCGGAAGCGCGGAGAATCTGATGCTACGATTAAAATTTGCATACGAATTCGCGGTTTTGCAAAGCTTCGAGGCTGCCTTTCATCCTCAAAAAGTATTGTGAGAAAGTTTATCCTCTCCATCGGATTAAATCCAAAACCCAAATCTGAACTCACATTTTCTCCCATCCTTGCGCTTCCCCTAGCGCCGGAATATGCTGAGTTTATTCACGCAGATTTGTAATATACCATAAAATACAACTTAATCGCCATTGAATGACGCGCGGAAGGAAACTTTTCCCTACGTATTCGCAATAGTTTACTTCGATCATGAACGTAAGCTGGGAAACTTCGATCATGAACGTAAGCTGGGAGGCAACTCCATTTATTTCATTACAAACAGCGTTGAGTTGACTGCATTACGCAAATCATTTTTATTAACATCATTTAACAAAATATATATATATATATCACATCCGTAAATCAAAGCGTATATCAAAATATTGCACGGTCGTCATTCGTTCGAATTACATGTTTGTTAAATTTTGAATATATTTATCGCGAAGCTTCTTCAGAACCTGAAATTATCAAACAAATAGGTGAGTTAGTTGTCAATCACAGGTACCAGCAATCAGCTATTTTCTACAAGCTCCTCCAACTCAGCATATTTTTCAGCTCTAAGTGTGCAGCGTTAGAAGATACTTCTTCTGTTTATCCTTGCTTATGTTTATCCTTGCTGAACTACCAGCAAAAGTAAACAACGGGCATTCAGGTTACATGAAGTACCTGCGTTTAAATCACAAACTATAAAATGTGCAAATAAACATTGCATATTTTATAAATATGCACGAAGTTTGACCAGAAAATACGCGGAATTCTTGAATTTCTCGGGATGTATACGATTTTATTGAACTCGAAACCTACCCTGTCCAATGACGCGATTTTATGACTGGTTAACTCATCAAGTATTGCTTGCGTTGGAAGCGACGGCATAATGGGATGAATGACGGTGGTATCTGAAGCGGCATTTGGTGGTACCGCTTTGCCTTCTGGCTTTGGCATCGCGCCTGATTCAAATAAAAGATCCAAAGTTAGGTAGATAATTCGTAGTGTGTAGTAGAGTGGTGCTGGTACTGGTGGTGGTAGTAGTACGAGTATTACTGGGATGGCGGTTTTTGTAGGAATGTATGCGTCGCATTGAATAGGACGGGAAAAAATGCAAGTTGAAAATGCAAAAACAGAAGTTGGTGGAAAAGAATGTGCAAAAAAGGTGTAAAAATTGTTACATCAGTTTTTACGAGTTACATTCTCTCCATAAGATCGCCACCCTGTTGTTACGATATAATTACTGCTCGAGTTGGTACTACTTTTTCCTCTCTTGGGAAGGAATATAAAAAGTCGCGCAAGATACTTTTAAGTGAGTCCATCTGATGCTATTTTAAAGTAGGGGACTCTTGTCAGCACCGAAGTCAGGTACGTATGGGTGTTCGGGGTCAGTACGTTGACAGGGTAACTTATATATTTCCACATACCTTGAGGCGTATAAAGCTTAGGATTCTCAAACGCATTTTGTTTGGTACTCAAACTGGAAGGGGTTTCTGTACTTTTCGATGTGCTCGATATTGAACGCGGTGCTGCTAAACCAGCACCAGCGGCGCCTTTTAAGTCACGAGTTAGCTTAGCCGCGGAGTCTTCATCATCGCTCGAAAAATCGCTTGAATTAGCGATGCGGTTGACCATGGATGTAATTCTTGACACTTGCTGGCGGAAGAACAAGAGAGTTTTCAAAACTTCAGAAGTAGCAATTTGTTTCACTTTCTCACCTTTCTTACAATATCATCACGGAAGGTTAATGAAGGAAATCCAACGGCTGTTTCCCGTGCCTTAGTATGCGCACCACTTGTGATTCCACCTCCACTGCTTCCGCCACAGCGTTTCATGATGGAATTGGGGTTCTGGGGCCCTGGTGTTGTACGAGTACGTCCATGTGCGCTGGCCAATGTATCCCATGGACTTGTTCTGTTACTACGCGAAGCTACACCGCTGGATGTATCCCCAGACCCTCCTCCTCCACCCACACGGGTAGGTGCTACCAGTCCTCCGTTGGCCCCTTGAAAGGTTTTCACATCCCGGCTTGCAAAATGGTGTAGAGGAGGTTTAGAGGGACGCGGCAAACCAAGTTCACCACTAGTTTTCGTGGTCCTTGGGTTGCTGCCGCCACCACCAGCTACCATTTCCTTACTATATTTCGGCCAGTTTGAGATCCTCTCACGTGAACGCGTGTAGGTACGAGCGGTATCAGGGATCGTTCTGTCGGTACGTGTACCAAAGGCACTCGAAGTGGAACCACTGGCTGCCCATCTGTTCGGACGTATATCAGACGCATTCGAAGCGGGTCCACTGGCTGCCCATCTGTTGGAACGTGTACCAAATGCATTCGGACTGGATCCACTGGCTGCCCATCTGTTGGAACGTGTACCAAACGCATTCGGAGCGGATCCACTAGCTGCCCCTCTGTTGGGACGTATATCAGATGCATTCGAAGCGGGTCCACTGGCTGCCCATCTGTTGGAACGTGTACCAAACGCATTCGGAGTGGATCCACTGGCTGCCCATCTGTTGGGACGTATATCAGACGCATTCGAAGCGGGTCCACTGGCTGCCCATCTGTTGTAACGTGTACCAAACGCATTCGGAGTGGATCCACTGGCTACCCATCTGTTGGAACGTGTACCAAACGCATTCGGAGCGGATCCACTAGCTACCCATCTGTTGGGACGTGCACCAGACGCATTCGAAGCGGATCCACTGCCTACCCAACTGCTGGTACGTGTACCAGAAGCATTCGAAGCGCACCCAGTGGCTACCAATCTGTCGGGACGTATACCAAAAGCATTCGAAGCGGATCCACTAGCTACCCATCTGTTGGGACGTGCACCAGACGCATTCGAAGCGGATCCACTGCCTACCCCACTGCTGGTACGTGTACCAGAAGCATTCGAAGCGCATCCAGTGGCTACCAATCTGTTGGGACGTATACCAAAAGCATTCGAAGCGGATCCACGGCCTACATAACCGCTGGTACGTGTACCAGAAGCATTCGAAGCGCATCCAGTGGCTACCAATCTGTCGCGACGTATACCAGAAGCATTCGAAGCGGATCCACTGCCTACCCAACCGCTGGTACGTGTACCAGACGCATTCGAAACGAAGACCTTGGCTGCCGCCGCCAAGTTACGTTTCAGCACGTTCGACCTCAGTGTGGGGTTGAGGCGATGCTGGCGTTGTGGATTCGTTTGCGCCAGATTGATGTTGCCTTTTGGATTGATGTTCTCGCTGCGCCGCTGCGCTTGCTGCGTACGCAAACTCAAAGGTGTGCGCACTGGATTCGGTCCTAAAACGATCTGCCGATTCCGTTTATTGGCGCCATGGTTGCAGAGCAGCTCCAACTGCTGCTTACACTTAAACTTCTTTATAAACAATACCTGGTTTTGTTCTTCGATCTGGCTCAGCCGTCTGGTAATCCATTCTTTGACTTTAATTGCTTTTTTGTCATCTGCTAAAGAAATATTTGATGGTGCTTTGGTCTCAATGATGGAAGCAATTGGTTTCCGGCCTTGGTCGTCAGACGAGTTGATAGAGGTTGTTGGCTTCGGAGAGTTACCCATTTTTTGTTCCATTGTCTGGTCCTGAAAGTAAAGAGAAAGATGAGAATGAGTAATTGGGGGCGGATTTTTATTTTAATAATCAAATTAAAACAATTTTTTTTAATAATCTAAATTCTTGAGGCCAAATTTACCAAATTTTGTGCGGCGAAAATTTCAAGGGTTTTATGTATTTAATCTAATTAAATTTTATGTATTTAATCTACACCAAAAACGTCTTGACTATATTAATTTATTCACAATAAAAAAGATGCTACCAGGAAACGTTTTCCCAAATGAATGAAGAAAATTTTCGATAGAAAAATTCAATATAAGAAATTTTCTCAAAGGTATCTTTAATCATAAAATAAAAAACAAAGTAGAGCTTCACCAGTGAATTTGAAACAAGTTGATTTTCTTGAACCTCTTCTCTCTATGTAAGAAGTACCACTTTCAGTATCAATTAAGCAGGCAAATTCGTCGCCATCTCGTCCTCTTTTATATTGCTACGTCCAGGAACCTAGCAAAATTTGATGTCTAATGCCGAAGTAAGCCCAAGAAGTCCTTACATCTGGAAAATGCCAGATGTAACTTACGTAATTGCATCCGATTCGATCGATTTCGTATTCGATCCATTTCAAACTCTCTTTTAGCATTTCGCTTGACGGTGCAGTGCTTTTGTGCGCTAGCACCGGTGCTATTAGCCGGCTTGCACTTCCCGAAAAAGGCGAATACTGCTCTTCCTGGAAGGTGGGTGCGTTTATAGAAGCTATGTAGACTTACCTTCACATTTAGCAACGGTCTTTCTGCGCCTTTTCATCAGATCCATCTGCTTCTTCGTGGATCCTTTTTTGTCTCCATCTCTTTGGGGAACGCGACGGAGTTGGGATCCTTTGTTGCGTTACTTTGTTTCTCTTTAGCTTGCGGTGGCACTGGCCTGCCCGTGAGTTTCCCTTTCTCCAGCAGAATGGCCTCGGTTTCAAAGGCCGTGCGTTGGTCTGTGACATACAGGGCTCATCCTCTCTTTCCTGGCGAATACTCCTCAGATATGAATGGATGTTCGGCTGGCTACCACAGGGAAAATACCTGAGCATAGGCTCCCTATATGCAGTTTAGCCGGAGACAGTTTAGCCACCCGTAGTCGTCTTGCCAGAAAACAAGTATTCAACGAGCGTTCAAAAATCGCCAAAAAGATGGCCTGGCTGGATCGCAAGAAGCAACCCTTCGAAGCCCCTTTGTGTGGTTTTTGTTATCTGTTTTTTGTGGGTTCACCATGTTTAATTAACGTTTCCATAACTACTCTCAAATTAAAATAACATTTTCGATACGACGAGGATTTCCATATCGGTTTCCATTCTTAAATTACGTAATGTTGTTGTAGTTTCCAATAAGAGCTACACAAAGCTTGTAATTTTCTCTTTTGTCCTTATCAAGGGAATCCTTGTCAGAGGAAATGAATAGATTTTGAAGCGTGTTGCAATTATTTTTCCTTTTGTCGACATTCAGATTATCTTAATTATGCGCGCGTGAAAAGATTCCAATCTCTATTTGTGTCTTGCATCCCTCACAGTTTGCGTTCCCTGCCCTAGTAACGCGGAGTTACTTTTTAACGCCTCAGGGTTTTTCCTCCATTGCATATAGAACACAACAAGCACCTGAGCCTGTGGACAGGACATCCAAGCCCTGATGCAGCGCGAAACTGCATCGGGCGCTTGTTTATATAAAAGAGTTACTGGCGCGAGCAGGAATCGTTAATCAGCTGATTAAAATGACAAAAACACAAAGCCAAGCGGCGCGGTAACCCTTGCAAAGCAAGTTACTCGCATTAAAAATGGACGACAAAAAATCCAGCTGAGAACACGTGCGCCTGCGTGCCGTACCACCAAAAACAGGGGTTATCGCGGGGAAGCCAGAAGTTGCAGTTGTAGAAATTTCTAATGCCGAAGTAAACGTCAACAAGCAAAGAAACCCAAAAGGATAAAACAACAACGATGGCCTATCCTAACGCAAAACACTTTAGGGGAAGTTTGAAACTGGCTGCCCTCTTTCGGTCGTCGTCACGTCACCCTCTTTACGCGCACCGTATTTTGGGAAAACTTGATCGTCAAGCACACGCGTTGCAGCAGCAGCAGCAGCGCGGCAGCCCGTCGTCAACGGCGCCTGTCAAGATGGGATCCTTTTTCGGGAAAGCGAAAAAATAAAAAGTGTGTCTAATGCGGTTTTCGGTGAAGCCTGAAAAGTTAAGTTGCTCTTTCTGCACTGAAAAAATGCAGTTATTAAATAGAAAAACGTATAACTTTTTAAATGGTATTTTATATTATTTTGTAATGTGATTTATATTTACAATAAATTGAATTGCTAACTTTATTTAAAATCATTTATTTCGCTAATTCAATTGAATATTTACTCTTCTATTTTAGAAAGTTATGTTACTTTAGTTTTTCTTTAATTAAAATACTTCGTTTTAGATTAGTTTATATTTTTTATAGTTTTCTTAACTTCTTTTTACTCTGGAACTGTAATTTTATTTTAGTTTCATTTGAAATTTCCTTTCTTTTCATTATTATTTTTGTCCCTTCTGTTATTCTGAGTGTATTTAATTTTAGTCACTTATGCTTAACGTTGGGAAACCTAACCCCGAAAAGTCTTGAATTCCGGATTCTGCATCCATATTCATGACTTTTTCAGGAAGCTGCGCGCGTGCGCTCGTTAACGCGATGACGCTACACAAACAGCCTGAGGCAAGAAAAATTGAATGCATTTCTAATACATTTATTGCCATACCCTAGACGCCGACTTAAATTTCTTTTTCATGCTAATTTTTCCAACTTTTATTATAACCTTCCAGCAGAGCAAACAGCAGCTAAGTAACTAGTTTCGCCTCTTTTTCAACAAATGCATTATTCAAATTTAGTTTTAGTATCGCTTTTTAACACTTTTAATCGCAACAACAAAAGGAAAACATAAAATTTAAGATCTCATATAGACTTAAAAATTTATAGTAGTTAAAATAAAAGAAACGAAACTTTCGGCTTGTCTAAAATTTCGTAAAATCCAACTACTCATTACATTAAAAAATAATTTTAATAAAAATATCCATTACACAATTACTTAGTATATCACTGATCTCAATTACTCAATTACATTTAACAGACGTACTATTTTTTTTTTATTCATTTTTCCTTTTTCGATTACTTTAGCAAATTTTCTCGTCTCACTTTAGAAAGGAATCTAAATTTCGTTATTTTGATTACTTTCGAACCATTATTTCAACAACTATTGAAAATAAGGTAATAATAAAAATAAAATAAAGTATAACAAAATAGGTAAATAGGTAATCTACAGTCATAGAAATTAAATTAGGTTCTTTTTTGTTTAAAGTTGAAGTACTCTAAAAATAATCAAACTACATTCAGCTTTCCTTTTGCTTATTTCCAAATAACAAAAACATAATTTAAAGTAGATATTTACATTATTTTAAATAGGAATAAGCGAAGGACATTTTTATATGTACACACATATAGGTGTAATTTGAAAGTAATGATTAAGAGCATTAATAATGGTGACTAACAGCAATCGAAAAAAGTAACCAAGTTAAAGTATAATTTTTTTATTTATTTAGACATTCGCTATGCTACCCACTACTGCAGGCGCAGCCGTGGTGACATCTGGTTTGAGTGCTTTTTGCGCAGCCACAGTAGCGACTTCCGCTATAGGCACCGTCGTATCAGTGGGAACATGGAAGAAATACAACATGAATCCAGCGGCTAACAAAAAGTGCGCACCCAAAATGCCGAAAATCAAGAAGAGTGAGTATTTAGAATTGCGTAGAGCAGGTGTCAGGACGATTACAAGCACGGAGCCGGACAAGAGGGCGCCACTGACGACGAGCAGCCACTGAAGAAGGGAAATCTGAGGAAGAAGCAAATATGAACTCCATAAACACGGACTTTTGCTGTGTCTGGTTAGATGATCGCACCTGTATCACCCAAAGAATGGACACTGGAATGTAAATAAACAGCGAGTAACCGTAGATGCACATAAGTGAGAGCAGCGAGGGAGTGTAGGCGGCCTGAAAGAAGACAAGATGGGAGCTTCTTTCGGTTTTAAAGTCTAATAGGGATCAACAATTACGCTCTCTGTCTCCAAACTCTCTTCCACCGGTTTCAGACTATATTTGAATAGACCCCACAGGGCAGCGGGCACACAGTTTGCATAAATGAAGATGCAGGTGGCAGCATATGAGACCAAATGGAAGTTGTAACGCCATTTGATTTTGTCATCAGCCTGTTGCAAGTAATCGGCGATGTTGCCGCTGACGGCAATCGAAAAAATCTGCACAAGTTTTAGCAATCAATAAAAACCGAATATAAACGCATCGTCCTGCTCGAATTACCCACCAACGTGACAGAAATCCAGAACGGACCATACAAGTCAGGATTCAATCCTATAGTCGACTTCAGGTAGTTGCTTCCAGCACGCATGGGAATCATAGAGTTGGCAATGCGTTCCAAAACCATGTAAGTATCGACGTTGAAGAACTGTTGGTAGTATTCAATGGAGAGAAATGAGACACCTTTTGAAGTCGCAGTGTTATCGTCGAAGCTGACACCACCACTTCCAACACCAGCGCCACCGGAGGATCCACCGGTACCACCTGCATCTCCCATTGTTCCGGATGCGCTTAGCGTGGCGCTGCTCATGTCATACATGAGATCCGACAGAGGATCACCACGCAATCGTCCACCACCCTCACCCCCAGAGCTGTCAGCGAGATGCGTCGGTGAGTTGACGCTGATCTGAGCTGGCAGTGGACTACTGACATCCATATCCGAGAAATCCTTGAATTGCAGTAGATCCTCGTTGGACGAAGTCATTTTTGGATTTATGAATGAAATCAGAAAGCTTATTTTACACTTGTTAAGTTATTTAATTTCAAATCTTCTACGCCTTGCTTATTTGCTCACGAAATAAATGCACCAGCTGTCCTGAACGTCAACAGAGTTTTTTTTGTTTTCATTCTGGTAAACGCGAAACAGTGTTGCCAGTAAGAAATTTTACTTATTTATTACTGTTTCTGTTCCAAGAAAATGTGTGTAATAAGGACGCTTCTTAATGCCTTAAACACATCGGAAGCACTAAACACTAAACACAAAATCAGCTGTCAAAATTACACAGGCTCTTATTGGAAACGAGAAAAAATCATTTATCTGAGAACAATTGTCCGTAGATAAAAAGACAAATGTCTTCGGGTAGATCTATTTCTAATTTGACACACACGAAGTGGTCTTCTTTTGCTATTCTTTTGTTTATATTTTAACATAGGAATTGACGTAATTGACAGATTTTGTGTTTTGTTCGTGAGTGTGATTATGTTTTGCCCTTAAGAAAATGAGATAAAGATAACCGAAGACCAATGTATTTAGTGTTTAGTGCTTCAATTGTGTTTAAGTCATAATCGTGACTCATACCAACGCAGTAAGGATAGTTGGAGCGGTCGCGGTATAAAGCGTTATGCACACGTTGCGATCGCGGTCCGGTGCGATTGATGGGTCTCACTTCAACGAGGTGGCTACCGCAACACGTAATATCAAACTGCAACACGCAATATAATAACAATTTTACTTCAAATCATCAGCACGATTTTTGCTTATAATAAGCTTGTATTATCATCACTTGAATGAAATTTAGTTTTGTTTATTTCTTGCTGGTCCTTTCCTCTTTCATAAAGAATTTCCTATTCGGCCACGGAATTGTTACGTGTGTCTATAGCTTCAAATGTTAACGCAGCGAACTGCTTTCCTTACTGCAAGTGAAAACAAATTGAATCCTATTATCGACTGCTAGCGTTGTCTGCGCTAGGCTGTTACGGCTACAGCCTAGTAGATGGCGCCTCTACTACTTGGAAAGAAATAAAGTTGTGCTGCGGATTTTGTATGCCTGGTAGCAAAACCGCAAAACAGTGCTTGTGATTGGCACTGAAATGGAGAACAAAAAACAAAAACAAACAAAGTGTGACTGCCCTGGCTGGCTGGCTCATAATCAAAAACATGCTTTTTTAATTTAAATTGAGTTTTTGAAGAAATATTGAAATTTATTAATTAAAACCACTTTTTACTTTTCTACAAAAGTTTTTTTTATTCAAGCTTGGGATGCCGATTTTCTCGTTACAAGTTCGAGTTTACTGGTTACATACTTACATATTTATATATAGCAAGTTGTATGATTTGTTGTTTGTGATGTACGTTGTATGCTTACTGCACATACATACGTTTATGTAAACAGTACATCTTATGTATTATACTCGCTGAATAGAGATTATATATTGTAGTGTGTAAATAGTACTTTTAAGGAGTACTTATTAGAGCATTTACGAGTATAGTTTGAGTGAAACTCTGCAAAGTTTCCGTCTGCAACAAAAATAATGATATAGCAAATGATATTCTTTCTTCTCTCAGCAAGTGATAATTTTATATATAATTGCGTAAATATATTAATTACTCGTATTACTTAATTAGTTATAAATTACTCATATTTAGGAATGAAGTTGCTACTTAGTAGGAAGCCGACGTTCGATATACAATACAATAAATGTTATTGTAAATATAAAGAGCATATAAATATTTCAGAGATAATTAATTATAGAAAATGTGATATTTTTGATTTAAAAAAATATGTTATTTACTTAAAAATATCGTTAATGGCAAAAATCTAAACATCCACCCACACCATCTATTTGAAAAGAAATCTAGACGTTTTTATTTAAAACTTGAAAGATTTCTCATGAATGCATTCAATTTTTACTTACAATCTTGTTCACTGAGGCGTGGCCATCCGCTCTTCTACTTAATTTCATTTGAATCGCAAGATTCTCGTGATAAAAGCAACAATTTTAAATACGATTTAACAACTAAATGGAGGAAAGTAGGAAACATTTTCTGTGTTTTTTGCATTTGAATTTAAATCAATGATTTTCTATACAGAGAATAACTCGAAATCAACTGGTTTTCGAATACTATTGGCGTTCATTCTAAATGCTCCGTTTATTTTGCCTATTAAAACTAAGTTTGTATACCTCTTTCTATATCGCTATTTTGATTTCCTTCCTTGTGTTTGTAAAATTGATTCCTACTTCTTTTATTCGCTTTCTGCTAAGCTTTTGTAAAAATCCTATTTGTTTTTAGTAGGGGAGAAAATCAAAGTCCGTACGATAATCTAACGATGATTCGGTTTTCGTATCTATAAAAGTGCGGTTTTTATAATATACTCTCGGGTATTGAAATTCGCTGCGAAAGCTGTTTCGATTGGCGGTTGTATTTCGAAATTTATTCAATATAAATGCATCCAGTTATACATTTTATTAATGTTTCAATCACCAGAATGATTATTCCTTGTTTAATAGACGATTTTCGAAATGCTTTTATTTTTAATATATACGCGTCCTGGGATAATTAAAATAATTAAATAAAAAGAACAAGAAATGAATAAACTAAATAAAAAAAATCGTTGTATTTTGTGGTTATATTTAATTATTATTTATTAAAGCTTTTAAAATAAGAAATTACAGTTTTTATTTATAAACATAAAATTATTCGACTAAAAAGTACACAAAAAGCTGAGAACAAATTGGAAAATGAATAATAGATTAGCAAGAAATTAAAAACTTACTTTTCAATATCTTTGGTTATTTTAAGCAAATTTACGTCACTTGCAGAGCTAATTACTTAATATGAAAATTAAGAAAACTTAAGTGTACTTTTAAAGTAGTAATTGAATTACTAAAATTAATTAAATTGAACAATAAATCTTTCGAATATTTATAAAATAAGAGTAGCACATAAGATTAATTATTTTAGATACTTGTAGTGTGCTAACGATTAACGTAATTAAATAATCAAGCAAGCTACGTAAGTAATCGAAAATTAAAAATTTAATTAAAGCGACCAAAGTCTTCAGTTCTTGAGACTTTAAGTAATTGAGTCACTCAGCCAAACTATGTAATTAATAATCATTTAATTACTAGTTAAATAGTTTAAAAGAATTTAAGGTTCTAATAAAAGAATTTTAAGTTTTTCAGTGCTCAAGGCGATTGGAAAAAATAATTATATAAAATAATAATCTAATAAATTAATTGGTGGTAAACTAACCAAATGAGTAATTTACAATTTTCTTGAGCAAACTAATTACTTTTGTTGTAACTTATTGATCGGATTTTGAAATAACTAAGTTTAATTAAATAAATTAAATAATTTAATAAATTGTGGATCTTTAATTGTATCTTTTTAAGTAATAATTAAAAAGGTTATAACTTCAAAGATTACAAACCACTACATATATTCTGGAGGTTTTTAAAAATTTTTTTACTGCCTTCTTTTAGGCGTGTGAGCAACAATTTCGTTTATTTTTATTCCAATACTGCTTCTAAACATTCTTCAATCAGAAAATTTTGCGTAAAAAATAATAGAGACCTTAAAATGGTCGCACGAATTCCATGTGAATGTTAATTCATATATTTTCACGAATTTCAAAACTTTGCCTACTTTCGAGCGCCAATTACTTCCAAGATAATTGTGACACAATGCGATAATTCTCAGTTTTAATACAACTTCTTGATTACATTCAACGCCTGTTCTCATTAATCCATTTTCATTGCTATTTTTAGGCGCCTCCACTACAATTCTCGAAGCTATTCTGTTCATTCCAACATGTTAGTAATTATATACAAAATAATTTTCCTTGATTTCTACACACACACTACATCCTTGAAAAAGTTAAAAAAATCGTAATCGCATTTTTTTAGCTCTTAGCCTTGTTGTATTCGTATTTACATCTTAATTTATCTACGAATAACTTTTTTTACTTCATACGTTGATGATCTGGGGTGCTCTTCAGTATATCGGGCTGATGGTTACCACCATGCGATGAACTCATGGTGCCATGGTGACTGCCAAGCCCACCGACACCGATGTGACCGCCACCGCCACCGCTGCCCCCACTGTAATGCGACGAGTTCAAGGTTTGTGAGTGGGTCGAGTTGAGAGTGTGCGTCGCATGCGAGTTGAGCGTGTTGTGAGCGGTACTCGTTGCATTCGTAGACATGCCGAGGGTGCCGGTGCCTGTGCCATCGCGTCCCATGGTGCCGGGCCGCGAGCGCAGTGAACGGTGTGATCCGTTGCGTGTCAAGCTGTTCATCTGAGGTGTGCCGGGCACGGTGTGACCCAGAGCGTTCATGTAGTCAGCTATAAGTAGCGTGATCTCGAGTATCTTCGGTTTGCTCATGGCGAACAGCAACTTCTGTTCCTGCGCGCCTGCGCCCAGTGGGGTTGCTGCATCATTCGTTACTACCAACATAAAGTCGTCCTGGCAGCCGCCGAAAGTCATGACGGAGGTGTACGGATAGCGTGCCATCGGCGCCATTGACGACAGCTCGAGTACATTGAGGGCATCTTCGGAGACGGCCAACCAGGCCATGGCTTGGTCGGAATGACGCGGCTTTGCTTGGAAGAGCGCGGCTCCAAAGAAGGGCCACTTGCGACAGCACGTCAGATAAATACGCACGCAGTCCAGGATGGAGCGGCCTTTGAGTAGCATCCACTTAGAAATCAGCAACTCCTGGATGTCCTTCAACTGTTCTGGAGAGAGTGCGTCGCGGTAGCGGTAGGGGTAAAATTTGTCCAGAGCTTGCAAGCCGACTTTCATGTTGCCGGAGCCACGCGACTTCTCGTGCGAGTAGTCGCCCATGTCGATCTGCGCCATCAAAGACGCCAACTCGAGCGCGAGATCGCGCGAAAGAGGGAAACGACCCTGCACGATCTGGTGATTGGTCTGGTAGCACAGGAGTAAGCGTTCCTTGTCCGTCTCGAACTTGATGGTGTGCTTCCAGTAGAGGCGGTTCTTGTAGGTGAGCTGGATAACGCGCGAGTTCTCGAACTTGCCGGAGCCCTTCTCGCGCAAAGCGGTCTCCCATTTCGAGATGACATCGCAGAGTTTGGCCAGTGGGTCCAAGTAATGCTCCAGGTCCTTCTCGATGGGGTCATCGCTGAAAAGGCAAAAGCCGTTGGTGGAGTCGCGCGTGCCGATTTCCAAAGCAAGGGTGGACTGGAACTCTTCGATGGTGGAGGAGCCGTCAAAGGAGATGACCTGTGAGCATGAGAATGAGATTGAGGTAAAGAGTCACAGCAGCTGACAGAATTGCGCACCTGATAAGTGCCATTCATCATATGCACCGGAATAGCGTGTGGTAAAGAGTGATGGTAGGGATTCTTCAGAAGTATGGACAGCACTTCCATGCGTGAAGGTTTCGTTTCGCGGCCTCCGTTCTTCAGTGTGCGCTCCAAGGCGCGCTCACAATAGGCGGCATACTTGCCAGTCTCCGACTTGGAGTCAGCGTTACGAGCCAAATGCAGCTTCAGATACCACAGCAAGCGGCTGGACTTTGGCACAAACAGAGAAACGGCCAACGCAAGCAGCTGCCAACCTTGGACGAAGGAGTAGGCAGGCGGATTGGACTTGCAGTCAATGATTGGCGGCGGAGCGGGTGCCTGCAAAGGAAGAGAAGGAGGCATATGGGAGAGAATCACATGAAAGGCGTATAAATCTGAGAGCCTTTTTCATCCTACATCACTTCTTTCGCACTAACTAACAAGATGCATTCGCAATTTTTCTTAGTGTACTCTCTCCCCGTACCTGTATAGATGTGGGTGAACTGCCGTTGGCCTGGGCCGTTCCACCTTGCTGAGTATCACAGGTAAAAAGAGTCTGCGTAGCGCACAATAGCAGTTGCTGTAAATGTTCATTCGGGGTGGTTGGTGGGCGGGAGAAAAAATGGCGAAATTTAAGCAACGGCTTTTCGAGAAGAATCGGGTTCAAAAATAAGCTCAACTACTTTCTGCAGTGTAGATGGTGAAGAGTGTGTGTGTGTGTGTGTGTGTGTGTGTACGTGTTGCTTACGAGTAATTTTAAAACTGTGCGTATGTATGTGTGTGAGTATAAATACCGAACTGCCAACATGTTTGCTATACAGTTTCTTACATTTTCTAGGCTGTTTTTAAATGTATTCATTATATTTACATATTTGAATATTTATTTATAAGAAAGCCTAAGAATGTTACTTCTTTAAAAACTTTGTTTTCGTTCTCGGTTTTATTAAAATCTAATTAAACTTCAATATATTTTCAATTACTAAAATAGTTGGTAGTTTATGCCAAAATAAAGAACAGCCAACATGTTCGCAAATGCTGCGCAATCAGCGTAAATACGAGCGTAACTCCAAAAAGATTTATAGTGTAATTAATAATACGTCCTCAAAGTGTTTAAATGTTTCATAATTTAAGTAGAATTTTATTTTCTTTGCATTCAGACAATACAAACGCAAGAAGCTAAAATGTATACATTATAAAAAGCTAAAATTTCAAACATGACCAAAAAAGGCTTCGCTAAAATCAAAAAAAAAACAAACACAATATAATTAAATGTAACCAAATACACTGAGAAAAAGAATAAAGGCGCTAAAGAAGTTTATAAAGTAGTTGAATGAAATTTACAGCAAATACTTATGAATGCTAATCGTATATAGTTTTCTGATAAATAGTTTTGTACATACAAACATACATATATATGTATAGAATATAAGTATATTTTGTTTTATTTATATAGAAACCAGGGCCAAAAAATAGTTTTAAAATTAAAATCATTCTTGAAGCATTTAGAATTCAGTAAATCTTCTTGTTTACGTTAACATCGATATTGTTTTTAAAAAACCATTCAATTTTATATGCGTAAATAGAAAACATTCTCTGTTATACGTTAGAAGTACAGTAGGGGGAAAAAGCTCCACTAAATAAAAGTAAATAATGCAAAAACTGATATGTTCCAACCTAAATACTAAAAAATCAAAAGCATGCTGAAGAAAGTAAAAACCCGAAAGTATGTGATGTATAAATATATTTTTCTATTTCTAACAGAAGTTTATAGTGCTAATTTTGTGTGTGATAAGATGAAGTGTTGAAAGTCCTCCACTTTAATTAGAAAGTTTTTTAAATTTCTAAGCATTGTAAGCGTTTAACGCAACTGCTCGCATTCGAAATATTTTACGATGTATTTTACAAAAAAGCTCAAGTGAAAGCGCATTTAGTTGTAAAATGCAACAGAAAATTGAAAATACTCTTATATTCAGGAAACTACGTATTCCACGAAAAGCTTATATATAATATATGATTTTAAACCATATAAAACAGCAAAAAAGGAGCTTTTGAGAGCTTTTTGACAGCCTATAAAACTAAGCAGTTAAAACTCCAAGCCAATCCAAGTGGATCTTTACTAAAACGTGGATTAATTTCATTTGGTTTATTTAACAGATTAAAACAAACTTCAAATAAACTTAATAAAGCTTCTAACAACTTTCAACAAAGCCGATAAAGCTTTCAAACTGTTTAAGCTGCAAAAGTATATTCAATGAAGAATTTTTATAAAAGTTGGTTTACTTAAATAAAAACAAATAAATGCACTAGATAAATTTTAATAAATCTGGTCTTTCAATGCTTTTCTGTGGTTCTACAGCATTACTTCTTTACTTTACTCAGCTTGCAAAGCTTTTTAAACTTCTAAAGCTTTACTAAACTTCCAAATCCTTACTGACTTTCTAGAGATTTACAGAGCTTCCAAAGGTAACATGAAATCAGTACAGGATAAAGTCACTCGATAAATAAAAGATCAAAGGTTAGAAGGCAGAAGGCTAAATTTGGCTCATCGTAAGAGCAAAAGTTGATCTCATTAACTCTAAGAAAGAAAATACAATATGTTGAAATATTGAACCAAAACAGTGAGATTTTACTTTTTTCCCAATTTTTTTTAAGTAAATGGAAGATTGCCAGCATCCATTTTTCTTGTCTTGGATTCGAGGCAATAATCTATATCGTGACGATACTTCTATTGAGACGACAACGACTCTTTCAGTCGAAACAATAGTCGGAGACCAGTAAAGCGAATATTCTCCGGTTAATTACGCGATGAGAGATTTCTCTCGATTGATTACGCGGCGGAAGAATTGAAAGAAAAGAGCAGAATCTCAAGAAAAATCGATCATACCTGGAATTATAGATTGGTCACGCGATATTATATAAGCTGATTACGATTGTCATGAGTTTGATGGAGCAAAGTAACTGATATTATTTTAAATAATTATGAAAACTTACATTGAAATGACAGAACAAATGAATCGTTATTACCTAATTTTAAAACATAAATTAATAAAATTCTATAACATTAGAACTAAAAACTAAATCCTAAAACGAAATGGAAGAAAAGCTTGTTTGCAACTAAAAAAACTTACGCGCGTTTGCTTGCCCAGTTTCTTGTTTACCTGGACGCCCACACTTAATTTCTGGCCCGTGTGCCGGGAGGTCTGCTTGATCAGAATGCAAATCATCTCCGTTTGCAGATCGGGCATATCCAAGCTATGCTGCAAAGCGTTCTGAGCGAGCACAACATGATAATCAATGCCAGGTTGATTGACAGCGACCGACATAAAAAGTTGACAGCTCTACACAAGTAAGATGAAGTTAAAGAGTGACGAAATTATAGTAGTGACCATGTTTCGCGTATACTGACTTTAAAGAGTTTAATGGCTTCTGGTTGCATGGCTTCTGAATGCAGTGACGACAGCGGAGATGCGATGACATCTTTGGTGTGTAGCAGTATAGGATGCCGCCAGAGTACGCAATCTGGAATTGAGATGAAAGACGAGAGTACAAACAGTTTAAGCACTTCAGCCGCACAGCTTCTCACTTGGATCGCCATCGGTTTCCATGAGTTTCTGTACCAGCTGCTCGTATTGGGTACCAGCATGAGGCCCCCCACCCGAAACCACCGTCAAGTGGTACAGCCAATTATCGCGTTCCTGCTTGCAGGGTAGGATCAAGTAGGTGGGGCCTTGGTGGGCTGGGTAAATGGCTACTGTAAGGCGTGACTGATTTTGCGATGGATCCTCTCGCTCCTCTGAATCCGAATCAGAGACATGTTCGACTTCTTCCACCCGAGCATCACGCATGTTGATTTGACCCAAAGGATTCTGGGAGGATTAGTCAATCAGAATAAATTCTTTCAATCAATGCACATGCATACGGTTTCTCCGGGAGCCTTAAAATAGAGAAACATCTTCCCCAACAGCACACACCAACTTTTCTTGGCATGACCATTTTTGACTTTGGTAACCCAGCCTTGTACGGTGGGCTTCTGGTCATCGCGACTGAGCAACAACTTGGTCGCATTACGACGCTGCACATTCTGTAGCACGCGTATCCAATCATCCATGGTGGCATTTGAGTCTGCAGTGAGATAGTAGACCTTTTTGCCCGTATCGATTTCGAAAGTGGAAGCCCCATCTGCCCGATTGATGCGGCAGACCTCATCGAGTATTATTTGTCCCTGCGGCTTACGATTGATATCGTGCTGACTCTTCCAGTAGTTTAGTGTGCCATTCTTAAGTACGAACCAACGCTTACGCCAGGTCTTCAATTTGCCACCCAACTTGGCCAAGTGACCCATCTGTAAGGTGAAAACGTGAAATTTGAATAAACTTCTTCCAATAAATATCGTAGCATCAATATCACTACTCTCAATACAATCTAGATGCATTCAGCCTCTATTCGCTTATAGGATTGAGTCTTCTTTATTTCACTCGAAGCCTACCTTTTCCAACGATTCGATTTTACGACTGGGTGAGTCCACAAATGATTGCCGCATGAGGAGCGACGGCATAGAGGCATCCATGCAGGTGGTTTCTGAAACGGCATCCGGAGGTATCGCGTAATCGTCCGACAGGCCTGATTCAAATGAAAGATCTGAAATTACTGATCCACAAACGTGGGGAACTCGTAGATGATTGTTGTTTGAGGGGAGTTTGGTGTTGACGTTGTTGTTATTCATGATGATGGTGGTGGTGGAGGTGATGGTGGTGTTAGTATTAATGATGGTGGCGGAGGTAGTTTTTGTGTGATGGTGCGTATGTGGAGCTGATAGTTTATGTGAAAATGTTAGTGTTGGATTAAATAAGACGGAAGGAAATGCAGTGAGGTTGATGGAGAAGAAAGTGGAAAAATTAGTATATCAGTTTTCACCAATTGCTTTCTTAGAAGTGGGTGGTTTCTACGGATGGAGTGGTACGAGTATCGGTGGAGTTGGTACTACTTTCTCTCTCTAGGGAAAAAGTATCAAACGTCATGCAAAATACTTTTAAGTTAAGTTCTGGGATGCTACTTTAAGTAGGAAACTATTGTCAGAACTATAACCAGCAACGTAGGGGCTTTCGGGACCAATAAGTTGACAGGATAATTTATATATTTCTCATACCTCGCGGCTTATTATTCTTGGGACTCTCAGAACCACTTCGCTTTGCTGGACTTAAACTGGAAGAGGTTTTTAGACTCTTCGATGGACTGGACACCGACCCGGAAGTCGACGTATCTGTGTTATCCGTGCTCGTTGAATTGTGGGAATTGTGAGTAAGCAAAACCGCGTGATCTTCACCGTCACTGGAGTCGTCACTCGAATCACCGGTGAAGGGCATTGAACGAATCTGTGAAGCGCGCTGCAAAGAAACAATAGAGTTTTTAAAATGTCAGAGATCTCAATTGGTTTACTTTCTCACCCCTTTTACAGTTGCATAGACGGGCACTGACATATCACAAAAACCACCGCTTGCTGTTTGCTGTGCTCTCGTAGGCGCACCACTTGTAGCACCACCCGTGCGCTCCATGGTGCCACTGGCGCTCTGAGGCCCTGGTGTTGAACGTCCATGTGCGCCGTTGGCCACTGTATTCAATGCGCTCGTACTGCCCTGCGAAGCCGCAGCGCTCGATGATTCTTGCATCACTTGAGGTTGCATCACATGAGGATGACTCTGCTGTTGGACATTCCTAGGACCTTCAGTCCCTCCTCCCCCACCGACAGTGCAAGGCGCTACCAGTCCGTCGTTGGCCACTTGATAAATTTTGGCTTCCCAGCTGGGAAAACGATGCAGAGGCGGTGTAGGTGGACGGGGCACACCTAGTTCGCTGGTGGTCGTCGTAGTGCATGAGTTGCCACCATCCCCGCCACCCCCACCGCTTCCCGGCAACGCCGTACTATTTTTCAACCAGTTTGGTAGCTTTTCACGAGACGGCGTGTAGATTTCCGCGTAGTCGTGACCCGTATCGGTGTCCGAGCTGTCGGGGCGTGTGCTGGACGCATTCTGCGATATAGTGGAGAGCGGCATCAGCGTGAGGCCGTCGACTGCCGCCACTAAGTTGCGTTCCAGCTCGTTCGGCTCCATTGAGAGATTGCGCCGATGCTGGTGGTGCGGATACGAGGAGGTGAGCGGCCGGCTGATAATGTCTTGTGGATCCAGGCTCTCGCTGCGTCGCCGTGCGTCACTGTTGTCGGCAAAGTCTTGCACGTCGAGACTCAAGCTGGTGCGCACTGGATGAGGTCCGACGCTGCTGTGCCGGTTCGACTGGTTGGCGATATGGTTGCGGAGCAGCTCCAACTGCTGGTTGCACTTGAGGTTCTGCTCACGCAACACCTCGTTCTGTTCCTCGAGTTCACGTAGCTTGTTGGTTACCCACTCTTTGATTTTGGCCGCCTTCGCCTCAACCTGACGAGCGTCGTGCAGGCGCAGCTGCCGCTGTTCCTCGACTTGGATTTCGAGCGAGGTTATGGTGTGGTCAGCATCTGGTGACGGAAGACTGGTGGATTGTGGTTGGGTGTTGGTGGTGGCAACAGAAGCAACAGTAGCAATAATCGGTTGTTGTTGCTGATGGGATTGGGGCTTCGGTTGTTGTAGTTGTTGGCCCTGATGGACCGGAGATTTAGTAGCTGATCCTGGTTTCGGCCATTCACTCAGCCTCTGTTCCATAGCACGAACCTGAAAGTAATGGAAAAGATGGGGATGATTACTGGGGAGGCTGATTTTTTAGTTCTTTTTTTAATAAATCACAATTCCTGAACCAAATTGACCAAATTTATACTGCGAAAATTTCAAGAATAAATAAATTTATTTTAAAATCTATTTTGATAAATTAATCTAACCGAGGACACGCCTTCTTTTTATATAACAAATGTGTGCATTTTTAAACATCACAACGCGCCGATTTAGTGACTAACTAGACACCTTCCCGTTCATACTTTTAATCCGTGTTTCTCCATCACCAACAAGCATCTTCTACTCTCGAAAAACTTTGAACACGTAAATCCTCACTCGAAAACGAGATCTAGGAATTTCAAACTTTTGAAAGCTTTTAAAACTTGAAAGTAAAGAGTACGAACTACAGACACGCAGAACGAAGCATCCTGATGGAAGATGATGATGCCGCCTGAGACTTAATTGCAGCAGGGAAGAACATCATGTGAACAAAAACGAAAAAGAGAGGAAGAACCACTACATTGGGAGCCACTGAATATTTGCTCGTGAAACTATGAAACTGAACCGTACCGCTTTCAAAATATTCACCAAAACGCACTTCAACTATAACGCGGACTAAAACTCAGACTTGTTGGAAGTGCAGACGAAACATGAAAACTTAATTCCCTGTGGAAAGAATGGAGTCCCAGGGTGTGCGAGTGTGTGTGCGTTTTTGGGGGAGGGGGTGTGCTGAAGACAACGTTGTAAGCAATATCTGTAAATGAAATTCACTCTAAACACCACAGGATACGCAAGAATATCCTTTAATGCGTTGTCTGTGCACACAACCATCGTTCGACTAAGCTGCCAAAATTTATTTATGAGCTGATTTCACGAAGTGCGGGTGAGGCGGAGAGTGTGTAAGGAGCGGCGAGTGTTAATTAAGAATTAGAATAGGAATTCTCTTTAATGAAACGTGTGTGTTGCTCTCCTCTTCTTATTCATTATCAGATTTATAAACTCGCTGACGACATAGCAAGCGTAAAAGCATAAAGTGTAAAATTCAATTAAAAGCCCGGAGGTTTTCTGTAAGGATAGAAAGCGATATGAAGTCGTAAGGTATGAAAGGATTGAAAATAATCATTCGATTGAAGCAACGGAATCTTAAACGCTTTTACAATATTTCTATTTTTCTTTCTATAAATCCTTTGAAATCACGGAAATTGGAAATAAATCGCCAGCATTAAAATCAGCTAGTAAAAAAGTCAGTTTAAAATTATACGCGTACTAAACACATCCTTGCATTACTATTGAAGTCTCTAAAGATCTGATTTTATAGACCATTAATTCAGCCTTGCAAAAGTTTCGCCTCGTACGAAGAGAACTTTATCCTTTGCCAAGTGTTAGAAACTTTCTAAGAAACATTATTTGTAGGCGGAAGTATAAATGGCTTTGGAGGAGTTAAAACTTCTTCGCGGATAAATTTATATTTGCACCTTTTCGTGCAGTCGTGGCGCGACTGCCTGCACATTTATTTGCTCGCATATAATTATAGCAAGCAAGTTGGGGAATAACTCGCAAAAACACACGATTTCTCAACGTCTGACGTCTGACGCCTGTCAACCGGAAGCGAGAAAGGATTTCTTTATATATTTTTATGTAACAAACAAACATCGCGTTGAGATGAATGGACTTTTGTCGCCACTTAGACGACGACAAACATCGCGTCGCTTATTGTAGGATTTTGTATTGCATACTTTTAGTTACAGTTTATTACAGTTTATTTTTGCAAGAATTTTTATTCGTAATGGATTTCTTCCCGAATTTTTCCTATTGAATATTTCCTTCTTTCCTTTTACTTACCGAATTTATTGGTAAGAAGGATTTTCGATTTGCGTGGCAGGAGGAATAAAAGGGATAAATTGAATTTGCGTTTGGAATTCTATTTTATGCAAAGAAAACGTGAGTACGAATTTCGCTTTGCAAATAAATTAATTTGATAGGATGAAGATTTTGGCACTGAAATAAAATATCTTGGCTTCAAATTCTCAAGGAGACATTTTAGAGTTATTAAGCAAAAGAAGAGGCATTTTAGGGCGTGGCTACAGTCTAAAAAGATCCTTTTTAGGATATTTTTTCTTATATTTTATATATTTTTTATTTTTTTTTTCTTTTTTCTTTTATTTTTTTTCTTATATTTTATATATATATTTTCTTTAGAAGCTAAGTATTTTCAAAATTCCTTATATTATATTCTATTTACACCTCCTGCGTAAATTCTTTTTAAATTCTGAGCGCCACGTAGATATTTTAAACTCAGTTCCCCATGATGCACATTAAACACTTTGCATTTGAATATTTTCAGCATCCTTCCTCTTCAAAGCTCTGATATCAGGATCAGACGACACAGCAGGATATTTAATGTGGAGTGCAGTAAAACTTTCAGCTGGGACCAGTGCGTGGTAGCGGGGGAAGGGCGGAAGAGAGGAACTCCTCTGAACACTGAGCCAACAAGCTGGAGAAAAACTCACACCTTGCTACACACACAAGTTTTCAGAGCTGATAACATTATTTGTGTTTTTAGCTTCAAATATTTTAGCACTGAGTGCTAGAAAACTTGGGGATGATAAGAAGATTTGCCAGACAATTTTTCGTAGCTTCTCTTGTATTATCAAGTAGCTGGGAAAAACCTTAAAAAATTGAAATATATTTTATTTGATATTGATTTATATGGATTTTACAATATCTGAAAACACACAAAAGATTTTTGTAATCAGTGGAACTATTAGTAAAAATTATTATTTCTTCTATTTTAATATGAATTTATTATTCGAAATTATCTCATGAATGCAAATATTATATAATTAGTTACATAAACTCCTACTTGTCCAATATTCGACGCGAAAATATTACTTTCCATCAAGACGAGAAGCGAGATCGAGACGAAGATGAGATTTTTGAGGCGAAAGCTGAGATCCCGACTTCCTTCTACAGCAGAGACGAGAGCTGAAATCTAGAGTAGCTTTTTAGTCGAGATGAGAACACAGATACCGAGGCAATAATTCCAAGTCAAGACGAGAATTGAAATCAACACAGCTTTCCCTAGTTTGAGATCTCCCAATTCTCGGAAATCTCCCAATCTCGAAAAAACCAATAAAAACGGTAGAAAATATAAGATATAAAATACAGGATTACAGAGTCTTTATTGAAAGTTACATCTTATAATTGAAAGAATGTTGCTCTCGGAAAATTTCAAGTTCCTTTTTCAAAAGTTGATTCGATTATAAAAATATATATGAATATTTCGCATACTTCTTAAAATTCTCTCCTTATTTCCCTGCCATCGCTATTCTCATTTTGTACATAATTTTTCTTCAACTTGCGTGCACCTTTTTCTTTTTCATAACAACACCTCGAAAAAGTTTCGCGATTGTTTCGTGTGTCCTTTAATTACGCTTGAATAGACGCACTTTTGGTCTGCATAACTTGGATTTAATTTTTTTAGTCTCTTGTAATTTCTCTCATATACAAGACTTTCTTGTGATGGCCATCACAGACCAAGTTGACAATTGAGTGCAGAAAAAAGATGCAAGAAAGGATGGTGCAGTCGCGGATACTCCCGGTTGTCTCACCCGAAGGTTGACAAACTTTTAAGTACAAACATTAAAATGGAAAAGCGCGAAGAGAACAGTTAAAATCACAGGACGTGCAAAGAAACTGTGAAGCAACTTTTTTGCCTTTTATGGACGTCAACAGGGTTTTAAGATCGTTGCATGGGTGTCACCGAGACGAGGTGCGACAGGAGTTTCTTCTTCACTTCTCCATATGAAAGGAGGGCCCTTTCTTCTTGTAATCTTATAAAATTGTGATTTGCTTCTTTATTCTCTTATATTTTCATACTATATACAGTCTCTCAGAAGCTGTCAAAATGGGTGGAGGGTTGAAATTGTTTCATTCTTAGTTTGCCAATATGAAAAGCGTAAAGAATGTCAGATAAAAAATGCTAAAAAATGGCAAGAACCATCCGAGTTTTATGTTGAAACATTATGTAGAAAGTAGAGAATTTTTTCCCCGAACGTCACTCAACAAGGAAGACAGCTACAACAAAAAACAACAGCAACAACATAGGAAAATATTGTTGCAGTGTGGACTGAGTGGGTTCAGAACATGTTTGAGTTTAAAATTGGAGAAACTTTTGCTGCTTGTCGTTGATAATATTGACATTTTATTAACTGAAAACAGACGCTGTGTTTGTTGACTTTTTTCTTGTTTTTTCACAGAGAAAACAAGAAAATTATTGTATATATTCGTGCTGAGAGTTGAGCGCACTATACAGATTATTGTTTTTCGATTCTCGTATTTCGATTCCTATTATCGATACCATTTGACCGCGACAATCACCTTAAATTGGAGACAAGAAGAAGAAGAAGAAGAAGTGCTCGATCTCTATTTCTACTTCTGTATTCACTCAACTGGAAAAGGGTGCCTCGATCTCGATTTTCGTCTGGTTTAAAAAGCCATGTCGGTCTCATCGTTTAGCTTGCGTTTGAAGCAGACAGTGAGAATTTCTCGTGAGAATTTCTCGGAGCGAGAATTTTATGTAGTATAAAATACCTGGAAGTAGTTGGAAATCAACACAAAATTCGATTCCCTACTGTAGTTTGAGTTTATAAACTACATCAGATCTAAATTTTAGTTCATCTTAATTCTTGCTTTCTGCTTATAACATTTGAAGCTTTATTTTGATTTTTTTTTCTATTATATTCCTTGCTGTAGCATCTAAATGAATGCAGCTTCAAAACACATTTAAAAATACATTTTACAACCGCACTTTTCCATTTGCTTTGTTGGTTTATTTCCGCCATTATTTTGTATTTATGGTTGCCACTCTTTGGCAATCACTGAAGCATCCTTGTCTGGGAGACGACGTGTCTTTTAATTTTTTTATTATTATCATTATTTTTTGTCATGTTTTATAATTCAGCATCATGATTCCAAGCGAGCAGCAGTGGGTGTGGTGTTGACAACGTCAGGAAGGCTTACGATGTCAGGTCTGTTGATATGTTCTTTGTATGTTGAGTACTTGCGTTCAAGTATTTTTCATTAAGTACCTCTTGAGTGTGTGTGTGTGTGTGTGTGTGTGTATGTGGGAGTGTGTGTGTAAGGTGCTAATAAATGTCGCTTTAAGGTATAAAAGCCGGTAGGCAGACAGTTTAAATCGTATCAAGATTTTCACGGATGATATTTCTGAGTTTATTAAATTTATATATTAAACAATTTAGATTTTTTGAATAAATTACACTGATATTATTCTATTGTCTATAGTCTAGATAGTCGAATAGGACTGAAATATAGACGGTTTAGCTTTGGCGCATTTTGGTCCTCATTGTATTTCAATCAAAATATTATCGTCGCGACGGAAGAAGTCTGCTTAGATGTATAATTTCAAGTTGTAGCCTTATTATTATAGAATATAGGATCATTTAAAAGTAGAAATACTTTAAATACTTTAAATGAACTCTACGTTTTAAATCATATTTGTTTAATTCCTTATTTTATTTGAAAAAGATTTGTGTCATAAAATTTATGATACTTCAACTAAACGTAAAAATCGCAATAAAAATGTATTTTGAACACATTAAAAATGTGTTTTGATTATTTTTTATCTATAGGAAAGCAATAACTGTCTCTTACATATCTGCGGAATATATAAATTCTTAGAATTCTATCGCTCAAATATTCCCCTTGTTTTTTCAAAGTTCTATATATGGCTTCTTTGCGGCTGTGCAGTCAAAAGGAGTCAAGAGAGCCAAGAAAGTTAATGCTTTTGAGTGTAAAAAGCGAAGTGAAGATTATAGCACAAAAAATATACCCAAATACCTACAGGAAGTTGGTCGATACCAATGACTAACGATGACAATTTTCAGTTTACCAAACACGAAGACGACGACTTTCCCAAAAAATAAGGGGGAAAACAGCTAAAAATTGCAAGACAGAAAACAAGAAAAAGTTTAGAAACCGAAAATAAAAATTACTCCGTCTTACTCGGTTCCGTATGTGTATGAGGGTCTCCAACAATAGCACTTCAGCCCCCCACAAGAGCGAAAGAAATGAATGGAGAACGCGTGCCATTAAGTAGGAAGAAAAAACAAGACAAATTTAGACAAAGCAGAGCTCAGCAAATGAAAAAGGGGAGCCATAAATAATGAGCTGAATATAATACATAACCGCAGCAGGGTGAGAGGGGTGAGGGCCGCAGAAGGGCTACTGAAATATTGTGCTCACTTACGAATTGTTAAGTCAAATCCTTCAGGTTGAGCTTGAAACAGAAGTCGAGACTTTGAAAGACTGTTCGTAAATTCTAATTATCGAAAGTGGAAGATTCGATTCCCTCAAGAGGGGACAACAAAACCATTTTCGGCATTCTTTCAAGTGGAAAAACTGAATTCGGCTGCAAATGATGACAAAGAATTACTGTATGACGGAATAAATTCAATAGAATGTAACGCATGAAATAATCAAGTAATCAATACATCAACAACCAATAATTGCATTTGTCAATAATAGCGTTTGGAAAAAATATCAATCAATTGATCAGGAATCATCAACCGATCGGGAACAGAATAACAGGAATTGTATTTAATTTCAGTACAATAGGAGTTTATAGACCAAGTCACTTTAAGTTTTTTTTAGACATGGTTAGACAGTCTAGAAGCTATAATATCGCTAAGCTTTAATAATGTTAGTTGATATCATGTGAACTACAAATATATCGTGATACCGGGAACATTCGAATTTTCTCTTCAATAATGATTGTGATATATGGAATTATTGAGCACGGGTTTTAATATATGAAAGGGTTTTGAGATTTTTGTTATGTTTCGTCCAAAGTTTTGCTAGTTTATGAGATACCACCACGTTTTAAAATAATGGAGTTCTTCATAATTTGCCCTAATATAATGAATGGCTTGCGTAGCGAAAGAACGGAGTAAAAATTTACTCTCCAACACTGAAACTGTAAAACCCTCAATTATTCTAAAATATATACTTACATTTTGAAGAGGTTATCATCAGTTTTTTGTTACAATAGCATTGTGGATCACTGCGTCGTATTTTAAAGTACAAAATTCAACAACAAGTTATTATAGTTTCAAGTATTTCTCACAAGTTTTTATAATTTCAAGGTACTTCAGTACTATTTCAATTTTAAAATGTTTGATACGAGTCACGTGAAACTTTAATTTTATCCTTATTATTTTTAAACTGAAAAACACACTTCAATTATTTTCTCATCTAAGTTGTTATAAAACATTCCTCATCCTGGAATTTCTCATTCTCCGTACCATATGGTACGTAGGGACACCTTAAATACTAATGCATTTACAAACAATTTCCGTATTACATGTTTTTCATTTTCAATTTTGAAAATTCTGATTCAATGATTCATGAATGATAATAATATGAATGATAATAATAAATTTATTTCCCGTAAAATAAAGAATTCCTATCAATAAATTCTTAAAAATTAAAAAATAAACTGAAAAAAGTAAACAGTTAATATGTTGAGGTTAGATAATGGGAATAAATTTTATATAACACCCTACATCAGCCCTGTTTCATTCTGCAAAAATTATGGTTCAATTGTTATTTTTTAACCCCTAAAATAGAATAAAAGCACGAGCACACAACCAGAGAAACAAAATTAAGGGATGCTTGTTGTTAACGTATAAAAATCAGCGCAAAATCTGATGACTTGCAGACCAAACAATGAGTGGACAAGAACAGGACATGGAGATTCCAATTAGATCAGGTTGGTGGGAAAGGAATCAAGGAAGGAAGGAAGGAAGGAAAACATCTAAGACTGACTAACTGAACGAAAACAGGATCTACACTTCCAAATGCACACGCTGAATAGAAACCTGATCATTATAACGCTCACATGTAATGTAAATTCATTTCTAAATGAGGTTAAGGGTAGTTTTTGGGAAATAATGTCGTACATATAAATACATTAATACTACATATACGAATTAATGTCTTATGTGCGAAATATATAAGTTGGATTTTCGCATATGACTGCGTAAGTTCTGCGTGTGATTTTATAGGATTGCGATTTCACACTTCTATTTATCTTATAGGGTTACAAGTTCTCACTTTATGACAAAGCAAAACGACGCAAAAGGCTGTCGCAAACAGCAGAGTTGCAGCTGTTATTCGGACTGCAAGAATAAAATAAGAGAAACAAATCGTGTGATATGATATGCAGTCGAAACAGAATGCAATCGGTGTGATTTTGTGGGGTGATACTTAATATTTTCGGAATCGAGGAAACAGCTTTTGAATTGCCAAAGGCGTAAATATCGATAATATTCTTTATTATTCATACAAAGAACAGGCAAAATAAATAATAAACCGTATTAATGCAGTGGAACTTAACATGCATGAATATTTTTTCATTAAAAGGAATGCAATTCAATAATTCAACGCAGCACCGACACCAATTTTGTCCATTTTACTGAGGGTATTCGTGAATTTTTTCAAATGACACATTCATACCCAAGGCGGGATTCGAACCCGTGACTTCTGGAGTTTATATATGTACAGAGTGCTACTCCCTGTGCCACGAAGATCGGCAATAGAAAATATATCGAATTAATAAAGGGAGAAGGAAACGAAACGTAATGACTTATTTTAATATAAACATAAAATCATTAATTTAAAGAAGGTGCGAGAGATATTTCAAAATAACGACCACACATACAGAACTATAATATTTAAGAGAGAACAATTAGAATTAGAATAACATTTATTAGAGAGAAGAATTACCAAAAATTCAATAATAAAACAAAGAAATGCTTTTCAGAAGTTACACTGAGATATTTGACGATATTGTGCCACTTTTAACATTCAGAATGAAAAGACTAAACAAGGAATTAAACAAATTAGAAGATAATTAAGTTAATTTGAAAGATTTCTTTGAAAGATTTTGTTTCAACTTTTTTAAAGTGGCCAGTCATCAAACCGCAAACAAACAGGAATCGTAATAATTCATAGAAAAAGGAAATACGAAATTAGAATCGGATTAAATAATTGCAATCCGTAATCAGAGATTCAGCAAAGTAGTGAGAGTAGATATAGTAAAATGATTAAATTGATTAATATTTAAATAAATTCAAACAACTAATAATGAAAATCATTAAATGAAAATAATAATTAAATACAAATCAAAAATTAAATGAAAGATTAAATAACCAATTAAGTTTTTTTATTGTTTTAAATGAAAACTTCTAAACAAATAAATGGAGCAAAACCATTAAACCAGCAATCCTTCCACTTAATAGTTAGGAATTTCCACAAAAAAGAGAGAATATTCTGATAGAATAATCAGTGCTTTGAGAGGTAAATTTTCAGTGTGATGATTTCTAAACTTAAAAGCACAGAATTCAATTTTACACTTATTGAATTACAAGATCTTTTATTTACGGTATTCAATGATTTTGAACACTTTTCCGCACGATTTGCACGAGCTGTTTTTAATTGTTTTAAAAGAATGTTCAAGTCTTTAATTTCCGTTTATGAATTATTTGTTTCCTCTTTTAAAATCCGCAAAAAAAACTAATATTAGAATCTTTAGATTTCATTTATTTATATTTGCTTTATAATTTATTTTCTTTTTTATTAATTTCAAAAAAATTCCCAAACATCTGAATTTTCTTTCCACTAATTATCAGCCGTTAGAATTTTTCACAAACGCACACTTAGAGCTCCGCGCAAGAACTGAAGTATTGTTGGAAAAGCATTTATTGCGCTCACCCGATTTTCCACTGCTTAGGCAGACAAAGCCATGTAAGCAACAACTACAACAAGCAAGATGGTACGCATACACAGACAAGTAGTGTAGAAGCATCGCACACACCAAGCAGAATTTCCCAAAGAGAGGGAAGTTTTCTGTGCCGCAAACTCCCAATTGGCAATAAAAATATGAGTAAGGAAATAAAGGTGGTGCTGGAGAGGAAGAGTTGGAGAGCAGCAGGAACAGAAGTATATTTCTGACAGCGATACACTCGAATTCCTACGGGAATATTTCTGCTGTTACGATTTTACGAATGTATTTAAAAATAAAAACTAAGTTAAACAAAGAAATTAAGATTGCACTGACCTTGAGCTACGTGTTGGGTAAAAGAGTTAATCTTGACCTTTAATCGGTGAATTTATATTGAATTTCTTTCGTGAGTTACATGGGAGCAACGACCTCGGACTGTATGAGGTCATTGACTTCGGCCCTACGAGGTCAATGTACTTCAGCTGTATGAGATGGGCGACCTCAGCCTATACGAGTATTACGTCAACGACCACGTTCTACAAGGGTCAATGAGATCAATGGCCTCTGTCTACATAAGGTCTACATAACGGCTATATCAGCTTTATGATCTCAGAGTGTACCACCTTGATGACCTCAACATAAGATCAATGGTCCCAGCCTATGAAGCCAGACTGTATGAGCCTGACGGAATGACCTCAGACAAAGCTAGGCTTACACCTTAGGCAATATGAGATCCATTATCTCAGGATGTATGACCTCAGGCCTTCCGAGCTCGATTACCTCTGGCTATATGACAGCAAGGACCTCGGGCTATACATATGATAACACTGTCCTTCAGATAGACGACTATATGAGGCCAATGAGCCCCGGTTAGATATGGACAGTAACTTCAGGCTGTATAAAGTCAGTGATCCCGCTGAGTTCACTCACACTATATAGGAGTCTTGTATGACCTTAGGGTCATATAAAGGCAATGGGGCTGTAAGGTGTTATAATTTTGGCAGACCTCATAAAGTTTGATTTTAGACAAACCGGTTTTGGCGATGAGGCGCATCTTCATTGTCTCTATAAATAATTCTGACTGACAATATAAATAATTTTTTTAAAATAATTTTTAACCTATCTCTTGAGTTTTAAGAAATAATTTTAAATTCCTTACATTGACCGATCCAACAAAAATTTAATAATTACCGGCAACTTAAAAAAAATTTATTTTTATTAAATCTTAAATCTTAATCATTGATAATTAAAATTTATTAATGCTCTTTCGAATAAAATCGAAATTATTTTTTACTTAAATTTATATTCTAAAATAAATTTATATAATTAAAATTTATTTATGGGCTTTCGAATAAAATCGAAACTTTTTATTACTTGGTGATTTTTTTCTGTATTTCTCCCGCCGTAGAGTGTAAAAGTTCTGCGATAAAATAAATTTATACAATATTATAAAATAAATTTAAATAATTAAAATTTATTAATGCACTTTCGAATAAAATCGAAACTATTTATTACTTGGTGATTTTTTTCTATATTCCTCCCGCCGTAGAGTGGAAAAGTTCTGCGATAAAATAAAAACAAGGCATCAGATCAGAAAGCAACCCCTCGTAATCCCACTCGAATGCAGGCAAAACAAAAAATCTTGGCTGCCTTCCAGTCTGCAGCGAAGTCTGTCCGGCTGTCTGATTGTCTGGCTAACGACTTCTGCTGGTGCGCCGGCGAAAATGTGACGCTCAAACTTTTCTTAAGAGTCGCGACTTGTGATGATTTTACTCGTAGTTCTTATTTTGAGCAGAAATTGAACTCAACACTAGCTTTTACTTCTGATGTGCTTTAAAATGTGATGCCAAATAATTTAGAATAAATTAAAAATAATAATTTAGGAATAGTTAGTTGGAAAAATTCTGATCTTTAACCGTGACGTGTGCGGTTTTTTCAACTTGGCGTGCGAATGATTAACGTGGCTGCCGCTGTTCCTGACAGATACTTGTAATCCGGAGCGAAACAAGGACCCTGCAGGCAAACACGCACACACTCACATGCAAGCACACGTGAATATGCGATCCTTGTATGCTCGCAATCAGACGATTAAAATTTGTTGTTGTTAAATTTATGATGCATGACACTAAGCGGCCACAAAAGGAAGAGCGAAAATAACTCTTTTCACGTCTAGCATGATGTGACAGAAAGGTACAAAATTATTCGATGCTATTTTATTCAACATTTTTTGTAGAAATTTGTTAGAAATTTGTTAGAGTTTTCATTGTTTATAACTCTAGTTTTCATTTACATTCATTAATGTTTAAGTTGCAATAATAAAAAAAACTTATTATGATAACGCAAATTTTCTACAATATTCTTTCGTAACGAAGTTGAGTTAAATTTAATATTATAGCGAAAATTCTTATTACAGCAAAAGGTCAGTGTTGTTTACTTATTTTCCATATAGCTTTGCTATTTTTAATATATATTTTTAAGTTCTTTAGTTACTGAATTTCTCATTTCTTTCTATTTTTTTCATTAAGAAAAAACTTAAAAGAAGCGCGATATCGTGGAAGACGCACGCTGTGCCTCTGATGACGGATGCACGCATCATTAAATCAACTAGTGGGATGGTGGAAGCGGGGCTGGGGGAGGCGTGATGATGGAATGGAGCCGAAGTATGAATGCAAAGGAAGTACAGTGAAATCTTTTGAGTTGTTGGTACATTATAAGCCAAGCCAATTTTTCAACAGACTTCACATTTCTAATTTCTCTCAAGATTTCAATTTTCTTTTAGTTTTCTTTTTTTACAGAACTATTTTGATTTCCAATTTTAGCGGTTCTTTGTTCAGTCTGTTGATTGAATGTTGGGTGTCTTTCTTGTTGGTCAGCGCACAAAATACACCCACTTTGAACGAAGAGAATCAAGTGAAATGATTGAGACTTTGAGTGGCGTATAGAGTTGAAATGACTTGATCTGATGATTCAAAGCCATCAGAATTTTGCTTTATGAATGGAAATCAAATTAAAAAGGAAATGAAACAAAGAAATCGAAAAACTGCAAATTGAAAAGCTAAACTCAAAGGAATTTTAATTAACTTCTCTTTCCTCTCTTAAGGAATAATAAGATTAATTGTTTCAGAGAATATCCAATCATTTTTCTCCATTTTCCCATTCAAGTCTTTTGAGCGAAAGAAAATATGAACCTATTATTCTGAGAGTGATTCTTTGTGTTTAATAAAAATGAAAGGATGGAGAAGTGAAAGCTCGGTCATAACTTGACCGAGAAAATAACATTAAGTGAAAAAGTTTACCTTGATTTCATAATAATTCAAAACAATGTTGCAAAAACAATATAACAACATTTTTACATAATATAACGTAATTTAACAAAGATAATGTTACACGTTCTGTGCACCTAATGTCACTTTCCTCCTTTATTATATATCGTTGCTTTCACTGAAGTTCTTCCCTTTCATCGAAACTATAATTAGATTTGGAATTTCGAGTTTAGTTTTCGGTTTTAATTTTCATTCGCCACAGTTGGCGGCTATACGTCGTAAGATACGCAGTTTTGTCACTTCAAAGGGAAGTCTTCCCTAATTTGTTTGAGATATTAAGTGAACGCAAGCCAGAGGCGGATTAAGCAAGTTGTATGCCCTTGCTAGAAGACGTTGTGGGCCTATAAAACGACGAATTTACAAAAAAATGGTATGAGGGAATTACAACTTAACCGCACACACTCAAATATTAAACTTTTAGTAAGTTACACGTGTTCTGTATATTACAGTAAGTCATTCTGTATATTAAAAAATTGTAGAGGATTGTGTGCGCGTTTTTTTAGTTATAGGAAAAGATACGCAAACTACTATAGCTTGTAAAATACCTTTGAAAGTTATTGATAGCTTTGAGCCGGGAATCTAACAGCAGGACTATAGATTTGGAGATATTTCTTAATGGATATAGGGAAGTTTTGAATAAATTTTGTGCACTGAATCCAAAAATGTTAATAATTAATGCCAGAGGGCGTCGGGATTTCAAGACATTCGAGGTCGAAATTCCGACATTGTCATTTTCTTTGAATTTTTTTTTAATACACCTTAATACTCAATTTCTCTTTTATTTTCTTCTTACTTTCTCTTCTTTGTTAGGGCTTTCGTCAAATAGCCGGCGCCCTTGCCTACTCGCACCCCTGGCAGCCGCCAAATACGCCAAATCCGCCACCGACCAACGCTGTTAACAGCAGGACAAGAATTTCCCAGAATTCATTTATTCCCAATTGTCGTTTGATGATAGAGGAATTAATTTTCCTTACAGATGGGAATGCTCAAAGAGCTCTTTATTTAATTCAAATTAAATCACATTCATTAATATAAAGGTTTTTATTTCTACTTCTGTTTAAATTGGATTTCTGAAAGACAAGGAAACTGTATTTGCTTGAAAAATCACATTCAAAAACCCTATCTTTTTGGTCTAAAATTTAAGAATAAATTTTAATAAATTGGTGATAGATTTTGGTGGGTTTTGGATTGGTGGTTCCTTTCGTTTTTCAAAATTAAGGGACTCATCATTGATTAAGTAGAAAGCAACAAGATTTCTACAGCACATACAGCAACTCATTCAATATACAACGATTAATTTTTCTTGTTATAAATCAATGAACTCGAATGACCTCATTTTCATTTTCTTACCAAAAAGGGAAAATAAGCAAGCCTGAAAATATGCAAGAGAGAACAAGTAGGGACTTTTTTCCTTTCTCTCCTTTATTGTGTAACTTAATATTTATTTGTTCATTATGTTTTTCTACAATTTTACCCACCTTCTTGCGATAGTTTTCCATTCATACAATTTTTTTATCAGCAGCAATAGCAGAAAATGTAAAGGCAATCAATTGCGAGTGAGAGCGTGAGCGCAGAAATACGAAGAGAGCAAGTAACACAGTAAATAATTTAACACATGTTCAGTCATTTTAAATGTCTTGAATTCATTTCTGCGCAATTAAAATGATGGTGATTAAAATGAGGTAGTTAAAATTCTAAGATTACAATCGTAAATCGCAATATTTCTTCTTTAACACAAATAAGTTATTCGTTGTAGAGTTGAGCTTATAATAAACAATAAAGAACAGCAAAGGACAGTTTTTGGGTTGGCAACACTGAACTGAGTTCGTTGATTTATACTGTAGTGAACTTTTTGGCGTTTATGAAATTTTAATTGGTTTTCTTTGTTATTTTGAACTTTTTAACTTTCTTTCGTTTCGTTTATCATCAAGATAGAATTATTTGCAGTGTAGCATATCTTTGAGCTGGCAATACTGAACCGGGTTCGTTGATTTATATTGTAGTCGAATTATTGGCTTTTTTATTTATACTTTCAACTTTTCATTTAATTTATTTCTTTCGAATTATTTCGTATATCGGTGTATTTTATGTTAGCAGTAATTTCTCACTTTCTCACTGTTTACTTGTTCCCAAAAATCTCTGAACTGTCTAATTTTGTAACCTCAGCTGTCATGTCAGCTGTCAAGGACATTTTTTGACAGTTCGTTGATTTCTCCTCGTAACTTTTCCACACGCTCCAAAACACAATCGGCCATAATCGTAGTAGAATCAGCCAGAATTTCAGGCATGCGCAGTATGTGGAACTTAATTTTTTCCATAGAAAAAAACTTCCAAATTTATTCGCAGCATAAAAAATTATTTCTTTGTATCAATTAATTTAATTTTAACACTTTTGCTTATTTTTCGAGGAACTTAAGAATTCGTTGTTAAGTAAAGATTTTTCGGCCGCCTAGAAGCAGGCAGCATTTTTCGATTGCAAGAACTTAATGAAAAAGTTATCAATATTAATAATTCACTAATAATAGCTATTTTTTGCTTATTTGTCGCTTGCTAAAATTTTTTCTATGTTCAACACTTATTATTGTAAAGTTTTTCGAGAAATTATTTTGTACAAAATGCTGTAGAAACTTTGGGAAACTAAAACTCTTTCTAATAAATAAAAAACGCGTCGCGTCGTTGTTAATATTCTTCTCCTTCTACTTTTCTGTCTACTTTTGGTTACGTTGATATTTGTTCCACGCTATTTCCAGATGTAAAAGTTCAACTTTGACACAACGACAATCGCACACACACAGGAACAGAGAGCCACAAATATAGAGAGGGAGAGCCGAAAGGGTACAAATGTCCCTCTCTGAGAGGAATTCAGAGAGTCTTCTGAGGGTTGGCGATGGAAACTCCAGCAATACTTGTGATATAATTATTAAACTTCCTTAAAGAAATATTGTCAAACTTATTGCATTATAAGTGAATAATAAGTAATTTACAAATGTCTTCTCTGAATGAAAAACTCTTCGCAAAACTATTGACGAAAATAACGTTTAAGGGTTACATTTACGTCACTAGCCCTCGCAAACGTGCGTGGCTGTGTTGTGTTTGGATGTTTGGTTTAGTGAGCGTTGTGTATACAAAGCCGGACCCAAAACAATCAACCCTCTTTTCAAGCAACATTTTTATTTGAATGAATTCTTCATGTTCTACCGATAAGGGTGGGTTTTTTGTGGATGGTAGTGTTTCTGAGCTGTCAGTTGGCCGGTATTGCCAGCAGCACTGTTTGAGTTGCGCTGGACAAGGAAGAGTTTGGGAAATTTTCTGGGAATTTTTGACTGTCAATGAAGAGCATTCAGAAGTGTTGCCAAATGAAAAACTTGAGTGCAAAAATGGTATTATTAAAATTTAAAAACTATAAATAAAAGAATAAAATTAAATTTCATAACACTTTCCGAAAAGTAGACGTGGTTATCAACCAATTTCGCCTATTCTCAATCGTAAACTGGTGTACTAAAGAAGGAATATTCGAGTTTTTAAAATTGTCCTTAAGGAATGAGAGTTTTCATAAAAATTTTTAATTCACGCGAGATGTTTCAGAAATTTTTATTTCAGTTATTTTACACGAGATTTCCTAATTACTGTGTGACCTTTTATTTACTGTGCGATATTCTCGTAAAATGTACAAAATCCCACGTAAGAAAGATATTTTAACTGATTTGAGATGTTTTAATGAGAAAGTCCCGCGTGGGATTTTATAATTACCAACTGGAGAGAATGAAAATTTTCCGTTCACTTTTACTGAATTGTTTTTATGAATGAAAACTGAAAAAAAATTATATTATTTAGACTTTTTAATTTTTAAATATTCTTCCTTTCCGTGATTTCGGTCGAATTATTGGTCAATTTTATATGAATTTATGTAATAAATGCACTGAAATTTTAAACATTTTAATTTTTCGTTGATGTATAACATTTGCTAAGTTTAAAAATTTGAAAAAAAAATTCAATCTATTTAGTAATAAATAAATTAAATAGCCAAAACTAGTAATAAATGAATGAAATAGCCGAAACTAATAATAAATAAATGACTAACACTAGAAAATCTCAACTTGCTTGACCGACACTAAAGAATCTCAACTTGCGTCAATTTTTTAACTCAATTCATTAGTGAAATCGCAGCATATTCAAAGAATTCACTCTACGCAAAAAACACTCTCATCAGGGATGCTGCTAAATCCGAAGAGGACAAATTCAATTTGTGCCGCGTAACAATGTTATTTAAATTCCTGTTGTATGTATTACCCCGTCGCCTGTTCCCTGCAGCGGTTTCACCCTCCCGACAGCGGCTGGAATTATTAAAATACCCCTAAGGGTTGCTAATACAACGCAGCCGACGATGATGTTGATGATTCATTGCACAAGATATCAGCATCGTGCAAGAAGCGGCATTCGGAAGGTGGTTTCGAATAAAAGCCGCTTGTTACGTTAAAATCCCGCAACATCCACCCAGAACACGCTCTCTCAACTTTAAGCCAAAAGCAATAGGAACAACAACAACGAAACCACAACCCAAGCTTGTTAAGCCTCCGGCTACCATACTCGTATTTTGTCCTCCCTCTAATCCATCATGGCATGGCGGACATCATACAGTCTTTTCTGCTTACATCCTGTGTTAAGAAAGCGAGGTGGGCAGGAAGCTGGATGGGGTTCTCAAGGATTTGTAATCCCTTATTCTTCCTATTGGCCCTGTTTTCGTTGTTGTTGTTGTTGTTGTTGTTGTTACCACCTTAGTTGTTATTAGACTTTTGCAATGAGAGAAATAAATCCGATTGGAATTGAGGAAATCTATAGTTGCATTCCTGTCTTTATAAGGATTTTGGCCAATGATGTTGTTGTCACCACTACTGTTGTTGTTGTTGTTGTTTTCATTTTAACCAAAAGCCTTCTTCTCAGTCATACAAAATCCGCATCCCTTATTTTTACAATGCGCGGCGCCGTTAAAGGCAGAAATCGGGGTGGCGAAAACCATCTTTTCTTAAAAAAGCAGACCTTTTCGCCCTTCTGTCCTCACAGAAGCTTCATAAACTCGGTCTCACAACATATACACGTGTATCTATGTAGGTTTTCTCAAATTTCTAGCTTCCCCCCCCACCAAATTCGTTAATTCCCTCCTAAATGCGTACACACGTGCTGCAAATTGTTTGCGCACTCATCTGTAGTGATTCATTGCGATTCCTTCACTTCACTGCGGTCTAATAGACTTTTACCGATTTGAAAATCTCTACACTACGCATTACTTGCATAATCTACGGTGCGTTGCAGGGTGACTTACCTTGTCCTCAGCTTCTTCGGCACGTCCTTCCGCTTCGACCACCCGCTGTTCCAACTCGGAGAGCTGTAATGAGAAGCAAATGATGTGGAAGAGATAAGCATTTGGAGGTAAGGTTAGGTTAGGTTTGGTTATTAAATAGAATCGACTGTGTGATGATTGGTGTTCTGGTGTTTCTGAATGTGAGGATTTTTTAATGGCGTTGAAGCGCAGGATCTGCGTACTCAATACGGGTCTACCAGACTGGACATTGCAAAGGGTTAAGTTTTGCGGATTTCTAAGGCAAGGTACAAAAATCTAAGGTAACCCATCATTATTTTGGGAATTTTTTTCAACTATTTCAATTTCAATCATTTAAATACATGAATTATTCATTTTAAAATACAAAAGTTAGCAGTAAAGTATTTCATCACATAAAAGTATTCAAATATCTTCTAACTCAAAATGTTATTTCGTATTGGAAATGAAAAGTTTGTCAGGTTTTAAATATGCCTTAAAATACCCGTCATATCAGCTCGTACACAAACCGTATTAGTCGCGACAGCAATCTCTATTTTACTCTCTAACCGGTAACACAACCATCAACGTGTAGCAAAATTACTACAATTACTTCCCGTACAACTAGCAGACACTAGATGGCGCAGGCGAAAATATCAAGAAGACTCTTCTAATTCTTGAAGAACACGCAAATTCAATTATTTACGAAAAATGAGATCAAAAACACAATTGAGTTAAGAAAAAGTGATAAAGGCTAAATTAAAATTAAATTTAACGAAAATTACATTAAACGTTAAATCAAAAAATAGGCAACAATTAACAGCCGCATTCACAGAAAAATTAAAAGCGAGGAATTAAATCCCGAATGTGTCCACAGACTGCGAACCTCTATGATTAAAAATAAATCTCTGCAAAATGTTCCATCTCTTCAAACCTTCCCTTGAATGTCACATTTGACAGTCGCAGCAGCTGCCAAAATTTCCATCAACCATAAAAATTATAATTTTTCACTCTCATTTCACTCCATAATTTCCGCCGCGCACATGTTTAGGCTTGTCATTTCTTGCTTACGCGGACGATGCGACCTTGTTAGGCATCCCTGAGAGTTGCACAAACATGCGAGCTTATTTACGGAGTTTAAGCTTAAGCAGAAGATTAAGTTTAAGTGGTGCTCAAATATGTCATCTAAACGCACAGCCAAGGAAGAGCTACGTGGAAGAGGAGGGTCTCAGATGTGGGATTCCAGCGATCGATAAGCATCTCGAGCAGATGATTGATTGGCCTGCTGAAGATAACTCGATAGCAGCAAACACTGCAACGTTTTCTCATTACGACAAGAGATTATAAGACTTATTTTTGACTCAAAGATGTTGTTTCACTGAAGTAGATCAGAGCGAAGCCTTATTCAAATTGATGATGGGAATTTATTGTTCAAGATATTGTAAAAAAAACTAGAATTACATTATGCAGATTTCATTTAAATTTTCGATGTTTACTTTGAAGTTCCTCGCAACTTCAGTCATTAAACTCATTTTTGCACGTCAGCTTTTTGCATCCACTGCTTGACAACGACTCTCAGGATTGTCAGCCCTTTTTTAAGAGGCACCCAGTGCCTCTGAGAGAGGAATGAGAGGAAGACAACCTGCGGCTGTGTTCAGAGCACTAGGGGTTGACTCGCTCTGAACGAGGCGAACAAGCTCAAGAAAACAGACGAGAGAAAAAAGTGGAGTCACAGCAAAAGGTGTCAATTGAATTCTGGCATTTTCAGCTCCCTCGATACCTCCTTGTGTCACAATGACATGAATTCGTCCGCTTTTGTATTACAGAATTCAATTGACATGCTTTACTTTCCTCACGAGTTTTTTTTCGCACTTTCAAAGAAGGCTGAGGAATTAAATGTTTGTTTAGTTCATCGCTAGAATTCTCAGAATTAATGTAAACTAAGTTAAAACTAGGCTTAACCTAAGTTTAAAGTAATTAAACAAATTTAAACCAATCTCAAGAAGGTTTCAACTTAATTAGAGATATTTAAGCGAATTTAAAATTATTATGAGTTTAACCAAACCTGAGTTTAAACTACGAAAGGAACTGAAATAACAGCTTTCATTTAAAAATTAACTTGTAAGTAACAAACTCGTTGAAAAATCATCGTTTCAAATTGTTTGTTTTTTAATCCTTTTTCAGTATAACATTTTCAACGTGAAAAATATTGCGGTCTAGTGTGACTTGTTAGTGTGACCATTAAGATCCTGACAGACTCTCCAACGAGAAATCTAAACCCAAAACAATGAAATCTTCTATTCCTAACCTATATAAATATTTTAGCATACATTAAAATTATGAAAATGGTAAACATAAAAGCTTCCGTACTTACATAACTAGCACTCGGCTGGAAGTTTATTTTAGCCTGCTAAAGCTAAGCAAAGAACCACAAAACAGGAAGGGAATTTAAATTGTACGCTTGTAATTCAAATGCGTAAAGTTATGAATTATTCAGCTTCTATTAACTTGCCATAAAGCTGCATTCAGGCTAATGAACCTCGGCCACACGGACAACCGTAATGGAAAGAAATTCTTAATTAACGAGCAGACACTAGAAGTAATTAGAAATTCTGCACAGGACTTTAGCAGTCACTAGTTTTAAAGGACTCACAGAATTTTGCGGTTTCGAGCAATTTCTAGACACTGCGTGAAAAAGTGGTGAAAAGTTCTTTCTAGATGTTCACGTAAAGAGTAAAACTTTGTTTTTTTTTACAAGTCTCAATTTCAAGTGTTTGTTGTAAACATTGGGCAAAAATATTTTCCATAATCCTAATTCGATATCTTTACTCGCTACTAATACTCGTTGTGTGCTTTACATTGTCTGTTTCTTTTCTAAGTGTTGTTTAATATGTTTTTGTATATTTACTAGCGAACAATTCTTTAAACAAAATAAAAAGGAAAAATTAATAAATTGAATACGAAAAATATTCAAATCACTTTCACTCGTCGGTTATAAAGCGAGTTGTAATTTAAACAATAACTACTCTCTGCGAAGGATTATGTTAAAAATTGCAGGTGTATTAAATTCTTGGTAACTGTAGATTTTTACAAAAGCTTATGCAACAGTTAAAAGGTTGTTATTTCTTCAAAAACATGCCATCTCTCAATCTTTTCTCAAGTCATCACTCAGCCAGCAGATTGCGCCGTGACACACAACATACGTTGCATTACATTAAAAATCAACAAGCAGAAAAATCATTAAACAAAAACATTTCACAGAACTCGTAGAGATACGTAGAGATCTGTAGATTTGTCTGCTGGTCTGCTGGTTGGCGCAAGCAGCTTCTTCATCAAGATATTCCGCTCCATACTAGCGTGAAGTTAGTACTTTTTATGGGAGAACCTCGGCGAAAATCTTAAATGATTTTTTCAGACAGAGATTGGAGAGAAATGCATTTGCTAAATTTGCGGCGAATAATCTTTACCATAAAAAAAGGGGAATAGCTTTGACACGAACCTGGTTGAGGTCTTTCCTAAACAATCTGAAATTTATATTTCTAAAAATCTGATCATCAGAGCCACGATACTATAGTTATTATTTATTTATTTAGCTTAGATTATTTATTTATTACATAAATAGCACCAATGAGCATATATTCTAGACAATGAATGTGAAAAAAGAACGTAAAATTTTCTTGAGATCGGTAGCCTGTGCTCTGACCGCAGCACTACGCAGCCAACTGAGCTACGTCGGCAGAGACCACCCACGAAAATCATTAATGAAATGTGAAATTCGTATGTGAAGTGTAAAATGCGATGGCAACCGAACACTTCCTTCGGGTGGGTAAGAAACCGGAGTTTCTTCTGTATCTGCTGCCACTGCTTCTGATCCATTTGTAGTATTTTGATATTTTTCGGCTTCAAGTGCTTTGGTTGAAACTTAGGCGAATTTTATTTTCTAGCCCGAATTTCTGAACTTGACTTTGCTGTTTATTTATTTACGAATTTTCAGTTCTTAGGCCAAATGTAGGCAGTATCACAAATCCAGTGCTAATGCAAAAATGCAAAGGCTCCAAGAATAAATATATGTATTGTCTGTGCCTTGTGCAGGGCTCTCTGTTATACAGTCGGACTGTCTGGAAATCGCTTTATTTGTTTTCCAACCCGAAAGGATTTACCCACGCAATATTCAGCAAAGACTCTACAAAAAAAAAAACGTTTAGCAAATACACAAGCCTAAATCTCTTCTATACATCATTGTCATTTCACAATTTTCTATAAAATCTATAAAAGTACTGTTTAGCAAATACACAAGCCTAAATTTCTTTTATAATATGTACATCCTTGTCAATTCTCAATTTTCTATAAATTCTATAAAAGTACTGAAGTACCAAGTCTCCATAAAAAAGCAAAAAGTTAAAAATTAAAATCTCGCGAATGGAAGAGGGGCACTCTGAAATATTTTACAGGGTGATGGATGACACCCTCCTCTATACCATTAAATATATCCCAACCAATTGTCATCGCACAATTTTGTGTAAAATCATTAAGTACTGGAGTACTAAGTCTCCAATAAAAAAAGCAAAAAGTTAAAAATTAAAATCTCGCGAATGGAAGAGGGGCACTCTGAAATATTTTACAGGGTGATGGATGACACCCTCCTCTATACCATTAAATATATCCCAACCAATTGTCATCGCACAATTTTGTGTAAAATCATTAAGTACTGGAGTACTAAGTCTCCAATAAAAAAAGCAAAAAGTTAAAAATTAAAATCTCGCGAATGGAAGAGGGGCACTCTGAAATATTTTACAGGGTGATGGATGACACCCTCCTCTATACCATTAAATATATCCCAACCAATTGTCATCGCACAATTTTGTGTAAAATCATTAAGTACTGGAGTACTAAGTCTCCAATAAAAAAAGCAAAAAGTTAAAAATTAAAATCTCGCGAATGGAAGAGGGGCACTCTGAAATATTTTACAGGGTGATGGATGACACCCTCCTCTATACCATTAAATATATCCCAACCAATTGTCATCGCACAATTTTGTGTAAAATCATTAAGTACTGGAGTACTAAGTCTCCAATAAAAAAAGCAAAAAGTTAAAAATTAAAATCTCGCGAATGGAAGAGGGGCACTCTGAAATATTTTACAGGGTGATGGATGACACCCTCCTCTATACCATTAAATATATCCCAACCAATTGTCATCGCACAATTTTGTGTAAAATCATTAAGTACTGGAGTACTAAGTCTCCAATAAAAAAAGCAAAAAGTTAAAAATTAAAATCTCGCGAATGGAAGAGGGGCACTCTGAAATATTTTACAGGGTGATGGATGACACCCTCCTCTATACCATTAAATATATCCCAACCAATTGTCATCGCACAATTTTGTGTAAAATCATTAAGTACTGGAGTACTAAGTCTCCAATAAAAAAAGCAAAAAGTTAAAAATTAAAATCTCGCGAATGGAAGAGGGGCACTCTGAAATATTTTACAGGGTGATGGATGACACCCTCCTCTATACCATTAAATATATCCCAACCAATTGTCATCGCACAATTTTGTGTAAAATCATTAAGTACTGGAGTACTAAGTCTCCAATAAAAAAAGCAAAAAGTTAAAAATTAAAATCTCGCGAATGGAAGAGGGGCACTCTGAAATATTTTACAGGGTGATGGATGACACCCTCCTCTATACCATTAAATATATCCCAACCAATTGTCATCGCACAATTTTGTGTAAAATCATTAAGTACTGGAGTACTAAGTCTCCAATAAAAAAAGCAAAAAGTTAAAAATTAAAATCTCGCGAATGGAAGAGGGGCACTCTGAAATATTTTACAGGGTGATGGATGACACCCTCCTCTATACCATTAAATATATCCCAACCAATTGTCATCGCACAATTTTGTGTAAAATCATTAAGTACTGGAGTACTAAGTCTCCAATAAAAAAAGCAAAAAGTTAAAAATTAAAATCTCGCGAATGGAAGAGGGGCACTCTGAAATATTTTACAGGGTGATGGATGACACCCTCCTCTATACCATTAAATATATCCCAACCAATTGTCATCGCACAATTTTGTGTAAAATCATTAAGTACTGGAGTACTAAGTCTCCAATAAAAAAAGCAAAAAGTTAAAAATTAAAATCTCGCGAATGGAAGAGGGGCACTCTGAAATATTTTACAGGGTGATGGATGACACCCTCCTCTATACCATTAAATATATCCCAACCAATTGTCATCGCACAATTTTGTGTAAAATCATTAAGTACTGGAGTACTAAGTCTCCAATAAAAAAAGCAAAAAGTTAAAAATTAAAATCTCGCGAATGGAAGAGGGGCACTCTGAAATATTTTACAGGGTGATGGATGACACCCTCCTCTATACCATTAAATATATCCCAACCAATTGTCATCGCACAATTTTGTGTAAAATCATTAAGTACTGGAGTACTAAGTCTCCAATAAAAAAAGCAAAAAGTTAAAAATTAAAATCTCGCGAATGGAAGAGGGGCACTCTGAAATATTTTACAGGGTGATGGATGACACCCTCCTCTATACCATTAAATATATCCCAACCAATTGTCATCGCACAATTTTGTGTAAAATCATTAAGTACTGGAGTACTAAGTCTCCAATAAAAAAAGCAAAAAGTTAAAAATTAAAATCTCGCGAATGGAAGAGGGGCACTCTGAAATATTTTACAGGGTGATGGATGACACCCTCCTCTATACCATTAAATATATCCCAACCAATTGTCATCGCACAATTTTGTGTAAAATCATTAAGTACTGGAGTACCAAGTCTCCATAAAAAAAGCAAAAAGTTAAAAATTAAAATCTCGCGAATGGAAGAGGGGCACTCTGAAATATTTTACAGGGTGATGGATGACACCCTCCTCTATACCATGAAATATATCCCAACCAATTGTCATCGCACAATTTTGTGTAAAATCATTAAGTACTGGAGTACTAAGTCTCCAATAATTTTTTTTTTATTTTATAGAAAACAGTTTTGAGTACCAAGTCTCCAGCACTTTAAGTTTAAAAATGAAAATCCATCTTTTTTTATAAATTACATTTTAATGTGACATTTTTATTTTATAGAAAACATAATCGCAATATAATAGGATTTAATAAGTTTTATTTAAATTTAACTTTAAGTTCATTTTTAGGTTCAGAAATTAAAATCTTTCTTTTTTTATGGATTACATTTTAATATAGAATTTTTATTTATCCGCATCAACACCAACTTAATTGTACTCAATTATTGGTTGGTAAACCAAATGTCCAGTAAACTAAATAAGTCAGGGGGACCTTTGCTTTTAGGAAGTGTAAATAGAAATTTAAAAACCTGAAAAGAACTGAAATGATTAAATTATTCTTTATAACATAAAATCTTCACTTTTACTGTAATGGCCTCTGTATCACCAACTTTGCCCACGTCGTCTTGGAGAACCTGAGAAAAAAAGGGGAGTTATATTTGTGATTATGTTATTTCAAGCAAATTAAGCAATAAAATTCAGAGTTTTCGAAAACATGCTCATTGGATAGTTTGTGCCGAAATTTTGCACAGGTTTGGTGAATTTGATAACTGCAGTTATCACATAACACCCACTGTTGCAGACCTCCGGCACAATCACGCTGGCTGCAACAATATAAGCAATAATCTTCTCCATTGGAATATGATAGGCACATTTCAGATAATTTTTTTCTGTACTGCACCGGGGAGAAGTTATATGGAATGTTTTTTTTGCAGAGATAGCTTTCCGCAAAATTTAGCACAAAATACCCGCAACTCCATCCATCTGACTGTTGAACTTTAATTAATTTCGTTTCCAATTTCCATCCGTTGATAGGTAATTTAACATTCCAGTGCTTCTCTTTGGCAACTTCATTGTAAAGTGCTAGAAAATCCTTAACATTAATGAAGAATATTTTTCGCCTTGATTCGTCTGCGTTTTTCCCAAGAGGATCGTAAAATCTGACAACTTTTGATTTTATTTCTAAAATGGCCAAACACCAGTGCAATCCTAAGTTTACAGGAAACATAATGGTATTTATGTTTTCAGTAATTTCCAAATATTGTGGAAAGTGCATGATAAGTCTCCTTTTTTCTTGCAAATTATTCACCGTTTCCAATCTTGTTATAAATTTATCAACAAAGCCGGCATCGTAGACTAGGACGTGTTTTGCATTTCCTTTTTCAATAAATACGTCTATAAAATAGCTCAAAATATAATCATCCAACCACATTTCGGTGACATTTGCACTTTCAGTAATCAAGGCTTTATATTCCACTTGACGTATAGGATAAGTACGATTCCAATTATTATTTAAAACACCACTTCGAATACATACTAGATAATCTCCTCCCAGTGTACTATTTAATACTGGAGTATATCGTTCTTTATTTAATACCAGTCTATTATTTAAAATCGTGAGTTTTTTCTTCTCAATTTTCAATATATCGACGTTATTTTTTTTCAAAATATCATTCGCTCTTCTGATAGTAATTAATTTTTGTAACCTTTTGCGTTCGCAGTATTTATAGTGTTTATTTGATCTCGTTAGCTTGTTTCGCTTGGACCAGCTTTCTGATTCATCTGGTGTGGCCGTTATTTTGTTTTTTGCAGCACATCTTTGTTTTGGGATTTGGTAATCTATTTCGATGCAGTTCACATCTCTTTTGTTCTTTAATAGTCTCACAAACCTGCCAACTTTCACAGGCAATCCTCCGAGCTTTATATTAGATCCCAGGCACAAACATTTAATATTTCTGAAATGGCCTTCCACTCTGCCGTTTGTAAGGTACTTGTCACTTTCTTTGTTATAGCTTCTTCCATCGCTAATTATCGGACTCCATAAGGGAAAGTAGGCAATATATTTCTTTTTAAAAATGCCGAGGAACTCCGGGTTGTGGTATTCATTTTTCCTACCTGTTCTTGCTTTGTCATTATTAATTTTGTTTTCTTCTTCTTCTAAGATATTTTTAAAATCTTGGTAGTACGAGCTTCTCTTGTATTGCGCAAACTCATTGGTATTTGAAAAATCGTTTAGGTCGGTTTGGTTGTAAATATATTCGCTTTGTGCCTGTCTCTTTACACAAAGTTTGCTCATATTTAAAATTATATTTTCTGTATCTCTATTTAATACTGGGAGGAGTAGGAGCTGGCAAAACATATGATACCAATTTCTTACGTATTGGTAATTCTCTTCGTCATATAAATAGGTGACCATCTCTTTAATTTCTCCAGCAACCTTTTTATTCCTGAAGTGCTTATCAATTTCGCACGTCATATTGTGCTGGTAGTGAGCAATGCATAACTTCAGCACTATCTTGTCTTCTAATATCTTATATCCTTCTTCCACCAGTTCATAGGTTACATTTATGTAATCCAAAAGGCTCATCTGGTTAAGAGAGATACATGCAGCGTTAATTAAGGCCAAACTGAAATCCGTAACAATCGTCGTAAATATAGGCCATGCTTTTAAATGTTTACATTTATTACAAAATGCGTTTAGCCAGTACCCAATGGAGGATTGGTCATGCAAAGATGATATTCTTTCAGCTATTGCAAAAGTGCGATCGTTTGGAGACCTTACAACCAAGGCATAATAATAAATAATTTTATCGGCTTCTCTCAATGGCCTTACAATGCTTCCCGTAGAGTCCAGATGACACACACTTTCTAAGTGTTTGGCATTCTTCATAGTATTAATTTGCCTTTCACTGAACAGGTGTACATCTAAATTTCGTGACACATTTTGTATGAATATATCACCCAATTTTTTTTCCTCGTCCATCATTTTTAAAATGTCATAAAAGTCATCGCTATCCAAGTCAGTTTCTTTCAAAGCTTCACTTCGAATTTTTCTTGCTGTACTATCTGAAATTATACTTTGCAGATTCTTTTCATTACATAATATAGAAATATCTGCGTTTTTAACACATTCATCATGATATTCTTGTGCAAATGTATTTAATAATTTTTCCTTTAATAATTTTCGGTCCTTTCCTCTTATTTGATTGGTCATATATGTCTCGTGTTGTTTAGTACCTTTGGCTTTAATTATTACATTTAGTAATTGTTTCTCAAAATCCCATCTTGGTATAAATACATCAATTTTTCGACAATTGTTATGTCTGCATATAAATCTTATTTTAAATAAGCATTTCAATTGCTTCTGAATTCCTTTCGCAGCTAAAATGCACGTTGTCACTTTTTCTATTTTTGGCCTTAAATAATATAAATAGTCGTTAGACATTTCCCATGATTCCTTTTTTATAATTTGGAAATATTCCTCATGATTTAGTATAATTGTAAAGTTTTCATAATTCGATATACTCTCCACATTGGAATCAGTTTTTTCTAAGAACTCAACAAGTTCACAGTCTGTGTGTGAGTCAATATTATTTATAAGATTCATATCTTTCTTTTGTTTGCGTTCCTCGTTATCTATGTTCAGTAAATTAAGGCATGGAGTAACGTAAGTTGTGCAAGGGTAGCTACTATGTAAAAAATTGTTAATACTGTTGCAACCTATGTCAACCTCAACGTTATTGCTTAATTTGTTAGTGTTCTTAATATTAATTTCATTATCCTCGGAAAATGATGTGTTTATATTGTTCCTATCATCATTGTCGCCAAAAGAAGACAGAGATCCCTCTTCACGCAGCAAAAAGTCCACATCATTCAAAAATGGGATGAAATAATTCCAAGTAAAGAAAAGTATGAAATAATTCCATTTAAATAACGATATATTTATGTAATCTTTTTATGTAAACAATATTTATGTATACAACGATATATTTATGTATGTATATATGCATAAGGTAATGCTTCTTCGATATCTGTATATACATATCTATATATATATATATATATATATATATATATATATATATATATATATATATATATATATATATATATATATATATATATATATATATATATATATATATATATATATATATATATATATATATATATATATATATATATATATATATATATATATATATATATTTATTTATTTATTTATTTATTTATTTATTCTTCAAAAACAGTAAAAGTGTTTGTTGTCTTCGGCCAGGCCGAGGCCTAAATACTCTACACCCGAGTACGTTAAAAAATAATAATTTCGCCCGTTGGCAACTTTGTATAAGTAAGCGGACCACACCCATTTATAGCAAAAATTTTGGTAATGTTTCTGGGGATTCCAGGATAAAATCACGTATTAATACTCTGCACCGTTTATGAGAAATTGACAACTTTTTTATGAGTAGGCGTGACACGCCCATTTTTGGTAAACAGATATACCTTCAGATAACTCGTGATAAAATTAAGTCTCAATATCCCTTACAGTTTATGAGATATTGACAACTTTTTATAAGTTTTTTTTTTATTGGAGGCATTACCAATCAGCCTACCCATTTTTGGTAGGCAGATTGGTAATGCCTCCATACCTATGGAGATACCTCCAGATACAGACAGACAGACGGACGGGGCTAAATCGATTCATGAAGTGACGCTGAGCAAGAATATATATACTTTTCTATATCTACCTTGTTTCCTTCTCTGCGTTACAAACGGAATTGAATATATCCTGCTCTCTTCGGGTCAAGGTTGTAATGTATTTATAAAAAAAATATGAAAAATGAAATAACAGTATTTTCAAATTAAGATTTGATGCTGCATAACATTACTGAGTAACAGAATATTCAATATTTTGGATACTCTCAATATTGTATGATAACCTTTTTGAGATATAACAGCTTTTTTTGAGGCCTCATTAGGCTTAGAAGATACGGGACTTGAAGCGTAATGAGACATCAGAAAACGCTGTTATATATCAAAAAGGTTATCATACAATATTGAGAGTATCCAAAATATTGAATATTCTGTTACTCAGTAATGTTATGCAGCATCAAATCTTAATTTGAAAATACTGTTATTACATTTTTCATATTTTTAAAAATACATTACAACCTTGACCCGAAGAGAGCAGGATATATTCAATTCCGTTTGTAACGTAGAGAAGGAAATACTGTTATTGAAAATACTGTTATTTCATTTTTTATATGGTTAAAGAACTATAAAACAAAATGTGAAATACAAGACAAATTATTAAGAGTAAATTACACTTCTTAAAAGCGCATTTTTCTTTTTTATATATCTAATTTAGTCTAGAAGACACGTTATTATATATATATATCAAATATATACTGAAAAAATTTAAATATATATAAAAAATACTTAACAAACCTTTTCGTACAATCTCCTGAATCGCTGCAAAATGTTTTGTGAAAAATCTCCGGACAAAGAAGAAGTCCTTCCTATTATTCGCTTTAAGGTTCTCATTTTGAGTGCATATTGTGTTATACACTTCTATTTTATTTATCATTTTGGATTCCAATGGTATTTGCAACGTTCTCATTGCAAAAAGAACCATTCCTGCAAAATAATCTATACTAAGATTATTCTTAAATTCCGCTTTCATCTAAAATTTAAGTAATTTAATAGTTAAACATGAGGTAGTGGCACGTTCGTGAGAGTTCAAGTATAAGGTTACCTCTTTTGAAAGTGAAACTCCTGAAGGTTCAGCGACTCCAGTGGCTTCCTTCCTTGAATTCTTTATTATATCCTAAACGTAATTATTATTAATATCAAAGTCATAATAATAATGAATGCACTTACCATATCAGTAGAATCTTTTGTAGAATCGCCGACATGCAAAGCAAATAGAAGTAAAATTTAGAACATTTTAATGTTTACCAAAAATTAGACTCACCTTATAAGCAGCAAAAGTAACGTATAATAACAAATGTCAAAACTGCACCGTTAGAAAGAAACTTGACGAAGAACAGATCGCGATGTACATATTTTACTATTTAAAGTATCATGCACACTCTCGAGGTCTGCTGGTCTGAATTTAGACACTCCGTTTTAACGCTTGTAAAGTAACGTTTTTAAATACTTTAGCTCTATGCTAAAGACCATTACTCTAAATACGATTGTTTTTATAAAAGAGTGTATATAACTTATTAAATTCAAAAGCCCATAATTTCTATAGTCTACACCCGAAGGGAGAAGGTATATTCTTGTTCTTCCAAATGTAACGCAGTGAAGTAGCCAAGATAGATATAGAAAAGTATATATATTCTAGCTTAGCCTCAACTTTTGAGTCCATTTAGCCCTCTCCGTCTGTCTGTCTGTCTAAACTTTAAAATCCAGCAGCATTACTAAAATATTTCCGATAAATGGGTGTGGTCCGACGACTTAAACAAAACCTGTCAACTGGCGAAATTATAATACAAATTTTGGTGCTTAATGTGTTCGTATAATGCGAATAGAAAATTTTATACTTCATGAGTTATAAATTGTAACGCGAAGTGCTAAAATAAGCGTGTATTCATCCATGTTCCAAAGGAATGTATATACTGACGCTGGTCTTATTCTAAGCTTCTGAGGAGTTATAGTAGTTATTACAAATACATTGCGCATACGGTAATAATAAAACAAAAGTTTATTCCGAAATATTCTGAGACATTAAAATAATTTTATTTCCTAATGAAGTGGTTTGTTGACCGCTCTTCTCGTTTTGAGCAAGTGTGAACGTAACTATGCAAATCACAAATAGAATTATATGGCATCTTAGCGTAAATCGCTAATAAAGCTCGTTAAATTTACAAAATTTTTCTCATGCGAGAAATTTTGTGTTTCGCATTTGCATGCAGGGTTGCAGAAAATCCTATAACTTTTCTTTTATGCTTAAAAAACAACTGGAAGCACTAAACACTAAATACATTTGTCTTCGGTTATCTTTATTATTTTTTTTTACGGACAAAACATAATTACACCCCACCGACAAAACACAAAATCTGTCAAAAGGAGTAGAAGAGCACTTTGTGTGTGTCAAATTAGAAATAGATCTAACCCGAAGACAAATGTCTTTTTATGGACAAATGTTCTCAGAAAAATTATCTTTTGTTCTCAGATAAATGATTCCCATAAGAACCTGTGTAATTTGAACAGCTGATTTTGTGTTTAGTGTTTAGCGCTTCCAATTGTGTTTTAAGCATAAGAATCTGTGTAATTTGAACAGCTGATTTTGTGTTTAGTGTTTAGTGCTTCCAATTTTTTTTAAGTATTAGTCTTTAAAATACTTTCACATAATGTAAAAGATTTAACTACGAACCATTTAACACAACTGAACAACTCCGTAATTCTTATCTGATAAGAAATCGTCGATGCTTTTAAAAGAGGTGTAAATCGACACTACTCCCACTCTTCTCCTTCCCACTAACCTTTACCCATCTAAACCAACGAATGCTTTGCATGGATAGGGGGCATCCCCTGAGCATGGTTCTATCTGCCATAAAAAAAAAAAAAAAAAAATACATTTGAAAATTATCTGAGCAAAATCCAGTTAAAAACTTCAAAAAAACTAAAAAGCTTTATAAAGAAATGCACTTTAGAAAAGTTTCAGTTTTATAAATACATATGGGAAAGTGTAAACTTTCATATGTTTGTAATAAAATGTCTGCGGCAGTCATCATAAAGTCATGGCTCGGTTGGTAAAGCATTTTGCCAAACCAGGTTGGTGTCAAAGCTATTCCTCTATTGAGCGTGAGGAATTTTCGCCGCAAATTTAGCAAAATTAAGTCTCCAATCGCTGTCTGAAAAAAAAGTCATATATATTCGCCGAGGTTCTAAAAGTACTAACTTCACGTCGGTCCGCTCCATTGCGCTTTTTAGCACACGAGTATCACATGCAGCAAGACTCATTATAATAATGCGCAGCATGTCAAGAGCAGCTGCAGCAACGGCAGCAGCAGCAAAAACACGCCACATTATCCTCTCAGCAAGGTTGTCAGTCGAAGGTGAGAGGTTAATTTCAGGCACGTCACTCCTGAACGCATTGATTTCCTGCTGTTGCTTTTCACATACTTGAATGTCATGCTCGGATGAGTCGTCTCGAGTCGAGTGCAAAACAATGAATTCATGCAGGATGAAAAGGATGTTTTGTTGCTTTTAAGTCGTTTAGATGGGAGTGTGTTTTTGTGTGAAGTGCTAAAGTTCTTTGAAGTTTATACACTTTCTGTATTCTCTTCCTTGTTGATTATAATTCAATAGGGAATTTTTTAAACAACAAACGCATTAATGTAGCTATTAATTGTGAGGTGCATGAGACTGGTTTTTAATGTAGTAAATGCATTAAGAAATCAGTTTTGCATTTCAAACAAAAGTTGCATTTAGTGCAAACCAACTGCGTTACTAATATTTTTAAAATTATAAAAGCTCTTTATTAAATATTCACTATATGTTATTATTAGTGTATAATGGTCGATATGAAGCTCGTTTAAGAAATATTTGCATAAGAACATAAAATATTCACTACACCTTACGACAATTTAAATTTTTAATGTCTTTACTAAAGCCAACTCGTTGCATTCCACCTTCATTATTATATAGAAAAAATACATGAAAAAAATATAAAAAATACATGAAAAAAATTTTAAGCTGAGCGAACAAATAAATAAGTAAATCAAGGAACGACTGAAATCTGTACAAAAATCTGCTTAACTCGCAGACAATAAAATTAATTTATCGTCAATTTGCTTTAATTCTTCATCAATAACGATTGGTTGCATCTGACTTCAGCTTGCTGGATTTATTCTCAATTTATTTACGTTCATATATTATTTTTTCAATGCTTTTTCCTTCCTTTAATTTAAACCGCCAATAAATTCAAGTTGACGGTAAATTAAAGTATTTTTATTATTTCTGTACTAAAAGATGATTAATATGCATCCTCGCATTTTGGTATGGGGGAAAATAAATAAAAATAGACATATAAAAAAGAAATTACTATTTTTAATTAATTCAATTTACAGAAATTTCCACAATTTTCAGCATTCCTAGAAAGCTTTCATTTCCAAGTTAATAGCAATACTCCAAAAAAAAATCAGTTAAGAAAAGTGAGATCCATGAAAACCACGTGCAAGGGGCACCTGCTAGCTTTTATCTGTCATTAACGTTCCTTCATCCGCGGTTGTGTTACCATTATTTTTCTATTATTCTTTCTTTTTCGCTGTAGCCTTGCTGGCGATGGCGATGCTCTTTTATTGTTATTGTTGTCTGACTATAGTTATCATTGCTTTTGTTGTTAGAGCTTTGGCATGCGTAACAACTCGTTACTCGTTAGTTTCTTCTGTACTCACTTTCTTATACGTTTTTATTACTGCAGCTGGGTTAATGTTGCGTTAGCATTTTACGATGGAAACAATTATGCAGAGAAAACAGTTTATTGAAACTAAAGAAATTGAGCAGAAATTGTTATTTCATAAATTTTTGCATCTACAAACTCTGACGGTTGGTTGTCCTTTTAAGGCACTCGTTTCTTTAAAACTTTGAAGAGGACAATTTTGATTATAGGACATTTTTGATTATAGTAATTACAATAATTATTAATGGTTAAATAATCATGTTGTAAAAATATATTTTACACCTCTATTACTTTCTATTTCTGAACAAACTAGCTTCTCGTTACTTTAATAACATTCTGAATTAGAATTTATTAAGAAAATCTGGCTTAATCTTAATTATAAGATATATAATTCGCTGATATGTCTCATAAATAATATTTAAAATGGAAAATAGCATTAAAATTTACCTACTTTTAAAATAAATAAATAAAATAAATAAGTAAAAAAAATAAGTAAAGTAATAAATAAAATAAATAAATAAAATCTTACTCATTACTTACTGATTTTTCAGTTTATGGTTTTGTGCAAAATTTTGTAGCTGAAGGCTTAGGAAAGGATTTTTTTGGAAATTTTCTCTACTCGTTGCTTTTACTAGTTGTGCTGCAACACGCATTTTTGTAACTAAAATTTATAATTTTTCTCTAATTCTTTTTTTTTCTAATTCTTTTACAAACTCGTCTTACTTATGCAAATAAAGAGATAAATTAGAAATAATAATAATAATAATATAATAATAAGCAACGAGTATAAAGATGCCTTCAACTTATTCAGAGCTTAACCGTAACTTTGTTTCCTGGCTATTAACTCTATTAGAGTCATAAATAACTTGCACTTGGCAGCGATTATTGTAGTAGTCCGTTTTTCTTCAGGCTATTTTTGTAGCCATTTATTTAATGTAGTCGTCATTAAGGAGAGAGTAACGAAATTACAGCAACAAAGCCAGCCGGGAGGAGAACGAGATAAGGAAAAACAACGGCTAGGAAGATACCTACCTACCTAATTTTAGTGAAGCAGATGGAAGAGGTGAGCCAGGAAAATACAAATGACATTGTTGGACGAGGTACAATTAAAAGAAAGTGGTTAATTAATTAAAAGCCGGTCCTACTATAAGTGAGGTGCAGTGTAACGAATACCTGAATTCGGTGTTAGTTAGTTGAAAATGCTATGGAAACCAATGATATATAAATTTACGACTTTCATACTCGTATACCTAATATTTTAAAGAGCTTCGGAACGATGAAAGAGCGTTTAGCAAAAAGTTTTGAACTTTTCCAACTTTACTTTTACCTCTTTTTCGCTGAAGGATTTCCTCCACAACGAATACCAACCACTATATTTATGCAATCTTTCTTCATAGCTTTCATTCCTAAGATTATGATTGCTGCAGGATTAAGTTTCCATAACTTTATCCTGGGATCGTCTTTCGTTTCTGCTCACAGAAATATCTACGAAAACATTCCACACCGAAACATATTGACGGCGGAGAAAAACTGTGTCAAAATCCAAGAAGTTCTACGCCTGCAAACACAGTTCATCGTGCCCTCTTTACCTACCACCAACTACCTTCGGCCCCTTCTCGCCTGGCTATGCTTTAATCCTTGCTATCCTTGCTGCATGTTCATTCGGCAGCAATTTGTCGATGTCGAATCACCACCTTCCAGCCAGCCTAAAGTACACAAAACTTTAAGAGCAGCAACCAAATCCGAAGAAAAATGGCAGCATCATGAATAAAAATCGATAAAGTACGAATTTTGTGCATAATATCGAGAGGCAGAAGAAGGAGATGGAGAAGGAGAAGGAGAAGAGGGAGCACAAGCACAACGAAATGTTCTAAATTCAAGATAAGGCCACAAACAACCTGAGGAGAGCACAAAATATTACACAACAAAGAGGGAAAACATGATTTCGACATGATTTTATGGTTTTCCCGTTGCGTCTGCGAAACGCACGTAAACGTGTTCCAATGAGCGAGTTGTATCGAGAGCAACGAGTAATGAGGGGACAACAAATCAACCAAGCAAAGTTCGTGGCAAGTAAAATGAAACATTTGACAAAGGAAACTTTTTTGAATGCCAAATTGTGTGCCTCGCAAACTCTGCAGCAACTGTACCAGATCCCTATCCTTGTGTCTCCCCCGCCCCCTTTCCGCATTTTCCGCACAGGTGTATCCTTGCGAGTAGCGAGCATCGTGTTTTGCACGCAATATATTCTCTCAAGTTAGCTGTGTTGAGAGCGGGTGCTTCTAGAAGTTTCGCGTGGCAAATATTTGCTCACGTTTATTCGTTGATAACGTCTATTCAGGATTAATGGAAGCGTATAAAATTGGCAAATGAACTGATTTAAATGGCTTTGGTTGGCATGACATTTTCGGGAGAGTAGCGAGTGAGAAAATATTTGCAATGCGCTGATTGGCGTTATCTGCTTAATGTTTAATCGTTGCTTTTAAATAAGCAGCTGGTAACACATTTTTTATGATAAACTTTTCTTCCTAATAAGATCGTCAATATTAAATAATACTATTGAAATAATATTACAACTTTTAAATAATTTTTTAGTAGAAAACGGTCAACACTAGCTTATTAATTACTCGTTAGTACAACTCAACGGTTTTCGTTAACTGATGACTAGCATTCATTCTTAATATTGTAGAGTTTTTGTATTGAAGTGTTTAAAAATATGAAAGTTGTGCGAATTCGTTAGCAATTAACGTATTAATTTGTTGCTGAATCTTCAAATTGTTGTGTTCAAATTTAAAAAGATTTACCGTGTGAAATGTAAGCACACCAGATGTTATCACGAGCGAGTAACTTGATGACGGCCATTTCCTAATAATTAACGAGTAATATTAAGTACACAAGAAGGCGAGTGCTGTCTGTTCTTGAATTGCGAAATATAATGAAAAGGCGGAAATTGAGTTCGAAGCGAGTAACATGAGCTGCCAAGTTATTTAAGCCAAAATAAATATGTTTCCAGTAAGAAAGCGAAAGCAGCGAGTTATATATAACATTATAAACAGAAAAAGGAAACACTGAGAAGGAGGCCATTAAGAGGGAAAGCACGAACATTTGCAAGATGTGGGTACAGTGGGTACTCGTAATGAACGAGTGGATGGAAATCATACTGAAGTCATCCTTATTTCGATTGAGATTTCGATAAAGTATCAGCAATAAAAAGCTCAGATCAAGCGAGAAATGTTTTTTAGTTGCCCATTGTAAACGAGTAGTGGAAAACGCTCTAAATGTTTAATGAACAATATTATGATGTCTTGACAAAATGCTAAATCCACCTTTAATCCACCTGCAATAATTTGTTCAAATTAATTTAACATTTTATAGTTGAGTATTACAACGAGCCTCGCAACGAGTAACAGACAACAACGAGTAGTTAAAAATTTATAAAAAATTTAATTATTGAATAAAATTCCGCTTTTAGCAATTGGTACGCAAATATTAAGCGATGGAATAAAGGACTCAAATTAAAACAGCAACAACAAAAAATGCTAATTACACATCAATACGTTTGTTGTTGCTGTTTATATTGGAAAATTTTAGGCACGTCATTTTAATAAATTTTCTTCCTCCAACCAGAAATTCCTTCCTCATGGAAAAACTCATTAAGTACCCCACTTTTAGATGGAGCAAAACATCGAGTTGATGTCCTGCACAAGCAGGATAATGGAAATGTATGTGTCTCGTATGTTTGGATGTATTTGCATTTTGCATTCGCAGTGCGATGCCTACGCTATCGTGTTCATGTAGGTGTGCAACGAGTTTTTTCTGCTACAGGGACTCGTTCACGTTCCACAACTGCGCTGTCTTTTTCAGTATCGTCCTTCCATTTCTGTCCTTTTCACACTCCAGCTTTTCTAGGTCCATCCTTAATTAATATTTGTTCCTCATTTCTCGTCGAATTTTGCTCAGTGAATTTTGAAATTATTTAAACTATCAGGATTGGGTTTTGCGACCAATGCAGTGAATATTTAAATATCACAAAATGGGAATTTCAGAGGACACTCGCAGTTGCTGCTTTTGTCGTATTTTTACTGTGTTTCTTGCCGCAGATGCATGAGCGGCGTGAGGGGCGAGTAAAAGGGTGCAGTTGACACGTTAATTAAAAGTGGAAAGTTGTCAAAATGTTGAATCTTATTATATTAAATTCTAATTATTATTTTCCCTATCCTTCGAATACTATAATTAAACTATCGTTGAACTATTTTAAAATTTCGTTAAATAATGAAAATTTCTAGTTGTTCCTTCTTCTGCAGTTTACACTTTTCTTCGTTATTTAGTTTCATCACTACAATAAAAACACACTAAACACACTTAATAGCTTTTAAACCCCTTTTTCTCGCCACGCCTCTGTTTCGAGCTGTCTGGTTGTTTTTGTTGCCAGTCTATCGGTTTATCAATCAATAAATCATTTCATGGCTTTCCGATTAAATTAAATTAATTGTTGCTGTTGTTTTTCGGAATTAGCGTAGCGTGCGATTCAGTGGGTTAGCAAATCCTTCGAGCGCGATCAATAAAAATTGCGTATGCATAAAGCAACGACATGCAAAAGGATTATTTGGAGATTTTGCTGGGATGGAGAATAATGGTGAAGTGTGATTAAATGAGTTGGCGGGTAATAAAACGAGCTTTAATTAAAATGTTTTAATTAACATTGGAGTGTAGGAATTAAACGTTCGCTTTTTCCTGTTCAGTAATCAACTTTTAAGTCTTTAATTACAACAGATTGATGTCAACATGAAGGCTGGATCAATGTAAAGCGAAAAGTAATTGTCATCGAACGAGAATTCAAAGAGAGTGGAATATTAAAAATTCTACAAACGAGTCTGCGAATGTCAAACCCGATGTCATCATCATCATCAGCAGCAGCAGCAGATAAAATACTTGATATAAAAATCCAAGCTGAATTGAGGTATGGAATCCACTTTCAAAGGGTGAAGTGGAACTCGTCAATCACTCACCCGTCCCCAGTGTGAGAGAGAGGAACTCGGTTTGCGAGAATTTCCTTTGCAATTCGTGCGTTGTGGAACTTTTCTGCCCAAACAAACATACGTTGCGCTCTCTTCTGGATGGCTGTCGAGGCGCAAACCAATCGGGCGTGCATTTTGTTGCAAAAAATCTGCCGCAGCTCCAAATAACATCGTCGATGTGGGTGCTGCTGCTGCTCTTCAGATGGCTTGTGACGCGAATATTGTTGCTGATGGCTATAATGCAGCCACTGCTGTTGCTGCTGCTGACAACAGGACACTCCAAAATGCACCTCTTCTCAAACAACATCCACCGCCATCCACATCCACATCAACGTCCACAACCAATCCACACAGTGAAGAAGTGCTTCTCACCCACTCCACAAAAGCACACTCTCTGCAAAGTGCTTCCTACCCACTCTACAAAGTGCTTCCTACCCACTCTATAAAGTGCTTCCCGCTGTTCGCCGCGTAAATGCTGCCGTCACTGCATTTCAAAGATGAGTTGTGAAAATTCGTTCGTACATCTCATCCACTCAAATCGCGGCATTTCGAAGCTCGCTGCGCGCAAGCAACTCATTTCTGTGCGTTGTCTGCATACCGCATGCAGCGTGCGTGCTGCACCCTCGTTTGTGCACGCTTCGGATTACTTTGCAACGGTTTACTTTCCACATATGCTTCCGGGAGTAAATAAATATTTTGTTTGTGGTCGGCATGGTCAATGGGAGTGTATGTGTGTGTGTGTGTCTGTGTTTGGGTGAGAACAAGTGTGTGCCAGTATTTGTCTACTTTTGGGTGCCTTTTAGCCTCTCTAAAGAAGCGATTTTGTCACTCTCTACTTTGCAGGCGCAAATGCTTTCTAGATAAAATTTCAACTCGTTGCATGAAGAAATTTCAACTCGTTGCAATATGAAGAAATCAAAGTTTTTTCGTTATAAAATGAAATAAATATGTAATTGTAAATATAAAATAAATAAATAATATAGTTTTCTGTTAAAAATGACTAGAAAAATCGTTCAAAACTTTTTAATCTCTTATTTACAACCAATAACGATTGTGACAGTAACTAGTAACGTTATTCGCACGAAATATTATGGTTAACTAACTAATATTATGGTCAAAATCCTGCAAAAACTCAAGTCTGAGTAGTAATTGCCTAAAGAAGAATTGCCTAACCTCAATTACCTCAACTAATAGCATAATTAACACTTTACCAACTTGTTACAAAAGAAAAGTTTTAAAGTTTTACGAGTTAAAAACTTGGAAAGTACTCGTTATTTTTAGAAAAATACAAATACTGTTATCATTTATCTTCCTTATAAAAAAAGACGATAACGAGTAAATCATAAACATCACGGTTAATTCTTTTGAAGTATAATATACTCATTGAATATTATATGATTCTTCTATAATATGAGAGTTTTGCTCGTTTAATAAGATAAGATATATATAACTATTCTTATATACAATATATTCTTCCACACTATGAGATAGAAACATCTCAACCAACAAGTAACGAGTGCAATTTTTAGCCATTTATACGCGTTTACTTGTATAAACTGTTTTAAGATATTTGCATTTTTATAATTGTTTTTTGAATCTAACGAGTATAGTATATATAACGGTAAACAACTCGTTGCTCCTAAATATGAGTAGGATAACGGCAAATTATTCTCAAAATCCTTTCAAAACAATCAAAAATCTATTCTTAAAAGTTTACACATCGATTAAAACATTAAAATTAATTAAAAAATTAAAAGCAGAAAAACTTACTGACAACTGACAAAAATTAACGAGTAGTTTAATGCATATATTCCAAGTAGATACTAGTTTTAATTTAGATAACGAGTATTTAAAATTCCCAAAGCCTTTAAAAGTTTCCCTTTACATCAAAATTCACAAGAACTGGTCGCCATAAATTAGTTAATTACAGCACAGAGTACCACAGCCAATTCGGGGTTAGTTAAATATTTAGTTTCACGAATTAAATGCACATCCGCAGCTAGTTCGCTATATATTTCAGCAGTGCCAGACCGAGGAATTTCAATCAAATTTACATCAAATCAATGCTGAATTCAATTTTGGTTTCAATTAACGGCATCAAAGGAATTGTAGTGGGTAAGAGGGGCATAGAAGAGGAGCAAATTAGTGCAAATGAAACGCTTCATTGCGAATCCCGCAACACCATCCGGTCCAGGTGGCTACAGAGTGCGTCTCTATTTGAGTAACGAGCGCTTAGAATACAAAAACCAGAAACTTCAATTTCGATTTGTGTGCAATTCCGCGACTCAATGACACGACAAACGTTTCTGTGTGTGTGTGTGTGTGTGTGTGTGTGTTTGTGTGTGTGTTTGGGGGGTGTGGGGTGGGTCGTAGGTGCTGGAGGAAACTGTCCTTTTTTGCATTTGCAATTACAGTTCAAACCACAAATGACGCTTCAACACACACACACATACACTCACACACACACATATAGACATAACATACATAAGCAACATGGTACATCCTGCTTTGGTTCAAAGATTTGGGAGCCACTGGCTCATTGGACCGATATGCGCTTACAAACACCAAAACAAGCTCATTAATTGTCTAACCGTAGGCGAATTAATTAAAGCAGGTGCGTATAAGTATCTTAAAGGTAGAAGAGAGAGCGAGAGAGAGAGACCGGTAGAATGAGAGAGGGTAGAAGTATCAACAGAGATTATGTGATCTCTCAGGCTCACCTTGTCTACACCCAAAAATAATCGGAAAGCAAAAGTCAGGTGCAATGTATGCAACATTATGTTCGTGTATGTGTTTGCTTCTTTGTATTTGTGTTTTCATTTCTGTTTGCCTTCCTCAACAACTAGCGAGTAAGTGTAACGAGTAACACTTGAATTGAGCTTCGTGTGTCTCCAAGGATCTACACTTGAGCTGGTCGCCTGTTTGGAATGGCAGACACCAGCGGACAGAACGTGTTTGTGTGTGTGTGTGTGTGTGTGTGTGTGTGTGTGTGGGTGTGTATGTGTGTGGTATACATTCTACTTAAATGACCGGAAATTGGGCGGTTGCGTTTCTTGTTGCCACCGGAAATTAAAGTCAGATTATAATGAAGGGTTTGACGTTGATTAAATTTCTCATCATCATGCGTGTTGAAATGAACACTAGACGACCAACAATAAGGAAATAAGAAAGAAATAAAATGACAATTTTTGCCATTCTGAAGTCAAGTTATTTTTTGGTTCACATTTATGGTTTCTTAAAGTAACGAGTAAGTTTTTCCCCACAAAAAAATTTTATATATTTTAGTATTTTTAAAGCTCAATTATCAGTTTTTGTCATTACAGCCGAAGTTTCAAGTTTTGGAACTTAAGTTTTTCTCTCAATACAATAACGAGTATCTACATTATTGCAATGACTTAAGCTAAGCTTTAAAAAGCCACTAAATTAACGAGCAAATCTAAATACAAAATTTGAGCCTAAAGTTTATACATTTAATGATTTTATTGAAACTTATAGTAATGTGTTCTTAATTTGGGAATGCTTTTGGAAAACAAAAGTATCGAGTAGATATTATCTTGTAACTATTGTAGTACCCACTAAATGGCTATACTTTATAACGGTTTATATCATATTTTTCGTTATATTAAATAAAGAAAGTCTTTACATCACTCGCTACTCGTTCCAGCGATGTGTAAATAAATAAAAGCGTTCTTACACACACATACGTATTACTAGTTCGTTTCATGCGTAAGCAACTTTTAGTGTTCGCAATAAAAATTAACAATATTTCTAGTTTTCCCCTTAGATTAATTAAATCAACGAGTAATCAACGAATTTGAAACCATTCGATTCTCGCTACATTCTGTAGTAACGATTTTTAGGAAATATTAAAGATTCTTCCTCAGGAAAATTCAAGTGAAGGTATTTTGAAGTGAAATTTTTTCTCCTGTACTTTCTTTTTCGATTAACTCGTTGATTTAAACGGTGCTTTTACGACTGCACTTGCCTGCTTTACCGCCAGCATAAAAAAAAGTCCTCTTCTGTGTTTGCCTTGTTTTCCTTTATTGCATGTTGTTTTTATGCTCTGCGCTGCCTGTGTAAACCTCGCTCTCCCTCTTGGTTTAAAATTCAAATCCAATTCAATTGCAGTCACCGAAACCAAAGCTAATACACCGAATACCAGGCATTATAATACAATTTGCCCAAGCAAACGTGGCGAAAACCAAATTAAACTTTCTTGACTGCAGAAACAAGGAACATAAAATGCAAAACTACTGCCAAGAGCACCAAAAATGCAACCATCAATTTGAAACTTAATCCACCTCCAGCGAGTCGGCGTTAAGTACGAGGAAAGTCAGGAAGCAGGAGTCGCAAGTGGCGGAATGTGATGAGTGGAGAGGAGGGGAGAGGAGGGGAGAGGCGAGGAGAGGCGAGGGAAGCGAAGATGAGTTGAAAGAGCAGAGGCTACATATATAAAAACCAAACGGTGGCTTTTAAATACCAAAGAAAGGCAGAAAAATTCCGCAAAAACTGTGGGAAAAAATTGCAAATAAGAAAAATAAATTAAGAGCGAAAATTACGGAAAAAACATGAAAGGAAAAAGTAAGCTATCAACGTAATTGAAATTCACCGCAGAATTAGAACGACTCTGGGGCAAAAAAGTTAAATGAACCACAAAAAGAAGAGTTATAAAAGTACAAAGAAGCTGGAAAGTCTTAACTAGGTTTTGAAAACTAAACACAAAGATTTGTATTTTCTACACTACAAAAATCGCTATTACAACAAAGTTACCGCAGAATTGTTGGCGGTGAGAGAATCAAACAGAAAATTGCAAAGTCATTAATTCCCATATACGTACAAGTTTTACTCGTTAGTTTATTTGAAAACTTTGCTTTCGTATTTTTCTGCAGTCGTAAAGTAACTCTTTAGCTCCTTCCAAAACTTCCTTTTCAACACCTTTGGTAGCAACTTCTGTTGCAGGAAGAAAATTTAAAATTAATATGTGTAACACAACGAGTAAATTGCAACGAGCTGAAGTTTTAGAGCACATTTTTCTTGGCTTTTGTGGTCGATTTTTGCTTTTGCTCTTTAATACTTTGCCGCGCGGTTAAAAATTCAAAACTATTGCGGCAAAAGTTTGCTGCAGGAGAAAAAGTTGCACTAAAGTTTCAAGTGCTGTTCTATTGACTTTCTGAGGTGCGTCTAAATTGGAAAAATTTTAAACTGAAAAATTTATAAGAAAGAGGAAAGACCCAAGTTTCAATTCTATTACCGTTACGGATATTACTATCTTTGCGTAACGAGTTGTTTTGATGGCGGTTACGTCAGATGTCTTTGCAGTAACGAGTAAATGATTTCGAACGAGTTAAGCGTTTTTAAAAAGTTGTATTATTATTTAATTTCTTAGATACTCATTGATTTACTAGAAAACATTATCTGACTACGAGCAGTTTGTTTTAATAACGAATACATTTTTTTAAATAATTTTTTTGCAAATATGATAAATAATATTTTGCAAAACTAACGAGTTGTAGAACGATAATGAGGAAGTTTTTGTAAAAGTAATAAAAGCACCTTTAAGCCTTACAAGCAGTAAAAAGTTTACAATTTAAAGTGTTATAATATATTAAATAAAATAAGACAACCTTTCGAGTGCAGGTATAAAATTGTGTATCTGAAGCAGCGAGTGAAATTTCTGAGAAATAGTAATTCCACCAAAAGTAAGCTCATTACACTAATTTTAAAACGAGTACTAACGGACCTAATTAGCTAAATACAAGCTGTGTAAATTTACTACAATAAAGTAGCGAGTAGAGATTTATAGTTTGAATTAATAATTAAGGAGAAAAGGATTTTACTATTAGTAACGAATTGTTGCAGCATTATAGTTTAATAATAAAAGCAACGAAAAGTCTGCGATTCCAACGTGCTAATGACCTGCCGTTGACTTCTTCAACTCGTTACTTCTGCAAAACAACAGAAGTCGTTTTAAAAAGAATCAAGCGATGCAACTTAGGAATTAGTGTAAAGAAGTCATAGGAATCTCTACCTCTTAACGTCTTAAAAACTCTCACATGATATATTTTCATGTTTTAAATCAAAAAGATTATGGTTCGTTCACACAAGTTCACGAAACACAAAAGGCGGATGTGAGACTCGTCTCGTTGTCTGTCTTTAGTGCGTCGCATTAAAATAAAGCAAAGAATGAAAGGATTATTTTTGCGCCTTCAAGAAAAACTACTTGCCAGCATAACTGCAAAGAAATTCAATCCGAAAACTTCTGCTAGCTAAGAACAAACTTATTCGCATTGTGTTTCCGCTGTGAGGATATTTAAGAGGATGTAAGCTCTCAGTTTTGCACTTTTTGTTTCGCGGGAAGTTGAAAGCACGAAAACGAGAAAACCAGCTCAACGGGGGCCCGAAGACCACAAGGTAGCCGCTAAAGTGAACCTCTTATTATGAATCTCGCTGTTGTTATTGTTGGTGTTGTTGGTGTTGTTTGTCCTGCCAACAAACACAATCAAAACTACAACCTACACCACCTGCATCCCGACACCACTTGCTTTGCTCCGACAGCGTGCCACAGAAATTCCTGGGGGCGGCTGATGTGTTGCATTTGTCTGTATGGCGTCTCTTAACGCACTCTACTCGCTATTGTTCTTCTTCGGTTGCTGAAGTACCGAGAGTGGAATTATTTACCTGGCATTTTTCTATAGCTTTACCAACTAGTTGCTTGTAAAGCTCAGTATTTATTTAGCTGGGATGTTTGTTTACCTTAGTGTTTGATTAATTTGTATGTACCATATGTTTGTATGTCTGACTGAATGCAGTGTTTGTGCTCGGCACTCGTTGGAGTTGAAAGTTACTCACCTGTAAAGAGAAGAATGAAAAGGAAGACAATATAAGAAATTTAGTTCAATAGAAAATATTTATATTACAATATTTATGCAAAAAGTAACGAATAATTAAAGTAACTTAAAATAACTTAAAGTAACTTAAAAAACGTAATAGTGTAATAAATAATAATAATGTCATTCTCACACTTAAATTTGCACGCAATACACTTTAATTAAAATACACTTAAATTCAAATATAGCTTCTTTTTTTTGCATATACTGAATATTTTTTTCATATAAACAAAAATTATTCGTATACTAGCAAATCACGATAATTCTCTCTGTAATTCAAACCGAAAATTATTCGTAACATATTGCACATATATACGATAATAAATCCTGAGAAAAACTTATTCTTCATTGGGAATAACGATTAAATAGTTTTACTGTCGAAAGAAATAAGAAAGAAGTAAGTGTAAAATTCTCAAAATATTTTACATCTCGACCAACGAGTATATAAAACAAACGAATTGCTATTTAGTTTTTAAATGTAAAAGCAACGAGTACAATAATCTTGTTCACATTATCTTAAAAGAAAGAGAAAATGTCTTTTTAAAAACTTTTAATTACGGTTTTCGAAAAGACACAAAAGTATCAAATTTATAACTCTTCTCAATGCATAACTTCACCATCACACATCTTGCAGTCTCAAAAATTGCAAAACCCAATTTTGTACACCACACAGATGACTGCATTTAGAGTAGCCACACCTTCAGCTCTTCTCTGCCCTTAATCACTTGCCGTAATTTTGTCTACATTTGTTTTTCTACCATGTCATCATACACGAGTACGCACTTTGGCCCATCAATCATTTCTGTCTCAATTACTTGCCATTCATCTCTGGTAATGATTATGCAAAGCTAAACAACACAAGCTTCAGACTTCTCGACTAGTTTGGCGAGCATGCAGCTGGCTTCAACAAATTTATAGCCTGGCGTAGCAAAATATATGAGTTGGAATGAAGACTTTTGACTAAAGAAAATCTGCCTTCAAAATACATACGGATACAAAGCAACATCCACTGAGTGGATAATGTATTCTGGCGCAAATAAAATACAAGCTAGGGACCAACCGACTCGAGAGCGAATTACATGCATTTAAATTTTCCTCTAATATTTTCATCTTCTAAAACTTTCGAGAATTTGCGGATACCCATTTGATTAGCCGGCTTTATTTGTAGAGTGAAATTATTTCAAATTTACGGCATTCGTAAAAATTTTACGGCCAGTAACATTGTAAATTGTTTACTAAATAACTGTAAGTGTAGCGAGTAGGATAAGAAAATACAATAAAGATGATATAAAGAAGCCACGAAGATTAGGCAGAAATGTTGGAATTCAGTATGATTTCTAAGTTAGTTCGAAGTGTAAAGAAAGTAAATTAAAATACGTTCAATTCAAGAATGTTGTCCTTTCAGTTCTTATAGCTATAGATTTAGAAATCATAGCATGTCCTTCAAAAGTTTTGTTATAAGAAACGAGGAAAAATTAACTATACGAAAATTGTAATAAAAGGTATGCAATTTCTATTGTATGCAAATATTATTGAATTAATTTTAAAAATAAAAAAAATTTTATCGATAAGATAAAATTAGGATTTAGTTAAAGACAAAAGTAACGAGTTTAAAATGTATGAAAAAATAAAAATATTTTGTATATCTTTTCTTTTCTTATATCTTCTTGATATCTTTATGAAATCGTTTTGAGGTATTTATGAGATCGTTTTGAGATCTTTATGAGATCGGTTTGAGATCTTTATGGGATTGTTTTAAAATATTTGTGAGATAGTTTTGAGATCTTTGCGAAATCATTTTGAGATCTTTATTAGACCGTTTTGTGATCTTTATGAGAAGTTTAGAAATCTTTGTGAAGTGCACTTCTTTCTGTACAAAATCGTCCTTGCTGTACATATAAAAATTATTTCGCTATAAAAAAGTAGAATTTCTCATGCCACACATAAATTAAATTCAATAAAATGAAAATGTAGGAGAAAAGTTCAAAAAAAGCCTAAAGTTCAAAAAAACCTAAACTGAGTGATTTTGCCTTCAAGAGAAAAATGTTTTAATTAAATATTCATGGGCAACAAGAATCACTGCCACCACCTTCTGTGGGTAGAAAAAATGTTCCTTGAATGCTATTATTGCTTGCTTTCTTCCAAAAGATGTTATTTAGTATTTAACACCCTGATAGAAAACACAATGAAACGAAAATAATAAACAGCAGCTTGAGAGATAAATATAATCATTTATTTTTATTGCCTACAATCATTGCTTTGGTTTTTGATATTAAAAGGATAAACAGAAGTAACAACAACAGCAGCAGCAGCAACGAAAGCAACAACAACAAGTTATCAAGTTCTGTAGGTAGCCAGAGTCTGTAGGTGGGTTTTTTTACATCTCGGCAGATGGCAGGAACTGATTTTAAAATTTAATACCGCGCTCGAAGTGTTGATGTTGCAACAACAACAACAAAAGCACACAACCACTAACTTGATAGGATTTTCTTACTCCCAGCCAGGCAATTCAACGTTTACACGTAGACAGTCTTGCAGCGAGTAAAAGCAAGCCATTCACTTCATTCAGTCAGCGAGAGCGAAAGAGCAAACGCGAAAAATGGTTTCCAAATGAAAAACGTAATTTCCGCTCCATTAAAATACACAGAAGAATGGCGCTTAAGTGCTTTTGGCGGCAATGATTTGAGTGGTTAAATTTTAGGTGTCTGTAGGTGCAAAGACAACAAGATATTGCACACCTTCCCGGGGAAAGAACACGGGGATGGGGAGGGAGCACTTTTGGGGAAAGTGAATGGACCGGGAAGAGTGTGGTGAGGTGGGTGGGGGACAGTTGGTGAGAATATCACTGCTTCAGGCATCGTGGAAAACCGCGGGAGAAGATTAAGTGGCTTCCAAGCTACTTGCGTAATATTGCATCTGGTTCTGTGTAAGAATCGTAAGAAATGAGAAAGTTTTATTATTTTAATTTTAGATTACACACGGAAATTAACAACTTACGACAACTGTTAACAAAACTAATATAAATTGGCAAATATATTATCGTGCTTTCTATAATTACTTCAAGTTGAAAAGGCAGTTTGCAGAGTCAAGTAAATTTATATCTTCTCGTGTAAGCAACTTGTTCTCTTCAAGAGAGTTTTCGCTTGGAATTATAATTGAAATTTTCAGAATTTTCACCAACAACTGCTTGCACTGGAATTCCTCTTAAACTGCAGCGAGTTGCAAATATCGCATTGAAAACTTTGGCAATTAAAGCGTCGCTACGAAGCAACGCGTCTTTTGTTTTCTTAACATCTGTAAAGCAAATAAAATTTGCACAAAGTAAAAGAGAAGAATTAATTTATTGACAGCTGTCGTGTTGTAGCGTGTGTGCTGCATGAGTTCCGAAAGCGCGTTCATCCGAATGCAGTGAAAAGTTGTTCTTAACTTAGTTGAAGTTGAAAATTACAAATGTAATTAAATTCTGAATTTTCCTTTGCCTTTCTTCTGCTCGATGGTGCCGACGCTGGTAAATATGACGAGTAACTCACTGACGAGTAACTGCAGCGTGTACAGTTGAAGTTGAAATGCAATTGCAAATATTCATTTCTGAAGTACGATAGAAATTTTTGTTAGCTCAGCAGACGAGTGCTCAAGATGTATTCGAGTAGAAAAGCTTGAGTGGATTAGATAACTTTTGCGAGATTATGGGTGGGGAAAACTCAATTCCAACTTTACGTTTGCAAAAGTCTTGATTCAACCTTACGGTCGCTTGTATCCTGATAATTGAAATTACACTTTTAAATTACACAATTAATATTAATTACAACATTTTGAATTTCCTGAGAGGAAATAATAAGAAAAGTTTCCGCATAAAACTTCTCGCATAACAAAGTAAGCGACCGAACAACTTCTTTAATGTCTTATTGTTTTAATTTCGGCTTTAGGTTTTTTTGTTTTTTTTTTTTTTGTTTTCTTATTTTTTTTTTATTTTTTTTATTTTGTTGTGTTCACTTTTAATCACAATCTTCCGCACACTGCCGAGCTTTTTATCTTTGCATATAGAAAGAAAACCTCTCAAACCTCTCGTTTTTTGTACTTTTTGTAGCTGGCTGGCTGCGCCGCGCTTAACATGAATACGAACGAGGACATTAAGAAAGGATATTATTTGCATGCACGCATTTAAGCAAGAAAGCGCAAGCATAATAATAACACGCAGAACAAGATGATGGAACAACGAAGTCCAAAGCAAGAACAAAACGCGAAAGACAAAAAGAAGCGCCTTCAATGTGAGTGCGCAAAGTGTTTTTTAATGTGCCCCCCCCCCACCCCACCCACAACATTGTTCGACGTCTGCATTAAACAGCGAGTAGCGAGTTGCAAGGGAAGCACAAAAGACAAGAGTTTCAAATTAAACAATGTAGCAGCAAAAAACAGCAATTAAAAGTAAGCAGCCAGCATTTAAATTAAGCACCCGAAACTCTGGTGGGGGGGCGGGGGAGGAGAAATATAACGAGCAGCGAGGATGAAGAAGAAAAAAGAATGGCAACAAACAAAACAAAAATTCAACCAACTAAATAAACGAAAAACAGAAATCTGTACGAATTTCAGAACGGAAATTAAATTTTCTACCCGGTCATGTTTGATTTGCGGAAAATAGCAAGCAGTTTTAATAAAATATTAAATGATTTTCGAGGACGAAAAAGTGGCCTGAGGGTTTGGCTAAAAGCCAATTAGATTTCCAACCCTTTTTGTCATCTTCAATTTCCGCCACCATCCGACTTTCTTGCGATAGCATCTTCGAATTCGCGCACCCTTCTTCTTTCTTTTTCTGCCGCTTTTCCACTGCTTCAAATTCCCAAGTTTATTAACACTGAATACCTACTGCTTGCCTTCCTTATCACGGCTTGCATAGCCATGATGGGGATAAACTTTCCCGTCTCCCTTGCTTCTTCGCTTCCGGAGATCATCTAACAATCGAGCCGAACTTTTCGTTTATCGCCATTTATTATCCATTGTATAATGAATGAATTAAACAAATTCGCTCATTTATTTATGTATTATTTAAAAATAAGTTTTATACACTCCTTAGAATTTTTTGTAAATTTCAACTCTACAATAAAGTAACAGGCAGCGAGTAAGTAGAATACAAAGCAAAAATAATTTTAAATTTAAAAAGTAAAAAAGTAAAGGATAAATTAAGAAAATCGAAGTCTTCAATTCAACTAAACAATTTAATAATCTTTAAATTAATAAATCCGTTTGTGATTTGTATAAGAAGAAAATTCAAATAGTAAGCTAAAAAATAACGAGTTATGAGAGCATAGTGAGAGAGGTTAAAATAATGTCATATTTCTGCAAACAAATTTAAACCCCCTATAAAAACTTATATTTTTGTAAAAAGATAACGAGTAAAAATAGCGAGTAAAAATAACGAGTAAAAATAACGAGTAAAATAACGAGATAAACGATCGAAAATCTGCTGGAGTAACAAAAATCGAGCGAAACGAACTATGCGAACCCTTAACACTGAATAAAAAATCCAATAATGCAACAGATGGTAAAAATTGCCACTCTGAAGCATACGGTGGAAATTCACGCACCAGAAAGGACTCACACAGGCTACTGATAATGCTTTATCTCACGAGTGAGATTTTTTGTGTTTTATTAAAATCATAAAATCTGAAATGCGATCTCAGACATGCGTTAAAAAATCAGTGACAGTAAAGCAGAGAGATATAAAATGCCTTGTAGTTGTGCTTATTTTTGCAAAGAGGGGCAAAAATAAGGAGCAAAAATAAGGAGGAAAGTTGAGAAATAAAGCAAGAGAAATACACTCCGAATATGGAAATAAAAACGAGAGAAACACAATCCTGCTAGACTTGGGACGTGATGCAAGCACTCGTACCGTAAATTTATAAACCACAACCCGATCTTTACCATTGTCCTGGCCAGACATGCAGATGTGGCGATGCTCGTTGGGACCCAAACAACCTACAACAACAGCAACAGCGTCATCATCATCACACCCATCATTGGCAACCCAATGATAGCCAGAGCAGTTCTTGTTGGCCATCTAAAGGCACGTCAGGTTCACGGTTACAGTAGGCTGGAATGACTACGCCATGTATGCATTAACTTCCACAACAACAAGGAAAGCAACAACAACAACAACAACAACAACAACAACAATACAGACACCACGCAAACTGTACACGTAGTCGTCGTTTTTAATAAATACAACAACAACGAAATTGTTGGTTTCATGCTGGAAGTTAGAGAGTTCTTTCGGCCAAGCTAAAAAAGCAACAGACACAAGCTCACTTTTGCACTTTCATGCATGCAGAAAAACAAATAAACACACATACATAGAGGCATTCATGTACACGTACCAACAAATAACACAAATCCATAGTCTCGTCCGCACATGCATACAGGATCAGGATACCAGCAGGATCTTAGCAAAACCTCAACAAATTGCAACGAAACGCAACGAAAATTCCTTCGTAATGCAATTTTGTTTGGCAGCATTGGCACTGACGGACAAATAGAGGGACAGACAAATAGTAAACAGACAGACAGAGAGACAGACAGACAGACAAACACACATACATACGTAAGCACATTCAAAGCGAACGCAGAAAATATTGAAATACGAGCAAACGTAGCATTAGTAGTAGAAATAGTAGTAGAAAAAAAAACATCGAAGAACAAACACACTCGATGCAAGGAATCATGTATAAAAAGTGCACACAACAGACATGTGCAGACGTGTTTCAGTTAACGATACTCCCTGTGTGTGTGTGTGTGTGTGTGTGTGTGTGTGTTCTTGTAGGTATGAGACGTGGATACCAACAACACGTAGCATCCTTTATGGGTCCTCTGGCTGCGTCTACGGTTGGTTGTGCGCGCGTGTGTGTGTATTAAAAAGTTTAGAAAAATCTACATACCAGCGCACGATATCGCATTACGTGCATAAGTAATTCAGTAGATAAAAACTCTAAATAATTCAAAAATAATTTTTGGCCATCGCTGTGACTAAACTTTAATAAAACCGTTACTCGTTAGAAAATATATCCGTTATTTCCCCAACTTGAAGACGAGTAAAAATATCCTCTATTCTGTTTCAGTCCATAGCTAAAAGTAATCGTAGTTAATTTGTAATCGTTCTTTTTTTTTTAATATAAACCAACCAAAAGTTACGTGAAATTGAAAATGCTTCATTTAATGTTTAAGCAATATTATTTTCTGTGAAATAATAATAAAGCCAGTAGATATTGCTATTCTAAACTGACTTACTACTCGTTACTCGCTTAAATAAAACTAAGTATTTCCTTTTTATTTTTGCAGCTTAATAATTTTATTTTACAAAAAATGTCTGTAGCAAATATTTAATATAGTAAATATTATATAGACGTTTTCTAACGTTCCTGACTAATAAAATATTCGATAGTTTTCTTTGTTCAACTGAATCGCTACTTTCGTTAAGAGCTTTTAATGTAATTATGTTTTCCAATCATCAAAGTCGTAGTTTTATCCCTAAAAACAAGTAACAAAATTACTCGTTAGCTCACTCACTTTTTGTTTGTTGATTTCGTTTAAGACTTCCGTAAATAGTTGATTATTATCAGAAAAACTATCAAATTTGAAAGACTCTTTAATTTCTTTTTACCTGTAGAACTTATTTAAATTTTTTTTATTAATAATTTGGTTTAGTTGTATTCGTTACTTTTATGAATCATTCCTATGCCATTAGAAACTCTTTGGTTTTACTCGATATTTTATTAATACCTTTTATTTTTATTTTTAAACAAAACTTGTAAGTATTGACTTTATAGTAAGTTTTTTTTATTATTAACGGATATTTAAATCAATTTACTTTTACTCGTTTAAAGTATTTCAATTTTTTCTTTATATATTTTAATGGAAAATATTATATTTCATAGAGAAATAAGTAGTCTTGAAATGAAAAAATAACGGGTGCAACTTTTAAAGAGTGTAACTGGCTTAAATTTCTATATAATGAAAAGAAACTGAACTACAACTTGTTCTCAAGCGATAAATAAATTCTTAGTCGTCACAAGTTGTAGAAACTTGATCACATAGAAAGTTGCAGATAATTAAAAACGTTTCACTTCTCAGCTGACACAAAATCGCATCTGAGTAAACTTTCTCATTAAATGAGCATAAAAAGTAACGATTATTTGTGTTTAATTATTACAGATGAAACAACGAGCAAACAGGGAAGAAAACAGAAGTTGTAATGATAACCGCCATCATGATTTTCGCCGATAAATGTGGCGACTAAATATTTTCTTCGTTCGTTATTTTTATGTGCCGCCTCAGTGAAGTACAATTTAGGGGACGCTCAAGTAATAAAAGGGATTCTCAAGTAATAAAACGTATTTGGAAGGAATGAGCAAACGGAGAGAACGCTGAACACTCGCTGTCATCAGTGCCAGTTGATTGATTTCAATTTTCCACATTGCGAAGTGGATTTCTATCCTCTGAACTCGGTAAAAAAATACAACCGAAAATGTTTGTTTTTCAGTCTCTGAAAAGTCGCAACTCAAAGCAGCTGCTTCTGAAAAATGGAAGTGATAAAAAGCGAATAAAAAGATTTTTCATAAATATCTCTACTTAGCTAAATTAAATTGGAATTACACTTGAAAACACTTCAACATGTTTTATCAATTAATTCCTCGTCCCTATTTGTTTTGGCGGAAAGCAATTAAAAAGCTTGGAAGCCTGAAAACACACAACAATCTAATTCCTAAATTCTCTTTTAAATTCTTAAAAAGATTGGAATTCTATTGCGAACTCAAAGTCGAAATAACGTTTTCTACAGCTCATTAAATAAGAAGATTTACGTCAATAAAAAAAAAAATCAATACGTCAATAGAAATCAATACGTACTGAAGACCCTGGAATTTTTTTCATTTTAATTTAAGTTCAATTTCATAACGTGTCCTTCCTCCCCCATTTTTTGGTATGAAATTACTTTTATTCTAAGCTCAGTAAATTAGTAGAATTTCTATTGCATGAGCACGTACAAGGCAAAAAAGAAGAAGAAGAAAAACGATAAAATGGACTGAAAGAGTCCTTGTCGCTACGCTAAATACGTTGATCGATGCTTTGTATGCTCAAGAGGGTCCTGTAAGCTGCCCCGCATTCATGTGCAGTAACGTGAATGATGAAAAAATTTAGTATTTTCATGAATTAAAAGCTTTTAAAGAAGCTTAAAAGGATGTGCAAGTGATGCGTCGGGGAGCTTAGTGGACAATTTTATCACTTACTTTAATTATATAAAACTAAAAAGAGCAAAGAAAAGTTACTAGTTGAGCACTAATGAACGGTACTCGTTACTTTTGCTAAGTGTTTTTAAACTCCTTAAATTTAAACTTATTTTATTTATATCAAATTATTTTATTAAATTGTACCGTTTTTCAAATTTAATATATAATAATTTTAGTAATTTATACCGTTATTCAAATTTAATATTTAACTTTTGCTTCTAACCTAAATAATAGGTAAAAGTAACGAGTAAAAACTAAAGTTGATCAGGAATTGTAAGGAACTTTTGAAGTTTTTTGTTTATTGTAAAAGGAGTGGATAAATTAAATGCAAGTGTTTTAAGATCCACGAGTAATACCAACGAGTAACTAAATATCTGAATGTTTGTAAATTAGTGCTGATGAACCTTTAAAGTGTTCAAACTATATTTTATTTATAATAGAAGTAGCGGATAGAATCAACGAGTAAGATCAACGGGTCAAATCAACGAGTAAAAGTCTCCACACTTTTATTTATAGCGGATGTTACTTTATCCGCTTTTTCAAGTAAGATCAACTAGTAGGACAAACAAGTAATATCAACGAGAAAAAGAAATTAACAAGAACTAAATCTCTGAATGCTTATGTTTATTTTATTTATCATAAAATAGAATAGAAGTAACAGATAGAACGAACGAGTAAAATCAACGGTCAAGATCAGCGAGTACATCCAACGAGTAATTTAAATTAACCGAACTAAACTCTAAATGTCTGTAGTAGAACCCCACAAGAACAATATATCAACTTAAACATAATAAAGCGAACAAATTTATTGACTACCTGCAAGTGTTCGAACAGGATAAACAAATTTATAAAAAAATAAATAAACAGAATAATAAATTACAAACTTTTAAATGCATAAAAATGCAAATCCGCGCTTTTATTAACTTGAATTTATTTTTTAAGGCCTAAGGGTGCGATAAGGAAGAAAATCCTTTGACATACACACACGCACACATACACTAGCAAACAAGTTTATTTGCATAAAAGCATCAATACCTGCAAACAGAGTAAAAAATGTGCTCTGAAAATGAGACAACGTCACAAACAATTTAATTTACGTTAAAACTGCACTGACTTAAATTTTTTATTTCTGCTGTTGCTACTTTTACTGCCGGTCGTTGCTGCTGTGAATGTTGTCGCTGTGAATGTTATTGCTGCGAGTGTTGTTGCTGTGAGTGTTGTTGCTGTGAGTGTTGTTGCTGCGAGTGTTGTTGCTGTTGCCATTCAGCACCCAGCATTCGGGAAGGATAAAAATAAAACAAGCAGCAAACAATAAAATTTCCACAATTGCTCGTGAAGCCGACTGCGTTGGCAAATAAATTCGCCGTTTTAACAACGTTAACCGAATACATGCCGAATACGTATGAAGGATCAGCAGGGTTGCGGCATCAATAAGAAGCACAGCTGAGGCGGAACAACAGCAGCAACAAAGTAACAAATTCTCGCAGAAATACACAAATTTTACACTCCGATTTCGAGAAGGCAACCAATAACACCAACAAAAACAACATTAAGTGGAATGCAAAAATTTGTACACACGTTGAAAGGATAAACGCAAGTTTATTTGACGACAACACTTGGCTGTAACAGGATAAACTGTGGAAAAAAGTGCGGCCGCTACGCTTTTTACTACTCGTTACTTCTGCCTCTTCCTCCTCTCTCCCTCTTATTTCACTGATTGCGAACATGCTTTACTTTATTTCGGCAGTTTATTGCCAACAGTTCCTGGAGGGCGCATTAAAGCTTCCCTGCAGGGCACACAGAATGTGCAGCAACAATAAATTGCTGTGTAAGTCCGCTCCTTCGAAGAGGGATGGATGCCTTGTTTTCGCTACGCAACTCGTTACAAAGTAAACAAAAAGAAAAACAGAAACAATAAACAGCGAAAACAAAAACAAAAGCATAAACAGCAGCATACAAAACAAAAAGGAAGAAAAAGAAAAACAAAGATCACCAAAAATTTAAGCATACTTTTTGCAACAAGCAACAAAATACTGGCATCAGCTCACTTTGTAAATAAACAAGAAAAAGTGCGCAAAAAAGGTCGTCAAGGATTTTTATTATGAGCAAATTTTTTGCGCGATTTATGTTGGCTACATATTTTGTCAACAACTTGGAGATCCCGAAAATATCCATTCCAGACTGTTGTTGTCAACAACCGAGTATTTATTGACAATTTTTGTGGAATCTACTGACTGAAACTTTAATATACAACGCTTTTGTTGTTGTTTTTGCTTCACTTTTTTATATAACATGCAAATATTTTTAATTAAAAGTAGATTGAACAAAATGTCATCAGAAAAGCGGACCGATTCCAGAGGGACTCGACTCGAGGCCGATAACAATATTTTGCCTTTTTAATTTTTGGCAACTTTGTCCCTCTTGTAATTTCGCGTGCATAAATCGCTTCGATTACTTATGCCGCTACTTTAGTTATAACGAGTAACGAGTAATAGGATTTCTTTAAATTTCAACAAATAACAATAATCATCAATAATGTTTTAGTATTCTTTTTTGGGTGAGTTTGTGCTTTCCTGTGTTTAATGCAACTTTATAAGAGATTCTGAAGAATGCTTTTGTATGAATTTTAAATAATTTAGTAATCGTTGTTAATGGTAAACCAGTGCTAATTTGTAAATCGCTATAGTAATCAAAATAGTACTTTTATTATATCAAAAAGCATCTAACTACAAAAAGCTCGAACGCAGTAAAAAAAATTATTTTAGTATTTATTTTACAACATTAAGTAAAACGAGTAACGAAATATCAAAGGAAATTCTACCCAAAAATAGGGAATTATTACTGTTATAATTACGAAATACTGATTTCTAGATAGGAAAATCAAATTTTATAATTTCAAGGCTACGACATTTCGTATGTAATGTTTTGGGAAACCAACGACTACCATCTTTAAATTAGTAAGAAGCTTTACAAAATATTTCCTTCTACGCTAGCGAGTTCTATAATTCGAATTATATGCAGTCGTTTCCAATTTTTTTTTCATTCGCTTCTATTTAACTATAAAACGTGACGAGTTCAGATTTAGGGAAATAAGTTATTTCCTTTTTTATATATATTTTAGGGCAAAGAAGTAAGATTTACAGTTTCCAGGTTGTACGGTGTTATTATTAAAGACTTCAAGACCCAACAACTAAAATTTTTAGTTCGTTAAAGAAATCATCTAATTCGAAACACGAGATAATACTTAAATTGTTTCCAGAAATGATTTTATACAGAAAGAGTTAAATGTCATGATCATTAAGCTGAAGAATTTTATAATGCAAAGTTCAAGAACTAACGAGTAAAAATTCTTAAGTGTGCTCAATTTTAATACATTCGCAAGAGTAAAAAAAAAAAGTTAAAGGAAAAACGTGTTCTGCTACCATCTCGCTGTGTCTACTCGTTATCTAAAATCTCTTGCTATGGATTAAAGTGCTCAGTGCCTCACACATTTTAAAGCTGTGTTTCATCCAATAAAGCATCTCCTTAAAAACCGTACACTGCTTCTGAAATACATCTCGACCACATCTTAAGTAGACGTTTGGTTTTACGCGTCTCCTCCTACGAGTATCCGCCTTTACTCGTTGCACTTAACAGCGTTTTTTCCTCTCCACGAACCTGGACCTCCTTTTCGTGATATATTTCAGTGGCTGCCACGCTGTGATTTCCGTTTTGGGGCCGCTACCGTTTCTCGTAAAAGTGCTGATGATGTCTGCACTGAAAAAGGAGTAGCGGGTCGGACCTGCCTGGCCTGCCTGGTCGGACGTTCGGCTGACTGAAAGGATACGAGGATGCTGCAGGCACAAAACGAAATCAAACCGACCTCTGGGAATTGGCATTGGCAACCAACGGCTGGTTACTGCGTGGCTAGTTGACTGCTTGCTCACTTGGCTCCAGTTTATATACGTTGCTGGGATATGCATTTCCATCATGATCCTTGGGAACGTTGCATTTTTCTCATTTTCTCCATTTTAATACAATTTTTTGCAGCCACACTTTGAATTTTTTTTGTTAGGTTTTCCGTTAGTTTTTCACTGTTGAATGACTGTTCATGTGTAAGAAAGTCAATGGAAAATGAATTGTTTTTCCCTCCCTCCCACTTTTTTTATAGTTCACAATCTCTCTCCTTTATCCTCCTTGCTAACCATTAACAATTCGATAGCTTGGACGTGTGCAAGTGAATTAAATAAAATTCTTATGTTACACGAACTCGTTGTAGCCTGTCAGACGATATTTCAGTTTGCGTCTTCTGGCATTTCTGTTCAATACTTTTGTGAATGTAGTCTTTGAGAGGGAAAATATAATCACGTTATTCAAAAATTAAAAAATCTCATCATCAAGCAACGAGAAACTTTAACTTAACGAGTAACGAAAGAAACTAATAGTTTAAAGAAAGAAAGTAATATTTTAGGTTAAAATAAAACTTAATAAAATTAAAACACACAACGAGTAACGAGTAGTAAACTCGCAAATAACGAGTAACGAGTAGCGAGAAGTAAACTTTTACAAACTCCTTACATTTCCAAATATTAATACTATAAAAAATTAATTGATTAAGTTTATGAATGAAGTTCCTCTACAAAATGAAACTTTTAATTCTGCTGTGTTTTTATTGCAATATTGTTGATTTAATATTCGATCCTTAGTTGCTGTTTTCAAGGTGAAAGTTCAATGTACTATTTCATATCGTGAGAGCCTGTAAGCATATTCCAGGGTAAAGTGTATTCATGTCAAGGGCTTTCTTAGACCCTTATGAGAACTCAACATGTGTTTCATTCGTTTATTCACCCTTCAGTTTATTCTAGCTTTTTTTACAAATCAAAGGAAAACAAGAACTCTACCAGAAACTCGAATAACCATAAAGTTGCTAATATTAAACCAAAAATATTTGATTTTAATGAATGGGCGCCATTCACAACATGTAAGGAAGGCAAATTTTTATACGAGTATTTTCAACGGCCAATCCACCCGAATCAGCCCGGGTTTTCCGCCCCAATCAGCTCAGATATTTCCAAAACTTCTCGTTTATCATGCTATAATTTGCACATGCATTATTTTATGTGCTACGCATGCTGTTCTACCAGCTGTTATGATGATTTCGGCTCATTTTTATGATTTTTATCTTATTTCATGATTCTCAATTCCTTGGTATTGGTAAACATTTTTCCTGCTCACATTGATTGGCTGCGTAATGCGAATTTCTACGAGTATAACACTCGTAAATGGCATCAAGTATAATATAACATTACACGGGCACACACGCATGCTAGAGGAAATAGGAAGAAAATAAACTTTATGATTCGGTAGCAATTTTTACGACCGCTTCGGCAGAAAGCGGCAACATAAAATCAGCAAGCAAAGTTCAAATCAAATAAAAAACCGCCTAGAAGCGGAAAGTGGGAAGTGCAAATAGGTCTGCATAATTTTCAAGGTCGTAAAGTATCGTAAAAAAAATTGCTGTGCGTGTTTGTGGTGCGTATTATTTGCAAATTAAAAATTCTTTTATTTTCTGTGTCAAATAAGAATATGAAAACTTTCTGCACATAAAAGTGGGCAAAAAATGAGAAAGGAAGGAAATCCCTCCCTAAGTGGAAGTTAAAAACAAAATCGTGCCATATTGCGTGGTTTTTATACGCAATCATACTCGGGTCAGCGTAGCGTATGAGCGTCAGTAATTTACATTTTGTTTAAATTTATACTAGAAAGGTTTTCAGGCGGAGAGTGCTGCACTTAAGTTAATAACTTCGTGAACAGCAGAATTAAAGCGGGATTAAAAATGCACTGGCTGTTTTATATAAAAACATAAACTGCGCTTCATTTCCACGCAGTATTTAAGTTTAGTTAATCCCACAGCTTTTTTTTTCGTTGTAAAAACAGCAGTGTTGGTGAATTAAGTGGAAGCGAGCTGCAGGCTCATTACAGCACTAATGGCTCTGTAATTAGTGACTAATTTGTAGCCTTCTGTTTCTACAGTTAATTAAGCGCTAATTATTAATTAGAAAGAATAAAAAAAGAGCCTCTTTTATTATTTATTTACTTCTTCGTTATTTTGTTTTCTTCTGCTGGATTTTGTTTTAAATTCTTTTATTTAGGTTTTTTTTTCTACTTCACAACATATTTTAACATATCGTTTCCACTTGAGTAATTTGAAAATTTTTATCGGGACTCCCAAGATGCTCCAGGGTCACGTGTTACCCCGCCAACCAACACGTGGCCAACGTATGCCACGACATAAGCAAACAGACGCTTTTAGCCACATTTATTTGTACTACACACGCACGGCATCGACTACAAGGAAATTGATTTTCTAGCCGCTATTTTTCATTTCAGAACAGGGTGTCGTCGTCGTCCCTCTTGCAATGGATGGCCGAATTTCGGGCGAACGCGAACGGGAACGCGAACGCGCACACGAATCGATCGAGCGGCACACGTTAACGAAATCACATTTTAAACGAATTTATCATGTGCCAAAGCACAACGTAATTGATACACGGCAATCAGGGTGGCAGGGACACGTGACCAATCAGTGGGGACCGCCAACCGAGCTGGAAGCTTTGTACGAGTTAAAGTTAATCAGTGATGGAAGACGAAGAAGCTCTGCTACAAGTGGTGGGACTCTTTGTTTCTGTTGCGAGGCCTTAATTTTAAGAATCATTTTTATTTCTCTTTGAAATTTAATTTCTTTTTTTCTCTCTTTGTGAATTTTCTGCATTACATTCTTCAAATTTTTTAACTGGAAATTCTTTTCGGAGAATATATTCATATTTCATGAATTTTCATACACATATTTCTAGTATTTCACTATTTTCACAATTTAAATATTTCTTAAACAAATTGAAGCTAAATGTTTTTGTGGATCTCTCCACACAACGATGTGTGTGTGTGTGCGTATCTCGGTTCTTCCAACATTATATTTGTTATATATTTCGTTATCAGTTGATTTCGTGCTTTATGCACCCAATGAGTAGCCACATGAATTCCAAGCAGTGACGATAAAAACAAGGAGTAAAAAATGAATCCTGTACGAAACACCATCCTGTGACGGGGGTGTTTGTGTCAGATTAAATGTGTGTGTGTGCGCCTCGAAAACGTGTTGAATCAGTTTTGCTTTCACTGCTGCACAGCGAAAGGAATGAAGGAAAAAAGGAAGGAAGGAAGGAAGGAAGGAAGGAAGCGAGGACTGAAAAAGCGAAGCAATGGAAGAACGGAGTTCTTCGTTACTGATTCTCACAGTAATTTAAAATTCATGTGATTCGTATGTGGAATAAATTTGAGATTACGAGCTGGTTTTCCTTTCTCTAGCTGGTTTTTCTAGGGCGAGAGCGAGTTCTCCTTCTGCTTCAACGTTTACTTAGCAAGCAGGTGAAAAACGTTTTTAAAATGTCAATATTTTTTTTTTTTTGCCCTAAATGGAATGAAAGACGAGTGAAAAGTGAGCGAAAAATGACTCAAAAGTGAATGAAGGATGAATGAAAGGCAAATAAAAGATAAAAAGAATGAAAAAGCAAGACTCGATGTGAAAGGAAATTAATTTAAAAGGTAAAAATTTAGCTTTTCAAGTACTAAAGGAATTAATTACATTATAAATTACATTCTGTAGAGTTGTGCGCAATTTTTAGGCAGTTTTTGAAACACTTTCAGTTCTACTCTTAAAACTTCAGTTGAATAATCAAACTGAACTTTTGGCTCTCGTTTCCGTTCAATGTTTTAATAATTTATTTAATTTGTAATTCTCTTTATTATATTTCTCATTTTGTTTTATCTGATTTATTAAGATTAATTGTATTTTTTTCCATATTTATTTTTTAATTAAATAAGTTTACCCCAATTTAATCTCATTTCCCAACTAAATTGGAATTTAAATTTTTGCATGCATATTTACATCAACCATTCAACACATCGTCCGTTCTATTTGCACCGGAAATGCGTTTCGGTTGATTCCGCCTCTCCGGAAGTTGTGTGCTCTCATGTGGCTGTATTTGCATTCACAACAATGGCAACCCTCGAGGGTTGACAAATACACGGAGCGGGTGACAGTTAATGCGTGTTTACATTACGTGCAAATGTTGTGCTTGCATTTAGTGACCAACTATAGCCGGAAGTTGCATAAAGGATGACTGCAGCCGTCAATAAACCTGACCATGACTCTCTTCTGGTGAGCGAAAGTTATGCAGCGAAAAACTGCACAAAATAAAAATTCTCTAGCGGAAAATAAAAATCCTCTTCCTGGGGTATTTTAAACTTTTTCAATTGACTGACCAACGTTTGTTTTTAATTTGCAACGAAATTCCAAAAAATTCCATCAAATTTCAAAATCAGAATTCAATTTAAAATCACTCAAAATTCAATGAACTCCAATGAAGGTTGAAGGTTGACACTTTTCGGCTTTTGTTGTTGTCTGTCAGTGTTGTGTTCAGTGTTTGTTGGCCTTCATTGTCTGGCAGACACGCAGTTTTTATCAGTTCGTTTTTCGCGTAAAATTCTGTGGAAGACAACTAAATTGTTTCATTTTAGGTTGGAGAATTTAATCGATTTTAACGTGTCATTCATCAGGAAAATGTTTTTTTTTAATTCTTAATAATGCTGTGAGTTTAATTCTCACAGTTAGGGAACAAAAACTGTCCTCTGCATTTCAATTAATACTTCATAAAAATTTAATAAAAAATATTTTTCATACTTTTAGCTGTCGCGTGTTTGTATTTGACATTCGTTTAATTAATCAAAACCCTTTTTTGTTTCAGGCGGAAATCCATTCAAAACCCTCGCCCTGCTTGAAACGAAAAACCACTAAATAATTCTTCTCATTGAGTGAACAATTAAAATAAACAAATCGTGACAATCGTGGAATTTTCGACAAGGGTGGTTCGTGTGTTTTTCAATAAGCGATGCAGTTAATACCAGACAATATACTCGAGAGTAAAGCTATTTACAAATTTAATACGTTCTAACAAACACAACAATAACATTACTAATGCCGATTTAAAAAACATCATCACCAAATGCTTCATATTCTCACTCTAAGTAATGATATTTTAATCAATTTCTGTAATGATTGTCTGTTGTGGTTCACATTCCAGTAATGATTGTCTACATTCGTCTTCACCATCGTCATGACATCTAGCATCCCGATTTCTAAAGCCAACAAGGTTACCATGGGAGGTGCCATCACCATACTAATTACCTCCGTGATAAACTTTATCTTCTACATTATTAGCACCATACTTATTACTAAAATCATGAACTTCAGCTTCCGTACTTTTTTACTGTCTTCACCTTCCCTCCATGATTTCCTGAATTTATCATTCGCTGCTATTTCCGTTAACGGGTCTGTCATTAGTTTCACCATAATCACCTGCTCTGTATCACTCGATCTCACCATCGATATCATCACCATCGTCTACATTTCGCTGTTTCACCTTTAGTTTCACATTGACAATCTTTTTTCATCATTAACATTGTATCTCTATCAATATCTCTGCCTACATCTCTGCTATCACCTCTGTACTCATCTCTATCACAATTGCAATCACCATCACTATCATCTTCAGTAACCCTTATCGTGATCACACTCATTCCTCACATATCACATCACTAATTCCGTCATTGCTTCTTCCATTGCAACCATCAATAAATCCATTTTCACTTTCATAATCACCTCTATCACAATCCAGAGCTTCCTATCTGCAATATCATCCGCGCCATCCTCTTCAGTTATCACCAATATCATCACAACCTTCTCCCTCATAACCATCATTACATTACAACTCTTTCATAATCATAACCATCGTCATCTTTACCATCTCCACTATCATCTCTCTCTAATCTATCCCGTTATCATTTTCATCTCGTCATCATCATGCTCACGCCTTTTCTTTTCTTTTCTGAGCGATTATGATACTTATAATCTGCATGATAAACACGACAATGTATATCACCAACACTATTTAAACTATTAGCATCACTATTTTGGATATCATCATCACCATCACTATTTCCATCACCACAAACACAACCACCGCCCCCATCATCATCATCATCATCGTGATCAACATCATCATCACCATTATCATCACCAGCATCATCATCATCATCACCATTATCGTCATCATCAGCATCATCATCACCATAACTATTTCCATCACCACAAACACCACCACCGTTCATCATCTTCATCATCCTCATCCTCATCAACATCATCATCATCATCACCATTATCATCATCATCATCATCATCATCATCCACTCCCTTTCTTTAACTCGAATTCAACTTGAGCGAGAATAAAGAAAAACAAAAAAAAATTGAAACGAGGAGAGCCCGAAAAATTCACTCCCCACGTAATAATTCACATCTCTGTGCTCAAGAGCAGACACACGACCTTCATGTAACTGACATGGTCAGAAGTAATCTCGTGCCAAACCAGAGAAGAAAGGAATTCGCTTCAAGGATGTGCAAGGACTTCGGAGCTACCAAGCAGAACAGAAGAAAATTAAACCTTGACAACCCTTCAACAGAGGAAAGACGAACAAAGGGGAGAAAATCCTCAAGAACAATAAAAAACACAACAGCAATGGCAGCAACAACAGCAACAACAGCAACAAGAGCAACAACAGCAACAACAGCAACAACAGCAGCAATAAAAGTAAACACAGCAGCACCGTTAGAAGCGAGCATGTTTTTCCCCTCCGGAAAATTGCTGCCGGCTAAAATTATTTATTTGATTTACGCAATACAAATGCAATTTGGACAAATGGGGCGGGGGAAGGGGGCGTGGGCATTAGCAACAACAACGACAGGTTCCTCCCTTCTTCTTCTTCCTTAACACGCAGAAGGACTTCCTAAGGGTTGATGGCGGAGTATTTTATTTCCTTTTCGCCGGAGGCACCCGAAAAGGACGCCGGTGACTGTGGTTGAGATGTGCGGTTTGCGGGATGATTTGTTTTGTCGTTATTTTGGGATATCTGTGGATTTTTACGCTTCCCCCTTTTTATTTCTCCCTCCCCCTCCCACCCCCTGCACTCGCCGCACGCACACACATGTCTTTCGTGGGGTGCAAAATACTTTCAACTGAGAATGATTAAAATCGCATTTCTATGCTTCCAAACATGATGAATGTTGGCTACTCGCTGCTGGTGTTAGCTATTCGTCATGGTTATGGCTGGTTGCATGCCTGTCGCCCATCTTCCAGCCAATCCACCCCCTCCCCCGCCACTCCCCTTCCACGCCCCTCCAGCTTAACGGTCATTAGTTGAGCTCGTTGGTTGCTGGAGTTGAAGTTTCTTGGCTTCGCTGGTTCTCGCTCGGTTGATGTGAATTTAATTAAAGTTAATTGCGTATGATTTACGAGCTGCCTAAATTTGCGGCTTAAGGTCATTAAATTAGTGATGCCTTCAAAGAAGGACCGCGAAAAATATGCAAAATTTCACTCCTCACTTTTCACTTAGTTTCGACATTTTCCAGTATCTGGCTCTTAAAATTGAATTTTGAAGCGACATTTTCTCCAAAATCCTTCGAATATTACGTGAATTTTAATTGAAAAATATTCGGTGGAAAATCTGCCTTTAATTAGCCAATCCTTAGCGCAGAAAGTGTGCAACATTTTATTTCCCTGAACAAATTAAACCACGCAGTAAAAGTAGATCATGATTAAACTTTTTTTAGTAGAGTCTCAACCTGTCTAACCTTCCAGTTCAATTAAATCTGCCCTTCGTTTGGCTTTTTCAAATAAAAAAGCGAAAGAAACTGTAAAAAAGAGGAAAAATAGGTGCTAAAATAAGCGAAAGCAAGTCCTGATTACCAGCAAGCAACACCGAATGACCGACGAACTTCTAAATTGTTTTTGGGATTACGATGTCGAAGACTAAATGTGGCTTGTGCACGAGTGTAGATAAGTGTGTGTGTGTGTGTGTGTGTGTGTGCGTGTGTGTGCATTTTACAGTTCAGCAAAAGTTTTTGTTAGTTTGGCAGCTCGAAAGATAGCCGAGGAATAATATTGAAACAAAAGCTGGAACTCCACGAACGTTGCAAATAAAGATAAAAATAGCAAAAGTCAGGAAGATAAAGGATAAAAAATATACATAAATATGGAGGGACTGAAACAATGGAACGCAAAGAGAAATATAAAAGCAAAAGTCAAAACAAATACCACAGATAACGAAAAAACTAATGAAAAAATGGGGCAGAAAGACCCAGCACGTGATGCAACACTTTGAGAGGAACGTGCGAACTTGATTGTTTGAAAGGATTCATTCAGGAAACTATTAGTTTTTTTACTCCTTTTGTCATTTACAGAGTTGCGACATTTAACGTCCATGCGTTCCCTTCGCGTCGCCTAGAAATAGGCAACGGAATTTCCATGAAAACGTAATCGCGTCGCGTTCGTTACCAGAAACAGTCAGTTTAAAGAAAAGGCATTAAAAGAGGCAAATTTAATTAATACTTCAAGAAAGAGGCAGCTGCTCATCCCAACGAAATTTTTTGCCTACGAAAATCATTGCCTACTTTGAGGCTTTCTTTTAATTTCCTCAGACATAATTTCAATTTCCTTGCTAAATCTAGCGTAGTAAAATTAACGTACCATAAAAATAACATCAGTACTTCTATACGACTTCAGAAAACTTTCGGAAGACAGAAAAACTCAGCGTAATTTGAACGCGAAAGATCAGATAGAAAATTATGTAAGTCTCGAAAGTTCTTAATGAGATGGCATGCGTAAAAACAGATACGCACTCCACGACACTTCAATCCACTCCACACCATTTCAACCCGGCAAGCAATCACGCACGCATGCACGCGTGAGAGGGAGACGTAATTTTGTCAGTTTCGTCACATGCGACGACGACGACGACGAGGATGAAGTGATAATTTTTACGCGCTTAAAAGATAAACATAAATTTTGTGATCAAAGAAAATTAAATACAAAGTACAAGGAGAGAGACAACAGCAAAAATAAATTTATTCACTGTGTAAAAAAAGAAAAAAAGAGAACAAAAAAAGGAACTAGAAAAAAAACCAACTTCAATACCAATTTCAGTACCAACTTCAGTACCAACTTCAGTACCAACTTCAGTACCAACCTCAATAGCAACTTCAGTACCAACTTCAATACAGCAAGAGCAACAACTTCGGTACGCCGAGCGGCAACGTAGCAACCGGTTAACTGCAGCAAGTGTTTTCCAATTGATACAAATCGTTCAATAATCACCTCATTGCATTCGGTATTTGGATTTGTATGAGTTGCGCATCCAGAACTCGGCGCTGGCAACGACGTCCACGATACACCAGCGCAGCGTGCACCACCCACAACCACCCACAACCAACCGACTTAATATCGCCTGAGCATCAGCAGCAGCAGCACGGAATCTTAAGTGAAACTGCTGCTGCTGCTGCTGCTGCTTGCATATATTTGGAATTTGTATGAATCTTTGATTTGGGTGTGTGCGTGTGTGTATGTGTGTGTGTGTGGCGCTGTTCCGCTATCTATGCATCTGGCAATCTATTTTGCATGTGTTTGCGTGAACCAAATAAAAGTATTTTGAAAAACGTTCATATTGACACAAAGTTTGTTATGCGAGAACTTCTTTGTTGCTGTATTAGTTGTTGTTGGTAGTTTGTTGAAAGAGTAGTTGTTGGAAGAGTAGTTGTTGTGCCTTGTTGTTATAATTGTTGTTGTAATAGTCGTTGTTGCTGCTGCTGCCGAGAAACAATTTAATGTCGACTGCAACCACATTTTATTGGCAGTGCGGAGAGTAGACGAAAGAAATCAGTTGCATAGTTTTAGGCGAAATTTTAATCTGTGCTTTTAAAATATCGAAAAAGTCTGTTTCTTCTTTTTGTTACGAGTAGCAGGAATGCACAAAAAATAGCAGCATTTCACTGAATCCAGATCCACTTTTCAATTAAAGTGATCAAAGATCTTGCATATTTTCGCTTCGCTTTTTTATAAAGCCAGAGTTACAAATTACACAATTAAAATTCACGACAACACGTCGAAGGAAGTGCCAAAAAATACACATAAACATGCTCACACGTATATGAAAGCTATTATTGCACACAATCCAAGGAATTTTTTAATGTTTTCGCCACTGATTTCTTTCTTTTGCTTTTAAATAAAACATGTAATTTTATTGAAATCAAAGCAAGAGCAAAACAAAAAGTCACAGAAGATGCGAAGTAAAGAAGTGACAAATAAATATATCAGAGTCTAATAAATATTTGGCAAAAGGCAGACAGCGGACAGACAGAGAGACAACAAGGCAGACAGCGGGCAGACAGACGGGCAGGCGGACAGAGAGACGGACAGACAGGCATCGACTTTCACACGGACTTCACTACATTCATATCTAAGTTGTGTCGGCCAGGTCGTCAAATACATTCACGCGCACCATTTTACGTAATGTGCAACGCGCTACAATATCCACAAACACACACACACACACACACACACACCAGTAGAGACAAAAAACACAAACACACACACATACACACACACACACGCAAACATAAGGTGCTTTTCAAATTGCGAGACTCTCTCACTTCTCTCGTGTTATTTTCTCCACATTTCTGTGTTTGCGTCTGCTTTCTTTTTATTATTGTAGTTGCTACGTATGTGTGTGTAACTGTCTGCTTGTATTTGTGACGTGTGTAAATATTTCAGGTCGTCCTGTTTTTCGCCAGCTTGAATTCCATTTAATTTTCATTCAATTTGATTTTCAATTACTTCCTCCCGAGTTCGTGTGAATCGAACGCGATGCATTCGAAACGCGTACTCGGGAGAAGCTTTTAATGTCGTCGCTAAGGCCATTCAATGTGTCTGTCTGCGCTCCGCTCAGGTGTCTCTGGGAATTTTCGAGGTTTTCGAGCTAAAGGAAAGTTGAAATCTTATTAAAGTACAACTTCAAGGAAGGAATAAAATTGTGACCGAGATGAATTACTTGTTGAAACTGTTGAAAAACTGATACGCAGTCAGCAAAACTGACGGTAAAAGCAACAATCATCGCAAAATGGAATTTAGAAAAAAAATAAGAGAGTTGAAAACACGATCTAAATAGCAAAAATAAGGAGAGAAAAGTAATATTTTACGATATCCCAGCGAGTTTACGAGTTCAGTAATATATAAATTTTTAATTTGGTGCTTATAAAGAGTTTTTAGTGAAGCACATAAAATGTTGCATAAAAAACGGAGGAAAACTAATACTATAAAAAGGGCGCAAAAATAAAAGAAAGAGAGAGAGAGAGAGAGAGAGAGAGACAGGGAAAGCAAGTGGTGTTCACAAGAAATGAAGTCATAAAAATTTAATGACCGCTTCTGCAGCATCTGCTGCACACACAACTTATTGCCAAATAAGTTTTAAGTATTTCAATCATTTTTCACCAGCTTTCAAGTGCAGTCGCATTTCAGAGCTCTTTTGTTTCTCTTCGATTTTGTTCGATTTTCCGCACTTTTGTTTCTACTTTTCACGTCTCAATACTGAGCAGAAGAACAGACAGACAATCCAAGCATCACATGAACTCGCAAAGTTTACTGACTTTTTAAACTCTTCGATTCTGTCCTCGATTTTATCTCTTTTCGTGCGGCTCGCTGCAAAGTTGAGCGCTAAAGTGCGTCGCTGTCAGGTCCTGCTACTCTGCTCAGCTGTCAAACAGCTGGAGAAGTTGAAAAGTTCCTTCTAACAAAAGCCGAAGAGTGCTTTCAACTTTCCAAGACAAGCCAACCGGTACAGCAGTGAGTCAGTCGAGCGGTGAGAGCTCACCACGGCTTCACATGACAGTTGAATTGTTTCTCGAACTTTGCCGGACCAAACTGTGCAATGCTTCGTCAACACTGGCCGTGGAAAAGCTCTCGCTTACTCTTCGTCCTCTACAAAACTCCGCAAATTCCTACCAGGTTTGCTGGTGGTTTATATCTATTAATAGATTTCGGCTTGTTCTTCAATACAGCTGTTCATCCGTCCGGTCCACCATGTGTCCGTCCTCCGGTCTGTCCATGCTTTTCATCTGTCCACCCCTGCTATTCATCTGTCCATTTTTCTTTAATCAGTCTATTCATCTGCCGTCCTTTCATCTCTCCGTGGCTGATACATTTCAATTAATTCCTGCAGAAACTGATTTCTAGTACAAGAAAAAACCTTTTCTAAGTCTCCACAAAAGAACAAGAAAAAACGCCAAGTGAGTCGGACAACTTGAAAGCATAAATGAAAATAATTAATTAACTGGAGTTCCGAGAAGATGCTTCGAACGCGTACGCCGCACGTTCAACAGGAAATCTGCTTACGAAAGTTTTTCTTTAGAAGTCAATTAATTTGTTGTAAGTTTTTGGTTTTAGTGTTGGGGGAAAAACTTCAGTGTTGCATACTCAGTGTTGGCTTGCTGCACACGTCAATTACTGTAACTTGAATTGAGACTTGACGCGTCTGAATTTTTTTTTTTTTCGATTTAAAATCAAAATAAAAAAATTAATGAAAATGATTTGAGTTTATTTATTTTATTCATGCAGATATTGTTCGTTGCATGCTCTCAATTATTTGCCAAAACAATATTAATATTGATATTAAATACAGAAAGTATTTAATTACCATGATTTGATCAACAATAATTTTGCTGTTTCCCCTCCTTCGTCCTCCACACTCGAATTCGATAATAAATTTGTACAAATTGCGAGCTGACAAACGTATTGAAACCACATCGCGTTAATTAAGTGGTTGTCAGTCGTAACGTACACGTTTGTCGTCACTCATTTTGACATGAAATCAGTCTCGGCTACGGTGTCAAAATTATTGAAATTTATTTGTTGATGTGAGCAAAAAATTAAGGATTCGAGTTTTTTAAATAGTTGCATTTAGTTTTCATGAATTTTAGAACTTGAAGTATTCGAGTTGTTCAACAGAATTTCATTTTCATAACCATGTAATCAAATCTTACCAAAAATCTCATTAAAGCAGATTTCGAAGTAATTTTCACCTTACCTGGAAAGAAAGAAGAGAAGTAGTTAAATTACAGTATTTTACAGTTACCGTTGTTTCTTCAAACACATTGACAACTCTAAATTATTACATGTTAAATTCCAGACATTTTTCATGTTTGCAATTATTTTTGTTTTCTTTTTCTATTTTAATTATACGTTTCTCAGTTTGAAAGCTCTCTGCTCTCACTTAAAATAGCTTCAATTTTTTTAATTGCATGTTATTTCTTCTTTTTTATCACAAAGTTGTACAAATTTAAAGAAATGTGTTCCACTTTTAGGCGCGCATGTAATCAAAATCCGCATCAAATACACTGAAATGCTGGCAAAGTTAAATAAAAAAAATATAAGTAAACACAGACACCATGACAGAAACGCACACAACCAACGCAACCTGCTTACGATTACACTTACACTCATTCGTTTTTACACTTCCGCTTACTTCCTACTCACAGTCACACACACACACATACTCACACACACTCTGGCAGCTCCACTCGCACCTCTCTTGCTGCTCCCACTGCCACTGCCACTCCCACTGCCACTCCAACTTCCACTTTCATGTAAAGTTTCATAGAAAGTAAACTGTAACAGCTTTTGTTGTTGTTGGTGTTGTTGGTGTGCTGAGAGTCGTTGACATTTTTTCGTTACACAAAATCATCCACGCAATTTTTTTACTTTTTCAAAGCCTATTTTCAGGCTGCGATAAGGAAAAACGTTGACTAAAACGAACGAAAAATGTGCGCGCTGATTTTACTTTTTCCACGTAGAATGGGAAGAAAACGCATAATTCGACATCCCGTGAAAGAGGGGAGGGGTGCCGGGGGGAGGGGGAGGGCAGGGACTATCTTCCCTCCTGGGTTTTGCGATGCCTGGCGATACTTTTAATTTAAAATCTGACAAATTCCCTCTCAAATGATCGCAGAGCCGCATGATAAGCTGGAAGTGAATGCATGGAGTGAAGAACGAGGACGAAGGATTAAATTAATGCGAAGAAGGCGGACGACAAGCAAGCAGGAGTTTGTTAGGTGATTTTTTTAGTTTTAAAATAAAGAATTTGAAATTTACAGAAGATCTTAAAGGAGTTTAGAAATTCCTTACCGACTTTTGAGCAAACGCAATTGAGAAAAAGATACAGAAACTCGACTTTATATCGCTTTTAAAATTCTACGTGAAGTTTACGTGCAGAGGAAGAGAAGAGGGGAGCGGATGTGTTGAGTTTCAGAGTTGCGAGTTAAAAGGAAGTACATAAAAATAACTTTGAATCCTTCTCTCTTTTTAATCGTGTCTGCGTCTCGTTTCACCTCGTCCATTAGCCATCATTAACACATGGCAACCTTCGGCAGTCTCTGGAGGATGCAAGTTGCTGACGCGCCACTCGCGCGCGATCATCATCAGCATCGGCATCATCATCATCGTCATCATTGACGAAAACAATGAACCGAACTTAGCAAGTGCAACTCAGGAACAGAGCCGCGTACACGCATTCGAGGCACAAAAGAGGGGCAACGAAAATTTAGATTCAAATGGAGACGCAAATAGAAGTAGAAAATAGAAAATAAAAGTAAAAATAAAAAGTGTGAAGATAAGAAAATAAATAATTAAAAATAAAAACCGAATTAGAAATTTTAAAGAAGAAACACAAAATTCAAAAAAGCAACAAAAAAGAAAACTACGAAAATTAAACACATTTAATTGCCTCAAACAGTTTTTTTAATTACGTAAGATTAAACTGAACATAATTAGGAAAAATACTTTGCGAAAAAAGGGTTCTTCGCAGGAGCAAATAATTTAAATAATCCTTGAAAAAGGAATTTTAACTGCCACACCAGAATTAAAATTGTTTTTTCAAGGATTGAGAAGACCGTTACATGCCAGCATGATAATTACACTCGCTTACATTCGACTCTAGCAACACACACACACACACACACACACACACACACACACACACACACACACACACACACACACACACACACACACACACACACACACACACACACACACGCACACGCACACACACACACACACACGCGCACACTAAATACTCTTGTTTATTATTTTGCTGTGAGGATATCCATTGTTTTGTTGCATTTTATTTATTTAAAAAAATTCTTGTTGGCATTTTTCGTCGGCTGAAAGCAAAAGCCACACACACACAGCAAGAAAAAATCACTTAAAGGATTTTTCACCACTGTGGTGACCAGTGTAAGAAGTGAGAAATTTTCTACTTAAGCTTGTAAAAAGAGTGGAAAAGGAAAAAAGGATTTGGATTTATTTTTAATCTCTTTTTTGCGACAAATAGCTGGACGCGAAGGCAGACTAATTTGTTGCAAGGACTTGTCGGTTTTTTTAATATTTCTTCCGTTGGTTATTTAGCTTCGGCGAGGACAGAATATTATCAAAATTATTAGAAGAAGTTTACTGCTTTAAATAAATGTGGAATATTATTTTTAGAGACTATTTTTGGTTAGAAATTCCAAAAGAAAACTGGAATTTTTTTTATTATTTGTTTTATTATTAATTAAATTCATATTAAATTTTAACTTTAGAAAATTTTATCCTCGCTGTTATTAATTCGAGAAAGAAAAATCGAGAAACAAAAATTCGAGGAAGAAAAATTTCATGTCGCTTGCTTCCTGAGGCAGAAATGTGCTTTGCTAACCAAAACATGTCTCGAAATAAACATTCCGTGCCTTTACACTCAATTAATTAAGTCGAACACCAGCCAGCAGACAAAAGGACGCAACGACGCCCTAGAAGTCGCCGCCTGCAGCGTCTTTAATAGGCTGGGAAGGCAACCCGAAGCTAATTAACGTTATCGCTTTGCATGTTTCGCCGCGTAAATTGTTGCCGATAAATTCTACACTAGTCGACGAGGCACCCCGGCAGCCAACAGATTAAATGTTATTTAATCTAAGATGCAATCAACTGCTAACTACGGCTGAAACGACGGTTATTAGAAGTGAAGACGGCAGCAACCGAAGCGGCGAGGTGCAGAAATTCTGGAGGAGGTGGATGAAGGGCGGTGGGAACGAAGGACGCGACTTCGCTGATTCTTCGGAAAATCACTGAAAACCATGAAATCCGGTGTAGGCGCGAGCGTGCTTCACTGTATTCATCTCAGTTTGTTTAAGTGAAAACACGGAAGGACAATGATGTCTACAGCAACAAAAACAACAATAATTACCACGACAACAGCAGCAGTAGCAGCAACGATTATAATGACAGTCGAGTCACTGCATTAGCAATGACAACGAGATTGCTAATATTTTGTCATGCAAGCTTAAAATCACCTCTTGCAATTTAATTTGTCTCTTAAATATTTTTTATCTTTTGATACCGACTACTTTATCCACGTAAAATAAATAATAAATAAAATAAAATAATATAATAAAATAAATAATAAATAAAAAAACGCAGAAAAGAAACGAAGTAGAAAAGACAGAAAAATAAAAATTAATTGTAAGAATCTCTAAAAATGATTGAATAGCAAATAGCAAATAAATTTATAAAGACTATAAAAATTATAATGACATTATTAATTATAATGACATTGTTAATTTTAATGACAATATCGAATGACATTAGTGAGGTTCGAAGGCAAAAAATAACAGATTTCCAAACAAAATCTTCCCTCTATTACTCTCTTCCCCTCTCTCTTTCTCTCTCTCCTTCTCCTCTCTCCCAATCTCACTCTCTCTCCCTCCCTCTCTCCCTCCATCTCTCTCTCTCTCTCTCTCTCTCTCTCTCCCTCTCTCCATCTCTCTCAACCGATTTCCCAAATGTAAAATTATTTCAAGTCACATAAATTGTAAATAAATTCTTAATACCAGTCAGCTGCAAACTTTGGCTATAATTCTTCTGGCCAGCATCTGCTAATATAACCAAAAGCATAACTGAATTGCCCGGATCCCGAAACAAAGCGGCCAAAACCGAACAATCCACAAAAACTTTTCCGGCTCCGGTTGGGTTGGTTGGTCTATGGGCGGCTTTCGGCCTCCAAACCAGTTTCGGCCTAAAACCAGCTAAAAGCAGAATGTAATGGAGAAACAAAATCACAACGATTTCAGTGTGAAAGTCATACAATTATGCTGACCCAGCCCTTCCTCCGACCCGCGCTCCCCCGCACAAAACAAATAATCAAAACGGTGGACTATTTCTCGGGTTGTAGTACTCCGTAACAAGCTGTTGAGGCCAATTGTAACGAAGCAACATTTTTATAGAGCTAATTGTTGTTTCGTTGATATTGTTGTTGTCGTCTTCCAGGTTTCCTTACTACTAAAGTTAGTATTTTGCTGTTCTCTCTCTCTCTCTCTCTCTTTCTTTAACATGCGGCTTTCGTTGTTGTTGTTACTCGTCTGCTGTTGTTGCTGGGTGCAGCAGTGATTTTGCATAAAATTAATATGCCAACAGAGATTAACGGTAACCCGTACACCTTCTTCTAGCCGTACATCTCTCACTCTCACTTTCACTCACACCTTCTCTTTCTCCTCCTCTTTCTCTCTTCTACTCCCACCCACCAGCTTTCGTTTACACTCTCTCTCTCTCTCTCTCTCTCTCTCTCTCTCTCTCTCTCTCTCTATTTCTCAACCCTTCGGCTTTATATCTTCTCTACATTTTCCGCTTAAAAGCGGAATCTTTGCCTGTCGACTTCCTTCAGTCTGTCAAACTGAAGACATCAATTTTGTTTTCGCCTAAAAATATGCTACAGCAAAATATTTAACTGGTTTCGGCAGCATTTGCTACGAAAGAAGGCAAGAGTTAGAAAGCGTTCTACCGGAAATTTGACGAAATAAAAGTTTAATAGTTTCGAAAAAGGTTTCGAAAGAGTTTGACGAGCAAAAAACTTCTCTATTGCAACTGTTAACCGAGCTTTAAGTGGAAATGATTAGAATGATCAGGTTTGGATTAATGAAGTTTTGGTTGCTTCTTTTATTCTTGTTTATTTATCTAAATAGCTAAACTTAATTAGTTAAGTTGTTTTTAGATCACAGAAAACGCTTTCTCTGAAGCGTAAAATGTCGTAAAATTTGCTTGCTTGTAGCAAACTTGGAATTCTGAAAGATTTATTTTGTTTACTTTAACTTTCCAGCCGTTTTTTTTTTATTTTTTGAAACCCTAAAATAAAACGTAGAAACTTCAAATTGCTTAAATTGTCTCAAAATGTCGTCTACACTCTTAACTTTTTTCTTCAAAGAAAATTGAAACACTTGCTTACATAAATTTAGACGAAAGTAATGCAGGGTTTTTAAAGCTTTTCGCCAGCTTTAAAAAGCTTTTGTGAAGCCTTCAGCTATTTAGCCACTTTGCGAATTTTTTTATTTCGATTACATGAACATTTTTAAACCCTTAAAAGTCTAAACTCTGTTTAAATTTATGCCAAAAGTACGGTTTTTTACTACAGCTTTCAAGAAGCTTTTTCGAAAGCTCTTGATAATATTTTTTTGCAAATTGCAGTTTTAATTAGATGACATCAATTGTCTGAAATATTTTCCAGTGATTGAAAGTTTATTTTAAAAGTATCTGTTACAATTTATGCCGAAAGTATGAAAAAATTATTTTGTCAAAATTTTCCAAAAGCTCCTCATGAGCCTTTAAAAAGCTTCCTTTCTTTATTTTTGACAAATTTAAGATTTGACTTAGTTAGGTCTTCCAAAAAAAATCTTCCAAAACCTTCAAACCTTTCAAAACGGTTGGTTATCTAGTCTCGGAAGGAACTAGAAATCGCCTTTAAAATTCATTCTGGTGGCTTGAGACTAATAAATTAGGCAGGAAAGTCACTGTGGCGGTATATTTAGCGGTAAGGTACTCATAACTTCAAGTTTCAAGAGTCAGGAATCAAGTTTCAAGAGTTCAAACTAATTTAGGAAAGAGCTACTCATGTGAAGATGAAGCAAATAAAGTTCTTCACCACCGGGAGCTTAATTTCGCCGCCGTGTTTTAATATGAATTGCGAATTCCATATCCGCCATTTTACGAGCACTGAAGTTCGCTCCTTCATCAAACTCAAATGAATTACCACCAAAAATTCATCAACTTTGTTGCATAATATTTCAATAAACTTTGTCGTCTTCGTTCTCCTCCTCCCTCCTCACTTCTCACCATTGTGGACGACAACCTTTAGGGTCTCCGGTTTCTAAAGCTGTTGCGACATCATAAAAATATTATTTGTTGTATAACGTGAACTACACTCGTGGGGATTCGGTCCCTGAAACTTAGTCAGGTAAAATTGTTGTTCTGGTTTGCTTCCCGAAAAATGGTTCGTCAAAAAACTTGACGTTCCTTACCTTGACGGTGACTGGATTCCTCTCTCAATGGAGCGTATAAAAGTCATTTTCATGGCAGCCATTTTTCCGGTTACTTTGTCTTTATTTTTCCCTCTGTCTTCCTCTCTCTCTCTCTCTCTCCCCCTTTCTCGTTTTATACAATGCGAACAATTGAGCGAGATGTTTGCATTCGTAATTATTTTTGCATTCAATTGAGTCTCATTTCGCACTGTTTCACTGCTTTTTTATTGCATACTCTCCGGGTGAGGGGGCGTATAAATGAGAAAACATTTCTCTAGCTGCATACGCTGCGGCGCGCAGCATATAAACAAGGAAAGCTATAAAAGAGCTGCATATTTTAACTAAAAACACCCTGGAGATCTTAACTTTGAGTCAATCAAAACTGTATTGTCGGGGGCGTCAAGTCTGAAATTCTGGTGTGCGACATTTTTTCCTGAGTATTAAAACAAATTTAAATAAGCAACACTAAAATTTTTAGCAGCCAACGGCGAAGTTTTTTCTTTTTTACATGAAATGATAAGGAATTTTGGAAATATTTTGCTTAATATGATAATAAAAAATTATATAAAAATCTGAAAGAGTATTTCAACTTAGTAAAACCAAAACGCTTTATTTTGTTACTTAATTTTTAATGTTAAGTTAAGATATCCTGGAAAGTAGGTTCTTGTCCTCAATTCAGAATTGCAAACAGACTTCTTTTTGGAGAGTCGATTTTCTGAGGATTATAGATTCAAATATGATATAAATAAGTTTAAATGAATAAATTCCTCCTACGCTTAAATCAAATCACACCCGACCGTAAATACTTCTTTCGTTAAAGCAGAATTAAATTGAAGATGCAAATTTAATGCGATTTTAATTTGCTGCCGGGCGCACTTAAGTAAACGCAATAAAATAGCGACAATTCAAGAACGAGCCGAGTGGGATGTCGCCGTCCCAACATATGAATTCATTATGTAAATCAGCGCGAGGGCGGAAAGAAGGAGCGAAGCGGGAAGTCTCTGAAAATGTCTGTGTATTTTGGCTGCAGGCAAGATATGCGAAGCGAGGATACCATATGAAAGGCTTTCATGGCGAATTAATTATAATGAAATAAGTGAGGAAGAACGAAAGGCTGAAGCGGAGAAGGAGTGGTGAGAAAATCGGAAGAATTCCTCTACGAATTTTCGGCCCCGTTCTAGGTGCGATTTCCAAACCTAAAAGGGAAATTCGAATATAATAAAATGTTTTCTTCTATTAAAGGAGAGAAAAGGAAAATTTATTCAGAGCTGAGAAAAGTTAACATACAAAATTTTTTAGAAGTATTCATTCCAAAAGGCTTTAAAATGTGTAAAACTGAAGAGAGACGAAATAACGTTGTTGTATCTTCTATTTTCTTGGCTATTTTCATGCACTTTCTCACTCTTAATTCCTCATTGATTCTCGCCCTCTCCGTTCTTTCAGTTTCCTGCTGATTAATAGAATGCAATACAATACAAAAAAAAGCAGCAACAGAAAGAAGAAAAAGAAGCCAAAAGCATCATAAAAAACCTGCCTGCCGGGCATCGAAAACCCGCTCCTTGCTGCTACTGCGGCTGATCCGGCGGCTGCTGTCGCTGAAGTTGGCAGTGTTGCCAATTGCAAACAATTGCATTGTAATTTCTTGCCATTTTGTGGGTGTGCGGCGCATGAGAAGTGCAAACAGAATTACTGAAGCGCGCGGACCGGCAAGAAGCGCATAAGCGCAGACACGCACATACACATACAAGCAAGCATACCGATGCGCCAGATTAAAAACACACAGTCACACAGAACGAAGCAGGCGGGTGAAGAAGAAGCAAAAGAAGGAGAGCAAGAAGAAGAAGGCGGGAGAGGCAGTGAGCGGCAGTGAGCGGCAGTCAATCGGCAAACGGGACGGAACGGCAGACTGTAGGCCGCGTTGCAGTTTTACGCATGTGGTAAGCATACATGTAAGTAAACCCAAGTGTGCTTGACTGTGTGTGCGTGTGTGAGTGCCTGACTTCCGGTTGGTAATGTTGACTTTTTCGCTTTTCTTTTCTTTTTTTGCTCTTTTCTCTCTTCTTTTATACCCTTCACCCGAAGCGATAAACATTCCTGCTCAGAATCACCGCCTGCCTCCGCCTGTCTGTCTGTTGGTCTGTCGGTACGTCGGTACGTCGGTCTGTCGGTGTGTCGGTGTGTCGGTGTGTCGGTCTGTCGGTGGTCGGTGTGTCTGCCTGTCGGTCTGTCTGTTTGTCTGTCAGTCTGTGGAAATCTCGATTACAGGAGAACGAATAGAGGTATCGTCATGAAATCCGGCACGAGTATTCTCTGTCATCGTAGGCTGTTTGGGATTGAAAGTGAGCGAAATCGGCTAACAACCACGCCTACTTTACATACGGAAAGTAGAGGCACAGCAATTTTACTTGTTTCAGTTTGGCGCTTAACAAATACAAGCCGTTGGCAACAAAAACTTGAGTGGCTCACAAAGTAAACGCGAAAATCCAAGGAGGAAAATCAAGAAAAATATTGTAAGAGGTGAGAGGAAGAAAAGGAAGAAGAAGAAGAAGAAGAAGAAGAGGAATAGAACTACATTAAAATGCATGCGCCTTTCAGGTGTCGCTCTTTAAAAGCAACTGGAAATTTTAGTCATCTTACTTAAAAGTTGCTTTCAAGCACCTGAACGCAATTTTACCCTAAAAGTATGCTTTAGAAAATGCTTATTTTTTGTTTCGGTTTTTTTATAGCATGTAAATTTGTTTCTCTTCTAACAGGAATTCAAAAGACTGAAGCAACGAATCGACTTTAAGATACAACAGCCTTAGAAAACAACATGCATTGATTTCTGGAATCACTGTGGTTGTCACAACAATCAACATTGACGTCAATGGCGGCGGTTTCACTAGAGAAACGGGGCTCACAGTTGGTGTCACCAAGATCACTCTCGGTATCACCATAATCACGGTTGGTGTCATCGAAATCACTGTTGTTCTCACTACGATCACCGTCAATAATCATGGCTGACGACACTAAAGTCACTGTTGACTTCCATGACGGTGTGACTTGACTAACTGTTGTATGTCACTGTAATCACTTTTGATGTTAATAGCAGTGAAGCTACTGGAACAACTGGGCTCACATTTGGTGTCACCAGGAACTCTTTTGATGTCATCATAATCACTGATGGTGTCATCGAAATTACTGTCACTGTCATCGAAATCACTGTTGTTGTCACTACGATCGCTGTCAATAATCATGGCTGACGTCACTAATGTCACTCTTGACTTCCACGACGGTGTGACTTGACTAACTATTGATGTCACTATCGTAATTCGTAATTCATACGTACTTCCAATTCATACATACATACATACATACACAGCCTTGTCAACAGCAAATATTTGTTGGTGGTTGATTTGACTGAACTGAAAAAAATGAACAATCAACTGAAATAAACCGAATTCATCGTGATGAGAAGAGCAACCAGAAGAATCATGCAACCATTTTGGAGCTTTTAAAGTCAACTTATTACTGATTTTTTTCGGATCACAGAACAGAAATATACGCAAACGTAAATGCGAAAATCACACAAGCATTAAATTCATGTTTTTTAGCATCAAAGTGACCATCAACGTCACTACCATCATCATTGTCAGCCTCGGTGACGTATGTTCATCATATTCCACCGGGGAAAACAAAAAATTGGGCAAAATAAAGCAGAAAAAACACAGAATGCTGTTGAAAATAAAAGGCCATCAGCAAATCTGCAATATCAGCCGCAGCAGCAGCAGCTGTACGAGCGACAGCATATGGCAGCGACAATTGCTTTCTGCTAACAGCAGACAATCAAAATATTTTATTAGCAATTCTAACGAGCACTTTGGGTCTACGGCAATATGTGAAACTGAAACAACAACAACCATAACAACAACAACAACAACCACAACAACCACAACAACAACAACAACAACAACAACAACAACAACAACACCAGAACGAAGATACAAAATCTAGCAAGCAGCAGCAGAAACCTCACTACAGCGTCCTTAATGTTGTTGTTGTTGTTGTTGTTGTTGTTTTATTGTTGTTGTTGTTTTTGTTGTTATTTTTTATTGTTGTGGTTATTGTTTTTGTTGTTGTCGTCGTCGTCGTTCTTGTTGTTTTGTTTTTGTTTTAAGCTTGTTGCCGTCGTCGTCCTTTTTGTTGTTATTGCTGCTACTGTTATTATTGTTGTTGTTGTCGTTGTTGGATTTCTGATGTACATAATTTTGCTTTTATTACGTATTAATAGTTGTTGCTGTTGCTTTTATTTTTATTGCGTGTTTCTCTACTCGTAGCTATCATTGACAAGCTATAAAAATTCATGCCCTCTGCTTTGATAAAATTTAGAAACAGAGGGGGAAAACAGATTAGAAGATGGCAAGGCAACGAAGCTTTTACGCCTAAAAGTGTGCTTGAGTTCTTTTTACAATTTATAACCAGCCAAAAAGCAATTTAAAGGGAAGCCACAACCATCACAGCAAGAAAAGAAGCACAAAATTTTAACTATCTGCGTGCGCGATTTATTGCTACAAATAAATTATATTAATTAATAAAAATAAATTAATAAATTTTAATTAAAATTTTTTTTTAATTTTTTATTTTAATTTAAATATTTTTGCTTTGGAATTGAAATAACCTGCCCAGATCTCGATCTTGATCCTCGTTTATTCTATTTTATTATTTAATTATTTTATTTTATTTTCTTTTTTATTAACAACAGTGCGAAATTTTGGAATTCAATTTTGTAACTTTGTCTTTTTTCAATTTAAATTATACAATATTAAAAAAATCAATTCAGATTATAACAACATTTTATTACGCGCAGTTTTTGCGCCTAAAATTAAAAATAAAATAAAAAAAGAATAAAATTGAGTGATTTATTAACTATTAGCTGGTAGCAGGTCAGCACGTAAAAAATGTTTCTGCGACCAACAACACCAAAACTGAAAATTCACATGTCAGACGCCTATAAATATGCAAAACATGAGGCGAACAAAAAAGAACGAAGAGAGAATTACAAGGCAAGCAAAAACACATAAACTCTAACATACACACACACACACACACAGGCACACACACACACACACTAGCTTAGACGCATTCAGTCTTACACGCGGCCACACCGCGTCACACGCGATTGCAAACTGCTTTTCAAACCGCCAAGCAGTCTGGCCAAAAAACATTTAACTCAGCTTTTACATTTGGCACAAAACGCAAAACAACTGCGACAGGATGCCGCAAATTATGTGCGCGACGCGCCTAAAAGTAGGCAACAAAAATGTAAAAGGCATCCATAAGTGCAAACTCTCACACAAACCTGAGAACTGACACACACACACATACACACACACGCACACACACACCCGCACACACATACAGGTGAAAGCATACCCTTTAGGCGCGTTGATTTTATTAGTGATAATGAACTCGGCGGTGTGCATTACAAAGCCAAACGAAGCGCACCACGCTGGCTACACCAACTAAACGTAGCGTATTTTTAGGCGCAAAAACTGGAAAAATAAGAACTCGCACCGAAAGCAGCTGCTGTTCGTTCTAAAAAGCTTCTGCCGCAATGCTGGTTGACCAAAAGACAAAAACAAAACAAAAAGAAACTGAATGCAAATGCAGTCATGTAAAGCTACCTACAGTGGCAGCGAATGAGTGCATTTGGCTCACGTATGTGTGCGTAAATGTGTGTGTGTGTGCGTGTGTGTTTGTGTGTGTTTGTGTGTGTTTTCAGGAATACACACGTGCTGTGCCAGCTGCCTGCTGCAAGAAAACCACGAAACACACGCTGCAGTGCTAACAATGAAAACAGTAAAATAAATTAAAGCATACTTTTAGGGCGACAAAATTAAATTTGAGGAATTAATTATACTTTTATGAACACGTAATTAAATAACAAAAGCGACAGAATTGAGTTATAAATTGAATTTAAATGTAATTAAATATTAAATATCAAATATTAATCTATTAAATACCAAACATTAAGCTATTTTACAGTATAGCAAATTTTTAGGGGCAAACTTAAATTTACAATGCCAAAAAAAATGTAATTAAAGCACTTTCAGTCAGTAAAATGATTCAATTTTATAAAACAAATTGTAATTCACGTAAGAGACACGTAATTTATATTGAATTACAAATTGAACTGTAGTTGATTGCATAAAAAATAAAAAGTAACCATTATTAATTTTAAAAGGTAGAGCATACCTGACCGAGGTGACAAAATAATATTAAATTAATACTTTGATGACACAAAGGCACAAAAGCACCAGCAGTAGATTAAAAATGTAATTGAAATAGTGTCAGAAATAAGCAAAAACTAATTGAAACTAATTAAAGTAGCCTTTTAGCGGCAAAACTGATTGATCTTTAATAATTCGGCATTTTAAAGAATATATGTAATTTAAAACTACTGAAGCAAAAACAACTTGGAAGATTATTTGAAATATAACTAAAATTTTATTAAAAATTATTGAAGCATACTTTTAGGTGGCGAAATTAAATCTTTAATATGCTACATTTTCGCGTCTTTAAGCCTGAGAATATACTTTGGGAAAATAAACTCCATTCGAAATCCAAATGCTATGTTAATTTATAACTAAAAACACACACACGCGCATAGAAGTGGTGTGTGGCAACAACAACAAGAGTACATTTTAAGGAATCCTCGACTTTCTAAAACGTACAACACACATACATATCTTGTATATATATATAAATTCCACACTTGGTGGTACTTGTGTTGGACTACCAGCCGCGCCAGCTGAAGATTTACGACTCTCAGCAATGCAAAACGACTGGCAACGAGGTGAAAGTGTAGAAACTTCGGCAGACAAGCATGAGGGTGTCCTGTTTTTTTTTTATTTGATTTTGGCAGCATTTACAGGTAAAAAATAGAAATGAAGTGGTGAAAAATAGCAAGGGAGCTTTAAGCAGCATGAGGTCTGTGGGAAAACTTATCCAAACAAGCGGAATCAGAAAAATGGCGAGAGAAATTCCTTGCTATCGCAAATGTCAAAGCAAAAGAAAGCATTTCCTGTGTACTTTTGAATCCCTGATTTCCGCTTCCGTTGCAGGTTTCAAAAGTATCCGGTTACTCGTTTGTTGTAGTTTTTCTTATTCTTTTCACAATATTTCTGTATTTGGCAAGCATTTCTAAAAATTGTGTTCTTTAAACATCTTAAAAAAATGTTTCACTTTAAAGGGGAATTTAAAAATTTCATAGAAAGTATGAACTAAAAAAATGATCTCAAGTTAAGAGAAATAGGCCGGCCGAACGATTACTAGAATCAGGTAAATCGAAGAAGGTGAACCTCTGAGACCTCTGAGAAAATTCGAGATTACGGACATAGATAAGGTCACTACGAAAGAAAATGAGAGCTTAACAGCTGTTTGGAGGGTCTAAGCGTTGATAATTCGGCAATACAATCGATCAACGAGAAAAGCTTACGGGAAATACAGCGATGCTTTCGGTGCTTAGAATTTGGTGGTCATACAGCGAGCAAATGTACTCAAGCTACCGATTGTACGGCACTTTGCTTCAGATGTGGAATGTCAGCATTGCTAAGATGCGCAGCGACGCTTAAACTCAAGAAAGCAGCGGGTCCGGATGGAGTGCCAATTATTGTCATCACGACCCTTCTTCAGGTTGATAGTTTAGTGGGTTGCCGGTTTTATACTTTTAACTTTCGCACTATTTGCGCTTGTATCTCTTCTCGACTTGACTTGTTATATTTTGCATTCCTTACCCGATTTTCTTTTCTTTTCTGGATTTAACAATAACGATTTGTACTTGTAGAATTTATACTTTATTTATTTATTTTATCAGTAGATAACAGCGGGGGGAACAAATTCCAAATAAATGGGACGATTTTAAATGAACGTGTAATGAATATACGAGAAAGTAGCTTACTTCTAGTGGTTCAACTTGTTTCACATCGTTTTCAAATATCTATTTTAAAATATTTATTCTGTTATTCACACTCTACATTTATGAAAAACAATTTTATTAGTTGCTGGTTTTAATTCCCGCTTAATCTAAATTAAGCGTCAAGAATTCGAATGGAAACCCTTTATTTCATTAATATTTACTCTCAACTTGTTTGTTATAATTTTAAGTTTTTCTTAATATTTTGTACTATTATAGTATCGAACATTTCTCAACACGGCATCCATATCCAGACCGGCAGAGTTGTTATTTGAATATTATTTGACTGGACCAACTGGAGGAAACAGAGCTTGTATAGCGCGTTCTGTCGACACAATTTACCAGCGGGCGAATTTACCAGCGAACTGGGACCACTATTATCGCCGGTATTTAGGGTTCCCTGCAAACCCAGCGTGCCATGATGCACTACGGCCGCGTGCTCGTGGTGTTGTGGTGCCACTGACACGATCATTCTCACGAATACACAAGCCTGCTAGAACACCTATTAACTCTGCAACTCCTCCGCCTTCGCCTCCACCAGCCAAAGTTTGTACTGCTGCGGAGGCAAGAGCGTCCCGCACACCCATTGCGGCTTGTTGCAAATTATCCGCGACTGAATGCTCATCCTCCTGATATTCTTGTTCTCCTTCTTCTTCTTCTTCTTCTTCTTCTGCTTCTTCTTCTGCTTGCTCTCCGAAAGTCTGGTTGTGCAGCCATCTCATATAAAACAGTTTTTCCAACCGACGTTTATAACGTTTATATTGCTGTAGGTATTCCTTACTACAACCAACAGGTGGGTTCAGATTAAGTGGTGAGGAATTTGTTGACAAGTCCATGAAGTGGTGGACTCTGCGATGCCTTGCTGCGCTCGCTGATGGCTCCGGCCTTGATGCGTCCGACGATGATGCGTCCGACGATGATGCGTCCGACGATGATTCGTCCGACGATGATGCCTCCGACGTTGATGCCTCCGACGTTGATGCGTCCGGCATGGTGTTGGCAGCAGGCGTGGTTGCCAGAGGCGTCGGGTTGCCTATTGTTACCACTACAGCAGTTGAGTCGGATTCACCGAGTACAATTTCTGTGGTCAAACCTTTAGGAATTTCAATATCAACTCGCAGAGTGTGTGACATTTTATTCTTCTGGTTTTTAAGGGTACGGAATTTTCAACACTACTTCTTCAATTTTTAGTCAAACTTACTATATTAACGCTCAGGATGTTTAATACGATCCAATTATATAATTGGATAATTACAATAAATTTTTAAACTAAAAGCACACGTCACGTAAAATTTAAAGTCTTTACTTCGGCTTGATTTTTAAATATATGAAAATTATTTTTCTGACAAAACTGATTTGAATTAAAAATCTTTTCGCGTTTCAGATTTTTTTGATTTCACTTCGAGTTGTAAAGTATCAATTGAGTTTTTTTTTATTTATTTTACTCAATTGTTATGCCCAAAATAGTTACTCCTTCATTTATAATTTGGAAAATGCGTTGAGCCTACGGAAGTCGTCATTATAGACGTCGTGAGAGGACGTCTATAATGAAATGCTACCGGTGTTTGCAGTTCGGGAGGAGACAATTTAAACTTTTTATATAGCCAATTCTTTAAAAAACTGAGCGGAAAAATAGTGAAAATAGTAAAAAGCAACATAATGGAACCTCAAGAAAAATGAAACCTCAAAATCAGGCGCTGACAGTGTTTTCAATTGTGAAAAACGCCAAATACCGAAAGGTTTGAAATTTAAGAAGTGAAAAAGTTTTGCTGTTTTCAGCAAAATCATCATCCCTTTCCTTCTCCCTTCACCCTTTTCTTCTTCCTCCACCCTTTTCCGACACTCCAACACTCCCCGCAATATAAGTGAAGGAGAGCTACGGTGCCAATAATGTTGCAATTGTGTCCAATTTTGGCCAAACTGCTCAAATAGCTAAGCACGCCCACACATACGCATTCACACCTAATCACACACACACACACACACACACACACACACACACACACACTTGTACTCAAAAAAAGTTGTACAAACCAACTTTGTACGAAAAGAAACACATAAATTCGTTTACTTCTTCAGCTGATTTTCTTCCCTCAAGGTTTTCTTTATATTTTTGAGTTTCCGTAACGCGTGCAGTTTTTCCTCCTCTGGTATCTGGAGAATTAATCCTAATTGAAGAGAACAACTCCCTCAGTGTGGAAACCCTTTTTTCAGGTCGTTAGTTTAGTGTGTTGCCTGGTTTTCTACTTTTGACTTTCGCACTATTGAAGTTTTTATCTCTTCTCGGTTTTTCTTTTTTTATTCTTCATCCCTTACCCGATTATTCTATTTTTTTTTTTTTTCGTTATTTTGGATTTAACAATAACGATTGCCAACATGTGGCAACGGGCTGATATGTTGACCAACAATTTCGTTGCCAATAATGTTGGAATTTACGTGCGGACTTGGAGTAAATCGGACTTTAAATAAAAGCTCACGCAAGCATGAAAATTTGATTGAGAGGGCGTTGAGGTGAAATGAAAGCTTTGGCAGAGGATTATTTCTATTGTTGTAGTTATTTAGTTTTTTAATTTTATATTGATGAAGGATTAAAATTCCTTATCTGTTTAAATCCAAATAAATAGAAGTCTTGCTGGGAATCACTGTTGATAACAATTGAGAGGAACACTAATTTCGTTCAAAATTTAGTCTTGGCAATTTTGGAGTTATTTTTATAATTGGTTATTCCAAAGTCCGAGCTACAAGAGTTTAGCTTACTTCAAGTTGTTCATCTTGTTTCATCTTGGTTACAACTTGTTCCACATCGGTTTCAAATATCTATTTTAAAATGTTATTCATGTGCTACATTTATGGAACACATTTTCCATAGTTCGCAGTTTTAATTCCCGCTTTTTTAAATTACTTTCGACATACAATTACTTAAAAGACTCATTAGATTACTGTGCGATTTTACAGGGTGGAACGTCAAGAATTCGAATGGAAACCTTTTATTTTATTAATACTAATCTTAATTTCTTCCTCATTATTTTAAGTTTTTCTTATTATTACGTAGCATCGCAGCCTCTTACCTTTCTCAACATATCATCCAGCGTCTCCATATCCAGACCGGCATAATTATTATTAAAATGACTGGAACAACTGGAGGAAGTGCTTGTGTAGCGCTTCCGTCGTCCCAAGGCGGGCGAATTTACCAGCGAACTGGGGCCGCTACTGTAACTGTGGCCGGTAATCAGGGTTCCGTACAAACCCCCCAGCGTGCCATGATGCACTGGGCCGAGTGTTGGTGGCGTTGTAGTGCCACTAATACATCCATTGTTGCAAATACCCGAGCCTACTGGAACGCCCACCCCTCTCTCCACTCCCTCCCCTCCTCCACCTCCACCACCCAGTGTTTTCACCGCTGTGGAGGAAGAGGCGACCACCGTTCCCACTGCCGATTGTTTCCAATTACCAACAACTGGATGCTGATGCTGATGCTGTTGCAACTGCTGACTATATTGTTGTTGTTGTTGTTGTTGTTGCGGTTGGAACGCCTTTTGATGAAGCAAGTTATTATGAAGCAGTTGTTGCAGCTGATGTTGATATTGTTGTTGCTGCTGTTGCTGTTGCTGTTGCTGTTGCTGTTGGTATTGCTTAGTGTGGTGAATGTGTGCGGCCGCTTTAACTGGTGACGCTGTCGCTGACGAGCCTCTCGAAGTGCCGCTGGCATGCGTCATCATGAACTTCTTACTGGCGGCTGTCTGGTGCGTTGATGCGTCCAGCGTGGCAGCAGGCGACTCTTGTTGCTGCTTCTGCTGGAGCTGATACTGCTGGTGCTGTTGATTGCTCAGTTGGCTGATGTTGCCGGCAGCCATCGCCAGCGTGTTATTGGCAGCAGGCGTTGTTGCCAGCGGCGACGGGTTGCTATTTTTGGGCAAATGATCTTGTGCTGCTGTTACCACTGCAGCAGCCGTTGTTGAGTTGGTTTCAACGAGTATAACTTTTGTGTCCATTCTGTGTTGAATTTTAATATTTATTCGCAAAGTATTTGCCATTTAATTTCTCTGGTTTCAAAGTGTCCAGAGTTTTCAGCACTGCTTCTTCAATTTTAAGTCAGACTTACTATATTCACGCTCAGGATGTTTAGTGACTCGTATTTATAATAAATTTGGACTTTAACAAGAAATTTCAGGTTTTCACATTTTTCGATTTCACTTTATCTGTTGAGTTACTTTTCTTTTTTTCACTGAATAGTTATGACTAAATAATTATTCTGCTTTCATTTCTAATTTAACAAATTGGTTGAACCCAAAAATATGCAATATTTTTAAATTACGTAGTTGGCTGTTGCAAACACATTCCGTGTGCCTCGAATTCTCAACATTTCCCGTACCAAAATATTGCATACTTCGCAACGTCACATGACTAAGAAATCCCTAAGAAATCCCAAATTCCAGAACTGAATTAAAAATTCAATATTGAGAAATAACACAGTAGAGAACAATAAAAGTAAGAACACTGAATAAATTGTGTTTCTCAATTTAGATTAAGAAAATATACAGTTTTTAGCTTAATTTCTTTCATACAATTTTCCATTCTATGACTTAATTTTTTATACAGAGTTAATTATAACTTTTAATTACAAAATTGTACTACTCTCGCTATAAGAATTCGCTGCTTAACTCGAAATAAATTACAGCTTCACACAGCTCCTCACAATACGTTTAATTTTAATAAAATCTTATTACTCGTAGATGAGTAGATTTCACATTTTAAATCAGCCTAAAATTAGGCAACGCGAAATGTTCTCATCAATTCTTTTAGATCCCGATTATATTTAGCGCCACCACACACACACACACGCGCGCACGAATAACACCAGCTGTGCACATGCTTTGCAAAATTGAAAAGCGCGTCGCAGCAGCCTGAAAACACGCAACGAACGCCTCCGCAGTTAAACTAAAACTGAAGTTTGGTTTAACAACACAAACTGATGGTTACTCAGCAGGATGATTCCCTCGCATGGAAGCAAGACAAATCCGAGCAGTTCTTCAGAGCGCATGACAAAAGGAAAGGATTTCCTCTCTCACTCTCTCTCTCTCTCTCTCTCTCTCTCTCTCTCTCTCTCTCTCTCTCCTAAAGTAGGGAAATATTTGTGTTCTTTGACAATTAGCACCGAAAAGTAGGCAACGTTTAAGCGAAAAAAATGCCATGTGGTGCCTGAGAGGTGTGTGCAGGAGAGAAAGAGAGATATAGAGATAGATAGAGAGAGAGAGAGAGAGAGAGAGGACAGACTGGGAAAGAGGTAGAGAGAGGAAGACAGGGGAGAGAGTAAAGATAGAGTTGGAAAAGTGCAAAGAGATAAAGAGAGGCAGAGAAAGTGAGTTAGAGAGATAGAGGGAGAGAGCGAAGAAATCCCAGATGAAGAGAGTGAAGAGTAGTAAAATAAAGGTAGAAAAATTGGTGCGATAGGGACACGAGGCAGTGGACAGACTGTGGATGGAGAGATTGAGAAAGGGAAGATTGGCAATGGTGGAGAAAAAGGAAAAATCTGACACCAGCTGAAGTAGAAGTAAAATAACAAATGAAGTATAAATGACAAGAAATAAATAAAATGCTCTCTTTCTCTCTCAAATATTAAAGTAATAATTTTTTTCTAAATTAAATGTGGGAGAAATCATAGCTACAACAGCTGAGAGCTCTAAGCTTAGCTAGAGAAACGGCGGAAAAAGTCAGGCAAATGATAATGAAAGGGATAGCAGAGACATCCAATCACTCTCTCACTCTCCCATATTTTGTTGGCAGGAGAGCGAGAGAGAGAGAGAGAGAGACGAGCAACTTGTACTAAATGCTTAAGCAGTCTTGAGAGTTCCTTTACTTCTTTCTTGATGGCTTTACCGCTCTGGCCGGTAACGATTTCAAGTTCAGATTTGTTGTCTTTAGAATTGTTTGGCCACTGAAGAGCAGAGCGTAAATATTCCAGATGCGTGGCTTCGAAATTCTTCGGTTAAACTACTCCTTATTACTCATAATATCCCTCTATTTATGTTGCTTTACTGCCATCGTTAGTCTCAGCTTGGAGATTTTTATCCCTGTCATTCTATTATTCTGTCAGCATTTTTGACGCTTAAATAAGCCGGTAATGACTGCTCATTCTATTGTAATCTACAATCGCCGGCTTGTTTCTTAAAATTAAATCACCACAATCTGTTGATGTTGCAGCATTTTGATTGCTTCTCTCTCCTGGAAATTCTTTCAATATTTCTCTCTGTCTCTCTCCCTCTCTCTCTCCCTCTCTCTCTCCCTCTCTCTCTCCCTCTCTCTCTCCCTCTCTCTCTCCCTCTCTCTCTCTCTCCCTGTGTGATAATTAAAATGTGACATTGAAAAGTAACTTCGGATCAGAGCTGTGAAAGTAATCATTATTTTTGCAGTTATTACCCACTCATTGGGATTACAAATAATCTAAAAAATAATTAAATTACAATGAATCCTTAATAATTTTTATTATTTAAGATTATGTTTAAAAATTAATGTTTCCTTTTTTCTTGACTATTTTAAAGTAATGGAAATACATTCTAAGCTTCTTTATCCCAATTATTTTTAGATTATTCAAGAAAAAATTAAGAAGTAATATAAATTTCATTATTATGATTACTTTTCCTTATTTTCTAGTAATTTCTGGTTTACTTTTCCTGATATTTCAATAAGTTGAAAATTATTAAAAAGACGAATTCAGTTAATTTTTTAATTACGTTTGGAGTGATCATTTGCTAATAATTTAAATAAAAATTGGAACATAATCAAAACATAAACGACTACTTAGTAATTGTAATCGAAAAGTAATCTCTCTTTTATTCTTTGCTAAGGTAATGAGGGGTTTTTTCCGATTTAAGACTGGCATCTAAAAATCACAATTTCAAGGCCGGTGCGAACCCCCTTAATAATCCCTCTCAACACGCCACTGATCGATATATTGGACTGCGGGACGAAGGGAATCCAAGACAGGCCAAGAACAGATCATGAATCGTAGGGTGCAACACTGTGAAGGTGATGCGGTATCATTTGCGAACAAACTCCGCACTTTCTAAATCTTACGATATCAGTTACCGTGTCACTGACCGGTTCTCTTGCATCTGATAAGCAAACAAGTTTGAATTTTAAATCAACTGATGGGAATTATTGATTGCCAGAATGAGGAATTCGGAGAGGGACATCATGTGTGCTGCGTTTGTTCACGTGTGCGTGGCTTTGTCTGGCTGTGCATAATGTCGGTGTGTGTAATAAGATGGTGTGTGTGTGTGTGTCTGTGTGTAAATGCGTTTATATGTGTGCAAGGGTTTATCTATTCATCTTGTCAAGGACTTCAGTAATCTTAGGTCATTAAAATCGATTTCCTCATTCCGCGTCTTGTAGAAATCTTAATGAGAAAAATAGCTAGAATTTATTACCATTCTCTGATTAATTAATTAATTATAAGTTTTCAAATATCTTTAAAACCCGAAATTTATTCGCATTACGATACTCGTTTATTTATACATTTCTTTATTTATATATTAATAGTTTTATTTGCTGAATTATTTGTGTATTTAGTAATTTTTCCATTCCCTTATTATCTCGAAAGGTTTCCATTAAAAATCTTGAGAAATTTTACTAGCAAATCTTTCGTATTTTAAAGTCAAACACAAAAAAATCTAAATTATATATATATATAATTTTTTCTCACCGTTGCCATTAAAAGTTTTTTGAACATTTGACATCTTTAGACCAGAAAAAACTAAAAAGTTTAGGAAGTAATTAGCAGAAACCAGAGCTTCCTTGAAGAAGCCTAATTTTAGGCAGCCATCATCCACAAAAACAAAGACAAGAACAACAACAACAGCACTTACAAATCTCTGCCAACAACGTCTACTCGACATCAACTCGCCTCGCAAGTGTTGTCAACAACGTGAGCTGGGAAGGATGATTCTACGAGTGGCAGCCGCGCTGGCATCCAAGAATATCCGCGCCGTGCTGCATTATGAACTGCTGCGGCTTGTGGAATCTGGGTACGTCATGAACTCGAACACACACACACACACACACACACACACACACACACACACACACACACACACACACACACACACATAGACACACATGCAAACACATCCATTCTCACCGCACCGAACACATCCGCAGCCTCTTGCCTCCCCTCCGCGTGCCACCTCAAACAGCCGGGAACATCCATCCAACTCTTTTCCGTGAAGACTCACGCTGCTCTCACGCGAGCGTGTTGTTGTTGTTCCCCCGGCAACACAGCGGAAGAAAGTGTTAAGAATGCGTGTAAAGTCTTGTGTGCGCCGAAAAGCGTGCCGCATTTAGCCGCATGCTTAAAATTGACTTCAAGCGCACGTTGTTCGTGGGGGTGGGGGAGGGGGAGGGCGAGTCAGTCCTCTCACTCCGCTCTTCCGTCGTCTTAATGCGAGTTAAAAGCGCTCTTTAATGTATCTGTTCGCTGGAGTTGCGAGTGCTGAGTGCGAGGGTTTTAAATGAGTCATTAAGCTGATATTAAAGATGCCCGCTTAAATGAGTTGAAATTAAATACTCGGCAATTTTCTGCAAAAATGCAGAGAAAACAAATGCAGAGAAAACTGTGTTAGAAATCTAGTTTTTCAACTTTTTAGAGAATTTAATTATTTACATCCAAGTTAAAGTATTTGTTTTTATTTTATTCTACTCTATTGTATTTTATTTCATTTAAAATTTAGTTTCTACTGAATTTTCCTTTGTGATTTTGAAATATTTTCCTAAATTTAGCTTTTCCTTTATAACGTCAATTTATTTATATATTATTCGTTAATTTTCCAACCATATTTAGTTATTAATTATATTTGCTTTTTATTACGGCTTTTAACAGCACCAACAACGAGGCAAACAACTACAAAAACCCGAAACCAACAATAATAATAACAATTTTTCGCAACTGTTGTTGTGAGTGAAAAGAGCGAAGTGTTTCCTCGCATTGACTTCAACAATCCGGAGAAACAAGAAACTAGAAAACAAAAGTAAGGACGAAATGCAAAATAAATATGTACAGCAAAAACAAAGAATACAGGAAATGGAAAGGATCGCTGTGAGAAAACAATGCCATCAATGTGCTGTGACCCAAAAACGCTGCTGACTTCGTTAGGATTTGCGGTCGGCAATCATGTTGCCGACTGAGATAAGATTTCGAAAGTTTTATTGTATTGTTTTCCAATTTGTTGGCTCTCTTTACCTTTTCGCCACCACCAACTATTTCATTTATCAGTTCCCGTTATTTCTCTCCACTTTTTGTTTTCTTACCCTCTGAGGCCTGAAAACTTCAATTGTTACTTAAATTTCGAAGCAAAAAATAAGCAAAATTCAAAGAATCCGTGCGGAGGAGTTTTACATCGAAAACTTAAATTGTGGTTGAAATTACGCTTCCCTCTCTTTCTTCCACTCTTCTCTCTCGGTCTCTCTCTCCCTATCTCTCTCTAACTCTCTCTCTCTCTCTATCTCTCTCTCTCTCCCCGTCTCTCTCTCTATCTCTCTATGTCTCTCTCTATCTCTCTCTATGTCTCTCTCCCTCTCCCTCTATCTCTCTCCCTCCCCCTCTCTCTCTCTCTCCCTCTATCCCTTTCTCCTTCTATCTCTCCCTCCCCCTCTCTCCCTCTCTCTCTTTCTATATTTCTATATTTTCGCCAACGTAATGCGAAAATAATCCGTAGAGTTGATTTATAGACCTATTTTTCATTTTCACCGAATGACCTTGACAGAAGAAGGTTTGAATTGGATTGCCTTCGTAATAATTCATTGCAAAGATTAACCACTCATTCCTTCGATTTGTTCGCATTTCATTTCTGCTTAAAAAATAAAAGGCAATAGAAAAAGTTGCTTGAAATATAAAAAATATACATTTCTTCTTCCGTATTATATAATTCTTCTTCCATTTTATATTTCTTCTTCGATATTATATTCCTTCTTCGATATTATTTCTTATTGCTCGCCATTTCCTCATTTGCCACTTAACACAACTGAATCTCGCCCGAATATGAGACTTAAGAGGATTTCCTCGCAAAAACTTTTTAGGCGGCCTTCAGTATGTTCATCACATGCATCGCAGAGCTATAAGAATTCGGGATGATGATTATAAGCAGCTTGTGCGCGGATGAAGAGTGTGAGCATTGAAGCACTGAACTGCAGACTTCATAGTGAATTTATTATGTTGCTGTGCAAGGACTTTCAGGCTCTGGGAAAGAAGAGCCCGTTATTAGCAGAGGAACTCTCTGAGGCGGGAGTTTTTATGTTTTGCTATTTGTGGTTGCTTCTTATTTTTTCGAACCAAAAAACCAATTAAATTCTACGTTTTTTGAAAAAAGCCGCTTTGGTGTGACAAAAGTAATTTCAAAATTTTTGCATTTAGAACAAATTTTTCGTGTTGCATTCATTGTGGATGCCATAAATTTTAATGCCGAAAATTGCAATAAATTGCTGTTGTGAAGGTGTGTCACTCTGAGTGTATGTTTCACTGTACTGTGTGTGTGTGTGTGTGTGTGTGTGTGTGTGTGGGTGTGGGTGTGGGCGTGGGCGTGGGTGTGGGTGGATGTGATTTCTGTGCACCTTCGTAAAGGTCATAAATTAAATTTATTGCAATGCAATGCAATGCATGTTGTTAGCAAATTTTAACTTCTACCAACGAGAAAATAAAAGCGAAACGATGGTGACTGAGCCGGTCGCGCAAATACACACACACGCAGCCACACACACACACACACACACACGGTAATGTAAATGGCATCCGAAGTATTTACAAACACAAACACACCCGCTTTCGAATGCAATAAAGGCTCCTCTTCACAGCAACAACAAATGAGAGCATTTGCAACAATTTCCGTTGCAATATCCTTTTCTGTTTGCAGAGAGGACATTTTCGAATTCGTTTCCACACCTCAGCTCCGGTTAATGGCGCCGCATTCGCTTTTGTTGTAAAGTTGTTGTTGTTATGGATTTTGTACATTTCTTGTTCATCCTCCTTATTTTTTGGAAAAAAATTCTTCTCGACGATTTCTTCGATTCTTTTTCGTTTTTCCTGAAATCTTCTTTAAATTCGGCAGTTAAGCTTTTCATCATTCAAAATGCTGTAGACGACCTCATCTCCCCCTCATCTCCTCCTCCTCTCAGCGTCAGTAAACCACAATAAATTTAAAGTCCCACAAAATTCAAATTTTTTTTTAATTTTCTTGTCGCGAAAAATGAAATTTTAAAATTTTTTTTTTATTTTCTCGTCTCGAAAAATTATTTCGCTTTAGGAGGGAAATTGTTGTGTCCTTCACAAAAGTGTCCTATATACAATTTTCAGTCCAACAGCTGTGCTAAGTACAGTCTACACACACACAGACACACACACACACACACACACAGGCACACACACACACACACACTTTGGTACTTTAAGCTAAAAAAGTCACTTAAAATCCGTCCAAATATTGTAGACTGAAGCCAACGCCTACATTTTTTGTGGCATTCATCTAAGGAAATATTTTTCTGAGTGTATTTTTATGTTTTGCGTGTAATTAGATGCCACAACCGCATATGAACGAGTTTCTTGAGCTTAGTTTGAGGAATTTCTGCTCATGGATTTGTTGAGGTACACAATATTTTGGTAATGCATACTTTCAGACGAAATTTTAGGGTTCTCGGAATTATTCGGAATTTTTACAATTCCCACATCTGAGAAAATCCCAAATACTCAAGTTACCGCAAAACCTGAACTTCCACAACTCGAGATTTTGCACACTTAATGAAACACACTTAAAATAAAAGTGTCGGGATCCCGGGGTTTGGTTTTTTTTTTTTTTTTTTTTTTTTTTTTTTTTTTTTTTTTTTTTAACAGAAAACATTGGACATTATTTTCTGCTCAAAGTCATACTCACACGCAAACGCACTCACTCACACGCACACACACACGCCCACACACGCACACAAACACTCACACGCACACACACACACACAATAAAAACAAGCAATCACACTCTCATCTAGCCAAATTCCATCGTGTGACGAAGTTATCCTTTTTTCCATCTCCATCTCAAAGCATAATAAAGATGACAACACTTCGTCCCGGCTGAAGCATGGAAATTCGGTCGCTTTCTTTGGTTGGATCGAGGTGGAAGTATTTTCCACATCCAGATGCACCTCCTCGCCCCCCCAAAATCCTCACGTGTTCCTTCTCAGTTATTTTCCTTGCTGCCACATTTTTTTTAATTACTCCCCAAAGCATATTTAAGCTTAATTATGTTTGGCATGAACATGATTTCGAGCTTAGATGCCAGTTCGCCAGGCTTAATGAAGAATTCGTGCATTAAGGATGCAAAGAGGGTGCGATGAGAAGGATTCTCTGTGAAGATTTGAACATTTTACAATCCATGATGAGAACAAAGGATTTTCAGAAAATGAAGAACGATTTAAATTCTAAGAAAGTGTTGAAGTAAATTGTTACTTAAATTTAATGCACTTTTATTTCTATTTAAATTTAATATTACAATAGCATTAAAATTTTTTAATTATAAAAAAATACTGAAGTGTTTTAAGAAATCCATTTTTACAGCTTTTAATAAGGAAAATTTAAGGGGAAAAAAGTAAAAACTTTTTTATTATTATTTTGCATTTTTACCTGCAGTTTGGCTCGTCCAAATTAAGTCGTAAAATGAGGTAACAGCAACAACAACAACTCCATAAACAACACTGTATTGACGAATTGTTTTCATTCGTAGCAAAAAAAAAAGAAAAAAACTACAGAACAAAGTCAACAAAAGCCAGCAGCAGCGGCAGCAGCAGACAGCTGTTGCAACAGAGGAAACTAAAGAAAAGCAGCAGTTGAAACAACAATGAGACGAACTATTATTTTTAATACGCTTGCCCTCCTCCCCACCTTCCCCTGCACACCCCATCATATCACTCTCAACACTCTCTCTCTCTCTCTCTCCCTCTCGCTCTCAGCGTTTTGCTGCATCTCGGTTGAGTCGTAAAAATTGTATTTATTATTACCTAAAAGTATGCAATGAACAGCAGCAGCGAGCGAAGCAAAGATGCAGACAACATAAAATGATGAAATTTTTAATGCATTTCGGCGATAACATTGTTGACGGCACTAAAGCTGCAACGCATTTGGTATTCGCACGAATTCACAATTCTGTAAAGTTAATTCATGCATTTAATATTTTATGGCGGCAGATTATGAGCGGCAACATTTTAGTGCGAACACAACTGTAGTTAATTATTCGGCTTTGGAAATAATATGCAATAATTTTATAATTTGCCAACTCACGTTTCATTATTCTACAGATAAATTTTGTTTGCAGATAACTGCAGCTCGAAATGTGCGGTGTATTATTAAAAACGCAGTTTTGCATTTTCTACTTCACTTTATCGGTTTTATTTTGCTTCATTTGATTTTCAATTATTTTACTTTCTTTAGGTGAGAAATGGAATGTTTATTTTTAAACTGTAGTTCCACTGAATGATACGGAAATGCAACGGAAGTGCAACGGAAGTGCAACGGAAGTGCAACGCGCTGCCAGAAGAGTGTGAATATCTGCTGCTTTTGCTGGCATTTCTGTTTCCTACATTTAATAAAGTGATAGATTGTAAATAAAAAAGTGGCTTACAAACATAGAGAAAAATTCGATTCCTCAATTGATGTTTCAACGTACGTGCGGGCGGTTGTTTTTCGTTTTTTCAATTAGCAACACAACACAGTACAACACGACAGTACAACACGACAGTACAACACTACAGTACAACACGACAGTACAACACGACAGTGCAACACGACAGTGCAACACGACAGTACAACACAACAGTGCAACACGACAGTACAACACGACAGTGCAACACGACAGTACAACACAACAGTGCAACACGACAGTGCAACACGACAGTACAACACGACAGTGCAACATGCCAACAATACAAAATAAACCGTAAACGAACGCAATTCAAACATCATCTCGGCAAACAAAGCTTCGGCTCCGGCAAACAAATGCGCGCTCAAAAGTATGCTACAGATAATTCTTATCTCGCGCTTGTTCTCGCTTAAAATCGTATGAGAGAAAACGCAAAAAGAACGTGTGAGGGAGAAGAGAGCCGAGGAAGGTGTGATAGAGTTGAGCTGGTGTGGCCAGCTTAAATAGGGGCGTCAAGGGGGCGGGGCGGGGCGGGGACGGGGGAGGGTTAAGAGATGGAATCAAAGAACCGCATACATATGCAAAACAGCACATCCGGCCGCAAGTTATCATCAAAAGTAACTTTTTCTGCCGCGGCACGAAGCCGCTTATTTCGCTCTACATTTCCGACAGTCGAACGTGCATTCATAGATTTGCATGCTGGATGCTGTGACATGCTTTTGTTTCGTTCTTTTGCGCTTTAATGAAAACGAAAGAAAATAATGAACGGGCAACAAAAAAACAATCGCAAAAGGACGATGACTTTTTCCACTGAACTAGATTTTCAACGATTTCAAGTGATGCAAGCGGATTTAAATGCTTTTCTCATTTATTATTCTTTTTTTTTTCATCAGGGAAAACAACTTTATTTTTACATCGAAAACATAATGAAAGCTTTTAATTGAACTTCTTTGCGACTTGAGTTGATCTAATTAATTCTCTCTGTATGGCGAACATTCGTCTAATGGTGCCATTAGTCACCGCATATCCTGCTGTTATTGAAGGAAAATCATTCTTAGATAAGCCGAAGAGAAGCAATGATGATGATGAGAGTAGAGTAAAAATTGTCATCATGTCATCGCTTTATTTATAAGCTGTGGAAGCCTGCAAATGGCCAACCATAATAGGAAAAAAACCGGACATAATTAAAGTGTATGCAGCACTAACTGTACCACTGGTGCATGTGTTTGTCTCTCTGTATGTGTGTGTGTGTGTGTGTCCTGTGTTTGCATTTGTCTTCATAATATTGTATTGACATTCTAATCATTAAATAAATTATCTGCTAACGAGACTCCCCAGGGATTCGACGCCAAACAAACAACTAAAATGGTTCATCACGATGTAGACGCAACATTAATTAAGAGTGGAAATGAACAAAAACATGTTTAAGCAAACATATCTGTTGTAGGTATTCTTGTTTTGAGCCTATAAACAGTGTTGATAAATGCAGAAATATCATTAAAAATACCACTGAATAAAGCCAAACAAATCCAGTTAATCAGAAACCACACCTGAAAAATTGATTAGGAGTGTCTTCTCTGCCACTGTCCCGCTTTCGCTGGCTGTAGGGCCAAAAGTTTAGGCAGCTACCGGTTTCAGAATTTGAAGCGGACTCATTGGGGAGACTTTCAGCGATTCTCTACAACTGTGCATCGTATGTTTATGTTTATGTGTGCGTTCGGAGTGGTGCACTGCGACCTAATGATCTATTGTGCCTCCTTCTAGAGCTCACAATTCTTGCGCAAGCCCTACACTTTCTAAAAATCCGATAATATTGCTCAGTTCTAAGGATTCTACATCACAGTGCCACATGTGAACTATTTCGAAGTTATCCTCCCTCGCGTGAATCGGGGTTTCTTTCTCCCCCCATGCAAAACCTACTGAGTTCCTCAATCTGAGTTTTTGTTCCTCAGTTCTTATCTTCTGCCATATTAAATTATATCCCACGCCACAGAAAGGTTCAGGTCCTGTAAAGGGAGTACAAGCACCCTCCTTGCAAGGCAGTTTTCTTCCTCATTTCCCTCTATTTCCATATGTCCGTGCTTCAGTTGTAAATGATCTGGCGAAGCTGAATTTCTGCTGCATTACATCTCTTGTTGAGAGATATTCAGGGGGATTTTTAAGGATCTGACTTCAGTCCCCGGTGCCTACCCTGGTCCCCTCGTTTCACGATTGAATCCTATAGAGCGCCCTGTCTGCCTGCATTTGAATGTACAGGTGCAGAGGTGTTGTGGGACCAATAGCACCTCCATCACTGACGTGGTACAGGTATGCATTGCGCCGGTTATACATATACAGGCTTCTCTTTGTACCCTATTTAGTGTTCTACTTGTAGAACCTTTGGCATCTCTAGTCGCCCCTATTACCGCTCCATATGAAATGATGGGTCTGGTTATCATTACATTTATCCATCGCATAATAGATGGTGTACATGCCCATCTTTTCTCCTCAATGGATCTGCAGGTCATCAAGAATTTGATAGCCCGGTAGACTATTGCGTCAACATGTGATTTCCAACTTAGATTTTGGTCAAGAATGAACCCTAAGTTGACCGTGTAGTGGTCAACTCGTTTTAACCAAACCTAGACGAGGCAGCCACGGATACTCTATTAGTGGTATATATAGTGATATATATATTCCAACCAATTCAGCATACCGAAATACATAGGAAACCAATGAAACTCTTTCTGATAAATGTCTCTGCGGGTCTTATAACGTCTTGAATAAAGTAATAAATGCAGCTTTGAAGGTGCACGTCTCGAAAACTTAAATGCTACGATAGTTCTGTTAACAATAGTTCTGTGCTGAATTCGACACACCAGAACACATAAGCCAGATCTTGCATTTCCAACAACAAAGAATTACCCCCAAATCTGCGGACCAATAAATAAATCAAATAAAAACTTTTAAATATTTTAAAAGCAAATTCCATGTAAATTTCTCGATTCAGTCATTCAAAATATGTTCCAAACAGCATCCGTATCCAGCAAGAAAAAATCACCCCCCCCCCCTCCCCAAATTTGGGGTGTCTGTAAATACGGGCCTGAAGTGTCACCAGAGTGTCGGAAAATTCCTGCAGTCTTTGTTGGCCACTCTTGGCTGTATTCGTGTTCGTAATACTCGAACTTGTCTTCATTCTACGAAATGAAAAGTTATGAAAACTCCAAGTGGCATTAGCAGTCGGCCACTTTAAAAACACTCGAAATTCGGTGCAGTTAGCAGAACCGGTTTTGTTGCTCTCGAGTGGCACTCAAGCTAATAACTTGGGATTGCGGTTAAAATCTCTTGAAGGCCGAAATTTATGTGCCGCCGAAGCAGCAGCTGCGGCAAGTGGCACTCGAGACACACACACAAGATGGCCAATTTGGAGGCAACGACGAAGTGGCCGGCCGGAGTTAATCGGAATTTATACAGTGCCGCGGCGACGCTCACAGCTGACACTCAAGAGCTGCAGATACGCACGTATTATCTCGGCTACGGAGAAAAACTCACCTTTTCGCGTAGAATGTCGCGTATGCGGCCCGCCTGGTTCCTCGAACGGTGCAGCTCCAGTTGCAGCTCCAAGCAGCGCTCCTGCCAGTTGATCTGCGGATTAAAGCGAGCAAAAGTCAAGGCCTAATTAATTAATTTATGCCGACGCCGATCCTTACCTCGGGCACCGCTTGTGCGTAATTATTGAGTTGACGGACATTGAGGTGTTCGGTGAGGGCGGAGAAATGCGGCCAAGGAGCGTCGGCGTCCAGAGCGCCCAATGCAGTTGAATTCTGTGCGCTTTCGAACGCCGCCGCTGGTTGATTCGCGACGGCGGTGGCGGTGGCGGTGGCGGCGGCGGCAGCAGCTGTATTAGTTGTCGCAACTGCCGCTGTGCTTGCAGCGACCGAGGCAGCAACTGCAGCCATTTGAGCGACCGACGGCTTCACCGGTATGGGCGGCACGCGTTGTGTGCGGCGCGGCATCAAACGCGGGCTGTTCGGCGTAGACTGCGAGGTTAGATTGGCAGCGGCGACAGCAGCGGCAGCCGAGACGTACGAACAGCGTGCTTGAGAGGCAGCGACAGACGACTGGATTTCGGCTGGTGTGAGCGGCAAGTTGCCGCTGAACGATGTCGCTCGCTTGCCGAGTAGAGGTGAAGTATTCAGCGACTGAGAGGCATAAAGTAGAGGCGGCAAGGATGTTTGTTGCTGTTGCTGCTGCTGCTGCTGCTGCTGCTGCTGATAGAGCAAATGCTGCTGCTGCAGTGTCGACTGATGATAGTGATAGTAATGAGCGGGCAGCAGGTGATGATGATGCGTTTGCGACGTCGCCGATGGAAATGTTTGTGTGCCGCTCGGCACAAAGTAGCCCACGCCGTCGGAAGCATGCCGCGCAGCGTAATTACAAGATTGAGGAGACGCATGCTGCTGTTGCAAGAGCGGCTGCTGTTGCGAGAGCGGCTGCTGTTGCGAGAGCGGCTGCTGCTGTACATGTGAGGCGCCAGATGGTGTCGCGCGGCCGGAGCCAACCGGTGAAGGCGATGAAGATGTCGAACGGCGCCGCCGCTGCTGTTGATGTGGAGACTGCGGTTTCGTTGACTGCTGCTGCTGCTGCTGCTGCTGCTGCTGCTGCTGCTGCTGCTGATGATGATGATGATGATGGTGATGTTTTTGCAGTAACTTTTGCTGTTGTCGTTGTTGTAGCTGTTGGTGTTGTTGCTGCGGTTGTTGTTGCTGGTGTTGCAAGTTAGTCAGCGGGTCAAAAATTTGCGATAAACGTCCCGACGGCACCTCGTCAGACATTGAAGACGACGACAAGCGTTGAAGAGGCAAAAGCGTGACTGGATGTTTAAGTCGCGTCGAGCGGAGCGGAGCCAAAGTTGCTTTTTAATGTGATTTCTTCACTGCATTCGCATTTTTAAGGTGGAGTAGCTCTGCAGTCTGCATTTTTTTTTCTGCAATGAAAAAGAAAAAGTTATTTTTTTTTTTGTTTTTCTTGCTGCACACAAGTGCAGCGTATGTAGTTTCTGCACATGCACGCTGCTGGCACGCACTCATTATTATTCCTGACCAAGTCTTTCCAATAAATATCGCTGACAATAAAACTAATGAACTGCGCTGCTGCTCCGCTGCCGCTGCTGCTTCCTGTCTTTAATGCGGTTAGAATTCGCAGCTATTAGTGCGCATTTTATGCATGCAGCAGCGTCGTGTGCAGCATACGAAGGCGTCCTTCTTCGCCGCTCTGCAGGAAGCGAGGCAGCGAGGCAGCATTAATAAAGTGTGCAGCTGACGTTTCCGGTTGCACGTCGCCGAGCATTTACTATTTTTACACGTCAATGTGTGTGTGTGCGTGTGTGTGTGTGTGTGTGTGATGCTATGCTAATTAAGTTCTCTTGCGATAAAACAAGGAAATGAAAAACTAATTCAATCGATTCCGCGAGCAAATCCATTCCGTTGTAATTAAAAATTTCACAGCATACATTTAGGCTGAAGCAGAAAATTATCAAATCTCTGAAAATTAAGCTCAACCCCCCCAGTTAGCTGAAATAATTTAAACAGTTTGAATACCCTTGGAAATGCAGACTCAAATTAAAACTTCGAAAACTTACTTTTTCAGTTTTTTTCAATTTTCTCAAGTTTCCGCTCACGCAACACGCAACCGCAATAAAAACGCAATTTAACGACGCGATCTACAAAAAAATGTCAAGGTTCGAAATCACTTGCAGCAAATTTAATCCAACACACCGAAACACAAATAATTGAATGCGTGTTGGCGTTGCTTTTCGTCTACTTGTTGCTCTTGTTGTTTTCAGTAAAACCTAAAATTTCGAGAAGGAAACACTGAAGGAACAACTGAAGAAAAACACCAGAAAACATAAAAGAACTCTGAAAATCAAACTAAAGAAACGCAAGTAAAAAAAAATTACAAAGCTGGCAACATTGCATTCCTCGTGTCTTTGTATGGCGAGCCGCGACTGTAAAAGCTGAAGCGCGGCTTATGCTGCTCTCGTATTTTTTTCTCGCTTCAAACAAATGTGTCGCGTTGTGTTTCTCTTTCTGCTTTTTCTCTTTCAGTTTTCGCGCGTGGTTCAGAAATATCGTTTTGTGTGCACGGAATTTTAATTGGAGGTTTTTATCGATACGACACCGCAACGAAATTTTACTGCGGTGCGACACGCAAGCAGACGCTCACGACTAACGATCGTCATCCTGTATTTGCAGGATTTTCTGTCTTGTTTTACTTTTTTCTTCTTTTTTTTGTTAATTTAGTTTTAACATTTTTCAATTTCAATTTTTTAGATTTCATATTTAATTTCATTTCCGTTCATTCGATTTAATTTAATCTAAAATTTCATTTCATTTTAGTTTGATTTGACTTCTTTAATTTTATTTAAATAATTTGCAATGGAATTTAATACAATTTCATGTTAATCTCCATTCATTCGATTTAATTTAATCTACGATTTCATTTAATTTTAGTTAATTTGACTTCCTTAATTTTATTTAAATAACTTGCGATGGAATTTTATACAATTTCATTTTAATATCCATTCATTCGATTTAATTAAATCTACGATTTCATTTAATTTTAGTTAATTTGACTTCCTTAATTTTATTTAAATAATTTGCAATGGAATTTAATACAATTTCATGTTAATCTCCATTCATTCGATTTAATTTAATCTACAATTTAATTTAATTTTAATTTAATTTACAATTTCATTTAATTTGAATTCTTTATATTCATTTAAATAATTTGCAATGGAATTTAATACAATTCCATTTAATTAATTTAACTGCTTTAATTTTATTTCAATAATTTTTAATGTGATTTCCTACTCGTATAAATTCATTTATTTTATTTACTTTTATCATAATTTTACCTTATTTGCAAACTCTTGAGTAATTTTATTGTATATAACTTTAGATTTTATTCTAAACTTTATTTGTATTTTCATTTTTTCTTCCTTTTTTTGCTCTAAAGTTGACCCAAATTCTTGCAGCGAATCGCACGCCTGCATGCAACTTCGACTGCATTTAATTGAATTCGGTTTAGCGCGCTGTAGTTGCGTGGGATTTCGTTGTTATTGCTGCCGCTGCATTTGGCTGCATTGTGTGTCTTAAGTGTTGCTTTAATTCTCGCCGTGTGGATTGCAAGCTTTAATAAATTCAATAAATGCAAGAAGTGATTGCGAAACCTTCTGCTCGAGCCAAAATAATGAAACGCTGTGTCCGCTTGTTGCACTTACTGTTGCTATATTTTTTTTTCTTTTTTGCTTGAAAAACATGAAACTACTCAAAATAATTGCTTTTAAAATAATTTATTCAAGCTGAAGCTTTGTTGTACCCGAGCAGAAAGCTAGGAAATTCAATCATATTGAATTGTAATCCCAGCAAGAACTGAACACCAGTCACCCCTGTCGTGAATTTCCACTCTAATAAATTTCATCACATCAGCGTATAATTCAATGCATTCAGCAGAATTTAATTATATGTAGAGTAGAGAATTTGTACGAGTGAAATTCAATAGGCTGCAAATTCGATACGAATTTCTTACGATGGAATTCTAATATTAAGCTGGATTTAATTTAAATTGTAGTTATTGCACTTTGCTAAATGATCTGATTAAAAAATACGTTAAATTTAAGCGTACTGGACAAAACTGATCCACTTTGCAAGCATTTTTCGGCATTCCAAACCAACTTGACACTTCTTCAACTGGCAGGCAATCATCAACAGCGATCTACAATCAATCAAATGATTGTGATCTACGATCAATCAGATGATTGTGATCTACAATCAATCAGATAACAGAAACATGTTTACAACGTGATCAACAGATGGCAAATCAGTAGGATCCCATAATAATCGGTCAAAGAAATCAACTCAGACGCTGATCAACGGCTGATCAAGTCAAGAATTAACAGACTTGTTAACTGACGAGCCAAGTAAATATAAAAGTTCATGTGTAACACGATAAATCGCAACACAATTAAGCAAAATTTTTATGAATAGCCATGCTAGTCATGACTGTCCAAATTAACCAAAATATAGTCAGGTCAACATGCAAAGTAGTCAACAGACACGCAAATCCACCGGGAAACTGAGGAACATTTAAAAATGTCATTTCTGATGTCCACGGGCAAAACGATCGGATCAATGGACGAATCAAGATACTAAATATAAACCGATCATGTTGCTCACGAGACAGAAAGACAGACTGATTTTGAGAAAAGTATCGATCACTGTGTCGATCAGCGCGCAATCAGAAGAGAATTCAACGATATGTAAGCAGATAATAAAAGAAAGAGCCAGCTAATCAAGAGAGAAAATTGCCAACCGAGAGCGACATCAACAGACTGATCACCACAATTTTTTTTTTTTTTTTTTTTTTTTTAATTATCAGAATTTAGGAGCTGCTAAGCTACTGTTAAGAGGGATGATAGAGGGAGGGGAGTGGAAAGTGGCTTTTTTTTGGACTTAATTTTTTTTTTTTTTTTTTATTGTAGAACTATCTTTGAGTTGAATTCTACAACCAAGACACGCATTAACATACGGATCGATATACGAGTAGTACGACGAATTTTCACAGATCACAAGATAAATAAAAGAGAAACAAGTTAAAAGCATTTTATACCGAATTATTAAAGTAAAGAAGTCGTTACGACTTCACGTTACGATGTCGCAACTAATAACCGCGCACTGAAGCCAATAGCACTGAATTCAAATTCGCCGGCCAACTGAATTTATAAACTCCTGCAGCACCACAGTCAGCGAATATTAAAAGCATAAAATTTAATTTAAACATTTCGTCACTGCAAACGAAGCAAATGCGAGAGTTCTCGTACAACGACTTTTATTAATTCTCGAGTGTCTGCTGCACTCTGTAGTAATAAAAATTTAATCAATGATCGTGAATGCCAATTGTAATCAATTGCAAGCGTCTGCTTAATAAACGCCACGCAAGCGGAGCGGAGCAACAGAGAACAACAACATTTCGAAAGCTACATAAATATTTTTATATAATTCAATTTCTCATTTATATGAACGGGAATTTTTTATGGCGACATAAAAACCACGTAATTGTTTTAATTAGTTTTCAATGATTTTTATGGCAATTCATGCAAGCGTGAAAAGTAGTACAAGTTAAGCAAAATTTAGTAGGAAAAATAATAAATATTTTTCATGTATTATTTCAAGAACTCTAAATTGTAATTGTAATTGTTGTAGAATTTGATCGTCGTACCTTTAATATTTTAAACCGCTCAGTAAAAATTTAAATGCACCAGAAGCTCAAAAAGAAGATTTTCCGCTTTTAAATTTAACATAACTTTGAATATTTTTAATTAATTTGAATGAAAATCTACTTGAATCTTGAATCTCAGATTTAATTCAAGTTTTTATTATAATTTGCATGGTTCTTTCGCGAATTTCCGCATATATTTCACACTTTTTCCGATCCCTTTTAAAATGAATTTAGTAAATAAGAATTATTTTTTACTTACTACTATAAAAACACATTATTTTCCCCTTCGAAGAAAATAGATTCCCCGCAAATAGCGAAAACGAAAGACGTTTTATATTACACGAGACACGATTTCTCGATTATTCCACTCATTCAATATAAAATCCATTCATCCAGGTGAGTGTAGAATTTATTCTTTTCGAAATTGCGGCAATCAAATCTCTCTCTTCGCCAACGGCTACAATAAAATTGGCAACAACAGGTGTGAAGTACGCTGCACCGAAGGCTGCCTGGACTGATTATGGTGCAGCACGACAGGCAGCCACCTGTTCCGCGTCACAAGCAGCACACATTCGAATTAAAAATTAAAGAGGTCGACGTACGAGCGAATAAATTGCAATCGTAAGAGGAAAGCAAAACAAGATTAAAAAAAAGGAATTCGCGCACAAAGCGGAGATCTAAAATAAAAACAAGGAAGCACCGAAGGCGGCTTCATAGAATGAAAGAACTGAGTGAAAACAAAAACAAAATGTGGAAATGAGAACCGAAGGATTGAAGCGGTGAATCAAAACAAAAGCCAAAACTTACACGGCATACAAAAGACGGCAAAAAAGAAAAAAATCAATTCATATCCGACTAAACAATATAAAGTTATTTTAATTATTTTAATTATTACTACACCACGTTATTTTAATTATTACTGGAGGAAAGCAATTTCAACGGTAAGATTGAAATGTTTACTTCTTTTAATTATAGTTTTCTAAAATTTAGACTAGATTTGGTTAAAACTAGTTGACCACTAGAGGTCGCACGTCGAATAAATGGCCCCACTGTTAGTTTTATTATATCGTATGACAGTTGAAGTTACAGTTACGCATTTCTACATATTTGCCGAAAAATAAAGAGGACAAAAGCACGAAGAATCAGGAGCAGCAGAGAACGAGAGAAATGCAGGGAGTTTACAGTCTCTTCCAGAAAATAGACAATTGGAACGATTTCTCTTCACAGCTCCACGTTTCCCAACACTGTCAATGAAACGTCAACAATCGAAGCCTATAGGGAGCCAAAGTTGCCACTTTATTTTTATAAAAAACTTTATTTTCGTATTTATTTATTTTAAAAATATGCATTAAAATATGAAATTAAGTTAATGCATCTTCGAAAATGTGAGAAAAAATAAATAAAATTTTTGTTAGCATGAAAGTGGCACATGTAAATATTTATTAATTCAATAATTTCGGCAAATGCTTCGACAAATATGAGAAAATTTAGAATATTATTAGTAAAAGTTTATTTAATCAATTGTATATAAGTATGAAATATTTTGTAAAATTTAACAGTTTTAAATAGCAAAACATTTTATAAAAATTATGTAAATTTGAAAATTACAAGCAAAGTTTTAAACCAATTTTTTCGACAATTTAGTAATTTCTTTTATAATTAAACGTTTTAACATTTAACTTCTTAAATTCTAAATTTTTATTTAAAATTAATTTTGTCTAGGATTTTAACATTTTTTAAGTTTTCCTAAAATTCGATACTGCTAAGATTACTCATTACAAATAAAAAAAATTAACATGATAAACTAATTCAGCTAAAGAAATTTCAATAAAAACTGAAATAGCTAAGAAACTTTTGTAGAATTTTTAAGTTTTAATTTTCTTCAAAATCTTGTAAATTTTCTTTTACAGAATTTTCTTAGGATCAAACAAACAAAAATATAAACAAAATTAAACTAAGAAACCTCGAAGAAGTCCAAATAAACGAACACCCGAGAAAATAAACAGATACGATTTTATGTGCGACCCAAAAATGAACACTTCAATAAGTACAAAAAAATCAACTTCTACAAGATGTTAACGTGCAACTAAAAACAAATTTAATTAGGAAATAAAACGGCAAGCATACAAAAATAGCAGCCATTAAGAAAAATATTTGCAATTAGTGGTACGCGTGGAAAAAGGAAGCAAAAGTTGTATTGTTTTTTCTTTGTTGCTGCTCGCAGATGGTTTTTTGTAAATGTTTGCCATTTATTATTGCAAAATTTCTTATGTTGTAATGGAGAAAAAATTGCCTAAGGCAACTTCAGTTCAATAAAAAATTATTTATACCAAGCCTTTTGATGGCTCTCTCTCTCTCACTCTCTGCTAACAGTGAATGTTCTTGCGCTCTCTGTTAAATAACATGCATCTCAAAACTTCGTCGTACAGAGCTGAGAACCATATAGCAGAAGTATTTTCTCTCTTAAAATCTTATGTTGAGAGCATTGATTTCACACTCTTTGCTCTTTTGGGCTTGGAAACTATAGAAATTAGAGAATATTGCAGTATGGAATTCTAACAGATATTAAAATAATAAAATTCCTAAGCAAAATTAAATTCTTTATTTTAATTGTTTGAATTATTTATTTTAACATATTCGACTTTAATTTCGAACTGTTTAAGTGTTCCTTCACATGGAACTGCATAAAAACAGACAATTTAATCTCTGTCTATATATTTACAAACACATATTCATACATATATATATATACTTACATCTATCTGTCTGCCTGCCTGTCTGAACATAAATAACTTTGGCTCGTTCCCTTGTGTCTCCGCACGCTCCGATTATTCGTTCTCAACCATTCATGTCATGTTCAATTCGAAGTTTCAATCTCGCGTTTATTAACCCCTTCCCAGCTCTCTCTCTATATCTCTCACTGTTAAGCTCCGCGCAGCAATGAGTGTTAAAGATTTTGGTTCGTGGAATAATTAAGTGGCAAAAGTTCTGATGCGGATGATGAACAGTATGAATGAACTTCGTTGCTCTAGCGTTCGGATTATGAATGCCATTTATAACTTGGATATTTTCAATTTAACATTGTAATTTCTACGTCTTTCTACGTGTTAATTATAATAAATTAAATATGTTGATAATTTTTCTAAATTTCTCGGATTTCGCTTTCGGATTTTCAAGTTTTACTGTAGAACCACAATGCCGCGATACGGCGACGGCATCTCTTTTTATTCTATTCAGTCTGACTTAAAAAACGAACCCGTCGCCGAACTCACAATGACGGCCGCCGTACAATGACGAGCAGTTGAAGTGTGAGGGATTTTTGCTGCGTTGCCAAATTTTGTATAGAAAAAGTAAACAAGAGCATGACATTTGCAACTTTTTCTTTAAGAATTTTTTTCGCTGATTAAATGAAGGAGGAGATTAAGGAAAAAAGAAAAATTCCTTAATTTCTTGCCACTATTACAGCAAGTGAAGGTCACAATTACTCAATCATGATATTACACACTTGGATAATCTGATATAGACTTCCTATGTCAGATTTTTCATACCAAAAGATATGATATAGATAAGATAAGATATTTCTTTCTTTCTAGATAAGATTTCGCAAAATGCGTTACCAAACAGAAAGCCAAATGAATACGAAATGAGGCAACAAAATAAAAAACAGGAATTTAGGGATTAGCATACCATGAATGAGAGCGATAAGGGAGCAGCAATAAAAGGTACAGAAAATATGTCGCAATGGTTTAGAAATTTGGGAAAAATAAATTTAATTATGTAGGCCAAAATGTTATGCATTTTGGTACTTTTTTAGGAAATATTTAATTTCACTTCTCTAATTTTATTACTTTAGCTTTTTAAATTTTTCTTAAATGTAAAAGAAACACGTTTTTATAATATATTTTCTGCATTTATAAAAACTAAACAAAATATTAGAAGGAATAATAAAACTTTATTATGAAAATCCACGCATTTTATTACTTTTTATCTTTATCATCACGTATTCTATTCTATTCTATTCTATTATATTCTTTTCTATTCTAGAAATATTAGCCCGGTTGTCCATTTACCTTCTTATAAAAATTTTTTACTCTAAATAATTTTAACAATTAATTTTTTGGAAGAAAGATCATTTCTCAACACTTGTATTCTGCAATTTGTGAATGCAATGCCGTTCCCATGGTTACTCATCTACTTGGAAAATAACTTTTTTTTGGAAAAACTTTCTTTTTTTAAAAAAAAAAAGAAAACAACGTCAAATCGTTCGAAGTATCAGGATTTAATTATTGAGAAAATTTTCCTGAACAACGTTTTCTTTCGCATTTGAATTTCCTACAAAAAAGACTCAATTTGATTAAACCGATTGCAAGATGGAAGAAGAAAATTTCGTAAGTTCTTCAATATCTTCCAAGAAATAAATCACACTCTCTATTTTTCTTTCCAGCAATTAAGCCCGCAGGTGTTCTTCGTGAGTCCACTCTGTGAATACGGGTTTGTGATTGATATGAACTGGGATGTATTCGTGAGCGGCAACTTGATCAACGTATCCAGGAATGATATTGGACAACATTTAATTGACGAGATACTCAATATAGCATACAACATGGTCCTCGAGATGGAGCCCGCAGATGAACCAACATTCCTCCAGCTACTAGCTGATAGTACGGAATTCCTCGTCCAGGTTGGGGCGGAGTATACAATAGCTGTTCAGGAGAATGGTGGAGAAAGCCATGACGAGGAGTAAACCCCGTGGGAAAAAGATGACGTCTAAAACTTTGGTTTTTTGTGTTAATTGTTGTAAACATGATTGTTTACAATCTCGATGTAAACATGATTGTCAGTCAATAGTGAAAGCCGTGGCGAGTAGTAAGCCCCGTTGGCCAAAAAATTACGTCAAAAACTTTGGTTTTTTGTGCTAATTGTTGTAAACAATCTTGTTTATATGAATATTTTATGAATATGTTCATTCATATTGCATTATTATACTTACAATATTTATATATAGATACAATATTTATAAACAATTAAATCTGTATTATTATAAACAATTAAATCAGCCTCCGTGTCTGGACAATATAAAAATACATAACTGCCTTTCTTCTCCTGCATTACGTCACAGTAATGCCTTCGTCTACGACCGTGAGAGTCGTAGTTCGAATTCGCACAATTATTTCTTCTGGCAACTTTTGTATTTTGGTTTCATAAAATTCGCCGAATTGCAGAGGTTCTCAGTGCTTAATGTGTGGAAAGAATATTGCATTCTTACATCTGCAAGTATGAATTTTAACGCTACTAAGTGGGCACGCACATTTATATACCCCGCACCCGAAGGGAAAGTAAGGCACTCGCATTATTCTCTTTAACCGCACAGGAGGAGGAGAAACTACACAGAAGGTAAACCGAGCACATCGTTCCGTTTGCCTATCTGTCTGTCCACCTCCATTTATCTACCTCTCTGTATGTATGTTTAAATATAATAATGTAATCTTTATAGAGAATATTAAGTGGAGGAGATATTATGCTGAAATTTGCCACAAATACTGTTTGTCTGGTGGACCAACTGGTGAAGGAAAAAGGGCGTGGAATCCTTTGCCGCCTACATTAATTTTCTATATTAAATATTCAGGTATATCTTTTAAAAATGCTTAATAGCTTACGAGTACATATTGGTAATGGTAATATAAGGACAGAATTTAAGACTAAATTTTTAGACATTTTAGAGACATTTTATTCCGCGACATTTCCGTACGAGTAATTTGCCCACAAAGTATAGGTGGGACTCGCCGACTTTAAAGGCTATAGAGGACCGAGAGCCTTTAAGTGATTTCTGTGTCATCTTTTTTATCCTTTCGCGTTTAGGGTATTTAGACGTTGGCCTTGCCATAGACAATCTCCTTATTATTATACCCTGCACCCGAAGGGAGTAGGGCATACTCACTTTGTTCTTCCGTTTCTACTTGTTCTCTATATTCACTTTGTTCTTCTTTGTAACGCAGAGAATGAGACGAGATAGATATAGAAAAGTATATATATTCTTGCTCAGCATCACCTCCTGAATCGATTCGATCGACGATAGCCCTGTCCGTCCGTCTGTCTGTCTGTCTGTCTGTTGAAATCACGATTACGGGAGAACGAAAAGAGATATCGTCATGAAATTTGGCACAAATATTCTCTGTTATGTAGGGCTGTTTGGGATTTAAAATGGGAGAGATCGGTAAACAGCCACGCCTACTTTACATACGGACTGTAAAGGCACCTCGTTTCAAAAAAAATTTATAATCTAAATATTTCATAAACCGTGTGAGATATTAAGGTATAATTTCATTCCGGAACATATAGCGTTATTACTAAAACGTTCGAAAAAATGGGCGTGCCACGCCCACGGATAACAAAGTTGGAAATATCTCATGAACGGTTTAAGATATTGAGATGTAATTTTACCGCGATATATAGGGAAGCATTAGCAATAAGCGTGCCAAAAATGGGCCACGCCCACTCATACAAAAGTTGTCAATATCTTGTAAACGGTATAAGATATTAACACGTAATTTTATCACGAGGTATACAAAAAATGGGCGTGGTCCGCCCACTTATACAAAAGTTGTCAAAAGAGTTCTTGAATACCATAAGGGTAGCAAGAACTTTTGGTCGTTCGTGTGGAGGGTGAAAAATCAGACGAGATCGTCTATTCCAACTCTCCTCAAGGACGATCAGATCTTCACTCACTCGGTTGATAAGGCAAACTTATTAGCCAAAATGTTTGCTGAAAACTGCTCTCTTCCTGAGAGTAGCCAACCACTGCCCGCGGTCGATGATGTATCTCATGCTATGCCTCAGACGCATTTTCGAACGCGAGCTGTTAAAAGAGTGCTGGCAGACCTCAATGTCCATAAGTCCTCGGGACCGGATGGCATTTCAGCCCATGTGTTGAGAAAATGCGCCTCAACACTGGCTCGCCCATTGCGCAATCTCTTTAATTTATCTTTTACTTCAGGAGTTTTTCCAGCTTCCTGGAAGATTGCCAATGTGCAGCCAGTTCCCAAAAAAGGTGAGGCTACGAATCCTGCAAATTACCGGCCCATAGCAATCTGCTCAGTGCTCTCTAAAGTCATGGAGAGCATTGTAAATTTTAAATTGATGAGGTATCTAGAGAGCAACGAAATGATCAGCGATCGCCAGTACGGCTTCCGTGCTCACCGTTCCACCGGCGATCTGATGGCGTTTCTCACTGAGCGGTGGAGCAGTTGTATTCACCGGTTCGGTGAAAGCAAGGTTCGGTGAAAGCAAGGGTGTGGCATAAAGCACTCGTGTCTAAACTGACTGCTTATGGTGTCGGTAATACTTTCACTCGATGGATATCGAGTTTCCTCAGCGGCCGTTCTATTCGGGTTGTGATAGACGGCTTTGCTTCCGAAGAGCACTCCATTAATGCTGGAGTTCCGCAGGGTTCGCTCCTGTCTCCGACACTTTTTCTTATTTTCATCAATGACCTTCTGTCATTGACATCAAACCCCGTCTACTCGTTTGCTGATGACAGCAGCATTTGTCATTCATATCCATTTTCCAGAATTATGAATGACACACTCCAATCCGACCTCAATAAAATTCAGGAGTGGGGTCGTGCGAATCGGGTCGATTTTAATGCGCGGAAGACCCAATGCTGTTTGTTAACCCACAAGCGTTTGGCGGGTGACAACTTCCCACCTCTAAATATGGGTGGTGTGGATATTAATGAGTCGGAGGCTCTTGATGTTCTGGGCATGTCAATCCAATGTGATCTTCGCTGGAACGATCACATCTTTGACGTGTCGAAAGAAGCAGGCAAGTGCTTAGGCTTTCTTAAGCGGTGTAAGAAATACTTCACTCCAACCGATCTTCGTTGTATCTACACCACTTATATCCGTCCGAAAATGGAGCACAATTTGCATATATGGTCGGGAGCTTCGCGAACATATCTTCAGCTCCTAGACCGAGTCCAATGTCGTGCGTTAAAACTTATAGGGGACAGTAGGGTATCCAGCTCTATTGAAACCTTGGAGCGTCGTCGTGATGTAGGGTGTGTATCATTATTTTACCGCTACTTTCATGGTAAATGTTCCTCTGAAGTAGCCGGCCTGATTCCTCCGGTTCAGGTATTTAGCAGAACTACTCGGCTTTCCAGAGCGGTGCACCCCTTTTATGTCGCGATTCCGTTCCAACGAACCACGCATTACCGTGAGAGTTCGTTTTTCGGTCGCGTCGTTAGATTGTGGAATAATCTCCCTGCGAATGTCTTCTCACCCACTTATAGCGTCGAAACCTTTAAGCCTCCCTCTTCTAAGCCTCCTCCCTCTTTCCCCCTTCCCACTAACCTGTCATCCCTTCGGAACCAACAAATGCTGTGCATGGATAGGGGGCATCCCCTGAGCTTGGTTTCATCTGTCATAAAAAAAAAAAAAAAAAATATCCCATAAACGGTTCAAAATATTAATACGTTCGTAATGCTATCTAGCAGTATCTAGAGACATTACAAAAACATTTTCCCGAAATATGCGTGGTCCGCCTACTTATAAAAAAGTTGTTAAGTGGCGAACTTATAATTTTTTCAGTTACTCGGGTGTAGGGTATTTAGATTTCGGCCAGGCCGAAGACAACACTTTTACTTGTTACTTTTTTATCTTTTTCATCACGTTGTGATTGCATTCTATTCTATTCTGTTCTATTCTAGAAATATTAGCCCGGTTGTCCATTTACCTTCTTATAGAAATTTTTTACTCTAAATAATTTTAACAATTAATTTTTTGGAAGAAAGATCATTTCTCAACACTTGTATTCTGCAATTTGTGAATGCAATGCCGTTCCCATGGTTACTCATCTACTTGGAAAATAATTTTTTTTGGAAAAACTTTCTTTTTTTAAAAAAAAAAGAAAACAACGTCAAATCGTTCGAAGTATCAGGATTTAATTATTGAGAAAATTTTCCTGAACAACGTTTTCTTTCGCATTTGAATTTCCTACAAAAAAGACTCAATTTGATTAAACCGATTGCAAGATGGAAGAAGAAAATTTCGTAAGTTCTTCAATATCTTCCAAAAAATACATTTCAGTCTCTATTTTTCTTTCCAGCAATTAAACCCGCGGGTGTTCTTCGTGAGTCCATTCTGTGAACACGGGTTTGTGATTGATATGAACTGGGATGTATTCGTGAGCGGCAACTTGATCAACGTATCCAGGAATGATATCGCACAACATATAATTGACGAGATACTCAAGGTAGCATACAACATGGTCCTCGAGATGGAGCCCGCAGATGAACCAACATTCCTCCAGCTACTAGCTGATAGTACGGAATTCCTCGTCCAGGTTGGGGCGGAGTATACAATAGCTGTTCAGGAGAATGGTGGAGAAAGCCATGACGAGGAGTAAACCCCGTGGGAAAAAGATGACGTCTAAAACTTTGGTTTTTTGTGTTAATTGTTGTAAACATGATTGTTGACAATTTCAATGTAAACATGATTGTCAGTCAATAGTGAAAGCCGTGGCGAGTAGTAAGCCCCGTTGGCCAAAAAATTACGTCAAAAACTTTGGTTTTTTGTGCTAATTGTTGTAAACAATCTTGTTTATATGAATATTTTATGAATATGTTCATTCATATTGCATTATTATACTTACAATATTTATATATAGATACAATATTTATAAACAATTAAATCTGTATTATTATAAACAATTAAATCAGCCTCCGTGTCTGGACAATATAAAAATACATAACTGCCTTTCTTCTCCTGCATTACGTCACAGTAATGCCTTCGTCTACGACCGTGAGAGTCGTAGTTCGAATTCGCACAATTATTTCTTCTGGCAACTTTTGTATTTTGGTTTCATAAAATTCGCCGAATTGCAGAGGTTCTCAGTGCTTAATGTGTGGAAAGAATATTGCATTCTTACATCTGCAAGTATGAATTTTAACGCTACTAAGTGGGCACGCACATTTATATACCCCGCACCCGAAGGGAAAGTAAGGCACTCGCATTATTCTCTTTAACCGCACAGGAGGAGGAGAAACTACACAGAAGGTAAACCGAGCACATCGTTCCGTTTGCCTATCTGTCTGTCCACCTCCATTTATCTACCTCTCTGTATGTATGTTTAAATATAATAATGTAATCTTTATAGAGAATATTAAGTGGAGGAGATATTATGCTGAAATTTGCCACAAATACTGTTTGTCTGGTGGACCAACTGGTGAAGGAAAAAGGGCGTGGAATCCTTTGCCGCCTACATTAATTTTCTATATTAAATATTCAGGTATATCTTTTAAAAATGCTTAATAGCTTACGAGTACATATTGGTAATGGTAATATAAGGACAGAATTTAAGACTAAATTTTTAGACATTTTAGAGACATTTTATTCCGCGACATTTCCGTACGAGTAATTTGCCCACAAAGTATAGGTGGGACTCGCCGACTTTAAAGGCTATAGAGGACCGAGAGCCTTTAAGTGATTTCTGTGTCATCTTTTTTATCCTTTCGCGTTTAGGGTATTTAGACGTTGGCCTTGCCATAGACAATCTCCTTATTATTATACCCTGCACCCGAAGGGAGTAGGGCATACTCACTTTGTTCTTCCGTTTCTACTTGTTCTCTATATTCACTTTGTTCTTCTTTGTAACGCAGAGAATGAGACGAGATAGATATAGAAAAGTATATATATTCTTGCTCAGCATCACCTCCTGAATCGATTCGATCGACGATAGCCCTGTCCGTCCGTCTGTCTGTCTGTCTGTCTGTTGAAATCACGATTACGGGAGAACGAAAAGAGATATCGTCATGAAATTTGGCACAAATATTCTCTGTTATGTAGGGCTGTTTGGGATTTAAAATGGGAGAGATCGGTAAACAGCCACGCCTACTTTACATACGGACTGTAAAGGCACCTCGTTTCAAAAAAAATTTATAATCTAAATATTTCATAAACCGTGTGAGATATTAAGGTATAATTTCATTCCGGAACATATAGCGTTATTATTAAAACGTTCGAAAAAATGGGCGTGCCACGCCCACGGATAACAAAGTTGGAAATATCTCATGAACGGTTTAAGATATTGAGATGTAATTTTACCGCGATATATAGGGAAGCATTAGCAATAAGCGTGCCAAAAATGGGCCACGCCCACTCATACAAAAGTTGTCAATATCTTGTAAACGGTATAAGATATTAACACGTAATTTTATCACGAGGTATACAAAAAATGGGCGTGGTCCGCCCACTTATACAAAAGTTGTCAAAAGAGTTCTTGAATACCATAAGGGTAGCAAGAACTTTTGGTCGTTCGTGTGGAGGGTGAAAAATCAGACGAGATCGTCTATTCCAACTCTCCTCAAGGACGATCAGATCTTCACTCACTCGGTTGATAAGGCAAACTTATTAGCCAAAATGTTTGCTGAAAACTGCTCTCTTCCTGAGAGTAGCCAACCACTGCCCGCGGTCGATGATGTATCTCATGCTATGCCTCAGACGCATTTTCGAACGCGAGCTGTTAAAAGAGTGCTGGCAGACCTCAATGTCCATAAGTCCTCGGGACCGGATGGCATTTCAGCCCATGTGTTGAGAAAATGCGCCTCAACACTGGCTCGCCCATTGCGCAATCTCTTTAATTTATCTTTTACTTCAGGAGTTTTTCCAGCTTCCTGGAAGATTGCCAATGTGCAGCCAGTTCCCAAAAAAGGTGAGGCTACGAATCCTGCAAATTACCGGCCCATAGCAATCTGCTCAGTGCTCTCTAAAGTCATGGAGAGCATTGTAAATTTTAAATTGATGAGGTATCTAGAGAGCAACGAAATGATCAGCGATCGCCAGTACGGCTTCCGTGCTCATCGTTCCACCGGCGATCTGATGGCGTTTCTCACTGAGCGGTGGAGCAGTTGTATTCACCGGTTCGGTGAAAGCAAGGTTCGGTGAAAGCAAGGGTGTGGCATAAAGCACTCGTGTCTAAACTGACTGCTTATGGTGTCGGTAATACTTTCACTCGATGGATATCGAGTTTCCTCAGCGGCCGTTCTATTCGGGTTGTGATAGACGGCTTTGCTTCCGAAGAGCACTCCATTAATGCTGGAGTTCCGCAGGGTTCGCTCCTGTCTCCGACACTTTTTCTTATTTTCATCAATGACCTTCTGTCATTGACATCAAACCCCGTCTACTCGTTTGCTGATGACAGCAGCATTTGTCATTCATATCCATTTTCCAGAATTATGAATGACACACTCCAATCCGACCTCAATAAAATTCAGGAGTGGGGTCGTGCGAATCGGGTCGATTTTAATGCGCGGAAGACCCAATGCTGTTTGTTAACCCACAAGCGTTTGGCGGGTGACAACTTCCCACCTCTAAATATGGGTGGTGTGGATATTAATGAGTCGGAGGCTCTTGATGTTCTGGGCATGTCAATCCAATGTGATCTTCGCTGGAACGATCACATCTTTGACGTGTCGAAAGAAGCAGGCAAGTGCTTAGGCTTTCTTAAGCGGTGTAAGAAATACTTCACTCCAACCGATCTTCGTTGTATCTACACCACTTATATCCGTCCGAAAATGGAGCACAATTTGCATATATGGTCGGGAGCTTCGCGAACATATCTTCAGCTCCTAGACCGAGTCCAATGTCGTGCGTTAAAACTTATAGGGGACAGTAGGGTATCCAGCTCTATTGAAACCTTGGAGCGTCGTCGTGATGTAGGGTGTGTATCATTATTTTACCGCTACTTTCATGGTAAATGTTCCTCTGAAGTAGCCGGCCTGATTCCTCCGGTTCAGGTATTTAGCAGAACTACTCGGCTTTCCAGAGCGGTGCACCCCTTTTATGTCGCGATTCCGTTCCAACGAACCACGCATTACCGTGAGAGTTCGTTTTTCGGTCGCGTCGTTAGATTGTGGAATAATCTCCCTGCGAATGTCTTCCCACCCACTTATAGCGTCGAAACCTTTAAGCGAGGTGTAAACCGTCACTACTCCCTCTTTCCCCCTTCCCACTAACCTGTCATCCCTTCGGAACCAACAAATGCTGTGCATGGATAGGGGGCATCCCCTGAGCTTGGTTTCATCTGTCATAAAAAAAAAAAAAAAAAATATCCCATAAACGGTTCAAAATATTAATACGTTCGTAATGCTATCTAGCAGTATCTAGAGACATTACAAAAACATTTTCCCGAAATATGCGTGGTCCGCCTACTTATAAAAAAGTTGTTAAGTGGCGAACTTATAATTTTTTCAGTTACTCGGGTGTAGGGTATTTAGATTTCGGCCAGGCCGAAGACAACACTTTTACTTGTTACTTTTTTATCTTTTTCATCACGTTGTGATTGCATTCTATTCTATTCTGTTCTATTCTAGAAATATTAGCCCGGTTGTCCATTTACCTTCTTATAGAAATTTTTTACTCTAAATAATTTTAACAATTAATTTTTTGGAAGAAAGATCATTTCTCAACACTTGTATTCTGCAATTTGTGAATGCAATGCCGTTCCCATGGTTACTCATCTACTTGGAAAATAACTTTTTTTTGGAAAAACTTTCTTTTTTAAAAAAAAAAAAGAAAACAACGTCAAATAGTTTGAAGTATCAATTTTTAATTATTGAGAAAATTTTCCTGAGCAACGTTTTCTTTCGCATTTGAATTTTCTACAAAAAAGACTCAATTTGATTAACCGATTGCAAGATGGAAGAAGAAAATTTCGTAAGTTCTTCAATATCTTCCAAAAAATACATTTCAGTCTCTATTTTTCTTTCCAGCAATTAAACCCGCGGGTGTTCTTCGTGAGTCCATTCTGTGAACACGGGTTTGTGATTGATATGAACTGGGATGTATTCGTGAGCGGCAACTTGATCAACGTATCCAGGAATGATATCGCACAACATATAATTGACGAGATACTCAAGGTAGCATACAACATGGTCCTCGAGATGGAGCCCGCAGATGAACCAACATTCCTCCAGCTACTAGCTGATAGTACGGAATTCCTCGTCCAGGTTGGGGCGGAGTATACAATAGCTGTTCAGGAGAATGGTGGAGAAAGCCATGACGAGGAGTAAACCCCGTGGGAAAAAGATGACGTCTAAAACTTTGGTTTTTTGTGTTAATTGTTGTAAACATGATTGTTGACAATTTCAATGTAAACATGATTGTCAGTCAATAGTGAAAGCCGTGGCGAGTAGTAAGCCCCGTTGGCCAAAAAATTACGTCAAAAACTTTGGTTTTTTGTGCTAATTGTTGTAAACAATCTTGTTTATATGAATATTTTATGAATATGTTCATTCATATTGCATTATTATACTTACAATATTTATATATAGATACAATATTTATAAACAATTAAATCTGTATTATTATAAACAATTAAATCAGCCTCCGTGTCTGGACAATATAAAAATACATAACTGCCTTTCTTCTCCTGCATTACGTCACAGTAATGCCTTCGTCTTCGACCGTGAAAGTCGTAGTTCGAATTCGCACAATTATTTCTTCTGGCAACTTTTGTATTTTGGTTTCATAAAATTCGCCGAATTGCAGAGGTTCTCAGTGCTTAATGTGTGGAAAGAATATTGCATTCTTACATCTGCAAGTATGAATTTTAACGCTACTAAGTGGGCACGCACATTTATATACCCCGCACCCGAAGGGAAAGTAAGGCACTCGCATTATTCTCTTTAACCGCACAGGAGGAGGAGAAACTACACAGAAGGTAAACCGAGCACATCGTTCCGTTTGCCTATCTGTCTGTCCACCTCCATTTATCTACCTCTCTGTATGTATGTTTAAATATAATAATGTAATCTTTATAGAGAATATTAAGTGGAGGAGATATTATGCTGAAATTTGCCACAAATACTGTTTGTCTGGTGGACCAACTGGTGAAGGAAAAAGGGCGTGGAATCCTTTGCCGCCTACATTAATTTTCTATATTAAATATTCAGGTACATCTTTTAAAAATGCTTAATAACTTACGAGTACATATTGTTAATGGTAATATAAGGACATAATTTAAGACTACATTTTATTCCGGAGACATTTTATTCCGCGACATTAGCGTACGAGTAATTTGCCCACAAAGTATAGGTGTGACTCGCCGACTTTAAAGGCTATAGAGGACCGAGAGCCTTTAAGTCAGTTCTGTGTCATCTTTTTGATCTTTTAGTGTATTTAGACGTTGGCCTTGCCATAGACAATCTCCTTATTAGTTTTAATTGCTACTATTTTTGCTCACTTCAAAGAGTTACAATTCCCTACGATATACTTGTCTTATTTGTGACTGAAGGGTACTTGAACCGCATTGCATTACTTCTTACACCCAAATAACTTTCTACCCTTGCTACTCCACCCACCGCTTAACCCTTCCCTCGACACACATTCGACATTCCTAGTTGACTTTGAAGTGCAGCTCTGCTGTTGCCCTCTGTGTGCCCAACAGTGTTGCATTCTCCACTCAGAACACAAACTATGATGTCTGACGCCTTTTGAAGTGCAGCTACTTGTTATTCTTCTGCTACTTTTCTTGCTACTTTTCTTGCTACTTTTCCTTTGCGTACTGCGTTGTTGTTGTTGTCCTGTATGTATTCCTTTTTGCACGCTACGCCCGAAGGGAGTAGGGAGGGTATACTCGTATTCACTTTGCTCTTCCGTTTGTAACTGTTTTTCTGTCTGTCTGTCTGTCTGTCTGCCTGTCTATCTGTCTGCCTGTTGAAATCACGATTACGGGAGAACAAAAAGTGATAACGCGATGAAATTTGGCACAAACATTCTTTGTTATGTGGGGCAGTTTGTGATTGAAAGTGGGCAAAATCGGTTGTCAACCACGCCTACTTTACATACGGAATGTAAAGGCACCTCGTTTAAAAAATGTTATAAGGCGAATATCTTATAAAGCGTGTGAGAGTATTCAGAGACATAAGACCAAAATATTTGGCAAACATGGGTGTGGTCCGCCTACTCAACTGGCAAAATTATTACTTTTTTAGCTACAGTGTAGAGTATTTCGACTTCGGCCTGGCCGAAGACGACATGTTTACTTGTTTTCTTTTTGCTTTAATGATTTTATGTGTATTTTGTGCAAATTTCGTTCTCTTTTTCTAGCAAAAATTGCACATGTTCTTTGTTTCTTGTGAGGGTTAAGGAAATGTTAGGTTAAAAACACTATCACTGCAGTAAAAAGAGTTATAAAAGATAAAACGAATTTCTAGTACATTTTAAAGAAAGATGTTATAAGCTGAGGAGAAAATTTGCAATTTAATGTAAGCTGGAAGAGTTGGAATTAATTGTTGAATAAACGTTTTTCGTTCATCGGGAGAACGAAAGCGGACACTGAAAATGGCTCGTCACTGGAACCGGTTGGTCTCCAAACCAATTATAACGAAGAAAGATGAAAATTCGTTTCGAAAGAAGAAAACACAGACGACATTCAAATCATATTCAGCAAATTTTGAATGAATTAAGAAAAATGTATGAGACCCGCTCGGAAGGTTTAGAGGCAAAGAATCCCTTTTCCAATTATTTATAATCGAAAACTAATTTCTAGCCACTAAACAAAATTTTTAAGTAACTTATTGTTATTAACGTCCACCAAAGTTATTTCTATTTTCCGAGATTTAATTTTTAGAAAGATTGAATGATTAAACATTAGTAATTCTTTCCTAAAGCCATTTCCAACTCCGATCTGAACATATAGTAACTAAATATTTCTACAGTCAAAATTTACAACGTTCAACGACTTTTTGCACTTCCTTAAGGCGTATTTCCCCCATCGTCATCATCGTCCCTTCGACCCATCTAATCTTGACAGATTTAAAAGAAAATCGCTGCAAAAACAAGTCATCACAAACAGGCAAGATTTTCACCAAAAAGTATGCAGACGGGACCCGACCAGCCTAAGGAATGCTGACACCGATGAGGACGCCATGTGGTGCACGTTCAAAACGTCTTTACGAACTCAATGGCTCTCCTTCATACTTAAGGAACAACAACAAAAACTACTGAGTGACTCGTATGTGGTAGCCACGGGAAGGATAATAAGAGACGGAAGGCACGGAAGGTAGAGAAGGAAGGAAGAAAGGTGAACATTTTTAATGAGCGAGAACACACAAGAAACCCAGAAAAACCGCCAAAATGCGGCAAACAAAGAACTAGAAACACGGTTGCAAAATACGCTAAGAGAAGAAATGAGGCTGTCAAGGAAAAGAGAGAGAATGAAGAACGAGAGCAAAAGAGAGAGATAGAGAGAGAGAGAGGGAGAGAGAGAGAGAGGGAGAGATGACCAAAATGGGTGAGCGCGTGTTTAATTGATTATTAATACCGAGTAGTTGAGTTTTTGGATCCAGTGCAACATTAGGAAAACTTGGAATCATTTTTATAGGGAACGTTTTTGCTATAATTGACTAAATGGTAACAGCAATGGAAATGAAACTGATGTAACGGTAAATGCTACCGAATAAAAAATTACAGAAGGCTTTTCCCCGACAGTATCACCTTAAAGGAACTTCAACTTCGAACCCGATTTTATGGAAATAATATTACATAGTGGGATCCCAGCAATGGTTTTGTGGACTAACCTACGATCCTATTTACGAGATGTACGGATATATCTGAGGTATAGTACATCCAATAACCAACGCCCCATCAGCCCATACATGTGTCACAGGGTTTACGATATTGAAAAATCTTATATTTTTCATTGAATTAAACAGGACCGAAGCAGTTGAGGTTTGTAAAAAGACTGGCTTTATTGATGCATTTAGAATTAGTTAAATACATGGTATGGACACAGTTCGCTCCATGCGTAGAACTTATAGATAAAAACTACTTACATGATAAGACGCGACACATACACTATCTGTGGTTATATTTATATTTAACTCGGTGCGCTTATCATGTGTATACGTTATCCTAAATAAACTGTACCCATCAACTTGGTTCCCAAGACTTGTGTTAACACAAGGCGTCATTATATAAACAAGATAAGACGAAATTCGTTTCCCACGAATTCTTATCTCTTATAAAACTTATCGTATCCAGCTCATATGGAAAGAATTGTAGCATTATAAGTCTGATAGGTACAGTTTCATAATTAAACAGATATTTCGAGCTGATTTTGCGAAAGTACTTTTGCACAATGGGGCCAAGCAATCGGTTTCAAGGGTCTGATTTTCGGGATATTCGGTCGGTCGGTCTCTCCAGGATATATACAATCGATCGCACACGAAAGGGAGCGGGTTCGAATCCCCTCTCCGGCATGGACGTTTAGCTGTGAAAAAACACAAATATGCCTCAACTCTTGACTGGACACTCTTGTGGTGGACACTCTTGTTCAGTACCGTGGACCCATTTTGCTTTGTGTAGAAGAACAACCCAACTTCACACCTTTTATAGTACAATCTGAGAGGTGAAGAAACTCCCTCACCAAGATGGGCAGGATACTGAGAGAGGGAATTGTCGGCAAGAATTGATAATTGCATGTGCCAAAGCCGATGTAATACATTATGTACAACATTTGCTTCCCTGCTTAACAACGCTTCCGAGGCTGATGACCTACTTATATTTTCTCATCTCACTGTAAAAATAATAAAAAATAAAACAAAGGACGGACCAAAGAATTCCTTACATGCAATTGTATGTCTGAATATATATAATTTTTTTGTTCCTCAGACACACGGCACTCCTTGGATTTCCTCTGGGTTTTTCTTCGTTTTTGTTACTGTTGCTGTCATCACTCCTAATTTACACTGGAAATAAGAGTTTCCATTGATTTTCCTGAAGGGAATTCAAAGTGACGAGCGTCGTTGCCACCATGTCGGCTAACAAGTCACGCTGAGCATCGCGTCCCAGATGACTCGCCTCGTTGTTTTGTGCAGAAAGATGGATTTTATTTTGAATTGCATGTGGCAAATGGAGCGTTTGTAGGGGCAGAGGGACGGGTAGGCAGAGGGACGGGTAGGCAGAGGGACGGGGAAGGCAGTGGTCCGGGTAGGCAGTTGGCCGGGAAGACAGAAGGACGGAAAGGCAGACGAAGGACGGATCAGGCAGTCAAAGAGGAAATTTCGCCAACTATGCATATCAGAAACGCAAGGGCGACAACAACGAGTACAACAACAACAACAACAACAACAACAACAGCAACCGTAGTATTAATAGTAACAACAACAACATTTTAAGCCTTCATACAGACTGACATGGACATGAAAAGCAAAGCGAATACAGTTTCATTTTTTATGGACATTAGTTTCAATGCTATTCTGATGTTGTTGTTGTTGTCATTGTTGCTTGTTGTTGTTGTTGTCCTCACTATTGTTGTGTTGCTGCTGTTGTTCTTTGTTTTCTTCCTTCATCGCTGGCAGTTTTTACTTGTTGTTTGTTTGCTCTTGTTTTCTCTGTTGTTTTTGCTGTTAGTGTTGTTGTGTGTGTTTGTTTAGGTGTTTGTTGTTGTTGATCATTTTGATCACTATGATGATCATGATAATGATATAAAACAGTTAATTGTAGCTGTTGCTGTAGGCATTTTTATTGCCGATGTTGGTCGACAAACTTTGCCATCTTCGATGTAGTTGGCGTTCTTTGTCGTCAGCGTTGTTGTTGTTGTTGTTTTTGTTTTTGTTTTTGCTCAAATCTGTGGCTTAATCTACATGAAGAACAAGAAAAGGAGAGACGAAAATGTTTCTACTCACGCAATCTAGAAAATACGTTGAATGCCGTACTTGGCCACCTGCTGAAGTCAAAGGTTGTCGCTCTTCACAGCACGCGACACCAGAGCCGCGGACACCCGCTCTCAACACCTGTTCACTCCTACGTGCAATAACAACGATAACAACGAGAACGACGAGAACGACGAGATCAAAACAATCAACAACAACACGAAAGAGAGACGGAGACGGAGCGCGGCGCAAAGGATGACGACTGAGTTGTTGTGACAGACAGAATTGCAGAGCACGGACTTATCCACAGGATGAAGATAAGCTGCGTCGAGTCGAAGATATGCGCCGGATATCAGAGATATTTTATTCAAATGATTACAGAAATAACGACGACGACGGCGCGACAGTAACACCGACGAGGACAGCAACGATGACGTACGAGTAGTTAAGACCGAACACGCAAGCTGGAAGCAGCAATCGATTCCAACTCCAACGCGAGGCGGACGTCGATAGAGAGGCGTGAGAGCCGCGTAGGGCATGGGAATTTTAAAGTTCAATGTGCCGCTGTTCGCTGCTATTGTTGCTTTTTCGTTATTGATGCTCCACAGCCAACTACTTGTTTTTGTTACTGTAATGGATATCAACTTTTCCTCTTCTAAATTTCTTCATAGGCGCTTGTGTCGCAGAGAACCTTCTGCGGTCGGGAGCGGGCGGGTCACGGGCCACTCGTTCAACTTCGTATCACTAACTTCGGGTGGAAGTGGTGGCAAAACACTCGGATAAAAAACTCACTGGAAGAAGAAGCAGCGGCAAAAGCAACAAAACGCAGCTGGTTGTATATGCGTGCGTTTCAGCAGGGAGTTGGTTCTCGCTTTTTTGTGCACATTTTCACTTCGCCGATTTTTTTCTATTCGTTGATTTCAACTACCTATGTGTTGGTTTTCTTAGATTTTCCACGATTTTCGATTTTCTATTCCCAATATTTTCCAGTGTAATATTTTTAAGTTCTTTGCGAGCACTTTAGCTGAATTTCATTAAGATTTCCTTCCATTCGTCACCTAATATATGTATTTGCAATATACAGACTTTCGAAATGAAAACACATTAATTTAATTTTTGCTTCAACTTTATTTTTCTGATTTTAACACGAAACACGGACCACACCAACCTCACCCACAGATGACAGAAGAAAAACTGCTCTGCCCCAACAGTTAGTTGTTGTTGGCAGGCGGCATAACTCGTTCGTTTGAATTGGAGCTCGTTTGCACAAACAAATCAATGGATTTCTACTGCTTTCCAGTGTAGAACTACTGTGAAGAGTACCATCATCTGTGCAAAGAGCAACTCGCACCTGCTGAGCGCAACAGCTGGTGAGCTCCACTGTGTTGTTGTTTTTTTAGAGAACTCAGACTCCAACGTGTTGTTTGTTGTTGTTCTGTGGATACCAATAGAGATGTCAACTGACTGGAAGCGCGAGTCTGTAAAGAGTTGAGACGATAAAAATTTTTTCAATACGAATGTTTAAAATAGAAATATTTTGAATTAAAGCAATTTTAGTACTTAATTATATTTTTTATTATAAATTAAATAGGAATTAGGTGCAACTGTAAATTTTTAGGTGCGTCATTAATCACATTAATGCGGTTTCACAACAAATAGCGAATTTGAAAAAACGATATTATTTAAAAACTTCTTCTGTAGATCAGACATTTGGCAATTAAATTAAATTAAAAAATTATACAATAATACAATAAATTAATTCCGAAAGTCAAATGTAACGTAGATTAGTCATATTTTAGCACACAATTACAAGCATAATATTTTTCAGGCAGGCATTTCACATGCAACATCAATAAATGCACCCTTTGTTAACATCAACAACCTTGAATTCAACAATTTAGAGTGACGTAAATTGCAAATAAAATACATAATTTGATTTTCACTCTCTATTTCTAAATATTTTTGTTTGTTCATTAAATCTAAGTTTGCGTTTGCAGACGAAAACTTTAAGAAATTACTTTTCATGTTGCAACCAGTTTTGTGCATTTCTCATTAATTTTGCCTAGCTTTTTAGTATAAAAAACTTAGCTATATTAAGACGCTGACAGTTTGTTCAAATGTATAATAAGATAAATATAAATAATTTTTTAAGTTTTAAACAAAACTGCTAGTTGAGCTCTCTGCACTCTGTGAGCTCCAACTTTGGTGGATCTCTGTTATATCAACAGCTGTACGGTTGACTTTACAGAGATTCAGGAGAGAACCTCCTGTAACGTGTAACTCCTGAAAAATTAGTGTTGCATAGTTAAAATATTAGTGCAAAATTTCCTTAGATAAAAATAATAATTCCAAAATTTTGGTTAAAAATTGGAATCGACAATTTTTGGGTAACCGTTTATAATTTTTTACTAATGATTTAATTATATAGTTTTTTAGTATTTGTTGTTTTTAACAATTTCAATTGTAAGTAAAATAAAACAAAAATCACGAAACATGTTTTCTACTACAAAACAACTTTCGCAATAAGATAAGAAAACTCACTGAGGACTCACGGTACGTCCGTCCGTGCGACTTACGTGAGTCGCTCTACAGCTGAATAACGCAACAAAGAGAAATTAAATTCGTCCGTCCAGAAATAAACCGAAGCGAACTGAAATCCATTACAATAAAAACACCTGCGTCTGTTTGCAGTTGAAAGGACTTTTCGTCATCACACTTTATACACCGGAAGAGAAACATAAGCAAAGAAAGCAGCACACACACACACACACACACACGCACACGTGTGCAATCACCCTCACTCAGCACACACGCACGTTACACACTCACATTACACGGAACAACATACGTCAGCAAGACTTCAACACGCTGAGATGCTGCAAGAACTTTAAGGATCTTAAGATTTCATGTTATAAATGTAACAAACACACATACAAGCGGTAATACACACACACACACACACACACACACACACACACATACACACACACACATACAGATGCAGCGATGCTGCTTGCTCACACGTTGAGCTGCAGAAATTAATCAGAATTTCAATCAAACACGTTATAAAAGCTTAGATTTGATATAACATCCAACAGCGGCAACAACAACAACGTCAGCATTTTCAGTTACATGTGCTACAGCAAAGAAAAAAGCGACCCGTAACAAGAAAGGGGGCGGTGGGCGGTGGGCGTGCAATTTAAGCGCTTCGTGCAAATTATGTGCTGCACTCGCACACGAGTGAAGCGGCGCTCATAAAACGGAAATGAAGCTCGAGCACAGAGGCGGAAATGATGGTTACAACTCAGCGGGAAGGTTTGCGGGCCCGGGGGGTGGGGGGCTGCGGGCGGCGGGGGTTGGACAGTGGCGTTAAGTGCGAAGGGATGTGGCAGAAAAATTACAGCGATGAATTCAAGGAAATAAAATATTTCTTTTCAGAAGCAGTTCCTCACAGATGTTTGAATGGTTGTGTTTTTGGGGAGGGGATGTGAGGCGGTGGTTAGGGGGGGCTGGTGGGATGGAGGTTATCACATCTTTTATATCATCAAAAATGTATTCCTCCGAAAGAAATCCGCGGTGGCAACCTTCGCACGTCTTATTTTCTTCACAAAACTTGCGAGAAATGTGCGAGTCACTTTCAGTGCGTCCCATCACTCACTCACATTCCGTCCCATTCCGTCCGCGTCCGACGCCGTCTCCGGCTTCTCGCACGACAGCTGCAATGACATTCGTTTTAACTGTACTCTGCTCGCACCTGCCTTCCATTCTCTGGACGCTCTCAGATGTCCCTGCATTTGAGGATTTCACGGCGATTCTACCTGCGAAGAATGGATTGATGCTGTCGTTGTTATTGCTGTTTTTGTTGCTTTTATTTTTCTTGCTTTAATCTGATCTGATATTTTTCTTGTTATAATCTGAATATCTCATAAACCGTGCGATATATTAAGGTATAATTTTATTCCGGAACATATAGCGCCATTACTAAAACGTTCGAAAAAATTGACGTGCCACGCCTACTGATAACAAAGTTGGAACTATCTCATGAACGGTTTAAGATATTGAGATGTAATTTTACCGCGATATATAGGGAAGCATTAGCAATAAGCTTGCCAAAAATGGGCGTGCCACGCCCACTCATACAAAAGTTGTCAATATCTTGTAAACGGTATAAGATATTAACACGTAATTTTATCACGAGGTATAAAAAAATGGGCGTGGTCCGCCCACTTATACAAAAGTTGTCAATATCCCATGAACGGTTCAAAATATTAATACGTTCGTAATGCTATCTAGCAGTATCTAGAGACATTACAAAAACATTTTCCCGAAATATGCGTGGTCCGCCTACTTATAAAAAAGTTGTTAAGTGGCGAACTTATAATTTTTTCAGTTACTCGGGTGTAGGGTATTTAGATTTCGGCCAGGCCGAAGACAACACTTTTACTTGTTACTTTTTTATCTTTTTCATCACGTTGTGATTGCATTCTATTCTATTCTTTTCTATTCTAGAAATATTAGCCCGGTTGTCCATTTACCTTCTTATAGAAATTTTTTACTCTAAATAATTTTAACAATTAATTTTTCGGAAGAAAGATCATTTCTCAACACTTGTATTCTGCAATTTGTGAATGCAATGCCGTTCCCATGGTTACTCATCTACTTGGAAAATAACTTTTTTTTGGAAAAACTTTCTTTTTTAAAAAAAAAAGAAAACAACGTCAAATCGTTCGAAGTATCAGGATTTAATTATTGAGAAAATTTTCCTGAGCAACGTTTTCTTTCGCATTTGAATTTCCTACAAAAAATACTCAATTTGATTAAACCGATTGCAAGATGGAAGAAGAAAATTTCGTAAGTTCTTCAATATCTTCCAAAAAATACATTTCAGTCTCTATTTTTCTTTCCAGCAATTAAACCCGCGGGTGTTCTTCGTGAGTCCATTCTGTGAACACGGGTTTGTGATTGATATGAACTGGGATGTATTCGTGAGCGGCAACTTGATCAACGTATCCAGGAATGATATCGCACAACATATAATTGACGAGATACTCAAGGTAGCATACAACATGGTCCTCGAGATGGAGCCCGCAGATGAACCAACATTCCTCCAGCTACTAGCTGATAGTACGGAATTCCTCGTCCAGGTTGGGGCGGAGTATACAATAGCTGTTCAGGAGAATGGTGGAGAAAGCCATGACGAGGAGTAAACCCCGTGGGAAAAAGATGACGTCTAAAACTTTGGTTTTTTGTGTTAATTGTTGTAGACATGATTGTTTACAATTTCAATGTAAACATGATTGTCAGTCAATAGTGAAAGCCGTGGCGAGTAGTAAGCCCCGTTGGCCAAAATATTACGTCAAAAACTTTGGTTTTTTGTGCTAATTGTTGTAAACAATCTTGTTTATATGAATATTTTATGAATATGTTCATTCATATTGCATTATTATACTTACAATATTTATACATAGATACAATATTTATAAACAATTAAATCTGTATTATTATAAACAATTAAATCAGCCTCCGTGTCTGGACAATATAAAAATACATAACTGCCTTTCTTCTCCTGCATTACGTCACAGTAATGCCTTCGTCTTCGACCGTGAAAGTCGTAGTTCGAATTCGCACAATTATTATTTCTTCTGGCAACTTTTGTATTTTGGTTTCATAAAATTCGCCGAATTGCAGAGGTTCTAAGTGCTTAATGTGCGGAAAGAATATTGCATTCTTACATCTGCAAGTATGAATTTTAACGCTACTAAGTGGGCACGCACATTTATATACCCCGCACCCGAAGGGAAAGTAAGGCACTCGCATTATTCTCTTTAACCGCACAGGAGGAGGAGAAACTACACAGAAGGTAAACCGAGCACATCGTTCCGTTTGCCTATCTGTCTGTCCACCTCCATTTATCTATCTCTCTGATGTATGTTTAAATATAATAATGTAATCTTTATAGAGAATATTAAGTGGAGGAGATATTATGCTGAAATTTGCCACAAATACTATTTGTCTGGTGGACCAACTGGTGAAGGAAAAAGGGCGTGGAATCCTTTGCCGCCTACATTAATTTTCTATATTAAATATTCAGGTACATCTTTTAAAAATGCTTAATAGCTTGCGAGTACATATTGTTAATGGTAATATAAGGACAGAATTTAAGACTAAATTTTATTCCGGAGACATTTTATTCCGCGACATTAGCGTACGAGTAATTTGCCCACAAAGTATAGGTGTGACTCGCCGACTTTAAAGGCTATAGAGGACCGAGAGCCTTTAAGTGATTTCTGTGTCACCTTTTTTATCTTTTAGTGTATTTAGACGTTGGCCTTGCCATAGACAATCTCCTTATTAGTTTTAATTGCTACTATTTTTGCTCACTTCAAAGAGTTACAATTCCCTACGATATACTTGTCTTATTTGTGACTGAATAAGGGTACTTGAACCGCATTGCATTACTTCTTACACCCAAATAACTTTCTAACCTTGCGACTTTCTACACATTTTGCACGCTACACCCGAAGGGAGTCTGTCTGTTGGCCTGTCTGTCTGCCTGTTGAAATCACGATTACGGGAGAACAAAAAGTGATATCGCGATGAAATTTAACACAAACATTCTTTGTTATGTGGGGCAATAATTGGGATTGAAAATGGGCAAAATCGGTTGGCAACCACGCCTACTTTACATACGGAATGTAAAGGCACCTCGTTTAAAAATGTCATATCTCATAAACCGCGTGAGAGTATCCAGAGACATTACTAAAATATCTGCCAAACATGGGTGTGGTCCGCCTACTTATGCATAAGTTGTCAACTGGCAAAACTATTAATTTCTTTAGCTACTCGGGTGTAGAGTATTTCGACTTCGTGCTGGCCGAAGACAACATGTTTACTTGTTTTATTTGTTTCTTTGTTCGTGTGTTTCTTTGCATGTTTGTTTGCTTGTTTGTTTGTCTGGTCTGGCTTTTTATTAATCTTTTTGGTTTTTTGTTCATTTATTCGTTTATTCGTCTGTTTAACTGTCTTCGTTTGTTTATTTGTTTGTTCAGTTGCGTTTGATTGCATGTTGGTTTGTTTGAATGCTTGTTTGTTGGTAAGATTGTTTATTTCTTCGCTTAGTTGTCTATGGTTTGTTCACTTGTTTGTTTGTTTGTTTGTTACTTTGTGTTTGTTGCTGGTTTATCTGATTCATTCTTTTTTAATTTGTCTACTTATTTTGTGTGTTTTTTGTTTGTTTGTGTTTGTTGCCGGTTTATCTGAATTATCCTTTTTTTAGTTTGCTTGTTTGTTTGTTTATTTTTTTTTTGTGTTTGTTTGTGTTTGTTGCCGGTTTATCTAATTCATTATTTTTCTAATTTGTTTGCTTATTTTGTGTTTGTTTGCTTGTCGTTTTCGTCATCTGAATGTGACGCTTTCTACTTCACTTTACGGTCGTGCCTCACATTTCGTGCAGAGCACGTGAGGAGGGAGAAGTGGAAAGGAAGAGGAGGAAGAAACACCAGTTTTAGAATCCTAATAAAAATGAAATTTGCACTCGAATGCAGTCGTCTACGTGCTCGCTGTGGACGAGCCAAGTGCGGCAGCTGGAACACAAGCAGGGCGTTTCAAGTGTCCTGTAGCGGTTGGGGGGAGTTTCACACGGTTCGCCTCTCTGGCAACCTGAATGACTGATTCACCAACTGATGGACCAACTGATGGTCTATGTGGCGACTGCATTAGAGGCAGATGAAACACTCCAAGTCGCTGACAATACGAACTGAATGAAGTCTGATTGATTCTGAAGATTTGGGTTTTCAGTCGTGTTTGTTTTGAAGACGACCATTACCGTGATTATCTTTTTTTGGCTTTACTTTCATTTTGGCTTTACAATCTCCATTCTCTTGAAATTTTCATCATTTTCCTCCTCATCATCATCTTCATTCATTTCCTCCTCATCATCGTCGTCACTACACACTTGGTAATCATTGTGAGTTCTAATTTCGCTTGAATCCACTTCGGCAAAACGTTAATTAAATGCATTCCACAGCTTACGGTCTCAAAAAATCCTTATTAACAACATGCCTGTGCAGTCCTTGGAATGTCCTTGCGTTCGAAGTTCCAGCAGGACGCTGTTGCCACTACAGCCGGAGCTGCCAGCATGTGTGCGAATTTAATTAAATTTTTTCCCGAGCCAAAAAGAGGGAAGCGGTCGTCGAACACGATGTCGGTGCAAGAAATTAAAACTCGTATTGACACAATAAGTTACGGGTGAATTTTTTCCAGCAAACAATATTGAATCAATGTGTTTAGTTTTTAAATTTGTTTTAATTCCATTCATTTTTCTTCTTCTCCTTTTATTTATTTCACTTTATTTTATTTTGTACAAAACGATTTCGACTTCAAACGAATGACAAGAGACGCATGTTGTTGCTGTAGAAACCCTTGCCGCCCACCAAGGCCACTCCCACCAAGGCGGCGGCCAACTCTACTCCGTCCAAGAGCTTCGGATGGAACAGATGCTCTGACACGCTAATAAATTATGAATGTCTGGCTATTCATTACTAAACGCTGAGAGTCGTGAGTTGAGCAGCCATTCGTTCCTCTCTCAGTGAGGTTCGCCTGCCATCAGAGAATCTGAAGTAGAGTTTCTGCTGCCAGAACTTCGCGGAGTGTTGGCGTTGCCACTTTTTTCAGCAATCATCGTCATTACTGTTGACTGGCTTAAAACTGAAGTGCACTCCAGTGAGTTTTTATAGACTTTTCGACGTATGTGTGTGTGTGTATGTGTGTGTGGACATTTAATAATACATGTGGGTGTGTGTGTGTGCCAGCGATTGAAAGCTTTTATGAATGCTCTCTCCCTCTCTCTCTCTTTTCCGTATGAATGGGCGAAGGAAAAACATTTCAAGTGTCCTTGAAAAAATGCTGCTTTTATTTCGCTGTGTTTGCTCTCCAAGTGGCAACATTAGTTGCAGCCTCACTCAAGTTGGCCGGAATAAATGTTGCATTAAGATGATATTTGTGGGCGGAACAACAAAAACACGCACTGAACTTACAACAACCGTTGTTGTGACATCGCAAGAGGGCCGTCAATAAATTGACGAGTGCCAGCTGATGTCAATATTATTGTGGGTTGAGTTTTATGTCGTTAGTTGAGTGAGACATTGTTTGTTGTTGTTGTTGTTCTTATTCTTCTTCTTCTTATAGCTGCATACTTGTTATTGCTGCTGTTGCTGTTGTTGATTTTGTAGTCGTTTCTGCTGCTGCTGCTGCTAGAAAATGTATGACGAGTCCTGCTTACATTCTTGTGAAGCCTGAAAGTACGCAACACTTGAGCAAATCGTACGAATGAGTATTTCCAGTTCTATTTATTTCGGAATTCATGCGTAATTTGCAGCGTTTTCTGCATCTGCACTGATTGTGGGCGTCACCGGTTCGCGTCGCTAACAAGGACGGGCTGACGCAGCAAGCAACAATATGTCGCCTGCACGTTACTGCCAGCAGCAGAAGCATTGCAAGCACTCGCACCAGCAGCTGACGCTGGGGACGCGGGGAGGGGAAGCATCGACCGCAGCAGGAGGCGGAAAATTCTGCATACATCAACTGCAATCGCACGCAGCGCCGCCCTCCTCATCGGCTTGCTTAAGCGACGATGAACGCTTGAATTCTGCTACAGCGGAAGCATTTGCATTTCTCCAGACGCCGAAGGAAATGCTGCCTGTCTGTCTGTCGGTCTGGCTGTCTGTCCGTCTGGCTGTCTGTCTGGCTGTCTGTCTGTCTGTTCGAACGCAAGCGTGCAGCTGATTTATTGTGCCAACTATAGTTAGCAACAATAATTAGAACTTTAATCATCGTTCCGTGGAGATTCAACAAGAGTCAGATTTTTCAATTTTAAAGTTTTGTGAAATTTAAAGGAGTTTAAAGCTGTTGGCGAAAAATTTCACTGTCACGACTCTCTATTGGCACTCACACACACACACACACACACACACACACACATACAAACACACATACTCGCACACGAATGTGAAATCATTGCTAAGTCCGCCAGAAAACCAGCAAATTTAAAGTTGCTGCTAACCACCAGCCAACGAAATAATGAACAACGCAAGATACCAGCTGCCTTTGCTAGCTTAATTTAACTCCGTGCGTGTATTTTGAAATGTATGAGTGTGTGTGTGTGTGTGTATGCTTACCCTGTGTGTTCGTGTATGTTTATTTTCGTCTTCGCGTGTGTTTGAAAGTGCAGATTTTCTCGTAACCCAATGCAAACTCAGCATAAAATGCACTCCACGACAAACACTCGTTAGCGGAAACGCCGCCATGTTTAACTTTCGAGAGTGTGTTTGTTTCTTTTTAATTTGGGTAATTACGTTGTTGTTGCTGTTGTTGTTGTTGCAGCTTTTGATTTGTTGTGTATTTACTTTTTATTTAAGATTTTTTTCAACAATTTGAGGATAATTTTGAAAATTCGTTGATTCTCATTTGCATCGTTAAATCTCGTTTCTTGTTTTTAAAATGTTTTTTTTCAAATGTTTTTTCCCTTCCGAAAAGATGAGAATCCCGCTAAACTATACAACCAGATATGTGTGAGCATTGGATGCAAACCTCCGATGTTGAGGACGGTTTTCCGTGCAAATCGTAATGCTTCAAACAAAATTCCTCCGATAATACTTGTAACTGCCTTCTCCAGGAGAGAACTTATATACGGACGGAAGGAGACTGGTGGAAATGGCTTCGTTTCCAATTCTCTTGAGGATCTTAACTCTACTGGCGTGACTGGAACTTTAAACTAAAACCATAAACGGTTCGAAATATTAATACTCGTACGTGATATTCTATGCAGCAGTATGTAGAGACATTACAAAAATATTTGCCAAAAATGGGCGTGGTACTTATACAAAGGTTGCCAAGTGAAGAAATTATAATTTTTTATTATCTAGAGTGTAGGGTACTTAGGCCGAATTTAGTAGGGACTTCGGCCAGGCCGAAGACAACACTCTTTCCAAAAATTTCTGTTGTCTTTCCCTCCTGTTTGTATTTTATGTGTGTTTTTATAAAAACACTTCTTGATTATTTTATTGTAAAACACTTCTTGATTATTTTATTGTGTCTGATCCAAAATTTGTCCAGTGCTTTGATCAAGTTTATTTCCTTTCGAACCACGATCCAGTTTTCTGTTCCCCAAATTTCAGCTTATCTCGCATTATTACTGACAATAGTTTTATGTATCGTGATTTTAAATCTATTGACTACAATGCACTGCATTTAGACTTGAATTGCACTCCTTTCTATGATTGTTGGAATCTTTGTTCCGTTTATGACAAATTAACCTCTTCTTCAGACCACATTTCTAATCGGTGTGAGAAACATGTTCCTTTAAAAAAAGTTCGAATAAAATATGTGTTGTCCTTGGTTCACCAGTAATGTCCTTCGTGCTATTAATATTCGGAACAAACTATATAAATTCCACGGACTTGAACTGGAATAATTATCGATTAGCTAGAAATAAGACTGTTAATCAGGAAATCTAAAAGAAATAATTTTTTTGCTAAGTTAACTACGTCTATACCGCCTAAAATCTTGTGGCATAATTTGAATTCTCTTGGAATAGGAAGGAAATGTAAAATTAATTGTAACTTACATCCTAATGTGTTAAATAATTTCTTCACAAACAATTTTGCATTAATCCTACTTCTGATCAATTTCTTCGTCCATCTGTACCTCAATTGGCTTCACGATTGTTCCAGTTCAAGTCCGTGAGGGCGACAGATGTTATTAGTTTCTTAACACAAATTAAACCCAATGCTCTTGGGTCAGACAATATTTCTGTTAAATTTTGGTCCCCCAGCCCATATAATAAATCATTGCCTGGCTTCTTCTACTTTCCCTTGGAAGATAGCTATTGTTTTGCCTGTTGCTAAAATCCCTTCTCACACTACTCCCAATGATTTTCGTCGTAGCATTTTGCATTTTCAGCATTTTGTCTCCATTTTCAAAAATTCTTGAGAAGTGTATGGCCAATCATATTATTGAATATATTCAAGAGAGGAAATTTCTTTCTAAATTTCAATCTGGTCTTCGTCCGGGCCATAGTTGTTCTTCAGCTATGGTCAAGGTTCTCGATGATAACAGGCAGAAATATGATAATGGAGCCATGTCGATTCTCTGCCTACTTGACTTTTCAAAAGCCTTTGACAGAGCCAATCATGAACTTCTGTGCAAAAAACTATAAAGTTACTATATGAGTTTTGTGATGAAGCGGTCCGAATTATTTGCAGTTATTTGGGAAACAGGTTTCAGAGAGTAAAAATTGGTAATGCTTATTCCAGTTTTATGCCTATATCTAGTGGTGTTGCCCAAGGCTCCATACTTGGTCCCTTATTGTCTTCATTGTATATAAATGATGTCCTTCTTGTGTGTAAGCATATTTCATTCAAGGCTACATCTCAGGACCAAATGATGCACTTGATGCCGTGTGCTTTAAACTTAACCATGACCTTGATATCATTAACAACAGGTCTCATTATTGGCTTAGAGTCAAATACTTCCAAATCATATGCTGTACCCATTTCTAAATCTAGTCTCGCCTAATGCCTTCCCACATCTGTTTTTAGGTGGAAGTCGGATTAGTATAACTAAAGTTGTTAGTTTAGGTTTTCATGTTAATTCCTCCCTCTCCTGCACTGATCATATAGATCAGGAACACCTAGAAATATAATAGATTTTAAAACACATCAATTGTATTTGTTATAAGTAAAAATTACTGTATTTGATGTATGCACTTACAATATACAATATTACCAACTTTAGTATACGTTTTATCCATTTTGTATACTACAAAACAATCCACGCAGAAAAATTTATACTATAGTACGTCTTATTTAAATCTGTCCACGCATGTGTATCGTACGAGTGTAACAATTGAGTCGCCAGCGCGTATAATATTGTGATTGGGAAAGGTTTTGCTGGGTGAAATGTCTGTTCTCGAAGAAGATTTCCTACAAACACTAAAAAATATTATTATGCAACAATTGTATAATTTATTGGAAAGTAAGTATTCATAATATTCAATATGAAATTAGTTAAACAACTTACATTTACGGATCTTCACGTCCCACAAACTAAGTGTCGCGCTAAATATTTTCCTCGGCTAAGCCGGCTTTTAAATTCGCCAAATAATACGTTTATCTTTTTTAGATTACGGATTTAGTTGGGAAAATCTGAAATATTTAAGTTCAGATCATGTAAACAAAATTATCCCTGACTCCCTTTTCGGACCACCGAGTAGTTTTTGAGTATAATTTAAAAAAGTGACTAAAAACAGGTAATCGAAAACAATGATTTTCCCTCACGAAATGTTAAATAACTAAACTTTTACAGACAATTTGGAACAGGCTTACCATTGACCAAACGCTCAGATTTGGTTGACCACACTTTAGAATTAATTTTACTTGTAAAGTTTGTAACTCATGAACAAATTAATTATCGTAAGTAATTTCGCTCTCAAAAATGTGATTTATTTTTTATTTCAGGACTTCTCAAAAGGGACCAGATTTCCGAAAACGAATAAAAATAATGATTAGAACACAATTTAAGATATGATTAAAATGTTCAATTTCGCATTGTTTGCAAATACGGAGACGTGACTACCATTATTACGTCCACACACGGCGTCCACATTCCACTCCAACATTGCATAACGCACGTTATATAATTATTTGTGTGTGTTAATGCAATGTAGTCTCCGTGGTTGCCCATTACCAATTTTAGCTTTTGAATTGTTTAACCTTTTCTATGTAACTTTTATTTTGTTCAAACGACTTCTACTTGTCAGGAACTTTTCTCTGGGAAAAACTTTCTGTTTTCTAAAGAGGATGTCAATCGTTTGAAATATCAAGCTTTGTTTATTATTTTCTAACGGACGATTCTTTTTGTGGTTCACAATTTCTACGGAAGCACAATTTGAGCAAACAGCTGGCAGAATGGTACAATATGTAAGTTATTCAAAATGTTCGAACAAATCTCTCTCACCTCACATCAAATTTATCTCTCTAGTCACTACAAAGGAAGGCTCTACTTCAGAATGCTGAGAATGGTGATTTATATTCGCTCACCGTCAACATGGTTATATCTCTGCCCCGCACGTTGGGCTACGCAACCACAATAGATATCGCCAGACTGATATTGGCCAAAACAGTCGCAGTGGTACTCAACATTGTTAACGGTTTGGACCCCGTGCAGTCCCCGATGGAAATTGAGAATTTAAAATACCTCCTGACGACGGTGATGCAGTGGAAAATAAATATTCGGGACTTAAATAGAGGAGCCCCAGCTGGTTAGTAAGCTTCAAAAAAAAAGGCAAAAAACTATTTCAAAAACCTCAGATTCTTTTTAGTAAAGAGAATTGAATTTCATTACTGTAAACAGAATTAAATCATTAAATATTGAAATAAATCTGAAAATGTTTAATAATTTTAATAATTAATAAATCGAAATATTAAACTAAATAAATGACATCGTATATTGTAGGAGACAAAAGACATAATTGGAGGGACCAATTATGTCCTTTGTCTCCTACATTCTACGATGTCATTTGGATGACACCACCGCCCCGCGGTAATGCCATCGTCTGGTGACATAAGAGTCGAGAATGACGTCTTGTGACGAAAAGGAATGGCGCTTTAGTTTTAATCTAAAGCTGAATATTTTAAATACTTGGTGTCTTTCATTTTCTATTTGTTGGAAGGAATGTGTGACATCAAAATAACTTATCAATTTTTATACTTATTTTTATATGTGTATGAAGTGCCACCTAAGTCAACTTTGCGGGTGTTTCTCCCGCATCTAGTTCTAGTTCTCTCCACTCTTTTCACTCGTCTTCGCTGTCTTTAGGTGCGTTTTTTAGATTTCTCCAAGAATTCCTTTTCTTCATATTTCAGCTCTTTTTCGCGCAGCATAATCGGTATTAATGACGTCGTAAACAATCTGGAGAAAATTCTTAAGAAGAAAAAGTCCAGAGAAAACTCGTCGCTTTACATTTAGCGCTGTATTTCAAAGGTTCACATATGTTGCGGGACACTGCTGTTGCATCACAAGCAGTACCGAGTGAGTTCAACACTCAACACGCTCCTCGCTGATGTCCTTAACTGTCAGCCATCTTACATTTCGCGCACTCATAAAAAAAGTGGCGTTTTTATTGTTGTTGCTGCTGTGATAAACTCGAATTAACAAACAGAAAAAACCAAGACAGAAAAAAACAAAAGGGAAACAGCCAAGCAACAAACAAAAAAATAGTAACAACCAGAAAAAGGATAACAACAACAATAACTGCGAAGCAGCAATAAAACCACACGAGCACCAACAACCAAATCCAAGTCCTCAACTTTATGACCCGAGCCAGGATATCAGGGTTTTTTTTTTCACTGAAGACACTACTGTCGCGTCTGTTGTAGGGATTATTGTTGTTGTTGTTGTTTCTGTTGTTGTCCCTGCTGTTTTTATTCCTCTCGTCATTAAAATGCTGCTGATAGTTGTGATGCTGGTGTTTATTGCTGCTGATGTTATTTTTATCCTTATTGTAGTTTCCCCCGTTGGTGTTGTTGCTGCTTTTATTGTTTTTGCTGTGTGTCGTCTGAGAAGAAATAAATTCCATTTAGTTTGAGCCGCAGACATTTAAGCCAGTCTTTTTAATTTATTTCTTTAGTATACAGCACCTTAAAAAAGATTGGTAACAGGTCCGTCTTGGGACGCGCCGATTAAGGCCTGTCAATCGATCACAGCCGTTTTTTATATCAGCAACTGGTCCACTGAAAAGGGAATTTTTGTGGCGAATTCCAGCGACATACCGCTTTACAACTTCATCCGATTACTTCCGTAGTTTTCATTCAAACAAGCAGACTGACAGGCAGACAAACAGGCGCAATTGTAGACAGACAAACGAGAGGACAGCTGCACGGGCAGACAGATGCAGTGGCAGACAGCCACAAAAGAACACAACCGCACGGCCAGACTGACCGCTTGTCTGCCCGTGCGGCTGTCTTACAGACGGACAGATAAAAGACGTAATTAGATGGGCCAGATTTAATTCGATTTACAATAATGCAATTTAATTCTGTTTACAATTAATAAATTGCAAAAGAAAACCAAGGTGTTCGACATCATTTTTTGGCCACGGGTTTTAGTACGGGCTGGACTCCCTTATTATGGGCTATAACGACTATTGTGAAATAGGTGTCCGGCGCGACGAGGTATTCGAATTTCTCAGTTGCGATCCGAAGGAAAGTCAAATCATTTGTGGGGTCCAAATCGCGGACCATGCTGCGTGACATTGAGACCAAATCGGTGACTATGTGTCTGATGATTTCTTGCGTGGCCGCGTTGGTCAAGGTGCTAAACACGGGTACATTAAGTTCGTCGGTAATCAAATAAGCGATGGCCTTCCTCATTATGCGCTCTGTATTCTCAACATTCTGAAGCACCACCTGTTCGATTATTGGCTGGAGAGAAAAATGGTGAGGAAAGGTAACGAAAATGTTGAATAACTTACAAGTTCATCCATTTTGCTAAATAGAAATGTCTGTCTAAAAAAAATTCTCAAAAATTAATAAATACTTCAAACGATTAGACATTGTTTCCAAAAAACAAAAAAGTATTTTGAAAAAGTTCTTCGGCTTGTTCAGAAGTAAAAGTCGTTTGAAAAGAAAATAAAAGTTACATAAAACAAGTGTTGCCTTCGGCCAGTCCGAAGTCCAGCAACAGTTACCCAGCTACCCGAGTAGCTGCAACAAATTATAATATCGCCACTTAACAATTTTTGTCTAAGTAGGCGCACCACGGACATTTATGGTAAACATTTTGATGTCTCTAGATACTGCAGGATCACGTATTATGTTGCACCGTTTACGAGATATTGACAACTTTTGTATGAGTGGGCAGGCTACGCCCATTTTTCGCAAACAGATTGGCAATACCTCCAGATACCTCGTGATAAAATTGCGTCTCAATACCTTATACCGTTCCCGAGATATTGCCAAATTTTTTATGAGGGACCATCCCCATTTTTTGCAAAAATTTTAGTAATAGCGCTATATGTTCCGGAATAGAATTATGCTTCCATATCTCACACGATTTAAGAGATATTCACTCTATAACATTTTTTAAAGCGAGTGCCTTAACATTCCGCATGTAAAGTAGGCGTTGTCAACTGATTTCGCCCATCAGTCCCAAACAGCCTATAATGACATAGAATATTCGTGTCAAATTTTGTGACGATACCTCTATACGTTCTCCTGTAATCGTGATTTCCACAGACAAACAGATGGACGAACATGGCTAAATCACAACGACAAATCAAAGTGAATATACCCTTATCCCTTCGGGTGTTAAAGATGTAAAAAGATTACATAGAAGGCACTTCATACACATAAAAATAAGTATAAAAAAATAGTAGATTATTTTGCTGTCACACATTCCTTCCATGTAATAAACAATGAAAGACACCAAGTATTTAAAATATTCAGCTTTAGATTAAAACTAAAGCGCCGTTCCTTTTCGACATAAGACGTCATTCTCGACTCTAATGGCACCAGACGGAGGCCAAATGACATCGTAGAATGTAGGAGACAGAGGACATAATTGGTCCCTCCCATTGTGTCTTTTGTCTCCCACAAGCTACGATGTTATTTATTCCATATTTTAATATTTAGATTTATTAATTTTAATTAAATTTATTAAATATTTTAAGATTTATTTTAATATTTAAAGATTTAATTCTGCTAACAATAACACAACTCAATTCTCTTTACAATAATTAATAAAAAAACCGTTTTTGACATGAGGCTTACGAATCATCTGGGACTTCGCCATAATGCAAATTAATTGTAAACTCAACCATCGAAAGGTCTATTTGGAATATTTCGGCCACTGCCTGAGTGATCATATCCACTATGGTTTCGGTGCTTAACGTGTCCCATGTATCTATCTCGAAAATCAGCAAAAAACCAGAATCAGCATCCTGAAGTAACTGCTGCTGGAACAGTGACCAGAAAGATAAATGGTGAGATATATTTGCTTGAAAATTTTTAATAACTTACATGGTCTCCCATTTCGGAAGGGGTGTGCTCAAATTGCTCTTCCGTAGAAATTGTGAACCACAAAAAGAATCGTCTCTGCAAGATTTTCTGAATAATTAAAAATTGATACTTCAAACGATTAACATTCTTCTCAGAAAACAAAAAAGTTTTTTTTTAAAAAAACTTGGCAAGTAGAAGTCATTTGAAAAAAAAAAGTTACATAGAAAAGGTTAAACAATTCAAAAGCTAAAATTGGTAATGGGCAACCACGGAGACTACATTGCATTAACACACACAAATAATTATATAACGTGCGTTATGCAATGTTGGAGTGGAATGTGAATGCCGTGCGAGGTAATAATGGTAGTCACGTCTCCATATTCGCAAACAATGTAAAATTGAACATTTTAATCATATTATTATGTTCGAGTCGCTATTTTTATTCGTTTTTGGAAATCTGCTCCGTTCTTGAATGTGTAAAATAAATCGTATCTCTTGAGAGCGAAATTACTTACGATAATTAATTCGTTCATGAGTGAAAAATTTACAAGTAAAACTAATTCACCCAAATTTTATATTTAAGGTTTGCAAGCAATTCTAATAACTCTCTTTCAAGTAAGAACTTTGGTACTTTAACCCTTTCCCTCCTTCGGGAATTAGATATATCAGAGATTCAAACACATCGTATAATTTCCGAATTCCCACAAATTTCGATCGTAATAACTTTTGGCATCGAGAGACAGTCCGTAGCAGGAACAAGAACGGTGCTCAGTACATGCAATTTTTTATTTATGTATATGTCTTTCTATATTTATATTCTTATTTCATATTATAAATATGAACAGCTGCTTTGTCTCCCTGTGACGAGATTTACCTATGAGCCCGAGTCCAGAAATAGCTCTACATTCTATCTCACGACCATTGGTCGCTCTGCTGGTTTTAATGTTAAGAAGGACTTTTAGGCAGAGTGTGTATGCGTTCTAGTTACATTAATTATGTGCGCATTGATACGATGAAATCGCTGTCGTGCACGATCGTGGTGGTCACTACTTCCCCTTATGGTCAACTATCTCTAACGACTGAAACTGCGCTTCCGGGAAAGCCAAAACACCCTTGATGGTGGTTAACTCCTTTGGATTCTTAAGTGATTTTTCATACCTAACGTGAGTCGATGTATCGAGCTTTTCATACTTCAATTCAATTCAATTTAGTTATTTATAGTTATAGCTAAAATCCATTAATGCACTAAGACTAGGGAGTCTTACATTTAGCATCATCCATTAAGTCATACTTATACATTAGGAAAAATTATATGGAACAATATATATGTATTTTAATAAGTTTATAAGGTTTAATAAGGTTTGAATGAAATAAGTTTATAATTAAAATACTATAAAGGCCAAAGAAAGTAAAAAAGAAAAGGAAAAGATTAAAGTTAGGAAAGAAAGAAGAATTGGGTATTTTAAGGAACAGGAAAGAATGTAGAAGAAGAGAATAAGAATGGAGATCCAAAGCGAAATAGAGGACTGTGAAAAACTATCGGTGTAATTTCCAATTGTTGATACAATTCACGCTTGGTATTCAGTGCAATGTACTGGCGATTCTCTGTATATGAGTCGGTAAAGAATTCCACCACCTGATCGCGAAAATGAGAAAATAAAATAGTGACGCTCATATACCAAATACATATGTCTAAAGGAAACTAAATTATTATTGCGGCTAGATCGGGAAAAGTTTAACCTTCGAACCAAATACGAGGGCTCGCCAAGAGTAATTAATTGTCTTATTTAAACAAATCAAAACTCGAGAAATCAGTAAAAGATCAAATGATATGCCATAGACCAGATTACAGTACATTGATACATGATCAAGTGGCTTTAAATCAAAAATATAGCGATATTGTTATATGCCGAAATTAACTTACCCCTACTCACAGAATCACAATTGCAAAGCAATTCGCTGCTATATAAAAGCGATGGCAGGAGATACGCCCTTGCCAGTAATAGTCTAATTTTCAAAGGACTAAAGAATTGAGTACCCCAGAACTCGAAGCTTTGCATATAAAATCCTGATTACATGATTTATATGGTCCTTCCAAGATAGCGATCTATTTAGTTCGAAGTTGTGATATCAATCCTAAAATTGTATTAGAGGACTAGGGTTTATCAGAACATTTTTTTGTCTTTCTTCTTAGAGGGACGAACTTACCAAATACAAAAGGATGTCTGGGCGGATATTTGATCGTAAAATCGTATTTTATTTCTGTCAGAAACGAATATGACATCAATAAGAGTCTCATTGTTAGGAGTATAGTGCGTAGGTACCTCCGAATTGACCGGATATAATGCAAGACTACATTTGCTCAGTTAAGGCATGATCAGCAATTAAACTACCATTTAGGTCCCAGCGATAATAATGTTACGATAACAGGGCACCGAGCTTTGAATACTATTAAAGAAGTCATCCGAGCTCGCAGGGTTATTGGGCCAATAAACAGAGCCAACAACAACTTGTCAGCAGCAGAAAGAATCTCAACAAAAATAAATTCAACTTTTGAGTTGGGCGGCGATTTTAATTTAAGCTTTTTCACTAATAAGTGTAGAAGAATCCCATGACAATGTTGGTATACCGATACCGTCTAAAACATCAGGCACTCATGCGTAGAATCATGCAAATTCTTCATTTGAAGCTACAGAAGTTGCATTATATGACTGTCCCTGCAGCCGTCTTCGGCGCACCTGGAGCATAGTACACGTAATTGCTCCATGCCACGTCCTAATGTCCCTCAGTGAGTCTTAGATGCCTTATCAGCTTTCTGCCACCCCCGTAATATTTGTTTTAAGGTACCACATCTTCTGGACCAATGGCAGTGGTTTTTATGAATATTTGTTAGAAACAATTAAAATATATTTCCTCCATATTAAGTAGTCTCCATTGAATTGTGGAATGGTGATATAACTCACGATATAAATGTTTCAAAAAACCAATATTGACCGACTCTTAAACAGTTCGGAATTTCCCACTTATTAAACCCTTTGTTAAATTGAATTCATTCCAGGAAGCTTCCGGTTTGTTGCTTCTAGAAATTACTTCTTCCTAGTTTAAATATTAAGTAGCGAAGAATAATTGCTGCGAATGCAGTAAAGCCACTGTCTGAAAGAGTAAAACGAATGTAAAACAAGAAAGGGTGTCTTTGGTCAGGCCAAAATCTAATTAGCCTACATCTGCGAAGTAAAAGAATACCTTAGAAAGTTCCTAAAAGCGCTGAGTCCTTATAACAGTTAATGATCCATTTAAACCACGCCAGTTTTCCATAAAATCCGCGCATATAAAAATGCAATTGCAGACAGACGAACAAGAAGACAGCCGCACTGGAAGACTGTCCGTTTGTCTGCCTGTGCGGCAGTCTTCTTGTTTGTCTGTCTGCCACTGCGTCTGCTGCCTGTGACAGACGGACAGATAAAAGACGTAATTAGATGGGCCAGATTTAATTCGATTTACAATAATGCAATTTAATTCTGTTTACAATTAATAAATTGCAAAAGAAAACCAAGGTGTTCGACATCATTTTTTGGCCACGGGTTTTAGTACGGGCTGGACTCCCTTATTATGGGCTATAACGACTATTGTGAAATAGGTGTCCGGCGCGACGAGGTATTCGAATTTCTCAGTTGCGATCCGAAGGAAAGTCAAATCATTTGTGGGGTCCAAATCGCGGACCATGCTGCGTGACATTGAGACCAAATCGGTGACTATGTGTCTGATGATTTCTTGCGTGGCCGCGTTGGTCAAGGTGCTAAACACGGGTACATTAAGTTCGTCGGTAATCAAATAAGCGATGGCCTTCCTCATTATGCGCTCTGTATTCTCAACATTCTGAAGCACCACCTGTTCGATTATTGGCTGGAGAGAAAAATGGTGAGGAAAGGTAACGAAAATGTTGAATAACTTACAAGTTCATCCATTTTGCTAAAGAGAAATGTCTGTCTAAAAAAAATTCTCAAAAATTAATAAATTAATACTTCAAACGATTAGACATTGTTTCCAAAAAACAAAAAAGTATTTTGAAAAAGTTCTTCGGCTTGTTGAAAAGTAAAAGTCGTTTGAAAAGAAAATAAAAGTTACATAAAACAAGTGTTGCCTTCGGCCAGTCCGAAGTCCAGATACCCTACACCCGAGTAGCTGCAACAAATTATAATATCGCCACTTAACAATTTTTGTCTAAGTAGGCGCACCACGGACATTTTTGGTAAACATTTTGATGTCTCTAGATACTGCAGGATCACGTATTAATATGTTGCACCGTTTACGAGATATTGACAACTTTTGTATGAGTGGGCAGGCTACGCCCATTTTTCGCAAACAGATTGGCAATACCTCCAGATACCTCGTGATAAAATTGCGTCTCAATACCTTATACCGTTCCCGAGATATTGCCAAATTTTTTATGAGGGACCATCCCCATTTTTTGCAAAAATTTTAGTAATAGCGCTATATGTTCCGGAATAGAATTATGCTTCCATATCTCACACGATTTAAGAGATATTCACTCTATAACATTTTTTAAAGCGAGTGCCTTAACATTCCGCATGTAAAGTAGGCGTTGTCAACTGATTTCGCCCATTTTCAGTCCCAAACAGCCTATAATGACATAGAATATTCGTGTCAAATTTTGTGACGATACCTCTATACGTTCTCCTGTAATCGTGATTTCCACAGACAAACAGATGGACGAACATGGCTAAATCACAACGACAAATCAAAGTGAATATACCCTTATCCCTTCGGGTGTTAACGATGTAAAAAGATTACATAGAAGGCACTTCATACACATAAAAATAAGTATAAAAAAATGGTAGATTATTTTGCTGTCACACATTGCTTCCAAGTAATAAACAATGAAAGACACCAAGTATTTAAAATATTCAGCTTTAGATTAAAACTAAAGCGCCGTTCATTTTCGACATAAGACGTCATTCTCGACTCTAATGGCACCAGACGGAGGCCAAATGACATCGTAGAATGTAGGAGACAGAGGACATAATTGGTCCCTCCCATTGTGTCTTTTGTCTCCCACAAGCTACGATGTTATTTATTTCATATTTTAGTATTTAGATTTATTAATTTTAATTAAATTTATTAAATATTTTAAGATTTATTTTAATATTTAAAGATTTAATTCTGCTAACAATAACACAACTCAATTCTCTTTACAATAATTAATAAAAAAACCGTTTTTGACATGAGGCTTACGAATCATCTGGGACTTCGCCATAATGCAAATTAATTGTAAACTCAACCATCGAAAGGTCTATTTGGAATATTTCGGCCACTGCCTGAGTGATCATATCCACTATGGTTTCGGTGCTTAACGTGTCCCATGTATCTATCTCGAAAATCAGCAAAAAACCAGAATCAGCATCCTGAAGTAACTGCTGCTGGAACAGTGACCAGAAAGATAAATGGTGAGATATATTTGCTTGAAAATTTTTAATAACTTACATGGTCTCCCATTTCGGAAGGGGTGTGCTCAAATTGCTCTTCCGTAGAAATTGTGAACCACAAAAAGAATCGCCTCTGCAAGATTTTCTGAATAATTAAAAATTTATACTTCAAACGATTAACATTCTTCTCAGAAAACAAAAAAGTTTTTCCAAGAGAAAACTTATTGACAAGTAGAAGTCGTTTGAAAAAAAAAGTTACATAGAAAAGGTTAAACACTTCAAAGGCTAAAAGTGATAATGGGCAACCATGGACACTACATTGCATTAACACACACAAATAATTATATAACCAAGTGTTGATACAATTTATGCTTGGAGTGCAATATATTGGCGATTCTCTGTATGTGAGTCGGTAAAGAATTCCACCATCTGATCGCGAAAATGAGAAAATAAAATAGTGACGCTCATATACCAAATACATATGTCTAAAGGAAACTAAATTATTATTGCGGCTAGATCGGGAAAAGTTTAACCTTCGAACCAAATACGAAGGCTCGCCAAGAGTAATTAATTATCTTATTTAAACAAATAACAATTAATTATCTTATTTAAACAAAACTCGAGAAATCAGTAAAAGATCAAATGATATGCCATAGATCAGATTACAGTACATTGATACATGATGAAGTCGCTTTAAACCAAAAATATAGCGATATTATTATATGCCGAAATTAACTTACCCCTACTTACAGAATCACAATTGCAAAACAATTCGCTGCCATATAAATGGCAGGAGATACGCCCTTGTCAGTAAGAGTCTAATTTTCAAAGGACTAAAGAATTGAGTACCGCAGAGAACTCGAAGCTTTTCATATGAAATCCCGATTACATGATTTATATGGTCCTTCCAAGATAGCGAACTATTTAGAACAACGCCAAGATTTTTCACTTTGTCTACGTATTCAATAACGTTTGAATATAAGTTTGGGCAGACTAGTATAAGTATTTTCTTTCTATAGGCTGACGGACAGACAGGCAAGCAGACGGACAGACAGGCAAGCAGACGGACAGACAGGCAAGCAGACAGACAGACAGGTATAGTCAAACAAAGCTAGAACAAAGAGATAGACGGACTCAGGAGGTGACAATGAGCAAGAATATATTCTTTTCCGTATCTACGAGCATCATGCCTGGAAGAACTATGTGACGAAAAAATATACCTTCTGGTGTAGGGTCAACATGGATAAATAAAAATATTATACCTTGAGAACTCAGTAAAATCTTTTTAGTCAGATTATAACTGTTGTATTTTAGTTGTTATATTGTTGTCGTGTAATTGTTCTGCTGTAGTTGTCATGTCGCAACTTAATTCCGTGTACGGTTTTCGCAGACCTGTATTGCTGATGCAAGTTTTTCGTCGCTGTTTTCTTTTTGGGAGTGAATATCAAACAGCTTCACGGCGCTAAACAATGTTGCCAGAGTATTACTATAGCAGCAACAATACATACTAAAAAGCAAGTTTCTCTACAAGAATAATAAGCAGGCAACATTTTAGTTTCTTTTGCCAAAAATTTTATTTTTACTACCTGCTTTTTGTTTTTTATCTGAATTCAGACCATGAAGTCGTTTTCCGGGAAGTTCTACCCCTACTTATATATTTTATATGTGCGTAAACCTGTGTTTGTGTAGGTGGGTTTTTTTTTGGGTGGTCGTTTTTTTTCGCTGAATCAAGTATCCTTATGCCGCAAGTTAAAACCAAACACGTACCTGAGGTTGTAAGTGTTGGCAACATCATCGTTGAGTTCGCTTTTTATTGATGTAGGAAGAAATGTGGCTTGTTCTGAGTGGGCAACATTGTATCTGTAGAACTGAGTGGATGTGTGCGTTGCCACAATTGCGACGAGTGACTTCATAAAATATTTAGTGAGAGAAACAAGCATTCGGCAGCAAACGGCAAACGGCAACCGGCCACCAGCAACCGCAGCAGCACTCGGCACGGTTTTCGCTTTTGAATTTTTAAAATTGGCATTTTTGTCATCATTAAAACTGATTTTATGTGGTGCAAATAAACGGTAGTTACAGTGATTGTTGTCGTTGTTGTTGTCATTGTTGTTGTTGTTGTTGGTGTTGTTGTTGATGTTGTTGGTGACGTTGTTGTTGTTATCGTTGTTGCTTGTTGCAGTCCTTGCTGCTGTTATTGAGAGTGCTGTTGCTGACAGTTTTATTTTGCCTCCTTTCACTTGAAAGAAAACGAATGAAGGACGCAGAAAGACGCCACAGGATGCAAATATTTTCTGAAAATAGTCAATTTATTATTTATGAATTAACAAGGAAGCAGGAAATCAAAGGACGAAACGTGCGGATGTTGTGTGCTTCCCGCTGTAAGGTAGGGAATTAAATTCACAAAAATTATTTGCAGCTTCAAATTTTTTTAATTATAAACAAAACAATTTCCTAATTATAGCAATATTTTCCCTCCTCTTGTTTTGCAAAACAATTATTATTATGAAGGAATTCTAAAAACGTTTGCATCGATTTTAAGCCGCTTTCGAAATTCGAGTTGAAGATTGAAGATTGCGAAAATCCTCTCAAAGTTGCTTTAAATTCCTTAAAAGAAAATAATCTCGTACATCACAACAGAGAGTTTTCGTATTTATAGAGTTTTCGTATTTATACAGCGAACTACAAAATGAACAGACTGAAATACGTACCGAAGAGGAAAAGTACAAAAGTAGGAAACAGGAAATGCAAACTAAAAAATAACAAAAAATTAAACGGAAGCCTTGAAGGCGGCATCTTTTGTTCGGTTTGCCGTGTTTTGTCAAAAAATGAGAGTGGCAACGGCAGAGCACTGATTTCAGTTTCCATTTTAAAGGCTTCAAGCCGAACTCCAACGAACTTCACAGGCTTTCCAATTCAATGCATTCAAATGTGGTGGCGGTGAAAAATAGTAGCGAAGAGAGAGGAACAAATTGGAGGAATACAAAAGGGAGTGAAACAGTGAATGAAAAAAAGTGAAGTGAAAAAGAGAAGGGAGAAATGCTAATTAAAAACGGAGTGGAAAACAAAGTAAAAATAGAGTGAAAAGGAGTGAAGAAAGAAGAACGAATAGGTGAAAAAAGGGAAAAGGAACGAAAAAGAGAAATGAAATAAAATGAATGAAAGGGGCGAAAAAGAGAAAAAGAAAAGGAACGAAAAATAGAAAGAGAGAAATTGGAGTAATGAAAGAGTAAATGAGCGGAAAATAGGGGAAAAATGACAGTAAAAGGGCCGGTAAGAGGGGTCATGAGAGGAAGAGAGAAGAGGAGAAATACGAAGTGGGAAGAAATAGGCGAAAACCTTAAGATAAAAGGGAAGAAAAAAGATAAATATATTGAAGAAGGATGAAAAAGAAGTCTTTGAAATAGAGGGGAGTAAAAGTGGGTGTGAAAATAAGCAAAAAAGGAAATAGAAAAGATACGAAAAATAGAAAGAGGAATTTGGGAGTAAAGAAGGTGCGAAAGGAAATGGAAGGAAGGGGCAAACGGTAGAACGGTGGGTGAAATAGTAGTGAACAAGATGCTGAAGGTTAGCTGAGGTAGTAGTAGCAGCAGCCTACGGAACCCGTGCGCAATTTGGCATATTTGTTGTCCCATAGTCTTGCAAGTTGATCTGATCCCAATCTTGATCCCAGTCTGATCCCAGTCTTGCAAGTTGATCTGCTCTGCAATTAGCCGCCACATTGCTATTACTAGGCTATCATTGTACCATTCAGTACCAGCGGTCCGATTTCCGGAACTTTGCAGTTATTTATGAAAAAACGACAATCTCTGTCTTACTCGGATTGACTAAGACACCGCTGACTCTGGTCCATCTCAATAGTTTGACCAGAGCGCTATGGAGAATCAGTCCTTAAGAACTGATGAGAATTTGCCCGATACTGCAATCTCCACGTCATTAGCGTGCGCGATGCAACATGCATCCGTTTTCTTCCATCAGTTTCAACAAACTGTCCACCGTTAGATTCCAAAGTCACGGTGAGAGAATACCTCCTTGCTGCGTGGCCCTGCTGGCAAATCCGTGTATCGCCGCATTTCCGGATTTCTGACGAAATTCGTTTGTAAGGAGTATTAAACACACCTGGAATATTGGTGTGTTTAACAGGAGGATTTCTTGGATCTTCCTCTGTATTCCCCGGGAAGTGCACGTCCATCAAAAGTTTTAACGATTCCATACTTGATGTTGTCCACGTGCCATCTAGGGTTTTAGATATCCCAGCAGGCTTGGAGTTGAGGCCAGGATTTCCATGAGCCTAGATGCAAGGAAGACGTCCTCGACCTTGTCGCAGAATCGTTCCCAAGATTTCCTTTGTGCTTTTCTTAATAGCTTTTAATATTTATTTAGTTACACCTTGTATCCCTGCCAGTCCTGTACCAGGACTTGGAGCTCCCTTGACCACCATTGAGGTTTAGGTTTCCCTCTAGATCTTTCTTTTGAACAAGATGAATATTATATCGGCTCTGAATTCAGCACCTCAAAGTATTTCCTATACGTACCCCAATCGATTTGTTGCGTCCTTGTACACGTTCGCTGAAAGTTGGTCTCCAAAGGCCATGAGCTTCACACGTCCTTGGAACCATCCCGAGTCTTGACAGATAGGGACTGTGCCCGGCATCTCTTGGAAAATCTTGAGGAAGATCGAAACTAATGCACTCTCAACCCATCTCCAGTTCTCTTTGGAGATACCTCCGTCATCCACGCTCCTGTCGACAATCGCCAACATGAGTGAGTCTTTGGCGACTTCGCTGTAAGTGTGGGTTTCCAGGACTCCCGGCTGCTTTGTCCTCGTTTCGCTTTCTTTATAGGTTTCGGTGCTTTATGTTCGTCAAGTTACCTGACTCCTTTAGCGGGCATGTCCCGTTTCAGAGCTACCTGGCGAACATCCTGTACATCAGGTACATCAGTGTGTGCTTCTCACACACTCCGAACATGACTTCATCTTCTGGGTCAACTCCTCAGGGTTCAGCCTCCCGTACTTCTCGATCAGCTTCTTAGCCATCTGCCAATCCCGATGAAGTTTTCGCGAGGGCCGAGCGTGTTTTTTGAGACGCTCTCCGATTGCGTCGCTACCCTTTACAGAGTCTCCGACACTCTGGTCCTTATTGACAGAAACCCCGACCGAAGATCCTACCCGGACAGGGTCCGACGGCTTTTTCACACACCCTATCCTCCCCACTTTACTTCCGCTAGGACCTGCTTTATCCGCAACCCTAGCGTTTATAAAGCTGGTGCTTGAGACACCACTCGGGCCCGGTCGATCTGAGACCCTTTTCATGGTTCTCAATGCACCACCTTTCTTTGCGGAGACGCTGCCTTCACTCTTCGGAATTTTGAGTTCCGCCTTCAGTAGTTTTTTCCATTTTTCTTTCAATTTTATTCCCACGAGTGTGGGGTACATATGTCCGCCATGCCATAGTCCCCGGTAGCATGGCAAGGGTGTGGCTACTCACTGATGCTAAAAGTTAACTGAAAAATTGAGTAAAAAAATTAGTGAAATAATATTATAGCGAAGAGGGAAGTGAAAGGGGGAGGAGAAAATGTACAAAAAATTCTACTGTACGATGGGGTAAAATGCACCCGTTTAATAGGTGTCTGTCGATGGTGCCCCTTTCGCCGGAGTGGGAGTGTGGCTGTTCCAGTGTTCGAGACATAAATTTCGTAACTCATGAACATGCAATTTACCGTTAGGTCTCGTATAGCAACCGGCTGGTATGCCGCAGTGAGGGCGGCGAAAAGGTACAGGAAACAATATCCCACCCACTACCACACACACACACACACACACACACACACACACACACACACACTTTTCAGCCAACTAAAGTCAAGGATGGTTGTTTCAGGTGCATTGAGAGAACGAGCTGTCATGGTAAAACAATAAAAACACTCACACACAGACGTAAACGCAACCAAATTCTCGAACAGGACAGCTGAACGAGTTGTAGTAAACATCAACTGCAATGCAAAATTCTCGAGTTTTTACTGTAGAATAATAATTTTTGGAATAACATACGCATGAATGCATTTTATGGTTTGCACACACTGATGTACAGGGTGTTGTAGGCTTAAACATCATTTCTTTAATATAAAATAAAACAAAATCAAAATATCATATATAATAAAATATAAATAAGTTATTATACGATATAAAGAAAAATAACGACGATCAACAACGACAAAAACTATGCAATCGAGATTCGAACCCTGAAGCCCTCTTGAATTTGAAGGAACTGCGCGTTAACTGTCGCTGGCCGGCAAACTAATGATCCTCCTCCGTAGCCATGGCAAAGCTGTAAATGTGGGATACAGATGAGTCAGCAAAATATATCTCTATAATTCTATCCTTTGCTCTTGTATTATAATGTTTCAAAGTAGGAATCTACTTCTGCAAATGTAGTGCAAGTACGTCCACGAATGTAATAAGTACTTTATTAAGTAATACCCTTAATACCCTTTATAAAAGGTACTTTATTAAGTAATATACTTAATACCCTTTATAAAAAGATCCCAAGTTTTAATTATTGCAAAATTCTTGCTTGCTTTTCTTTTAAAATCCAAGCGTGTACACTGTATTTTCTTACGCTTTCATTTTGAAATGTAAATTTCACTGCAAACTCAAACGCACCATTAAATTTAGATTTTGTTTTCCTATATACATTTATATACGTACATACGTACATATAAAAACAGAGAACAAAACAAACCATATAAACGTAGTTTCACTATAACTTTTCTTGGGAAAACAATTTTATGCGTCAAATAATCGTTAAAGCAACAGAAAGATGTGTATTAAAGCTGCAACTTATATAAAAATATATAAACAAACACTTATTTTTAGAGTACCGAGACCGTAAATAGTTGGAAGTTTTTATTAAATAATAATAAAATCGCAAATACCTGTAGTTTATCAGGTTGTTAAAAAAATCCATAAAAATTATATAAATTAATAAATGTCATAATAATTCTTAAGAAGTTAAGGTTGTGCTTATGTACTCGTAGCATTATCCTTTCAGAAGGAAGCATTAATATTCATTCCGAAAATATTTACTTAATGAAATCATTCATTTCTGTTGAATTATTAGCTGATATTCGCCGTATTCTTTATATGCTATAGAAGTTTTCACCGAGATTAATTACCTTCTGTTGGGAACACGCGAATCGTATAATATACTCCTTGATAATATACTCCTTGTAAAGCGAGTGAGAGCATTCATTCTTGTCGAATTATAGACTTTTATTCGGCTAATTCCTTGTTGGCCATAAAATTTCGGGGGATATAAGCTATTTCATGCTTATATGAGATCCTTCAAAAATAGGGTTCCATTCCGAAATCAGTTTCCTAATGGAATCACCCACTTCTCTGGAATGTTATCACTATAATTATAGTATAGCACTGTAATAGTCTCAAAATTAATAAAATTATTTAGAACTTTCAATGTAGAAACAACAAAAAGTAATTTTGGGACCTTTACCTGCAGATTTCATACGGGGCGATTCTGTGGTCGACGGCGATAAATACACAGAGGAACTCCAAGAAGTTGGCCAAAGCTCAAAGGCTAGCCTCGGTAAGAGTGATGGGAGCTGGAAGAAGCATCGCCAATGCAGCTTTGGACGCAATGCTCTATTTTTTGCCACTGCGCCTAAATGTTAAAGGACTTGCAGCAACAAACTCTCTTAGATGAAGGGAGGCTGGTCTGTTCAGACAATTAAATCTGCGAGATGCGAAAATTCTAATGAAGATCAGTGATATGGAGAGAGAATGTAATATCCAAGTTCATTTTTCGGAAACGGATTACATGACCCCCCCCCCCAAAATTTTTCACTTGACATACCTCTTAAATTCCACAGCAGAGACGGTACGAAGGCCAACAAGGTGGGTATCATGAAAGAGATTGACGTATTCCCAGATGGCTCGAAAATCGAGAGGGGTTGGAGTACGATTCTTCTCTAAATACTTAAAGAAGTGTAGGTCTGTATAGTTGACATAGATTGACGCACATCCCTCCATCTATCCTCCTGTTTTCTGTTTATATATATGTCCCCCCTATCCCTAACATAAAATATGTCGACATTGCAACTAAAGCTCATGACGATGTGCTCGCAGTGTCTGCCTGTTCAGAAACTCCAAGCGTTACTTCACTCTCACCCACAACACTTCTTGTTACGCGGATATAATCACGGTAGTTTTAGTAGATGCCTAGCAGTACAGCCAACAATTCTTGGCACAACGCCGGATATACTTTCAAGGATACGAGAAAAAAATACAAAAATTATCAGGATGATGATGAGGATGTCTGTTTATCTCACAGAAGAAGAATGCAGAGCCTCTTAACCTTTTCTAAGAAAGATTCATGAATATTTTCCCAATTTGCTTTGTAAAATTCTATGAAAAATGGGAAGAATTTCTAATTTGAATAATGGAAATTAGAAATTCTAACCAATTTTAATAACTAGAGTTTGATTAAATAATTTTTAAACTAGATTTTGAACTAGATAATTTTAAACTAGAGTTTGATTAAATAGTTTTTAATTTAAATATAAATATTATTAACAACCCTGCAAAAAAACAAAAGGAATTTACTACAAGTTTATTTAAAGCTCTTTTAAATAAGTAGGAAACATAAAAATAATAAAATGAAAAAACAACAGCAGATAAAAGAAAAAGCCAAAACAAAGAAAAAGAATTAAATTGAAAATAAAAGAACTTCACAATAGAATAAAGGAAACTAAAAACAAACCAAAGAGAAGAAAAGCAAAACTAACAACATCAGCTGTCGTTGTCACACTACTGCCGGATACAAATCAGTGACAGCGACAAATCACCAGAAATTTACTTGTTAAGCGTTAGAAAGTCACATTTGTTCCGGCCAGCAATGCAACCGTGCCAAATGATGCGCTTTGGTCTAATCTGGGATAATAAAGGACCTTTTCGAACTTGTTTCAACTTCATTTCTCTCTCTCCCAACTAGAAAACAAGTGTGGAGCAAACATATCACATGTAGTTTGGAAAGAATAAATTGTTACAGTTTGTTTTACATCAGTATGAAATAGGATTCTTATCAACTGAATCGGATTTGCTTGATTTTAAGTGGATTTGTTATTTTTTTCTTTTATATAATTTATTTTATCTTATATCATCTCACTTCATTTCATTTTTTAAGCTTACTCGATTTTACTTAATTTTTTTTAACACTAACATTGATTTCCCTATCAAGGCAACGCTTAAATTAACGGTATAAAAACGGAATATATGCAATGTAGGAATCTCCTTTTCCAATATAATTTTCTGATAGCCCTGCGGAAAGAAAGAGACATCGAAACGGTGACGAATTTTCGTCAAACGTCCTCGAGGCATAAAAGACTTATAAAAATGCAAGAACTCGGCTTTAAACGTCAGAAATAGCTTCCAAAGGACCTCAGGACTGGATCTGCCGCAGCAATTCTCACTCCGAGTTTCGCTATCGCTGTTGTTTTCACTCATCTGAGCGACAAAATCTTGAATGCACTCGAGCTGCACTGAAAAATTGAACAACTCAGTGGCTGGTGACTTCAAAATGTGGCTGAATCGTCTGGAAAGCAGGGTCGGGAGGGGGCATGGAGGGAAGCTGGGTGACGGTGCAAGTGGCTTTAGTGCATCCCTCGCTAAAATGACAGGATGACAATAAGTAGCCTCGAGAGGTGCCGTCTTTGATGAACAACCGACGACGGGCACGACGACGACGACGACGACTGATTTCTTCGTTGAAGGATGACATCAAAAGCACGGAAATCTCGCGTTCCCTCACCGACACACCGACACTCACAGAGGATGCCACGATATCCTTGCATCTGATGAAAACTTACTCAAGCTCAACTGTAAGGAAAATATTGCTTATTAAATTTGAGTCTGCTTTTTAGAGAAAAACAGTTTTGTGCTCGAAAATCAGCGTGAATTGAAGTTGCTGACAAATTTGAGCAGATATAAAATAACAAAATTATATATTCGCTTTTTCCAATGCTTTTGCTCAGGCGGAAAATTTTTATTGAATTAAATAGTAAACAATTGATTAAATTTTATTTTTAATCAATAAAGAAATATTCAAACTAAAATTAAATCGTAGGAAATTTAGAAATTTACTGCCAACCACTTGCCGTTAGCTCGAGCCACCACGATTAAACGGGTTGCTAAGGATCTCGTTACCTCGCTGATTCATCGTCTTCCTGCATAGAGTTGCCAACGCGACGAAAGGCGAGGCAGCCGCAGCAACCAGTCGCTTCGCCCTGGATCCACCTTAAGTGAGGCAAAGCTTTTGTTGTTGAATGTAATCCACTCGACCGCAAGGAAACTCTTGAAAAAGCCAAGTCAAGTCAATTTCCATTACATTAAATCAAAGTATTTATTTTTTAATTTAATTTGCTTTCTGATGGGATTTGGAACAAACAACAGAAGATTACGTGTTGCAGACGAATTTTGACGTCGAGAATTTGTGTGAAACTTACGCACACAGATCCAAATACACAGTGGTACTAACGCGCGCACACACACACATGCAGTTTTAGTTACACTCAGTCGTTAAATCTAAAATTCTATATGTATAAAATTCTTGCTGACTGTTACGCATTTTAAAGCTTTAGTACTTTTTTAAACCTCTTTTCTAAATCTTTTTTTTATATTACTTGTGCTCCTTTTTTCCTAGTTGCAACATATAAAGTAGCATTTAACTTGTAAGCTTTTTCCTTCTATTATTTTGTGGCGTGTTTTTGCGGATAGGGTTCGTGAGAAAAATGAGTGAATGTCTGTTACTTGCAGATTAATGCTTACATTTTCAGTTTGCTGGCATTCAAGTTATACCACTCTTTTGTTTTGCTTCCGTTTTCAGGGTAGTAAAAAATATGCCATGCCAAGCTTGCTTATCGCAAACAATTCGGTACATTTTAATGGTTACCTGAAATTTCTAATAAAACATGGAAATCAAGCAGGAAATTATGCACATTTGTTTTTCATGCGGCTTTAATGTGTTGCATACTTTTATATCTTTTAATTCTTTTGAATATAATTTCTGTAATATTACACTGCATTTTTTTGAACGATTGAGTTTGACTTTGTTCCTAGTTTTAAAGCCTACAATATTCTGAAGATTTTGGTAAAGTGTTATGCACATTTCTGGCAGAATTATCTAATATAAGCTATAAAGTCTTCCTTAAGGCTTAATTTTATAAATAAATACGGCGAATAAAGACTTCAGGACCTTTCAATACACTTCAATTTTAGAAGAAGTTTCACGCTTCATACAAGTTCAGTTATGGTAAAGCCTTTCGAATATTTCATTCGCCTTTCAAGCCTTTCGAAATCTTAATTTTTCGTTTTTATTAATGTTCTTAGTTTCCTCCCTCATAAACTCAAGTAATCCTTAAGATATCCATCACTCGCATCATAATATAGCAAAATAGCTCCACATGTGTTCATGGAATTCATAGCACTCGCTATAATTTCAAATTCACTATGTATACTCGTATGTTATTGCATACATATACAAACTCTCGCATCGCGATAGTTTTCTGGTTAAATCAAATTCACTTACTTCAATGCTAAAAAGGGTTCCACGTTGAATTATGGCCGCCCCGCAATAAAATACCAGCAGTTGAGGAAAAATACACGACTTGTCAATTAGATAAAGTGAAAGGGAAGAACATTTTCTACGGAAGGGGGTTACTTATTGTATGTGGTTGGTACTGCCGTTAGATTTCATAGGTGGTTTATAAATCTTAAGTATTTATATGTGCACAAAATAGGCAAAAATCCTACAATAAAGATATCTATTTGCAAGATAGATATGTGTTTTTAAAAAAAGGGTACCAATTAACTCATCATGTAGTTAATAAATGTAAAACGGTATATTGGGAAACTGTAAAAGGTGAATTTTTATAATTATCTGGATTTTTTTAAGGAATTTATAACGGTAATAGTTTGAAACATCAAAGAATTCAATGTAAGAAATGTAAAGTTGTGTTATGCATTAACAAGACAAGAAACTGCTTTTTTTACAATTTCGCACAAATTAAAAATCTGTTAATATTTAGCTAATATTTTAGTTAAATTAATTATTAAAATAAGATAATAATTAATAATAAATAAACAAATAAAAAACTCAAAAAAAATTTTCCTCTGTGCAAAATTTCTTAGAAATAATCTTCGGTAATTACCACAAATTAGCAAAAGCGAAACTTTTTATCTTAAGTGTTGTTAAAAAACACTATAAAAATAGCTGAAATAGCACTATCGCAAAAACACTGCACACTTTAAGGCGCCTTCTCTTCGCTATTTTAACTCGGAAGCTATCTGTTTAAATTTAACTAAGCTCCGAACATCTGACGGGTGCTAGGAAAATATGAAAAGAGCAAAATTAAATTATGTTGACAAGAGTGATGGACACTCTGAACTAAAACTGAGTGACTGAGAAGCTAATTGACTAAAGAAGCAAGTGGAAGACGGACCAGAATCCCTTTGGGTGTAGGGTATGAAAAAGCAAGATTCCAACAAGCTGAAACTTGAAGCATTAATAATTACACTCTTAAATCCTCATCTTAAAACATTGCAAACTTTTAGGCTTTCTCTTGACATCACGTGTGAAGCTATAACAATTTAATTTAACTTAAAGCTTTTCGCTTAGCTTGAATTTATAAAAGAATGCATATAATTTTAAGAACTTTTCGAAAAGGATATTAAAAATTTCGATTGAATTATCTTATAAATAAATTCAAGTCGCTTTAAGTCAAATTGTGCACAAAACCGAAAACACTAACTACCACAAATTAGCTTAATACTTAAAATGCTGTTCACAAACAATAAAAATAGCTGAAATAGCGCTATCGCAAAAACGCTGCACACTTTTAGACGCCTTCTCCTCGCTATTTTAACTCTGAAGCCATCTGTTTAAATTTAGCTGAGTTTCGAACATCTGACGGGTGCTACGGAAATATGAAAAGGGCAAAATTAAATTATGTTGACAAGAGTGATAGACATTCTGAACTAAAACTGACTGACTGAGAAGCTAATTGATTAAAGAAGCAAGTGGAAGGTGGACCAGAATCCAGTCTGTTGATACAACAGATGAAGGCGTAACTTTTACGTCCACGGAATTCCAGCTGAACTAAAAACAGTAAGAGGACCGGAGACTTTCTGAGAGGTTGGGCAACAAGTTGAGTTACAAGATCTTTCATCGTTCATCAAATCTGGTGAAGTGTCAAAGTAGCTACCTACGTACACAACCATTAAAATTTCCACGGCTCAGGGTTGTAAATACGGTTTGTTGTTGTTGTTGGTGTTGTACTATACTATTAGTTTATATGCGTTTTTATATCCTACACCCGAATGGAGTAGAGTATTTCACTTTGGTCTGCCCTTTGTAACGCAGAGAAGTACTAATTTCAATGAAACTATATAAATATAAACTCTTTTTGAAAAATTATTTTTACTGAGAAACTAATGACTGGATTTTAATAGCGATGCTAACAAGAGGAGAAAATTATCGTTATCGTCTCGCAATCGAGGTGTTGATTGAGTGTGACAATTGATTCGAGGCATTTTAATCGAGACAGTAGCCGTGACCGAGTCTTCTCATCTCAAATTCGAAGTGATAATGGGAATCGAGTTCTTATGTCGAAGAGGTACATATATCGTCAAATCATGAGGGCACCTGATATCTTAAGTGTCATAATTCTGAACAAAGTCAGGACTCCGGTGAAGACCGACATGTATTTCTTGAAATATTTTGAAGAACTTACAAAAGTAGAATACATCTATATATTAAAAATACGATTAAATTTTAGGAAGCAAAACTGAGAAAAACAAAAATTAAATCTTACGTCTAAAATTGTTTACCTCTTTTAATAGTTTTTAATAAATTCTTGTCACGTTTCTAGTGTTGTCAGCGACTAAATTAAACGACCAAAATTGGGGTGGATCTTTCAGAAAGGGTTCGAATGATATCTTCAAAATCGCTCCCCCATTCGAATGGGGGAGCGAAATCCCTCTTTGACAGCTGTAACTCCTGCCAACGCCACTCCTTTCCCGCGCCACAATCAAAGAGATACGATGCTGAAAATAAAGGGCTATATAATTAAACCAGACTGCAACTTGTGAAGAAATGGCGGAGTAATGAAAATTAGGCAGACAGCAAAAACCGTCAAATGTCGTGTCCGCTCCTCACTAACTTCATATAAAAGGCAGCAAGAAGAACTGAAGCGTCAGAAAAGCTGCTCGCCAACGAGCAACAAGGCATGGCAGATTAACAACTTAACGGTAAGAAAGACTGTCAAAAGGGTTTTAATAAACACGCTGCAACCTGGATGTCTGGAACAAATTTAAGACCAACATGTTCGGATTTAGGTCCGACAGTACAAAATCTGATTGTAACCCTGAGACAAGGGGATTCATGGAATTAAATATTCTCTTACGAACGGAAAAAATCTCCCATTTAAACTTGATAACTGTCAACACTACTCTGCAAAGACAGAAAGGAAAAGTAGTGGACTGTCATGTGATCAAGGAAACGCAAATCTCTGAAACATGTCAGGCAAGTAAGTAAATATCTAGTTTTTATAAATAGTTTAATAAAGTTAATGATTCGTGCTAATCCCGATTTTGATTATCGTCTCGACTAAAAATGCATATTAGTCTCGATTGGCTTCGGTCTCGAATACTTAAACTCGAATATCGAGTTCTCAATTAAAAAATCCATCCCTTCTCGAGTCTTTCTCGATCTCGAAACAGACTTCCTCGATATTGATTTCCGTCTAGACCATCTCGATTAACGCCTCCAATAAAGAACGAGAAAGTCTGTCTCGATCTCGACTACTATGTCGGCTATCGTCCCCACATAAAAAAATGCCGACAAGATGCCGATTCTCATCTCCACTAAAAGGGTTGAATTATAATATCGAAAAGGGTTGATTTATAATATCGAAAAACGCATCCCGATCTCACTAATCAACTTGAATGCAAGACAAGAAAATCTGTCACGAACTCGATAATCGTTTCGATTAAAAAAATTCCTATTATTCCTATCATCGCCTCAACCGGAAAAGCCGTCCCTTCTACGATAGACCGCCTCGATCTTGATTATCGTCCCGATGTAACAAAGCCGTCTTGAAGTCAGTTATCGTCTCGATTAGAACAAGTCATCCCGATCTCGATTATCGTATCGATTGAAGAAGCCGACTAGCGCCTCGAATATGAAACGAGAAAAAAATCTGCCACGATATAATTTTCCCTCAACTTTTATTTTGCTAGCAAAACGTCTCTATAATTTCTTTACAATTTCTTCAAATCCTCTGCAATAAATTTAAAATTATAGCAAACTCAGTGGGTTCTCATATCTATCTCTCTCTCCCTCTCTCAGATCCTGAATAAACGTGCACGGCAGTGAATTCCCTTCGGAGGGAATCCCCCCTCTAAACCAATTGAACACTACTATGACTACTAAATTATCTGCAACGCGACAATTTCACTCGTTGATAGTGAAATGAAGCAAAAATTCGGTCATAAATTAACGGCAGCAGACAATTATGGGCAGACTGGTATTACCTGTGTAAGGCATGCGCTCATGTGTTGCAGAGGACGAAAAGGGTGTGTATGCGTGTATGCGCGCCCGTGTGTGCTTGTGTGTGTTTGTCTGTTGTTTAGTGTGTGTGTATATGTCTATTTTAATGTATGCACAGAATGTATGCATGTATGAATGCAGAAGTATTCGTTAATTCATGTGTGTTTATGCCTGCGTGTGTGTATTCTTGTATGTGCGTTAATGTAAAGTGGTATTGAAGGCTAATAAATTTCGTCTTTTTAAGAGACCATTAAAAGTGATAGATATCGATAAAAGGATGGTGAAAGAGGGGTGTGGGGGATAATGGTGAATGGAAAGAGGGGCGTGTAAGGGGGGCATCCAGCGAAAGAAGGGGTTAAGGAAATAGGTGGGCAGCGAAAGATGGGGGCAGCGAAATAGGAGGGCACGAAACAGGAGGGCAGCGAGAGAGGGGAAAGCGAAAGAGGTGCAAGCGAAAGAGGTGTAAGCGAAAGAGGGGCGTGGCAGCGAAAGACGGGCGTGGCATCGAAAGATAGGCATGGAGCGAAAGAGAGGGCGGAACAGCGAAATAAAGGGCGGGCAAAGAAAAAGATGGCAGCGAAAGAAGGATCGGGGGCAAGAAAAAATATTGGGGATATAACACGGATATATAGCCTTCACAAGAAAATATTAGAAAATATTAATATAAGGAATCCTTTAGGAATCCATCGCTTATTTATTTTACAATTTTCTCATTCTAATAAATTGCAGAATATCACAATAACTTCAATACATCTGATGTTTCCTTCGAAATTCCTGCAAATGCTCATCAGACGGAGCTTTTCACCGAATCCACCGAAACTTGATTGTACAGCAAACGGAATGAAATCACGAAGTTAAATCAGATTAAAAGGAAAAGATTGCAAGCGAGTTCCACGCAGCACCGATTCCGTCATGACTTCCATTTAAAGCCAAATACTTTGAGCCAACTTTAGCTTCAAGGCCATTACGGTGAACAAGTATTTTCTGCTCCAAACAAATTTTCTCTACACGCAATCATACGCTTCGTAAAGCACATGAATTGTTCCAGTTGGAACGCAATACGTCTTTGTGATTGCAAACCAAACGCAACAATGGTGAAGGGGGTGAGGGAAGGGACGGGTTATAAAAAAATAAAAAACAAACAATCTGAAAAGCGTATCACGTCTCACGTGGAACACACACAAGGAAACCTTGTATGATTTTCCATAGCATTCGGAACGATTCGGAGGGAATGGGACTTTCAGGGTGGAAGGGGTGCTACGGGGTTAGGAGGGTGTGCCGAAATGTACATATATAAGAAACCGATAAGAAGCCGACAAACCGGATTTTTGCTTGCCTCACATGAGTTAAAATCCTGTTTAGAAGACTTATTTACGAACTCACCCACATCTTGGCTTTTTATCTGCGAGGGATACGCTTTGATGAGATGCCATATCGTAAAAAAGCGTGTGAAGTGAACAAATGAGCCACTGCAGCTGTGGAAGGAAAAAGCAAATTTATGATTCCAGCAGTGAGGCGAACGTAAGTTAACTCGCGAACGCCGAAAAAAGTTTTATATGTGAGTGGCATTAAATACCACTTCAGCGGAATCTTTTGCTGATTATAAGGTTTTCATGATTTTTTCAAGAACTTCTGCTTTATCTTAGGGAAGAAACGCAAAGAAGCGTTCAGATTTGAGTAAAAAATTCATAAACCTCCTTTTTATGTTGCGAGTTGCTTAAGCAGCTGCAGTTTTAAAGCTGACAACGAAGGCAGATACATCAAATGTTTTATGGCATCCGTAAGGGATGAAAGAAAACAAACTGTGCTTGGTTAAACTACCTGGAAAATTAAGTTGAGTTGCTTTTAATGTCTAGGAAATACTGACGACAGTATGAAGAAGGATGTAGAATGAGATACAAATTTTCTGTTCTTCCCTCCAAACTTTCAGCGAAGTTAAGGCCAGGAGTCGACATTACAAACTTAAATTTTTTAATATAAGTGTTCGATTAACAATTAGTTCAAATTTTAACTAAAGTTTATTTTTATTTTCATAAAAAATTAACTAAATTTATGACTAAGAGGTGATAGACGGTCCTCTGTTTAATGCTAGGATGCTGGGAGAGTTACAGGCGGGGTGGTTCCGAATAGACTTAAATGTCTGATCATAGGGCTATCAGGCTCGAAATCCTTTAAGGCTCGAAGCAACAAGGCAAGTGCAGGCGAATGTGGATTCCTAAAAACTCTGTTTGTTTCACAAACTAAGCATATATAAAAAAATAAACTTTGACCTCCATAAATTTTATCACAAGTTAACCCTTGTTAAAGTAAACTAAAAGTGTCAGGAAAATGTATTGAATGGACGAAAAGGGTTTGACTAACAAAATGTAAGGAAGAATCATCGCCAGCAAATAAATTCACCACAAACTTTTTCGAAACTGCTGAATCGAAAAAATTCACCAGCACTACCCTCGCATCAACTTTGCGGTCCATTATTTGACTTATTAGTCTAAATTGGATCGAACCTTCCTAGAAGTGGCGTATCCAGGAGGAGAATTTGGGGTATCAAACTCTCGACGAAATCGTAATTTTATTAGGGATATCACTTTATTGAGTGATACCTCTAAAGAAATTATTTCGATTTAAAGCAAGCAAAAGCAGTGACATTTAATTTATCGAATGTCCATATGAATGAGATGTGACTTTTGACATAATTGGAAATATTGGCACTGACATTGATTTCTGAGCTCAAAGTCGCAAAGGTGCATCCAGTTCCACTCACTTTACAAACACATCAAGAAGGGAAACCAATTATTCTGTACTTTGAATAATTAGGCAATGACGTGTGACAAGGCTATATTTCAATTCTGTGCTTAGCCATATACACGCATTTCGCATTTCGTAACGAATCTTCGTGCAAAACTTCCCAACTGTTTTGGTCGGAAGTGATAGTTTCCTCAAGCCTCACTCTGATATTTCTGCCTAAAGCTGTCATCCCCATTTACCAATTCGAGAAATGGCAGAACAACATATCAGTGCATGTTGTGCGACATAACTTATTTACGTGTAGCTCTTTGTCTCATGTCAATAAAGTCAACTGCTTCTGTCTGCAAACCCGTTAATCCTTGCAAATAAATTGAACTGATTCCTGAAAAACTTACCCTCTGTCATGTCTTGAAAAACCGAATTGTAGTTGTTGTTGTTGGTCTTTTAGCTCAGGTACTATTTTCTTCAAGCACGTCATAATTTTCCGTATTACTGTTTATCAGAACTGTAAAAGAAAGTATTATTTTTGTAATCTCTGTACTTTAGCGATTTGTATAATAAGGGAGCTGTAGTTTTTGTGCCCGCAATTCAATGTTTCAATTTATAACAATAACCTATGCAATAACAAAACATTCTATCCACACCACGTCGCGCAACATAGCAAAAAAAATAAACCAGTAAAAGTGTTGTCTTCGACCTGGCCGACGTCTAAATGCTCTACACCCAAGTAACTAAAAAAATTATAATTTCGCCACTTAACAATTTTTGTATAAGTAGGCGCACCACACCCATTTTTGGCAAATATTTTTCCAATGTCTCTAGATACTGCTGGCTAGAATCACGTATTAATATTTTGAACCGTTTATGGGATATTAACAATTTTTGTATAAGTGGGTGGAGCACGCCCATTTTTGGTATACCAATTGGTAATACCCGTAGATACCTCGCGATAAAATCACGTGTTAATATCTTATACCGTTTACAAGATATTGACAACTTGTGTATGAGTGGGCGTGGAGCGCCTATTTTTGGCAAGCTTATTAGTAATGCTTCCGCATACATCGTGACAAAAGTCAATACCTTGTACCGTTCATGAGATATTTCCAACTTTGTTATGAGTGGGCGCGGCAGGCCCATTTTTGGCCAAAATTTTAGTAATGGCGCTATATGTTCCGGAATAAAATTATACCTCAATATCTCGCACGGTTTATGAGATATTCACATTATAACATTTTTTTAAACGAGTTGCCTTTACATTCCGTATGTAAAGTAGGCGTGGTTGTTAACCGATCTCGCCCATTTTCAATCCCAAATTGCCCTACATAACAAAGAATATGTGTGCCAAATTTCATTGCGATATCTCTATTCGTTCTCCCATAATCGTGATTTCAACAGACAGACAGACAGGGAGACAGACAGATAAACGGACGCACGGACGGACAGGTCTAAATCGATTCAGGAAGTGACGCTCAGAATACACATACTTTTGTATATCTATCTCATCTCCTGCTCTGCGTTACGAATGGAAGAACAAGGTAATTTACCCTACTGTCTTCGGTTGTAGGGTATAAAAAAATATTAATTACGAACAATAAACTAAACACCAAAACCATTATATCAACAACATCAAATCGATAATAAAAAATTCAATAGCTTAACAAACGGAATGCAGAGAACTATTAAGTATTCATGACAGTTTATTTTCCCCATGGTTGCGCAATAAAATCGCCACACATTTATATATTATTTATGGATACAGATTAATAGTTTCCTATGAATTGTATAGACGACTTAAAATAAGCGATTTAAACTGATGAAAGCTTCCGAATAAATATCACAGCAAAATGTGTAAAATATCTTTTAGCTTTTCAATGTTTTAGAGCAATACCACGTCCTTAAATTACAATTTAATGAAGTACACGAAGCTTATACAGCATTTTTTGGCTTACTGCTTGATTAAGCATTTATTTGCAATACGTAGAAAGCCGTGAAATTGTAAGTGCAGGTAAATTTTATTTTTAAAATATTTAATAAAATGAATGAAGTCATTTTACAACCAGCAAAATGAAAAACGTTTTCAAAATCTTAAAATGTGAATTTTTTTCAAAGTTCATTTTTACCAATTGAAAAATTAATAGGAAATAAGAGTTATAAGAATTATAAGATCGTCAGACCTATGAGTTCGCAATTATTTCCATTGTAATTGTATGAAAGAAATCAGCTCCCGATGCCTTGGTACTCTTTACTGGCTTATTTTAATCTTTACCTCAAAATAGCTGTGTTTTGAAACCTCAGCGCATCATCAACATCCACCGCGGATTCCAAAATAACTGCCATTGAGGCGATATTGTATTCGTCCAAGCCTGCTGGCAACTTATGAAAGTGACCTATCCATACCTTCAGCACTTTTTGTTTATCAGTTACCAGTTTACCATTTTTATCCTTACGAAGAAAAGGGCGAAGCTCCCTGCCTTGAAAACTTGGTTCTAACGCTTGATATTTTGCTCATGTTGTGGAAAATGGTTCATCTCTCTACACAGCTCGATCTCCTCTAGCTCAGACCTTTCTCGCTATCTCGGGAGATATCAGCCTTAAATTTTGAGGGAGCCACCACCTGAACTGGACATTCGAAGAAACAGTAGCAGTTATATCTGACCAAAGTACAGATCGTATCAAACGCTCGGTGCTTGTGGAAATATGGTGCGGATGTAGTGATCGGATGGACCTTGTGTGCCAAGTGTCTGCACGAAACCGATCAGCCGATTTGCAATGGCGACTCTGGTGGACCGTTAATTACACATGATTGCAATGACAAATGCATTCAGATAGGAATCCATTCCCTTGTGGTGGAGAATATGTGCACTGAAAGTCTACCATCTGGTTATACCCGATTAACATCGTTCAGAGATTTTATAAATCAAACTATAGCACAGGTGACGTCAAATTAAAGAGATTGAAAATAAGGAGGACCGGTGGAAAGTAGGGAGTGGAAAGTCTAATATACTAATGGCTATATTTGAAATAATCGAAGTTTGTAACCCTAATCAAGCGAATGCTAATCTTATATATATAGTTCAGAATTGCTATTCGGTTAAAAAATACTTTTTAACAATTTTTGTTAGAAAGTTTAATGAAATTTCTAATTTGATGTAATATATGGATGTACGCCGCAATATAATTCTACATTTTACCAATAACTTACCTAACGACAGTTTTGATTCTATACTGGCAAACTTCGTTGGAGGGTCGAATGGAGTCTTCGTGAATCAACCATTTTTATTGTTTTCAGATTTTAATCACTATATGGTACCTCCAAGGAATCAAAAAGGAAATTTGGTGTTAAAAAATTTCTGTAAAAAATTGAACGCAGAAGCCAGTTTGAAAAGGGCACTAGTATAATTTCAGATTTCGAGCATGGTCGAAAAGCGCGAAAGCGCGTCCCTGATGATCACTTTGAGCCAATAATTTTGTTGTTAGAGGATACCTTAAAAGAGAGTTCAGCAATGGCCGGTGGAAAATAGGGTGTCTCATAGGCGCACAAAGTACCAAGAAAAAGCTTAGGGCAATACGGTTCTTGAAACTTTTTCTCACAAAATTCAAAGAACACATTTTCAATTTATTTTGACTTTTGTAAACCTTAAAAGACCAGAAGATCGTATGTCATCAGTAATTTTAACAAATGAAGCATGTTTGCGCTTCGAATTTGGCGTGTAGGCAAAGAGGTAAATGTACACAAACAAGTCTCTCTGCAACCCTGTAACTGACATTTTTATTTTTTTTAAATCAGAATTCAGTATCTATTTAGCTTCAAAGCTTTTTAATGCAGATAGCGGGAGTTATAGCCTAAGCACGATCATAGCGGCGAACGACGGGTCTCAGCTGTCAAAATTACATGAACTTTTAAAGATTATATTAAAAGTAGTTATATAAGTACTGTGTATAAAAGGCTATTTTCTGCAGTATTTTAATAAATTTAAATTTTTTGCTTATTTTTGGTATTTTCTTAATAAAATAAACTTTAATTCCCCTCAAAACAGCTGACAGAAGTACAGGTTTTACAGAAACCTGTAGCTATTATATATAAATACACAAACAATAACATTTATTTCTGTTATTTTTCTATTTATATATTTTCTAGCTATATTAGATATCGTTCAACATCCTTTAAACAGTGGTTTAGTTAAACTTGTTCAAGGGTTTAGGTAGCCTTTACACAAAGTTGCTTAAATGGTTAATATATGAATAGTATTACTCCTTAATTGAGTGAAGTTTATATCTAAATAATTAAGAAATTGTATGCAAAACTACTACTAAGATATCAAAATCTGGTATGTTATCGTACATGTGTCAATTCAGATGATTTTTTTTACCTGATTCCATTTTACGCCGCTTTTAAATGCAAATTTTGTTGTTCAATATAAACTATTCCCCATTGCTTAAATTTTTGTGTAACTTCACCTAGTTTCATTATTCTGCTTTTTACCGTTCTCAGCGACCCTGTTTATTTTGGCAGCCGCGACTGATTCCTCATTTTCAGCTTCTCAACAACGTTCCTATCTGCGCGTTCGTAAAATGTAAACATTTCTGCGTTAAAATTCAGTGATTCTATTATTACACTAAACTAAATCATCTAATTAGTTTAAAACAGTATTACTTTTAAACATTGGAAATGTCTGAGCAAAACAAAGAAACACTAGAAGAAAGCGCAGCGTTAGTAAGTTTTAATTAGAAACGGAAGAGTTAAGAATTTTAATTAAAACTATTTCTCTCCCTGCTAACAGGCCGAATCGATTAACCAACGTTTAAATTGCATTTACAACCAACTATGCGATTACGAAAAATTTCTGAATGAACAAAACCCGGATGATGGCATGCAATTAATGCAGTTACTGGAAAGCGTAGACGAGCTGCATGCGTCCGCACGACAGATACGCTCACACAACGACTTGCTGCGACGGAAGCAAAGCGATCTACAGCTACAAATGCAGTTGCTAAAACGATCGGTGGAATTGTTGAAGTTGGAAAATTAGTCATAATCAAGGAAATACGGGCACAATTCATTACTTGTTTTAACTTAGAAGAGGATTAATCAAAATACTCTATGTTGTGTGCTTAACTTTATAAAAACTAATTTTGAAAGAACCTAATAAAGGATTTAACTCTGTTAACATACGTACAGCACAATATGGTTCATCCAGCCTCCAATCTTTTGTCTGGGGAATTTCAGAGAAATCCACTGTATGAACTGGACTTCACTGCATTTATAATATGGTGAAGTACTCTACTTTCAGCGTACCTCAACCCCAAATCGGCTGAAAGTAAGCTTTCTTCTTGAAAGAAGGCTTCAAATTTCTCCCGATTGGGTCCTACGCTATTATGAGTACCTCCTCGCTTAATTTTGTTAGAAGTTGTTTGAAGAAAATGCCCATATAATTGTGATATTTTATCTCATTCTTGTTCTATTTGTAAAGACCACATGCAAAATTGAAATGTCCAAAACATTTCTGGAAATGCTCGAGACTGGTATAAAGTTCCCGTCTCGAGAACTCTGGTACATAAATAGATCGACTATTTTTGAATACCTGTGGTTCTGAACAGTTTTCAAATATTTTCTAATCCACTGTCGCCTTCAGCTAATATTTAACGGAGGCTTTCTTAATTGTTCGATTTTTTATTATCTTAAAAGTTACTGAAAGCAGACTCACTAGTATTTTCATCTCTTTAATTGTAACGTTTTATTTTTATTCCACGTAAACGTAAATGTACAGCAGAAAAAACAATCAGTGCTCGAAAGAAGAATGTGCATTCGTAATGTAACTTCTTAATTTGGCTCTCATTGCTTACATCCAAGCACGTGTGTGAGTAAAACTCTCCTTTTAAATCTGTTTTGATGCCTAACTTCTGAAGCCAAAGCAAAATAACTGTCAAAATCGGTTCCAGAAACAATAATTTTCAAAGATCCGTGTTTATGCTGATGGTGTGGAGGAACTCGGCATGCGAATCAGCAACCGACGCTATGATTTCCAACAGTAACTCGCGCGAAAGGCTACTAATTTTTGGCAATCGTGCCACCGCACAAAATTCCTTAACGATCAACTTCAAGGCGTAGTCTTTTATGTCATAGATTTTCGTAATATCCGAAGCTTCCAAAGTGTGCAAGACGTTTTCGTAAGTAATATTGTGCTCAAGCGAATACTTGCAGAACGCATGGAGACGGTTGTTGGAGAGGCCATAAAAGCAAGGCGCTTGGAAGAGGTAGAGAGCGTCTTGTGGCGGTAACTTTGTCTCACCGTAATAAATATAGCGTAGCAGCGAGTGGAAGGCCTCTAATGAGGGCGAAATGTCGCCTATTTGAATCTGGAAAGAATTTCGTAATAGAAAGAAGTTTGTAAGAGCAATTTTTAAACTTTATTAAAGATAAAAAAATTAGTTTAACAAAAACTAAAATAAAACTAAGGAAGGTTCTTACATTGACGTTGTTATCTGGTGGCATAAACGACCGAAACATGCCTTGAAAATATGAACATCGCGCTGACAACACTGATTTATGAGCTGGTATGACTTGACTGTCTAAAGTTAAGTTTATGTCGCAGAACTCTTTGCCTGTAGATTCCAGAAAAAGCGCCATATCGTTTTCTAGAGTGGTGCCTGCAAGAATAGAAGTGAAACGACTTGAAACAAAATCAACAAATTATTTCAGTCGACTTCAGCAACTGCACAATAATTCAGGGACTTAAACAGACTTAAATGTATCGAAATCGTTCGACTTATGAAAAATACAATGCCTTTCAGAGACCTCATTCGAGTTTTTAATGAAGTAACACCAAACGCATATCGTAGTGGTTCCAAACGACTTTAGAGACTTTAGCCGACTTTAACTAAGAAACAAACAAATTGACGTCTTTAAAAGTCATTGGAGGCTTCAAGTAACTTTAACTTGCTCTAATTATTTCAAGAAATTGAAAGCCCCCAAGAAATTTCAGTCGACCTTAGACTTCAAACGACTGAAAGCGCATTACCGACTTTATGAATGAAAACAGAGGTTAGAAGTTTAAAAGACTTCAAAGTCTTCAATCCATAGCCGAATTTAAAAGAAAAAACTGATCTTAGAGACTTCAACCCACTTGTTAGAACTGTTAGCGGCTTCCATTTATCGATTTCACGTCGAAATCAGCCACTTAAACCAATTTTATTTCTTCCGACCGATCAAATTAAACCTCCGATTGTAACGACCGATCAAATTAAAAATTAAAATCCGAAACTGTGAAATTGAATTAGAAATTACTGCAGTTTTAGTAATTTCGTATTTACCCATATTTTCCTCATTAGTCTGATCGACAGTGGTTTTTCCAGGATTCAAACGTTTGCGTATGATTTCCACCAACAAAGGTTTGTCCAAATCGCCAAACTCACTTGACATAACAACATCTGAGAAGTTTTCTTCTTTTATAATGAATTGCATACAATGATCTTTGATGATCTGAATTCTAAGAAATAAAGAATCAAATCAAAAAAGGCGTCACTTTCATAAAAGTGTAGATTAATGAGAAAAAAGCACACGTACTTGTTAACATCGGCATTATACAGAGCCTCCAGAACATTTTGCTTTGATATCTTGTAATCTAAATACTGTATACATCCCTGTGCCAAACGTGGCATTAAAAACAAACCTGCCAACTGATAGATGTCCGTGATTAGAATGACGATATTCTTGCTGTAAGATTCGTTTAAATCGATGCGATCTGTGTAGATGTAGTTCAATATGATGTCAAAAGCTTCTGGCGAAGCGTTTGGCAGCCGCACTTCCAGCATGGGTTTCTGGTCACTGTTCGTCGTCGGTCCACTGAAGAACTTTTCCGTATGTTGCTTTCGCGCATCACGCGCAGTTAAAATTTTATTGCGCAAATATTTCGAGCGCGCAGCCACGAAAGCGATATGGGCCACAATTTTGCACTCCTCGGGGCCGACAATGAATTGTATATCGCAAAATTGTCTATCGTGAAAGAATTTGCCGTAGTCATCGCGCAACGTACACCTTGGGTAGCTGGAGAATTGAAAGCGGTAAGTATCACCGCGGCGGACGCTGTTGTCGACGGTGCCGCCGAAGATGTACATGGCGTCGCCGATAACTGCGCTGGCGTGGAAGACACGGCCGGATGGTACATCGGAATTGGGCTCTGGTGTAATGATAGACCACACTTGGCTGTCGAGGTCATAACAGTGCAGGTCGTTGGGTAACGTGGTGTCAGCGGAACCTCCAAAGACATAAAGAAAACGATCATGATGCACCATAGTGTGACCATAACGACGAGAAGGCGGAGCGGAGGTGGCGCCACGTAAAACGGGCTCATTTGAAATGCGACGCCAGCTAAATGAGGGAAAGAGAAGAACTGTTAACAATGGTAAACAAGCACTGGCGTGAACACATACGTTTTAGTTTTAAAATGAAATTCGAAAAGTGAGTTTGTAATCTGTAAACCGCTTTGGCCGGAGAAGACGTACATGCAATCACGAGCAACTACAGCTGGAAAGTTGCAGCAAGTGGGCGGACATTCACCTTTTTGTTCCATTTCCTCCCATTGATGATTTTCACCCTTCGAAGGGAAGGATAATTTAGGATTTCATTTATTATTAAGAAATTTTATAACCATCAAAGTTATCGATTTCAATCGAATAAAATACTGTTCGATTAATCTGCCATCTTCAATAATGGAATAGGTAGGTCAATAGATATCCTCTTTTAATAGATTAATAGAACACATTCGATAATTTCACTTAAAAGTGCAGCCTAATAAATAATCGAATGCGGTCAACAGATGGATTAAATTGAACAAATCTTTGATTAGTAATCAAATATACTGCCAGACTGTTAATGGGAGATTGATATTTTAAGAGAATAGTAAGTAAAATTTGGTTTGATTATTAATCAAAAACTGTTCTAACAGTTATTAAAGCTCGAATATAAAATTAGTAAGCAAACATACCGCTAAATTTAAGGTCCACATATCGTTGAGACGAGCATTGCCATCATAGCCCGCATATATCCACAATTTGTGATCATAAACTGCAGCACCATGAGCTGAGCGTGGCACCGGCATTCTGTGAAATAAAAAGAAAATACTGAATCAATTACATTACATTTTGACAGTATAAAATTTTTACCTTCCTGAAAACTTCCACTCTACCCACATGGCACTATGGAACTTGTATTCAAACAAGTCGTTCTTATTCGTCAAATTCAAATTGGAATGTATATCGCCGGTGTAACCACCATAAATAAACATCGAGCTGCCGTAGACTACCGCCGAATGATGGTAGCGCGGCGCTGGTGGTGTGCCAGTGGCACATGCACGTCCCCATGATTTATCTTTGATACCAAAACGTATCAAATCGTTAAGCATCGACTTGCCGTTGTCTCCACCAAAGACGAACATTGCATCCTTGTACGCGACCACAGTATGTTTGCTGCGTCTGTAAAGTAAGGAATGATTATTACAAAATCCGCTTGCGATCCATTCACCAACTTGGCTCCTACAAATTCAGCGCATTCCAACAGTTTTGTCCACTGATGTGTTGCTGTGTACGAACTAAAGTCTACGTTAAGCGCATTACAACTGTAGCTACCGGGAGAATTGCATTTTTTACTGCCTCCACTGCTACTGTTGCTGTTGTTACAAGAGCTGTTTGGAGAGGCGGCTGCAGCGCCAGCGCTCGAGCCACGATTTATGGAACTGGAAGCCGAATGTGACATTCTGCTGCGTATCAAACTGCGACGATGCTGCTTTTGTGTTGTGCCCGCGACTGTATAATGTGCTCCGCGTGCTGTTACTTGATTGTTTGAATATGAGTAGTCAGGGGACGAGCTCCAGATGGTTGATATACTTCAAGTGCCATCAGAAATACGGTTAGCCACAACTGCTACGGCTGCTGTTCTTCCACCACCATTTGCTTCTCTGCTTGCATTGGTCTCTCCGCCACGGACAGCTTCTTCCCTGCCACTCCTGTCTTTCCTGCTTTCATTAGATTCCTTGCTTTCAGCATTAAAACATCGCAATAATGGAATCGTAAGTACTTTTATTGTTTTTGTAACTCTGGTGCGGGGAGGACGCCAAAATGATGTCAATTCACAGGAAATCGGAGTATTTAGGAACTCGTCTTTAGTGGGGCTCTAAATACTAAACAATTTTAAAACGGAATTAATTAAATTAAGGAACCGCAGATAAGGCTGTTGATTTTCGTACCTTATTTTCTTTACGAAATCTACTTTGCACAGTTCACCTCACGGTTAGGCGAATTTTCTGATGTTTTTACTAATTTCCAGACGACAAACAATTGCTCCATGAGCTTAATGTAGCACTAAATCCCGAAGACCAAAGATAAAAAAAAAACCTGGCTACACAATTCTCCTTTTATTCATTCTTCAAAAGCTTTATTGAAAAAGAGGGGTTGATAGTAGAGAAAAGTCTTCACACATTCTTCAAATATAGAGATTTTTGAAGCCAAATTCTGTCGGATTGTCGGTTCTTCTTACGCAATAATTAAACAGCTGCCCGCACGAACCGGTTTTTCAACGCAGTTTGCCGAACGCAAATTTCACTCACACACATTGAGGTATCATACGTATACGACTTTTAAAATCAAAGAAGAAACTACATGTAGCCGCGCTTTCTTCAAGATGGAAGCTTCAAGAAACCGCTTCAAGAAGAATTATGTAGCCAAGTTCAAAGAGACACGAAACTTCCTCTGACAGCTCTCAAAAGCTTTACATGGGTTAATAAAAAATCATTAAACTCAACAAACTTGCGAGCCAGTTTGTTGAGTTTAAAACAAAGAGCTTTTTCACGGCAGCCCGACACCGAAAGCTGCCGTGAGAAAAGCTCTTTGTTTTCAGACCTAAAATTGGATTAGTTGCGTATTAAAATTATTACGACATTGTTTAATGAATGCTAAAAATAAATGCATTAAAACTTTTAAAAATATTTTGGGGCTCGTTTAATTTGACAAGTCCTGATAAATTATTGAAATAGTTAACATCTTCTTTGGAAAACAACTACATACTAACCTTCTTTGGAAAACAACTACATACTGTTTTACTTATTAGAGTTTTGTCGTATAGTGTAGGAATTTTGTTTTTTGGGTTTTTATGGTATCCTTCTTCGAATAATTCCAAGCTTCAAAATATCCAGGACTTTGAATAAGGCAAAACTTAGCACAAATAAAGTGGTAAAAATTCTATATAGTATTAAACTGTTTATTCTCCTATATTAATAACGAAATTGGAAAGACTACAATTTTCCATTTTCCCTCTCAGTTCTCCGTTTTTTTTTAAATCGGGTAATTTTTGAAATCTGTAATTGCTCTTAATTTTCCTCAATTCTATTAATATTTTTTTCGGTCCTTTGCGATGATTATATAAAATTGATGATTTCATAGAATCACATCAGTTTTGATTCTCCTCCTCTCACGTTGACAAATCATCTACAAATGGCAAGCAGACAGACAGTTTGGCAAATATGAAAAGTTTGTACAAAGATTGTGGTGCCTAACCAACAATACAACGAAAATGTAATAAACTTGGTAGAAAGCTCCGACTGTGGCACCACTGCTTATGAAAAAAACTGTGACGACTGTTCTAAAACCATGGATGTTTGTAGAGAGTATTCAAGTCGTTAGTTTCGAAGTAAAATTTTATAGTACCATGCAAAGCGACTGTTACGAAGCCGGTCATAATTTTAAAAGATATTCACTTAACTCCAAAATTTCTTATGAGGTACTGCTTGTTTAAAATTTTGACCGTCTTCGAAACAGTCGCTTTGCCAAGAACTGTACTTGTAAACATTGCGCCGAGACTTACTAGAATAACTTTTCGTTATAATTTGGAGACTCTCTACAATTTCTCTCTTATACAACTACCTCACTAGCATTACAAATTTTAGGAAAATTCTCGGACTGCGCAATAAGATTGTACTTTGCTTGCTATCTTTCGAAGTTCATCAATGCAAATGGTGCCTAAGCAATTGACTGTGAAAAATTTTACAAGGTTGGTAGGAAACTGCTATTGTGGCAGCACTGCTTATTAGAAAATCAGACTCTAGTACTAAATCAAGGTTCATGTGCCCGGCTTTCATTAATTTTCGGTATATTTGAAAAAGCAAAAAAACAGTTAGCGATTTCAAATGTATTTCGCAGCTCATTTACTTGCAGGAAGATCTCCCAAGGTTAGTAAAACGCGTATATCTACTTTACCAATAAACCCTGCATTCTCTACGAAATCTGTTCTTAGCCACTTGCTGATGAATTCATACAGCAGCTGTTGCAGCGGTGCCTTGAAGATCACACCTTATGTTTGGAGCTTGCGGCAAAGTTTGCCAAATCTATTTTACTATTAATTGGCTTTCCCTGTAAAATTCAACCATCCCAGATACGAAGCTCAACCTACGACTGGCCGCTAATCTTGCCCTTATACAGTTTTGTATACAATCCTCCAGCGTTTCGTGATCTGAGAACTTTTCTCACTCACCTCCCAAGCGCTGTAATGCAGATGCAGACGCAGCAACAATCAGCACAGGTTAACATTGAAGAAGGACACAGTCATATGGAATACTTCTTCCAGCTACTTAATGTTTGGCATGAAATCTGCAACGATTTGGAAAAGCAAGAGTTAAAGTACTCAGCACAACGCTTCGAAGAGCCTTTGGCACGCATCAGTAAGTAACGTAAATGCCAATGGTCGCTAATGCTTATTACATTTAATGGTAGATTTCTATCTACTCATGGGTCTACATCCAATGCGAAAAGCTTATCGTCAGCATTACAAGCAGTTAGACGAGATTTGTGATTGGCTTTATCGCAGCGCCGTGCGAGGTCTTTTGTAAGTGTTACGTTCTGCACTCTCTGTCGCAGCTCTTTATATTAAATCATGACAATTTCCATTTGGAATCTTTAATTTTCAGTTACCCACAATGCCATGTTGAGATACTGGACGGCTTGGCATCTCTATTCTTGCATGATTTTTATTTATTTGGGCAATATGCTCCGGATTCCTTAGAATTCTTCCTTGAAGTGTTTTCCGTTGAAGTATTTTAATTTATATTTCTTTCGCTTTTTTTATCTTTCCGCTTTCACTTTCAGTTTCAAACTAGAAGTAGTGTCAAAATATGCAAGCTTCTAAAGAAAATGTTGGAAAATGCAAACTGGACACAACATCAACTTTTAATCCTGACAAATTTCTTGGTAGAACTGAAAATGAAGGAAGCCTACTATACAATTTTAAAACTTGATAAAGGCAAACGTATACTTACTGGAGTTTTAGATTTTCTAAAAATACTACAAAGGTTTATTTTTCTCAATTTAATCGAAATACTCATATTTTATTCATTGATTTATTTATTTTTTTATTTTATTATAACGAGCGAAAGCCAAAAAGATCAGTAATCAGTAACTATGATATTTCGACATAATGTTTTTAACTGAATGTTTTTAACTAACATAATGTTTTTTACTGAAATTCTGCTTCTTCCGACCAGCAAACTTCCTTCAGTGGAGTGCTTAGATGATGGTCTTCTTGATCCCGTCTTGGCTCTAATATTATCTAATGATGTTGATATCTCACGTTTAGCTGCTGAATTCTACATTATTATAAAAAGACGTCAATATAATGACGAGACTGTGTTGATAGGTATTATGGATGCATACTTCAATGAGTGGGTAGATATCCTTATATGAAAAATGCTCTCACTGCTATTTTGTTTACAAAAATATGCTTATTTTTTAGGACACCCTTGACTTACTGCCCCATTATGTCCAGACATTATGGCCATTTTTTCCTTTTTGCGATAGCGACATATATGTCAGAATTATTAAATCATCACGTACTAATCCACTATTTCGTGGTTTTGTGGCTCATTTCTATGTTATTATCTACAATGAAATGCAAAAAAATTTTAGTGAGCTTGGATAATATTTACTTATATTTTTTATTATATTCGGGTTTTACTTTTAGATGAGTATAAAGTGAGAATACATCAATTACTTCTTTTTTTGCCAAACATCCTGGAGGAATTAACTTGTCCAGTTACTCTGGGAATCCTTGTGCAAATCTATATTCTTACAGATTTTAAGGAGCTACAGAAAAATTTTTCAAATCATATGGAGGTGAGTGAATTAAAAAACAAATTATTGAAATAATATTTGGCAAATTCGAGGGCTTTTTATTGTCTATATGAGTTGTAAATAATGTGCAAACATGATTACATGTTTTCGTAAAATGTAAAAATGTTTAATTTTATGTTGTAAGTTATAAGGGGTTTTATATACAGTTGAAAATTTAATAAATCCTTTTTCTTTTAGATTTTGTTCGGTTTTGAAAGCTTTGCTTTCTCAGTTTTCTTAGAGTCTTCTTTGGGATATATTCTGACAAATAACGTATTCACACAACTACAACGTTGTATGCAAATCACAGGAAATTGGCACAAGCTTGAAATGGCTGCCGTTGCCGTTTTCGAATTTTTTCGTAAGCTAGAGAAAAAGTTGGATCAAGAGGTAAACTGTATTTTCTAAATCCGTGCTATTTAAGAACATGTTTACTTATATAAAATATGTTTTTACTTCCTTTTCTTACTAATCATTTCCTTTACAAATAAAGCCAGCAGATCTCTCCACAGTCACTGACTATAATACTTCTTTGCAAAGATTATGTATAATTTTAAGCACAAACCTTACAATTATTGATCATACATCGTATTTGTTTGAACGTATTAAAATGCGATTGATAGAAAAAAATGATATTATTGAATTTTCAATAAGGAGCAAAAGTCTTCATGGTAAGCTAGTGATAAATATTCTTACATATCGCGTACACATTTAGATATAAAAGCGAACATATTAATTATAAAAGCTTACGTCTGAAATACACCAGAATTTAATTATTTTCATTCATAGACGTTTACGCAACGGAAATCCTAACTGCCTGCCTCAGCCTGCTACTTATTTCCACAGATTTAACTTTAAGCGAGAAACAATTAATTCCACATCAAGCAAAACAATTGGAACAGCATTTGTTAGTTTGTCTGAGAAATTCCGAGAGTTTGGTTAAAATGCCTTTGGTGCGCGTGAAAACGGTAATAGTGTAACTAAAATATATTTTCATTTTCACTATGTTATGACTTCTTTAACCCTTTTAACACACTCCCGCAGATTTTTGGTTGCTATATCGATCTGCTCAATTTGTTTCATAGTGGGTGCCCAGTCCTCCACATGAAATTAAGTGTGGAAGATTACCACATCTTAGTAGAAACAATGATTTTAATTAATTTTAAGACAACAGTGTTCAGCAACGAGGGAAAAGAGAGACTGGATTTGAATCCGAAACGAAATTTTGAATATCAAACTATACTATTTCAAAAGTTTAGTAATCTGCATGCTAATGACAATATTGGAATTCCCGGAAATCTTGCATGGAAACTTTGTATATACTACAATGTGGTAAGAAAAATATTGGTATAAGGAAAACTTTGATGCTAATAATAAATAATTGCGGACGTTTTCAAAAAAGTCCAAACCCAACGAACTCCACTGCTTTGTCTCATATGTACACATCTTTCAAAATTTTTAGTCGGAGAAGTCGACTCCAAACTATTGCAGTCGATACCCAAATCTAATGAAACAAACCTGCTCTGCAGGTCAGAGTTTGCAGGCACCAACATTTTTCAAATACTATGGATCTGAAATGGTTGTTCGGTATGGTTTTCAGTCTTAGTTATTGAATGGTTTTCGGAAACCCAAAATACTGTGGCGAATAATTTTCAGGTTCAGGTTTAATCAACTATTTATGTGGAAAGCTAAAAAATATAATGTATTTTGGAACGAATTTCCGTCATCCCTCGTCAAATTTGGTCTGTAAACAAACCGGTTTCGGCGTTGTGCCATCTTCAGTGTCGTTTTTCGTTCTAGAGAACGTTCTGGAGAACGAAAAACGACACTGAAGATGGCACAACGCCGAAACCGATTTGTCTACAGAAACCGGTTTGTCTACAGACCAAATTTGACAAGGGATGACGGAAATTCCTTCCAAAATACATCATCTCCCTACCCTGTCGGAAAAACGATCGAACACCAAGAAACTAAAAAATACTATATATTTAAAATACTATTTTATGAGGAAGCGCTTACCTAAATGAGTTAAAACTTTTAATTGCACTAAATTTTAGGGCAATCATAATTTCAATGAACACATAGCAGATGTAATGGTAGCTATTGTGACTCATCATCCGGAGATATACAAACAGATTATACCCAACGCGATATACAACTTATACCGGCGTAGGCCACCACTTAGGAGCGCAGCAATACTAGTAATTTTTTCTTTTTACATTTTAATATAAAATTCATCCTAATGTTCTCCTTTTCTGAACACAGAAAGCTATAGAAGCTCACAGAGAATTTATTAATGCTCACATTCATCCCAATAATATACAGTTATTGAAAGTGCACATTGTCTTGACGGTTCTGCAAATTTTTCAAAAATCTGTTAGCATTGGAAGGAATGATATGCGATTTAATATAGCTGTAAATCGTTTAGACTCCTTAACACATTTGACTAAACTTGTTGCAGATATCGAGCTGAGTAATACGGATACAGTAGCTATTATGTAAGTCATTACTAATATTATTGATGAAGATTTCCTTACTTTTTCCTGTCGGAAACCATTTGCTAAGGGCACCACAATAGAAATGTGTAGATATACGAAAACGTAGCGTATATTTATTATTCTACTATTATTGAGTACCGGATTAACAAACTTTTTCAAAATTTTTTCGATTAACAAAAACCCAAAGTAATTATAAAATATCGTACATCGGTGTAGAAATCTACACCACAACTTGGAATTACGTATTTTTTATCACCGTAGGAGTAGAGTTAAAGGATTTTATATCCTAATGTTATTTATTTTTAAGTTTTACTTTTTTAATGTTATTTATGTTTTATTTTCATTATATTCATTCTCACAGCATTAATGAAGCCAACAATATAAATGCTGCCAGTGTGCTAACCTTACAGGAGAAAACATCGCTTCAAACATTTGTGGATTTTTTCGAAAAGTGAAGACTTGAATTTCTTAATGATATCATCTTTACTAAGTTTATTAAACGGCCTTGTAATAAAATGATATATAAGTGAAATATATAATGAATTGTTTAAAAACGTTAAAGCTAATGATTTCTATTATTTTACCAAACGCTATATTTTTAAAAAAATAAAAAATTGAAGAGCGGGCTCGACCAAGCGACTGTCAGTTTCCAGAAGGATCAACTGTGAGCATGCCATAAGCCCCTGGCGCGAGGTCGGTGGTTATATCCACCAAGAGGTCGGGGAGGAAGGTAGGTTAATGCTAGGATGTTGGGTAGGATGACGGGCTGGATGGTTCCGAATAGACTTACGATGTTTGATCATAGGGCCATCAGGATCGAAATCCTTTACGGCTCGAAGCAACTGCAGGTGAGTGCGGATTCCTAGAAACTCGGGTCGCAAAATGTATGTGAGAGACTTTAGTTGAGAGTATGTAAGCAGAGAGGCCTGTTAACGGGCTCACACCGATGTCGGATTCGAATGTTAAGACTGAGATGAAGCGATTAAGTGTAGCCTTGGTCAATGCGGCGTAGGAAGCCAACCTTAACCCGTTGTAGAGTGGAGAGCTAGACTAAATGATAAAGATGCAAGGAGAGCCTTTAATAAGTACCTTAGAATGGCCGATCCTCAGTTGTTTGTAAGTTATAGGGTGAGATATTGGCTGTTAAAAAACTTACGTCATCGCAAAGAGGCGACGTGGTCGGAGTTCTGCTCCAACGTTAATCGTTTCTAAATTAGGCCTTGTCCGTAACAAGGATTGGAGGTGCATGGTGCAATAATTGGGAAAGTGGGAGAATCACTGATGGAAGTCCACATTCCGGAAAGCTTCAGAGCGACAGAGACCTGGGTCTCTTCGAAGAAATGCATCAAAAAGATCGACAGATCTGAAACGGAGAGGATTGTGACTTACGCTTGGTGTCAACCCTATTATAGTTAATTGGATGGACAATATGCTGCGTTTGAGGGCGATTAATCTGTAATGTAGAAAGACGAAGCTTAGAGGGAGAGTTGTGAGAGGATGCCCACAGGGAGGCGTACTATCACCCATTCTATGGAATATCTAGGTAAATAGCGCCCTTCATAAGCTGCACAATTTGAGAACACACACAATTGGGTATGTAGATGATGTGACCATAATAGTCAGCGGCAAGTTCCTTAACACCATTGTGGCCATAATTAGACTAGTGCTCAGGGAGGGGTGGTGCACGGAGTGTGGGCTAGCGGTCAATGCTACCACATAGACGTGGAGATGAACCTGCTATGTTATATTGTTAACAGTTTATATTGTATAGCACGATATCTATATATTTAGCCTCCTTTGAAGGCTACATCTGTTGCGTCAGCCCTATCCTTCTTAAGAATCTGAAAATTATACTCAGTTCCAAGGATCTCAACTCTCAGTCCCAAGTGCAAACTGACTGCTCTCTTACGCGCACAAGTCTACACACGAGGTTAGCCCACTGACAACAAAGTTGGCAATATCTAATGAACGGTATAAGATGTGGACATTTAATTTCATCAGGATATATAGGGAAGCATTACAAATAAGCTTGCCAAAAATGGGCGTGCCACGCCTACTCGTACAAAAGTTGTCAATATCTTGTAAACGGTATAAGATATTAATACGAAATGTTATCACGAGGTATCTACACGTATTACCAATCGATATACAAAAAATGGGCGTGGTCCGCCCACTTATACAAAAGTTGTCAATATCCCATAAACGTTTCAAAATATTGATACGTATATACCAGTATCTAGAGACATTACGAAAACATTTTGCCGAAATGGGCGTGGTCCGCCTACTTATACAAAAAGTGTTAAGTGGCGAAATTATAATTTTTTCAGTTACTCGGGTATTTAGATTTCGGCCAGGCCGAAGACAACACTTTTACTTGTTATTCCTGTAGTTTTTATCTCGATCAAATTTTGCGCATTTGTCAATAGCAATTATTTCCGCTTGAAAGATGCTCATTGGTTCGGTGTATTTGTTTCTGGGACCATAAACTTCCCCCCTGTACTTCTTTGCGTTAAAGACACATTCTTTTGCCATATGATCAAATTTTGGACAAGGTTACACGTTTCTCGTAGGCCCTTCGCTTCTTTATTGTTTCTTAATTCAGGTTTTTAAGATCTCTGAAAACTGAATTTTTTAATCATTCTGCCTCTTGATTAGAGAAGTTCAGGAAAATTTTTGATACTAAAGATGCTCCCACTTTTTTCCGACCCGTTTTCATCGTTTCCTGTTAAAATTCTATAAAGCTATCTTTTTGCCTGCATTTAAAATATGGAGGTGTAGAGGTGTTAGCTCCAATAGAATTTCTATGACTGACGTGGAACAGGTTCGCAAGGCGCCAGTTATACATAAATAGGCCAATCTTTGTACCTTATTATTATTATTTAAGAAATCGGGTGGCCCAATTCATAGTTCTGGCACTGCGACTGGCGTAATTTATTCTACCAAAATCCCACACGGTTAAAGCAGTTGCCCCACTCTAGTCTTACTTATGGCTACCCGAGAAAATAAGTATGTTTTTTTCTTGGTGTGTTTATCGATGAGTAATCGCACACATTCATTAATTGGCATTATTTATGCTTGAAATACAGACATTTTCTTGCATGGACTTACAGTGTATCTTATTTTCCTGGTAGCATCGAATACAACGGATCCCTCGTCTGTTTTGCAACAATTAGTATAACAAACGCACTTATTGGGAGGCAACTGGAGATTCTCAGTAACCCAAGCTGATCTAGCTGGGATTATGATTGAACATTTTTTGTTGAATCCAAGTAACAGAGGGGTATCATCCAAAGGTAATGTAAACACTTCGAATTGTTTGCACATTCCGAGGATTGATAGATGTCCCCAGGAATAACTGGACACATCAACCATTCCATTATGAAACAGCCGGTGGAGACTTAGTCTGGCGATATTTTGCACATGTACATGAAGTGAGACCAAACCAAGAATGACACATAAGCTGACAATCGGTGAGGAGCGAAGGCAACCTGTCATGCAAATGGCAGCCGGCCTCTATACCTTTTCCAACCTACGTATTGTGGACGGTTCCATCGTTTTCGTCCACCATATTATAGCAGCATATGCTACCAGTATGTAATGGTAGAGTGTCAAAATAAACTTGGGTTTGAACCAATTTACTCCACATACTCTTTTGCAGATCTACATGGTATGTGTGGCCTTGTTGACAATGCGATCAATGTGGAGATTCGACGAAAGGTTACTGTCTAGAATCACCTCAAATATTTGGCATGTTTAGAAAACTGCACCATTTCTCCATTGAAGGAAGAGGCCTTTAGACCGTCCAACTTCCGTCTATAAGTAAAAGGAACAATAACTGTTTTTTTTTTTGTTTACAGAGAAACTTATTTTATTACACCTTCTCTGTACTTCATTTAAAACTGACTGAACAATCTCAGAAACCGTGGATTCGAACATCCCCTTGACGACAGCGATATCGTCAGCACAGCCTATGGCGTGAACTCCTAACGTTCTCAAAGTATTGAGAAGATCATCCGCTACCATAGACCAGATTAATGGAGAAAGAAAGTAGTCATCGCAGTTAGGGTCACTTCATGAATATTATATTTAACTCTACCGCGAAGCATGTTCATTATCCATCTCACTACAGGAGGCACACCAAAATTACTGAGTACGCTATCAATAGACTCAAATTACGTATTATTAAAGGCACCACTACCACCCCTTCCTCTACAGGAGTTTAAATCCGTGCCCGTGCCCGTGCCCGACGTCCGCAAACATAGAAAATTCCCTTATGTGCCAGATGGTTAGTCTGGATTTTGAGAAATTCAGATTTCGTCTTTCGAATTTCGTGGTACACCTCGAATAATGTAAAGCGTCCAAATCGTCGCAGTAATTTTTTTTGCTAATATCAGAAAGTAATTTCTTTATTTTACTGTTATATGTTATAAGAAAATGTTACGTAGTAAAAATAATACTTTTATCGAAAACGCGTTCAAATTAACTCAGAAATGTCAATACACCCAGACATCGCTTTACATCGTAGATACGTTCAAAGAAAAAAACACGATATATGGTTTCTATAGGAAACCATATAAAAATCAAAGAGAGGTTCCAACACTTTTGGAAAATAAAAATACAATATAACCATATTTAAATAACAAAAATTGATTTAACACTTTATTTATTCACATAAAATCAAAACAGAACAAAAAGATTAAAAAAAACAAAAATTTAAATATTCAAAGAACAAAAATAGAAGCAACATAAAAATTCAATGATAGAAGGAAATTAATAGCTAAAACAATAAATAACTTATAAACTAATCCTGCTCTGGAGAGGAGTCAACTAGTTCCCTTTTATTTAAAAATTTGTCTAAAGTCTGTTAGACAGCATTTCGTCTCATTTCTGAATAAATTTGTTTGTAGCAGTTAATATCCATTACTACCGCACGAGACACTTTTAAACTTCGTTCGTTATCAGGATCATTTGTTGTAAAAATTTCCAAAGCTTCATCAATTAAACTTATAGCTTTAGAAATCTACTTTGATGTTATGTTTCGTTGCTCAAATATTTCTACCGAGCTATCTTCTTCGTCGACACATTGCAAATACAGGTTCATTAAAGCCTCGTTATATAGTGCGTAGTTGTTGGTGTTTAGAAATTCGTGTATGTCGCTTCCTTCCATTCCTTCAAAATTACACTCTCGAGCCAAGTTAGCGATTTCCTGACGACCAGAGGATGTATCAGTAACCTCTAAAACTGAAGAATCACCTCTTTTTTATGAACACATTCTGACCACAATTCTCGCCAAACACCGTTCATGCAAGATGGTTTAACCTCAGCATACGAATTGAAATAATTTCTACTGCCTGTTAAGCTTTTTCCAAAATTCTTGCATTGTTGGCTTATCTAGTCCATCAGTTGCACTGAAAATCAGTTTAAATGTTCGTCGTAAATAATAGCTTTTTAAACTTGATATCACTCCCTGATCCATAGGTTAGAGAATTGATGTGGTGTTCGGCGGCATAAATACAAATTTGACATTTTCTGTTAAATCAAAGTCTAAAGCTTTGAAGTCCAAATTTTCATTACTGCAATACGTTTTTATTTCAGGAACAGCACAAGCACAAAACCAATACTTAAATAATGATGCTGTCATCCACGCGTTTTTATTAGATCGCCGGCTGACAGAAAGTCGATCCTTTGAATAGCCCTTCAAAACTCTTGATTTTTCATGGATTTGTAAAACAGGAAGGGTTTAAATTTAAAATCACCATTAGAATTACCACCTAAACGAAGAGTTAATCTTTCTTTGCTAGCCTTGAATCCCGCTGCAGATTTTTCAAATTTCGATATAAAAGTTCTCTTTGGTAGACGTTTCCAAACTAAACCCGTTTCATCAACATTAAAGACTTGTTTTCGAACATAGTCTCCCTCGCGAATAAATGCCCTCAAATCTAATTTAAATCGAGCAGCAGCGGTGGTATCAGCACTAGCTGCTTCACCTTTAAAAGCAATGCTATGTAAATTTGCGCAAGTTTTGAATCTTTCAAACCTACCGTTGCTTTCAAAATGCCCTTCGTTGGATGTAGTAGCAAATTTACTTTTAATATCTTCATACAATGTCCAATATTTGCCTTTGTCTGAATAATCATTTTGCTTAAAAGTATTTTCTGTGCAACTTAATTCTCAATCCAAACAGAAAGCAAGGACTCCATTTTTATCATTAGATTACTTCTTGAGCGAGTTAAAGTCTTAGCATCTAATGTTGTTACATATTTTGCCTCCTCTTTTGTTTTATTTCTGTCTGTGTCTGAACAGATCTTACAGTTGTACTAGGTTTTCTGTAATTAAACAACTTGCCACCGCAAAATTCACAAAACAGCTGATTGTATCCACATATATAGAACGCATAACGAAATTTGTATCAAAACATGTGTATAATATGTTTAATATGTGTATACACTAAAAACTAAAATTATTAGTGTGATTCCCCGAAAAATAAATAATCCCAACTTCGAAAATATTATGACGCACAACGAAAATTAGAGATAATTCAGTAACGACGCAACATCGAAAAAACGAAACGGGGAACGAGTAGAATTATTGTCATGAAATTTGGTACGAAAATTATCGTGGAGTAGTGCAACGCCTATTTTTTAATAAACACAAATGCATCCGATTTGAAAACTGAATTCCTGAACTAGTCGTTAAGATCTAAAGTAGCAATTATATTTCCTTGTTTGATGTATCAGTCACCCACAAAAAATGGGCGTGATCCGTCCATTGGTATACCATATCATATATAAAAATTTTATTATTAGAATTCAACTGTAAATTTACCCTACGTGTGTAGGGTATAACAGCTCCATAGTTAGCGCTCTTATTTTCTTGTTCATTTTCATGTTTTCTCTTTTAATATACTCAACAACATAGTATAAATACCGTTACGCTGTCCACTACTATTAGAATTATCTTAACCATTGCGCTGTTCCACACATATTTTGCGGTTTTCATTGGAAGGTTTTACGAAACAACCTTGTGGAACAAGCAGCTAAAACGAATTTTTAATTTATCCTCCTTATGATAATGTTTACGGCTGATGCCAAAATTTTCTTTGAAATTGTACAATTTTCTCGTTCTGCTTGCTTTCGCGTTGATTTTTCTAAATTTCAAGCACTCAGGTAAAAAATTGTGCAACTTGAGCGAAGGTCAAAAAGTTTTGATTTACGCGCCACCATTGGCACAGCTCAGCAAAATTGCCCCAATACCGTTATAACTTCGAAGACAGTCTGCTCAATTAGAATAAATAGTTGGTACCTTAGTGGCCATCTTAACCAGCTTATAAATGTAAGTGGAGCATAAAGCAATAATGGAGAATCTACTTTTGGTTAAAAATATGATTCTGGCAGCACTGGTGTCAATTAGTCATTTACCCTGTGCAGTTCTAAATAAGTAGTACTTAAATTAGCCACTGCGTGGGTGTCGATCTACCCGGCTTACTGTGATTTTTTTTTTGCCCCAATACCATTATAACTTCGAAGACAGTTTGCTCAATTAGAATAAATAGTTGGTACCTTAGTGGGCATCTTAACAAGCTTATTAATGTAAGTGGAGCATAAAGCAACAATGCGTTTGGTTAAAAATATGATGCTGACAGCACTGGTGTCAATTAGTCATTTATCCTGTGCAGTTCTAAATAAGTAGTACTAAAATTAGCCACTGCGCAGTTGGCGATTTACCCGGCTTACTGTGATTTTGCATTTATTTAAAAATAACAAAAACTTACTGTCTCCTTCAATATATTTAGCATTTAGCTTATTTAGAAGGAGAAGACTTTGAATTTGGAGCTTGCGGCAGAGTTTGCTGAATCCATTTACATAATAATTGGAGTTCCCTGTAAAATCGAAGCTTGGCATATACGTAACACATCCTACGAATGGCCGCCATTTTCGGCTTCATGCAATTTAATTTATGATCCTCAAAAGTTTTGTGCTCTGGGCACGTTTTTTAGTCACCTCTCAAACGTGGTAATACAGCAGCAGTCAGCACAGGTCGGCAGTGAAGAGGGCCGAAATCATATGGAATACTTCCTCGACCCACTTAATGTCTGGCATGAAGTCGACACGTTTTCTCTAAGGCAAGAACCAAACGACTTATACCTTCACATCGAGGAGCTTTTTGCACGCATCAGTAAGTAACGTAAGTGCTAATAATCGCTATTGCTTATTACATTCAACGGTAGATGTCTATCTGCTCATGGGTCTGCATCCACTGCGAAAAGCCTGTCGTCAAAATTTTGAGCAGTTGGACGTGATTTGCGATTATCTTTTTCGCGGCGCAGTGCGAGGCCTTTTGTAAGTCTTGCGTTCTGCACTTTGTGCCGAAGCTCCATCCAATATACTTTAATAATTTCCTGTTGGAATCTCATACTTTCAGGTACCCAAAGTGCCAAGTTGAGGTACTGAAAGGCTTCTCATCTCTGTTTTCCAATGACTTTCATTTATTTGTCCAGTATGCACCGGATTCCTTAGGATTCTTTATTGAAGCGTTTTCCATTGGAGTATTTTAATTACCACTTTTATCGTTTCTTTGATTTCTAATTTTCATTTTTAGTTTCAACCAAAGGGCAGTGTTATAATGTATGAAATTTTAAAAGAGATGTTGGAAAATATGTCTGGAAATGATGTGCAAACCTTAGTGAATTTCTTGGTAGAAGAGAACATCATACAAGCTTACTATAAAATTTTAAAAAATGATACAGACAGACTTCTACTTGCTGGAGTTTTAGGACTTCTAAAAATACTACAAAGGTTTATTTTTCTCAATTTAATCAGAATGTTAATATTTTTCCATTTATTTATTTATTTTTTTATAACAGGCGAAAGCCAAAACAATTATGAATATTAGATCATATTTTAAATGATATTTTTAACTGAAATTGAACTTCTTCATACCAGCAAACTTCTCTCAGTGGAGTGCTTCAATGATACATTTCTTGATACCATCTCGGACTTAATATTAAATAAGGATGCGGAAGTCTCAAGTTTAGCTGCTGAACTTTACGTTATTATGCAAAGACGTAAAAATAATGACGAGATGGTGTTGGTTGGTATTATAAGTAGATACTTCATGAGTCAGGTAGATATCTTTAAATAAAAAATGTTCTTACTGCTATTTTGTTTACTTTTTAGCACCCCTCTGCTTTGCTGCCCCATTATATCGAGACATTGTGGCCAGTTTTTCCTTTTAGTGATAGCGATATATACGCTGAATTAATTAAATCACCGCATACCATACCGGAGTTTCGATCATTTACGGCTCAATTCTATGTTATTATGTACAATGAAATGAAGAAAAATTTGAGTGAGCTTGGGTAATGCTTAGTTGTATTTTTTAATAAGCAAATTGCATTAATAGGTAAATATAAAGTGAAAATAGAATATTTTCTACTCTCCTTGCCAAGCATTATGGGCGAGTTAAAGTGTGCAACTAGTTTGGAGATTCTTTTAGGAGCTTTTGTAAAAACAGATTTTCTTGTCCTAAAGGAGGTTTTTCCAAATTATCTGGAGGTGAGTAAATTAAAAAAAGGAACTGATGGAAATAATATTTAACTTATAAATCAAATGCGAAAATGATTAGATATAATATAATATAAATATAAAATTAAACATTTTTACATTTCGTAAAATGTAAAAATTTTTAATTTTATATTTGTAGTAAAAGTTATAAGTTTTATACACAATTGAATCCTTAAACTTCTCTTTCAGATTGTGCACGGTTTCGAACATTTTTTTTCTGTAACTTTCATGGAGTCTTCATTTGGATATGGTCTGATGAAGGATGTGTTCGTACAACTACGACGTTGTATGGTAATCACGGAAAACTGGTGCAAGCTAGAAATGGTTGGCCTTACCGTTCTCGCCCGTTTTTCTAAAGTGGAGGAGGAATTATGTACCAAGGTAGATTGTATTTGCCAAAAATGTGCTATTAACATTAAAATATGTTATTACTTTCTTTTCTTACTAACCATTTCCTTTACAAATAAAGCCTAGAAATCCCCTCGCAGTCAGTCACTTCAATATTTGTTTGGAAAGATTGAGCATAATTTTGAAAATAGCCCCTGCAGTTCTTAAGCATACAAAGTATTTGGCTTTTTGTTTGGAAAAGCGATTGGTGGAGGAGGAACTCATTGGGTTTTCAAGAGGAACAAAAGAATTCCATGGTAGGATAATAATATGAATACTAAATGTCAGATATAACATGACAGATAAAAGAAAGCCCAAAACTCCAGCCTTTAATTATTTTCATTCATAGATGTTTACGCAGCCGAAATCCTAACTGCCTGCATGAGCATGCAACTTATTTCCGGAAAGACAGAGTTAAGCGAGAATCGAATACTATCACATCAGGCAAAGATATTTGCACAGTATTTGTTAGTTTATCTGGAAGATTCTAATAAGTTAGCTAAATTGCACATTGTGCGCGTGAAAACGGTAATTGTGGGACTAAAATATTTATATTTATAACATTTATAATAAATATAAATGTTTTAATTTTCATTATGTTGTGGCTCCCTTAACTTTTCAACACACTCCCACAGATTTTTGGTTGCTATATCGATTTAGTAACTATGTTTCATAGCTTATGTCCAGTACTCCACTTGCCAATAAGTGTGGAAGGGTATCAAGCTCTAATTAACACAATAATTTCAATTAATTTCGAAAGAAAAGAGCTCTGCAAAAAGGGAAACGGACTACATTTGATGTCGAAATGTAATATTAAATACAAAACGACATTATTTGAAAAAATTATTCAGCTGCATTCTAATGGCGATGTTAAAATTACCGGATATCTTGCATGGAAGCTTTGTTTCTACTATTATGTGGTAAGGAAAATATTTATTCTTATATAAATAAACTCTTGCAAACTTTTTTAACTTTTAATTACACTAAATTTCAGGGCGATCATAATTTCAATAACAAGTTATCGCATCTGTTAAAGGCTCTTGCGACTTATCATCCGGAGAAATACAAACAGATTATACCCACTATAATCTTTAATTTGTCTCGAAAAGAGCCACCACTTCAGGACAAAGAAATAACAGTAAGTTCGAATAAATTTTTAAATAGCCTTCGTTTTAATTTTCGTATTTTCCGCATATAGGCAGCTATAACAGCTCACAGAAAATTCATTACAACTCACATTTATGCCAGTGATGTAGAGATATTGGAAGTGCACATTATTTTGACGGTTTTAAAAATGGTTAAAATATCTCTTAGTGTGGAAAGTGGACGAACGCCATTTAATACAGCTGTAAATCGCTTGAGGATTTTGAACCATTTGGTTGTATTTGTGGAAGATATGAAGTTGAGTGTGAATACAGTGGATGCCATGTAAGTCGCTACTGAAATTTATTTCGAAAGATTTCAACGTATATGTAATTAAAAGAATTTTGCACTTTCTTAGTATTATTTATTTTTATACCCTACTCCCTTCGGGTGTAGGGTATACCCTCCCGAAGGGAGTAGGGTAACTTCACTTTGTTCTTCCGTTTGTAACGCAGAGAAGGAGGCGAAATAGATATAGGAAGGTATATATATTCTTGCTCAGCGTCACCTCCTGAATCGATTTAGCCCTGTCCGTCTGTCTGTCTGTTTGTTGAAATCACGATTACGGGAGAACGAAAAGAGATATCGCAATGAAATTTGGCACAAATATTCTTTGTTATGTAGGACAGTTTGGGATTGAAAATGGGCGCTATCGGCTAACAACCACGCCTACTTTACAAACGGAATGTAAAGGCACCTCGTTTGAAAACATGTTATAATGTGAATATCTCATAAACCGTGGGAGATAAGTATAACTTTATTCCGGAACATATAGGACCATTGCTAAATTTTTGCTAAAAAAAAGGGCGTGCCACGCCCGCTCATAACAAATTTGGAAATATCTCATGAACGGTATCAAACATTGAAATGTAATTTTGTCACGATGTATCCGGAAGCATTACCAATAAGCTTGCAAAAAATGTGCGTGCCACGCCCACTCATAAAAAGTTGTCAATATCTCGTAAACCGTATAAGATATTAACACGTAATTTTATCACGAGGTATCTACAGGTATTACCAATTTGTATACCAACGGGCGTAGTCCACCCACTTATACAAAAGTTGTCAATATCCTATAAACGGTTCAAAATATTAATACGTGATTCTATCCAGCTGTGTCTTGAGACATTACAAAAATATTTGCTCAAAATAAACGTGGTCCGCCTACTTATACAAAAGTTGTTAAGTTGCGAAATTATAATTTTTTCAGGATGTAGGGTATTTAGATTTAGGCCAGTCCGAAGACAACATTTACTTATTATGTATTTACGTTGTCTTTGAAGTGTTATTTATGCTTTATTTTTATTAAACTCAATCCCGAATAGCGCTAATGGAATCCATACAGTAAAGGCTGGAAGTGTGCTAACCTCAACCGAGAAAAAGTCGCTTGAAAAATTTAAGCAAATTTTGGAAAGCCGAAGACCTGTTGTAACGTCTGATGTTGAAAATGACATTTGTACTAAGTTTAGTAAAAATTATATTTAATCTCTAATTTAGTTTATAATTATGATATAATAACACATTTAAATTAAACGGTTTTCAGTCTCCAAAAATATGTTTGGAGACTAGTACTTTAGTGTTAATAATTCAGTGTAGTAATCTATTTAATAAATAATTATTTGTCATGAATTTTTCTAAATATAAAGAAAAATAAACATTTTTCTCTTTTATGTTGTTTCATTTTATTTAATTGATTTATTTATTATTGTTTTATGTTTAATTCTAAATTTGTTGAGTTTATTTTCTTTAATTACGTTTTGTTGTAATTCTACTTGTTTTATTTTAGCCATTATAAATTTTCCAAAGCGATAAAAATGAGTGGAACTGGTTTTACCAAGGGTGTGGAACTTTGAAATATTTTAGATTGTACATACATATATTTCGTCAGCGGAAGAAATTGGATGAGTGTGAGAGCACAATATCTTATTATTGTCGATTAAATTTAGCGGAGCGCAAATTTTTTACTGAAAATTTTAATAAAAAATACAAATCCATAATTACAGAAACGGACAATTAATTAAAACCCCTCTCTTCGAAAGTAGTTCAGGTGGGTTCAGAAGCTCCCAATTGGGGGCTTTAAATTTGCAAATAGAAAATTTTGAAACCTTTCTGTACATACGTACATAAATTTCTTAAATATAATTTCTGGCTTTTTTCCTTGGGTATTGGATAGTATCTTCCCCTCTCACTTCTTTTACTCTCTGTTGACAAATAATGTTTACTAATAATTTGCAATATAAAATCAGAAATTGCTTTACGAAAATAGTTTTCAGTAATCGCAAACAAAGTCTGTGGATAACTGATCTCGCAGTAAAATCAGATCTGAGAGTAAAATAGGTATTTATTAATAAATTTATTTGGAAAACTGTGATGGCGTAGAAAATTCTACGTTAATCAGTCTGAACTAATTTGATATACCCTAAACTTCAACTTTACTGCACTGATGTCGAGCTTGATGCTCTCGGTTGCCTGATTAGCACCTTCGGTATAGAAAAAAGAAGAAAGGGGAGAAGTTACAAAAAATAAAGTTCAATACTAGAAATAAAAAAGTTAGCATATCAGTAAAGAAGAAATATCGGGGAATATTAACTTCATTTGCTCTCTTATCAACGTCTGTTCAAAGTGAGACCAAGCGAGGATTTGCACTGAGAGCCCGACCTGAAAAGGCATTCTGTTTATTTCTTCATGTCATGTTTGTTTCATTATTTTCAAGAGTGAGTAAATCATATATTTTATATAATAATAAAAAATCAGCACCAGTAGAGTCACTCTAGTGCATTAAGGTTTATTAAATTCAATTCAAGGTAACCGGTTCAAGGAGTTAGTAACCGATTCTTTCGTGTGATGGTAGTAAATCATAATGCTGAAAATTACTAAAGTGAAGTTATGAATATATGCGTGCACGTTAATGACGAAGTAGTTTAATATGTGGAAAAGAACTTCATTAAATATGTATTTTTATATACAAAAAAGTGGCTTTGCGTAGTTGCGGGTTATTAGAGTCAGAGTTGTGAGCAGTGACAGTTTTTCTACAGTGTAATAATGATGACTTTTTCCACAGTTTTACAAACTGTAAACGGCCAAGAATCAGCAAGTTGGTACGCGACTTAAGCTCTGAGGCATTCGTAGCAGCATTTAGGAGATTTATTAGCCTTCGTGGTAAATGCAGCAATCTCTATACTGACAACGGAACCAATTTTCAATTAGCTCATCGACTATTGGATGATATGCGAAAAATCTGCAAAAGGAAACAACAAATGCGGATACGTATGACTCATTGGCTAAGGACGGCACGAAGTGGCACTTTATTTCGCTCTCCGCGCCCCACTTCGGAGGGTTGTGGAGTCCGGAGTTCGTTCTGTGACATTTCACATACGCCGTGTTGTTGGCAGTGCTGTTCTGTCATTTGAAGAGATGTATACTGTCCTGACACAAATCAAAGCAATAATTAACAGTCGCCCACCTTGTACAATATCTAATAGAGATTTAAACCAGCCCTTCTTGTTTTCTTGTAGGTGAACCACTTACAACTGTATCTGAACCAAAACGCCTCGAAATTCTATCATCTCGATTATCTCCCTGGAATTTAGTGCAGAATATTGTAAACGGATTCTGTAAGCAGTGGTCCACTGAATATCTTACTTCATTACAAGAACGACCAAAATAGACAGAGCCTCAGAAAAATTTTGAAGTGAATCATCGTCCTTGAGGAGCAAAATCTCCCACCGTTCAAATGGTTGCTGGTTCAAATAACATCTGTTCATGCTGGTCAGGATAATCGTGTTAGAGCTGTCACAATCAAAACTAAAGAGTGCACGTACATCTTGTAAAATTTCAGGGGGCCCAGGATGATGAAAAATTAATTATTCATCTTTTTCTGTGGCATGCAGAGAGAAGAGCATGCACGAGCTTTTATTGCTAAATGCTGAGGTCAGTTTTTTTCTTGTTAATTTATTGATTAATAGGCACAACAAAATCTTTTATGTACTTCTCAAAGAAACAAGAAGAAGTTTATACCGCTAGAAGACCCAATGCTGTTTGTTGACCCACAAACGTCTGGCGGGTAACAACTTTCTACCTCTAAATATGGGTGGTGTGGATATTAATGAGTCGGAGGCTCTTGATGTTCTTAGCATGACAATCCAATTCGATCTTCGTTGGAACAATCACATTTTTGAAGTGTCGAAAGAAGTAGCCAAGTGGTTAGGCTTTTTAAGACGGTGCAAGAAATTCTTCACTCCAACCGATCTTCGTTGTATCTACAGCAACCTATATCCGTCCGAAAATTGAGTACAATTGGTATATATGGTCGGGAGCATCGAAAACATATCTCCAGCTTCTGGACCGTATCCAAGGTCGTGCAATAAAACTTATAGGGGACAGTAGGGTATCCAGCTCTATTGAAACCTTGGGATGTAGTTGGGATGAGGGGTGTGTATCCTTATTTTACCGATACTTTAATGGTATGTGTTCCCCTGAAGTAGCCTGATTCCTTGGGTTCAGGTATTCAACGGATCTAATAGGCTTTCCAGAGTGGTAGACCCCTTTGCTAATTTCACATTTGAAAACGTCGCCACACTCCGTTTTATACTTACTCCAATCGCTGCCAGCGGTAGAGCAGCGTTCAACGGAATGCTATGCTGACGCGGCCAAAAACGAGCGTCATATAAGAGTCGCCAGTGCCTGCGCTCCAAACGGACACTGGGTAGCTAAGCCGACTACCCAAATGGAACGCAGACTCTGCCGCAGAAACGCTAGCTCATCATTGCTGAATCGTTTCCAGCAATGATCTCGTTATCGCCTGCGGGTTGCAGCAAAGCGTTGCGCGGTTCAGGTTCCGGCGACTGACTAAGCTGCCCACTTGAGTTCCTGCGCAAGATTATTCATACATACATTACATAAATATATATGCATGAATACGATCGCCACCATGTCTTCGAGTTATTTGGACAACGAGCTATTTGGATCCGAATGGTAGAGCTACAAAATTTACTCCAGAATGAATTTTCACCTTAATGATGTAGATATGAAATATTCTGACCATAGTATGTGAATATAATAAGTATATTTGCAAACATATTGTAACAGTTTTATTATATCGTTTATGAGATAATTTTTCAATTCTCTGTTTGGTTAACCTGCTTCGAACCTACTTGTGGGCCGCTCATCCAGCCTACAAACTCCTTCCATCCGAAACTTCTCCTTTGACTTCTCTCCGGCTTCTCTCCTGCCACTGAAGTCTCGCCGTTTCATCCTTTGAACTTCTGGCCTAATTTTCCCCAAAGGAGTTGTTTCTTTCTGTGTCAGACTACTGAATCAGCTTGCCAATTTATCCATGGATATTTGCTTTGCCTACCTAAACACACTTCGCTTAGTTTCAGAAGGAACTTTAAACGCTTGATCTGTAGCTGGTTTGACTAACCGCATGTTCTCCAAAGAGACCTCATGGTCTGTTACTGCCCGCCTCCTCCCCCTACCCCCAAAAAGAAACCAAATTGATAACGGTCAGATCGAAGGCGTGCCTGACAATTAAATGGGCTATCAAATGCGCATCCCAGACCTCAACCACCACCTTCCCTTCCTCTTACAGGAGTTTAAATCAGTGCTCATGCCCGTGCCCGTGCCCGACGGCCTTAAACATAGAAAATTCTCTTAGGTGCCAGAAGGTTTGTCTGGATTTTGTGATGTTGAGATTTAGTCTTTCGGAATTTGATGGTACATCTGCGAATAATGTCACGCATCTAAATCTTCGGAGCGATCTCCGGTTTTTTTTTTGCTGATTTGAAAATAAACACAAAGTAATTTCTTTATTTTACTTTTTTATTTTGTAAAATTGTTACATAGTAAAAATAATGCTTTTTTCGAAAACGCATTAAAATTAACTCAGAAATGTCAACACTATTTACTTCATGTTGATATGAAATCCTTGAGACTCCTTGACTGCGAGCCATGAGTCACAAAACTAACGCGTGACCAGTTTATTATACCCTACACCCGAAGGGATAAGGTATATTCACTTTGATATTCCGTTTGTAACGCAATAAAGGAGGCGTGGTAAATATAGAAAAATATGCGTGGTAGATAAAGAAAAATATATATTCTTGGTAAGAATCACTTCCTAAGCTAATTTAGCCATGACCGTACATCTGTCTGTCCGTCTGTCTGTCTGTGGAAATCACGATTAAAGGAGAACGAATACGGGTATCGTCATGAAATTTGCCACGAATATTCTCAGTGCCACGTTTTTTTTTTATAGTAAATATAAATTCATTCGTTTTTAGAGCTAAATATCCCAACTTATAGTGTAAATCTGAAGTTGAAACTTTATTCCCGAGTTTATCATCTCAGACAAAAACAGCCCGCAAAAAATTGGCGTAGTCCGCCTACTGTGGACAGAAATAACGATTGCTGGAGAACGAGAAATATCGTCATGAAATTCGGCACGAACATTATCGTGGAGCAGAGCCACGCTTACTTTTTGACACAAATGCATCCGATTTTGGAACTGAATTTCTCAGCTAGTTGTTCAGATCTAAAGTTGCAATTATATTCCCTTGTTTGATGTAACAGAGAAAGTCATACATCAAACATATGAGCTTGGGCCAGGCCGTAGTTAGCACTCTTACTTGTTTTCTTGTTAATTTCCACGTTTTCTTGTTTAATATACTCTGGAAAACAAGAACATATTATAAAATACCGTTACGCTGTCCACTAATATTAGAATTTTCTGAACCATTGTGCTGTTCCACACATATGTTACAGTTTTCATACATTTTTCGCTCAACTTTAAGATGCATTTGATCTTGACAAAGTGAATGTTCGCAAACATTTTTGCACTTCTTGTCATATAAAGAAATAGCAAAGGAAGATTCTACGAAACACCCTTGCGAAACAAGCAGCTAAAACGAATTTTTAATATATCCTCCTTATAATAATGTTTGCGGCTGATGCCACAATTTTCTTTGAAATTGTACAATTTTCACGTTCTGCTTGCTTTCGCGTTGATTTTTCTAAATTTCAAGCTCTCAGGTACAAAATTGTGCGTTCACCACAAATAATGTGGCATTCGGTGTGTGCAACTGGAGCGAAGATAAAAAAGTTTGGATTTTCGCGCCACCATTGGCACAGCTCAGCAAAATTGCCCCAATAACGTTATAACTTCGAAGACAGTTTGCTCAATTAGAATAAATAGTTGGTACCTTAGTGGGCATCTTAACAAGCTTATTAATGTAAGTGGAGCATAAAGCAACAATGGAGAATCTACTTTTGGTTAAAAATATGATTCTGGCAGCACTGGTGTCAATTAGTCATTTACCCTGTGCAGTTCTAAATAAGTAGTACCAAAATTAGCCACTGCGTGGGTGGCGATCTACCCGGCTTAGTGTGATTTTTTTTTTGCCTCAATATCGTTATAACTTCGAAGACAGTTTGCTCAATTAGAATAAATAGTTGGTACCTTAGTGGGCATCTTAACCAGCTTATTAATGTAAGTGGAGCATAAAGCAACAATGGAGAATCTACAGCGTTTGGTTAAAAATATGATGCTGGCAGCACTGGTGTCTATTAGTTATTTATCCTGTGCAGTTCTAAATAAGTAGTTCTAAAATTAGCCACTGCGTAGTTGGCGATTTACCCGGCTTACTGTGATTTTGCATTTATTTAAAAATAACAAAAACTTACTGTCGCCTTCAATATATTTAGCATTTAGCTTATTTAGAAGGAGAAGACTTTGAATTTGGAGCTTGCGGCAGAGTTTGCTGAATCCATTTACATAATAATTGGAGTTCCCTGTAAAATCGAAGCTTGGCATATACGAATGGCCGCCATTTTCGGCTTCATGCAATTTAATTTATGATCCTCAAAAGTTTTGTGCTCTGGGCACGTTTTTTAGTCACCTCTCAAACGTGGTAATACAGCAGCAGTCAGCACAGGTCGGCAGTGAAGAGGGCCGAAATCATATGGAATACTTCCTCGACCCACTTAATGTCTGACATGAAATCGACACGTTTTCTCTAAGGCAAGAACCAAACGACTTATACCTTCACATCGAGGAGCTTTTTGCACGCATCAGTAAGTAACGTAAGTGCTAATAATCGCTATTGCTTATTACATTCAACGGTCGATGTCTATCTGCTCATGGGTCTGCATCTATTGCGAAAAGCTTGTCGTAAAAATTTTGAGCAGTTGGACGAGATTTGCGATTATCTTTTTCGCGGCGCAGTGCGAGGCCTTTTGTAAGTCTTGCGTTCTGCACTTTGTGCCGAAGCTCCATCCAATATACTTTAATAATTTCCTGTTGGAATCTCATACTTTCAGGTACCCAAAGTGCCAAGTTGAGGTACTGAAAGGCTTCTCATCTCTGTTTTCCAATGACTTTCATTTATTTGTCCAGTATGCACCGGATTCCTTAGGATTCTTTATTGAAGCGTTTTCCATTGGAGTATTTTAATTACCACTTTTATCGTTTCTTTGATTTCTAATTTTCATTTTTAGTTTCAACCAAAGGGCAGTGTTATAATGTATGAAATTTTAAAAGAGATGTTGGAAAATATGTCTGGAAATGATGTGCAAACCTTAGTGAATTTCTTGGTAGAAGAGAACATCATACAAGCTTACTATAAAATTTTAAAAAATGATACAGACAGACTTCTACTTGCTGGAGTTTTAGGACTTCTAAAAATACTACAAAGGTTTATTTTTCTCAATTTAATCAGAATGTTAATATTTTTCCATTTATTTATTTATTTTTTTATAACAGGCGAAAGCCAAAACAATTATGAATATTAGATCATATTTTAAATGATATTTTTAACTGAAATTGAACTTCTTCATACCAGCAAACTTCTCTCAGTGGAGTGCTTCAATGATGCATTTCTTGATACCATCTCGGACTTAATATTAAATAAGGATGCGGAAGTCTCAAGTTTAGCTGCTGAACTTTACGTTATTATGCAAAGACGTAAAAATAATGACGAGATGGTGTTGGTTGGTATTATAAGTAGATACTTCATGAGTCAGGTAGATATCTTTAAATAAAAAATGTTCTTACTGCTATTTTGTTTACAAAAATTTTGTTTACTTTTTAGCACCCCTCTGCTTTGCTGCCCCATTATATCGAGACATTGTGGCCAGTTTTTCCTTTTAGTGATAGCGATATATACGCTGAATTAATTAAATCACCGCATACCATACCGGAGTTTCGATCATTTACGGCTCAATTCTATGTTATTATGTACAATGAAATGAAGAAAAATTTGAGTGAGCTTGGGTAATGCTTAGTTGTATTTTTTAATAAGCAAATTGCATTAATAGGTAAATATAAAGTGAAAATAGAATATTTTCTACTCTCCTTGCCAAGCATTATGGGCGAGTTAAAGTGTGCAACTACTTTGGAGATTCTTATAGGAGCTTTTGTAAAAACAGATTTTCTTGTCCTAAAGGAGGTTTTTCCAAATTATCTGGAGGTGAGTAAATTAAAAAAAGGAACTGATGGAAATAATATTTAACTTATAAATCAAATGCGAAAATGATTAGATATAATATAATATAAATATAAAATTAAACATTTTTACATTTCGTAAAATGTAAAAATTTTTAATTTTATATTTGTAGTAAAAGTTATAAGTTTTATACACAATTGAATCCTTAAACTTCTCTTTCAGATTGTGCACGGTTTCGAACATTTTTTTTTTATAACTTTCATGGAGTCTTCATTTGGATATGGTCTGATGAAGGATGTGTTCGTACAACTACGACGTTGTATGGTAATAACAGAAAACTGGTGCAAGCTAGAAATGGTTGGCCTTACCGTTCTCGCCCGTTTTTCTAAAGTGGAGGAGGAATTATGTACCAAGGTAGATTGTATTTGCCAAAAATGTGCTATTAACATTAAAATATGTTATTACTTTCTTTTCTTACTAACCATTTCCTTTACAAATAAAGCCTAGAAATCCCCTCGCAGTCAGTCACTTCAATATTTGTTTGGAAAGATTGAGCATAATTTTGAAAATAGCCCCTGCAGTTCTTAAGCATACAAAGTATTTGGCTTTTTGTTTGGAAAAGCGATTGGTGGAGGAGGAACTCATTGGGTTTTCAAGAGGAACAAAAGAATTCCATGGTAGGATAATAATATGAATACTAAATGTCAGATATAACATGACAAATAAAAGAAAGCCCAAAACTCCTGCCTTTAATTATCTTCATTCATAGATGTTTACGCAGCCGAAATCCTAACTGCCTGCATGAGCATGCAACTTATTTCCGCAAAGACAGAGAATCGATTACTATCACATCAGGCAAAGATATTTGCGGAGTATTTGTTAGTTTATCTGGAAGATTCTAATAAGTTAACCAAAATGCACATCGTGCGCGTGAAAACGGTAATAAATATAAATATAAATGTTTTAATTTTCATTATGTTGTGGCTCCCTTAACTTTTCAACACACTCCCACAGATTTTTGGTTGCTATATCGATTTAGTAACTATGTTTCATAGCTTATGTCCAGTACTCCACTTGCCAATAAGTGTGGAAGGGTATCAAGCTCTAATTAACACAATAATTTCAATTAATTTCAAAAGAAAAGAGCTCTGCAAAAAGGGAAACGGACTACATTTGATGTCGAAATGTAATATTAAATACAAAACGACATTATTTGAAAAAATTATTCAGCTGCATTCTAATGGCGATGTAAAAATTACCGGATATCTTGCATGGAAGCTTTGTTTCTACTATTATGTGGTAAGGAAAATATTTATTCTTATTTAAAACTCTTGCAAACTTTTTTAACTTTTAATTGCACTAAATTTCAGGGCGATCATAATTTCAATAACAAGTTATCGCATCTGTTAAAGGCTCTTGCGACTTATCATCCGGAGAAATACAAACAGATTATACCCACTATAATCTTTAATTTGTCTCGAAAAGAGCCACCACTTCAGGACAAAGAAATAACAGTAAGTTCGAATAAATTTTTAAATAGCCTTCGTTTTAATTTTCGTATTTTCCGCATATAGGCAGCTATAATAGCTCACAGAAAATTCATTACAACTCACATTTATGCCAGTGATGTAGAGATATTGGAAGTGCACATTATTTTGACGGTTTTAAAAATGGTTAAAATATCTCTTAGTGTGGAAAGTGGACGAACGCCATTTAATACAGCTGTAAATCGCTTGAGGATTTTGAACCATTTGGTTGTATTTGTGGAAGATATGAAGTTGAGTGTGAATACAGTTGATGCCATGTAAGTCGCTACTGAAATTTATTTCGAAAGATTTCAACGTATATGTAATTAGAAGAATTTTGCACTTTCTTAGTATTATTTATTTTTATACCCTACACCCGAAGGAAGTAGGGTAACTTCACTTTGTTCTTCCGTTTGTAACGCAGAGAAGGAGGCGAAATAGATATAGGAAGGTATATATATTCTTGCTCAGCGTCACCTCCTGAATCGATTTAGCCCTGTCCGTCTGTCTGTTTGTTGAAATCACGATTACGGGAGAACGAAAAGAGATATCGCAATGAAATTTGGCACAAATATTCTTTGTTATGTAGGACAGTTTGGGATTGAAAATGGGCGCTATCGGCTAACAACCACGCCTACTTTACAAACGGAATGTAAAGGCACCTCGTTTGAAAACATGTTATAGTGTGAATATCTCATAAACCGTGGGAGATAAGTATAACTTTATTCCGGAACATATAGGACCATTGCTAAACTTTTTGCTAAAAAAAAGGGCGTGCCACGCCCGCTCATAACAAATTTGGAAATATCTCATGAACGGTATCAAACATTGAAATGTAATTTTGTCACGATGTATCCGGAAGCATTACCAATAAGCTTGCAAAAAATGTGCGTGCCACGCCCACTCATAAAAAGTTGTCAATATCTCGTAAACCGTATAAGATATTAACACGTAATTTTATCTCGAGGTATCTACAGGTATTACCAATTTGTATACCAACGGGCGTAGTCCACCCACTTATACAAAAGTTGTCAATATCCTATAAACGGTTCAAAATATTAATACGTGATTCTATCCAGCTGTGTCTTGAGACATTACAAAAATATTTGCCCAAAATAGGCGTGGTCCGCCTACTTATACAAAAGTTGTTAAGTTGCGAAATTATAATTTTTTCAGGATGTAGGGTATTTAGATTTAGGCCAGGCCGAAGACAACATTTACTTGTTATGTATTTACGTTATGTCTTTGAAGTGTTATTTATGCTTTATTTTTATTAAACTCAATCCCGAATAGCGCTAATGGAATCAATACACTAAAGGGTGGAAGTGTGCTAACCTCAACCGAGAAAAAGTCGCTTGAAAAATTTAAGCAAATTTTGGAAAGCCGAAGACCTGTTGTAACGTCTGATGTTGAAAATGACATTTGTACTAAGTTTAGTAAAAATTATATTTAATCTCTAATTTAGTTTATAATTATGATATAATAACACATTTAAATTAAACGGTTTTCAGTCTCCAAAAATATGTTTGGAGACTAGTACTTTAGTGTTACTAATTCAGTATCTATTTAATAAATAATTATTTGTCATGAATTTTTCTAAATATAAAGAAAAATAAACATTTTTCTCTTTTATGTTGTTTCATTTTATTTAATTGATTTATTTATTATTGGTTTATGTTTAATTCTAAATTTGTTGAGTTTATTTTCTTTAATTACGTTTTGTTGTAATTCTACTTGTTTTATTTTAGCCACTATAAATTTTCCAAAGCGATAAAAATGAGTGGAACTGGTTTTACTAAGGGTGTGGAACTTTGAAATATTTTAGATTGTACATACATATATTTCGTCAGCGGAAGAAATTGGATGGGTGTGAGAGCACAATATCTTATTAATGTCGATTAAATTTAGCGGAGCGCAAATTTTTTACTGAAAATTTTAATAAAAAATACAAATCTATAATTACAGAAACGGACAATGAATTAAAAACCCTCTCTTCGAAAGTAGTTCAGGCGGGTTCAGAAGCTTCCAATTGGGGGCTTTAAGTTTGCAAATAGAAAATTCTGAAACCTTTCTGTACATACAAATTTCTTAAATATATTTTCTGGAAAAAGCCAGAAATTATATTTAAGAAATTTATGTATGTACAGATAGGTTTCAAAATATGCTATTTGCAAATTTAAAGCCCCCAATTGGGAGCTTCTGAACCCAACTGAACTACTCAGACTCAGTGGAGATCACTGATCTCGCAGTAAAATCATATTTGATAGTAAAATAGGTATTTATTAATAAATTTATTTGGAAAACTGTGATGGCGTAGAAAAATCTACGTTAAGCAGTCTGAACTAATTTGAGATACCCTCTAAACTTCAACTTGACTGCACTGATCTCGAGCTTGATGCTGTGGGTTTCCTGATTAGCACCTTTGATATGAAAAAAAGACAAAAGTGGAGAAGTTGCAAAAAATAAAGTTCAATAATAGAAATAAAAAAGTCAGCATATCAGTAACGAAAAAATATCGGGGAATATTAAATCGAATAATATAAAATACAATAAGTAAAATATTAATCGCATATACAAAATCTAAAAATCAAATTGTCATAATCGCATAATAAAAATATTATAAATCATAATAAAATAAAACAAAATAAGTTAAAATTAAATAAATAAAATAGAATAAAATCAAATCTGATGAAATGGAATAAAATAAAATTACATAAAATAGGCTAAAGTGTAATAACATAAAATAAAAGAATTCGAATAACCTAAAATAAAATAACAATTCAAATAAAAGAGAAGATTAAAAATCTTTTTATATACGTTAGGGACTCGCTGATGTTTTTCAATAGATACACCCACACACTAAAGAAAAGAAGTGCGACAATCCAATGGATACTTAAGAAGAAACTGAAACTAAGGCTGTCGCATCAAACTAAACACAGTCTTATATTCCACCAACAGATTTTTGCATCTCACACTTCCGAGCGCGCATATTTTCATTTGCCCGCTGAGTGTTTTTAGTACATTTTAACGTACAACTGCAAAGTAGTACAACGCAGACAGATGCAAAACCATCAAATAACCGCCAGACGGAACGATTTAACAATTTAAACTAGAGTAGGCGATTTTTCAAAAAAGCCTCTCGTTGTTCCTCTCGAAACCCGAGCATTCGTCGATCGTAACGCGGTGTGAAGTCTGTCAAAGCTGCCGGCGGTGGCCACTCGCAGCAGTCTTCTCCGCGAGCGGATTTTCTGACTACCGTTTTATTAGGTTACAAACACAAATACGATTTAATGGAAGAGGAAAACAGAAAAAACACAAATCGTTTATTTAATCGGTATTTTGAGCTCGACAATAACAGAAAATCACAGAAACAACGGCGACAAGTGACAAAAAGAAGAGTATTTAATATTAGTAGATTTCGTCCGGAACCCGGCAGTCTTAAGACGGGCGTTATATGGATCGTACACGGGACGTGATTCGAAATACGAAATAAAAGTTCGCTAAACCGATAACAGGTACTCGAACAAAACCAAAACAACACAATGGAGAGAGCGAAATTAAATTATAATAAGTATAAATAATAAATTAAAAAAGTAGTTCGTTAAAATGCGAAAAAGTGTATGAAAATTTGAAAAAGATTATAGGAAGTCGCAAAAAGGACGAAAAGCGAAAAGGAAAGGAAAGGAAAAGAAGAAAGACACTGAAGATCGTCGCCGAAGCCGGTATGTCTACAAACCAAATTTGACAAGGGGCGACGGAAATTCGTTCCAAATAACAAAGAAAGTCACTGACAAGGAACATTAGTATTTTTTAAGTTCACTTTACAGAAATGAAATGTGAATAAATATTGAAGAGAACACGTGAGAAAAATAAGAGAAATATAAATAAACGCATAAACAAAACAGTGCGAAATTAAACAACCAGAAATGCAAAAGTAAATGTGTGAAATAAACAAAAATTTCAAATAAAACCGTGAAATTAAAACACGTCCTTTTAGGAGATGAGAAATTAAAAAGGAAATATATTGACAATAAATATGAAAATATAGTGTAGACAATGAAAAAATGAAACACTTAAATAATAATGTAATCACAAAATAAAACAAATTAATATAAGGATGTATATTAAAATGAAACTAAATTATTATAAGCTGCAGCAATGAAAATGTTTGTGATTTATGCGGAAATATCATTTTTTATTCAAATTTAAGCATTCAATTCAACTAATGTAATTCTTCTTTCTAATTTATTTTGTGTTGTATTAGATTTTTTTTATTTCAAAACTCCTTATAAAGAAACCGTCTCCTTGACAGGAATTTACAAAAGATTTAAAAGAAATTTACAAGTTTTTGTGTAGAAAGAATTTTTATATTTTCCTTTCACAAACTTTCTGTACCACTTTTTACAATTTTTATGAATAAATTATTAATTTTGTATAATACGACTTCATCACCACTTGTAATTTCTATATAATTATTAAACCAAAATCCTTAACTGACATAAGAAATATTTGTGGTCTAGCAATACTGTTTATAATTTTTTATTATTATTTGCTTAATGCCGTTTTCTTTTTGTTAAGAAAGTATTAAATAAGAGTTACAAAAATAATGAACTTCCATTTCTTTAGAGTTCTTTAAAAAATGTGTGTGATTAAGCTGAAATTGAGTTGAGCTTCTTAATTTTTGTCCATTATATTAGTTACAATGGATTAAGTAATTAGCTTAATTCAGAAATTGTGAACTACTTTTCTGAACTTATGCGGTTTTGCCTGTAAAAACAAAAAGCAAATAAAAGTTGTTTATATTTGTTTTTATTTTTTTGTGTGCACAAGTTATGGTTTCGAGTATTTTTAGCAGAGAACTATTTTTCTGTAACTGGAAATGTTTTACTATCGTTCTTAAACTAAGGTTAAGCTAACAGGAATATTCACAAGCTTTTCTTTCTCGTGTTAATACCTCCGAACTTTAGTATTTCAGATATTCAAAGATGTTTGTGATTCTAACACAGTTTCGATGATATTGTAATATTACTCTAACTTAAGACTAGGACTGCAATATGTCATGACAATTATAGCATCTTCTGAGTACAGCTTTTCCGATTTCATAAGTGAAGAGGAAAATGAATTTATAAGTAAATTTAATATAAAAAAACCAAAGATTAGGAGCCGAATTTTTAGACTTTATTATAAAAAATACTTTTTATTTTTTTTTAATAAAAATATCACTAAAACAAACAAAATAAAATGGACTTTAATGAACTTAAATAAGACAAAAAGTTATGCTGAATTTTGTGCTGTTGAAAATTTTAATAAATCACTAAGCCAATTTGTTTATAATCAACTTTAAATATCACCGAAACCAACTTTCGTTATCATAAAATTTAAATAAGAAAAATCCTAACAGAACTGAATAAAAAGAAAAAAATGTCTAACTTGAGGTCATTTCTTAAATCCGAAACTTGTACAAACACTTAAAAATGCCATGTTTTAAGAATAATTTTTTTTTAAAATATATATATTCCCTATATTAATCAATAATTAATATTGTCATCAATCAATGCCAATCTTTCAGAAGTACTTAACTGACAATTAAATAATCGTATCAGCTTACCACCTTTTTATGAATTATCAAATTTGTAAAGTCGAACAATCGCATACAATACAATATCTGAAATAATATATTGTACTTGTTTGTCGTCAATGAAAAGTGATCGCCAATGAAAACTTACGCGTGTTAGCCAATAATATAGTATTTCAGATCGATGTTATCAAATTTTTGAAATGTATTACCATGGTTGCTTTAACGTGTATCGTCTGCCATACTCTTTCAGACAGAAATGAGAGGCACTCTGAATGTTTGGTTGAACAAACTGTGGGTGATAAGTAATTTTTTGCTTATCATTACATTCTAATCATCAATAATTTCTTAAGTAATTCCGAAACTATTAATGCGTGTGTAGAAATTGGCTGTGAAGTGTTGACCGAATACATATTAAATAATCGACTTAATTAAATAGAGATAAGAAGACGCGTTGTTAGGCTGATAAGGTGTATGAAGAAGAAGAATTATAGTGTTAAGTAGGTGGTTATAGGTCGCTTCTACAAATCGACCTAAGTCATTATATATCTAGACTAAATAATTTATTATTTAAAATCAAAGCTCTACACTTTAGATTACGTTTAATTTTTCATTAAGGTTAATGAGTAACTGTAATATAAAAACTAGTAAGAGGCTGTCTTTGGCCAGGCCAATTCAAAATGTTGAATTGAAAGTATAGAGTTCAAAAACTCGAGGCTAGCTAATTCAGCTACTATTTCGCTGTTTCAGCGATACTCAATCAGGGATACCAACAACGATCTGAGCTACAAATCTAAAGAGTTTATAACAAACGGGCGAGACAATGAATGGTATCAAAGGGCGTGGCAGAAAATTTAATTTCGAGCTGATTTGATCTTGCACAATATTTTTTTAACAATCGAAGGTGTCTTCAAAAAAAAATTATATATTTTTATGACTCCCTTAATTAATTGGGCGCGTTATATTTCATAAAATATCGTTTTGTTACTTTTATTCTATGCAATCTGAATTGGTTTTGGGCGTCGTTCGATTAAAATTTTGTAAAACACTTCAGATTGCGATAAACTCATTCCTGTGAAACTCCTTCAAAATATCTAAAGTCAACAAAAGTCTTTTTACGACACTAACGACGAGCACTCGCGCAATAAATAAATCACTTTGTCAATTGCAAACATAACGAAAAAAAAATTGAAATGGAAACTTTTACCAAATTGGTTAGCGTCAGCGAAAACATTTTTCTTCTAAATATTTTCAGTTTTTCAGCACGAGAAACATGCTTTGTACGTGACTGTTGTTGAGTTGTATACGTTACTGCATTTGCTAGTTTGCACTTTCAGAAGTTTTTGCAGGTATATTAAAATATTAAAATTTTTGAAATTTTTAGCACTTCAAAACAGTGGAAATAAAAAAGATTTAGTTGTTTTCATGTTGTTGAAAAAATGAACAAATAATAAAATCAAGAGTTCTGCTTAACTATAACTGGTTTATATGGTTATGTAATTTGTTGAAATTGAGTATATGAAATTCAATTACATTTTAATTTTAACTTAGTTCGTAGGAAGCTTTGATGAAACAAATTATTGGAAAGAAATCCGTGAAACGTGAGTCTCTTCAAACTACCAGTACTATTAAATGAATTTAAGATAAATTTGTTAAAAATTAACTACTAAGTTAAAGACTCAACATTTTTTTAAAGTTTTCAAGAGTCGTATTATAAGCGTGCACAAAACTTCAATTCTTCAACTACAAGGCTTTAAAGAGCTAAGATACTTTTTCTTCCCAATTAATTAAAAACAAGAATGAGTTTCAATTACTCACTTAAAGAGGGGAAGAACGTGTTCAACTGAAAGTTCTCAATACTTCCCACACCTACTGATACGAAGGCGCTTTCGATTCTGATACTGTAAAAAAAACATCATAAAGATATTGGCTCTAGCCAATATTAAAGTTATATTTCTGGTACCGGCTGCTATTTAGTATCACTTCGTGTGTTCTTTTCAATTTGGTCTTTAGATACGCGATATAATTATTGATAAAGTTTGGGGGAATTTAGCACACAATTTTAAAACATTCCATTTTACTCAATCGATGGGAACAATTTTTTGAAATTAAAAGTGTTAATTTTCCAATTCTAATAGTCGTATTTCATCACAATTATCGAAGCTATATTATACATTAAACATTTTCATTGTTGAGTATAAAATGAATATATATTTATATAAAATTATAAAGAAAAATCTATAAAAAAGAAATAATTTAGTTAGGAAAATACTGTTAAAACATAAAAAGAGGCAACTTTTATATAAAATCCGTGTTTGTAAAAGTTTAACAATTTGTTCTCTAGTTTTTTATTTTTAAAGCGATGGTATATTTGAAAACGCTCAACTTCAGTGCTTTCATTTAAATATACAAATATTTGTTGCTAACCAAATTAAAGTTACGCGGTTTTTCGCGTGTTGAAGTTGCAGTTCGCGATTCTACCTTTCAATGTCTCCAAAACGTTGGATTCTCCTGCTGATCTTCTACATCTCATATTTAATGTTTGGCGCCAGCATTTATTATCACATCGAGCATGGTTTGGAAAAGCAACGTCGAGCCGAGGAACTCAGGGAGAGAATCGAAATCAACGGTAAGTCTAAGAAGTGTTCAAAATTTAATCGTTCTAAAACTATGTTTCAGAAGTTCAGTGAACTTTTTCACAATTTTATTAATTTTCAAATTTTTCGCGAATAAGATCATCAAAATTTGAAAGTGGGAATATCAAACGTTTATTACAAGCAACTGTTGTCAACTGCTATCGCACTGTTGGTAACAATAATTAGATATGACATAAAATTTTATTGAGTTCACAAACTCGCTGTAGTGTTCTTTTCTTCCTAATCCTCGAAAAGCGATTTAGTAGCGATTACGTTTCATCACTTCAATTAGAGCTTCTGTTCAATTTTATATGAGCGAACAATTAACACCTTTTTTATGAGTAGATACATATCTCAAAAAGCACGCGTGAATTAAATTTTAACATAGTCAACGGTCTAGAAAAAGCTAGACGCCTATATAAGACACAAATCTTATTTTTATCTGTTCCTCTTGATTTTTACACTCATCTATTTTTATAAATGTGTGAAATAACGTACAATAAAAGGAAGTTTAAAAAGTTTACGCACGAGTTGTGCGTGAATATTTTAGTAAATAAATCGTGAACAATCCATTCAAGCTTTTCAAGGGTTTTTTGCCATCATAAAGTAATTTTAAGATCACCTGACTAATTTTAAGGATGATATCAAGCTATGCTTTGGCACAGATAATCGAAAAAATTTAGAAAGTTCCGAACAGAGACCTGAACACAGTTTGAAAAGACCCAAACAGATCCGAAAAAGTGTTTAACAGCTCTTGAAAAGAATGTGACAGGACTGAATTGATGAACAGTGTTGTGAAAGCTTCAAGCAGAGCTGGAAAAGTTACGAACTGAGCCTTTTTCAATTAAAAACAATAATTAAGCAAATGTATAGAAAAAACTCAAACAAATCTTAAAAACTCTCTAATAGAGTTTAAAGGCAATGTTAACCGAACCGAAAATATTTGTAAAAGAAATGAATAAGGTTTCAACAGAGTTTAGAGCAGAGAAAAGCCTTGAACACAAAAAAAGAATCGAAGATAGTTGAACAAAACCTTTTTTAAAATTTGGAAAAGCAGATTAACAAGGCTTGATAAACTTCTAGCAAAACTTTCTGCAAATCTATAGAAATTTTAAACAGTAAAAAAAAAAAACTCAAATTGATTTAAGACACTTTTTAGCTGTGTTTTTTTAAAGAATTTTAACCGAATTGAAAATGATTTCAACAGTGTTGAATATAGTTGGAAAAATTTCAAATAGCTTTAAACGAAACCTCGGCCAAAACTTTTTTTTTTATAAAATTTTATAAAGCAGGAGGTTGAGAGAGAGTTTTTAACAGAGTTTGACTTTTTCCAACTTTTATCAGAGCAGATTAAGTTACAGACTTGCACTCCAATTATAACCTTTTATTATTTAAATTTATTAATTTTCAAACAAATAACAGCATTGAAGTCGAACTTGATTTCATTGCGTACTATCAAGTTGACCCAGCGATGACAGGTAGTTTAATTGACTAAAATGCATCGATTAATCTGTGCGTTACACACCTTTAAAAACGAATGTAATGTAATCTGTTTAAAGTCATATGATGTAAATGAAGCGTAACGTTTGAATAAATACACAGCATACAGAGTGGCCACATGGCTTTTGAAATTTCTTTGATCTGAATATAAAAGCGCTAAAAATTTTACGTGACTCAAAAATCGCATACAAATTTCTGATTTTTAAAATTTTTTTAAAATAATTTGCAATTTTTAAAAAATTTTTTTAAAGATTTTTAAAGCTTTTTAAAATTTATATGAATATGGAGGACACTTTTTTGTCTTCTTATATATAGACAAATACAATAAATCGAAATAGAAAAATAATTAATAAGGTTTTCAGTCTATTTTTTTAAATATATATGTACAAATTAATAGATAAATATTCTCCCCTTTCCCACAAAATCACTCTTAGAAAACACAACAGAAAAATACTTCCTTAAAAATTCTATCTTCTGTTAAGATGTGGCAACGGTCTCAATGATTAACGCCTCAATGTCAAACAAAAATATTGTTCCAATATGAAAACAATAACAAAAGAAATCCCATTCACTACTTAACGTCACGGGGTAACGTTGCACAGTGTCGCTTCTCAGTACAAGCGGCGAACAAAAATAGAGAAATGGTTGAGGTGAAGGCGTTTTGGACCTTTTCTTCCTTCTTCTTTCACAGGGCACTGAAACATAAGAACTGCATAGTGTAAAAATGGGAGTGACTAGACAATGACCACGCCCATCTCCCCTAGGAACCAAAATTTAAAAGCTCCATAACTTGCGTTCTATATGAGATAAAACATCATTTCACTTTATATGTAAGTATCTTTTTAACACAGACCAATATCCGAAAAAGAGGCGTGATCATCTATGGAAGATGGGCGTAGTCTGTGACCTCTACAATTTATATTAACTTAAACAATCTCGATTAATCACGTATAAAGAGTGTAAATATACTTTTCTATGCAATAATGAATTGTTGAAAACAAATTTCAGAAAATATATAACATGTTTATATTGTGCAATACAATAATTGAAGTAATAAACTTACAATAGAGAAAATAGAAAACACCACATAAAAAGCGCAACTCTGAAGCCGCGTAGCGTCCAAAGTGAAATTTTTAATAATTATTTTTGCTTTTTATTAGTGGAAAGAAAATTAAGATTTAATGTGTGCATAAATTTTTTGGATGTTTACTGTGCGATGTTCTGCTATCCGGCCAATTGAAAACGAGCCAACACAAAAAAATTACTCGGAGGTCGATGCATGTCGCACTCCATTCAAAACTCATTGGTTCAGAGTGATGATGGCGTGAATGGGAGGCATCACTTGACTAGATTTCCGGATTCGCTATTCGGAACATGATGTGAACTGATTTTCAACCGCTTGATTAAGCTTTTCAGAATCAGGTAACTATTTGTGGAGGAACTTAATCGGTTTGAATGAAATTTTCTGAAATGTTTAACTGCAAATTGTATACAAAGAGAAATTACCAGGAAATGTAGAAAATTGCACACACAATAACTTCGCCCACTTTTTCAAATTCCGTAGTAATAGCAACAATTTGCTGGAACTCAAGAACGCTTCACTGGGAATGGGGGAAATCTTAATTTTGGCGTTTATCTTAATAGGGAGCACTTTGCTGTCTTATAATGAAACAGACTTGCTGTAACAGACATTCGAAGAAAAGCATATAAAATAGAACTAATGGAACTTTTCAACGACTTGGTTTCACTTAAGATTGCTAAAGGAACCACAGAATATCCAAGAGCATAAAATTCAAGCCTTTAACATGTTTAAATCAGTAATTTTCTAAGCTAAACTTAAGATTCGAAATTTCTCAAATTGCTTCAAGCTATAATTGAATGATGATTCAATTAGTGCGATCGGATTAAGTTAAGAGTTTCGTGTCGCCAGACGCACACACTGTGATTTATAACATTTTATCGTGATCGCGTAGAAAACACACATAAGTTCAAATTAACATAAATGACTGTAATTAAATTGCTTTGGGAAGTATTTCCGATTTCGGTGCTTTTTTTAAATAAAAAGATTACGTCAAGCAAAACAATTTTGTAATATTTTGATTTCTGTATCCTTGGCTTTGATTTACTAGAACTTTTTTCCGTTTGTTTGCAGAAAAAAAATATATAATAAAAAAACTAGAATTAAATTTTGGTTTCCTTTTCGTACCTACTCTACAATGAATCATTTTATTTCATGGCATTGATATTTAAAATTATTTTAAATACTACCTATAGCAAAAAAGCCATGGGTTTGAAACAGGTTTCCTGCATTATCTAATTATATATCGAAAAGTATATATAGGAAAATTTAATAAATGAAATTTGTTAATTCTAGATTCTGCACCTAAAGTACATCGGAAGCTGTTTCCATATCCAATAAGGAAAATATTTCGAAATTTTAAAGAGATATTTATAGTCTCTTCTTAAAAAATGCATATTTTACAAACATATCTACCATTTTACAGAGTATCTACTCGATCAACTAGCTGGGAAAAACGTCACCACACAAGATGAAATACTGCAGAAAATTAGTGACTACTGTGAAAAACCAGTTACCGATTATAAAACCGATGATTTCGAACCACCCTACACCTGGACTTTTTATCATTCGTTCTTTTTCGCTTTCACTGTATGCTCCACCGTGGGTTATGGTAACATATCACCATCCTCAACGCTCGGACGGATGATAATGATTGCATATTCGGTAATAGGTATACCTATTAATGGTATACTGTTTGCCGGTTTGGGTGAATACTTTGGCAGGACGGTGAGATAGAGGAGAAATTAAATGAATTTATCGGAATTAACAGAGATATTGATTTCGTTTCAGTTTCAAGCCATTTATCGTCGTTATAAGAAGTATAAAATGTCCAATGATGTGCGATATATGCCTCCTCAGCTGAGTTTGATTACCACAGTGTTGATTGCTTTAATACCCGGTGTAACACTATTCATATTTCTACCCTCTTGGGTTTTTTCGTACTTCGAGGATTGGCCATATTCGTTGGCGGTGTACTATTCTTATGTGACAACAACGACTATCGGTTTTGGTGACTATGTTCCCACATTTCAGGCTCATCAGGTAAGTACAGATAATGAGAAACTTTCCTTTTTCGGACTTTAATTGTCAACAATGAATTTTTAAAATTGTTCGTCTTTATGGAAATTATATTTATGATATTCACCCTTTTTTAAAGATATTTCTCCAAACCAAAAATAAAATCCTGTGTAATAAATAAACTCATTCCTAAAAATGTCTGAAAATAAGGCAATCAAAACCAAAAATCAAATTGCTAATTTATCCTATTTAAAATTCTACAGTAAAGTATAATTTTAAATTAACATTTTCATTTTGAACTTTATTTTTTTTATTAAGAAATTTTTTCACTTTTTAAGTATTTGTAATTCCATTCGTATTTTTGTATTGTTTTGTATTTTTGTACAATATTTAATTTATTTATCTATCAATTTTACCCTATGCATATAATTGCTTGGATACTGGCCTAAACCATTTAAAAAAGTAAAAATGCCAAACTTAAATAAAACTACGTTCTCTAAAAATTCGATTTGGAACATAAAATGAAATTGAACCAAACAATTCTGGACAATCAATTCGGTTGTCCAAAATATCTGTAATAAGTAACATCGTCTTCCGGACGGTTGCTTGAATTCTGCAATTTCAAAAGTTTACAACGAATATCCTAGTTAGACATGTTAAATTAGTGAATATTAATGTTAAATTACGAATTTTTTTCTCTTGTTTACTAGCTATTTTGATTTTGATTCGATTTTGTTTAAATTGTTAGGTTTTGTACAATTTATAGCTTTAATGTTACTCTTAATAGTTTTTTTAATTTATTTATTGATCTAAACAAATTTTATTTGCTTTTAGCCTCATAAATTTGGCGGCTGGTTTGTTGTTTATGAAATATTTATCATTGTTTGGTTTATCTTCTCATTGGGTTACTTGCTGATGATCATGACTTTTATAACCAGGTGGGTACAATTTCTGGAGTATCATGTCTCACAGTATTTTTATTTGTCAATAACTTATTCAATTGTTATAACAAAATTAATCATGGGTTATGGGACTGAGATTGGTAACGTTGCCACGAACATTGTAAGGGGTTTTAAGCTAACAAAAATATTTTTTAATACAATATAGTCTAAACATTAACTTTTAAATCTTATTTTTACTAACTGATTCTTGTCTCTAACAAAATCAATTGAAATTTCTTTTCTTCGGAAGTTTAACTAACATTTGTAGGGAGTTACATTTCTTCCCAGGCTTGAACTAAAAAAATATCTAACACACTTCTTCGGCTGCTGTATTTTTAAACTTATAATAAGGAACGTTAAATAATAGATATAGTGAATAATGAAACTTAGATAATCAAAATTTTTTAAAGTTATTACTAAATTTAGTCCTAATTAATGAAGTTCAACATTTCTTCTTAGAAAATATTTTTTATATATTACATACAATATGGTAAAATGATAAAATAAAAGAAAAACATTCTCTAAGATAAACTTTTAAAATCCCTTTTTCCGAGCTGTACGATTTATATAACGATTACCTTTTGATTATGATTAGGTGATCGTAATCTAGAAAGTTAGTTAGCAATAAGTAATCAAATTAAAATCAGAATAATAAATAAACAATCAAGTTAGATTAATGGTTAACGTAATCCAGCTTTAAGATTGCATTTATATGTAAACCCAAAAAAATATCTGATTGTTTTATGTCTGATTATTCCATGCGTATTGCAAAATAATCAAAATTTGGGTTGTGATTGTTTTTTGAGTGATTCTTCTCACTTTTAATAATATCAAAAATAATCAGTTTAGAATAAAAAAAATAATCAGTTTAGAATATAATCAAAAAGTAATCTATTTTTCCTTATGTTGATTACAAAAAAAAATAATTTAAAAATAATCAAAATAACAAGGTTTAGAATTGGACTATATGAAAATTAGTATCTTAATTTTTCTTAAATTATTTGTAATTGTAATTTAAAAGTAATAATTACAATAACAACCATAACTTTCAGAGCTCTGATTTAAAAATCCAAAAACTAAACTTTCCGATATTTACTCTCTTGATACTGCGGTTTCTGTTGTACATATATATGGCAACCAAAGTTTATCGAGCTCGAGGCGCTCGATAGTTGGCCTTTAATAGTTGCTGAGGACCCCAGCGACCGCCAAGTACTTTAAATGCTTAATACGCCTCTGCAGTTGTGGGAACTTAATTACAGTTGTTTAATTGGTATTAAATGGACGTTAACAGCTTATTATTAACCTATATTAATGCATTAATGTCCTCTTGGTCTTCTAATAACATAGGCCATGGGTATAGTCTACTTGCATATGACATTTTTAATCCTAACACTACATGATAATTATACCTCATTTATATAATCTTAATCGAAAAAAGGATAACTTTCATTTCCATTTAAACTACGATATAATCTGTAATGTAATTTTTTTTTTTTTTGTATAATTAGTATTTTGTATTTTTGTATAGTGCGTATTTGTTAAAGTGTTATGTTACTTAAAACTATCTGTTCATAACTCGTAATTATTTAAATAAATTTGTGTGCTACTAAGAACTTGAATAATATGAAATATTTCTTTTTATTAACTTTATTCACTGACATAAGTTCGAAATTAATATTTACAGAGGTTTACAAAGTAAAAAGTTGGCTTATTTGGAACAGCAACTGTCGTCCAACATCAAATCCACACAGAATCGCATCTGGCATGGAGTGACAAAAGATGTTGGCTATTTGAGAAGAATTTTGAACGAATTGTACATTATGAAGTTCAAGGTAAACTAAAAAGTTTTAAACATCTCTATAAAATCTTTCTTTTTAAATTATATCGTTCTTTTTAAATTATACAGTTTTGTTTCTTAGATTTTTACTTTGCCTCAAACGAGTTAAAACAGAAATGAAATAATTTTGAGCTTATGTGTTAGAATTTTCTTTTTTTCAGTAAGCCGTAATTAATTGGGTTCGCTACTGAAAAAAGCACCAGCATCTTACTAAAAAGTTAATAATGGCATTTATAAAAATGGCCCTAATACAAAATTATGAAAATGGCCCTAATACTTAATAAGAATGAAAATGGTCTTAATACCTCAAAACAGTTAATGTATTTAAACAAAAAAGTAAAACAAAAAATACATAACATGAAATAAAAAACTTAATATTTACTATATATTTAAAAACGTATATACAATTGAAAAATTTAATATATTATATACTTGATATGTTTGCAAAAAGTGCATGCAGAATTTCAACCTTCAAATTGAGTATCAAAAACAATCCTAAATTGGGAGTCTCTAATGTTGTTGCACTGTTAAAGCTCACTTCTGGTTACCCACTTCATTTCTCCACACACAAAATATCACCAGCACGTTTTTCTCACACGTATCGCTAAAAATGGGTATTTCAAATACTTTAAATTGGTATTAAGCTCTAATTTTGTTGTTTCTAAATTTTTTATAGATTTTTTACGCAAAGAATCGAAACGCCATGTAATGCTGTAAGTAGCAAACATTCAAGAAAATTCAAACAGCCGCTTCCATTGAAGCCAACCAATTCTGTTTTAGCCACTTGGAGACAAAGAAAGTTATTTTATTACTTTTGTTCTTGAAATCCACTCAGATTAACGCAAATAATAATACTTTTCTCATTCTAACCATCCTGCAGCCCGTCTACACCGAACCTGATGCCTCTCACTTCCTACACCGTTCAAACTCTTGCCCCGAACTAACTATGTATCGTGTCGATCCACCGATCACCAGACGCAAACGCGCCTTTTCCGAAGGTTTCGACTCGCTAGGAGCATGCGACTCCCAGGCGTCACTGCAGCTTCGTACTGCATCCGACAGCGACCTCAACAAATTCGATCGTCAGAAATCATTCGAGTCGGCCGAAGCAATCCGGCACACCTCTGACATCTTGGCCAAGGTCGTCTCGGCACTGGCAGCCGTCAAGCCTCCCGAGGATGATAGCAACCTGCATGGCGGCTATCACGGTTTCTCTGACTCACAAATACTGGCCAGCGAGTGGTACTCACCCTGCTTCAATGCAGCCCCCGCACAGCAGCCGCCGCCTCGTCGCGGGCGCGCTTGCTCTGATTTCAACATTAACCCCAAGTGGAACGTGCTGCGTTCGGTGCAAAACGAATGGACGTGGAGTGGCGACAACAACCAGATACAGCAAGCCATCAACAGTCGCGTCAAGCGCGGCAGCGACAAAAATGACAGCGGGGACTTGTATCGCGGTAGTGCTTCGCACCAGCCGCTCGATTATGTGTTGAACGTGGACGGCAACAAGGATGACCTGCAACAGCCGCGTGCGAAAAAGTTCTCCATACCTGACGGGCTACGCAGGTTGTTTCCATTTAAGAAACGCAGCTCTCAGTCGGAGTTGGTGGCAGACGTGCCGCCTGCTGCCGCTACAGAGCGAAAGTTTTCAGTGATGAGTGTGCCAGAGAGTCCGCAATACAGTGCGCCACCACTCGAGTACTACAGCACAGTGACGGCAAATGCCAGTCCCTCGTACTTTAAGAGAGGCCAGGTGTTGCGGCAGCCGCAACTGCCGCCCATCCAACAGTCGCCTCCAAGCAGAACTGAAAGCGACAACGCGGACTGTTCACGCGACCCACACGCGACAGCCGCAGCACCCAACGGCGGCCTTCCAAATGGCGGCGGCGTTCTAGGTGCTGATCAGCGCAACTCTGCTGCAGCGAGTAGAAAGCGTAACGAATCTATTTTCACCCAAAATCCAGCTCTTTCTACACGTCGTGGTAGCATGTTCCCGCCTACGAACACGCAACGACGCGGCAGTCTTTTTAATATCGAGCGACGTGGTAGCAATGTTTCATTATCCGCCGCCGCCGCTTCCTCCGCGCCTCCCCGACGTGGCAGCGTACTGCTGCCTGAACGTCGACCAAGTTTGTTCTCTGCAGCCTTAGCAGAAGATCGTGCAGTGCTGGAGAATACAACGGTCGCTGATTTAATACGAGCGCTGGAAGTCCTGCACACCCAAGCTGTGCTCGGCGAAGCCGCGAGTGCTGCAGGCAGCCGACAGAATATCTGCTCAAGGAGTGAGAAGAAGAAGCAGCCATTTAGTCCCTTTGATGATGATGGCAACGAATTGCCGCCACCCATATTGTCGCTTTTTACAGGCAGCAATAACAAGCTGCTTACGACGGCCGCCGTAAATCGCCTGTACGCGCGTCGCTCAACGGTTGTCGGCACCATGCCGAATGCACAGTCAACTGTGCCCCTCACAACAACAATGCCCCCGCAAGGACCACAAGTGTCGGCCGCCTTGAATATTCTGACGCGACGTCGCTTGTCATCCGTGCCTAGTAACGAACCACCTCCAAGTTACAGCGAAAAGGAAGCGCCTGCTGCAGCGCCGAAGTTTAGGCGGCGCTTCAGCATACGACCGACAGCTTTGCAGATACCGCCCGGCATGGCACCCCCGCCCGGCGTAAACATCAACAACATGTCGCCACCGTCGTCCTCAGCCGCTGCAACCCCAACAACACCGACTGCATTGAATACATCACAATCCACTCTGCAGCGTCGATTTTCGCTACGGCCATCACCGCTGGCGCGTGATACAGGAGCAACAGCGACAACAACTACGGGATCTGCATTACTAAGCAACATGGAGGACAGTGCGGCAGCGTCGGCTGCTGCTGCTGCGGTTGCATCAGCTGCCGCAAGTATAACTGGACGTAGCAATTCTGTCAGCGCTGCGACACGTCTGCTGCCACCAAACGTCACACGCGTCACACCGTCGATGTCGAGCAGCACACACTCACCTCTTTCGCGCATCGTGCAGATATCACAGGCTCAGCGTAAGATGAGCATGCCAGAGGGTTTCACTAACAAAAAGTCAGAGAGCGGAAAATAAGACCATTTCAAATCGCTGGAAACCGCATCGCTCAAAATCGCCAGAAATGTCTTCGAGTGATAGCTTCAAAGTTGTCAAAACGTTAAAAAACTATTTGAATTTTGTTTGGTGATTGTTGCAAGGTTTAGTTAACAAAAATTCTAACTAAGAATTAATTTAAAATTGTAATTTTAAATTCTGCGTGGTAGCTAATTTTGTAGTAAATTCTGGAATTTTAATATTATTTTTTAGTCTAAGCTTTATATTTACACTTTTAATATATGTTTAGGTGAGTGCAGACAAGGTGTTATTTATGTATTTTATAATTTTACTTATGATCATCTTTTATGGAAGGAAATATATGATATCTGTTTAAGCTCAAAGCATTCTTTTTGACATAGTTTCAACGAACTTTTCTGTACATTTCTTTCCCGAACTCTTCATTAACAACAATATAGGACATCACACGGAGCTCCCACTCAAGAACCACATTTTAAAGCGCCCTCTTGTGTTGGATTTTGGAACCACGGTTTTTTGCATAAATATTGTGATGCGAATTCTTTCTAAACCACAAAAAACGTGCTAAAATGTGAATTCTTCATCATTTGGTGCATGAACAAGGAGGAAATAATCCCTCGTCTCACTCTCTGCATAACAGGTGAAGATAGAGACATATCGAAGGAGGAGCAATGCGCTAGAAAGAGCACCTTAAATGTTTCAGGTAGAGGGAAATGCTAAAATACTTTCTAAATATCTGTACTTTCATATTAGCAATATATAAAGCCCATGGTCTGGAGTACTTGGAAGATGGGTATGAAGTTGGCTCTAGTAGGCTGATCATGCTATGCAAGTTAAATTTACTTACAAACTTCCGATGCACGCAGCTAATAATGCCGACATCGTTTTATTTTAATAATTCTTGGTATTTTGGACAACTCAAATTAGTCTGTTTTTCAACAAACAAAAAGGAAAGTTTTACACCTCAAAGGAGCGCAAAACTTCAAGTTTAAAACCAACATCAGTCCTTGCAAAAAAATTTAATCTAGGCTTTTTCTTATCGTCAGTTTTTTAGCAATTAAATGTGCCAACTCTTTTCTGTACAGTCCTAAATTTCTCACACAACTAATTTACCAAATCAAATTTTCCCACAAGTTTTTCTGTACCAACCCGTTAACATTCACAACTCAAATTTATCACTCAACTCAATTGTGTACCAACTCAATTTTTTACCACATCAATTTTGCCCACAACTCAAATGATTTGGTACACTGTCACAACTTATTTTATAATACGAGTCCCTCTAACTCACCGCACTTGAGCTATCAACCAAACACTACATTGTTGCACGCTGATGTCGCCACCTTGCAGATTTTGCGGTAATCACGAAAGCGGGCGAAAAAAACTTACCACATTTCGCCACATTAGTCTGGACTCCGACCAGTGTTCTTTGATTTTACTGAGTTCAGTGCTTTGCAAATGATCTTGTTACAGTGCATATATAATATTTGGTACAAACCTTGTGGACTGGGAAAATGGGGAATTCTCTAGGGTGCTGCAACCATGTATGATTATCTCATGAAGAAAACTAAATAAATGCTTGCTCTCTTTTCAAGTTTATAGTTTTCCAAAGAAACACAGATTGATAGAAAAGCACATTAAGATTCAAACACAAATGTAAAGATATATATGATACTGAGCATATGATTATATCTTTCAAAAATTGAATATATATGATTTATGCCTCATTTTTTTATTATACAACAAATAAATTAAGAAATTTATAAAATAGCTGCGCAGAAAACAAAAATTAAAATTTAAAGAAACCCGTGCGGAAAAAAACATACGTTAAATAAAAAATTCCAGTCTAATAGTGAATCCCTCATACAATTAAAATATATTAGAAAATTCCCACAAACTGGCAACTGTGCTCCACTCTCTTGTTTACATTTCGTTATTTAAAAAATTTGATTAAATTCTCAAAGGTTTTCTTCCATCTGATGGAATTTCTCAATATCTACAAGTATCTCCATAGAAAGCTGAATTTTTCTAACAATTTTAATCAAGTAATTTCAACAACTAGTTAAAAGTACAGTATCATCCGCTATTGAGTAAAGATGAGCGACAACGCTTCACAGAAACTGATCGAAGAGTGCTTTTTGCGCCCAGTCAGCGATCCAAGAACAACGTATTCCGCTCGTACGGTGCTGGTGGAACAAATTTTTAATGTTATTTCCTTCCCGCAGGAACGTACCCATTCAACCACCGGATTCTAATATGCCTTTCAAAGCCGAAATGCAAATGCTACTACTCTCGGAGGAGTCCCAAAAGATGACCATGGAGACTCTACGCAGCATACATGGAAACGATTTCAAGCTAAAAGAACCCACTAAGTACAAAGACCGTGGTGGGCATGTGAAGAAGTCGTACTGGGAAGACCGTGGCACTTTGATTGTGCAGAGTGTCACTAACAATTTCACGAAACCAAAGACGGAAGACACCGATGACCTCTCAACAACTGAGTCAGAACGCTTTCAACGTTTTGCTCTCCTTAAGCTGGAAAACTATGGCTTCCCCATGGAACACTGCACTGAGGCATACAATCACTGCGATGGCGAGACTGACAAAGCGCTAGAACTGCTTTTTCGCAAATACATGCGTGTACCGGATACACCAGAACCGAATAAAAATTTGGACCCAAACGTGCGTGCACAAGATTTGCTAGATCTACGCGCAGATGAACGGTCGGCCTTGGAGTCTATTTACGATACAGCATTCGAGGTGAAAGAAAACAATGTTTGGAGTTTAAAATTCCAAGTTGAACACTTGCTGAAACACAGCCCAACAGAGAGGAGCAAGCAGCGTATTGTGTCAACACAGCGTGCCAAGGAAGATAACATCAGCAAGCGAGGTACGAAATCGCGTTGCCGAAACTACGACAAGAACGGCATATGCAAATTCGGTGCCGCATGTAGATTTGCACACGTTTCACCTCTGTCCAATGCAACGAACAAAAAATCGAAAGGTTTGAATCAGCAGTTCAAAGTTTTATTAAGGAGCAGGATTAATTTATGCATTTCCAGCTTCACTTCTCGACGAGAATGACAACGAAAAATGGTTTTTCATCGAAGTGCGCTTCCCTCAAGGCACCAAATACCCGTACGAAGCGCCGTTTATCTACCTCAAAAGTAGTTGCCACGATATACCACGAGAGACTCTGCTACGCATTTCAAGGAAGTTGTATCGCCTGGCTTGCGAAATCGCTTGCGATGGCATGCCATGCATTTACGCAATCAGCGAACAATTGCAAACCGACAAAAATTTATCTCAGTTCGACGCTGAGGATCAACTACCTTTTCCAAATCCAGAAAAGTCGCTATTTTATGTTGAAGATCCGGCCAATAAACTTAATGGTGCTATCAAAAAGCAGCCTTTGTCCACTCACTACGAACGCGGACAAACTTCACGTGGGGACTTTCAACGTACCCCAGTGCAAATCGAACGTGAAGATCGCAATCTGATGCGTAAATTTTTGGAACGACAAAAGGACGATCACTATCGCCGCATGATGACCGGACGCCAGAAACTGCCAGCTTTTGGTAAAATGGTCGAGATACTATCGTTAATTGAAAAATCGCAGGTAAGCAAAGCTATAAAGTGTTCTACCTTAATACTATTATTATACCTTACACCCGAGGGGAGAGTGTATATTTACTGTGTTCTTCCGTTTGTAACGCAGAGTAGGAGACAAGTCACAGAAAAGTAAAAGTGAAAGTGCGCGAAATCGGTTAATAACCACGCCTACTTCTCATATAGAATGTAAAGAGAATTTAAAACAAGTAAAAGTGTTGCCTTCGGCCTGTCCGAAATCTAAATACCCTGCACCCGAGTAACTAAAAAAATTATAATTTCGCCACTTAACAACTTTTGTGTAAGTAGGCGTAAGTAGGTATGTACATACGTACACCGATATTAGCATAATTTTCCTCAAAAATTGGTGTAGCTCTTCCACTTAAACGGTCATAGAGGATTTCAAAGCCTTCAAGTGCTTTCTAAGATAATTTGTAACTTGCGGGTGGAAGGTATTCAGACCTTGGTCTGGCCAAAGACAGCGTTCTTACTGGTTTTATTTGTATATATTCTATTTTAATACTCACAGGTTATTGTTATCTCGGGTGAGACGGGATGCGGAAAATCAACACAAGTTCCACAATTCATACTCGACAACTGGCTCTTCCAAGCTTCCAAATTGAACGGAGAAGCAAAAATGCCTCATGTTGAAGTGATCTGCACACAACCACGTCGTCTCTCTGCTATCGGTGTATCAGAACGTGTTGCGGATGAGCGCGCCGAGCGCATTGGCCAAATTTGTGGTTATCAGATACGTTTGGAGAGTAAAGTGTCGGCCAGCACACGTCTTACATTTTGCACCACCGGCATATTATTGCGCCGTTTAAGCTCTGAGCCTCTATTAGAGAGCATCACACATATCATAGTAGACGAGGTACACGAACGCAGTGAAGAGTCCGACTTTCTACTGTTGATCTTGAGAGGAATTCTTGAGAAGCGTAAAGATCTCAAGGTGATACTAATGTCTGCAACGCTTAATGCACAACTATTTTCGGACTATTTTGGTGGTGTCCCGATATTGGAGATACCTGGGCGCACTTTTCCGGTGGAAGAACTCTTCCTGGAAGATATCCTCGAGGTTTGTGGTTACGTTTTGGAATGTGATTCACATTTCAGTCGCAAGATCAAGAAAAAGGAGGAAGAGCAATTAATGCGGGAGCTAGAATATGCAGATGTCAGGTCGCAAAAGGAAGTACCACCGAATAAATTGAAGGATGAAAATTTAAATTTGGCTTCAATGTACGCACGCTATAGTGGTACGTAACTAGTAGCGAGTGGAGGGGTAGAAAGTGCATTTTGCTCTTAACTAATCTCTTAACTAGATAATTTAATTTAACTAATTTAATAATAACTTAACTAATTTAATAATACTTAATATTACTCTTCACAGATTACTCTAAAACTACCTGTAAAAGCCTCTATCTTATGGAATCAATGAAAATCAATACTGATTTGATTGAATCCGTATTGAAGTATATCGTTGAAGGTGAACATGGCTGGCCTTCAGAAGGTACAATACTAATATTTTTGCCTGGCATGCAAGAAATTGAAGCGGTACATGAAGCACTCTGCGACAGCCCGATGTTCCGACCAGGGTAGAGTTTTGATGAATCCGCTGTAAACCTATTAACTCAATTTTTTTTTTTCACAACAGCAATGGAAACTTCATAATCCTTCCTCTCCACTCCTCGCTCTCCAGCGAGGAGCAAGCCGCTATCTTCCGTCCAGCACATGCAGGCAAACGTAAAATTGTACTCAGCACAAATATCGCCGAAACCTCTATCACCATTGATGACTGTGTTTTCGTCATTGACTACGGTCTGATGAAAGAGAAACGCTTTGACTCGAATCGCAATATGGAATCATTAGATTTGGTATGGGTATCGCGTGCCAACGCTATTCAGCGCAAGGGGCGCGCTGGACGCGCTATGCCAGGTATTTGCATACATCTTTACACACAGCATCGTTTCCGCCACCATCTACTGGCTCAACCGGTGCCAGAAATACTCCGAGTGCCTTTGGAGCAACTTTTGTTGCGCATCAAAACTTTGAATAACTTTGATGGAGATAATTTAGTCGAGGTATTGGGTAAGTAACAAAAAAAAACAGAAACAAATTCATTTCGGTAATTTCGGTCTTACTTAAAGGCCGCACTTTGGAACCACCTACCGAAGAAAACATCATATCGGCTGTGAATCGTTTGAAAGATGTGGGCGCTTTAGATGATTATCAGAACTTAACATCTCTGGGACATCATCTTGCCGCTCTGCCTGTCGATGTGCGCATTGGCAAGCTTATGTTATTTGGTGCAATTTTCCAGTGTCTGGATAGCGTGCTCACCATGGCTGCTTGCTTGAGTTATAAGTCGCCGTTTGTCAGTCCCTTCAACAAACGTTCTGAATCTGAGAAAAGCAAAAAGAGGTTTGCTGTCTGTAACAGCGATCATTTAACTTCTCTGGTGGCTTACAATGTAAGTGATTTGCTAAATAATTCAGTCATTATACCCTACACCGGAAGGCAGTAGTGTATATTCACTTAGTTGTTTCGTTTGTAGCGCAGAGAAGCAGACGAGATATATATAGAAAAGTATATATATTTTTGAATCGATTTATCCCTCCGTAAGTCCATCTGTCTGCCTGTCTGTTAAAATCACGATGACGGGAGAACGAAAAGAGATATCGCGATGATATTCTTTGTTATGTAGTGCAGTTTTGGATCGAAAATTTACGAAATCGGTTAACAACCACGCTTTAAGTTGGTTTTAACAACCAACCACACGGTAAAGGCACCTCGTTTTAAAAAATGTTATAAGGTGAATATATCATAAACCGTGTGAGATATTGACATAATTCTATTCCGGAACACATAGCGCCATCACCAAAACTTTTGCAAAAAATGGGCGTGGTCTGTGCACTCATACAAAAGTTAGCAATATCTCATGAACGGTATAATATATTAAGACGTCATTTTATCACGAGGTATCTGGGGGCACTATTAATCTGTACCAATCACGCCAAAAATGGGCGTGGTCCGCCCACTTATACAAAAGTTGTCAATGTCTCATAAATGGTGCAAAATATTAATACGTGATTTTAACCTAGAAACATTATAGACATTACCAAAATGTTTGCAAAAAATGGGCGTGGTCCGCTTACTTATACAAAAGTTGTCAACTGGCGAAATTATTATTTTTTAGCTACTCGGGTGTAGGGTATTTAGACTTTGGCCTGGCCGAAGACAACACTTTTACTTGTTTTGATGTCGCCGATATGTTTACCATGTCGGCTGAAAAGCATAAAATTATTTTCCGCAAAAAGTGGCAAATTTTAATTTAATTTAGAGAGAACAATCGGCGAATATTAACCGACATTTAATTTTTTTCCCACTGCTAGAAATGGTTGGAGGTCTCAAAGCGTAACTTCTACGCCAGCCGTAATTACGCTGACGAGCACTATATGTCCTTGAAAACATTGCAGACTATTAGTGATTTAAAATACCAGTTCCTCGAACTTTTAGTTATGATTGGGTTTGTACCCGTAAATGTGCCGAAAAAACGCAAAAACTCACTGGATAAAGTTCTGGAACTGACAGGTATTTTTGAAGCTCCGCTTTCTTTGTTATATTATATGAACTTTATTATTAAAACTCTCTAATTTTCGCCGCAGGTCATGGTCTGAATTTGAATGGCACTAATAATCGTCTGCTCTTGTCATTGCTCTGCGCTGCACTCTATCCGAATATCGTTAAGATTCTAACACCTGAACGTAGCTACATACTAACTTCTGGCGGCGCTGTTCCCAAGCTTTGTACTGCCAAAGATTTACGCTTTAAAACACGTAAAGACGGTTTCGTCGCTATACATCCTTCGTCGGTGAATGCAGATGTATTCTCTTTCCAAACCTCATTCTTAGTATATCAGGAAAAAGTAAGGACTTCACGTATATTTATACGGGAGTGCTCAATGTTGCCTTTGGTACCATTGGTACTTTTCGCTGGTAGTGATTTGAAAATTCAATTACACGATGGTGAATTCTTTTTTCTGCTCGACGATGGCTGGATTATACTTAAGGCTTACAATCACGAGACTGCCGAAATGATTCAGTGCCTCCGCATTGAATTACAGAAAATTTTAGAGGAAAAAATTCGAGATCCGTGCCTGAATCTGCTACATCACGAGAATGGTAGAAAAATTATACATAATATTGTCTATTTAATAGCGCATAATAATTAAAAACATTTTCGTTTCTCGAAAAGGTTCAAATTCTCTTTAAAAATTCCTTGAGTTCTAAACTTTTGGCGTTGTTTTCTCCAAACAACTTTTTACGTTTAGAACAAATTTACAAAATAAAATAAAGAAGCAAAAAATAGAAAAATTTTACACTCCTAATTATCAAACGTTTTCCGAGAAACGCTATAAGTTTGCTCATGTGATTTATATGACCCATTTAATTAATTTGGTTAGTTAATTCGTTTAATTCGATTAATTTCTTTCGTATAAATAATTGATTCATTCAATTAATCCTTGAGGCTTTCTTGTTGCATAAAATATAAACACGAAGTGGTTTTTTGTCACAAGAAAGAACTTCGGTTGAAATGATTTCATGATTTCACCGAAGCTTATATGCAGTCGATTGTAAAGGTTATTGCAATTTGAATGCTTTAAATAAATTTGAGAAATTCTATTAAAAATAAAATAAAATTAATTTAATTTACGTTGGTGTTTGTGTTTATATGTGTACCAAATATCGTATATCACAGGAGCGAGTTGAACCAAAGTTGGCAGGAATAATACTCATTAACTGAGAAAAAATGCTGTCAAGATGTTGGTGGGTTTTGCCAACAGGGAGCGTGGAATCTTCCATACAAACGACATTTCAAAATGCGTTATCTAGAAAACCTTTAATAAGAAATTATGACCCTGATGCCGTGTAAAATATCATGAATAAAATTCTATGCAAGAAATTCTATGCATGGTGCATTTTATAGTCAATTCATATTTTTTATTCTTTAAGAAGTCATAAATAGAAGAAATAACCATATAAAAATTTTTTGCAGTTTTTTAACAAATTCTACAAACAAAATTAGACATCATTAAATGGAGACTATAACGAGTCACATACTATATGTTATCACAGTATATTTCTGCTGCTTTCGTGTATACTGCATAATTTTATATCTTAATATTAATCGTATTTCTTCTTTGATGTTTTTAACTGTGTCCCCGAATCCGATTGTAAGTGGTTCCTCTATTAAACTGTTATTCTTCAACTGCACAGCAGTATACAAATTTTAATATTTTTAATGATTTCGCATTAAACTAAAGAGAGTCTCTACGGTTCAATGGATGCAATAAAGTTGAACGTGACTTATTTGCAATTCCTTTGACGAAAGTCTTCAAATATTCATCAGCGCTTACTTTTAGCGAGGGATCCTTGCTTTTTATGCCGCTAAAATTTGACGTTTTAGACAACTTGCTCTGATTACCAACCACTGTAGGTGATTTCCCCAAAGACGATATGCCAGCTGCTGAGTTTGCAGGTTTGAGGAACAAATTCGAACTGAGGCACTCAGCGTAGCTTAGACTGCGTCTTAGTTTTGGTGTAGCATTTTTTGATGTATTTTTTTTGAATCTGCTTGATTTGGGAGTCAATTCTTGCCTTGCAACATATTTCGATGATGACTTTTTGCGTGCAGAAAGAACAGCATTTGGACTTTTTTTTTGTGGTTTATCTACTTTCGGGCAATCCTTCTCCATAACATCGCGTATATTTTCACCATTCAGCAAAAACGGGTTTCCTTCTTCTTGTTCGTAGCGGGCTAGGAGTTCATTCAAACTGTGTTCAATTTTTGGAACTGTTGTTTCAATGAATCTGCGTTCCCTTTCCTCCTTCAGTAGCTGACCACCACGATTGTAATAGCGTCTGGGATCAGCTGCATCGAATTCAAGTGCAAACATGCGTTGGTACAGCTTGTTTCTTTTATCATAAAGGTCGAGTATTTTTCTGTTCTGGACTTGTTTGCGGTACTTCTGGTGTACGGTTTGCAAAAAGCTAAATTTCTCAAAACACAACTCTACTTCAGATTTCCTAAGTATGCCCTGTACCTCTGCGTCTGCCTGAACTTCTAAAATACGTAGGAATTTCTTAATTTCATCCCGTAGTTCACAGAATTTCTTGAGACGCTCCATTTTTTCCTGCTTAAGCGCGTTTAAATGTCGCTGGAATTCTTGCACCTCTTCTTCTGAAGGAAGTGGTTCCGTCTGCAAGACACGCTCTTCCACTCCCAACTGTTTACAGAGTGTTGCCTCTTCTAGGATCATATCGTTAATCTGTTGTCGGCGTTGTTCCAAACAAGTGTTCAGATCAGCCAAAATATTTTCGAGGTTTTTTTTCTTGGAAAGTAGTGGTGTATACAACTCCTCCTTCTCCTCCATCATGCACACAGTAGCTGTTGATACAGATATCGCAGTGCCCAACTTACGCTGCATTTCTTCCACTTCCTTCTCTACCGCTTTTATTTCATCCTTATATTGATCTTCCTTCTCCATTGATTCGTTTATAATGCCATCATAGAAACTTTTACAGTGATCGTATAGCCTATCGAGATTCTCTTCACAGATAAGTTCGCCAAAAGTTCGATCCCACAACTTCACCATATATTTAAGTTTTTCCTCTGTGAGCATCAGAATAGCCTGAAGTTTTTCCTTGTATAACCGAGTCATGGCAAGATCGTAGGCACCGCAGACAAGATCCTAATTTTGAGGCAAAATGTTAGGATCTCATAGCGGTTAAAATGACAGATTCGAAAAACAGTTATACAGATAACGTTGCAACAATTGAATCATAGAAGAATCTAAGATTTTTCGAAAAACCTTTGGAATTCGAAAAATTATATTATGGGACTGATCACATTTGTGCAAAGTTCCCCCCGAATTATTATTGTTTTCCAGCAAAAACAAAAATGAACACTTAAGAATTTATGAACGATTCTTTGGAGAGTTAAAGGGTCAGATTCGATCATATGACTGACGAAAATGCACATTCTTTGTAGGAATGTTATTTTATGCGCTCTAGTAGGTGTCTAACGATTTAGAACGAAATGAGGCGTAACGCTGCAGAGAAGTATAAAATACAACAAGCCGCTACAATAGATCAAAATTACATTTGGATATTTTATTGCTTTTTAAAATAAGCTTACACATTGACATTAATACAAAGCATCAAGTAACGAAGAGTGAATTACTATTAAAAAGTGACCCAGTTTAACACATGGTTGTTGGTCCTTATTGTGTGTGGGAGTGGCATTATGTGCAGATGTCGTCGGTAAATGAGAAGCATTAAAATCTCTTGATGCTGACGGCCGACCTTTTCTTTTAGTCAAAACAGTAGCTTTACCCCTTTTCATTAGGTATACAAGCGTGGCAATTTAAAAGAGATATCGGATGAATTTCGAGGCTTATGGCTTTCATATACTTCTTATATAAAAGCTACCTGTTTCCAACAGCCTGACTGAGTCACTATTTGTGGAGTTTCATTCTAACGTACTGTTTTAGTGAAGATTTTCCTCATACGAAATGACATGTTGGAAATCGTGAAGTTATAAGCTAGAACAAAGTAAATAGTGCTAAATAATAATTGCCTTTGAACGAAATTATCTGCTTATCTATTGTTTGGAATTCTTCCGGAGGTATTTTTCTGCACGCAGTATTTAATGTTTCTAATAAAGGATGAACTTTGTATAACTTATGGTAGACCGGATGTTTGATTGGTTTTTGAAGGTAGTTGTCGTTGATGTGGAAAATCTGCCTTACTTTTTCAAATTTGTTTCTTGGCATGATCTCAGCGATTAAATGTTATTCAAATTTCGCTTGATCATGCTGTTATTGCTTTTGGAAGTTTTATAATTCCAAAATATGCCAAAATATAGTATTGCTCTATTTCGTATGGCTTTACATTTAGTTTACATTTTTCCTATAATATCGCCATCAATTAATTACAAAAAATAGTCAACAGGAGACCCAACTAACTCTTGCAATACAGGTAGTTTATATTTCCACTGCTTTTCCACTTCTTTCATGTGCTTTTCTCCATTTAAATGCGGTAACTTTTCGTTTCTTACATTCCTATTATTTTTTTCGGTAGCTGCCTCGCATAAGTTGATTCAAAATAAGTTCAATATCTCTGCGGTTTGTCAATTTTTTACCATTTTCGGCTAAGAAAATAGGAAAGTAATTAATGTATGTAAAATACATTTAATTCCCATAATTCCACATAAGCAACATCAGGTAAAAACATTTCTGAGGAAATTTACTAATTAAATTTTATAGTTCCAATCAAAGAAAATTATTTTTTTACACTTACATTGTTTATTACAGATACCCCTTGGCTCCTTCCAGCAGGCAGAAATGATAAAACATTCTTTTAAAAATAGGTCCTCAACTGAAATTTTCAAAACGTTTTTAAACACTTTTAGTGTCCAATACTGTGCACACGAAAGCATGATTCAAAATGATAATGAAGAAAGAATCTATATTAAATATTTGCATATTTTTTGATTATATAGCAGTTACAGTTTTGAAAATGAAAATGTTAAATGCTTAAATTAAAAAAACGTATGCAACAAAGGGTTTAGTATGGTGAAAGATTTTGAAAACAACAGAATTTTTAGTAGTTGAAATCCTTGCCAAGGGGTGGGAGGTGGTCGAATCCGCGTCCACGAAGTTTGTAGGCGAACAAATATCCTACTGCGTCACCGAAGACCGCAACCTGGTATCTTTTGTAAAATGCTATATATTTCATGTTTTAAGATTTTGAAAAATTTTCCATGCAGACCTCTCAATCGCATCTGTTGATATTATAATTGGTTCTAATGGGATTTCTACTCTGCTAGAAAATGAGTGGCAACTTCGCATAAAAGAAATCAGCTCGAGCTGGGAGATGGGCTACTTCGGCAAGAACAATGCCCTATCATCTGTTGTAAATGTCAAAATTTGTGGTAATTTTTTTGGTAGTGGTTGATATCCAGAATTAGGTTTTTCCCAGTTTTAATTAGAAATAAGCTTGTGTGGTGAAATAACTATACTTGTTAAGTGCAGTATGATGTTAAAGTCTTTAGTACTTGATTTCTCAAAATTACGGTAAGGAGCGGTGGTGCACAATGAGCAGGCATAAACACAACTAACCCTATTTTTTCTCCGGTGGGTTTCCCATGCAGTCTTAACCCAGTTGCTACACAAATCCGCGAAAAAGGACATCTGAACCGGCCAAGACTACGGAACCCACAGTGGCTTCTTAGAAAAAATCGCACGGTGAGTACGCGATTCACTGTCAATCAATGCAAGGTCGGTGACATATTCCCGTCCAGGTTCATGATGATCTTGTGACGCCGGAAAATAAATCATTTGTCAAAGAGATTGTACACGACACTTACGGTCCGCCGGCACTTGTCAAAGGCGTTCCCAGTTACGACCAAAGGGCGAACAAATTGATTAAAACTCAAGATATCGAGAAGCATGAGTGGACGCCGGGTACACGTCGATGTGGTGTGATTGCTCGCAAAATCGGTCAGTATCCTTTGTGGTTGAAGAACGGAGAGAAGGTACGCAGCACCCTGCTTCAGGTGGTGGACAATCATGTGATCAAGTACATACCGCCGGAGGAATATAAACCTACACAAAATCCGAAAGTGATGAATCTCCATAAATACGGCTGCCTTCTGGTAGGCGCTGAGAGTGCAGATCCTTCGCTCCTTACCAAAGATTATTGTGGCATCTTCCGAGAATCCGGCGTTATGCCGAAAAAGAATTTGGGGCGTTTCATTGTGTCTCCGACAGCCGCAATTCCACCGGGCACGGAGTTGAGTGTTTCTCATTTTCAAGTGGGTCAATTTGTGGATGTGCGTGGGAAAACGTAAGAGGAAATGAATATAATTTAAGGGGTTGATTTTCCATTAAATAAGGCCTAAATAAAAACTGTAATTAGTATGTATTTCCTTTTTTTATCTGGGCTTTATTTCATGTTTTAGAGTTTTCATTCTTGAATGATAGACTAGTTTTCATTCTTGATGTTTATTAGTATTATTGAGCCTTCTTGCCAGTCACTTTTCTGAAGAAATTAACGCTTTTAGAATAAGGCTAATTAAAAGTTATCCCGATAACTCAATATGTGCATTGTTTTCTAAATAAAAAATATCCGAGCAGTTAAAAATCCCGCGAAAAATCACGTCGGTATTATTTAAAAATTATTACGAAATCACTTTATATTAAAAGTTTAAAAACCCAAAGTCTCTGTCTGTCCGTCTATTTTTTTCTTTATTCTGGAGTATTTAACATTACCAAAATTCTTGCAAACATTGGCGTGGTCCGCGCACTCATACAATAGGTGGTAATATCTCAAAAACGGTATGAGATATTAAGGCATAATTTTATTCCAGTGTCTAACGGCATTAACAGAATGTTTGCCAGCAATATGCATGGTGCGCTCACCCGCTCAAAATTTATCAACAGGTGAAATTCTAATTGAAAATTTTTTGCTTAATGCACTCGTATATTATATCGCTATGTATAAAAATAAGCATGTTCCAACCATTTATGTCCTACATTTCGAAGGGAATACGCACATTGTTCTTCCTTTTAACCGCTCAGGAGATAAAGTATTGCACATACGACGAAATTATATTGCGATATTAGCGTAATTTCTCAAAAAGTGGGCGTTGCTCTCGCATTTTAGTAATTCTAATGGATTTCATAGCTTTAAGTGATTTTTAAGATATTTTTAACTTTGCGGGGTAGGGTATTCAGATTTTGTCCTGGCCAAAAACAACCTTCTTACTAGTTATTAAACTTGCACTTTATTTAATTTTAATTTGTAACTTTTTATTTTTGGCCATTATGTGTGTAAGCGTTATTTCATGAACTAATAAGTTCTTTTGGAATTGCAGTGTCTATCATGGCTTCCAAGGCGTTGTCAAACGCCACGGCTTCAAGGGTATGCCCGCCTCGCATGGTGTTACAAAAACTCACCGTCGACCTGGTAACATTGGCGGAGGCGGTGAAAAAGGACGCGTGTGGCCTGGTACCAAATTGCCTGGTCACATGGGTAATCGTTGGCGCATTCTTAAGGGGCTGCGAATATGGCGTATTAATACAAAATACAACGTAATGTGGGTGCAGGGCAGTGCTGTGCCTGGTCCCACTAATGGCCTCGTTTACATTTATGATACCATTTTACCGTTGCGAAAGCCAACCACACCGCCACCATTTCCGACTTATTTTGAAGCAGAAAGTGGTGAGGGCGCCACAGAGGATGATATTTGGTTTGATGAGGTGCACAGTTTTAGGGATGAAACAATAACTTTTAAGGCAGAAAATGCTAAGCAACAATAATATTTACAATAAATGTGAAATATATAATATATAAACATAATATATGCCGACATACGTTTAACTACATTAGAATGCTATTCCTTTTGATACTCGTAGTACTTTTCACCTTCCTCTTCACAGCGTTTCAGCTTGTTCTGTTTATGCAACTTTTCCAAATGATGGCTAACATTGTAAGCTGCGGCTGGCCACAGTTGTTCAGGTGTTTCCCGATACACATCTTTAACCACATCCATTGCTCGCTGTCTCTGATTAGGGCGTTTATTGAAGAATTCCATAATTTGCGCCTCACGTTGATTGCGATGAGCTATGTAATACTGAATTCTATCGATGGGATCCTAAATAACAAAACCTATTAGAATATAAATTAAATTTTTTGTTTTAGAAAGACCTCGATAATATTTCCATGTCCTGGATAAATAACATGAGGTTTAATTTTCAATATTTTATCCAAACTCTGCATGTAATCGTATAAGTCTTCAAATACAGCGGTGCCTTCACCTAAGTTTTTTGATTTCATTAATAACGAAAGTTATTTGGGAAGCCTTTGAAAAACCGAAAAACACGCCAGTTCTTTAAAAGGAAAATCCACAGTGTATTTAAAAAATTCCACTCACAAAACTTGCACACAATTCATGAAAATCTCCATATGCAAAAAATCAAATTGCCTATAATTTCACTAAAGGCACTGATTTCTAATTGTGATTTTTACCCTATTATCAGACAATGCATTATTTATTAACCAAATCGGTAACATAAAATCACTGTTTGGCCGAAATAATGTATTAAAGTTTTCATTATTTTAGGCAAACAATAGCAATTGCTGTAACTTTATCTTTATTTGAAAAAAGCCACGAATTCAGATTAAAACTAATTAGAATTCTTAACGAAATTAGAATTCTAAAGTAATTTCCTTCATGAATTTTTGTTAAACTTTGTGGATTTTCCGCAAGAGGATTTTGTAAGCTTACCCATATTTATTGATTCCTACCTAATATACAGTCGCCACTGAAAAGTTTCCCATCCTCCATGGTCATAATGACGTGATCGGTTGTATGTCCTGGGGTATGTACAACTTTTACATTGGCTCCATCCACACGGATTTCTTGTTCATCTTGCAGAGGCTGTATTTTAATATCAGCCGGGATTTCAGGACATTCAACAGAATCGGTTCGGGGAAATTTAAAAACCAGGCAATCTGTGAAAGAGATTTAATGGAAATCTTCTTCATTAACTTTTCTCTCTATTTTTTTTACCGAGAAGTTTTTAATGGCTACAAAAGTTTCTAGTGAAATTTTATATGGCATAATTTATTTGTGAAACGTTAACTGTAAATTCCTTGCATTATTATAAGGCTATTTTTTGTAAGAAATGCAGGCAACTATTTTATGAACTTTTAAGCTAAACAACCACCTGTTGCACTGCATGACTTTAGAACATCTTTGACTCCACCCACATGGTCATGATGCCAGTGGGTCAGAATAACATTGCTTATAGCTGCCTTTTCTTCGTGCAGAACACCTTGTAGATGACTGATATACTCTGGCACATCTGGATCACCAGTATCAATCAGAATACGTCTGTTGCAAAGGAAGAACTAATTTTAATATGCACAGAGTAACTGATTATAAACGCTCTTGGTACCCACTTATTTCCCGTGCCCAATAAATACGTATTGGTTCCTTGCAATGTCATAGCACTTGGATTACATCCTAGAATTCGAATTATTGAAGATGTGATACGTGTCACCGGAGGAATTAACGCCATTCTTGAGCTTCAACCTTTGTCCAAACAAATCAAAATACATATAAAAACAAAAATTCCCTATATATGTTTGCAGAGAATATCTAATCAGCTGTTCTTGCTCGTCTTATCACTTCAAGCTTAATTATTGTGGAGTCACACTATTAGTCAAATGACCGACATTGTGTTGTTGTTGTTTCTCGCTGGAAGAGTAACACATTTTTTAGTAATTTGACTGGTAGTGGGACACCTCAGTTTACTGATGGTCTGTTATACTACTGGTAGTAGTAATGCTTCGGTTCAGCCTGTCGTAAACGATTATTCATAAATATACAGTGAAAACAACTACAATTAACTTAAAACTTAGTAAATAAATGTAAAATTCTGCAAATTAATAATAACCAAAACAAAGTAATTATTTATCTATAGAATAAAGCGTATGTTTGTTTGTTATGAGTAAACTCAGGATCCGATAGACACCTGTATATATAGCATTATTTGCGGTTTCCAAAACCTATCGGCACTGTACTCCTTTTGGTAGAAGCATCATTTATATATTTTCAAAGGAGCGATAAATTTTAGAATTAGAAATTGGCAAATAAAATGTATAAATTAAAGATAATGTAGTATTATGCGGGGTTAGTAATAACATAAACAATAATAACATAACAATTAGGAAAAATATATATTACTATACAGCTGGTTATATTCCCTCCTTTTTAAAAATTAATAAGAAAATAAACATCTCAACAAAAAGAATAAACTCGAGGAAACGATGGATACTCTGCTAATAAAAATAATATTCTTTTTCAAGGCAATGTAGAGGCTTAAAGGTGATTTCGTTTTGATACCTGTTTTAAATTACGTGAGATGATTATTCTAAAATAAGAAAGGATGTGTATATATTTATTTGCATATCTGCATACTATACTATGAGATACTATATTTATTTCCATAAATTAGATATTTCTCGTGTTATTTTAATCTTAGAAAATAGTACTTATGAAAATAATGGTTTCCCGTCGATATTTTTCAAATTATGCGCAAATAAAACTTTACAGCTTTTATCTGGTCCTTTTTATTCCTGTTTGATGGAAGACATTTTTGTATTGTTGGAAGACATTTTTAAAGATTGTTGTTGTTCCATTATTCCTATCTTTAAATTGGGTAGCCGAAATAATGCTTCCAATTATCGATCAATCATAAAACAAAGAACATTTGCGAAATTGTTTGATCATATCTTTAAAATAAGATTATTTGATTACATAAAAAATGCAATTCGCGACTGCCACCATGGCTTTCTTAGGTCATCCTGCTCCAATTTCTAAATATATCTTAAATGCTTTTGAGCAACATAACCCATTTAATGTGATTTGTACGGACTTCGCAAAAGTCTTTGATATTGTTGGTCACCGTATACTATATTAATAGAGGTAATAGAGGTGCTTATTATGGTTTGTTGTCTTGATTATTCTTCTCTTATTCGGAATCCCTACTATGACATTCATTCGAATAAATCAGAATAGATTCAGAAAAACTTCAGTAAATTTGATATTAGTAATCCTAACTGACTCAATTACATGCCCTCTTATGAGACGGAAACTTCTTGAGTTACAACCGCCAATCGTTGAAGGACTTGTACTTGTTTCTCTTGCTCCCGCTTCGGAAAAATATTCGGATGGATATGTTCTAAGGTATTATTATCAATGGCGGAAACTCAGAAAATGAAGAATGAATACAATAATCTCCATTGATCTTTTCACTGTTTACTATTAAATTTAAAAAAATCGAACTTTACTTGGAAAAGCAAACACTTCAAAACGTGTCATTAAATATAAAAAAACGAGCACGTAAGCACCAAAATTGTCGAATAAGAAAATTTTTTGCAAATTTGTAGATATAAGTTAATTTTTTACAACATGGCGCAATCTTTCGACTTAAATAAAATAAAGCTTACCGAATATGCCGCCGAGGTTATGGTCTATTTTGAGAGACATAAACTAATAGAAATTATGACGGTAAGGATGAGTGAGGATCCTTTAAAGGATTCCAATTACTTACCTCTCTCTCTACTAGCGCATCATCTCTGAGATTGTTTTGGAAAAGCCGGAGGATGTACAGCGTTGGATCGGTGAGAACTTGATACGAATCTCTGACGAAATCTACAGTTACTGCAAGCAATTAAAGGATAAAGGAGAAGGTAGTCCTCAGGTGGAAATCGTTAAGCCGCCCGGTGGTTTTCTGCATCGTATAATTTTATTTGGTCGACGGGGTTCCGGACGCACGACACAAGCCAAGGCGTTGGTAAAACGTTTTGACCTCGTTTTAAGTGAGTTTCAGCATTTCCCAAATTCTGTGAAAACATGGTAATCAGGAAAGTGGGCCTTTTTCGCTTCCAGTTGACGCCGAAGTAATAATTTATAACTGTCTACAAAATCATTCGGATGATTTGTCCAAAGAGTTGCAGACTGCTTTCCGGGTAGACGACATTCCGCGCAAATCGAGGGCACTGGACAAAATTATGGCCAGACGCTTGGTGCAAATGGACGCCCTACGTCAAGGCTGGGTGATGGTGAACTATCCGAATGACCTCAGAGCGTTCAAAAAAATTATAGATGGAAGCAAAATTCCACCGAATAAAGTGATCTACATGAAGTGTTCGGAAACGATGGCGAAGCGTCGTTTACTATCGCAGCCCGATTTGGAACGCCCACAGGATCTCTGTGAATACATCGATAACGAAGTAAGCGAAGCAAATTGAAAGTAATGTGAATGTTACGAAGAACTTATTTTTACAAAAATTTTAGATGCGCTTCTTCAGAGAACAAGAGCCTGAGTTACTGGAATATTTGATGGGCAAATACGAAACCGCTTTTGTCAACGCGTCTCTCTGCTTTGAAGAGGTTAAAAAGCAAATATGGGGTTCCCTGGATAGTTCGTTGTATCTGATGGGTGACAGAAAATGAAACGAGTTTTGCGATGAGACACGATTCACTTCAGTTGTGGAAGCAAATTTATCGGAGAGTGCTAAAATATGATCTAATCCAAAGCTATTGACTGAGCAATATTCGGAAAATTTATTGAATTAAAGATTTAATGTCTACCTGTTGTACTATATATAAGTAATCTCCGCAACTCTTTGATTTTTAATATATTTTAAGTTCTTGGGAGTTTGGCGAACACTTTTCGGCTTTAAATCGTTCCAAAACATTTTCGGTAGAGTAGCGATATATTGTGTTCAAATGTAAAACCCATTCCAGCAGAAACATCTCAAGGCTCGAATTAAGGCCTGAAAAGGACCTGATTGCACTTCATCATACAAATTACTAGCTTTTCAGTCAGGATTTCAGGCCTAAATTTCCAAAAACAGTCCTGATTTTAAGCCTAAACTTTACTTAAATTAGGCCTTAATTTCTTGTTCTACAAGAAACTAAAATTTAGTATTAAAAAATTACTACCTTAATATTCGAGCGTCCTTTTCAGGTGCCAGTTGCGTCATCCTGGAATTTAATGCTGTTGTTGTTAAGTTCATTTTGTTGCAGTGTCGTTTTTAGAAGGAACCTTTTGAGGTACATACGCGCGTTTAAATAAATACTTAAATGCATATATAACTTGAATACCATGGGATTTCTACTTTTACTTCAATTTCGCTGAAAATCTGTGCGTTGGTCGCTGAAAATCTGTGCGTTTTACCCTTTTCTGTTATCTCCTTATATTCCTATTTACTTTTATTCTTATATTTAAATGTTTTACTTCTAATATATTGTCTATTAAAACAATCCCTTTGTTATTTAGCTATAACATTTTATTTCATATATTTATATACAACAAAACGTTAATTTACTTGAAAAATAAGCATGTAATTTGAATGTTGGTCGTGTTTTTATTTGCAAATGCAATATATAAAGAAAAATGAATAATCTGTACTCGCTGTTGTCGTTGTTATTGTTGCTGCTGGTGGTTCCTGTTTAGCTGTTGCTGTCTTTGCAATACCTTTCGTTGTTGTTCTTCAATACTTTGCTGATATTGCCTTTGCCAACTATTTAATACTACATTTTGTTTTTGAGGTGGTTGCTGCGTCTGTTGCTGCAATTGTTGCTGCCTCTGCTGTTGTAGTTGTTGCTGTAGTTGTTGTTGTTTTTGTAGTTGCTGCTGCTGTAGCTGCAACTTTTGCAGTTGCTGCTGCTGCTGTTTTTGCTGCTCTAACTTTTGCTGCTGTAGCTTTTGCTGTTGCAACTTTTGCTGCTGCAACTTTTGCTGCTGCAGCTTTTGCTGCTGCAGCTTCTGCTGCTGCTGCTGTAATTTTTGCTGCTGCTGCTGTAATTTTTGCTGCTGTTGCTGTAGCTTTTGCTTCTGCTGTTGCAGCTTTTGCTGCTGCAGCTTATGCTGCTGCTGTTGCTTTTCCTGTTTTTTTTGTTGTTGCACCATTAATTCCTGCTCTTTTTTTTCCTTTAATTGCTGCTTTTGCTTGTGCACGGCAGCTATTTGTTGTTGCTGTTGGCGACACAACTCCTCCATAACTTCGTGATTATACGTCGAATGCAGCATGAGTCCCAGGACACCTGCACGTGATGCCATCAAATGACGTATTTGGCGTTCTTGTTCCAGCAACTCGTCCATCTTCAGCCACTGACGTACTCTTTCTAAGTCGATTTCAGCACGTCTTATTTTTTCCCAAACGTAATGCTTGAAGCAACTCTTCTTCGGCGCACGACAGAACTCACCCGTCGGATTGAAGACGTCTGTTACCAGTGGACAGCCACAGACGTCGTTGTCATTCACTTTCGGATCTTTACAATGCTCGGGACAGAGCACACGTAGCCGCTTGCAATAAGTTTTGCTAGCTGGATTAAAAAAGTCACAGAACATGGAGCTTCCCTCGATACGTGTCTTAAAAATGCTGCCGAATGAGGCTTGTGACTCGTACTTGTTGAAGCATTTTTCCATATGCTTGATGGCAGTGCGCGAATGTATCTCATGACCGCAAGTGATGCAATACATCGATTGTTCGTCCTCAACATCGCTGCTGTCTTGATGACGACTAGAATCCAGCGTACTGTGCTTGGCACGTTCCACAATGAGATCTAATTCGGCATGGCGTTTGTCCAACTCATCTAAAGCGAAGCGAACCATAGACTGCTTGGAGCGTATACTGTCCAACTGCTTTTTATTCTCCTCCTCGGCGCGACATGATGAGAGATTCCACTCTTGTATACGTTGAGGTAGAACCTTAAGAGAAACACAATTATTAAAAAGTTTTTTGGAGTGGCAACTCTGAAGGGGTCCACCTGAAGTATACGATTCGTAGCTAAATTAATGCCGCAGTTATCGCTGCAATACTTCGATTGTGGTCTAGCATTATAACGACAGCCTGGCCCGTAGCATTGACGCAAGCCTTCCAGCTGCGGATTATTGAACGACTCCGGACTAAGTGAGCGCTTGCTTTTCCTAGATCGCTCCTTAGTGGGTTTCTCTTTACGCGCTCTTTTTGCGTACTGCTGTAAACATTGACGACGCTTACAACGGGGACGGTGGCCCACACGCATGGAGCACGTTTCGCATACACCACAACTAGGTGTTCTGCAACCTTCACAACTGCCACAGTACCCGGTTTGTCTAAATCCGTCGACGCCCCCACCACTGTTACTTACTGACTTCTGCTCCTTGTTGGCTTTCTTTCTTTTCATGGTTTCTGAGTCAGCTGCGGAACTACCAGCCGGAGTTGAAGTCTTTTCCACTGGTACCACGCGAAACACTGTCTGCAGACTGGGGTCCTCCTCTTTGCATCTCTGACAGAAATATTGTTTGATGTGTTTAGCTTCCTTTTCCGTGATGTTAATGCAATCACCGTGGTACCATTCCTCGCAGCCATCGCAACCACTACGGATAAATTTAATGTATTGAGCATCTAAATAGTGGTCAAAGTTACTCACATCATAAATCTCGAGCAATCTGATGATCGACAGATACAATACGCTTGTCCGTCCTGCTTCATGATTGTAGCGATCTTTGACTTTCGTTCTGGCAAATCAAATTCGCGTGCAATTTCCTCTTTCTACAATTATAAATACTTTAGAGAATAAATGGCTAACATTATGTCGTCGTTTACCGATTTTAAATATTTACGCTTCTCACTCATTTTTAATATTAATTTTTTTTTTTTTGGTAGGGTGAATTATATGGTAGCAATCCTTTGATTGATTATGACCCGTCAAAAATACGCAAATCTTTCAAATAGCTTTTAGAAGTTCTTTCTGATTATAAAAAATTTGGGGAGACGCACGTCTCCAATGATCTAACGGAACCCAGAAATCCGGACTCCATTTCAGAAGAATAAAATAGGACAAAACCCTTCGATATCCGCACCAATTGCTATCCAACACATGACTTTTAATATTTATTGAAAACAACTACTCAAATCAAACTAATTTCTTCTACAACAAATACTTCGTAGTTTCAGGAAAGGAGGATTAGAGCTGGTTTAAAAAAATTATTAAGGTCTGAAAATCGATAAATAAACCATTGGTCGGTACCACACTAACTTTATTTTCCCCTGGGAACAATGACAGCTTGTTGATAAAAATATTGAGGGTAAAGGCCGACATCAAACAGAATGCGAGTTGTATTACACAGGTTGTTGTGAAGGACGTCAGACAGAGAAAACAGAGACAAAGAGGTAAGAAACTTCCAAATCTCTGTCCAAATCCTTGTATGCTTGTGAGCCTTGCCAATTTTTTAAAGGCAGACACAGTGTATGCGAATTCACCAATTTTAATTTCTCACCTTATTTGGAGCTTCCACTTGAAATAAACCACATTACTTTTACCACTAACCACATGACATAAAAATAATTTCCAGATACATCTACAGCATCTTCGAAAATGCCTGCCTGTTGGTTTATCACGTCATTACTAACTAATATTTCATTTTCATTAGCAACATTTAAAAGAATATCATTATCAGGTTCGCAATTACCACACGACTTGAGTGTTACAACTTTCATCGATAACATTTTAGCCATTATTAAATTAAATTCAAAAAGCCTTGGATTATTATTAGTAACGCCTCTAGATCTTATAAGATAAAATATATTTTCGAGGGCATCTTGGTTAAGTCGAAATAAAAGAAGAAAAAAATGATTCGGACGTTTTCCAAATATCATCTGCCAATGATAATATTGAAGAAATCGAAATCGATATCATTTTTTATTAAAATATTCCTTAAAGACTTTATCAAATGCGGTACATCGTAAATTGCATATAATTTATCTCCATTTATACTTAAATAAGGTGACTGAATGGTTACACGAAATTTATGAAATGCGTCTCTATTGTTGGATCCTTGATTGCAGACAATTGCCTTAATATTACTATTTTCTATTTGTTTTAATTAGAAAGAACGCTTCATGGTTATCCGAGAAATTGTGAAGTAAAAGTGAAACCCAAAAAAAAAATAAGAAAAATACAAATTCTAAAATCTTAAATCTTAAGAAAAATGCAAACAGAAATGTTCTGCTTACCGAAAAAAAACAAAAACACAAAATATGAGTATGCAATGACGAACGCAAATAACGAGCATAATCTAGATCTCAGTAGCTGTGGAAATGAGTAGGAACACATTTTAAACATGTGAGAGAACGAGAAAACCGACGATGCCTAGCAGCCGTTAAGCAAAAACAATTGCTCGTGTAAAGAGAAAACGAGAGTAAGAAATTTTGTGGGACCCAGGCTACTGAAAGCTCTGCGGACCAGAAAAAAGGGACTTTTAGCGGTCTATATGTTATGTGGTTAGTGTCCAAATACAACTAAACTGCAAAGCTTTTGACAACGTCATGCGAAGTTTAGTATACCTTTATCTCTGACGGAGAACGAAAGAATCGCTTCGCTGCGCGACGCGAATTACGTGTTATATTTGGCCGCAGCTTAAAGGTAAGCCATGACATAAAAATTGCGCCAGCTAATTGAAAGATACTCTGCTTGAATAAAAATATCTTGTATTATTCGCCGACAGAGTTCAAGAAAAAAAAAGAGAACCGGAAAGGTCAAAAAATTGCATGAGCAACACGTTTTAAATATGTGGAAGATTAGTATGGTTATCAATCCTTGTAATTAATCCTTCTTGAATTCCTCTTTTGCTAATATTAAATCCTCTTTTTCTTTATTAAATATTTTCTTTACAGATAATAGTTACATGAATTTCTTTTCCAAAAATATGCAGTTATAACACAATATTATAAAAAACTCCCATTATTGCAAGGAATTTTTCTATTACAATTCGAACATTCTTTGCCACTCTTGGATAATGCACAACCTTTGGACGTACGATTTATAAAATCTTTATTTTTAAACTGCAATTTCATTTTATTTACACATTTATTACTTGCTTACTTCTTGTGAATATTATACAATTTTTATTTCCTTACAGTAAAATTCACAAAATTTTTTAAATCTTTAAGTTTAATTTGATTTTAAGTCAATGTTTTAAAAATTTTCAAAACTGCAATTTAGAAACGACTTTTTACTTTAAAATATCTTTTTGAAGCTCTTATGTTATTGAAATGAAAAATTCACTTGACACCAAGCATGTTCGCGAATCAATTTTCAAGACTAAACGTCCGGAACCTTTCTGTGGTCTATCAAATTAATATAGCCTAGAAATACTCTGAAAATGGGAAGAAACTGAACTCGTCAAATATTGGGCGAAGACGTCAGGCCAACGGCAGGAAAATAGGTTTCCTATCCCAGACAAAGCAGCTTCAAAAAAGCTTCTTACGCTAAACAGAAACGATCAGTCCTTGCAAGTTATCTGACTGGGCACTGCGTTCTCAGATATCACCTCAAAAAAATTGGTCTATTCCATATTGGCACTTGGAGATTTTAATTAGAAGATCCTGAGACTTCAGAGTACGTTCTCTGCGATTGTCCTGCCATCAGCAGACAAAGGCTACTTTACCTCGGTGATTCCTTAGTGCCTTTCTACAAAATAAGGGACACCAAACCAAGCAGAGTGCTCAGTTTTGTAAAAAGCATCAATATAGTTTCAACAAAGGTCAGCGCAATAGATCTAATCTAGGTCGCGGTGCTTGATGGACTCAATAATAATAATAAGTGGGCGGAATACGTCCATTTTTTGTAAAATATCGTACTTTGTATTGTAGATTTTTTGAAAATACTCCGTAATGCTCCGGAGTTAAATTTCGTGTTAATATCTCATACCGTTTACTTTTTAACATTTTTAAAAAAGTGGTGCTTTACACTTGGCATACAAAGTAGGCATGGTTATTAACCGCTTTCGTTCAGTTTCAGTCACAATGTGCTCCACATAAGGAATATTTTTGTAAAATTTGATCGCGACATATTTATTCCTTCTCCCATAATAATGATTTCAACGGGCAGACAGTACTACTTCGACTCGATAAATTACGCTGAAGAGGAATATAACAACATATGAACAGATATATATATATAAAACTTTCTATTACTCTCAGTCTTCTTCCCCTAGGAGGTCTACCTCCACTCCAAGGATTTTTCCCCAAATGGATTGTAATTGAAGTAATATCTACGATTACTCACACATTTACTATGTTTATTCTTATCATAATAACTTTAATTACACTGTTTTTCTACATTCGGATTTTCTTTAGATCACTGATAGTAGAATCAACAGACCTAAATTGAATAAACAAATGAAATTTTTAACTTTTTCTCTCCTTTAATCTATTAATCTATTCTTCCATTGGATCAGGTTTTTTAGGAAGCTTTTTTTCATCTCTTAAGGTTTTCAGTTAAACTCACAGCCTTCAAAGCTGAAATTATAAGTCTAATCTTTTAAGCCTTAGTAATTTCTACTCTAAACTCGAAGTTGCAGTCTAATGTAATTTTTGATATATTATAAAGCCGATTAAAAAACAAGTAAAAGTGTTGTCTTCGGCCTGGCCGAAATCTAAATACCCTACACCCGAGTAACTGAAAAAATTATAATTTCGCCACTTAACAACTCTTGTATAAGTAGGCGGACCACGCCCATTTCGGGCAAATGTTTTTGTAATGTCTCTAGATACTGAACTGAACATACTGCTAGATAGAATTACGTATTAATATTTTGAACCGTTTATGGGATAATGACAACTTTTGTATAAGTGGGCGGACCACGCCCACGTAGCATTGCCGCAAGCCTTCCAGCTGCGGATTATTAAAAGACTCCGGACTAAGTGAGCGCTTGCTTTTCCTAGATCGCTCCTTAGTGGGCTTCTCTTTGCGTGCTCTTTTTGCGTACTGCTGTAAACGCTGACGTCGCTTACAACGGGGACGGTGGCCCGCACGCATGGAGCACGTTTCGCATACACCACAACTAGGTGTTCTGCAACCTTCACAACTGCCACAGTACGCAGTTTATCTAAATCCGTCGACGCCCCCACCACCACTGTTACTTACTGACTTTTGCTCCTTGTTGGCTTTCTTTCTTTTCATGGTTTCTGAGACAGCTGCGGAACTACCAGCCGGAGTTGAAGTCTTCACCACTGGTACCACGCGAAACACTGTCTGCAGACTGTGGTCCTCCTCTTTGCATCTCGGACAGAAATAATGTTTGACGTATTTAGCTTCCATTTTCGTGATGTTAATGCAATTACCGTGGTACCATTCCTCGCAGATATCGCAAACACTACGGATAAATTTAATGTATTGAGCAACTAAATAGTGGCCAAAGTTAGTCACATCATAAATCTCGTGCAATCTGATGATCGACAGATGCAGTACGCTTGTCCGTCCTGCTTCATGATTGCAGCGATCTTTGACTTTCGTTCTGGCAAATCAAATTCGCGTGCAACTTCCTCTTTCTACAATTATAAATACTTCAGAGAATAAATGGCTAATATTATGTCGTCGTTTACCGATTTTAAATATTTACGCTTCTCACTCATTTTGAATATTTATTTTCCGATTTTTTTTCGGGTGAATTATATGGCAGCGATCCTTTGATTGATTATGCCCAGTCAAAAATACACAAATTTTTCAAATAGCTTTCAGAAGTCGTTTCTGATTATAAAAAATGTGGGGAGACGCGCGTCTCCAATGATCTAACGGAATCCAGAAATCCGGACTCCATTTCAGAAGAATAAAATGGGACAAAACCCTTCGATATCCGCACCAATCGCTATCCAACACATGACTCTTAATATTTATTGAAAACAACTACTCAAATCAAACTGATTTCTTCTACAACAAATACTTAAATTAAAATTATTCTACAACAAATAAAATTAAAGATTTTAGTGTCTACCTGTTGTACTATATATAAGTAATCTCCGCAACTCTTTGATTTTTAATATATTTTAAGTTCTTGGGAGTTTTGCGAACACTTTTCGGCTTTAAATCGTTCCAAAACATTTTCGGTAGAGTAGCGATATATTGTGTTCAAATGTAAAACCCATTCCAGCAGAAACATCTCAAGGCTCGAATTAAGGCCTGAAAAGGACCTGATTGCACTTCATCATACAAGTGACTAGCTTTTCAGTCAGGATTTCAGGCCTAAATTTCCAAAAACAGTCTTGATTTTAAGCCTAAACTTTACTTAAATTAGGCCTTAATTTCTTGTTCTACAAGAAACTAAAATTTAGTATTAAAAAATTACTACCTTAATATTCGAGCGTCCTTTTCAGGTGCCAGTTGCGTCATCCTGGAATTTAATGCTGTTGTTGTTAAGTTCATTTTGTTGCAGTGTCGTTTTTAGAAGGAACCTTTTGAGGTACATACGCGCGTTTAAATAAATACTTAAATGCATATATAACTTGAATACAATGTGATTTCTACTTTTACTTCAATTTCAGTTGGTCGCTGAAAATCTGTGCGTTTTACCCTTTTCTGTTATCTCCTTATATTCCTATTTACTTTTATTCTTATATTTAAATGTTTTACTTCCAATATATTGTCTATTAAAACAATCCCTTTGTTATTTAGCTATAACATTTTATTTCATATATTTATATACAACAAAACGTTAATTTACTGGAAAAATAAGCATGTAATTTGAATGTTATTCGTGTTTTTAATTGCAAATGCAATATATAAAGAAAAATGAATAATCTGTACTCGGTGTTGTCGTTGTTATTGTTGCTGCTGGTGGTTCCTGTTTAGCTGTTGCTGTCTTTGCAATACCTTTCGTTGGTGTTCTTCAATACTTTGCTGATATTGCCTTTGCCAACTATTTAATACTACATTTTGTTTTTGAGGTGGTTGCTGCCTCTGTTGCTGCAATTGTTGCTGCCTCTGCTGTTGTAGTTGTTGCTGTAGTTGTTGTTGTTTTTGTAGTTGCTGCAACTTTTGCAGTTGCTGCTGTTGCTGCTGCTGTTTTCGCTGCTCTAACTTTTGCTGCTGTAGCTTTTGCTGTTGCAACTTTTGCTGCTGCAACTTTTGCTGCTGCAGCCTCTGCTGCTGCAGCTTCTGCTGCTGCTGCTGTAATTTTTGCTGCTGTTGCTGTAGCTTTTGCTTCTGCTGTTGCAGCTTTTGCTGCTGCAGCTTATGCTGCTGCTGTTGCTTTTCCTGTTTTTTTTGTTGTTGCACCATTAATTGCTGCTCTTTTTTTCCCTTTAATTGCTGCTTTTGCTTGTGCACGGCAGCTATTTGTTGTTGCTGTTGGCGACACAACTCCTCCATAACTTCGTGATTATACGTCGAATGCAGCATGGGTCCCAGGACACCATGTGATGCCATCAATTGACGTATTTGGCATTCTTCTTGTTCCAGCAACTCGTCCATCTTCAGCCACTGACGTACTCTGTCTAAGTCGATTTCAACACGTCTTATTTTTTCCCAAACGTAATGCTTGACGCAACTCTTCTTCGGCGCACGACAGAACTCACCCGTCGGATTGAAGACGTCTGTTACCAGTGGACAGCCACAGACGTCGTTGTCATTCACTTTCGGATCTTTACAATGCTCGGGACAGAGCACACGTAGCCGCTTGCAATAAGTTTTGCTAGCTGGATTAAAAAAGTCACAGAACATGGATCTTCCCTCGATACGTGTCTTAAAAATGCTGCCGAATGAGGCTTGTGACTCGTACTTGTTGAAGCATTTTTCCATATGCTTGATGGCAGTGCGCGAATGTATCTTATGACCGCAAGTGATGCAATACATCGATTGTTCGTCCTCAACATCGCTGCTGTCTTGATGACGACTAGAATCCAGCGTACTGTGCTTGGCACGTTCCACAATGAGATCTAATTCGGCATGGCGTTTGTCCAACTCATCTAAAGCGAAGTGAACCATAGACAGCTTGGAGCGTATACTGTCCAACTGCTTTTTATTCTCCTCCTGGGCGCGACATGATGAGAGATTCCACTCTTGTGTACGTTGAGGTAGAACCTTAAGTGAAACACAATTATTAAAAAGTTATTTGGAGTGGCAACTCTGAAGGGGTCCACCTGATGTATACGATTCGAAGCTAACTTAATGCCGCAGTTATCGCTGCAATACTTCGATTGTGGTCTAGCATTATAACGACAGCCTGGTCCGTAGCATTGACGCAAGCCTTCCAGCTGCGGATTATAGAACGACTCCGGACTAAGTGAGCGCTTGCTTTTCCTAGATCGCTCCTTAGTGGGTTTCTCTTTGCGCGCTCTTTTAGCGTACTGCTGTAAACATTGACGACGCTTACAACGGGGACGGTGGCCCGCACGCATGGAGCACCCGGTTTGTCTAAATCCGTCGACGTCCCCACCACTGTTACTTACTGACTTCTGCTCCTTGTTGGCTTTCTTTCTTTTCATGGTTTCTGAGTCAGCTGCGGAACTACCAGCCGGAGTTGAAGTCTTCTCCACTGGTACCACGCGACTGGGGTCCTCCTCCTTGCATCTCTGACAGAAATATTGTTTGATATGTTTAGCTTCCTTTTCCGTGATGTTAATGCAATCACCGTGGTACCATTCCTCGCAGCCATCGCAACCACTACGGATAAATTTAATGTATTGAGCATCTAAATAGTGGTCAAAGTTACTCACATCATAAATCTCGAGCAATCTGATGATCGACAGATACAATACGCTTGTCCGTCCTGCTTCATGATTGTAGCGATCTTTGACTTTCGTTCTGGCAAATCAAATTCGCGTGCACTTTCCTCTTTCTACAATTATAAATACTTTAGAGAATAAATGGCTAACATTATGTCGTCGTTTACCGATTTTAAATATTTACGCTTCTCACTCATTTTTAATATTTATTTTTTGTTTTTTGGTAGGGTGAATTATATGGTAGCAATCCTTTGATTGATTATGACCGGTCAAAAATACACAAATCTTTCAAATAGCTTTTACAAGTTCTTTGATTATAAAAAATGTGGGGAGACGCGCGTCTCCAATGATCTAACGGAACCCAGAAATCCGGACTCCATTTCAGAAGAATAAAATGGGACAACCCAAACCCTTCGATATCCGCACCAATTGCTATCCAACACATGACTCTTAATATTTATTGAAAACAACTACTCAAATCAAACTGATTTCTTCTACAACAAATACTTCGTAGTTTTAGGGAAGGAGGATTAGAGCTGGTTTAAAAAAATTATTAAGGCCTGAAAATCGATAAATAAACAATTGGTCGGTACCACACTAACGTTATTTTCCCCTGGGAACAATGACAGCTTGTTGATAAAAATATTGAGGGTAAAGGCCGACATCAAACAGAATGCGAGTTGTATTACACAGGTTGTTGTGGTGGACGTCAGACAGAGAAAACAGAGACAAAGAGGTAAGAAACTTCCAAATCTCTGTCCAAATCCTTGTATGCTTGTGAGCCTTGCCAATTTTTAAAGGCACACATAGTGTATGCGAATTCACCAATTTTAATTTTAATTTAATTTTAATTTGTCACCTTAATTGGAGCTTAATTTGTCACCTTAATTGGAGCTTCCACTTGAAATAAACCACATTACTTTTACTTTCAATTAGAGGATTTCACCACAACTAGGCACAAATTAGTCCAAATACAACTAAACATGCAAAGCTTTTGACAACGTCATGCGAAGTTTAGTATACCTTTATCTCTGACGAAGAACGAAGGAATCGCTTCGCTGCGCGACGCGAATTACGTGTTATATTTGGCCGCAGCTTAAAGGCAAGCCATGACATAAAAATTGCGCCAGCTAATTGAAAGATACTCTGCTTGAATAAAAATATCTTGTATTATTCGCCGATAGAGTTCAAGAAAAAAAAGAGAACCGGAAAGGTAAAAAAATTGCATGAGCAACACGTTTTAAATATGTGGAAGATTAGTATGGTTATCAATCCTTGTAATTAATCCTTCTTGAATTCCTCTTTTGCTAATATTAAATCCTCTTTTTCTTTATTAAATATTTTCTTTACAGATAATAGTTACATGAATTTCTTTTCCAAAAATATGCAGTTATAACACAATATTATAAAAAACTCCCATTATTGCAAGGAATTTTTCTATTACAATTCGAACATTCTTTGCCACTCTTGGATAATGCACAACCTTTGGACGTACGATTTATAAAATCTTTATTTTTAAACTGCAATTTCATTTTATTTACACATTTATTACTTGCTTACTTCTTGTGAATATTATACAATTTTTATTTCCTTACAGTAAAATTCACAAAATTTTTTAAATCTTTAAGTTTAATTTGATTTTAAGTCAATGTTTTAAAAATTTTCAAAACTGCAATTTAGAAACGACTTTTTACTTTAAAATATCTTTTTGAAGCTCTTATGTTATTGAAATGAAAAATTCACTTGACACCAAGCATGTTCGCGAATCAATTTTCAAGACTAAACGTCCGGAACCTTTCTGTGGTCTATCAAATTAATATAGCCTAGAAATACTCTGAAAATGGGAAGAAACTGAACTCGTCAAATATTGGGCGAAGACGTCAGGCCAACGGCAGGAAAATAGGTTTCCTATCCCAGACAAAGCAGCTTCAAAAAAGCTTCTTACGCTAAACAGAAACGATCAGTCCTTGCAAGTTATCTGACTGGGCACTGCGTTCTCAGATATCACCTCAAAAAAATTGGTCTATTCCATATTGGCACTTGGAGATTTTAATTAGAAGATCCTGAGACTTCAGAGTACGTTCTCTGCGATTGTCCTGCCATCAGCAGACAAAGGCTACTTTACCTCGGTGATTCCTTAGTGCCTTTCTACAAAATAAGGGACACCAAACCAAACAGAGTGCTCAGTTTTGTAAAAAGCATCAATATAGTTTCAACAAAGGTCAGCGCAATAGATCTAATCTAGGTCGCGGTGCTTGATGGACTCAATAATAATAATAAGTGGGCGGAATACGTCCATTTTTTGTAAAATATCGTACTTTGTATTGTAGATTTTTTGAAAATACTCCGTAATGCTCCGGAGTTAAATTTCGTGTTAATATCTCATACCGTTTACTTTTTAACATTTTTAAAAAAGTGGTGCTTTACACTTGGCATACAAAGTAGGCATGGTTATTAACCGCTTTCGTTCAGTTTCAGTCACAATGTGCTCCACATAAGGAATATTTTTGTAAAATTTGATCGCGACATATTTATTCCTTCTCCCATAATAATGATTTCAACGGGCAGGCAGTACTACTTCGACTCGATAAATTACGCTGAAGAGCAATATAACAACATATGAACAGATATATATATATAAAACTTTCTATTACTCTCAGTCTTCTTCCCCTAGGAGGTCTACCTCCACTCCAAGAATTTTTCCCCAAATGGATTGTAATTGAAGCAATATCTACGATAACTCACACATTTACTATGTTTATTCTTATCATAATAACTTTAATTACACTGTTTTTCTACATTCGGATTTTCTTTAGATCACTGATAGTAGAATCAACAGACCTAAATTGAATAAACAAATGAAATTTTTAACTTTTTCTCTCCTTTAATCTATTAATCTATTCTTCCATTGGATCAGGTTTTTTAGGAAGCTTTTTTTCATCTCTTAAGGTTTTCAGTTAAACTCACAGCCTTCAAAGCTGAAATTATAAGTCTAATCTTTTAAGCCTTAGTAATTTCTACTCTAAACTCGAAGTTGCAGTCTAATGTAATTTTTTATATATTATAGAGCCGATTAAAAAACAAGTAAAAGTGTTGTCTTCGGCCTGGCCGAAATCTAAATACCCTACACCCGAGTAACTGAAAAAATTATAATTTCGCCACTTAACAACTCTTGTATAAGTAGGCGGACCACGCCCATTTCGGGCAAATGTTTTTGTAATGTCTCTAGATACTGAACTGAACATACTGCTAGATAGAATTACGTATTAATATTTTGAACCGTTTATGGGATAATGACAACTTTTGTATAAGTGGGCGGACCACGCCCACGTAGCATTGCCGCAAGCCTTCCAGCTGCGGATTATTAAAAGACTCCGGACTAAGTGAGCGCTTGCTTTTCCTAGATCGCTCCTTAGTGGGCTTCTCTTTGCGTGCTCTTTTTGCGTACTGCTATAAACGCTGACGTCGCTTACAACGGGGCGGTGGCCCGCACGCATGGAGCACGTTTCGCATACACCACAACTAGGTGTTCTGCAACTTTCACAACTGCCACAGTACGCAGTTTGTCTAAATCCGTCGGCGCCCCCACCACCACTGTTACTTACTGACTTTTGCTCCTTGTTGGCTTTGTTTGAAGTCTTCACCACTGGTACCACGCGAAACACTATCTGCAGACTGTGGTCCTTCTCTTTGCATCTCGGACAGAAATAATGTTTGACGTATTTAGCTTCCATTTTCGTGATGTTAATGCAATCACCGTGGTACCATTCCTCGCAGCCATCGCAAACACTACGGATAAATTTAATGTATTGAGCAACTAAATAGTGGCCAAAGTTAGTCACATCATAAATCTCGTGCAATCTGATGATCGACAGATGCAGTACGCTTGTCCGTCCTGCTTCATGATTGCAGCGATCTTTGACTTTCGTTCTGGCAAATCAAATTCGCGTGCAATTTCCTCTTTCTACAATTATAAATACTTCAGAGAATAAATGGCTAATATTATGTCGTCGTTTACCGATTTTAAATATTTACGCTTCTCACTCATTTTGAATATTATTTTCTGATTTTTTTATTTCTTATTTTATTTTCTGATTTTTTTTCGGGTGAATTATATGGCAGCGATCCTTTGATTGATTATGCCCAGTCAAAAATACACAAATTTTTCAAATAGCTTTCAGAAGTCGTTTCTGATTATAAAAAGTGTGGGGAGACGCGCGTCTCCAATGATCTAACGGAATCCAGAAATCCGGACTCCATTTCAGAAGAATAAAATGGGGCAACCCAAACCCTTCGATATCCGCACCAATCGCTATCCAACACATGACTCTTAATATTTATTGAAAGCAACTACTCAAATCAAACTGATTTCTTCTACAACAAATACTTCGTATTTTCAGTGAAGGAGGATTAGAGCTGGTTTAAAAAAATTTATTAAAGCCTGAAAATCGTTAAATAAACCATTGGTCGGTACCACACTAACTTCAATTCTCCCTGGGAAAAACAGCTTGTTGATACAAATATTGAGGGTAAAGGCCGACATCAAACAGAAACATAGGTTGTTGTGGAGGACGTCAGACAGAGAAAATCAGAGACAACGAGGTACGAAACTTTCAAATGTTTGTCCAAATCCTCGTATGTTTGTGGGGTCGCCAATTTTTTAAAGGCACACATAATGTATGCGAATTCACCAATATTAATTTCTCACCTGATTTGGAGCTTAAACTTGAAATAAACCGCATTACTTTCTTGGTGTTCGATCGTTTTTCGAACGAAAACGACACTGAAGATGGCACAACGCCGAAACCGGTTTGTCTACAAACCAAATTTGACAAGGGATGACGGAAATTCGTTCTCTCAGTCTTCTTCCCTTAAGAGGTCTCCCTCCATTCCAAGGATTTTTCTCCTGTTTTTCTACCTTTGGATTTTTTTATATCACTGATAGTAGATCAACAGAACTAAATTGAATACACAAATTAAATTTTTTATTTTTCTTTCGTTTTATTAATCATTTCTTCCATTGGATCAGGTTGTTTAGGAAGCTTTTTTTCATCTTTTAAGGTTTTAAGTTAAACTCAAAGCCGAATTAAAAAGAAATAATCTTGTTCGTAATCTTGTCCGTTACAAACGGACGAAGTGATGGAAGATATTCACCTTGTTCTCCCTTCGGGTGTAGAGTATTAAAAAATTGTATAAAACTCTGACCTAAAGTAAGTATTGTTTTATTAGAACCAAAGCAGTATAGGACATATATCATATTTTTCCAACGAGGTTTTTCTGAACAAATTAATCACTACTTTCTATAAAATTAGTTTTCATGTAAGATTAACACACTGTTAACAACACAAAATAGTTGTACAATTTTTGCTTCAGTTAAGGAAATTAAGAAAAGTTATATATTAAAGAAATTGTTAATTTCTTTTTTATATGTTCGTCTAGAATACTACGTTCTTATATTAAAAACTAAACACTAGTTTGCCTTATGACTGTGTTGATTAGAGAGGAATGCCAAGTGGCCCTTGGGACACTTGTTAGCATAGTGACCTTTATGTCCGCACTTATAGCAGGTTATCTCATCTAGTTGCTTCGGGGTCTTGGGAGTACTATTTCGTATATGATCCTTGTCATCAAATTGCGACTGATTAAAGGGAACCGGTGAATGTGCATATCCCATGTAATTCTTGTGGGGCTTAAAGCGATAGTCTTCGTTACGTTGTGACATATCCCACTGCTCGGCACCTGCTTTTTTGCACGTTGAAGCTTTGTGACCCAGTTCACCGCAATGATGACAGGTAGGCAAGCGCTTTACCTGATCTTTGGTATTGTCGGGAATGGGAGGGAGCTCAAAACGTGGGTGCATATATTTGCAGCTCGGTCCATCTAAGCAAAGACCAGCAAAATAGTTTACACATAGGACGCGACGCACATGCCGATGGCGACAATGTGGCCCATGCCGACAAAACCCACGATCATACCAGGGGCAATCTTTTATTTTTGTCTCTGGATCGATGTGGAGAAATGGACATTCTTTGTTGTGGCATGCATTGAAACGTGAATAAAAGTAGCACTCGGGCATCTTTTTCATGTCGTATTCATGCAGAAACTCGCACTGGTCGCCTTTCTTGCACAAGCCGCGCAGCCAATGTTTGCAGACTATGGTGCGGTCACCATGTATGTGACGAAAGGGACAGGATGCACCCTTCTCGCATTCCAGACCGTAGGATGCATTGAAGAACTGACAGACAGCCGCCATGGATTCTATGGATTAAGCGCATCGTCTGAGAAACTACAGAATCATCAATTAAAGAGTAACTTACTGTCCATTCCATGGAAGGGCAGTGGCAGCGCTCCGAATTGTTCCTGAAGGTCTGTCTCGATTTTAAACTGATAATTCTCCACATTGGCTATCATCATCTCCATTTTGACTGATTTTATCTGGTCGTCCCTGCCTAGTAAAAAGCGTTATAAACACAAAACTTTATTTTGTTCCTTTTCCACGTTCATTTGAGATGAGAGAAGGTATCGATAACTAGGATAAGTTACGGGATGCCATGGTTTTTTGAATATTTAAGATATTTTAAGTCCGTAAATTAGTACTAGGAAAAAACACTTTCTAGCTTACTTGTTTATATACCAGGAAATTATTTTAGTTAATTTCAATTCATACATCCCCATTACGTTAAAAATATTTTCAAAATCCTTCCAAACATCATCCGATATTATTGTAATGGAATGGAAAAAATGTATATGGTTGAAAATTAAAATCACATAATATACATAAAATTTATTTGGTTCACAGGTATATAAAAAAGATGTGATATTTTCGTAATTTTTCTCATTTTTGCTTGGACATAATCTAAAATTAATTTCAAATTATCTTGATCACTGGGACCTAATTATTTAATTAAAATATGATGAAAAGTAATCTAATGTTAAAAAATAAGGAAATTTAAATTACTTTTGTATTATTTTTAAATAATCCAATAAATATAAGTAACATTTAATTGTAGCCTATTTTAAATATTTACCAAATAATCAAAACCTCATGTTTGTTTACATGTAGCTTGCATGGATGCTATTAATACAATAGTTAATGTCCGCTTGCATGACACGAAGTTACTTCGGACAAAAATTACTTTGACGCTTCTAAATGCTTTTACGCTTCAGTGGAAAGTGCATTTTAACTTTTACTTGGATTTATTAAAAATTTCAAATTTTGTTTATATAATTTAAATGAATAAAAATAAGCAAAAAAGAAATTGTAAATTTGCCTAAGTACAGAAACAAAAACAATCGTTGAGTTTGATACAAAAACAGCATTCCAGTGGTATACAGGTATAATTCGGCGCTGAGATTCACATACGCCGTTCTAATAGAGAGATAAACGCTGAGATAATTTATCTCTGCTAATAAGACACTACAAGGGTTTGTGCTTTGTGTTTACTTGTCATGATACAGAAGAAAGGTCTCTGCGCGAAAAAAGACGCGAAAATTATTTTCTTCTCTAAGCTTTTATGAAAATAAAATATTCTAATTAATAATCAGCGAAGAAATGGAAAACATCAAGTGGAATTGACTACATAATATTTTAAAGAAAACACTCGCGTAGTTAGTTTCAAAGTGAAAAGTTGAGTCTCAATTGCATAAAAGAAACTGAATCAGGCCAAGAAATTGCTGCTGCAAATAGGGGAAAACTGCAAAGAAAGTCAACAAGAACTGAATTTTTTTTATATATTCCTTTTCTGAAGAAGTAACTAAAATTCAGTGGAATAACACACTGAATGCACTGACCCAGTTTGCCCTCCTGCAAAGTTTAACGTTGAGATTCGTCCGCTCCTATCAGATTCCTTGAAATGATGAACGCTGACGCTGAGGCATGTTCTCTGGTTGAGAAGGAGCTCGATCGCGTGATCTCAAAATTCACAGCAATTCGTGAAAGTTCAGCGCGTGAGATCAGCGACGCGACAACGTTGCTGGAAGAGATACTGCAGGCCTTAGCCAAGGCAGAGCAAGATGTGATGATGGTGCCTGGCCAAACCGCCACAACTTCTACGGGTACTCAGGTGGTCGACGGCGATGACCCGATAATGAACGATGAAATGGAAACGGACACAGAAATGAATGTGGATGCACAAAGTATGAGTTCTTTGATTTATTGTCCACTCAATTGACCGAATTTATTTTACTTAAGCACCAGCAGCTTCATCATCGCGCCTAACAAACCGTCAAATCGAGGTCATCGCAGAGGCCTTGCAGAAAACCAACGAAAAGTTACAGCTTCTTTCTACAGAGCATCGTGATCTGCACGGTGCTGTTTCAAAAGTGGGCAAAGTCATCGACCGCAACTTCGTCTCCGATTTTACCGCCACCACACGCACCGACGCTTTGGCCAACGAGGAGAACTTGATGCTGCTGAATAAAGTTGCAGCCAAACATTACTGCCGCCAAGGCATGGCTGACGTAGCTCAGCTACTTATCAAGGAGTCGAAAATGCCGGAGGACATGGCTCTGGAGGTGTTTGAATCTGAGAGTAGCTTCGCTGAAATATATAAAATCTGGAAGGATATCCAAACGCATGAATTAGGCTCTGCCCTCGACTGGACTGCACGTTTTTCTGAGGAGCTGCTTGCTAAGAATTCAGCTTTGGAATTCAAGTTGCATCGCTTGGCTTTTCTACAATTAATTGAACGCGGAATGGATGCGCAGGCGGAAGCGATTTCTTATGCGCGCAAGAATTTTAGCAAATTTGGAAGCCGCTTCGAGCAGGAAATACCGAGGCTAATGGGCTGTTTTATATTTCTGCCAGTGGGTATCGAGAACTCTCCATATAAGCATTTAATAACACCAGAAGCGTGGACCGAAGCATCGTATATATTTATGAAGGACGCTTGTCAAACACTTGGCATCAGTAAGAATTCAGCGTTGTCAGTTGTCATAAATGCAGGCAGCACAGCATTACCGGCGTTGCTAAATATTAAACAAGTATGTTCAAAGGACTGTGTTTCACACTATTAATAAATTTAGCATTGATTTTCGATTGTTAGGCCAGCAAGCATTAATTGAATAGGTCTATTGGTCAGTCGTGCACTCTTTTAATCGTTTTTTTCGATTAATATGTTTCTTACGGTATTGTGGTGGAATAATTCACCAATTGACTGATCATTAGACTCATCCATGAGTTAATTAGATTAATCTGATTTGAATTCTTTAATAGAAATTAGAAAAAATGCACTCGAAAAAATTTAAATTATTTATTAATTTTTTTTTTATTATTTTTTATTAATTATTTATTTAAATAATAAAAAATTTAAATACTTTGAGAATGAGAATTCAAATAAAATTAACTCTGTGAAATTTCTAAAAGAAAGAGTTCATTCTAGAAAACTCAAAGAATGAAAATTCAAAGAAAGTGCATTTTGCCAAATGGGTTCTTGAATGGGTATTCAAATAAAAAAATTCTCAAGTGGGGCAATATACCTGCATGAAAGAATAGAAACGTTTTTTAACCCGTATGTTGTAATTGTGATTGTTGTAATTTGATTTTATGGTTGTTTTATTGCATGGTTGTGCTCAGATTTTAATGGTTTGAAAACCTGATATAGTCGATAAGGGAAATGGGATGTCCGCTGACACCTTCACTAATACAATTTTCATAATTTTCAGGTCATGCAGTCCCGTCAGGTGCTCAGCATATGGAACGGCCGTGACGAGTTGCCCATCGAAATCGATCTCGATCCGGAATATCGTTATCATTCCGTATTTGCCTGTCCTATTCTACGTCAGCAGACGACAGAAGAGAATCCCCCGAAAAAGCTAACCTGTGGGCATGTCATCTCCAATGATGCTCTACACAAACTAAGCAATGGTCACATATTGAAATGTCCCTACTGCCCGGTAGAGCAGAATGCGGACGATGCTGTGCGAATTTATTTTTAAGTGATTTATTTTTCCACGTTTTGACCTGTTTTGTAGTCTTATCTTATACAATATATTCAAATTTTAATGCGTTTCACATTTTCTTAAATGTGAAGTTATTTTTTTAATTTTTTCGTAAAATATCCAGTCTGGAATATTGATTGCACGTGCTAAAGAGGACCTATTTTTCGAAAATACCAACCTTCAAAATCGTAAGAAATGTATGTCTGTCAATTAGTTTCAATTTTCTTTATAAAAGGAGTTAGTGACTGATTTAATGATTAGATCGGACTTTTTTCTTATAAAGGTTTTCTTAATTTAGACATAAGTTTTAATAACATGCAAACGTTTTTACAATGAATGAATGATATTCATCCATCCAACTATTTCTAAGACGAACTCAACTTCATCTATGCTGCAAAACTACTAAATATGGGCGGCTCACATGTAGGCAATTCTACATGGTGATGATTGTGAACCAATTTGAACAAACCAGTACCAATCGCCGGCGGCATACCCAATATAATTCGTTCCGAAACACCATCGACGGCATCTGTTTGACCATAATAGGCAGCATCGAAAAGATGGTCAGCAGTTTTTTCAAACTTTGAGAAAAGGAAGTATAAAATGTTGAACATAATTCATAATTCGTAATTAAACTCACCGAAGCCAAATTGAAAACACTTTCGCGCATTTTAGCCAGTCCGTGACGCGTTATACCCAACACATCGCCACGAGCTGTCATCTGACTGGCAAGCAACATAATATGACGCTGATCAACACTCATGCCGTGGCCCTCCATAACGCTGGTAATTTCCATCATGATGGTGGTGCGTGCTGCTTCAATACCAAGCGTGCTGAACACTTCGCCGATGTTGTTACTCTTGGTGCGAGTGCCCACAACACCGTATGTGGCAATAACACCACGCAAGCCAGCACCTTCGATGCACAGCTTATACGTGGCTGGCAAGCGAGAATCATCGATCGCTATAACAGCACGTGAGATGTGCGGCAAACCAGCGACAACAATATTTTTTATGCATGAAGTGAGCCGCTGCAGCTCAGCGTTAAGGCTGGCACTATGTTTAGTTCTATCAATGCGTATAAGGATGATCGAAGAGCCCATGATGTCGACCAAAGCGGGTTTGATACGTAGCTTGGAGGTGCAGATACTATAAGAGAGAAGAGACCAAAATAATTTTTGCAAAGAGGGAGAGAGAGAATGGGATGAAAGATAAAATTGGAATAAACGTACGAATAACGTATGGTTTCGGCATCTATTTCCAACCCCAAAACTCGTATACGATTCAAATCTAAACGTACTACAATGTAGCAATCGTTGGGCTTGTAGACCTCTTCGATATAAGATGAAATCTAGGAATGTATAAAGTCGATGAGAGTACCGTGGCACTCAACCGATCGTTTCTTACCTCTCCCAGTGTGGTTTTCTCAATGCGTGACTTTACCTTGCGGGCAAACTCCATATTAGTATTGTTTTCGATCTCCGCGGTAATAATTGGAGTTGATATACTTTTGGTGGCATTGATGATCTCTACAATACGTGGCACGCCCTGTAATTAAATTGACCCGTCGAGTGTTGACTCTGTAGTGAGGACTGAAACTACTTACCTGAGTGATGTTCATCGAAGCAACACCAGCAAAATGGAAGGTTTTTAGTGTCATCTGAGTACCAGGCTCACCTATGCTTTGAGCAGCCACAGCACCTACAGCCGTTCCGGGCTCGGTGATGGCTCGATTATACTTGTCGTTGACCGCACGGATAAAAGTACGCATTTGACTCTCGGTGAGACGCTCGATTTCATTGGCTAGCTTAGGTTGGGTTTTGTATTTGGACTGAACTTCAGCTATATTGGAGGCAACCGTTTTTACGAATTTGCTGGAAAACGAAAACTGATTGGTTAATTAAAAATTCCAGAGGGAACTCTCAAGTTAAAACAAACAACCTAAATGAAGAGCATTTCATCTTATTAGAAATTATGTTGCTAATGAGAACAATATAATCATCATTTCCGAATTTGAAATTGACACGAAAGTAAAATTATGGTAACAAGAATTTTAACAAAATAATAAAAATCGGACTCTTTCTTTACAACCCTCGAATTCGTTATAAAATCTTTACGAATACCAATAACGAAGTATTGGTTGGTTAAGTAGAATTTCACTTACAGTACTTCACTTCGAAAATCTTTTCGACTCGTAGCGAATTCATCTTCTGTGAGAATTTTTTCTGCTGCCGCCTCAATGCAGTCGGCTTTTAGCACCTCTTCATTACGGAATGGATGAACTGCTCGTAGATGATTTAGCTGACGCACAAAGTCTACTGGCTTATTTTTTACTTCCATGAAAACCGGATCTAAGCCATCTCCACCGTATATAAGTTCTACAATTTCACCAATTGCATTGCGCACTGTACCATCATAATGCACCACTAAGTCCTCTAAACACTGAAAGCAAGAAATAGAATTTAAAAAGATAATAATTTCAAATTTGAATCTGATCAATCATTTCAATCATGCTAGGAAGCACTTGGAAAGTACTTTCGAAACGCTTACGAAGCATTTGATAGACGCTTTGGGTTTATGAAGAACGTGGTAGCACTGGAAAAGCCACCGAGTCGTCCAAAATGCTACTGAAGTCGCTTCGAATTTGATATAATTTCGTGTTGCTTTGTAAAAAAGCACTCACCTTGACTAAACGTCGCTGCAGGTAACCCGTCTCTGCTGTCTTCACAGCCGTGTCGACCAGACCTTCTCGACCAGCCATGGTATGAAAGAAGAATTCTGTGGGTGTCAATCCTGAGAAGAAGCTGTTCTGCACAAAGCCACGAGCTGCAGGTATGGCCGCTGAAAGTATGAAAATTTTTTATATTTGATTCTTTTTACTATTAAAAGCGGAAAATATTTATCCTACAGAATTTTTCGAAATGTGGTAGAGCACGATTCTCGAAACCATTTGGCACACGCTTGCCGTTTAGAGCTTGCTGTCCTACGCAAGCAATCATTTGTGATATATTAATATTGGAGCCCTTGGAACCGGACAGAGCCATAATGAGAGCGCTATTGGTGGGATGCAGTTCACGGAAGCACGCTTTCGCAGCCTGTTCGCGTATACTCGAGAGCTCTCGTAGCATTACAGCCTCCAGTGTCTGCTCAGGTGTACAACCTGGTTGACACTGTAAGGTGCCCTTCTTCATTTCTAAAATATACTCATCACATTTTCTGTAACCACGATCCAGCAGCTTCCGTTTCTCTTTCAATAACTTGTGGCTGGGTGTAACATCACTGATGCCAAAGGAAAAGCCTCGATTTTGCATAAAATATGATGCGATCTGCCAGATTAAAAATACAGAAGTTGCTGTTGTTACCAAATAAGTTCTGATATTAATAACTGAGGGCACATAGAAAAACTGAATCAATAAGATCTCTGAGGTACATAATCTCGCATTTCGGAAAATTCAAGCAGTAGGGAAAGAGAAAATTAGGGAATACAATTCAGGGAACATAAGATTTCCTATATTTGTATTTCGATTGTATTGATATGAAGATATTTGGAACGAATTTCCGTCCTTGTTCTTTTCGTTCTGTACAAGCTGATTGTAAATTGGGTCCCATTACAACCTGCTCGTACAGAACAAAGGAAACGACCGCAAACAATCGCAGCTATTTTCAGAGACCGTGTAGGAACTACTATTTAGTAACACGAACATTACAGTAGAAATAAATGCGGGTGACAAACGAATCAGGCAGAACGAAAATAGACACTGAAGATGGCACATCGCCGAAACCGGTGTGCCTCCAAACCAAACTTCAGAAGGGATGACGGAAATTCGTTGCAAATATCTTCATCATTCAACCCTGTCGCAACATCGAGAAAGTAATGATTAGTTTAAAAAATCGCCCCGAAATAAATTCGTGTTTCTTCTTTTAATAATCTTCAAGACGAAAATGTTGAAAAAAATATCGTCGAGGCCACGAATTTTGTTTTTAATTATTTGGCAGAATAGCAAGTACATTCAGCCCATACAAATCGGCGGGACCAGAAGCAGTTTATCCGTGCCTACTACAGAAAGAAAATTGGCACGAAAATTATATACTAATTATATCTGTTAATTAAATCTTAAGTGTAAATGCTAGCAGATAGGAACTAATTAATTTGTTATAAAGAATACGTGCACCGAACGCTTACCATCTAGTTACAGATAACAGACGTCATTTAGGTTTTATTTAACGCAAACTATGGCATCGGTTATGTCAAATTAAAAAACTTGAAAATAAGGGAGGCGAAGTGTAACTAGTAGTTATATTGTGCAAATCCAATTTACAATCGTAGCCTGACAAGTGTAATGTTTTTAAATATAGTTAAGCTCCTAAATACATAGAGAAAAGATAAAATAATATTAAAGTACCTAATGAATCAGTTGGTCGTTACTTTGAAATGCATAATAATAACAAAAACTTAAGGTTACGTAAAATTAAATTAATAACAATTGGCTCTAAAATTTGACGTAATTTTACATCAAAATGATAATGAATGCTACAGCATCCACGTCTAAATATGTAAAGAATTGTAATATGGTAGAAATTTTAATATAAAGTTTTTGAAAAAGGTAAATTATTGTAAAAATATAATTTGATATATTTGTACGGATATATATGTAAAAATCTAACTTGAAATTTTAACGACAATTTGTTTTTTTGTATAGAAACCCAAGTAATATTTTTAGCTGTATATATTCTTGCACGCTCAAGGAGGTGTTTTATAGAGGTGATAGATGGAGCTGTAGCAACGCTGCTAGAGCTATTGTACAGCTGATATAATGCTAATTTCTTTATTTTAGAAGCACTTTTTCTTCTGCTTATGACGGGATTACGTAGCAAAGTTTCAAAATAATCCTTTTTTGTAGCCATTTCAGAATTTTTTCAAAGCTAATTATTAATTACATTTTGTCGGAATATCGGATTAAACTACATCAATTTAATGCTTTTAAAGAGCTAAAAGTATACATTTTAGTATTTTCTTGCTCTGTCAGAATCGCAACTTACTTTCACTTCCTGTGATTTAATGTGACTTGTTTTTAAAGATTTAGTTTTGAGTCGTCTTGTTCTTAATGCAGTGATGGTTTCAAATTTCATTCTTGTTCTTAATGCAGTGATGGCTACTCGACCCCAATAATAAATGCAGTGTTAGTTCTTGAGCGAGCGTCTGTACTGAAAAAACAGTCCATTGAAAGCATTATAAATAAAGAAACCCTGAATGCGTTTATGTGTGGCTAAGAAAAGAGTCGTACCTCTAAATATCACTCTAAAATACATGGTTTCCCCAGATATAACGCTCATAAGATTTGTTTACGCCTTTTCGTCCAATCCCTCCCGCACCGGCGGGCAAATTGACAAAAGGTTGTTTCTAGTAGCAATCTATGCCTATGCACAAACAAAATTTCTTGGTTGTATCTAACATAGTTTTCTAGCAATAAAGTTTTTCATTCTTTATACGAACATTTACTACCCCCCCCCCCCCGGCCAGGGTAAGATTTTTCCAAAACCCGTGCTTAGTGGGCATATTCGCTAGGGAAGGAATGTCGTGCCAAATATCAAGACTCTAAAACACATGGTTCCCAAGACACAATGATTTTAAAATTTCCTTTGCATGGAATATGTCACGCCTATTTGACCAATCTCGCCCACATCTTGGGTAAGAATTTCTAGTAGCAATCTGTGTAGCATTTCTTGTTCTAATAGCATTTCTTGACCTTAGAGGTAGGATATTGCAAAACTTCTGCTTAGTACGCCAATTGAGTTCTGCCAAGTATCAAAACTACGACACATGAGCACACAGTAATGACTCTTTTAAAATGTATGCTTTTAAAATCTAGCCCACACCTTGTTAGAAAGTTTCTCGTAACAGTCTTTGCGCAAAATTGCACGATTGTTCGTAACGTAGCTTTTAAGAAGTTTTCAATATATACCACGCCCCTATGTGTAGAATATCCCACAATCCGTACTCCGTGCGTACATAACCTGAAGTTGTAGTCGTACCAAATACCAAGATTCTACGACAAATGGTACCGCAGATATGACGCTTATAAAGTACGTTTGATTTGAAGATTTTGACTAACCCCGCCAAAACGTTTTCAGAAAATTTCTGGTAGTATTATGTTTATGCACAACATTTCTTACAAAACGAAAACAATAAGAGAAAAAACCACTAGCTCCAAAAAATTTTATAACTCTATTTTGCAGTCTTTTACAACAGCTCCATTGTGATAATAATTCCTCTAAGAATTTATTAAGTAGAGACTTTTTAAATTTCATTTGTAAGGAAAATGTCACGTCCTCTTAACCTTCCCGGAAAAATTTCTAGTCGCTATACTACGCTTATATGCAAAATTTCATGGGTTTTCCTAACGTATTTTTAGCAATAGCATTTTTAATTCTCGCCAGGCCCATTTGTTGTCCATATGGATGGAACAACCAAAAATCCGTCTTTGCTACGCACGTAGGCTAAAGATGTAGTCGTGCCAAAAGTCAAGACTGTACGACACATGATTCCCTAAACATAATGCTCTTAAAATTCACTTTGTATGAGATGTTAAGCCTTTTTAACCAATCCCACCCACACCCTGTCAGAAAGTTTTTATGCCTGTGCGGCATAAATTTTGAGCAATAGCGTTTTTAATTATTGCCACTCCTTTTGCTTGCCCGTTGGTGTGGAATATCTTAAAATTTACCTTTTGAGCGAACATGGGCTAAGTCGTGCCAAATATCTACGTGTGACTTTACGACATATGGTTACCCAGATATTACGCTTTGAAGATTTCGATTTCGTATAAAACTAAGTAAATATAAATAATTTTAACAGTTAACGGAGAAGACCTTTTTAATAGAAAGTAAGACTTATTGTTTCAACTGATGCGAAATACTAAAACAAATTTTGTTTCCCAAGATTAGTGAAGAATAACAAATTCAAAAGTGAAGGCCTCTCTAACGTCTTTGGGTAAATTTAAAGCGATATATAAAATGTTGTAAACCGAAATATTCAGCTGAGATTTTGTTCCGATTTTTCACTTACCCTGGCTAACCGCCACATACATTTGGTGGAATACGATTCGCCAAAATCTCGTAAAATAACGTAGAAAATACAACTCTTCGTACCAGAGCCCATGGTGCTTTTGTCCATGGAACCACAGAGCAACTCAGAGTTACGTATAACCACCCCTTAGAAAAAGAAAAGGCAATTAAGAAAAAACCAATAAAAATCAATTTCTCCAACTTACACGAATCCCTTACGCACAAATCTTTGTTACTGGTGTAATTGCGGCCTTTGGTTATCAGATTAACCAACACTGGACACTTTTTGTTGGGACGCAGTAGAAGACTGAAAATCTGTTTACCCGTCCACAGCTTACGGGGCTTCATTATAGCTGGGGGTGGCATATCAATACGCATGTGAGCATCAGGTCCTGCCAGGAAGCAAGCAGCCAACTGCATGGCCTCCTCTTTGGTCAGAAACTCATCTTTCTGCGTCAGCAGGTAGCCGCCGGTAATAAAATCCTGAGTAGCAGCAATCAAAATTTCACCATTCTTCGGTGTAATCAGATTCGATTTATTGCCCATGAGGATGAGAGCTTCGGCGCGAGCCTCCTCCGTTTGGGGCAAATGCAAATTCATTTCATCACCGTCGAAGTCGGCATTGTATGGAGTGCAGGCACACTCATTAAAGCGGAAGGTACGCTGCGGCTGTACCTTCGCCTGGTGACACATTATAGACATTTTGTGCAACGATGGCTGGCGATTGAAGAGGACGATATCGCCATCGCAGAGATGACGTTCCACTATATCGCCACATTTAAGTTCCTGGGCGACTTTATCTCGGTTACCGTAGGCGAGGTATTTCTTGAATGTGGATCCACGCTGTTGAACGTAATTGGCGCCTGGATGTATCTGAGTGCCATTTTTAACTAGTTCTTTCATTTTCTGGATATTGGCAGTATTAACGCGCTCTGGGTAGGTGAGAATTTTGGCCACACGCTCTGGCACGCCGACTTGATGTATCATTAGGTTGGGGTCGGGAGAGATGACAGTTCGTCCTGAAAAATCTACACGTTTTCCGGACAGATTACCGCGGAACCGCCCTTGCTTCCCCTTTAAACGCTGTACGATACCACGTGTAGATTTCTTTGGTGTCATATTTAGAGGAATACCGGAGATTTCACTGTGAAAGTAGAGAGCGACATGCAGCTGCAAGAAGTCCCAGTCCTCTTGTATGAGTCCGATTTTGCCGCCACTGGACATGTGCTTCTGTATGACATCGTTGATGAGCAGGATCTCGCTTTGCTTCATCGTCAAATCATCTTCGGTGCTGCAATAAAAAATTTAAATCATTATGCAACTAAAATCAATATTTCCCCCACATAATAAGCTTACGTGCCCGCTTTCACTTCAGACAGAACGGAAGGACGTATGCAGACGGGTGGGACAAAGACGCGCGTTACAATCAAGTCCGCTGGACCGCAACTCTCTGCCCTCATACCAAGCAGTGCTATATCTTGCTTTGGAATGGCTTTAAATAGCTCAAGCACGGTCAGTGGATTGAGCTCTTCCACTTGGTTGTATGTAGGAAGCATTTCATTTAATTCACGATTATTTTCGGTGGCTTTCAACAAATCATTTAATGTGCTACTGAAAACAGACTCCGTCTTCTTGTTTTTGTAGGGATCGTGCAGTATCTTTAGTAAACCTGGTCCCTTTTTGATGCCACCATTTATCGCCTGACAATTCGGACACTTGGTAATTTTTTTAGCCTTGGCCAATATTTGTGAGTACAGGGCCTTCTTTGCTAAATATGAGAAGTTGGGGTTCTGTAGCTTTTTCTCATAAATTTTCTTGTCCTCCTCCTTAAGCATCACATGCGAGCAGCTCTTGCAGATCATCTGCAGAATGGAGATGGTGGCACGGAAATGGCCTACGTGGAAAACAGGCAGCGACAGGTCTATATAGCCAAAGTGGCCAATGCATTCGTTCAGTCCCTGACTACACGTTTCGCAAGTAGCATCTTTGGTGCTGACTCCCTGATGGTTACAAAGTAAGTTACAATGAACTTGGTTAAAATAAGGAATACTTAAGCGAAACTTTTTACCATACGTCTGTCCAGCACGCCATAAGGGACTGGTTGTCGTTGTCCTTGGTAGAGATTCTTGGCCACGATGCGCAGGTGAGACTCCTGTTGGATTTCCTGCGGAGTGCTGATGCAAAACTGGACATGTGAGCTGCGAAGAAGTCGTAAGATCAACAAGTTATTTTAGAATTACTGGAAGTAATTACATTTTTTTAATCACGTCTGCTTCACGATACTGTTCTTTCGGCATTTCTAAAGGAAATTCATTCAGTAAATTCCAAGATATTTGAAATAATTCAATTTAAAGTTAGTTCGCAGCAAATTTTGCCATCGGCTTTTATCAATATGTTGTGGTTTTCTTAGCCAACCTTCAAACCTTTAAAGACAGCTGATTATATATATATTTATATATAGAGAGAGAGAGAGAGAGAGAGAGGGAGAGAGAAAGACAGACAGAAATGTTATTAATATCTTACACAGTGATAAGTGATCACACAACAGGCGGTTTTTTCAAAATAATATGATATGAAAAGTATTCCTCGAACTTAGATAAAATAATTTCATTTTTCATCAGATATGGATAGTTTTCACATTTCCTTCCGAAGTGTCTTTGTTAACTTCGTCGAGCACTAAAAATTAAGAAGAGCTTTAATGTCCAATATTCTTTATTCCGTACTGGCCTACCAAATGAATTTTGAGTTTCAATAGTTACTGAATAACGAAATATCCTACTTCACGTTGTAAATGCAATTCAACGAAAGAAAGTGTAATATATTCAGCAGTTTTCAGTTTTATATTGTAAATACACAGCAACTTAACCTAGCAACGCAAGCGTTCAAATTCTTATGTGTGCCGCCCAAACTCTGGTGTAAAACGCGAGTGAAGGAAAACATTCACGGAAACCGGCATAAAAACACCCTCTGTGCCACGAAATCTTAAAAAGCCGACTGTAGGATTTATTTCACGAAACTGGCAACTGCGGGACTGCCAACTTAGCATATTCAAACAGCTGGTATGCTGTCAATCCATGTGAGAAGAAAACATTTCCGTTAATTTGCGTTCACAGTCGTGTTACGCGATACCTCCGTCGAAATTTATTTCATAAAACTTTTTGATTTTTTGGAGAAAATGCTTCGATCTTTAACGCGGAGTGAGCTTCCTACGGTGGTCAAGCAATTAGCGAAAGTGAGTAACAACAACTATTGCACGAAATGCCCAAGTATTTTCTGTGTTGGTCGACGGAGATTGCATGGCAGTGCTAAGAAATCAACGGCATTTGCACCAAATCTGCTCCACAAAGATAATTTATCATCATTTTTCGGTTTATTCCAGAACACGGTGCAGGCGGGAGCACAGAAAACCAACACCTACGCTACGGAGGCTACTGTGCAAATTAATCGCGTAAGTGTTACTCGCGCTGATGAAGCCGCAGCGAAGATTGCATGCAGAAAATTTTGCTTGTTACATAATTTAGAGAATGTATTGTGGTTCTCCACTCTCCTCAATAGCGGGATGAAGATGTAAAAAAGAGAACTGAAGTAAGCTGTGCATTTGATGGAAAACTTAAAATGTTGCTGGTTTGGTCGAATTTACAGCAATTATTGATTGCTGGGCATGTGAAGCCATATGCTGAACTTCTTGAAGTATTCAGCTGATTCTTCCAAGCTTCTCAAGGTCATTTGCTGTACTCTCGTGTGCAAATTCGTATTGCTCGCTGGAGTTCCAATTCTCACGGTGAGAGCTTTCATTGCTGTGGGAAAATCTTTCTACAAATTAGTTTCATTTGTATTTGAATTAAGATCTGTAGAATTTTGGGATTTTTGTTGGGAAATTTATTACAAATTATTAAGCTGGTTAAAATTAGAGTTGTGAAAATAAGAATTGTTTGTAATCGTTAATTTAAAACTATTAATTAACAAAAAATCTAAAAAAGATATCATATTCGAGTAATCTTAATCTAAATTTTACAGACAAGAAATACTTAAGTGGCTTAGAAATACTCCGATAAGGAATTATTATTTGCATTATATAATTAAAGGGGATTTTTTATAAAACATAGAAATTTTAACTGACAGTCAAAGGTGCCCGTTAATATTCTGATCCCCAATTTCTGATTCCCAATGTCTTATATGCAGCTGAAGCCATTGGCTGTCCAGCAGGAAGAATACATTTGCATTCTAACCGACTTTTACTTCTCACTCACAGCCCTTCAAGCTACATAAACTCGATCAAGGACCTGAAACCACCGTGAAATTGACGAAAGATGAAGCCGTCAAATACTACACACAAATGCAGAATATACGCCGCATTGAGACCGCCGCGGGTAATCTTTACAAAGAAAAGATTATACGCGGCTTTTGTCACTTGTATTCGGGACAAGAGGCGTGTGCTGTGGGTACGACTTTAATTTTCTTATGATTTCACTAATTATTCTAATTTTATTTGAATTCTTCACTCCTCCCTTCAGGCATGAAAGCTGCAATGCGCGATGTCGACAATATTATTTCTGCCTATCGCGTTCACGGTTGGACTTATTTAATGGGTGTACCACCATTAGGCGTTCTGGCCGAGCTGACGGGCCGTCAGTCGGGCTGTGCACGCGGCAAGGGAGGCTCCATGCATATGTACAGTAAAAATTTCTTTGGCGGAAATGGTATCGTTGGAGCGCAAGTATGTTGGAAGAAAGATTTTTAAATTTCTTTAGTTTTATGTGTAAAAAATATCACATTTTAATGAAATATAACCCAGAATAATTTTTATCGCCTAAGTGAAAAAAAATAAAGTCCAAGGACATGCTTCTGGGTGGAAAAAACATAATTCACAGGGTTTTTATTATTATTTTCCAATCAAGAAATCTATTTAAAAAGGATTGATTAAATTTGAAAACAGAAAGGAAGACTAGATAGCAACATTTTTCTATTTAATTTATAATTGTATTTATATTTTGCCTTTATATATTATTTATTATTATATATTATTAATTATATTATTTATAGTTATTTGCCTTTACTTTTTGTCTTCAAGGTTCCTTTAGGCGCTGGCGTAGCGCTGGCGTGCAAGTATAAGGAAAATGGGGGCATGTGCTTAGCTTTATATGGCGATGGTGCTGCCAATCAGGGTCAGGTGTTTGAAGCTTACAACATGGCTTACCTGTGGAAGTTGCCCTGCATTTTTGTATGCGAGAATAATAATTATGGTGAGTGTGTGCGATTTTTGGAAGACAAGTTGCGTCAAATAAAGTTGCGATTTTTCAGGGATGGGCACGAGCGCTGAACGCGCCTCCTGTAATACCGACTACTATACTCGTGGTGACGCCTTGCCTGGCATCTGGGTGGACGGCATGGATGTTTTAGCAGTACGTAGTGCTACCGAATTCGCCATCGATTATGTTACCAAAAATGGTCCACTTGTTATGGAGACCAACACCTATCGTTATTCGGGTCATTCAATGTCTGATCCTGGTACCAGCTATCGTACGCGTGAAGAAATTCAGGAAGTTCGCCAGAAACGTGATCCTATCACCTCATTTAAAGAACTTTGTCTTGAATTGGGTTTGATGACGCAAGATGAGATAAAGGTGAGTCTAAAGGTTTATTTGCTTTACTTCTGCTTTTTGATAAACTCTGAAATAATTTAATTTTAACAGGCAATCGATAGCAGAGTACGCAAAGAAATTGACGAAGCTACTGCTTTAGCTAAAGCTGACAAAGAGCTGCCACTCACAGGTTTGTGGACTGATGTCTACTCGCAGAATTTGGAAGAGAATATACGGGGTACCATCGCTTATAATATTAAGCATATTCAGGAAAACAAGGGCTGCAATCATTAGTTTACTGACTTCGTCAGTAAAACTCGTAGCTTAAGTAAAAAGTGTTGAAGTAGCAAATTCAGAAATTAAATTTATCACCAATTTACAAATTGAAAGTCACATTAAACTAGGAATGAACAAAAATTTACCCTTATATTTAATTAGTATTGTTATAGAGAATTCCCTGTCGATCTTGTTTTATATCATTGGCGATCTTGTTTTATATCAATTTTATATTTGTTAAGCTATATTTTGTAAATAATTTGTTAGGAATGTTGTACTTCAAAATCTGATGGATTAACTTAATTCTTAGTGAAAGCAGAAATTATTGTATCCGAGCACGAAATCAATCGATCATCGTATACATTTTCCGTAAATCGATGTACGAAATAAATCCTCTACAAAATTAATTAAAAACAGTTTAATTTTTTACTGAATTAATAACCCCTCATTTCTTAGAATGAACCTGTTGGAATGTTTTTGATTTCAAATCATTCTTGGGAATTATGGCATCCGTAGAAAAAAGTATGAAAGATCATAACGTGGTTTTTTATTTATTAATTCCTGTAATTTTTTTCTTTAATTTTGACCGATATGTATTAATATTTTCTAATTCATATAGCCGTGATTAATCTTTATTGCCAGTCCTCGAAAAACGTGAAGGTTTTTTAACTGGTAACTTCAACACTTTAAAAATATGAAAAAATCAGAATAACACAAAAAAAATGCTCAAAAACTTCAAAAAAATTGTCGGAAATGAAATAAGAAAAATTACAAAATCTAAAAAATGTGGAAAAATTTTACTCAGCGATTATTTACTATACAACGACATGATCTCACATTTTTGGTGGATATGGGTACCATTTTTTCACGTAAAGTGGTTAATAAATTCTCATCTGATGCCACGATTGAGCTGAGAGATGTATGTTTGAATCAGTTTTCCAATCGAACTTTTGATTTTTTCATATTCTTTTTCGGTATCTTTGAGACTTTCAAATTACATCGTTTGGAAAATGGTCCCGAGACTAAGGTCAAGCTTACCAAGGAAGATGCAGCCAAGTATTACGAACAAATGCAAATGATACGCCGGATGGAGGCGGCTGCTGATGCCTTATACAAGAAGAAGGTAATACGCGGCTTTTGTCACCTCTACAGTGGTGAAGAAGCATGTGCAGTGGGTAAGTAGAAATTAATTCTGTTCTGCCTTCGCTTCTTATAAATGGGAAATGGTGTCCCAAAATTTATACGTAGAATTTATAAGCAGAAGTAGTTTGAAGACCGAACTTATTTCCAAAATGTAAAGTCCTAATTTCTATAAGCGTATCTAGTTTAGCAGTCTTATTCTGAATAAAGACTCCGCGGAATTTTGATTCAAAAACTACAGAAATTTCTGGGGCAATTTTATTCGAAATGGTGCAGTGTATTCCAAATTTATGTACGTATATATTGAGTTTTGCGAATTTATAGCTTTAATTCCTAAATTATATTTAGAATTGTATCCGTAACTTCTGTCCGGAATTTGTGTGTATCGTAACCACCGCTTATTGTATTTTAAGGAATTAGAGCTGCCATGCGCCCTCAGGATTGCGTCATCACCGCTTATCGCTGCCACGGTTGGTGTTACATGATGAATATTACGCCATATGGAGTTCTGGCTGAATTAACTGGTCGGAAAAGTGGCTGTACACGTGGCAAAGGTGGTTCCATGCATATGTATTCTCAAAATTTTTTCGGTGGTAATGGAATTGTAGGAGCTCAGGTTAGTTGTTAAGTGTGGTTGTCCGAATCCATCATTGCCGGCATATCCAGTAATAGTAAACGATATCCAAAAAACATTTTTTAACCATATTAATTTTCATTTATCATCGATAGGTTCCTCTGGGTACAGGCGTTTCTTTAAAATGCAAATATAAGGGTGATGGTGGTGTATGCTTGGCTCTCTACGGTGATGGCGCTGCCAATCAGGGTCAAGTGTTTGAGTCTTTTAATATAGCATGTCTATGGAAGTTGCCTACCATTTTTATATGCGAGAACAATAACTATGGTAAGCTTGCATTATTGCACTTCTAAACTCGGTTTCTGCAAATTGCAACACTTCAGGTATGGGGACCAAGGCTTCCCGCTCTTCCTGTAACACCGACTACTATACCCGCGGTGATATCTTGCCTGGCATCTGGGTTGATGGCATGAATGTATTGGCTGTACGCAGCGCTACCGAATTCGCTATCGATTATGTTCTCAAGAACGGTCCCTTGGTCATCGAGATGAATACCTATCGTTATTCGGGTCATTCGATGTCCGATCCAGGTATCAGTTACCGCTCGCGAGAAGAAGTACAAGAGGTTCGTCAGAAGCGTGATCCGATAACGAATTTTAAGAGTCTATGCATAGACAAGGGTATTTTGGCGGAATCGGATATTAAGGTTGGTATGAAGAGACATACAGAAATGCCAGAAGAACTTAGAACTTTTTACTTTTTTTGCAAGCGTATTGACGATAAGATACGCAAAGAAATCGACGAGGCTGTAGAGAAGAGCAAAACTGACCCTGAAGTTGACTTGAAGGAATTAACTGCCGACATATACTCGAATAATTTAGAACCAAAAATACGTGGCCCGATCGGTTTTACACTAGACCATCCGCAGATCACTAAGAGGCCCAATCATTAATGATGATGAGGATCAGCTGAAATTTGCCCACAGAGAATAAATATTTTGGATTGATTATTAAACAGATATTGTATATAAAATCTGTTTTTTTAATAAAACAGGTTTTATATACAAGTCAATATTAAATTTTAGAATTTAAAATCTTCTGAGTATTTAAAAATTTTATGAATTTTATGATAAAATGCCTTTACAAACCTCTCATTGAAACAAGGAACTTTTATTTAAAACCAACTTTTATAAAGCTCAAAAGAAACAACTTGTATAAAGCTCAATAAATTATTTTATGTAATTAAAAAAATAAAACTTAAAGATTAAACTCAATATAAAACGTTATTGCTTTAGGAAAACTTTCAGAACAAGTTTTATTTTGTGAATGGAATTTTTTAGGTTAATAGAATTAAATATAAGTGGAAGAAAGTCGTTTCTTCTCCATATAATAGTTGTGATCTCTACAATCTAAAAATTGTAACAAATCTAAAATTATTTTAATTTAAGTTTATCAAAATTTTGAATTACTTGAACTTCCATTATTTAAAATCTTTATATCTCTTTATATCTTAAATATCTTTGAGATAGATATTTCATTTAGTTGAATTAATTCTAATGGTGCAAATTTTTTATTTCGAGACCGTATGCATGCTTTTCATTTCTATCGTATTACGTTCTGGTTCCTAGTAATCTTTTGTTCCAATTCCTTGCGTAATCCTTCCGTTTGCCTCCGGGGATCGTGTTAACTAATGATACCAACTATATTGCCAGATACCGTCGTGTTTTTTTATTAATTGGCATCCCATTTTACTTCACGGTTATCATGTAGTTGGTGAAAGATATTATGAGTATTTTGGCTGCATGTACCCTAATATATTCTGATTTATTATGGAGCACCCCGCAGGTATTCCTTAGAGAGTATCCGAGAAGTATAAGTAGTTCTCGTATAACCTCTGGTTGCCATTACCCTAAGTATAGAATGGTAAATATGAGCCGCCTCCTGTTTTTATTCCTTACCATGTCACATTCTTCCCGACAACCGTCGACGTTTCAATGGGTCCATATGAGTCAGGCTATGTTTCTGTAGATGGTCGTAGCGCGCGAAAGCCTTGCTGCATACATCACAGCCATGGAGATTCTTCTTCAAATGCGCTCCCTTGACGTGGCGATCTAAATCGAACTTGTATTGATAACGTCGTGGGCAGAGCTGACACCGGTGGGCCTTTCCCGATGCCTCGTGACGTCTCAGGTGTAGGTCATATTTTTCTTGGAGTTTGAAACGCTTACCGCATACCTTACACCGGAACGCTTTTTCGCCCACATGATAGGAGTTGATATGTTGTCTCAGGTAAGCGCAACTACTGAATGTTTTATTGCACTCCTGGCATTCGATGCGTCTAGTGGATGCGACTTCAGAGCCAGTGACTTCGGTACTGCCTCCAGGTGTATTACGTTTGGATTTACGACGTTGTGACCTTTTTTGAGTTTCACTTTGTAGATCATCTGAACTGATTGTCTGTTTTTGCGGTTGCGGTTGCAGTCGAGGTTGCTCATCGTTGTCAGTTTTTAGTGGCTTTGTATCCTCCTCACTGTTGGTGATTGCGGTGAATAAGACTTCAGCAGATTCCTCAAGAGGGTCGTGCCATCGGCCTACGGTGCCAATGCGATTCACAGATGCGGAAGATGTTATTGCGTTCCCATCAGAATACATCGAAAGTAGGCTACTTGCAATTGAATTCGAATCATCGGACATCAGCTCGTATCTATTTGTCGGAGACCGACTGATATTCTGAGGCGGATTTGTCGTCAACCATGGCGTAAAGACTTGAGGCGATATATCGTCCTCATTACTCAAATAATGCCTCTGCTCCAGTGGGAATTGTTGAGAAGCTACTACGAATTTTTGCAACAGTTGACCATCTGTGTTAAAAACAGGTATATGTTGACCCAGTTGTCCCGAGATCTGAAGTTCTTTCGAGTTTACATCATTATGGAAGGAATAATGAAATGGTAGCTGTTGATCATTCGAAAGATTCGTGTACTGATGGTGCTGTAAATGGGATCCCAAGGGCAGGAGGTCGCCGTTGCTTTGAAAATAAACGTCTTTGTTAGCAAAATCTAAATGCGCAGGTTTTGCCGTTGGTTTTTGATAATGTAGCGGTTCATAGTTCAGAAAGTGATTCCAATAATAATAGGGGAGCTCCTTTTGTTGTTGTTCTTGTTGTTGTTGTTGTTGTTGTTGTTGTTGTTGTTGTTGGTGCTGTTGCAAACTAGCTGTGTAGTTCATGTCCTTGGGAAGCAAATTCTCAGTTTGTGCGGACGATGGATAGAAGAAATGCATACTTAAATGTTCACTTTTGATCTTTATATAAAATCAAAATTTGTAACTGTTAGCATTAACAATTTCTGGATTAAAGTGCAGCGTTGAGTTTTGAAATTTTTATGATTTTGTTATTGTGCTGACACATTAATATTATTTTTAATGTTGTTCAAATTAAATTGTATGATATTAAATTACATTTAATTTAAATAAACACTATTAAAAGTACTTTTTTATCTTGCAAAACAGTTAATACAAAAATTGTGTGTCACTCGGTTTTTCAATTTTTCTTCTCATTCATTCTTCTGTCGCACACCGAAGTAAAACCTCGATAACATTAGCGATATGTGTACTAAAAAAAAATTACAAATAAATAAAACAGAAGAAGTCAACCTAATTAAGGTAGAAATAAAAAGAGACTGACAAAACAATATATATTAAGAATAGATTAAAAAAGTGATTGAAAACCTAAAAGAAAATAAAATACCAAAAACTTTACTTGAGTAATAAAATAAAGAAGTGAATAAACGATTTAATAAACAATTAAATAAATAAATAAATAAAGAAACAAATAAATAAGTAAATAAAATAAAAAATTAAGCAAATAAATAAGTAAATAATTTAATAAATAAAAAAACAAGGAAATAAATGAATAAGTGAGTGAATAAATAAATAAACAAATAAATGAATAATTAATAACGGATAAGGAAACAAACAAAAAATAAATAATTAAATAATGCATCATGACCATACGGTCCATTATGTCTTCTGCTCGAGAGGTTTATTGTTCCTTGAATAACCTGACTTTATCTAGAAATCTGATTATCAAGTTAAGATTTACGAGTCAGAGTTCTTGACCTGCTACAAGAAACTCACTTATTAACTCAAGACTACTAAGTTTGTTGAGGCATTCCTATCCAAAATAGAGTTGATATGGTTTGATGTCAGTGCCATAATAGCCAATCGGTTAACATCGCAATTTTCCGTTGTTGCCATAATTCAACTCCAGGTTAAACGGCGCACATCTGTCGATGGCCAAAACCTCAGCTTGGAAAATGGTGAAAAACCTACCCGTTGGTCCATGCACGCCCATTTTCGCGTATTTCTGTTTAATATCGTGTAGAGAATGGGCGCAAGCGAACGATATACTGTAGTTTTATGAAATATCAGAAAACATTATAAAACACTTTAAAGACGGTAAAAAAATTTTCCCTTCAAATTTCAAATACTTGAAAAATATTTCAAAAATTTTATTATTTCTAGTTTCTCGAAAATTTATTAACGTTTTTTTTCCGGGATCTCTCGGTAAAAGGAAATTTCAATTGCAAAATTATGTTGCGCCTAAAGCGTTGTAATGACTTCAAAATCCTCTACAGAGCACATAAAATATTTGCTAGCTCCAGTTCGCAAACAAGGAACTTTAAAACGAATAGAAAGCACCTTTGGCGAACCGAACAACATGTTGGTCCATGCAATGGCGACAATAAACCTAAAAGCGGCAACTCGTACGTGCGAAACTACTCGGCGGATATATATAGAGAGTCCTCATTTGTGGACTGCTTTATGACAAATCATGGCGGGTGTGATGAATGTGAGGTGATAGATCCGGACAGATACGACGAACGGGAAAGAGAGTCCGCAGAGAAGGAGTCCGCAGAGAAGGAGTCCGCAGTTGAATCGGACAAGGACGTCAATGTGGATATCAAGCAGGTAAGGGAATTACCATTTTCATATTCTACAGAGGGAAACATAGGCATCTTAGCTGGGGTGAGCTCATTTTGCTTCGAATCTGTGTTTGGAACTGGATTTATATGAAAAGGAAATCCTTGACAGTTCTAAAAATTCATGTAAGATGAAGGGCAAAATGACCAACTGGACATAAGCTGTTCTGGCTACTCGACAAAAATGACATTTCGGTTAACGTGTATATTCAAATTCAGCCCTTCAAATTGCATAAATTGACGGATGGACCGGACGCAGTGGTGAAATTAAACAAGAGCCAGGCCAGTGAATATTACACAAAAATGCTAACCATACGCCATCTGGAGGCCGCTTCGGAGGCTCTATACAAGGCAAAAGTTATACGAGGATTTTGCCACTTATACAGGGGTCAAGAGGCGTGTGCTGTAGGTAAGTGAAAAAGTAGAATTAAGGCCCGAAATTCGGATAGATTCGGCAGTTCATTTTTGTCATTTGAACGCATTAAACGTACGTGTGGTCATAATACGAGTAGTTGGTATAACTGTGCTATCCGTCTATTAAAATCACTTCATGAAAAATGGGGTTCAGTCGATTCAACAGGTTCATGGATTACCCTTGCCTTCATTTGTCAGGCATCAAAGCTGCTATGCGTGAGAAGGACAACGTCATAACCACTTACCGTTGTCATGGCTGGTGCTACATGATGAAAATGTCACCGCATGGCATTCTAGCCGAGTTGATAGGACGTCAAACTGGTTGTCAGCGAAGCAGAGGTGGTTCCAGGCTAATGCATTCACCGCACTTCTATGGTGGCCAGGGTACGGTGGGCGCTCAGGTAACCAACCGGATTATCGTTGTAACTCAACTGTAGATGTTAACTCTCGCCCACCCCACAGGTCCCACTAGGCACTGGAGTTGCTTTCAGCTGCAAATATAAAAGTGATGGCGGCGTTTGCTTTGCTATGTATGGTGACGGTTACGCCAAACACAGTCAGATTTTTGAGTCCTTTAACATCGCTTCCTTGTGGAAGTTACCCATTGTTTTTGTTTGCGAAAATAATGGGAGAGGTAGGCGTCTTTATGAGATTCTATAGCTTATAGAGTAAAACGAAGCGTATTGTGTATCCTATTTCCTATTTCCTTTCAGAGACAGACGGATCGTACACCCGTAATTATTATGCCCGCGACGAAATGATTCCCGGCATCTGGGTGGACGGTATGGATGTTTTGGCTGTGCGCAGCGCCGCCGAATTCGCGATTGAGTACGTTGCAAAAAATGGGCCACTAGTCATGGAAGTGAATATGTGTTCCCAATTGGGTCATTCGATGACGGATCCGAGTGTTGACTACCGCTCGCGTGGGGAGGTGCAGGTGGTGCCCTACAAACTTGATCCGATCAGAAGGTTTAGAAATTTGTGTCTGGAGGAGGGCTTGCTGACTTTTGACGAAATCAAAGTATGAGTTTGTTAAAAACAATGGAAAGCAGGAGATTGGATTCATTCTCTTTCATTGCTACCTTTTCTCAGCTACATTATATCGATACCATAATTTTTCTCGAAGCTGCCCAAATAAGATGGCACAGAAGATGAAATATAAAGATTAGTTATCACGATACTATACAACTTTTAACTCCAAAAAGTGACAATCGCTACCTTAAAAAGACGAGACATTTTCTGACACTCCTGACCTCCTTTATTGGCTTGAATGTAGCTGAGAAATAGGATGCCACCATTAATTTTCATCTCGTTTTCTTTCCTCTTCTACTCCACCCCTCGCTTTATCGCTCTCATTCTCTCTTTTTCTCTTCTCTTTGAATGCGCTTTTTAGACTCTCGATGATGGAGTACGTAAAGATATCGATGTGGCTGTGGAAAAATCCAAAAACGATCCTGAAAACGACCCCAAAGAATTAACTGCCGATATATACTCACGTAACTTGGAATCTGATATACGTGATACAACTGACTTCAAATCATCAAGCAAAAATATCACGAAGGGATCTGCACAATGATACTGATTGAAGTGAACGATTAGTGACATCGAAATTTTAGTTTATAGAAAACTCGCTTCCGGAACTATTTAATAACTAGAAGTTTTATATTTATAGCATGGCGTGGATTTCAGATCGATAAGAAATATAATTATCTGATATGGAAAGCAGGCTATGGTTGAATATGGAACCTTTGGCACTTAAAATATATTTTATAATAGACTTGTAACGAATGAAAATGAATATCGAACCTTATAAAACGCACCCTAAAACCGCATTTTTATTATAAGTTTTTGCATTTACCATAACGTAAATGATGAAGGTATATTATTGCCATAATATACCTTCTTTACGATTACATCATATGATTTCGTTCATTGACGTTGTATTAACCCTTTTCATCGTGTATTATCTTTCCTTTCCCTCGGAAGGCTTGCATTGGGTATTCGATTTTTCACACGAGATTTAACAACGTTGAAAATGAGTTACTGTAAGTTATTGAATGCATTATTCAGGCTTGAAAACGACTCAGTTTAGACACGTTTTGAGTTCTCTGAGGTCACGACATGCAATAAAATACACGTAACTGCCAATGATAAATGGTACACGTGTGGCGTGGTGAGGGGTAGAGTGAGATTATAGTCGCTGTTAGCCGCTACATATATCCATAATTCAATATACTGCACGAGGAATATATTCGGTTCCATCATAAATTATTAATAATAGATTAAATGAACTATTTCAATTATTTAGCAAAATATGGTCACATCCGTGATTTTTTGTGAAAGAATTTGACGACTGATTATTGCTCCACTCTGCCTTGTTTTTGCGTACAGTATTGACAGTGACAATACCTTTCTGGAGAAGTGGTGAAATAATGGTCTCAGGAATTTCTCATGCGACCGAATGTGTTCAAAAACTGCCCTCGTGGACAGCACTGTAAATAGTTTCAAAAGTGAATAAAAATTATTTGTGAAAACGTCAGTTTGCTAAAATTGTCATAATTTATATAAATAAAATGTTAAAAAATTTATCACTCTCCCTTTGAAATTGCTTCCGTATAAATTTTGCTAATTTTTTCACTAAAATTTTTCTTACTTTATATTAATATTGGAAAATGCTGCGCTTCGGATCTTGCTGTACGCTGAAATCATTCTACAGACCATTAATGCAATTATATAGCCCTCAAGTTGGTACAAAGTCGCCGCTAGTACAGCCATATGCAGGAAGATGTAACAACAACCGGCAGCTGCAGATCCGCTCGATCTCTCAAACTAATGGTTGCCTCGGGAAGAACTTCTCGTTCATGGACTGGTTTCTGATGAGTCCGAAGAAACCGGCGGAGAAACAAAAAGGTCCCTACAATTCGAGAAGAAAACGATTTAAAATTAAAGAGGTGCAATGAGTTTATTCGAAAATATTCGGAAAGATGAAATATTGAAATCCGTTCTATTGAAGCCATTCAAACTGCACCAACTGGACGAGGGACCCCAGCGGGACGTCCAGCTTACCAGGGAGGAGGCTAAGTTGTATTACACTCAGCTCCAGACTATCCGTCATGTGGAAGAGGCTTCTGAGAAGCTCTATGGAGACAGCATGCAAGGATTCTCGCGCTCTCTCGGGGGTCGGGAGGCCTGTGCTGTGGGTAAGACGAGGATGGAACTTCGCCTCTTATCTATATTATCAATAATTTGCATTCTTCGGTTTTTCGGAGGTTTACGTGCTGGCCTTCGTTCCAACGATAAGATCATCACGGCACAGCGGTCTCATAGCTGGTCTTATCTGATGGGCGTGTCACCGCTCACCATCTTAGGCGAGATGGCTGGTCGGCGGAGTGGCTGTGCTAGCGGCAATAGCGACTCTATGCACATGTATGCCCCCCGATTCTACGGTGCCAACGGCATACTAGGTGCACAGGTGGGTCGGCCAATACGAGTGTGCTGAATGATCGAACCAACTCAGCTGGTTTTCCAGGTGCCGATTGGCGCTGGCATGGCTTTGGCCAGCAAGTTGAAGAGGGACGGTGGAGCCTGTCTGGCGATATACGGTGATTTCTATGCGCAGAGGAGTCAAATCTTCGAATCCTACAACAAGGCCAGTCAGTGGAAGCTGCCTTGCGTGTTCGTGTGCGAAAATAATATCTCAGGTGAGAAGCTCGAGCGGAGCTGTTAATGCCTTCATTGATCGTGTGAGTCCCCTCGTGTGTGCTTCAGGTCCCTGCCGGACATGCTATTACAGCAGAGGCGGCGTCGTACCAGGGATTTTGGTCGACGGTACCGATGTGCTGGCTGTGAGGCAGGCCACCAAGTTTGCCATCGATTACGCCGTTGAAAAGGGTCCCATGATGTTGGAGTTGAATACCGTCCTGAATGCGGCATCGCCAGCCGTGAAAGCCGTAATGCAGCAACAACGCGACCCCATTACCATCTTTAGACGGACCTGCGTCGACAATAATATACTGACGGTTCCAGAAGTGCGGGTCAGGGTCGTCATTTCCCCACTGTATAAAACAAGAGCTGGCTAACTAACTCGCCTCCCCTAATTGCAGGAAATCGATCGAGCCGTCCGTCTGAAAATTGATTTCGCAATACAAAAAGTCACGGAAAACACCAACGGCCGGCGGCCCGTTCGGAACGGAAGGTTCGGAACGGAACAGTACGCTGATGCATATGCTGGGAGTGCAGATTCCACTGCACGCCATGCAGTGGCCTCTCAATGGCCGCAAGTGGATATTTCGAGGGAGCAACAGAAGTACCACAGCGGGGAGGTCTTGAAACGCGCCAGAGCGTTCGAAACTCGAGCGAAACTTCAGGCGGATCGAGGCAGCCAGAGCAAAATTCGCAAAGTTAGGAAATTCGTTTAATAGCATTTATAATTGTGTTGTTTATAAGCAAAATTTTTAATATCGAAATTGCAGAAAAAGTATTTATTAAATGAAGAAAAAATAAAATTTAAGAATTAATTACGTGGACTTGTAAGAATTTGCGGGGGGCGAGGGAAGACAGGGTTAGAAATGGTGAGAAAATTAATTTGAATTAAAGCAATTAAAATAAAACAAAATATTGTAAGAGATATAAATTGAAGTAATATGTAAAATTTATATATAACAAAATACATAAGTTCAGATGAATTTAAATAATTTAAAATCAAATTAACTGGATAATTGTTTTGCCACTTGACTTGGGATTTTTATCTTGAAAGAGGTTACGGAGTGTAAATACAAATTGTTTACGAGAATTGAAACGCTGCTAAAATTAAGATTTAGTAATAATAAATTGTTGAAGAAATTAATTTTATTGTAATATTTTATTTCAGTATTTGCACCTTACATCTCTGACATTTTGACACGTAACCGTCACTCGCCGTGTGCTGCTGAGCACATACATTCATACATACGTATTACTTAAAAGGCAAATCCGAGTAAGTTACTTTTTAGGGTTTGTATTTTATTAAGCTCACATTCAGTTGTTTAACGTTCTCATTCCTTCGGAGCAATTGTTCTTTGTTCTCTTTCAAAACATAAGCTCTCCGAAAACTTTTTCTCAGCTTTGTTGTTGCGAAAACACCTTGCCTGATCTCGCCGTGAGCTTTTGTTGCGAAGATCGCCTTTATAACGAATTTTTCTTCGCTCTCTGAAAAGTTTTTCTTGAAGAAGTCTTCGTTCGGCTTTGGGGTCGGAGAATCGTGTGCTGTGCATGCGGGATTTCAGTATCTCGTCGTGCGGAAATTCGAAAGGAACGCTTCAGGATAATCAAAGAGTTAATGCAAATAAATTCGGTTTAGTGTAAAAATGTGAAAAAGCTTCAAAGTTTAAAGTTTAAAAGTAACGCTGTTGAAGTAACGGGTTGCCTTCTTCAGTCGCTTAATACTGTTAATTTATAGTGAGAAGTTTTTAAAATAATTCATTCTCAGATAATCAATATAAATTAATAGAGATTTAACGAATTATTGTTAAAGGTAAAAATGGATAACGAAAGATTCTTTGAAAAGTAAAACAGGGAAATGTGTGATAAATAGGGAAATGAGAGCAAAAAATGAATCAAAATTAAATCAAGTTCCTGCGTAAGGAATGAATTAGAAGAAAAATATAAAATGCAATTCATTAACAAATTTGCCAAAATAGTTTCATTGAATTCAGAAGAAATTCCACTGAAAACCGAGTAACTTCAACTTGAAATATATCATTCAGAATAAATTTGAAAATTTTGCGCTAAAAGGAATCGGATTTTTGATCTGTAAAGCAAATCAAATCTAGCGAATTTCGAATTCGATGAATAATTAATGACCCTCTAATCTGCCTGTCGGCTAATCGGCGACTATATATGTCTATAAATAAATATATCTATCTTGGCCTGCTTATTCAAGCCTAGACAAGCTGAACGGCGAGGGATAACGAAAAGAAGAGAAAATCTGAAAGTAGATGAAATGCTAAAAAAGTGTGCGTCCGCATTAATGAAAATGTTGCGCTTAGTTTTTGCGAAGCTTTTATTCTAATAAAAAGTGGAGAAAACAACAAAATTAAAAAAGGAAGATGAAAAAACGCTGGCTAAAATTAATTTTAGATATTTAGCATAAAATTCCAATGTAATCTCGATTTTAAAATCTAAAATTCGAATGAAATTTTTCTTCTTAGTTTTGCCTTCTACAAGCAACTTTAAAGTTTTCTTTATTTAAAATTGAAATTGCTTTTTATTTATTTAAAATTGAATAGTTTGCTATTTGTTAAAATTTAATAGTTTGCTATTTGTTAAAATTTAATAGTTTGATATTTGTTAATTCAAGGTTTGTTAATTTCTGTGTAAACATTTTGTTTTTTGTCAGTTTAAAACTTATTTTTGCTGTGAAAATTCCACTAAGCAATTTTATAGGAATTCTTTTTATGTAATTTCATTTTATTTTGTTTTATTTTAAATTCTAAACATGTAAACTATATTTTTTTAAAGATTTTATTAGAAAAATGATTACGGATTGAGTTTCTATATTTAGAACTTTTATTTCTTCAGCTCGGTTACAATAATTTAGTTTTATCTTCAACTATTTTTTTTCTTATTGTGAGTTTTATATTTTTAAAAGTATATTTTCATAATTTATAAATATATAAATAAATAATAATAATAAAGATTTTTAGATTCTCAGGTTATATTTGTTTTCTTTTTATTTTTTACTGCGTAAAGTTTAAAAATATTTCAGAATACTCTCTAAATTTTAAATAAGTTAAACTCGTTTTAGAATATTAAAATTATTTAGAGATTCAAAGGAATGAGAAGAATATATTCTAAAAACTAAATTTCTGTAAATTGATTAAATTTATTTATTTAGAAAAAAAGTTAAAATTAAAAAATTTAAATAAACGAAAGTCTCGCATAATATTTTGAATTTCTTTTTGAATTTTTGCAATATACTTTCAATGATTAAATATTTCCTATTTTTTGTTTAGTTTTGTTTTAAAGTCGAAATCGACGTAATTGTGAGAAATAAGTACTTAAAATTTACGACTTAATTTTACAAATTAATGCAGAAAAACAAAAAATCTTGAAATTTCTCCGGAAATCAATTAACGTTTATTGCAACAGATTTTAATGAAACTTCAATTGAAATAGTTTAACGTCACATAAATATTGAAATTGCGCAAATAATTGATGCAGTCCGAAAAAGAGAAGCAGAAATTACTACAAATGATGCAGTCTATCTTACAAATATCCATTTTTATAGGGCTAAAAGGCATTTTTGAAATTTGTGTACGTGTAAAAGTCCAATCGACCGTAATAAGACAACAGAGCGGAGTCTGCAATTAAAGAAAGCGAACAGTAAAACTGCCGAAAATAAAATGTTTTCGCTGCAATTGCTTCGAGATCAATTTGTTGCGGTTCTCGCCCGCTGCTTGTGAGTGCGCCAGTCACTCCAACAGACTGCATGGCAATGAAGTATTTTGTGGTCGCAGTTGCTGAAAAATTAGCAAAGATGAATAAAATATCAAGCGATTGATTGATTGATGAAAGAGGTAAGAAAAAAACAAAAAAAAAAGCCGGAAAGTAGGAGCCAAAATTTGTGTAAGTAAAAACTGAAAAAAGGAAACAATTAAAATAAATCGAACACAAGAAGTTGATTAAAAGAAGTTAATTAAAAGAATGCTATTCGATGTTGATGTCTATCGAAAGCTCATTTGATTTTTAATGTAAGTGTTTTGACGTCTGCTCGAAAAGGAAATTTAATACATTTTTTTTATTATATACAAAAATTTGCGTTAATAAGTAGAATTTTTTTCTTCTTATCACGAAATACGCTTATGAATTCTCGATGAAATATTTCAAACAGAGAGGTTTTTCCTGCCTCGACCCGCCCGTACACATCCCTGCTTTCTGTACCAACTTGTGCGCGTCACCCTGTATAATAGAAAAACTCTCACTAGTTTCGAAAGTTATCACGGGGAGAAAATCGATGCTTCTTTTTAATAGACTGCAATAAAATTAGTTCCGCTCGGTGAATACTAAATGATTCTGTTTACATCTCAAGTGTTTTCTACAAATCGCTGCTTTGAAATAAAAAACAAATTAATTGCAATCGTAGTGAGACCGAAAGCGAATTCTTAGTGAATGAAAATCAATTATTAAAGTTTAAGTATTTCTGTTTTTACTGCATTCTTCAAGTAAAACTACTAAAATCATTTTTAAAGGAAATTTTCAAAAATGTTTAATTTAATAGATTTAATCTGTTGCTTTGATGTTTGATGTTCGATAAATAATAAAAATTTTATTAGATCTCCAAATGCTTTTTCGCTATTTTAACCTTTTTTTATACTTTCCAGAAAAGATTTCATCTTATTCTTTCTAAAAATAATTTTTTTTCGCATTCTTTCCAGGATTAATGGAATTTCTACAAAATTTCAATGAAAGTGAAAACAAAGTGTATAAATTTTTAAATCGAACCTTTCTGCTCATTTCGAGTTTATATTTTGGTTAACTTAAACTTTAAGAAACCGAATTTTTATTTCCTTGAATTTAGGAGATTGTTGTGAAATTTTGAATTTTTTTTAGCAACTTATAAATACATAAATAAATAAAAAATGAAATAAAAACTTTTGCAGGTAAAAATCGTGTTTTTGGCAACAGAAATAAATAAAAGAATTCTAAATGATTTTCAAAAATTAGTAAGAAGTTATTTACAAATAAATCTAAATTTTTTATTGCAATCACAATTTAGAAATATTAAAAAAATAAGTTTTTAAACGGTTAGAAAAATGGAAAATTACAATAAATTGTAATAATTCAAAATTAAAAAGAAATTTATTTAATGCAATTTAAGTCACAAAGCAAGAAAAACAACGACAACAACAACCACAACAGCAACAAATACAAAAATTACCATAAAAATATAAAAACGTCAGTTTGTTGTTTTTGGTGCTGCTGCTGTTGTTGTTGCCAACGCTATTCTTTTATAATTGAATTTTTCATACTATTTGAACAGAAAATGCGATAAATTTAAATATGCTTAATAATTCGAAACGATTTCAATAGCAAAAGAGCGAAATACTAATAAAAGTTGAATTAACGGACGCGCCAAACGTGGACGCAAAAACTACGAAGCGAGCGACACGAAAATTTACATTTATAGCGCGGCACAGAATTGCATAAATTGAATAATTGGGCGCGGCTCACGAAAAAAGAATCAAATCAAATCATGAAAATAGTAATATTCAAAAAGACGAAATTTTAGCTAAGAAATCCACTTCTTTGAAGAAAATAAATTTAAGGAAGGCGAAAGCGAGAGGAACAAATATATTAAAATAAAATCAAATTAAACAAGTAAAAGTGTTGTCTTCGGCTTGGCCGAAATCTAAATACCCTACACTCGAGTAACTACAAAAAAAAAAAAAAAATTATAATCTCGCAACTTAACAACTTTTAAAATCAAACTTGAAAATCAAATCAAATTCAATAAAACAAAACTAACCGCACAACAATTTCCAATAAATTCCGCCGCTTACAAAATTTGCGCAACAACATTCTACGATCTTGAATGGGGGAAACAAATTTATGGCTCTATTAATTATAAATCACTGATTTTTATCCACCCAATTAGCAGAAATGGAAAACTATGAATTCCTCAAGTTTACACATTTTGTTGCCTCTGTCGCTCGTCGCATTTCACTCGTCGGCTGCCGCTGGTTGAAACAAACTAAATGACTGCTGTCGCTGGCTATTTCAAGGAGGAAATCGTGTCATTCACTTGTCCACATAAACTTGGCCAAGAGCCTGCGGGTGTGTGTGTGTGCGTGTGTGTGTGGGGGAATAAGAAACGCTTGGAATGCGTGGCAATGCGTGCATGTGTGCGGCAGTGACCGTGACTTTTGAGACTTTTATATTCAAATTCACGTGAACTCTTAGATGCAGAAGACGATTACACTGCTTTCAAGTTTATATGTTGCAACGCATTATTTATGTTTTTAAAAATTGCTCACATAATTTAGAATTTGTGTGTTAAATATTCTACATATTAATCCATTTTATTTATAACATTTCGCAGTGGAATTTGTCCACATCAATTTCGTCTTAAAATTAGAAAATTCGAATTTTTCTGCTGTAATTTGTGAACATTTTGGCGCCACCACTCGGTGATGATAGAGATATTTTGTTGAACTTTATTATTTAGATAAATAAATAGCTTCGTCATTTCTCCGATCAAATGTCATAAAAAGCATCAATTTTAAATTTCTACTTATTTATAAATTTTATTTAATTTAATTTATTTTATAAATTTAAATATTTTTTGGAAAATTTCTACTTAACTTTTAAGATATCAAAAAAACGAATTCATATTTTGCAATGAGTAACAGAATCGTTTAGAACAAATCAAGAGAAGTAAAAGAAAATTTCAAATTTAGATTTCTTTAAACGTCACTCAGAGGAAACTCTAATTGACATTTCAAAATACGGGCAAAATATTTCAAAATATTTAATGCGTCAGAGCAACAAAAAAAAAAAAAAAGGTGGCAGAAATAGACTGCGAAACAGTTAGTAAAAGTAAAACAAATATATAAAAAAAAATGGAAAAAGAAAACGAAACTTGAATAAAAAATTGAAACGAAGAGGAGAAAACAAACCAACATTGAAAAATATCATATAATTTTTCCTTTGCACGAAATTTTAAAAAGAGTATTGAAATCGTTTCAACTTTAAACGTCACAAACGTCATAAAATCGTGACATTGACTCGTTAAACGGTTGCCAGGGGCAGCAGAGCAGGTGAAATCGAATAATAACAACAGCAAAAACAACAACTACTTACATGTTACAGCAACAGCAGCTACAAGAAAAAATATCTTAAAAAAAAGTGTATTTTTTGTTACTCGTGCTGAGAAGAGAGAGGAAACAAAAACAAGCCAAAATTTAAAATATACAATACAGAAGTACAAATAAAAACAATTAAACAATCAAATAAGTTGGGGAAAGACTACGCAAGTGTTGATCGACTGCCAAGACAAATCCTCACATCAGCACTTAAAATTTGAAAATGATGACAACAAAACGGAAAACCGTCGGCCAGAGGCAGCGGGGGCGAAGAAGAGGAAGAAGAGGGAGGAGGGAGAGGGAGGAGGAAGAGGGAGTGGGAAGAGGGAGGAGGAAGAAGGTAGGAGATAACAATGAAAAAGCGAAACAGTAGAGAAGGCGAATCTCGGTCGGAGTTAATTATGACAAACAATTTCTGTGAATGGAATTTCACTCCGCTTAGAATGCTAAAGTTTCACTGAAGTGCGTGAGGTTCCCGTTTGCCTCGAACTCCTCGTTGCCTCGAACTCCTTCCCGTTGCCTTGAACTCCTTCTCGTTGCCTCGAACTCCTTCCCGTTGCCCCGAACCTCCGCAGGACTCCTTCGCCGAGTTACACGTTACAGGAGACCCGTTGCAAGTTTGAGCAACACCAACATTCAGCGACGCTATTTAGTCCGCGTGGTTGAGTGCGTCCCGTCGTCCTCGGAGTCCCTTATTCCGCGTTAGAACAGCTCTACTGATCTACTGATTTCAATACGAATAGCCAACATTTTATTTACCTTAAAGATTTTAATAAATAACCTTTTTATTTCTAACATTATTACGATTTAATAACTATTTATATTGACTTTGATAAACTATTTATAAATGTCGATTTTAGTAAGGGTTTCTTATTAAATTATTTCTAAATCAACACACTTTACAATCTTAATTAATGCGCAAAAAATTCACCAAACTAAAAATGTCAAAATATCGATATCATTTCTTTCCGTTCCATTAAATTGAAAGTTTTTAATTCGATACTTTGCTTCGATGTAACAAATATTAAGTTTACACAAATGTGCAAAAATGCGGAATTCTTCAAATATTTATAATTCCTCACTCAACCCGAATCCCACAGCGTTAATTCACGTACGTGTTAATCAATCAATAAGCGAACGCCACGAATTTTTAATGAAACAACATCAAATTAATTGTATAAAAATGCAATTAATGCTGTGCACGCAAACATATTCACACCGATAATTATCCCACTCGGAATTAATATGAAGAGTTAACAATTGTTTAAAAATCAATTACTGAAAGATAATTGAAGAGTTGAAAGAAAGAAAGAATGGAAATCAAAACCAGTTGAGTGGACAACTCAGTGTAGCAATATTTTATATAGGGGGTGTAAATAGTTCTAAGATATTTTAAGCTGGCAGTGCCATACAGCATTAAAAAATACGCATTAAAAAATTAAAGCTCCCACTGATAAAAAACAAATTTATCCATCAGAAAATTCAGACTCCTAGAAATTGCTTCAGTTAAAAATTAAAATGAAAGAAAGTGAGGAAATAGTCCGAAATGCCATAATTTAATTGAAAGTAGTTGCACTTTTGATTAGAATTAAATTAGTTGTATTTTATATTTATTGAAGTACAACTAGTTGGATTTTTAACACAACGAGTGTTTACATGACGAGTTAATCTTTTGTATTACAAGTTTTAAAAATAACTGGAGAATTGTCATTCGTTGAAATTATTTAAATTTGAAGCTAAGACTGTTTCAACTAAAAAAGAGAATAAATGTTGGAATTTGATTGAAACTAGTTATATTCAATTTTTATTCGTTATAACTAAATCAAAAAGTCAGTTGCAATCAAAAAGGGTTAAAAATTCGTAATGAATTTTTGTCAGACAAATTTATAACGAGTAACGAGTGTGTTTTCCCAGCACTAAAAGTTACAGTGTAAGTTTTCGTATTGGATTTTTTGGCAAAGTAAACCCGAATTCGCACATACGCACACACACACACACACGCACACACACATACACAAATACTAGCATATCCAAAACTCAAACCTTAACAAAAATTTATTAATAAAGTAACGGTAGCACAAAGGATGGAACGAAATCCCTCCCATTCCATTATTGGGATTATTAAATATAAACAATTATTTTTGTTGGTATGAATTGTTGTTGGTTTAATTGTGATCATTGTTGTTGTTGTTGTTATAGCTGCTGTCAATGCTGGCGTTGTAGTGTGTGTACAGTTCAGTAAAAATGAATTCATCATCGATAATTCACGAGTTGAACACACGAGTCTGGTGAAGTGTGGTGAGTTGTTTGCTCTCCTTTGCGTTGTTTGAACAGATGAAGCCGCGTATGTCGAGTGAAAGGATTTCCTCGCCTCATTTTGTTTGTTTTCTGTTTAGTTGCCGATTGGTGGAGAGGATTTGCATGGATGGCCAGGATGTGATGAAATTGATTTCCGACAGCTTTTGGCTTGCAAAAAAAAAAAAAAAAAAAAAACCACAGAAAACCTCAACGCATTTAATTAGCTTGCGGACGTGATAATTTAATAATGAAAGGTTTTATTTTCAGGAAAAAAAAATTATTGTTATTAATTGTTTCTGCTGTTGATGGATTTTGTTGGGTTGTTTTTCTTTTTTTCAAGGAAACAAATACATTAGGAACAACAAAAACAAATGGGATGCTGATTGTTAAAACGAATTTTTTCTAACATTGTTTCTATTGAACAACAACACCAAATATTTTTTGTCATTTTATGAAAAAACTGAAAAAAATATTTTCACTTAATTTTATCATTATACGGCCAACGAAAATGTTTATTGTGAAATTTATATAATTTGGCTGAAAGTATTTCAGTTTTTCGCTTTCTTTGTTTCTATCGGGAACGCTGAACCGATTTGAATGCGGTTTTCGGCGTGTGGTCTGGATATTCTATCCAGAGTGACATTTTTCGGTAAACTTTCCAGATAAACATTTCCTTCCTTCGCTTTTCTGAGTTTAAGTAAAAATCTAATATTGTTGGAGGGTCCGGGAAATCGAGCGAAGTCCGGCATTTCAGTTACGTATGCTGCACGTAACACCAACTCTAGGATTACCAGGATCTTTGGCATCGTCAAAGGAATCAACAACACCAGCAGCAACAAAGGTGACAAGAAAGCCATCAACAACAATAAGGGGACAAGATAAGGAAGAAGAAGAAGAGGACGAAGAACAAGACGAAGACGAAGACCAAGAAGAGGAAGAGGAAGAGGAAGAACAAGAAGGCAGCGGCTGTGTATGAAGACACAAGAATTTCTTCCTTGAAATGAAGTTTCACCATGAGAAGACCCATCCGATCCATTGTAACTCTTGCTTCTGTCATTGTAGTGCCGTTGTTGTTGTTGTTGTTTTCGTTGTTGTTTTCGTTGTTGTTTTCGTTGTTGTTGTTGTTTTCGTTGTTGTCGTTTTCGTTGTTATTGCGAAAAGCGCTCCCAGCCAGGCAGCGATGAGTTCCTTCTGGCTACAAAACTGCGATCCTGCTACTTCAAAATATTATCCCTCATAATTTTGTGTGTTTATAGGACACACTGAGCGCGTTCCTGCATGATTCCCGAGGCTGTAAGAACAGCTGCGTTCTACAAGACTTCTCCATACACTCACACACACTCACACACACTCACACACACTCACACACACACACACACACACACTGATACTTCACTCACTAACTCGCTTGTCTCATGTTTCCTGTTTGTATCTTAAGAATGAAGCGTGAAGCGCCTCAATTCAAGACAATGAATGGTTTCCCCACATTGGTTTTCCCAGTTGTTTTCCCCACAATGGGGGAATTAAAAGTTCTCATAAGAATCCTTATATTCTTTTAAGAAACTCCCATATATATTTATAAATCCTACAAAACTTTCACACGCACTGGTAGAACTTCATTTTCAACAAACAAACAAACAAACAAACAAACAAACAAACTTTAACTTTATTATATAGATTTGGGTGTGAATACCTCTACAACACGAATGGCCTCTGAAGCATTTCTAGCATTTGCTGAGTAACTTTTAACTTTTTCAGTCGATTTTTATTTCCCCCCCATCGTCTTTGGGGAAAAAAACTTCTATTAAAAATAATATTAATCGTTTCAAACAGCAACATTTTTCGGAAAAGTTTCCGGAGAAACGTTTTTTCCCACCGTTTTTTCCTGACTTTAAATATTGTAAAAATGTATGAATTTTCGGAGAGCTCGGGAAATCGAGCGAAGTACGGGATTTTAGTTACATTAGTCATACTCGTGCGATAACAACACCAACTGAAAGATCCCACAATTGGATCCCCGATTGGAGAAAATTGTTGCCGACAAACTGGCAGCCCTGCTTTCATCACAACAACAATGGGTTCCATTTTAGTGTATTTCTTCCCTCCTCAGCAATGCAGTTTCCCCTCTCTCTTCAGCTGTAACACCAGCGGTATTAACATTATTTAGGCCACAATGTTTAACCAAGTGTTGCCGCGTCGTGTTCCACGTAATATGTATGAAATGCTGTAATAATGAAAATAGAAACGATGACAAAAATATTGTCAGCAACCAGACAGCGAGCTGAAAAGGTATGAAAAACAAATGAGTTTTCTTTGAATGAATGTGCGCTTTCTTTGGAATTCCTACACTTTTAATTCTTTATAGCGTCAAAGTTAGTAAATGAGGGTGTGTGATGGGGGTGGGGGGGAGGTAAGGGAGGGTCTAGAGAATCAGGAAGCTGACCCATTAACCCAATAATATGTGGAGAGCAAATTTAAATAAACAGCTACGCGGTTAAAAGTGGTATTTCTTCCATCGAAGAAATGGATTTCTAATTTTTTAAATTTGTCACAGTGCGCTGACAATTGAACATTCCAGAGCCACGGCAATGGTAAGAATCATTTTAGAATTACGTTAAAAAACCCAAGAGCGCCGTTGACTTCGCATTTGAATGGAAATTTAGAGGATTGTCGTCCTGTGATTGCTTTGCAATTTGAGTGAATGGTTCCAACAACTCTTCCAACTCTTCCAACTTCGGTTGAGGTTTTTATATAGATGAGAAATTTATCTGGATTTCGGTTTGTTCGGATTTTCTCGCGTTTGCGACAACGAAAAGTTTCTCGCGTTTGCGACAACGAAAAGTTTGCCCACTCATAAAGCGACTGAAGTCTCGAATACGGAACAAGAAAGATCGCCTCGATATTGATTATCTTCTCAATTCTCATCTCAACAGGAAGAAGCTGTTCCATCTCGATTATCGTCTCGACCAGAAGCCGTCTCCAACTGGGTTATCATCTGAAATTCGAGGCAGAAAGGATGCCGATTATCGTCTCGGTTACGAGACAGGAAAATCGTTCTCCATCGCGATTGTTGCCTCAAATATACTCGTAAATCTCTCTTCCATCTCGATTATCGTTGGGTCGGCAATGATGACGAGAGGAAATGGCCTGCTTTTTGTCTCTCTCTCTCTCCGTCTATCTCCCCCTCTCTCTCTCTCTCTCTCCCTCTCTCTCTCCTTAACATGTTTTTGTCAGTGCTTGTCAAATTCAATGCAACTGCTGCGTTTTTATGTAGCTTGCAAAATTGTGACATATTTCGGTGTTTTTGTGACTTACATAAGTATTTTGACCCTCGACCACTCGGTCAAGCCACAGCTAATAATTTGTCATCATTTTTGTTAGCTTCTTCTTCTTCTTCTTCGTAAACTTTCCTCACACTCATATCGTTGTTGTTGTTGGTGTTGTTGTATGTTATTGCTGTGGCGTGGTGAACTTTTTCACTCACCAGCTGTCACTTCTGTGTCGTGCGCTGCTGTCGTGTTTTTGCCGCTGTCAAGCTACATTTTCGTGTTTAATTTGCTTTATATATTTTTACCTCTCCATCGTCCTCTCTCTCTCTCTCTCGCTCTCTCTCTCTCTCTCCTCTTCTTCCAGCTCCAAGCATAATAATTTTATGAATTTTTTGCTCTCCCTTCTTCGATGTTCTGATGATTTATGATTTATGTCGGATTTTATTGAATCTCGTCACAATAGAAGTTTTATAGTTTTTTTGTGGTCAGTTTACGACTTTTTGACGGGACGGTTTTTGGTTTTATGACTCTCTCTCTCTCCCTCTCCCTCTCTCTCCCTCTCTCTCCCCCTTTATTGTTTATTTGTCAATTGTTTGTATTTGTTTTTAATGCGTTGAGCGCTTCAGTTTTTGTGTTTTGATGGTCCATTTAAATTTGATCCATTTAATTTTAGTTGAGTGCTACAAATGTCATTTAATAGAATGTGGAGGCGGTATTTTTATTTTGAGGTTATTTTGAGTTTTTTGTTGAGTTTTTCAATCAGTTCAGATTATTAATTGCTTTTATTAAGTTTTTTTTTTTTATTTTAAGCTGAATTTTGAAAGTAAATTAATTTTTATATTTTCATTTTTAACTTCCTTCTTTTTTTATTATTTTTTAAACTGGCTTCATCTTTGATTTTTATTTACGAAACGCACTCGCAAACAAATAAATGAGTACATAAATTAAAAAACGAAACCGCAAACATGGAAACATCCATCGGCATTCGCGGATGAATTTGCGGACTTAAAAATGGAGAAGACAACGCAATTCAATTACGCTCACAACTTAATTCAGTTGGCAACGCTGTCAGTTCAGTTGGCAACGCTGTCAGTGGCTCATTCATCACGTGATACTGCGAGCAATCGAAATTAACTGCGAGAAAAAAGTGTGTTTTTTTTCGTTTTAAAAACAATAAATTGCTTGCTAATTAGTGAGCGATGTTGAGAGTGAACAGAAATACGAGATGAATTCACACACACACACACACACACACACACACACCCACACACATGCAAATATATTGAGTTTATTGTCGCCTCTCCAAGAAACCAAAAAAAAGAGAAACAAGAAAAAAGAGGCTCTGAAATACAATTTGATGTTCACTCAGGGTTTCAATTTTATAGAAGTTTTCTTGCTTTAAAATACAGATAAATGAAACAATTTTTAAATATAAAATAAATGGAATTTTTTCATATTCTTTCTAAAAGCAAACCAAGTTAAATAAAATATAAATATTGAGGGGAAATCTTCAAAAATAAACGAAAAACAAACGCAACAAATAAAAAGAAAAGCAAAAAGAAAGAAAAAAACAATGAACAACAACTTAAAAAACAAAGAACAAAAATTCGGTGTTCGGTGGAGTCCCGAGTCGTGGATTGCGGATGCGGTTTAAATAAATTCTCGTTTTTACTGCAAACGGCAGCTTCGACGGATGCACCTGCTCGCCTCGATTGTCCGTCCGTCCGTCTGTCCGTCTGTCCGTCCCGCTGCCGCCTCTCTGGTGTTGCATGTTTGCAGAAGCCGTCCGTGACACTGCCTTCCGTCCGTCCGTCCGTCCATTCAGCTGTCCGCTTGTCGGCCCAGCTTTTCACCCATTTCTGTCACCAGATCCATGAATTTTTCATAAAATGCCAACTTTTCCCTCCTCGAATGTTTATTTTATGAAGTGACATTCCAGCGAATGCATTCGTGCTGATACCTGCTCAGCACGGTTATGCACGAGTGTGTGTGTGTGTGTGTGTGTGTGTGTACGTGTGTGTGTGTGTGTGTGTGTGTGTGTGTGTGTGTGTGCTTTGCCCACATCATTTGCATAAATAATCTGTTTATTTCTCTTCAGCGGCTCTCTACTTGCTGGTGTGTTGCTTTGCTACTCTCTCTCTCTCTCTCTCCCCCTCCCTCTCTCTCTCTCCCTCCCTCTCTCTCATTCGTTATTTGGTTTTTCTGTTTTTATTATTTGCTTATGTGTGCGTTTGTAAAGCTCAACCGTTTCCGGTTAACAGTATTTTGCAAGCAGAAAAAGCACATCCGCAAAAAATGCAATACAAGTGTAAAGTAGAAAAGTAGAAGAGCGACAGCAACAACTGTCACCACTGCACTAATATGGGCAAATACAACAAAATAAATGTGCCCACACACACACACACACACACTAACACACACACTAACACACACACACACACACACACTAACACAATAACGACTTTAACAAGAAAAATACAGTAGAAAAACTATTCACGTTCCGTTTGACTGTCATTGGCGAACGCAAGGCAGATAACAGTAAAATAACACTGACATACACGCAGAGAGAAAGAGAGAGAGAGAGAGAGAGGGAGAGAGAGAGAGAGAGGGAGAGAGAGACATCATCATGAGAGGTGACAAAATTGTCTGATTGTATTACACAGCGAGAGGAAACTTAGTTGAGAGGTTTGACAAAAATAAGACAAAACATTGTCAAAATATAAAACTGAAACGAAATCAAATATTATGAAAATACGAGGAAATCTAGAAATGTAAATGTCGAAATGTCGAAATGTCGACAAGTATTTACGTGTATGTGTATCATGTATAAAATATTTTTTTATCTGATTTCATTTGATCAAATTTGATTTGACTTGAATTAGTTTGACTTGAATTGGTTTGACTTGAATTGGTTTGACTTGAATTGGTTTGACTTGAATTGGTTTGACTTGAATTGGTTTGACTTGAATTGGTTTGACTTGAATTGATTTGACTTGATTTGGTTAGACTTGAATTGATTTGACTTGAATTGGTTTGACTTGAATTGGTTTGACTTGAATTGGTTTGACTTGAATTGATTTGACTTGAATTGCTTTGACTTGAATTGATTTGACTTGAATTGGTTTGACTTGAATTGGTTTGACTTGAAGTGATTTGACTTGAATTGGTTTGACTTGAATTGGTTTGACTTGAATTGGTTTGACTTGAATTGGTTTGACTTGAATTGATTTGACTTGATTTGGTTAGACTTGAATTGATTTGACTTGAATTGGTTTGACTTGAATTGGTTTGACTTGAATTGATTTGACTTGAATTGATTTGACTTGAATTGCTTTGACTTGAATTGATTTGACTTGAATTGGTTTGACTTGAATTGATTTGACTTGAATTGATTTGACTTGAATTGATGTGACTTTAATTGATTTGACTTGAATTGGTTTGACTTGAATTGATTTGACTAGAATTGGTTTGACTTGAATTGTTTTGACTTGAATTGATTTGACTTGAATTGATGTGACTTGAATTGATTTGACTTGAATTGTTTTGACTTGAATTGTTTTGACTTGAATTGATTTGACTTGAATTGATTTGACTTGAATTGTTTTGACTTGAATTGTTTTGACTTGAATTGATTTGTCTTGAATTGGTTTGACTTGAATTGATTTGACTTGAATTCTTTTGAATTGATTTCACAAGTGGAAATAAAAAATAAATAAGAAGAAAATAAATTAGTTCGGCTTGATTTGATTTGATTTAGTGTGATATGATTTGTCTGATTTCAGTATATTCGAGTTGATTTGATTTGACTTGATTTGATTTGATTTGACTTGACTTGATTTGATTTTATGAGATTTGATTTTATGTGGTTTGATTTTGTCCTGATTTTATTCAACTTAATTTAACGTGGTTTTATTTAATTTTATTTGATTTCACTTCATTTGATTTGATGTAATGTGATTTAATTTTAGACGTCGAAATTGTAGTTCGTTTGATTTGACTTGATTTGATTCGATTTGACTTTCTATAAAATAATTTCTTAAATATAATAATAAACTTAAATTATAAGACGAGTTCTTAAAATAAAAACTTTTTTCTGTTTATGTGAAAAATCGATTTAATTAATTTTTAATTAACTGATTTTCAGTACTCAAAATTGATTTCTTAGAAGAGACAAAAAGTTGTTATATATTTTGTTTTTTTCTTTCTGTTTTATGTTTTTCTTTTGGCTTTTTAAAATTTAACAAATCAAATAAAATAAAAACACTTACAATCCGAGCCTTTTGAATTTTCATTGCAGATAATTGCAGGAATCCACAAGGGCAATAAAAGTTACAACGCAACAACAAGAACAACAAGAACAACAACAACAACAAGAACAAGAAGAAAAAGAACAAAAAAATTGCCATGTTAGTGAAAAATACGCGAAAAAAACTAAAAATAAACGCAACCATCTTTTTTTTCATGCTGTAAAAAGAAAGTGATGTCGCTTGCTTGCAGTTACAACAGAAATAACAACAACAACAACAACAACAACAACAACAGCGACTATTACAACAACGACTACTACAACAACAAAACATATGTACGAATGTTCAAAACGTTGTTTCTGAACCCAGAATTGAATTGTTAATTAGCCGGGATAACAATAAAAGCAACAAAGAGTGCAATAGAGGCAACAACAACAACAACAACAACAACAGAAACAACAACAAACAACAACAACAAACAAACAACAAAAAAAGAACAAACAACAACAACAAACAAACAACAAAAATAACCGCCAGCAACAAGAGCAAATTTTGCCTACCACTAACAGTTAATTACAGGTTACAGGTCATCCTCCTCCTCCTCCTCCTCCTCCTCCTCCTCCTCCTCCTCCTCCTCTCAACACAACCGCGCTTCAACACATCCTCTCACACCTTCAGCCTCTCTTATCCACAAAACCTCTCCCTCTCTCCCTCCCTCCTTCCCTTGATCGCGCTCCCTTTTTCTCATTTCCTCATTTTGCTCCGCAATACAGTTTCGGTGAGGCAACAACAACAACAACAACGCTCATCATGCTCTTCAGCGACTCGGACGTGGCCGCGGTGCGCCACGTTGTGCAGCGGATATTAGTTCCGTGTGTTTTTGTTGTTGGCCTGCTGGGGAACTCCGTCAGCATTTACGTGTTGACCAGGTGAGTTGGAATTCGATGTGGTTGGACTTCCCCTCGCGTTGGCGGCAACTCGCTCTCTCATAAGTTAGAGCAAAAAAAAAAAAAAAGAAATAAAATTTCAAATGGAAATTTTAAGTTTGAAAATGTAATTTCATTAAAAAATTGAGAAATTGAGTGGTTAGAAATTCTATTCTCAAAGATTTGAAGACAAGAAAAACTAGAAGCTGCCATATTTTCTACCGTTTTTAACACTGAATATTTCCACTCTCTCTCTCCTTCTCTCCCGCTCTCTCTCTCTCTTTTCCATCAACCGACGAACCGACGCTGTGCGGGCGCGCAGAAAACGTATGCGCTGCACCACGAACATCTACTTGAGCGCTCTGGCGATGACCGACATCATCTACCTGACGATGGCTCTGCTGCTCTCGCTGAAGCACAACGCGTACGTGCAGCGCCACTGCGAGGCGTACTGGCAGCACTACGGCACGGTGCTCTGGCTCTGCGACGCCTGCGGTAGGTGTGGCCAGTGGGCAGTCGCTGGATTTCCCATTTTCTCCCTCACATTCACTTCGCACACGAAGTTCACGCACACTTTTTCAGTTAACTTTTACAGAATTTTGTTTTGTTCAAAATCTTTATGATTCTCAGTTTTAACTTTCCATTTATATCGTTTTACTTTTTATATTTTTATTGGTTTATTTTAGATTTGTAGATTTTTAGATTTTAGATTTTTAGATTTTTACATTTTTAGATTTTCAGATTTTTAGATTTTTTGATTTTTAGATTTTTAGATTTTTAGATTTTTAGATTTTAGATTTTAGATTTTTAGATTTTTAGAGTTTTAGATTTTAAGATTTTTAGATTTTAGATTTTTAGATTTTTAGATTTTTAGATTTTTAGATTTTTAGATTTTTAGATTTTTAGATTTTTAGATTTTTAGATTTTTAGATTTTAGATTTTAGATTTTTAGATTTTTAGAGTTTTAGATTTTAAGATTTTTAGATTTTAGATTTTTAGATTTTTAGATTTTTAGATTTTTAGATTTTTAGATTTTTAGATTTTTAGATTTTTAGATTTTTAGATTTTTAGATTTTTAGATTTTTAGATTTTTAGATTTTTAGATTTTTAGATTTTTAGATTTTTAGATTTTTAGATTTTTAGATTTTTAGATTTTTAGATTTTTAGATTTTTAGATTTTTAGATTTTTAGATTTGTAGATTTTTAGATTTTTAGATTTTTAAATTTTTAGATTTGTATATTTTTAGATTTTTCGATTTTTCGATTTTTAGATTTTAGATTTTTAGATTTTTAGGTTTGTAGATTTTTAGATTTTTAGATTCTTATATTTTTAGATTTTTAGAGTTTTAGATTTTAAGATTTTTAGATTTTAGATTTTTAGATTTTTCGTTTTTTCGATTTTTATTTCTATTTTTAGTTCCACTTTCGACTTCTATTCTCAAAATTTAGCTGTTCTTTTTTTATTCCAGATTTTTCTTATTTTTTAAGTTTTGGTTTTCTTTTTTCTGCTTTTTTCTTTGGTTTTCTTCTTCTTCTCCTTTTTCTGCTTCACTGTTTATCATGCCTTGTTATTCCCGTAAATTAGCTCTCTCTCTCTCTCTCTCTCTTCTTCCAGCTTACATCTCAATTTATATCGCCGTTTGTTTTACGATCGAGCGATTTATCGCGATTCGCTACCCCTTGAAGCGACAAACTTTCTGCACCGAATCGCTGGCCAAAAAAGTTATCGCAGGTACGCCGTGATGTGTGTGGCAGAGAGTGTGTGTGTGTGTGTGAGTGTGTATGAGTGCGTCGGAGAGCGTGGCTCTCCGGTTAGATGTGGCTTCAGCTCACTTATTAATTTCTTATTAATCTATTAATGTTTTTGTAGCACACGCTACTTGATTGATAGCACGCTATTTATCTAGAACAAGCTATAAATTTATTGCATGCTATTTTTATATCATGCTATTTGTATATCATGCTATTTTTATATCATGCTATTTACTTATAACATTTTTTCCTGATCGCCTGCTATTTATTTAATATGCAAACTTTTTCTAACAAGCATTAAGTTTACTTTTAACTTTCTTCGAACTTCAAACTTCCTTTTTTTCTATCACAACATTCTTCAATTTTCCGAACTCTTGCAGGTGTTGCGCTCTTCTGTCTGGTCTCGACGCTCTCCACGGCTTTCGAGCACGAGTATCGCACCGACTATCGGCTGATTGATTCCAATGGACGGCCGTGTAATGCTTCAGATTCGATAGAGACGTCAACTGATTCCTCCTCCGCCTCCTCCTCCCCCTCCTCCACCCTGTCAACAGTTGATTTAAATCTCAGCAGCATCCGAAACAGAAGCGACAGCAATTTTCGTGGCAGCGAGGACGCTCTCGCAGTGGAAGGAAGCATGAGAGAAAAAAGTCGCAGAGGTGAAAATCAGGGTGGCCTGGTGTGCTGAAGCTGTCAGGGTTCTCTGCCGGGTTGCGTTGAGTTTCCAATTTGTTTGCAATCAAGGAAGAAATCAATATGAAAAAAAATAATAAAAAACTTATTCAATTAAATTTGCAATTACAAAAAAAATTTATTAATGATTTTTTTTTCTTTCATTTCATAAAATTTCCGAACTTTAGATTACAATAATTTTGAAAAATTTGTTTGCAAAGTTTTTCGTTTCAAATACTGGAAAAAAGAAAATTTGATGGCAAAAGTTTTTTTTACTATTTAAAAAATGATTAAGAAAAAAGTTGAACTCGTATATTTTCGCGCTTCAAATGTTGAAAATTATTGACAGCGAAACTTTTGCGCTAGCGAAAAATTTGTCTGATTTCTTGTCCTCTCGCATGCAAAAATGTTTGCTCGCAGTTGGAAAAATGCAATCGGAGAGGCAAGATGAATTTCAATTAAATTCCTCTCCCACTCATGCGTCTGTTTTCGTTCGTTTCTCTTCTGCTACTATTTTCACTAACACTCGCATTTATCGTTACTTTATACGCATTTTTTCTCGTCTTTTTTCTTTCTGTCTCTCCTCCGCAACACACACACACACACATGACGCTGACAGAAGTCGAGCTCAGCGCTGCCAACATTCCAACAAACGTGGGAAACTCCGAATTCCTTGATGTTGCTGTAGAATTCGTTGCTCCTTCTTCGACGTCAGCAGCGACAGCTGCGTTGCCCGCACTGCTGAGCGCAGAGAAGTTCGGCACGAAGAGAAATGACAGCGTGTCAGCTACCGTTGATTACTGTCAAAATGTGAGTATTGTTATTGTTGTTGTTGCTGCTGCTTCTGCTGTTGCTGCTGCTTGTGTTCTTGTTGTTGTTGTTGTTGTTGACGGGCAAAATAGCAGATTAAAAAAGAAAACCGAAAACAAGAACGAACTCGCAGCTGTTAACTGCGACTGAGATAAAATTGCGTAATATTTGTGAAACGTTTTTCAGTGCGCATTTTTCTTGACCTTTTCTAGGTGACTTTTTACGCGAATACCTCTTCCAGCCTGGGGAGAAATGAACTCTACAGACGGATTTGGTACTTCTTCACCTTATTCGTGTTCGTGTTGATACCGTTGTTCGTGCTGTCCACCTTCAACTTCTTCCTGATCATGTTGGTCCGACGGTCGCGGAATCTGCGCGGCGAAATGACGAATGAGAACAGCATACGCAGGCCGAAGGTGAGTCGTGGGGCTTCGGCACGTGATTGCGAGTGCGAAAACCTTTGTAAAAAAGTAGTAAAAAAATGTAGTAAAAAATGTAGTAAAAAAAAAATAGAAATTCAATGAAACCCTGAAGAAGTTGATTTGATTTTTAAATGTTCCTCGCATGATAGTTTTGTTAGAGTGTGAGAATTTTAATTTTCGTTAATCCCAACGCGTCTCTTTTTCTCTCTTTTATTCCCTCTTTTTTTCTCTCTTTTATTCCCTCTTTTTTTCTCTCTTTTATTCCCTCTTTTGTTCTCTGTCATTGCTGCAGCGCAAATTGACCATCTCATCGGTTTCGCAAGAGAACCGCGTTACCGTTACCCTCATCGCGGTCGTGCTGCTCTTCATCGTCTGCCAGCTGCCGTGGGCCATCTATTTGATCGTCTCGGAGCGCACGCGGATCGAGCCGAACACCGAGGCCATCATCGGCAACGTCTTCAACTTCCTGACCGCCATCAACGCGGCGGCCAACTTCTTCCTCTACTGCGTGCTCTCCGACAAATACCGTTGCATGGTGCGGCAACTCGTAACCGGCTACCGTTATCGCAGCGAGTCGCGCCGCAACAACAACCACAACAACCACCACAACAACAACAACAACACCATGAACACCAGCCTGTACGCATCGACGACAACGACGTCGCGGAGCAGCAGTCGGCGTTATCGTCCCGCGATAATGAAGTACGAGGGCGGGCGGGATGGCAGTTGAGGCGCTACGAAATGGAGGTGGGAAGGAGGAGGAGGGCTCTGTTGTTGTTGTTCTTTTTCGTTATATCGCGACTACGTTGAATGTTTCCTTGTGCCATCGAGTTTTTCATCATGTTTTTCGTAGCTTTAAAGTAGAGTAAAGTAAGTGAATTCGAGCTGAAGGCGAAGCGGAGAAGCAGAAGAGGATTTGTAAAGTATTTTCCCAAAAATTTGGATATTTTGCAATTAAGTTCATTTAAGTTAGTTAACGCAACACGATTCAACATGTTTGAGCATCGTGAACAAATAATCAAGTTAAGGAAATCCCTTGCAAATTCATCCACACATAATAACGTCTGATTTTACAACTTTACAATTTTTCATATTTTTATAAATTTAAAATATAGAAGATTTTCGTAATAAAGGAGGAAAATATTTTCCTTCAATTCCACAAAATACTGAAAAATATTTAATATTTTTTAAATTTTCGTTTTCGTTTCTTTTCCTATTACGTGTCGAAATAAAGTGATGTAAAATAAAAATATAATAAAAAAGCTTGTAATTTAAAAAAAAAATGTTTGCTTTACTCTAAAAAAATTAGATTGGAAAAAAAATAAATGCTCTCCGAATCCAGAGAAAGCGCTTTGAAAAGAAAACCTGCAAGCTAAACAACCAAGCGAAAGTTTATGCTAGCAAATCTTGGGTGGCCCACAAAAAGATAGCGTAATTCCACCTTCATTGACCTGACCTAACCTAACTTTGCCTTGAGCAAAGCTTAGCATTCAGCTGAGGTGGCGAATTCCCAGCCTAACTTTGCCTTGCGAAATTTGACGCTGTGAAAAGTGATTGCGAATTCTTGCCGAACCTGAAAAGAGGTGCAATTAAAATACCTCCACCTCAAACTAGGTAAGCTGAACAAAGAAGCCGCCATAATTCGAATAACCTAACCTACGTTCACCTGGCCTAACCTAGCTTTTCCCTGGATAACTTCAGCTAGACCGATTACAATTATTCGAAATCCACTTAACCTAACCGGACAATTGAGTAGCCCAACCTAACCGAGTCTTGCATTTCTCAAGGATGAACCTAAATCAAGTTAACCTAACCAATCAAGTTAATCTAAATTAAATTTAACCTAATTCAACCCAATTTCACTTGACTTACCTAGCGTGAACTCACATCAGTCGGTCTTTAGGCAACTCAACCTCACCTAACTTAGATGGCGCTGTGACTCACCACCCGAACTAACCTAACGTAACCGTAACTCCAACAAATTCTACCCAACTTCAGGTACAAAAAAAAAAAAAAAAAATACCTAACCTAGCATAGACTGGCCTAACTTTTTCTAAGGTTGAGGCAGCAAGGATTCTAAGGTTTTTCAATTCAGTATCCAGGAAGGAACACAAGCAACGGCACGTGTGGTAGTGCTCGGTATGCACACGCACACAACTACAGGCTCACCTTCACACATCCTATCACTCACACCAACTCACTTGTGGTTCGAATCTAATTTTCGAACACAAAATCCTTTCACAAGGATTCCGACTTCTAAAACTCATCGATAAATTATTCAAGCGCAGCGAGCGAGAGAGAGGGAGAGGGAGAGAGAGGGAGAGGGAGAGAGAGGGAGAGAGAGAGAGGGAGAGAGAGAGAGAGAGAGAGAGAGAGAGCGAGGAAGGATTGATGTTTTGCTTGTTTGTATGTAAGTGTTTACATATGTAAGTGTCCGTGCCCGTGTCCGTGTGCGTGTGTGTGTGTGTGTGTGTGTGTGTGCTTATCTGTTTGTGTTTGCGACCGAACTCAGTTAGCTTCCTGGTCTGGCGTGAAAAACGTTTCTGCATGCTGAGTGCAAACGAACAACAATAACAACTTCGAACAGCCCGACCTCGCTCGCTTCCAATTCGGTTCGGTTGAGTTGACTTCGCCGGGGTTCGTCGGTTCGTCGGTTCGCCGGGGTTCGCCGGGGTTCGCCGGGGTTCGTCGGGGTTCGTCGTTGTATGATTTTCGCTATAAATAAAGATTTTGTTGTCGAAAACAAGGCGCAGAAATATTGCAGCCTATTTGTAGGCGTCCAGTGGTCCACTCGTCCATTTGTCCCCGCTTGACCGTTGACCGTTGACCGTTGACGGTTGACCGTCGAGCGTCGACCGTCGAGCGTTCGTGTGTCGGCACGGATTTCGGCGCGTCTGGCAACAACGACGAGCAGTCGTGTTATTTACGAGGGATCCGTGCGATCCGTGCTGCCTTTTTTTTGGGGGGAACGGGGGGGACACTCAGGGCGCGGCATCTACTGTCGTCATACGCGGTCGTGCGACGATTATTGAACAACGAAAACAACCATCGATTCAGCGTCGAAATCCCTCGGAGACCTTAAGAGTCTTGAGTGAATTTAAATACGCGTGCAATACTTTAGTTAAAATTGGAAATTAAAGTCGTATAAAGTTAAACAACAACAAAAAAAAATTCCCTTTCCTTCCTCTCACTCCGTCAACTCCGTCAAACAACCCAACAGTAGCTCGTGCTAAATGCACGAGAAAAGAGCAGCTGAGAGCTACTGTAAAAATCATTTATTTAAAAAAAAAAAAAAAAAAAAAAAAAAAAAAAAATTCGAATTAGACTTCAGTGACTTCGGTGGATTTTCGCAATGATTTCAAATCGTGCAACCAACTTGTGCAACTCAAAAAAATCCTCTTCAAGTGATGTGAAGACTTTTGAAATTCAGCAAACACGATTGAAATTCGAAGGTGAATTCTTACAACATTTCGAATGGGACTTCATTCATGAATGCAATGAATGCAGTGAATGCAGTCGTGCGAAGGGATCTTCTGGTACTCAAAAGAGTTCTTCAACGGCGATTCGCAATGAATTTACGTGGTTTTGAAGGAATTACTCGAAGAATTACTTCGCAAGTGCGACCATCACAGTCTTCCTCGATTATCAGCCAGGAAAATCCTGCTTCTCCGAGTTCCACTCCTTCTTTCGACGCTTCAAGTCTTCCAAATGGACGACCGAATCTTGGTTGTCGACGATAAGCCGACCGAAAGCCCCACCTGTGGTCCCCTCATTCGCTGTCATTCATTCGTCATGACGTTGTTTTTGGCTCCAGTTGACACATTCGGTGCAGCGGTGCAGCGGTCCGCAGTTGTTGCTGTCAGTGTTTGTTGTCAGCGTTTGTTGTCAGTGTTTGTTGTCAGTGTTTGTTGTCAATGTTTGTTGTCATTGTCATTGCCATTGACGGTTGCATACACTCGTGCGATTGTCGTCCTCTCTCTGCTGTTGCTCTCGTTGTTCGCTGTTGCTCTCGTTGTTCGCTGTTGCTCTCGTTGTTCGCTGTTGTTCTCGTTGTTCGCTGTTGCTCTCGTTGTTCGCTGTTGCTCTCGTTGTTCGCTGCTGCCCGAATTAAAGCCTTGAAATTTTCGCTCTTCAGCTTCACACACACACACACACACACCCACACACACACACACACACTGAACTTCTGTTTGTTGTTTATGCTGCTGTTGTGCTTGTTGTTGTTCGTCGCCCCGTTAATTGTTGTTCGCGTGAGGATTGTGAATTTCCTGCTTTTTGTTTGATTGTTCGCCAATTGACTGCTGCTGCTGCTGCTGCTGCTGCTGCTGCTGCTGTTGTGTCAGCAACATGTTGTCGTTGCTATTAAATTATATGTATGTATGTGTGTGCGTGTGCGTGTGTGTGTACAATAACAATAACCGCAAAAACCTCTCTTTCGCTGCAATCAAATCAATTCATTGGATTTTCTCTCCACTTATAATTTTTTAGCAGACAATTTTGCTCTTCAGATGCTTGCGTTGCTTTCGCTCATTCATTGACACGTTGAATCCGCTCCGTGTGCGCCGTGAGTGTGAGTGTGACCGAGCGAGCGAGCGAGCGAGTGATGGATGGATGGATGGATGGATGGATGGACGTGTGCGTGGATGGCAGTGCGATGGTGTGGCCTGATAGACTGAGTGAGTGAGTGACTGGCAGGCAGGCAGAGAGGCACTTCGGTTGATTGTCTGCCAGGTGAGGAAAGTTTTCGTCTTCTTCTTCTTCTTCTCCTTTTTGGCAAACGTTTGCCATCTCGCATTGAAATCCCCTCTCATTAAATCATCCGCTCGTCAAGCTCACTGCACTGCGCTGCACTGCCTCTCTGCAGAGCTCTCGTGTTCTCGTGGAACCCCGACGATCCACCCATCCACGCGTTTACCGAATAATTCGAACAACTCACCTGAAATTCGCTTTTTATTTCCACTGTGTTTGCTAGGGTTCGCCGATCCGGGATTTGGGGCGTCCTGCAGTTCCGTGATCCCAACTAAATTGTTTTCCCATCTTGGAAATCTATATTTGTATTTTATTTTCTTCTTGGAAATCAACAGAATGACTTTTTTCCCCAACATCCAGAAATCCTTGAAACTCTGTAGGACTCCCGGACTCTCTACAGCGCCATTAAAACTTTATAAAACTGCGGGATTTTGCGTGTTCACCATCCAGCCACCGCTCCGAGCTGCTGCTGACAGGATTGCGAATCCTTACTTTGCGAATCCTTAGCTCCGAATCCTGCCTGCGCATCCTGAATGTCTGAGTTGTCCGTGCGTTTGCTCGCCTCCCGTTCTGCGTCTGTTCGCTGGCATTCCTCGCATTCGCTTTAATCGAACGCGTTTTCGATGTCCTTAATTTGCTCCTCGAGCGTGTTTATTAATTCGATTGCCGAGGCGTTGCATCGGGTGTCAGCAATAAACGTTCTCATTTGCAATCGTTAACATAAACGAGGGCTGGCATTCGAAATCGATTCGCTGCTGAAATTAATGACGATCCGCATTTCAAAGGAACGAAATTTCCTGCGACGCGCTGCCGTTCAACGAAATTGAAACGAAATTGAAACGAAATTGAGCGAAAAAAGCTGACTTCCCCCCTCGCCCTCGAAGGCTGTGATGGGTCAGCATTTGTGATTTAATTCACAGCGATTGTGATGCGCAGTCGTTTTTAACACTTTTCAAATTCGATGAAACCTTTAATTAAATCAAAATTACATTTAAAATTCATGTCCGCCTGTCAATCTGCCTGTTAACCTGCCTGTTAACCTGCCTGTTAACCTGCCTGTTAAACTGTCTGTTAATCTGTCTGTTAACTTGCCTGTCAATCTGCCTGTTAACCTGCCTGTCAATCTGCCTGTTAACCTGCCTGTTAACCTGCTGTTAACCTGTCTGTTAACCTGCCTGTTAACCTGCCTGTCAATCTGCCTGTTAACCTGTCTGTCAATCTGCCTGTTAACCTGTCTGTTAAAATGCCTGTTAACCTGTCTGTTAACCAGCCTGTTAAAATGCTTGTTAACCAGCCTGTTAAAGTGCCTGTTAACCTGCCTGTTAAACTGTCTGTTAACCTGTCTGTTAACCGGCCTGTTAACCTGTCTGTTAACCTGTCTGTTAACCAGCCTGTTAACATGCCTGTTAACATGCCTGTTAAAATGCCTGTTAACCAGTCTGTTAACAAGCCTGTTAACATGCCTGTTAACATGCCTGTTAACCAGTCTGTTAACCAGCCTGTTAGCCTGCCCGTTATTCTGCCCAAGATTTTCTGTTATCAAGTAATTTTGCGGTCACTTAAGTGCAAAAATCATTAATTAATTTGTGATGTTGATGCAGAAATTTATTCGGTGGGTTGTTTAGTTGGTCTGGCGGCGGCGGGCGTACGAAATCGATTTCCCAGTGGGATGAGTTAGCAGTTCACTGCTGGTTGCCGCCGAAGTGCAGCAGCATCACACCGCAGCGCAGTTTAATTAATGAAGCAGCGCAGGGGGAAAAATTTGCGCGGGCGATCCGGGCGTGCGGTGGAGCGCAGAAGGTTCTCGTGAAATCTCGCAATAAATGTTAATGACGCTTGAAAGCAATTGAGAGCCAGCGCGAGCGGAAAGAGCAATAAAGGCAGCAACTTCGTCTTGAATTCGCAACAAAGTGCGGCAACGCGCGAACTAAAAGTGGGGAAAACTAAACGCTTTCCAGTTGTTGAATTTATTGGGCGTGTTATTTGACCTCCAGCGCGATGGAGGGTTCAAGAAAAATAATGTTTTCTCCATGAAAGAGCGAAGCGGGAAATTAAATATCAATGAAGAGAAATAATAAAATGGAATGCACGAGTGAAACAATGAAAAAAGATAAACTAACGAAGAACTTCACTCATTCAGTGCATCGCGTCGTGCGAGCGATTTTGATTCAGCTGACGCGAGATGCGGAGGAGCTGACTGACGACGACGGCCGCAAGCCGCCAGTGTGAGGTGATGAGTGCATGTGTGTGTGTGTGTGTGCGTGTCTGCAGGTGCAGAGTCTAGCGAGTTTACCGTTAGGCTAATAAAAATTCCTCATGCAAAATTGCTGCAACTCTAATGAGCGCGCAACGGAATCACCGAACCGCAAAAAGCAACCCGAACATCAATAACAACAAAGAGGAAAAACAGTAACAATAACAACGACGCGACGACAACGACAACGACTACGACAACGCTGATAAGAACAACAACAACAACAAGAAGACTAACGACTGCAATAACAACAAGCAAAATAACAGAGAGAAAGAGAGAGAGAGAGAGAGAATTCAACGAGAAAATAACAAAGAGAAATCAACCAGAGCAACCAGAGCAAACAAAAGCAAAACAGCAAGTCAGCAGCAACAACGACAGAGCAGCAGCAACAACGACAGAGCAGCAGCAGCGAAAATAACAACAGCAAGTAGAACAACAACAACAACAACTGGAGCACAAATCGCACGAGCAACAACAGCAAAAACGAAGCAACAGCAGCTCGACGGACGCTCGTTCGAAGTTTTGGTGGACGCAAAAGTGTCGCGGACACCGCGGAATAAAAGTTCCTCTCATCATCACATTTTAATAGCTTAATTTTACTGCTAAAATTGATAATTATGAAATTTTAGTCATTTCGAAATTAAACTAATTGAACAAGAAATCAGATTTTTGAAAGGCGTGGAAAAAGCAAAAAAAAACCTCGTGGTGAACCAGAGAAAAATCGGCGCGCATTCAAAGCGTTCGTTGTTTCGAAAGTAATGAGAAAATCATGTTGGCGCTCATTTGTTGTTGTTGCTTTTGTTGTTTCTAGTTGCATTTTTGTGTTTCTGGTTTTTTGTTTTTTTGTTCACAATGATTTTTTAATGCGTCTGCATTTGCTATTGTTTTGCTTTTTCCGAGGCAACCACGCAGGTTTCGCTCTCTCTCTCTCTTCCTCTCTTCTGCAGGTTCCGCTCCCCACTCTTCCTCGTTCTCCTCCCCTTCTGCTGCCGCCTGCGAAACGTTTGATCAAAATTTAAATTCCTGCGCTGCTTTCAGAGGCTTGAAATACTTTTGATGCAACGCCTGAAATGTTCAACTTTTCTTCTGTTTGCGTGTAACTTTGTTGCCTTCTTCTTCTTCGCGAAGAGGATGCCACGCACACAAATAGAAATGAAAGCGGCGTTTTTTTCTTTTTTTGAAACAATAACTTCGCACAAAGGCAACAACTGCAGACGCGTAAATGCGTTTGAGCAAAAATTAAATTCTTTTCTGGCGTTTTTTCTTTCGTTTCAGTGAAAATTGTTGTTTGAACGAAGAAAAACGTAAAATCAAAAAAAAAGGGAAAACCGCTCACACACACACACACACGCACACACACGCGTTCGCACGCTACAGAGCAAGTCAAGGATTGTTGAAAATTGGAATTGTTGTTGTTGTTGTTGTTGTTGTTGTTGTTGTAGCTGTTGTTGTTGTTGCTAAAACTTTGTGCAAAAACTTTTGCTTTATTAATAATTTTTTGTAATGCAAAATTGCTTTGCTTTCACTTCTCCGCGAAGAAAGGGGAAAAATTCTGCGCATTTTAAGGTGAAGACTTTAACATACAATCACACACACACACACACACACACACACACACACACACACACACACACACACACCAGTGCAGAGAAGCTTCTTGTTTGATAGAGAAAAATTCCTACTCTTGCAAATCAAACTGCGCGTGGAAAAAGATGAGCGAACGGCTTCCAAGTCAGCCAAATCGTGCTGCATGAGATCAGCAACAACAATAACACGGCAACAACAACACCAACAACAACAACACCAACAACAACATTAGCAACCAATTTAAAATGCACCGCAGCGAGGAACACGAACGGCGAACATTTTTGCTGGTGGGACTGCGTATAAAAATCATCGAGCAACAAACTGAATTAAACTGGAGTAACGGGAACACCGCTCAGTGCAGCTCTGGCTGATGCCACAGCATCGGAAACGAAAGCAACGGCAGTCGCAACGGCAGTCGCAACAGCGGCAAAAAAGCTGCTTAGCATGCGGGAATGTGTGTGTGTGTGTGTGTGTGTGTGTGTGTGTGTGTGTGTGTGTGTGTGTGTGTGTGTGTGTGTGTGTGTGTGTGTGTGTGTGTGTGTGTGTGTGTGTGTGTGTGTGTGTGTGTGTGTGTGTGTGTGTGTGTGTGTGTGTGTGTGTGTGTGTGTGTGTGTGTGTGTGTGTGTGTGTGTGTGTGTGTGTGTGTGTGTGTGTGTGTGTGTGTGTGTGTGTGTGTGTGTGTGTGTGTGTGTGTGTGTGTGTGTGTGTGTGTGTGTGTGTGTGTGTGTGTGTGTGTGTGTGTGTGTGTGTGTGTGTGTGTGTGTGTGTGTGTGTGTGTGTGTGTGTGTGTGTGTGTGTGTGTGTGTGTGTGTGTGTGTGTGTGTGTGTGTGTGTGTGTGTGTGTGTGTGTGTGTGTGTGTGTGTGTGTGTGTGTGTGTGTGTGTGTGTGTGTGTGTGTGTGTGTGTGTGTGTGTGTGTGTGTGTGTGTGTGTGTGTGTGTGTGTGTGTGTGTGTGTGTGTGTGTGTGTGTGTGTGTGTGTGTGTGTGTGTGTGTGTGTGTGTGTGTGTGTGTGTGTGTGTGTGTGTGTGTGTGTGTGTGTGTGTGTGTGTGTGTGTGTGTGTGTGTGTGTGTGTGTGTGTGTGTGTGTGTGTGTGTGTGTGTGTGTGTGTGTGTGTGTGTGTGTGTGTGTGTGTGTGTGTGTGTGTGTGTGTGTGTGTGTGTGTGTGTGTGTGTGTGTGTGTGTGTGTGTGTGTGTGTGTGTGTGTGTGTGTGTGTGTGTGTGTGTGTGTGTGTGTGTGTGTGTGTGTGTGTGTGTGTTTGTGTGTGTGTGTGTGTTTGTTTGTGTGTGTGGCTGTGTGTGTGCTTCAATTTTGAATTCCTTTGTGTTTCCTTCGGTTTCGCTTGATTGCAGCAGCGATGATGTTTTTTGTAACTGTTCTTGTTGTTGTTGTTGTTGTTGTTTCGTGGCCTTAAAAAATTTTCCTTAGTTTTAGCGAATTTTATTGTTGTTTTTTTTTTGTGTTTGATGTTAAATTCTTTTTTTCTCTTTGCTGCAAAGAAATTTTTTCGCAGCTTTTACGGTTAGAATAATTTAATGAATTACTTAAATCGCAACTAAGTAATGATCTAGTAATTAATTACGCTCACGATTGTTTAGTAATTTCGTAAATGCAATTAAATATTTAAATATTACAATTGTGAACACGAAAGACAAATCAATTGTTTAAAAATACAAGTGAAGAAAAAAAATTGAATAACCGAGTTGCATGATTGTTAGAAAAACGGGAACGAATTCCAATCCCGTTTTAATTAAAAACTAAAGGATTTTAAAATAAAGCAAAATAAGGTGAAAATTATAACAGAGAGTAGAAATTTTTAATTAAATATAAAAAAATTATATAACAAATTAACAGACATCTGAATATTTTCTAAAATATAATAAAAAAAAATAATAATTATAATTATTTATATTTCAATATCTAATTTAAAACTACATTAACAAATAATGATTACAAAAATAATAACTTTTTCTACAATTGTGTTTCGTTGAAAAAAAATTAAAAAAAATTAAATTAAAAAATTAAAAAAAAAAAATTAAATTAAAAAATTAAAAAATTAAAAAAAAAATAAAAAAATTAAATTTAAATTTAATTTCTTGAAGAGTTTCCTTTTAAAGAGAATTAAATCGCATTTTTCTTCTTAGCCAAGTTTCGTTGAAAAAAATGAAAAAAAAAATTAAATTAAAAAATTAAAAAAAAAGAAAAAAATGAAAAAAAATTAAATTAAAAAATTAAAAAAAAAATAAAAAAAATTTAATTTAAATTTAATTTCTTGAAGAGTTTCCTTTTAAAGAGAAATAAATCGCATTTTTCTTCTTAGCCAAACTTTCGTTACTTACCAAAATATGTCAATAAAACACTCGCACACTTAATAAGGGCGGCGAGAAAGGGGTGGAAGATTGGGAGAGGGGGGCGTGTCGGGGGAAACGCGCGGCTAGAAACGTTTCCGCCTGCGGAAGCGCAAAATTTCCGGCGAGTGTAATTTGCGCGGCGCAGCTGTTTACACGCAAACATACGCTGTAATTATGTGGGTGTGTGGGTGTGGGTGTGTGTGTGTGTCAGTATAACTGAGTGTGTGTGGGCCTGTGTGTGTGTGTGTGTGGGTGTGTGTGTGTGTGTGTGTGTGCAGTTAATGTGTATCTACGTGTTGTCGTTATCAGTTGAGAGGATTTTTTGTTTAAATTGACTTTAACTGTCTGCGGCCACGAGTTATTGTTGTTGCTATTGTTGTAGTTGCTATTGTTGCCATTGTTGTTGTTGTTGTTCTCTAAACCGCAATAAACAATAAATTAATTAGATGTTTAGCTGAAAACAGAGCATCAATTTGTGGCGGTCGACGGAGTGAAAGGAGTTCAAATTTTCGTTGATTCGTCAAGGCAACGCAACTCGCAGCTCAGCGCGAAATGGCGTTCTTCGATGATTCGAACGAAACGCATTCACCGTTGCCGTCAATTTATAGTTGCGCTCTATTTTCCAGTTAATATTCGCACGCACACCTGCACGCTTTCAACGGAGAATTTCAATTACGCGCCACTAATGCGGCCAAAAATAGCTTTTGTTTTTATTTCTGGCTGGCTTGCGGTGCGCATTTATTGCATTTTTCGGCGCACACGTGCTCGGCTCGGCTCGGCTCGGCTCGGTTCGGCAGTGCGTCCGAAAATAGTCGGCGCAGCGGACGTGAAGGAGTTTCTGCTGCTTAGAATATCAAGAGCGGTAGAGAGCGAAGGGAAGAGAGAGCGAGGGGAAGAGAGAGCGAGGGGCAGAGAGAGCGAGGGGCAGAGAGAGAGAGAGTGAGGGGAAGAGAGAGCGAGGGACAGAGAGAGCGAGTGGCAGAGAGGCGGTTTCCATTATCATTTCCTCGGGCTTCAGAAAACTATTGTGAAATCGCGCAAACCACATCAGAGGCTTAGAAAAAAATATTAACACAAAATTATTTATAACCAGAGCAACCGAAATTCCACAGAAAAACGGAGGAAATTAAGATATAAAATGGAACTGAAGGAATGTAAAAGTTAAAAAAACACACAAATTTTCTAGACAATGAGAAATACAGTAAAAAAAGAAATACAGTTAAAATTTCAGGATTATCAGGGACCATTAAAAAAAAATTTTTATTTTATTTATTTTATTTAGATTTTAAATATAGAACAGTAAAAATAAAATCTATAAAATATCGCAACTCAGCGCAAAACACGAAAAGTTGGCCTTGTGTGAGAATCCAAAATCTGTTGCTTTCTTTCTCAATTTATTGCAAATTTACAGTCTGGCCGACGGACGGCGAACGATGATCGATAATAACGAGGAAGATGCAGCTGCAATTTATAGACCATTCAAAATTTAGCATCTTCTAATGAGGCGATAAATCGACGCGCCATCGTCGACTTCATTGCGAGTTCAATTAGTTTCTTGTTACTAAAATTGAATCCCAGCGGTCGGTTTTTTCTTGGCGTTGTGCGGCGTTGTTGCTGTTGTTGTAGCTGTTTGTGCGGTCGATTCGTATTGTTTTTGTGTTGATGTAATTAAAACGAAGTAATTGAAATTAATTGCTTGCGTAAAATTTACTAGTAATGAAATTTCGAAAGCAACCTGGAAAAAAATTTACAAGTAATTAGAAGGAAATAGAAAAAAATTAACAGAAGAAACAAAAAAAAAAGTGGATTTAAAAGTGGATTTAAAAGTGGATTCAAAAGTGGATTTAAAAGTTGGATTTAAATGTGGATTTAAAAGTGGATTCAAAAGTGGATTTAAAAGTTGGATTTAAATGTGGATTTAAATGTGGATTTAAAAGTGGACTTAAAAGAGGATTTAAAAGTGGATTTAAAAGTGGAATTAAAAGTGGATTTAAAAGTGGACTTAAAAGTGGATTTAAAAGTGGATTTAAATGTGGATTTAAATGTGGATTTAAAAGTGGATTTAAATGTGGATTTAAAAGTGGACTTAAAAGAGGATTTAAAAGTGGATTTAAAAGTGGACTTAAAAGTGGATTTAAAAGTGGATTTAAATGTGGATTTAAATGTGGATTTAAAAGTGGATTTAAATGTGGATTTAAAAGTGGACTTAAAAGTGGATTTAAAAGTGGATTTAAATGTGGATTTAAAAGTGGATTTAAAAGTGGATTCAAAAGTTGGATTTAAAAGTGGATTTAAAAGTGGATTCAAAAGTGGATTTAAAAGTGGATTTAAAAGTTGGATTTAAAAGTGGATTTAAAAGTGGATTTAAAAGTTGGATTTAAAAGTGGATTTAAAAGTGGATTTAAAAGTGGATTCAAAAGTGGATTTAAAAGTGGATTTAAAAGTGGAGTTAAAAGTGGTTTAAAAGTGGATTTAAATGTGGATTTAAAAGTGGAATTAAAGGGAATTTAAATGCGTTTCCTTCTGTTCTCCGTACGCTCGGGCAGTTCGAACAACTGAGAGTTTAAATGCTGAATTATCGAAAAATGAAAATCAAAATCCCACATCGAAATCTTCAATTGAAAAGTACAAACGAAGCTTGCAACAGCCTTGCATTCAATTGAAGAGAAGTCAGTGAATAATTGATGCTGAAAGTTTCTACTGAATTCTGTGTGAAGCAAAATAAATGCAAAGCGAAATGAGATTTCTTACAGGTGACTGCAGCGACGCCACATCAAGGCGGCCAGCAGAACGCAACAAACATCTTGGTGTGTGTGTGTGCGTGTGTGTGTGTGTGTGTGGTTGGGCTTTTGTGGTTGTTGCTTTAATTGCAGGCATTCACTTGCAACTAATTTAAGGCTGCCTGAGTTTGCCAGAGTTTGCTTCTTGTTGAGCACGAAAATACCGAGAGACTGAATACCACACGCACACACACACACACACACGCACACACACACACACACGCACGCACACTTCAAATTGGCCATCATTGAGACCCGCTATTCGAGGACGCGTCGTCATCTCGCCGCAGCGGACGTCGCGTTGACGAGCCGCTGTAGCTGAGTGAGCGCTTGTTGCTGCTGTAGTTGTTCTTTTAATTGCAAGCTCGCTGGGTTGGCGCGGTGAGGGAGCGAGTGAGCGAGTGAGCGAGGGAGAGGCTGTGCACGCGTGTGTGCTGCTGCGAGTGTTTCCCCGCTCCCACATACGCGTGCATGCGTGCATGCGTGCGTGTGTGTGTGTGTGACTGACTTTACACGGCCGCTGCTGCTGCTGCGTTTGAATTACACGGCGCGGCATGTCGTGGTTTTGATTAGCTTTTCGTTCTTGCGAGGGCGTCGCACGCTGCTCGCATGCAAAACACTCGTTCGCCAGAACTCACCGTTACCACCACCACCACCACCACCACCACCACCGCCACCGCCATCAGCATCAGCAGCAGCAGAAAAGCAACAACAACACAAACGATTGTTGTCATCCACCACCGCAGCACAGCAGCTTCAGCTGTTCGTGCCACAGCGACGCCGCACGTCGCTCACTCCACGCTGAAGTTTCAATTTCGGCGCGAGTTTTGCAGTGCGGCGATTTTTACTTTGATTTTTTGCCTTTGCTCGGCTGCCGATCCGTTTTAAATTCCGTTAGCCTGCCATCAGCAGCGTGTCACGCAACTCGCAGTGAAGGACTTCATTCGGACTTCGTTATTAAGATGTTCTTCGGTTTGCAATGGTTTTGGAAGGGTTTTGTAAGCGTTTTGTAAGGGTTTTGTAAATCTTTTCGAGTTCTTCTGTAAATTTCCATGATTTTGCTTAATTTGTTGATTTCAATTTCCTTGCTTACGAATTAAAGCGAATCTAATTTAATGTGTAGAAATCTTAATTTAGTTGACTTCGTTTTATTTCGATTTTCCAATTCGAAGTCTTGATTTTCCAATTCGAAGTCTTGATTTTCCAATTCGAAGTTTTGATTTTCCAATTCGTCGAGTCGCGCCATTAATCGCTCGCTCGCTCGCACGACACGAGCCGAAGTTGATGACTCGCTGTTGTTGTTGTTTTCGTTGTTGCTCGCTTGCTGTTCCTGCCGTCGACGTACACAACTTTTCACTTTGCGGCTCTCAAGTCGCTCTTCAACGCTCGCGTCGCGCGTCGCGCGTCGGCCGCCTGCGTGCGTGTGTATCAGTGTGAATCCGTGCTAAAACGCTTCTTTGGCTGCGTGTCAACTTGTCTGTGCGTGCGGTTGTGAGCGCGCCTGCTGCTCGCCTCTCATTCGAACCTCAGACTTGCTGCCGGCAACGCCAGACGCCGCGCCGCTTCGACTCTTCAGTCGCAGTCACAGCTGTCAACGATGGCTGCTGACTGGCTTGTGATGACTTCGGCGATGATGGCGATGATGGCGATGATTTCATATATTCAGTTTAATACTTAAAAACAAGAAGAAAAAAATTAGTTCAGTTGAAATGAAGTGGTAAAAAAAAGATTTACAAATTTCTACGAAGAAAAAAATACGAAGAAACTCAGTAAATGCAGACAAAAACTCAAGATAAGAATTTCAAGGTAGGCGAAAAGCAGAAAAAACAGCGTGTAGAGCATGAGAAAAAACATGATGAGAGTAGAAAACCAGCAAAAATCTAATGCAACACAAGCCACTCCTTCCTCTCTCCGTCGCCCACCCACACACACACACACACACACACACACACCAGCAAATGCTCTTTAAAAGGCTGTTAAAAGGCTGCACTGCGAATTAGTGTTGCATATTTTACGGCTGGCGTGGTGAACGCAGGAATCTGTGTGACCTGCTGGTGAAATGAAGAGCGGGAGAGCAGGAGAACAGAGCTCTCCAGTGACGTGAATGAATGTAGTCGGGTGGTGAGTAGAGACGCTTGAAAGAATGATTGTGTTGGGGTGGAGCCCGTGAGGAAGTAAAGAGTGTGAGAGAGGCTGGTGGTGAATTTTTTGGCTTGGTTTACTTGGTTTCAAAAACACACCGCACACTACTGAAGTTTAAAATAATGAAGAAAACGCTTTCCAATGCGTCATGAGATTCTATTTCAGTCCGAAAACCTTCTTGTTTTCACCACACTTCACTTGTCTCTCTCACGTTTACTCAACATTTCACGCTTCTTTTACGTTTCTCTTCCTTGTTTACATGCGTATTTCTCTTACTTTTAATATTTTTCACTCTTATTTTATGCTTCTCTCTCAAGTGACTCTCCACCACACTTAATTTAATCGCTCTCTCTCGCTCTCTCATTTAGTGCGGTTTCAGCATCCCCGATTCTTTGAATTCTGTTTGTCGTCAGTTCTCGAAGGACGTGTCGACGCGGAGGTGGCGATGAAGCGGCAGTTTGGAAAAAATTTATTCGGGGTTGTGTTACACGAGAATTAAATAAAATAAATTAAAATAGCTAAAAACTTAACTTTGCAAGGAATTCAAAAAATAACGTATCGAAATTTAAGTGTGGCGAAAATTCGAAATCCCACTTTAAACGATTATTAATTCCTCAAGTATGTTTAAAATCGAAAAATGATAATAATAATAAATAGAAAAAAATGATAAAATATCACATAATAATCTAGTTTCACTAAGAATTAAATTATTTAGCGGTAACTTTAAGATTTCCATTAACGGGAAGGAATATTTGATATTTTCGAGCTGAGGTGAGTGAGAAATGCAACATTATAAAATATTAAAAAAAAACAAAGCTATTGATAAAATAAAGGAAAAAGAAATTACTTAAAATATTATTGAAAATAAACCAAAAATTGTGTTTTCTTTGAAGCCGCAAAACTAATTAAGAAGAGTGAAATTAAAGATGTTTTATTTTCTTTTCAAGCTCATTTCATTTTCGGAATAAAGACTGAATTGATATAAAATCAGTATCATTGAAAATAAAGAGGAATTCAGAGATTCAAATAAATTTAGAATTTTTCAACACTCGATTTCTATCTCGATTTACAAGTGCTACAACTTGGAAATCCAATTTACGCCCAACATTTTCAATCCCACATCCGAAATTTCCACAATTAAAATTGCGAGAATCGTTCAGTTGGCAGAAATTGTTTTCCGAAATTGTTTTTGATATCAATAACGGAAAATCTCGAGTAAATTTGCTTGAATTTCACTTTGAAAATGTTGTGTTGCAATATTTAAAATTGCACATTAAAGTTTTGTAAAATTCTGAATTTCAAAATTTTTGAAATTTTTTTTATTTTTTATTTTTTTTTTTATTTTTTTGGTTTTTTTTTTTGTCTTTTTGATTTGGAAAATAATGAAATTGATGATGAATATGGTTTCGTTCATTTAAAAATTTTGACTAAGAACTTTACAACAACAACAACAACAACAACAACAACAACAACAACGAGAACAAATTAAAAACAATTTTAAAATCGCGGCCTTCGACTGAAAAGACGGCAGATGTAGTCAAAAAAAGTTAAAAAACAACGTAAACTACAAATAAACTTAAATAAAATGTAAAAAAATTATTAATATGTATTAAAAATCAGATTTTTTAATCTATTGGAACATATTGTAATATCATAACAAATGTAGAATAATAATATCGAGAATTGTAAATTATAAATTTCAATATTTATTTTATTATAATACAGGGTGGACCAAAAGTCCGTTTACATTTCAAATGATGATTTAAAAGAAACTAGTTATGTGAGTTAAAAACTCTTAATTTATTATTAAAGTACACAAATAGGAATTTTATTTAAAAAAAAAAAAATAAAAAAAAAATAAAAAAAAATTTAAAAAAAATTAAAAAAAAATTAAAAAAAAAATAAAAAAAAAATTTATTCCCGATGGCCGCTTTGGGCTTCGTAACCTTTCCGCCCCACACCGCTGTCGCTGCTCGCCAAAGCTACCCATTCAAATTTAAACGGACTTTTGGTCCACCCTGTATAATAAATAAATATTTCTCAGATCCTATAACTCATTTAGATTTCGAAATATAGACGACGAAATACAGCGTTTATCTCGTAAACATGACTGGCAAGCGATTATTGAAGTATGGAAAAACTTTCTATGATTTCAGAGTTTCCATTTTCCGACTTCGTATGGAAAATCAATCACACTGTGAATGGAGGAAATTTAAGTAGGAAAATTTAAGTAGCAAAATCTCGCAAACTTCAGTCAGTCCGGACAATTTTAAAAATTTTTTTTTTTTTTGTTATTCGCCGTTGATATTTCTGATATTCATTAAAAATATCTAACCTCCGAAATCTTTTTTTTAAAGTTCAGTTGACTTTGTCATTCCGCAATTGAAGGACTTTCGCGGCCCGCGTTCGATCCGTTGGCAGCCGCTGCACGACAGACACACCAGTGTTGCCAACCGATGCGTGTCATGTCGCCGCATGCTTCACGGAGCCAGAAATGTTGCATATGCAAGCTTCTGCAGAACATTTTTTCACTTTTTTTTTCCTCTTCATTTCCTTCCAACTCGTTCACTTTTTTCCTACTCGCAGCGAGTTGAGTTGCTTTGTTGAGTTGCTTTGTTGAGTTGCTTTGTTGAGTCGCTTTGTTGAGTTAGCGCAGCCAGCCAGAGCGCCGGGAATCACATGCAGGCGGCAGGCAGGCCAGGATGCTGCGTTTCATATCTGTGTGGCGGTGCAAATATGTGTTGGCTGTGCGAGCGTGTGTCTGTGTGTTTATTTGGCTTTTAATGTGTGCGGCTTTGTGTCCCAGTGTGTGGCTACAAAACAACTAAAGCGAAGAGGATTCTCTCAGCCAGCCAGCCAGCCAGCCAGCCAGTCAGCCAGTCAGCCAGCCAGCCAGTCAACCAGCCAGTCAGCCACCCAGCCAGCCAGTCAGCCAGCCAGCCAGTCAGCCAGTCAGCCACCCTGCCTGCCAACTTCATGCGAAAATATTTGAAAAAAGAAGTTGTTGTTGGCCTTTTTCTCTAACTGTTATTATTGCCATCCGTTGTAGCGCGAGACGCATGCGAGCTGCGCTTGCCTTCCGCTTCCGCGTCCGCTTTTTTGTGGTTTCGTGCGACATTAAAAAACCTGAAGGGCATGTCTGGGCCTGCATGTGTGTGTGTGTGTGTGTGGATGTGTGAGTGTTGTTGGCTGTGTGTGTGTGTGTGTGCACTTTTATGTGCTTCTGAGTCTGCTGGAGTCTTTTTGCACTTCCGCGGAGCGCATTTAATTTGCATAAAGTTATCAAGTGTTCGTTTTTTCTAGTTGAAGCTTTCATTGCCTTCAAATCGATTTCAAATTCAAAATTTTTAACTCTGTCTTGCTGTGCTGGCATCGAATTTTTTCATAGAACTGCGTGAAGCGAAGAAAGCCAAGAAATAAAAAATGCACGGAGATGAAAGACTTTTAACAACGCAGAGGATAAAATGAAGGAAAAACTTAAATAAACAAATTCTTCGCATACCATTTTACAGATGCGAGAAGCAAAAAAACGAGAATAGAAATCCAACTCTACTTTTGTAATTTTCGTTTCGTTTTATTTGATCTTCTTTCGTTTCACTTTGCTTCATTTTATTTCTACATTAATCTGATTTATTTAACTTGGTGTTACAAAAAAAAAAAAAAAGGAAAACTAAAATGGAATCTCGCTTCGTGTCTCCATCATTAATGGAATCCATTTATAAGATTAAAATTGAAATCGAGAGCCGGCGTATCGGCAGCTCTGCGGTTTTCGCTCGCTCGCGGTGGGTTTTTTAATGAGCGGCAAGAGAGCGAAGGAGGCGGAGGAGGAGGAGGAGGAGGAGGAGGAACGCGACGCGTGGCTCGTCCTTGCTGAGGAGACAGAATTTCGTCAATAAAATTCACACCTCCAGCTGCAGTTGACAGCGAATTAACGCGGTGCGGCTGAGACGAGCGACGCACAGCAAAAATGCGGTTGTTTGCAGCAAATAAGCCATCAACGAGAGGATGGCGCGCTTTTCTGCGAGACATAAAAGGATATAAAAATCCACACACACACACAGACACACACACACACACACACGCACACTTCTCCATGCTCGCATTGATTATGCATGCGACGCACGGTGTTCATTGCAATCCTCTTCCTCGCAGCAGCAGCAGCAGCAGCAGCAGCGTCGATTAAGTGATTGCAAATGGAATGACTTTGCATTTATTTTGCTTTTGTTTTGCTGTACCGTTGCAGACGCGTTTGCTTCATTTAACGCGTTCGTTCGGCACGCAGCCAGTCACGAATGACACTACAAATGACTGCTTTTGAGCGAGAATCATGTCATCGCACGCCGTGGATGCAACAGGGTTGCCACACCAAAAAACTTCTTAGATTGCTTTGCGAGGCCTTTTTGTTCCAATAACTTGTAAGAATTTTAACTAACAAAGTTAATTATTTAATTAAGAATTTAATAGAAAAGTGAATTTGAAAAGAAAGAAAAAAAACAATTTTTTTTGAACTTTTTTTTTGAACTTTTTTTTTTTTTTGAAAACTTTCTTTAAAATTATTTCCCTTTTTTTTAAGAGTTGGCAAGCCGCTCGTACTTCAATTTCACTTGTATTCAGTGCTGCTAAGAATTCCGCTTTTATTCTCTTCGCTGTAGGATGGGATGTCCTGCTGTTTATTTATTTATTTATTCATGCGTTAGTGTGGGTGGCGGCGGCGCACGAGTGCGTGTGCGTGGACTTCCTTCGCCTCTTCTTCTCGAGACGTGCTGAGGACTTTATCGCCAAAACTACTTTATTCCAGTCGACGTGGATATCATCGTTTTCACCAGACGTGCCTTTCCAATTTTATTGAATTCGTTGCCTCCTCTTGTATCTTCAGGCTTCTGTGATGTGACTTCCTTCCCTCTCCTCATCCTTTATCACTTTTCTATGCTAGATTTCTGCAAATGCGTAGCATTATTGCGACAAAGCAGGATTCAGTGGACTCGCGGGAGTGCCTTCGCGAATACTGGACAGCTGAACAGCTAGTTAAAGCCAGTTAAAAAGCTATTGAAATTACTAACTAAGACATTAAATTAAGCTACTTCAAATGGTCTGTTACCGCTCTGTTGCCACGGCACACCACGGTAGACCATCCCCTCCATCATAGAGTCACCCATGCAGCACAAGCATGACCGATCTCGGGTCTGTAGAATCACGGAATCACTATCGATCGCAGGTTCGGTGCCCACGAGGCTTCATGTGTCCCGACATGGCGAGATAGACTGTTCTACCGCGCTATTGTATGCTGTGCCGCCGCAATGCCATCAAGTACGTCAAGTCCGTAGCACGGGGAGCGTCCAGGCCGTTTGGTACCTTGATATTTGATTGATACCAATTGATTTCACCATTCCGCGGTATCACAGCGCGCCGTTATTGAACCAACATGGTGCAGACCTTTCGGAAATCATAATATCCCGCCTCGAGATGATACACGGGGCGGTATCATCCCGTACATCCAAAGTGCAACTTGCTTCACCTACCATGAACTTTCTAGTAGCACCACCACGCAAAGTACAACTTGTTTCACTTACCATAAACCTTCCAGTAGCACCACCACGCCATCAGCCATCAATACCACCCACGGTATACCACAGCACTACCTAACATGTGGCAACATTACTGCCATAATTATCACCAAAAACCGAATCCACTACAATTTCCCCCCGGTCACGAAGGATTCCCTTACTGCACCATTCGTCATACCAATAGTTGGATATTGAATTCATGTGGTGCTACGGCCTGGTATGAAATTCAGACTATCATTCATATGACGGTTTAGCGAACAGCGTTCAGTTTAGACTCTAATTTCAGAGGGTTATGTAGCCACTTTTTTTTGTTCTTTCCAAGTACATACGCGTCTATATTATGTTGGTTATGTTGGTTATGTTGGCTTTCTTGCCGGTTATGTTGTGGAATACGTGGCGGTATTTCATAGCAAACAATTTTTAAGCTCTTTTATAAACAACAACTTAAATTTTAATCATTAGACGAGCAACATCTTTACGATTTACTCAAGCAAAACATTTTTATATGCGCAAACCGCTTCAACATTTAAATCCGATTCGTTTTCTTCCCTCATTCAGGACGTATCGTGCACCACATCCACGAATGCATCGATGTCTCGGCGAACATTTAAAATTATGCTGATGTAGAGTCAACAATCCGCCTTCAAGCCGCCGGATATAACGAACTGCGAGGATAAAGGATCCTCCTGCAGAGACGAGTTGAGATACTGCGACGGCGTTTAATTAAATTTTAATACAATCAGGAAGGAAGAGCTATAAAGAGGACGCAACCACCACAGCTGAGAGCGGCTGAAGCCATGAACGAGAAACTGCCGCCATCACCGACAACAACGACAACAACAACGAGAACGAGAACAACAACAACAACAACAACGGGAGAGGCCTATCAGTACGAATCGCCTTACGTGATACCGACGGTTGTGAGAGAATCGCAGGCCCCTGCTGGTCTCTACCAGTACAAGTCGGCGGCAGGCGGTGGTGCGGCGGCTGGCGGCGGTAGTGGTGGGCCCGCGACTAGGGTCAGCCTGGGCGTGGCAGCCCCACCATATCATATAGCGGCCATACCGCAGGAGTTCGGCGGCACTTTGAGGAGCGCCAAGAGTAGAGGAGGCGGCGCTGGCAGCCCACATCGACCAGCGAAAGGAGGTGGCAAAGGATCAGCTGGTCGCGACGAGCGGAATTCCTGTGCCTGCTTCGGGAGGAGCGGCGGCAGTGGCGGCAGTGGTGGCGCGACGTGCCTGGAGGCGTCCTTCTGGCCGGCGCTCTTGGCCAACTTAGGCATCTGCGCTCTGCTGCTGGTTTACGTTCTCGTAGGTAAGTTCAGCGGTGGCGGTGGCGGTGAACTCCTGCTTATTAACTTTTCAAGCCTCGTATTGCTTTCAACGCTCGTCGTTCTCGCCAGGTTCGTTTTTATTTCTGGCCATCGAAACTTCCGGCGGAGATGGCGGAGATGGCGGTGGAGGCGGCGGCGGCGGAGGAGGGGGCGTGGCGCATTCTGATGACGCTGCCTCAGTGTGGCACTCTGCAGCTCAGCGGTCTCAAGTGTCTTCGGAAGAACTGATAAAAGCACGAGAAATGCAGCAGCAGCAGCAGCAGCAGCAGCAGCAGCAAGACACGCCACAGCAGCACCGAGAGCCGTCGATACAACAACAACAACAACAACAACAGCAGCAACCTCTGCAGCAACAGCTGTCGCCACGCGAGGAACAGCAAGATGAGTTGCCACCAGCTGCAGCAGCAACAACGAGAACAAGTGCTTCGCAATCCGTTGCAAGAGGCGCTTCCTCAGTTTTCGCTCCTGCGGAGATCTACAATGACGAGCTGCGAGGCACCCGAGGCACCCGAGATGCCCGAGATGCCCGAGATGGCCGAGAGCAACAACATCCAAGGCAGCAGCAGCAAGAGAAGGACTACGAAATGCATGTATTAAAAATGCAGAATGACGAGGAGCGGAACTGGAGTGGCCGCACACAGGACCCGAACACGGACGAGTACGAGGAGCTGGGTGAGGATGGACGGCTGCCCTCCAGTGCCCTGGTTGCGGTCGAGGACGTTGAGCGCGAACGCACGGTCGAGAATATCTGGGAAATAACGGTTTCCCTGAATATCCTCTACAAGGACAACTGGACGAGGTGGGTGGGTGCGGGTGTTGGGGGTTTTTTCAGTTTGTGTTTCAATACACAAACTTCTTTTCCTTACTATTTTCAGATTAATTTTTTCTCAATTCTTCCCTCATCCATTTCCTCTTCTTGAAGTTCCCCCCCCCCCCCCCCCGAGCCCCCTCTTCTGATTATCCTCGCACTGCTTACAGTTTCGCTTACCTTCTTTCCACTCGCAGATTGGCCGCTTTGGAGATACAAAAGTTTCAGGATCAACTGGTGAAGCGGCTCGCTATGGATTTGACTTTGCCGTCGTCGGCGGAATCGGCGGCCTCGGCGGCCTCCGAGGGTCGCGAGGGTCGCGAGGGTCGCTACTCGCAGCAGCTGCCTGGCGCGCCCGCTCGCCAAAATGCAAAGCAACACGAAGGACGACACGAAGGACGACACGGGCGACAGCAGCACTGGAGTCATTATACGCGGCTGCAGACGCATGCCGGGGGAGGAGGCGGTGGCGGTGGCAGCGGCGGTGGCAGCGGCGGTGGCGGCGGGCGTGGCCGAGCACGACGAGGACAACGACGGCAATTCGAGTGGAGTTTCGCGACGGCCTTCCTTTACTCGCTGACAGTGATCACCACGGTGGGTGAGTAACTAAGCTGTTGTTGTTGGGTCCACTCACCCCTCCGCTGTCAGCAGAGGAGGGTCAGGAGGGTCAGGGGGGGTTAGGAGGTCTTGTGGTCTTGTGGTTGTGAGATGTGCGAGGCGGCGGTTTGTTGGTCTGGCTAAACTTGCCGCTCTGTAGATTCCGTTGCCGAAAATAAACGCGATTTGAAGCAACATTTAGGAGAAACTTGATTAAGTCCTCAAATTGCTTTTCGTCTCTCTTCTCTTTCTCCTCAGTTTCTTATTGTTCTCTAGTTTTGCACTTACTTGCACTCCTCGTATATTTAATAGTTTTCTGTTGTAACTTCTCAAGTTTTCCTGTCCTTCCTGTTGGATTTTTGAATCAATTCCTCGCTTCCTTTTGCTGTCGTCATTTATGTATTTTCCTTGCTAGTTTGTTTTTCTCCGTCTGTACTTTTTCTTCCTATTCTTGGCTGCTTTTGTCTCTTATTTTCTTCTCTTTTCCTTCCTTTTCCTTTCTTTCTATTCTCTTGTAGTCTCTTGTAGTCTCTTTTCTCCTCATTCCTTCCGTCTTCTTAAAGTTCTCTCTTTCTCTCTCCTAATCTCAATTCTCATAATATTCTCAATCTCCTCTCTTTCTCTCTCGTCCTTCCAGGTTACGGCAGCATCTGTCCGCGCTCGCAGCTCGGTCGCATCGTGAGCATCGGCTACGCCACCATCGGCATACCGCTCGCCCTGCTTTACCTCTCGGCCGTCGGCGCCGCTTTAGCCAAGTTGGCGCGCTTCCTGTGCGCTCGAGCGCTGTGCCGCTGCTTCTGCGTGCATCGCCAGCGCTCCTGCTGCTGTTGCCGCTACAGCGTGCTGCAGGCGCCTCCCGAAGAGCGCGAGCTGAAGCTGCATCGCATGCGGCAACAGCAACAGGAGAGCATTAAGTTGCGCGCACAGCAACAACAACAGCATCTCGCCTACTGTTACGTGCGGCCGCCGGCGGCGATCGGCGGTGGAGGAGGCGGAGGAGGTGGCGGTGGAGGAGGAGGGCAGCTCCTGCAGCAGTCACTGCTGCCACCTCAGGAGCTGACGGAGCTGCATTTGCTGGATGCGGCTGCGGCTGCGGCTGCATCCTCTCTGGACACGTTGAGTGTGGCCACCTCGACGGGCGCATCGCGCGTGGGCCACGCGAACCCACTCGGCTGGTCGCTGTTGGCTCCGATCGGCCTCTGCCTGCTGCTGATGGCCGGCTACACGGCGTTCGGCGCCCTGGCCGTCGCTCTGCTCGAGGACTGGCCGCTGATGGACGGCGTCTTCTTCTGCTTCATGACTTTGACGACGATCGGCTTCTGCGATCTGCTGCCCGGCGTGGAGAGCAGCAGCGGCGGCGGCGGCGGCGGCCCGACCCACACGTTCGCCGTGTGGTTCTGCGCGCTGTACATCCTGAGCGGCCTGACGCTGACGGCGATGTGCGTCAACGTGCTGCACGAGGAGATCCTGCAGCGCATGCGTGTCGTGGTGAAGTTCAAGAAGGTGGCTGCGAAGGAGACGAGGGAGCGCGCGTTTTACGGAGCGCCGCCTTGACGTCGCTGCTGCGGCGGGATGCGATTCGCAGTCGACGGCTGCGCGCTGCCACTTGTTTCTCCTCACATATCGACTTCGGTTTCCCTGTGATGCAATCTGAGAGGATTATAAACTCCTGGCTTCGCAACGATAGCAGGTGTCTACTTTTCGCAGGCCAATTCAGCTGGATTTTTGAGTTTCTCCAAACAATTTTCAGATTGTTTACTTCTATTCGACGCTGGCAATATTTGTGGTGGCAGAATTGCGTTGGCGCTGCAGATGCTGGCTGTGTGTGTGTGTGTGTGTGTTCGAAAGTCGCTCTCATACGATTTACTCGCTCCACCAACACGAATGCAGGCGACAACACGAACATCACGCGTGCAGTGAAACCGGAAGAAGGAAGTTCAACCGCAGCAAGGAACGAAAGCAAAAAAGCAGCAAATATTACAGCCTCAGAATCGAAAGTTTGTTTCTTCTTATTATTATGAAATATTTTTTAATACCAATAAAACAATAATAAATTTTCCTTGCATTTTAAAATGTGTTTCTCTTTTCTTTATATTCTGACATATTTATGTATTTTAAATATAAAAAAAATATTTTAAATAAAAAAATAAAAAAAAGTTTTAAAAATTTTAAAAAAATAAAAAAAATAAAAAAATAAAAATATATAAAAAAAATAAAAAAATAAAAATATTAAAATATATTTTTTTTAATATATTAATTTTTTTTTAAATTTTTTTAATATTTTTTATTTTTTATTTTTTTTTTATTTTTTTAAAATTTTTTACATTTTTTTTTATTTTTTTATTGCAGCAGACAACAGATTTATTTTTATTCTACTCGCAAACAAGTTGTAGCGCCGAAAATGCTTTCCCGAAAATAGTTCTAATAAAATAAAACTTAGACAAAATTGACTACGTTTTTTACTTCTCTCACGAGGGTGAATGAAATCAAATCAAATTATTATATTTTAAAAAAATATACGAAGTCAGTCTGCAAAATTCTCGACCTAACAACGGGAGAAAAATGTTTTGTGGTGAGAAAAACAGGTCAAAAAAATTGTTCTTTCATTGTTAGGCCGACAACTTTTTCGACTGCCTTTTATTTTATTTGAACATTTAATTTCATGGCTTTTTCTTTAATTTTATATCACTGATATTTTCCAACTTCCTTCACACATTTAAATGCAGTTAAAAGTCATTAACAGCCAATTAATTTTTATACAAACGCGTACACACACACGCACACTCAGCCACACACACACACTCAGCCACACACACATAGCCACACACACACACACACACACACACACGCGCGTGATAGCTTTGGCTAGCGCTGAAAATGCAACCCTGACATCTTTTGGCGAGCGACGCGCTGTGTCACGCCTGCTCATGTTTATGCATCTCCAGCTTCCAGTCAGAAGAGCACTCAAGCCGCACGCACACGCATACGCGCCGACGACTTTAATACGCAGGCAACTTCAATGAACGCAGACTGAGAAAAATGAACGAACGCGTGAAGGCGAAATAACGTGATGGAAGCGAGCTCACGCGCGCAATGCGTTGGAATGCGTTTAGGGTGGGATTCGAAAATATTTGCTCTACGACTTGAGTACAAAATGCAAATAAGTGTTGAACATCAATACGACGTCTCAGTCGATTTTCTAGCTCACTCAGTAATGCATTCAAATTTGAAGTTGATTTCGAATCCGTGTGGAGGGATGAGAATTCATTCGGTCTGGAAGCGCGGAAAGAATATTTGGGAGGCAGTTTTCAGTTTTAATTATATTATTGTATATTTTTTTGTAAATAGAAAAATATTTTTTAAAAATTTAACTTTCACCTTTTTGAATAATAAATCTTCGAAAAAATGGTTGCATATTTTTTTCGTTGTTTTTTGGCGTTCTTAAAATTTATTTCTATTGATTCATTCTTTTCTAATCGCTTCTTCATTCGCAGTGCAGTATTAACTTCAATTTCATACTCTTGCAGGGAGACTCCTACAAACACACAAATACACACACACATATACACACACACATACATACATCTACATATATACAAACTCTTGCTTTCTTTTGCAGACGTTTTTCTCCTTTGCATTTTTTTTACGTTTTCCTAATCTATTTCGACGCTTTTCTTTTTTTTTTTTTGTCACAATCACTTTTTTCGTCACCGTCTTCATTACTTTCAAAACGCTTCCGTCCGCTTCATTAATTTAATGCGTTGAAATACAATTCGCTCAGATTTCTCCCCCGATTTTCTCTGTTAAAAGTTGCTATTTTTGCTTCTTGTTTTTCGCCTTCGATGAATTTATTTGGATTCAAGTTTTGTCAATTTTGTTCTGCGTCGTCAGACTGAAGACTCTGTAAAATTTACAGAGATTCAATTCTTTTTAATAAAAAGTTTCTTTTCTTTTTTTATTCGAAATATATTTTATAAAAAAAAGCAGGGAGCTTTTTTAATTTTATAAAACAACTTTTTTAGTTTCATTTTAGTTAATACGTGTACACAAAAAAATTAAAAAAAAATCAAAATAAACATAAAATAAATTTTTTGAGCCTCTATTAACTGAAATGAAAGTGAAAAAAAGTAATTTAAACTTCGACAGAGTTAGTGAAATCATTGAAGTGCGCGTAGTAAATGAGCTCGAAGAGTAAAGGAAAAATTAGAAAGAAATCATAAATAAGGATGTCCTGCGAAATACTAACGACATCCAGGGTGAACGGCAGCCGTAACTTGCAACCTCGATAAGTTGAATTTAATCTGCTCCGGTATCCGTTGGCCGCCGTTGGCCGCCGTTGGCCGCGTTCTCGAGGCGCGCTAAAAGTTTCGCCATCGCTTTCAGAGTTTAGAACGCGTCTTCCGAAGATACGCGCTCCGCTCGACATCGCGAGCAATCAAGATGATGTCTGCGCATCCGAAATGAAATTAAACGGAATGAGATCAACGAATCAATACAGCGAAGACACGAGAGTTGCACGCAACGCGCAGGAGGCGACGGCAGCACCAGAATTACAAAATGAAATGGAAGTAATGTGATCGCATTAATCATTTCGAAGGAAAAGAAAAAAAAGGAGTGAAATTAATAAAGAAAAGAAATGAAAATTACTTCGTATGATGCTGCAGAATTACAGGATAAAATAAGATTTTCTGTAGAAGTTGGTGGGCCAAAAGTTGAATGAACACCGAAGACTCCAGCATCTGAGAACTCGTTGATTAATTTACAGTCTACACTTTGGCGCTCTATTCAGTCACCTTTCGGAGGAAATCCCTTTCATTAAGTTGAGTTTAATAAATGCAACTTGCAACTGTTGCATTTAATTAAAAACTTCGTCCTCAACGAAGCGACGGAGCGCCAAAGCGCTGCACAAACTGCGGCCGAGCAGAAGCGGCGACCTCAAGAAGTTTTCACATTACTTCAGGTACAGTTGAGTATCTTGCGAGAAGCGGCGGCGGAGCAAGCAAATGAAGAGTTCATAATTCTTGCCATTGTAATTGAAGCGAAACTTTCCCCGCAAATAGTTGTGTACTCCGGTGTTAGCGGTGAGAAGGTACTCCGCTCCATGACGACGCAGATAAGGAGGTCCTTTTGAAGTTATTAACGGAGTGCTGGCTGATCGGAGTTCATCAACAACCTGCTGGTCAGGAAGATACAAAGTTCTCTTGGCTCGAACTGGGATGCTTTTTATGTTTAGAATTAAATATAATAAGGGAAGATCTTTGGCTCAAAAGTCTGCTTGGATTCGGCGGAGTTGTATTAGCAGAGGGAATGGAGAAGCCCATGGAGAGGCTTTCAGTTTAAATTTAAAGGGATGGCGTGATGAACCTTTTAAAGCGCGTATTTTTGCCCCTTTAATTGGTCTGGGGGGGGGGGAAACATTTCGTATCCGAAGGAACATCTTGCCTTGAGGACTTTTTTTCTCATTTTGCAACTTAAAGTCACCTGCGGAATGGCCTCCGGTGAGACATCTACGCTGGAATATACCGTCGCCTTTGGGATGTCTAGCCTCTGGTGGGATATCGGGACTCCATGGCCACATATTGTGTTCGCTGGAACACCTCAACCATTTCTGTGTTCTTCAAGGCGTTCTTGAGTACATCTGTACATGTTGTCTCCTCTAGGACTTCTTTTCTTCGGTTGAGACATCTCGTCTTCGGTTGGCACATCTTGTGTTCGGTTGGCACATCTTGTGTTCGGTTGGGACATCTTGTATTCGGCTGCGACATCTTGTCTCCTCTGGGACTTCCTTTCTTCGTTGCGATATCTCGTCTTCGGTTGGCACATCTTGTGTTCGGTTGGCACATCTTGTGTTCGGCTGCGACATCTTGTCTCCTCTGGAACATCTTTTCTCCGTAGAGACATCTGGTCTTCGGTTGGGACATCTTGTCTCCGTTGGGACGTCTTGTCACTGCTGGAACATTTAGTCTCCGACGGGACATCTTCTCTCCGACGGGACATCAACGGTGCCATCACGGGGATATTCTAACTCCCTTGGAGCGTCTTGGTCCGCAGATATTTGATAATTTGTTTGCAATTATATTTGTGCGAAATCTTGTCCTTTCTCATCCTTTCCTCATTGGAAAACCGTGATTTCTCTGGAATAAATGTTTTCCCTGGGTTAGAAATTTTATTATGCCTTTAATGCGCTAATTTCAAGAAAATCCTTTCTCGATGTAGTCGTAAAAACTCAGATAGAAGGAACTCTTTTCAGTCTACATTCGCAAGAAACCCCCAGAAAATCAATAAAAATGCATATTAAGCATTTCAGCAATTAACTGAAGTGTACAATAAAAATTAAAAGCTTTTAGCTGAAGTCTGAACACACAAAAAAAATATGGAAAGCGACACAAAGGTTATAAAAACGATTTATAAAAAAATTACTCCAAACGAAAGAACTGAACGGCAAGTAATAAAAAATGATGTTAAAATTGTAGGAGCGGCCTTTGGAAGGACTGTCGACTGCAGTGGCGTCGTCGAGAAACATTCTCGGAGCAGCTTTTCTTGATGGAGATTTTCTCCCGGCTTAATTAAGTGAGACTACAAAAAAAATGGAAAAAAAAAATTTGAAAAAAAAATTTGAAAAAAAAATTTGAAAAAAAAAATAAAAAAAAAATTTGAAAAAAAAAAATTTGAAAAAAAAAAATTAAAATTAGAATTGTGTGGGAGTTTGAACCACACGAAGACACCCTCCGGATGCACCGCTGGTGATGTCAAAGAGGAAGGAATGCGGAGGCTTGCCAGCAATCAGAAAGCGTATTAAAAACAAATCGGCGCTCCAATTAAGCGCTTCAATTCATACCAGAAATGCGAGGACTCAACAAGACATTAATACGATAATAGGATTCGGCAAAAAAGGAAGAAAAGCTCTTCGTTGTTTTCTCCTAAAATTCTCTTTGACAGAATTATTCCTTGTTTTCCGAAGTTCCTCCATCATCAGAGTGATTTCTTCTTTTATGGGATTCCCTCGGTGGTCGTTAGTGGTGACCACGAGGATTTTCGAGATGTGGCTGATCTCGATCTGGGTCATCGTGTCGACTTGAAATTGGTCATCGTGTCGACTATCTCGAGCTCCATCCTCGTCCCGACTAAGAAGCGGGAGAGTCTCGTTCTCGTATTATTAATTCTGGTGAGACGAAATAAATATCTGGAATTCTAGCCTTTCTCGAATTACATTCGGAAGCGGAAAAAATATCCTGCAAATAGCTAAATAAAAGCAAAAAAGAGGACAATAATTAAAAGTGCAAATTTATTTGTTCAGCTTTTCAAAACGATTTTCTGAAGGTTTTCAAATCTCACAATATTTTGCGTACTTGAATTTACTCGTTATTTCTTATTTCTGCTTTTTTAGCAAATGCAACAGTAACAACAACAACAACAACAGTAACAACAACAACAGTAACAACAGCAGCAGCAGCAGCAGCACGAGAATTAAATAGAATTTTGTTGTTGTCAACAGCGGGAAGACGCAAATAAAATTTGTAGGAAAAATTTCGTTACTCTAGAAAAAGTAGCGCAACAGCAACAACAGCAACAACAGCAACAAATTCCATTTCCTCGAACGAATTCTTTTTTTAACTTTTTTGTTACCATTCTTGTTACACTTTGGTTGCGGTGTAGCAAATGGAAACGGAAACGGAAACGGAAATGGAGATGGAGATGGAAGTAAAAGTGAGACACGCGCTTTTCGAAAATACGACAAAAACACGTTTAAACGGAGGCTAAAAACACGTTGAACTTAATGTTGTTTATCTGCGTTTTTGCCGTGCTTTTTAAAATATCATTTTTATTGCAGCATTCAGAAGAAATGAAGACATTTCGAGAGGTTTTGAAAGAAGAAATAAAAATTGTAACAATAAGAAGAAATTAAGAGAAACTGTGAGTTCTCACAGAAATGTGAGTTCTCAGCAAAGAAATATTCAACAAAGAGAAAAGCAATGAAGAAAGGCAAAGAAAAACGATGGAGTGCGAGTTGAAATGTTAGCGATAAACAAAAAAACAAAAATAGTAAAGAAAAATTTCAAGCAAAAACTGAAAAATAAAAAATTGAAGAAAAACTAAGAAACCAAAAAAGTTAAGCTGAAATTTAAAAATGATGTATTCAATCGAGCGAATCGAGTGAGCGAAACAGATTTGTTTGCCTTTGTGTTGCCGCTTTTTGTCCTTTTTAAGGACACCACATTCTGTGATTCACGGAATTTCGACTGCCAGCACCTTGAAGATGTTTTAGATTGAAATTGAGCTGAATGAAGCGTTAAATAGGCTTGTCATGAGAGAGAGAGAGAGAGAGAGAGAGAGAGAGAGAGAGAGAGAGAGAGGGAGAGAGAGTGGGAGAGAGAGAGCGGCGTTTAAGTGTGAAAGCGAGCAGTTGAAAACTACGCGACGAAGATGTATTAACGAAATTCGATAAAACAGAAGAACTTTTGAAGTTCTTCAAATAAAGAAGTTAAAAAACTTTTAAGTAACTGACAACTTTTAAAGAACTTTTAGAGAGCTTAAAAATCGTTTAAAGCTTTAAGTGAACATTTTTCAATTCAATGAGGTTTCATTAAAATTGCAAAATATAGAAAATTATCAACCAATTTCAAAATAAATAGTTAAAATTAATAACAACTAGTTGCGTAACTAGTAACGAGTGACCGAAAAAGTGTTGCCATTCATTCACATCAATGAGAATTTTATGCTAATAACTACTGAAGTGCATCTCGTAACTTAAATAAAATTCAAATGAGTTGCTCTCCCCGTCCCCGTGTCGCCCAGCGGCACGTTAAGCTCGCTATTTGCACAAATAATTGCAGCGGCATTTTTAAGTCTCGCTCACCCAGCAACTACTTTGCGACCACTTTGCGACTTCTTTGCGACTTCTTTGCGACTTCTTTGCATAATGTAAACAACACTAAATGGCAGTCCACGACGAAGTACGAAGAAAAGGGAGTAGAAAAGGCAGGTGAAAGTGTGGAAAGCTGTTGCGCGATTCACCGGAATTAAGCGAGAATGGGCAACAATAATGAAACAAACTGAAGAAACGAACTGAAGAAACGAACTTGATTAGCATAGAAAATGAAAAGCTGGAAAAGCGTATCGTAGTGAATCAGTAGTTGTGTGGAAATAAGCAATAAATTCAGTAGTAGAAACGAAAGAAAGCGATTGCAAGTTTAATAGATTTGAAGAGAAGTTAGAATGAAGTAGGAAGAAATTAGGAAGTTTGGAAGGAAAGGGAAATGAAATTGTTAAAATTATTATACGCGTTCGGTGATTTACTATAATTCTACGAGTGCATTCGTGGCTCCCGAAGCGCTCGCACTGACGTAAAATCTGCCCGACTGCGGTCCACAAAAGACATCAGATTTTCATGACAATCTGCTGTCATGTCACGTCAGCGGCTTGTTTTCTCTTCCCTCTCCTCGCCCACACCGCTCACGCTTGCCGTCCCCGGCGCACCGCGTATCCTTTCTCATTGCTCGGCACAGCATGCGAATCTGCTAAAAAGCAAAACAAGCCAATCTACACTTAATCTTGCCTCAGTGAATTCTGGGTTGCGTATAATTTTACTAAACTGAACTCGACATTATTTCGCTTTGAATTCAGAGAGAGTCTGAGTCTGAGTCTGAGTCTTCGCAAAAAAGTCCAACTTTCAAGCAAACAGCGCGAGAGAGGGAGTGAGAACGAACGGCGAGAAGAGCTGCCAGAGTTACCAGTGTTGCGGACAAACTAATTTTATGCGCTTCTCCTGGCTTGCCGTCGGGCGCGGGAGGGAAAGAGGAAGGAAGGGAAGAGTTGTAGTTTTCCCACGACTGTTATTGTGAGCCGACTGTGAGTGTTCAACAGATTCTCCGAAATTACGCAATAAAAAATTGTAAATAATTTTTCAAATAATTCTGTTTTCTTTTTATGGTGGAAGAATGAATGTGATTACAATTTTTTTAATAAAATAAAATTAGTTACTAATTTTTTCCGTAAAAAAAAAACTATATTTTAATAAAAAATAAAATGGAAAACTAAATTTTTTCTGTTAATTTCTTAATTTCATTTTGGATTGCATAAAATTAGAAGCAAAAGTAAATGAAATCTTAAAATAAATCAAATTTCAAGCAAATAAGAAGAACAGACAGTCTGTACAAAACTAAGAGAAATATATGAATTTTTGAATGTAAAATAGAATCCTCATGGAGAGATTAAAAAAAAATAAAATAAATAAATAAAAAAATTCAATTAAAATAGAGAGTTTCCAAATAATGAGAACTTAAATCTACAAAACCTACTCAGTATTTGAGACGAAATAAGACCTCGAGGAAGAAAACTTTTCCCAAACTAAGTAATAAACGAATCTATTTTATCTAACCGTCACTTTGTCACAAGTTTGTGGTTAGCTGGGACTGCCACGTGAAATGTGTTAACTTCGAAATTATTTATAGCATACATTCAGGCGTTCAGCTGTACTGCAAAGTCTCGGCTGCTGACTTCAAAGGCAGCACAGTTGATAATTTTCTTGGAAATACATAAAATACTTCGGATCTCTGGTTGTTCTCGTTGTCAGTTGTGCTGAATACTTGGATTTCATAGCCATCTGTCACGAGTGAGACTTCTTGATATGCAAAGGAAGATTTCTGTATTTCAAGCAAGAAGTGCTTCCCATTTTTATAAGTTTGCACTCGTAATTTGAAATAAACAATTTATATTTCAGCTTTCAATGTAATCTCTTTTAATTTAACTGATTTATTTGAAAGCTTTTCAAAGTTTTCATTAAACATTTCAGTCTCCGAGAGAAGAGAGAGAGAGAGAGGGGCCGATTCTTCCTCTATTTCTCTGAAATGCTTTTCGTTCTCTCCGTAGTTCGTGGCGAGAACTAATTTGTTGAATAGTTAAGATGAAATAATTGTTTTGTCTGACCTTTTAGTTTTTATAAATTTCATTATTTGCTCTTATCTAAAACATTATAATTGCCTCAATTAGCAAAACGGGTCAACGTCATTATCTTTTCGCTCCATTATCTGCTCGTGTTGGTGTCAAAATGTGTAAAATAAGTCAACTTCGAGGGACGCACCATGGCAAGCCTATCGTAACTCTTATTTAGGAGACGGACGACGTCCAAGTGTCCCCGAAGGATGTGTAAAAACAAAAGCAAGAAGCAATTAACTGCGAGAGACAAAAAAAGCCACTAATGAGGCATGGTGACATTTTTGTTGTTGTTGCTGTTGTTGTTGTTGTTGTTGTTGTTGTTGTTGTTGTTGTTGTTGTTGTTGTGGCTTTCCTTTCATTTGAATCAAAACAAAATTAGAAAAACAATCAGCACATGGCTGTCGCTGAGAGAGGAATGCGAGGAGAGAGAGAGAGACTGAAACAAGGCAGGAGAAGAGAGGGAGAGGGAGAGGGAGAGAGGGAAGAGGACAGTAGCCGAGTGAGAGAGACAGAGTCACCAGAGGCACATGTGCGGGATCAACTAGCCAGCTTCTACATGTGGCGCGAGCAAGCAAGACGTGAGCTAAAAATCTTATCAGTCCGGTGACAGGCTGTGAATGACACTCGTTCAACGCTGAACCAAATTGATTTGTAACAATAATGTACGGCGATTCCCAAGAATCGGCGATAATAATAATGATGACGATCGTTTACGTACACAAATGAAAGAACAAAAAAAAGAAAACCTTTAAAAATTAACATTATACAGATTTATGAGAAAAAAAAAAGAAAAGCAATAAAATAGTCTCATAAAAAATAAGGAGAAATTCCTTACCTTCAATGCGAGACTATTTTTGCACCGACTTTGGAGAGCAAATATAATCATTTTGAAACCATATTGAAAATTGAAATTTTAAAGTTCTATACAAAAAACTTATGCGGGGAATTTAAGATTAGATTTATATTTGTAAAGTTATATCGAGTAACAATAGAGTTTCAGAAAATTATATATACACTTCAATACACTTATTTTTGGCGTTTTACTTACTTTGTATCCCTGGTTATGCGAGTCCCTGTTTTGTAAGGAAATCAACAATCAACGAATTGAGGTGAAGAAACCAACATGAAATTCATAAAACACATTTTCTCCGTAAAGTTAAGCTGTTTACACTAGAAGGTCTCAAGAGACTTCGATTTCTTTCAGACGTTTTCTACTTCTCAACAAATGTAAAATCCTTTTTTGGGGAAAACTTTGTGGTTCTTTGCAAATAACGTCAAGCGTTTAAAATAACAATTTATAACTACAAACAAAACAAAATTCGAGTAGCTCGTTGCCATGGTGACGGCAATCACGAGTGTTGTTCGTGTTGCCCACCATGGTGAGGCGGCAGGAGCAACAATAGAGTGGCGGCAGGAGCAACAATAGAGAGGCGGCGGAGGCCATATTAAACACAGCGAAGAGACAAGAGTGGCATCATCACATGCAGCCGCATAAATTGCAAGAAACATGCCTCCAACTATGTTTTTCATCTCTCAGACACCACTATCGCCGAGAGATCATCACCCCCACGATAATGGGGGTCTCACAAAATACTATAAGAGTCTCACAAAATGCCATTCGAACTCCTTGTTATTTCTTTTTTGGCGCAAACTTCTGCAGCGATATTTGCACATTTTTGGAATTCCATACAATTCACGGAGTTCCACAGCTTTTTCGATAATCGTGTTGGTCTTCATTCGCAAGTCGAACTTGCAACTTGATATTTATGCTTATTTCACTTTACTATCCCATTACTATGTCAAAATTGTATTATCCATAATTTGTTTTTTACTAATTTTAAATGAAATACGTAGAAAGGAGAAAAATTGCGTATAAATTCCATTTGCCATTTGCTGGCAAAACTTTTAATGGGCAAACTTAAAGAAAGTCAAAGTCTGTCAAATGGCAAGAACACCGAAATCGGTTTGCTTCGTTCTGAAAGAAAGAAACATTTTAATCCAAATGTTGCTTCTTCCAGTGGCGAATATCTATTCGAAAAACAAAAAAAAAACATTAGACAAAATTTCAGTAAACTTCTGTAATTTCTTTTTTTAAAAAACCTTTATGAAAGTCGTTTATTGCGATTTAAAAATCATAACAAAACGAAACAATTGCAAAAATCCATGCAGGGAACAAACAAACAAACAAACAAAAGACAGAGGAAAAACATCTCTGCCATCATCAATTAATATTGCTGGTTCTTTCGCTTTCTGCCGGGACGCACATTGAAAACGCTGTCGGGCAGAGCGGCCTCTGGTGGGCCACCGGAGGCAGCCGCCGACTTGCTGGCCGCCAACATACGGCGCTCATGGACCTTGCGATGCTTGGACAAATGATCGGAGCGCGAGAAGCATTTCTCGCAGTAGTCGCATTTGTAGGGCTTGTAGCCCGAGTGCGATCGGTAATGGCGCGCCAGTTCGTCCGAGCGAGCGAAACTCCAATTGCATTCGCCCCACGTGCAGACGTACGGCTTCTCGTTGCGGTGACGGCGAAGATGGGCCTTGAGATGGGCCGGCTTGGCATAGACTTTGTCACAGTCTTCGAAGGTGCACGGATAACCGCCGCCCTTGCTTGCGACCTTTGCTGGGACCTTGCTTGCGACCTTGCTTGAGTCCTTGGTTGAGTCCTTGGTTGAGTTCTTGGTTGGGACCTTGCTTGAGTCCTTGGTTGGGACCTTGGTTGGGACCTTGGTTGAGACCTTGCTTGAGTTCTTGGTTGAGTTCTTGGTTGAGATCTTGGTTGGGACCTTGCTGGGACCTTCCTTGCTTGAGACCTCGAATACGTCCTCGATTACGTCCTTGCTCGAGTCCTTGACTGTGATCGTATTAGGTGCGCCGAAGCATTCAGTGTTTTGTTTGTCACGGAAGAGACGCAGATTTTCGGAGCATTCGTGCAAGAATTGATCACAGTTGCCGGTGCAGAGTGGCGTTTTGTCTGGCAAAATATTGATGAGTTCGGGTATCTCGATGTAGTTGTCCAGAAATTGGGACTCCCACTCAGCGATCTCTGGACTGTTCTGAGAGGGGATCGAGGCGGCGAAGATGGCCGCATCCACGGCGGAATAATCTTCACCTCCCAAGTGAGGCAGTGGATAATCCCAGCGCTGGTTGTTTGGGAAACCGAATGGGCGATGCGAACCAGCGAATGGCTGAGGACAGTCTTGGAAATCTTGGAGGATGTTAGGCGTGTGCTTCGACAGAGGGGGCGACTTCTCCCCAAATTTCTTGTAGTCGCCAAATTTCTGGTAGTCGCTGCAAACTGATGCGCCGCTGCTGTCGCGCGTGTCATAAATATTCATTTCCTGGATGCCCAAGGACAGACTTGCATAAGCTTGATCACACTCTTCAGATGGACTTGGGCGACCAGGATCGTTGTTGCGCTTGTAGGTCGGGCCAACATTCTCTGCTATATTGCCGATATTGCGGTTTTCGTCGCGCATATATTCCTGGTCGATGTAATACAAACTGTCATGCTGCGGCCCCTTGACGTCCGCGTCCGCGTCCACTTCCATGGCTGCCTGGAAGTTCATTGGTTGCTCGTCGAGATCCTTGAAAAGCTTCTGGAAGCCGCCAGTGGCAAAGAAGTCCATCTCCGTCTTCACTTTCGCTTGCCGCTGAAGCGCTGTCAAAACTAACACTGAAGTGTCAAACCGCACAGTAAATCTTTTTTCGAAATACAAATTTCGTCGTCAGTTTTCTGATTCCTTGCTTATCTTGTCACCGTTTTTTTTTCTCCAAATGGGAAAAATTTGTTCTCCACTAAATTTTGGCGGATTCAGATATTGTTGTTGTTGTTGTTCTTCGTCTAGCACGCTGTGGCAGCGATGTTCGCTTACAACTGATGGCTGCGGATGAACGCGCTCTGCTGTCATCAATTTTTTCTCTCAGAATATTAATTGTTATATTTTATCTCGGGCTTTTGTGTTTCCCTCTGGATTTTCACTTTAAATTTCCAGTATCAATATCGCTTGGAGGCAATCGCTTCTTTTATCATCCCCTCGCGTGTTATTATTTCGGGCGACGGCCTTTTTCTCACCCGTTCGCACAAAATTCGATATTACTTACTTTTTGTATTTCTATTTGACGTTCTGGTTGCGGTTATCACGGCTTTCGTTGTTTCACCAGCGCTGCTCTCGCTGAACTTCTTTAATGGTACACAACTCGGTGCAGCTGTTTAGGTGCCAAGCGGTGTCAGGGCACCACGCAGACCGATCCAATCGCCAGACCGAGATGATCAAGAGACTGATTTTTATGTAGACCAGCTAGGATGCGAGCAGAAAATCAAATGAACGAACGACGTGCGTTGGTTGACAGATAAAAAAAAAGCTACAATGTTTCTACAACTGTTTTCATGTTGTTTCCGGAAATTTTTCTCATTACGCCGCACAGTGTTTTGAACTGCAAGTGTTTGAAATGGAAATCCATATAAAATGGAAGTGCATATAAATGGAAATCCTATAAATTCATTTCTTCCATGTTCATTCTGGCCTTTCGAACGTCGAAGTCCTTCTTCGCCTAAGCGACCTCCAACACTTTCAGCCCTCATTGAAGAGGACACGAGGCGAGTTTTCATTTGAAGCCATTAATAATGAAGTTTTCCTCATCAAATGCTTTCGCAAATCTTCGATGGTTTTACTGCGGCCAACCACACTAAAAACGCTCCCCGAACGCAAATTTAGCAAAAGCACACGAAGTTCGTAGCAAACACGCCATACAGAGCATTGCAACAGCAACAACAACAGCAACAACAACAACAACAGCAGCACTTGCAGGACAACAAGAAGCACGTGGAGACAACAATGATGCATTATTTGCCGCACACCAGCAAACACAGCGGCACACACACACGCTCAAAGAGACAAGAATAATTGCATGAATGGCGAAAGTTTGCCAGGCATCAGTTATGTGAATCCGGTGAAGGTTGCAGCATCTCGAAGGCGTTGCAAGAGGCGGAGGAAGGGATCGCGCGCGGGAAGGGGCGACCGGCGAAGGTTGGAGTTTCGCTGCACGCACGCAGCACATCCTGACCACCAGCGAGCGGCGCACCCACGTGGCGGGTCGGTTGGTGAGCCTGGAGGGAGGACGGCACGGGCCGCGCGCCACAGCCTCCAACGCCGCGACGTACGTCGAAAAACAAATAATCGCCGCTCCAAATGAGGCTTGGCAACCGGAACGGAACAGAAACGGAAGCGGTAGCGGCGGAAGCGAACCGTGTGCAGCAGTTGACACCGTTTCAGCGAAGGACGAAGTTTTCTGCATGGCAAAAAGGACGGCCGAAGATGGCGTTCTAAAACACTAACGGCGGCCGAAAATAAAATAAAATAAAAATGGAATAATAATGCGAAAGTAATAAGAAAACAAGGAATAACCCAAAAATTAAATAAAATTGGATTGGAATAAAACTGCCCTTCCTGCTCTCCACGCCATCTTAAAAAGTTCTACGAACACCAATTCGATGGAAACTCAAAGCGAAGCGAAGCGCAGCAAAGCAAAGCAAAGCAGAGCAGGCGAAATAAGTGCAGCAAACCACGAAAAGTTGGCAACAGCATGAAACTAGCCAGCCACGCCCTCGCCAACTTGCCCAACTTCCGCATTCCTTCCTTCAGAAGAACAAACAAGAACTCCGTCCGTCTGCGCTACCTGCGGGACGGAGGAAGATGCGAAAATAATTCAGTGGCGCTCTTTGAGCGTCCTGTTGAGAGTTTAGAGCTGTTAAGGATTAAAAATGCCGGGCTGGCATGCAAGAGCGGAGCGGGAAATGAATGCGGTTGTTGGCGAAGCAAGACAAAGCAATCGCGTAACAGTGAGTGCTTCGGTTCGGTCGAAGCTTCGAGTTGTTAAATATTTTAGCGGTTTTCGGGCGGCATTAATTGAATAACAACGGAGGCGACCATAAAAGTGGAGCCATTATTTTAAAAATAGATTTTGTTCTCCTTTCTTCTGGCGTAGGAAATCAAGAAAAATGTTTACCATTCACCTGAAAAGTGAGGCTTGTGGAAGCTTTTGGAGGTTAATTGAGGCTTGAGAGACATTGGAAGGTTGACTGCACTTGATGGGGACCGGCAGAGGGGGAGGGGACCGGACTGGTAGGAGCTGGAGGCGACTGGTAAAAGCTTTGGGAATTTTTATTGGATTATAGAGGCCTTCGAATATATTATCTGAAAGGCTTTCCACGCACTGGAACTTTATCGCAGTTTGGTGAGGATCGGGAGATAGAAGCCGAAGAGAGCTGGTAAAAGCTTTTGGAAACGTTTAGCGTCTTATAGAAGCTTACAGAAGAGTGACGGAAGAGTGACGAAAGAGTGACGGAAGAGTGACGAAAGAGTGACGGAAGAGTGACGAAAGAGTGACGAAAGAGTGACGGAAGAGTGACGGAAGAGTGACGGAAGAGTGACGAAAGAGTGACGGAAGCTTTTGTAGATTCACTGAGGCTTAAGAGACGTTGGAAGTCCTGCTGAATGTGGTGCGGATCGGTGGAGGGCGGCTGATCGAAGGTGGAGAAAGCTGGTGAAAGCTTTTGGAAGCTTCTATAAGCTTTTAGAGACGGACAGAAGAGTGGCGTGTGATTACAAATGCTTGGTGGAGTTTTAGCGAAGCTTTTACGACTTCTAGGCTCGGTGGAAGTTCTTGAAAGCGTTTGCTGACCTGTACGGACGCACAGTGACGTGGTGAAGGGTGATTGAAGCCCTTGGAAGTCTTTAGAGCTTTCAAAAAGTGACTTTTCGATGAGTGCATTTCAGGTGCGTGTTTTCCTGATCAATGCGATCAAGTTGGCTGACTAAAAACATTTCTGATGTCATTAAAGCTGAGTGGAGCCATTTGAGCGCTTCAAAGTCGAAAGTGAATAGTGAAGCTGAAGTTTTTGTTCTTTCTTCTTCTAATATATAAAAACGACTAAAAGGTTAAATTTGCGAAAAAAATGCTTGGCTCCATTAATCGAATTTCCCTCCCACCTCACGGCGAACGCATTTCCACGGCTGGCGTAAAATGACGTTGATCGACTGTCCGTGGGCGTCTGCGTCGGTGTTTTTTAATTAAGCTGACGTTGTGTAAAATGTTGAAGCTCCGATCTCGTTTTTTCCCCCAAACTCCTTCCCTCACAGAGAAAGAAGAGAAAAAAGTTCTACTTTGAAAAAAGAATTAAAAGAGAAATTTGAAGTACTGCAGCAAAAAAAAAAAAGAAGAAGGAACTTCTTCACAATCAGAGCATAAAACGAGAGAAGAAATTCCATTTCCTTTTTTGTGATTTTAATCCATAAACGCTGAGGAATCCACTGCAGCTTCATTGATTCTCGAGCCATTTTTTCTCACGTGAATTTAAATTAATTCGAAGTGGTTGCCTGGAGGTTTGCAATTAAAAAGGAGAAGCAAAAAAAAAAACTAAAACGAAGTGGCAAGAGGAAAAATGCTTCTTCGGGTAAAAGGATTTCTGAGTTGAAGAGGAGGAAGAAAACGCAAAGCAGACAAAAAACCTACTCAATAATTTCGTTCCTAGTATGGCAATTTTCGCTTTTGTCCGAAAACCAGCTTCAGTTGATTTTCTAATAAATCTAATTAATAAATAACACGGGAACAGCATGAAATAAGGAAGCAAGGATTCAGCGGCCCGCTTACGCTACTAATTATGAGTTAATCAATTATTAAATTAATAGTTCTTAAATTTCAGGTAATTTGTTAAATCAGCAAAAAATTATTTAATTTTTGCATTCAATCCGGAAGCTTTATTGCTTTTTTTTTAATTATAAACTAAGTTTAACTTATTTCTAGATTTATTTTTTAATTTTAAAATTCATTCTTTTTTTATTATTGCCATTTAGAAATTGTTTTTAGCAACAAATTGTTAAAAATAATTTATGATTCCTCAAAATGCCTCGGAATTCAAATGCAGGATTTTGCAACCGAAGCCGCATGCGTTCCACTTCAATGAGCTGCCGTTAATAAATGCTTCAGTCTCGTCAATACAATCAATAAATCAATCAATCAATCAATCAGTCACCAGCAACACAGCCAATAATTTTGCCGATTTTAATATCCTGCACAAAGGACGAGAAAGGAAAATCATTTTATAATGTTTTGTCTGGTATGCGAAATTGAAGGATTTCTTCTTGTTGGTTTTCTCTCTTCTCTTCCGCTTTTGTATCGCTAACGAGGGAGTGATTTTTCTGCATTACTGAGTGGTTATCGACGCCTGACGTGGAGTGGGGCGTCGCTGGGCTCCACAGGCAGGGTTGCGGAGTGTTTTGCGGGCGTTCGAAATTGCGGAGACTTTTTATTTCTCGAACCGAAGGATCGAAGTAATTTCCAGACCGAAGGAACTTTCCTTCCGTACTCTGTAAAGTCAGACTTAAATGACTTTAAAAACTGAGTCGAGACATAAAAACGGTCCACCTCACATTTAGTCGGGAAAAACTCCTTCTTTTCGTAAGTAAAGCTTACGTGTCATCATATCTTTCCACGCACTTCTCTTCAACAAAGAAAATTCACACTCACATCAGTTTTTACAGTGAGTTTTTACAGTTTTTACAGTGAGTTTTTACAGTTTTTACAGTTTTTACAGTTTACATAAACGCGGTGTTGAGATTAAAGTGTTGCGTGAAAATACGCGTACAAACTCAAGTTGTAAAAGAGCCGCAAAAATGCAACAAAATAACAAAAACGACCGTTTTACCGAAATCGGGAAAAGAATTTTTGAGCTTTATTGACATCAACTTTTTAGAAATCCATTAAATTGCACGCCTGAAATGTCAGTAAAAATAAGTTGAAGTCTTCAACTTTGCAATGTTGCAGAAAAATTTACAACAAAATCTTTACTATCAATTTAAAAGTGTAAAGTTGAAGATAACTTTTTTTATCATGAAAGCTTCACAGCGAACCGAAAATGTGTGAAAAGCACGAGCGGAAAAGTTCAAAGAAAGCAGAGGAGTTTCGAAGGTACTTCAACGCAATTCTCATTATGAAAAGTAGGAATTTAAAAAGGTGGAGTTTCCGCTTCCCCGCTCATTTAAATGGCAACAAATTAGCGCTCACTTATTTATTACTTTCTCTTTAATTGTTCTCCACGAACACTCTTCGCTGCGAAACGAGGAACTCTTCGAATTTCGAATTTCAGCTAATTGATTGCATTAATTTCGCCCACCGTAGGCCGTCGTTTCGGCCGTCGTAGCGACTCAAAGTGCGAGCGGGTTGAAGGGCTTCCTTGATCCGACAGCGTTTTTCAATTAAATTCGGGCACCTGGAGCCTCCAGGAAGCGCTAATTTCAACTAATTGCCTCGTAATGGCTTTACGAAGCCTTTTAATGTAGAAGCAGCCGAGGGCTCTGGAAATCTTGGCTAACGTGGACGCGTAGATGGTGGGGTGAGCTGGTGAAGGCATTCGAAACCTTTTATCGGCTATGGAGAGTTTTGGGGTTCATAAATTCTTGCGACGCATTGGAAGTTGAACGAAGCTTAATGGAGAGCGTAGATGGGTAGCTGACATCACCCAGAAAAAGCTGTTTCAAGATCTTGCAAAAGCTTTTATAGACTCACAGAGGCTTTTGGAGAATTATTAGAACTTACGGGGCAATGGAAGTCCAATGGAGCTTAAGGGGCACCGAAAGATAGGGGCAGACAAGGACTGGTCAAAGCTCTCGGAAGCTTATATAGACTGAGAGACCTTCGGAGATCTATGAAGGCTTCGGAGGCGCTAGAAATTAAACGGAGCTTGATGGGAACTGATTGGAGTTGCAAAAGGCAGGTGAAAGCTTTTCAAAGGTTTTTCAGAGAGCTTATAAAGCTTTCGTAAGCGGTGCGGAGGTTTGTGAAAGTTTTTAGTAGAGATCTCTAGAACTTTGTGGAGGCTCGTGAAGACTCACGAAAGCTTCTGAGGGCGGGCGCGGAATAACCAAGTGAAGCTTTAGGAAAGCTTGTAATCGGTGACCTAGAGATCGCGGGGAGCTTTTGGAAGTCAGCGAAGGCCTTGGGGGGCTGGTGCAGTCTCACAAAAAGGCAGCAAGGGCAGGTAAATATAAAAACGGGCGCTGTTTGGAGGCTGCTGAAGACTTCCTGAGGTTGCGCAACCTCATTCATTTTGGAGTGGAGGAGTGCATTCGCAGAGGCAGGCAAAAGCTGGTGATCCGGCAGGTTGTGAACGATGGTGACCCGTGTGTGCTGCAGATCGAAGGCGTTTGATTTGAAGTTGGTGCAAGATAAAGTGAAGAAAAAAAAGTTAGATATTTAAATTGTTCGCTTTTATTGCTAAAAAAACGTGTAATTCAATCTTTTCACGACTTGTTGCCGTCTTTCTTTCGTCTCCTCTTTTTCCATTAGCAGGAATACGAAATCACGACCCTTGAGGCGAGACTATGAAATCCAGTCTGGATGTCACGTGCTTAACGGTACATTAAAGCTGCGCTCACATCGAGACGCATAATCACTCACTGAAACGCACACGAGGCAGCTGCTCGTAAAGCTTCGCGTCTCAAGTGTCATTAATTTCGCTGTCACGCAGCGGCGCCAAAGACGAGCACGGAAAGCGCATAAAATTCGGCCCCGATAAACTCACTCAGATGCCTAAAAGTTTGCTCAACTCGTCGGCAAACCGAAATAGAAGCGAACACACGAACACATTTCGATGAAATATCTTGCGAAAAGCATTCCGAAGATGTTGGGATGGATGGGGGGGGGGGGGTTGGGGGGAGGGGGGGGGAAGTCTTCTCTAAATCCCCAGTGCGCTGTATTCGAAGATCAATCTTACGATTACTTGCGGACTCACCTGGCAGATTGTTTTGGAGGAAAAACAAAAGAAAGTCTTGCAATTAAAGAGCCAGAAAACGTCTTAAAGGGGGCAAACGGATCGTCGGTGCCGCCCTTCCAAGCGAATCGCCTACGTGGCGAATTTCTTTACTATTCTTTGCAGCGAAATGAAGAGAAATTATGACCAGCATTAACTTATCATGCGCGAATGAAATTGTTTATTGGGTTAATAAGGCTGCAGAGTTGAAAGAGTTCCGGCTGCATTAATTAAATGGCTTCAGCGGAGATCAAATCCGATGAGTGAAGCGAAAGATCAGTAAAATGCGAGTATTTGCTTCGGAGGAAATGAGTAGCAAAGTTGTGCAGTCAGGTGAGTAAAACTTCACTTGCCTGTCAGGGGTTGGAGTTTCTCTTCGATCAAATTGTAGAAATTATGAAGCATCTGGAAAAAGAATGGCGTGGAGAGTGAAGAGAGCGGTGCAGAGAGCGGTGCAGAGAGCGATGCTTGGATAATTAAGACCGATTCGTTCCATCATCACAACAGCAACAAAATTACAATAACTTATCCGTATTAAATTTTATTAGCATTCCTAAATTGCAATTAAATAATTGAGTTCTGCTAAATTATTAAGAAATAATTTATACTGTAAGTAATTTCGTTGCAAATGCGAAATCATGAACCAAAAATGTGTGCATGTTAAATAATCTTGCTGAGCATGTTTTTGCAACCGCAACGAATGCTGGCCTGGCGTTGCCATCCCGAGCGAATTCGCAGCCAAGCCGTGGCACGCCACGCCACGCCGCCGCATCCTACGCCGCACTCACGCCATTTCCACTCGCCATTTCCACTCACCATTTCCACTCGTCTAATAACCAGTGACATGCTAACCATTAGCAAAAATTGGGTAATGAATAACCGCACATTTTTAGGTAACCATGACGGGTCGTGTACACGAAATGAATTTGTTATCTGGCAACTGGAGGACGGGCGACGGCGACGGAAAAACACCATCAAAAACGGCAATTAGATGACGCTACGATGTGTGGAGCGATGAGAGTGTGCAGAGAGAGAGAGAGAGAGAGAGAGAGAGAGAGAGAGAGAGAGAGAGAGAGGAGAGAGAGAGAGAGAGAGAGAGAGGGAGAGAGAGGGAGAGAGAGAGAGAGAGCGAAAGAGAGAAGGCGTGTGGGGGTGTGCGATGAGGAGAGGTGGGAAGAGCAGCAAGGAGACACCTACGGCTTCAAAGTCACGCCCCTAAAACTGCTCCTAATTTAGTTTTCCGGCCACATTTTCAACATATAATAATTTTTTTAAAATTCTGCTTTATTTGAGTACAACAACAACAACTGGGATTAAGTGTGTGTTATGCGGTGATAAAGTGTGGTGACTGTACCTGTTCAGAGATGTGTGCTCTTGGAACTCTTCTACCTATCTATGCAACGGTGTACGTGTGTGTGTGTGTGTGTGTGTGTGTACGTGTGTGTGTATGTGTATGTATGTGTGTGTGTGTGTGTTGGTCGGCCACTCAAGCATGCCTGCCCCGATTTATACGGCCAAAATTTTGAGTTAACTAGAAAATTGTTGACCGCAGAGCTCGCATTAAGGACTTCATGTGATTCCAGCGTAAAGAAAGGCGGGATCATCCTTGTGTGTGTGTGTGTGTGTGTGTGTGTGTGTGTTTATGCTGCTTTTACGAATGTGTGTGATGCGCTTAAAAAGCTTTAAATTCAATTTATTAGTTAGAGCACTCGTTTCTCATCCACTGATTAGATAAGAAAATTTTCAGTTTTGATTAAAAGTGAGTTTGTTAGATTTAAATAAAAATATATCAAAATAAATTTGAATTATATGCAGGAAAATAGTATATAAAAAATCATCAAAATGAAATTATTCTATTTAATTATTTAATTTAAGAGTAAAATGATGTAAAATTAAAGAGAATAGAAAAGAATAGAATAAAATAAATAGAATAGAATAAAATAAAATAAAATGAAATAAAATAAAGTAAAATAAAATAAAATAAAATGAAATAAAATAAAGTAAAATAAAATAAAATAAAGTAAAGTAAAGTAAAATAAAATAAAATAAAATAAAATAAAACAAAGTAAAGTAAAATAAAATAAAATTAAATTAAATAAAATGAAATAAAATAAAATAAATTAAAGTAAAATAAAATAAAATAAAATAAAATACAGTTATATAAAATAAAATAAATTAAAATAAAATAAAATAAAATAAAGTAAAATAAAATAAAATAAAATAAAATAAAATCAAATAAAATAAAATAAAATAAATTAAAATAAAATCAAATAAAGTAAATAAAATAAAATCAAATAAAATAAAATAAAAGAAAATACAATAAAATGCAATAAAATAAAACAAAATAAAGTAAAGTAAAATAAAATAAAATAAAATAAAATAAAATAAAATAAAATAAAGTAAAATAAAACACAATAAAATAAAATAAAATAAAGTAAAATAAAATACAATAAAATAAAATAAAATAAAGTAAAGTAAAATAAAAGCAGCTAAAATTAATCGAATAGCGAAAAGTGTAAATTGAATAAGTTAAAAGCCAACAAAATTAAGTCAGGCAACACTCAGTCTTGTCAGATTTCAAGAATATAAATCAAAAACGGTGTTATTTTAATTTATTATGCATGACAAAACCAGCTGCCATTTATAATTGTTGTAATGGCAACAATTATCGTATAATTATTTCAAATGTATTAGAAAGCATAAATTTGAATTAAATCCGATTATATTTTATAAAAGGAAGCGATTTTATTGCCGACTTTAGCCGGAAAAACGAGTTCCCTCCTCTACTCACGACAACAAATACTTTCTCGACTTGTTTACCCTTCATCGCTGAATTACTAGATAACGCTGACAATAAAGAAGGAATTTTAAGAGCCGCAAAACTCAGAACTTCGCCAACGCTTAGAATCGCAGCTTGGAATTTTGTAAATTGTTGTTTTCTTTTCTCAAACAATCGTTGCTAGCAAAAGAATTCAATATTCAGAAGCGTTAAGATTTCTACGTAAGTAAAGACGAAGTTTTGTATATTTAAAATTTAAGCAAAAGTTGCGGAACGCAGCGTGAGGGCTCGTGAAGGAGAAAAACTCGCTTACGTCACATCTACAGAACCGGCTTAATAAAATTAAATGCACTTGGTGATGCATTAACTGCATTTAATTCAATTGATTTACATTTCGTTAAACTCGGCACTGTGAATGTTGTTGCTGGTGGTGGTGGTGGTGGTGGTGTTGTTGTAGTTGTTGCTGGTGGTGGTGGTGTTGTTGTTGTTGTTGGTGTTGTTGTTGTCGTTGTTGCTGTTGTTACGTGTTGCTAGTCACTGCTCGCATGAGTAGCTGATATAAAGGCCGTCAGCGGGAAATTACTAGACTCAGTCAGCACTTCAACCAGAACGAAACCGTCAGCTCGTCAGCCGTCAGGATGTCAGCCGGAGGACCTCAAGTCGTAGCGCGCTCAGCGTTGGTTTTGCTGTTCTTGTGTTTGAAGAATCAAATCACGAGCAGTGCAGATTTTCGTAAGTTTCGAGTAACTTGTGTGAAATACGAAAAAGTGAACAAAAAAAAACAAAAAAAAAAAAAATAGAAAAAAGTGGAAAAAAGAGTGTGAAAAATGCCACCCAAAATTCTCAGTGTAGCATTCTCAGTGTACTCAAAATTACTCTGAATTAGTAAGCGAGAGAGAGAGTTCAAGTTGTCGCATAACAAGGCTTCTCCTCACTCTCGCCGCAGCTGCCCCGGTCACCAAATGCCACATCAAGGACGAGAGATGCCTCATCGAGCAGACGCACCGCGTAATTCGCGCCTTTCCGCACGGCAACCCCGAGTGGCACCTGCCGGACCTCGAGCCGGTGCAGTTCGACGAGATCGACGTGGAGAGCAGCGGCGCGACCAACGCGAAACTTCAGTTGAGGGATGTCAGATGCCATAAATTCTCGCAGCTGGAGTTCAAGAAAATGCGGTAGAGAAAAGCAAAGAAAGTCCTCTCCTCTCCTGTCCTCTCCTGTCCTCTCCTCTCCCGTCCTCTCCCGGCCTCTCCTCTCCTCTCCTCCTTTCCTCCTCTCGTGCCTCTCTCAACTTCTGCTGCAGCCATGACTTCCTCATTCTCTCGTTCCTCCATTGCAGCGGCTTCACGAACGACACTTCCAAACCAATGAAAGTCATCATGCAGGCGAGCATCGCTAATTTAATCATCAAGTCGAAATACAAAATTAACGGCAACATCTTGATGTTGCCCATTTTCGGAGAAGGAGACTCGGAATACAACCTCACCGACGTGGACGTCCGGGCGGTGGTGTCGCTGACGCCGAAGCAACGCGCTGGGAGGACGTTTATGACGGTGAGCAACCTCAAATTGCGCAGCAAGAGCAACAAGTAAGTGAGGAGGTGGGGAGTCGAGTCGAGTCGAGTCGAGTCGAGTCGAGTCGAGTCGAGTTGAGTCAGCGGTGAATAGCGTTGAACTTCTCTCATTCCAGAGTTCTCTTCAACATGACGAATCTGTTCAACGGCGACGCGGCGTTGTCGGAAAACATAATGAAGCTGCTGAACGACAACTGGATGCTGCTGACCGAAATCGTGGAACCACGAATCGACGACGCTTTCCGGGAGAAAATGCGGGACAGCTTGCAGCAGGTGATGCAAATCCTTCCCTACGACGACTTCTTCCTGCCCGAGACCCGAGTGATCTGAGATGTTTGTGTGGAAAACTTATGTGTGGACAAAATAAATGATTATGTTGAGAAAATATTCGATTTTTCCCAATTTAAAATTGAAGTTATCATTTTCTCTTGTTTCGATGAAGTTTTTCAACAGAAAGAAAAATTTAAGATTTAAAATTCCAAATTAAACAGGAAATTATTAAGATTTAAATTTATTATTTATTTATTTGTTATTTTCTATTTATTTTTTAGATATGATAGAATGTTTCTTTTTTTTTTTTTTTGTTTACTTTCTCTTGTTGTATTTAATTATTCTAACTTTTTATCTCTTCCTTTTAATTATTTAAATGACTGTTTTTTCTTCATTGCTTTTATTGCTTTATTGCTATTTCGCTCAAAATTAGTTGCAGAATTTCTGGAAAAAGTTTGGACTCTGCTACGTTTTAATTTTCTTTTACATAAATTAAAATGAATATTTTTTTAATGTTTTTCAACTACGAGCAGAAAACATTCACTTGTTCGTCGGTACACACACACACACACACACACACACACACACACACACACACACACACACACACACACACACACACACTCTCTCACTCACGAACACACACATGCAGACACACACAGACACACAGACACACACAGACACACACAAAGTCACTGGATCAGCTGCGATAACAAGTTTAAATTGCCAGCTAAATTAATCAAATTTTTGCTTTTAACTTTTATAAAAGTTGTTTTTTGCAGTAACGTGAAACTACTAAAATAGTTACTGGAGCATTGAAAGCATATCTGACAGTCGCTGTTTTCGGACTGCCCGTCTATTTGTCTGTCTGTCTGCCTACTTTTCTGTCCGTTTACTTGTCTGTCTACTTGTCTGTACTTCTTGTCTGTCTGTCTGCTTGCCTCTCTAGCTGCTCGTTTGTCTGTCTACTTGTTTGTCTGTCTGGGTGTCTGTCTTTCTGCCTGTCTGCCTGTCTGCCTGTCTGCCTGTCTGCCTGTCTGCTCGTCTGTCTGTCTGCTTGTCTGCCTGTCTGCCTGTCTGCTCGTCTGTCTGTCTGCTCATTCCTCTGTCTATCCTTGTATTAGTTTTCGAAATGTGGCTTCAAACTGGTCAATTCAATCGCTCATAATAATCGAACTTTACATACTTTACGGCCGCATGAATTTGACATGCGATTTGGTCGCAATAATTTCTTTAATTTGTCTTTTTCACATTTTAACCTGCATAAATTTAGTCAATCTACATTTTTTAAAAAAATCAACAAAGTTTCTCCAACTATTTTGCATAGTTCTGTGAAAATAAACTCAATTGTAGAAAAGCGCAAAACCCAACCAGATTTCGCCTTCTATTTTAAGTGATTTATTTCGAGCTTCAAGCCCAAACCAAAAAAAGCCTTTGCAAAATCTGAATTTAATGACTCGCCTAAAAGTATGCAATGCAATTACACGAAATTTTGTATGCAAGAGCTGCCATAGCATTTTGGCAACATTGCTGCTAGCAACATTAACTTCCGTTACTCCATTTCGAGTAGACAAATAACTTCGTTCTAGTTTCCATTGCATACTTTTAGGCAGTCTTAAAAATTCGTAAATTTTGATCGTTTTTTCTAGATAAATTGTTGCTAGCAACAAATGATGCGGAGTTGCGGAGTTGCGGAGTTGTTGCGCAACTTTTCATATTTATGTTTATAAATGAGTAAATTGAAGTAATTTTCTTTGTATTGCATCAATTAAAGAAGTTTCAGAGGCAGTTTTTTTCTTATTTTTAGCACTTGGCGAAGTTATAAAAATTTTTCCAATAAAATCTTCAACAGGTGGCAACGCCATTTGGTGGAAATGCATGAACGTCGTATGGAAAAATGGAAACAACATTAAAAAATACGCGAGAATACCGGAAAAACTAGAAAAACTAACAACAACTGATGCATCAGCAGCAACAACGACAACAGTAGCAACAACAACAACAATAAAAACAAAACCAACAACAACAACTATAGAAGAGATTTGTTGTGTTCAATATACGAAAAAATTTTAGCTATGATTGTTGCTGTTGCGAGGGTTGTTGTTGTTGTTGTTTTTGTTGTTGTTTATGCAGTTGTTTTTGTTGATTATCCTGATGTTGTTGTTGTTGTTTCCGTTCCTGTTGAGGTTGTTGTTGCCGTTGTCGTTGTGTTTTCTTCATGATCGTGATGCTGCTGCTGTTGTTGTTGTTGTTGTTGTTCTTGTTGTTGTTGTTGTTGTTCTTGTTGTTCTTGTTGTTGTTTCCAATAACTGCAGAAGCGCAAAAACGAATTTATTGCCAACTGTAAAAAATTTTATGAACTGCAAATACTATTTTCTCTGTTTTTTTAACTTTTTCCGTAGTTTTATATTGTTTTAAATATTCAAAGCTACTGAATTCCGTTTCCAGCCAAAGCAGTGAAACTTCAACCGAATGCAAGGCGAGCTGGAAAATGTTATTATTTTTGCAGATAATTTGGTGTTTGTCTCTCCTCTGAATTAATCCTCTGAATTAATCCTCTGAATTAATTTCTTTCTTAATTTGAATCACCATTTAATTAGGGGAAAATTTAGAGGAAATTTTTTTCTAAAATCCATTTCCAAAATTTCTGTTCTCTTTCGCTTTTCTATTCTATTTTCGGAAAAATCGATCACTAGCAATTCTTTTCTATTACGTTTCTGTTTTTAAATTTAATTTTTCACTTCAAATTTTCCTCTGCATTTCTTGGCTTAAATATTCGGCGGCGATTGCACTGACCTGACTGAATGCAGTCCCTCCTTGGAGTTCGTGGCCTCCCTTCAGCGCTTCCCTTCTCACAATTTTCTTCTTTCATTTATTAGTTGTGAAATTATCGCGAGTATTTTTCGAGTTTGTTCGGAATTATTGCATTTCTCAATTATTGAGAAGAACAGCTTAATAAATTACACTGAATTTAATTGCAATTTATTAGATTCAATGAGTTTTATTTAACTTAAGTTTTCAACTTGAAAATTTTCTCTACTGAAGATTTTTTCGCCAAATTTTGCTATATAAAATTTAATGAAATTTATAAGTTTTAGCTGAATTTATAAGTTTTAGGTGAAATTTATTGCTTTTATCGCACATTTTCGCTTTGTTTGTAGTTTCAAATTTTTGCATTCCGTTCAAATTAATTTGCTGTCAGTAGAACGCCCAGCGAAACATAAAAACTCCTGTTTTACCTGAACGAACGCATGAAATTTCGGCTCGTGTTTTTGTTTCAATTCGTTACACGCCAGAGAAACACGCAAAACAAAAGCTGTTCGGTGAGAAAAACTCACAATATCACAATATCACAAAACACACAGTGTGATGTAACAAAAATTAATTAAAATTGTGTGCTTGTTGCCGTTTTGAATGGTTGGGGGGGGGGGGAAAGTGGCTGCAACTCGTTTTTTCTAGTTTCAGGACGCCGAAAAAGTTTGCATTTTCCTGACGTTCTTCTAATATTTGCGAATCATTTACGAACGATTAATTTATTACATTCTTTTCATTTTCTAGCGTTTCTTGCCGTCCGTAAAAAATGTCAACAAAAACGTCCCGCAAAACGTTCACCGCATTTGTTTCTCTAGCTGAAATTTTAGTTAATGCAAAACAAAAGTTGATCAAAGTAACTCATTTCGAATGAAACCAACGAGCAAAACATTGCAAAAAGTGGCCTGAAAACACGCGCTGCTGAAGGATGAATTGATCGGGTTTTCACTCTGAACACACATAAATCAGAACGCGTCTTGCACAACAACGCGTCTAATTATTCTATTTTAACGTCGAATTATTTATTAGCATCTCATCCACTGCAATAATTCTTGCTTCGACTTTGCAATCTCGTATTAGTTTTCCGGTTTTTCTGTTTTTTACACGAGTTTTAGTGTACTCGTTGTTGTTGCTTGTGCTGTGTTGTTGTTGTTGTTGCTTGTGTTGTTGCTGTTGTTGTTGCTTGTGCTGTGATGTTGTTATTGTTGCTTGTGTTGTTGTTATTATTGCGGTACAGTTTTCAACTTGTGAAACTGATTTGAAACGCAGCCAGTTATTGCGACGCACTGTCTGCCCCCCGAAGTATGCAGCATTTTTGCAACCAACTGCCTCACCTTCGCAGCGCATAAAAGTATGCAACGCTTTTCTTTCTTTCGGTGCGATTTTTGTGGTTGTTGTTGTTGTTGTTGTTGATGTTGTTCTTACTGCTGCTGTTGTTATTGTTGTTGTTATTGTTGTTCATATTTGGCGAACACAAAAAGAGTTTCTAATAAAATTCGTTAAGTTTCTCGTCTCGCTTCTTCCAACGCATAAAAGTAAACATTTTTTTATTAATTACATATTTTAATTTTACTTGTAACTCGGTATTTTTTTTTTCCAAAAACTTTCTTAACTACTTCACACGAAAAAGTGGTTCAAGTTGAGTGAAAATGGTTTAGTCAAAACTTTTAAGCTGGAAAAGCTAAGTTCACATATACCACAAAACACACACACCCACACACACACACCCACACACACACACACACCCACACGCACGCACACACACACACAGCCAGCATGATGTCTGAGTGGAAAAGCAGTGAAAAACAGTATTTTTTTTAAAATAAAGAAGAAAAAGAAGAAAAAACTGCGTCTTAGAACAAAAGAAAAGAAAAGAAAAGAAAAGAGGGGGGGGGGGGAAACGAAAATAGTGAATAGCAAAGACTTACGAAGAAAGAATTTTAGAGGTTGACATAAATTTCTTGCCGAAATAATAGCATTGATATGGCAACAAAAGTGGGTCAAAAGTATCAGAATACCAAGTGAAAACAGCAGCTCAACCGCGGAGAAGCGGCGGCAGTAAGAAGGAGCGGAGAAAAGACGTGCGAAACAGAAAAACAGAAACATAAAGCGACCAACAAGAAGCGTCGAGTGATGGCGAGCACGACGATTAGGATGCGATTTCGTGCGATTTCGTGGGATTTCGTGGGATTTCAATGGCTGCATCTTATTTCACATTGAACTCGAGCGGCGGAGGGGAGGGATTCGACTTTTTGCTTGGTGAAAATCTTCAATTTTCAAAAAATTCATTTCTTCAATTGTTTGCCATCAAAAATTTCGACACTTTTTTTGCGGCATTAAAATGTTATTAAAAACAACGAAACTCAACGAAGAAGGAATCAACGAAGAAGGACTCAACGAAGAAGGGCTCAACGAAGAAGGACTCAACGAAGAAGGACGCAACGAAGAAGGACTCAACGAAGAAGGACGCAACGAAGAAGGACGCTGCTAAAACAGCCATAAAAAACATATCAACTCCTCGGCTTACAATGTGACGACTTCGTAACCGGAGTGGCAATCACTTCACACGCATCAACGTTCCGCTGGCGCACAATCAGCGTAAAAGAAAGGAATTCAAATTACCGCGAAACTTTACGCTCAACTCGCAAAAAAACAAGCGAAAGACAGGCAATATTTTTCCTCGCCTGAATTTATTGCAAAAGTTAATTCACTGAAATCCATTAAACAATCGGTGCGAGTTTGAATAATTAAAAATTACTTATTATTTGAAAATTACTTATTATTTGAAAATTACTTATTCTTTGAAAATTACTTATTATTTGAAAATTACTTATTATTTGAAAATTACTTATTATTTGAAAATTACTTATTATTTGAAAATTACTTATTATTTGAAAATTACTTATTATTTGAAAATTACTTATTATTTGAAAATTACTTATTATTTGAAAATCCAAAAACTAGAGCTAAAAAATTACTTGCAGTTAACTTTGAAAAAGAAGAGATATAAAAAGTTCTAAAAACCTTATAAATCTTCGATTTAAAGATTCAATTGCAACTAATTTTAACAACTAATTAATGAATTACTTTTCCAATGTTCTTCCGTGAATTGAATTTACTTTCCGGAATGCCAGGAATGCGATGCCAGCTTTTAGATTCGCATCGATTTCGAACTTCAACTTTCATCCTTCGTTCCTGACAATCAGTCATAACAACAACAACAACAACAACAACAACAACAGTGTAATAACAAAAGTCGCAACAACAGCGACAATTACAGTTACAACATCGCAGCATCATTGATCAGCGGAACTTCTGGCGGGCAGCAGACAGACACCCAGCCAGACAGACAGACAGACAAAATTCCATCGCAGAAATGAACGAGTGTGTGAGTGAAGCTGCTCTCCCTGCTCTCGCGGAGAGGAGAGGATGAGCGCGTCGTTCTTTACGCCGAAGCATCTGCTTGTTTAACTCGGCAATTACAGCTGCCGGCGGCACTCACGGACAGCAAGTTGCGAGGAATCACAGCGCAGCGATGAGCGATGAACGATGAGCGAACGTGAAATGCGGCGCTTTTATTGAAGTTGCAAGAAGGTCTGTTGCGGCTTTTTATGGCGCGAACGGATGACGCTGATGATGATGAGCGCAAATTAATGACTCAGCGGAGGGCTTCGCAGCAGGGACGCCACAATTGAGGATTTTAGTAAGTAAGCAGTTGAGTTGGAATAAATAATTTTAGCTCGCTTCTCATTGCTTCTTCTTTTCAATAACCGCTACTTGCTCTCCATGCCGCTGCGAGCGACCGCAAGTTAGCCGCTCAATACTCCCGTCATCGCTTAATTATGTTAATTGCCGGCAAATCTGTGGCGGAAAGTGCTGCAGCACCAGTCGGCGGTCCACTTATGCAAATAAAGCGAGACCAGCTGCGGAGTTGAGTGGCGTCTGAAGCCAGAAGGCGGCCAGATATTACAAGATTTTTGCTCTCTTTTGCACGCTTTTACGCAATGGAATCGAAGTGGAGGTTGAAACAATTTAGAAGCTAAAACGAAAACGAAGAAATAATCAGTCTTTGACTTTATTTTGTTCAGAAAAAACGAAAGTTTAAGTTGCCATTTTCAAATGATCATTTCAAATAATTATAAGGCAATCGGAAATGTTGATACTTCCTCGCTTACTTTTCGCATTTTCTTCCTTAAAGAAGTAAGTAAAAAAAATAAAAATTACGAAATTTCCAATGCGAAAGAAATTTTCGTTACCTTGCAAAACTAACTTCGACAAGGGATTGCGAAGAAAACATAAAAAATTGCGATTACAGGAAAGAAAAATGCAGCTCGCTGAAATTTTTAGAACAAAAACGACCAACTCTCGCTCTTCCCACCCGTCGATCCGCGGAACGAAAACTACAGAGCAGCACATGTTGCCAGCGTAAAATATTGCAAGCAACATTATTTTCAGTGCTGCCAACGTACGATCAAAAAACTTAACTGAGCTGAGTTGGCTGAAGTACGAGCAAAATAAGATGATGAAGTTGAAGAGCGGGGGGGGGGGGGGGGGAGAGTAAGGAATTTCATAGCTTGAAGTGCTTCAGACGTTTGTGGAAACACGCACACGTACACTAATACACACCTAAACACACCTAAACACACCTAAACACACACATATCACATCTTCTTTTTGCTATAAATTCAGTTAATAAAGCTACTTCGACATAATTGTCCGGTCGCAAAGCGAAGACCTTTTCGTCCCAAAAGTAGTGGAAATTTTGCTGTGAGAGCAGAAAATTGCACGAATTTGCTAAATTTGCTACACACGTAAAGTAGACTGTTATACACTCACACCTACTTATAGAAGCTGAGTACTGAAAATGCAACAAAATTGCAAGCAACATCAACTTTGCACTTTGCATGCAGCAGGCAGCGGGAAGCAAGCAGCAGGCAGCAGGCAGCGGGAAGCAACAAAATAAGCATTCGTAGCAGCAGCAACAACGAGAAATCCGTCAACAACATGAACATCTTCATCATAATCGTCACCATCGCCATCATCATCATCATTGAAATCAGGGGCGACAACCATTTGACTTCAGAAAACGTAACAAAAAGTTGCACTCATTAAATCTGGTAAACACGATAAATTATATCAACATCAATACAATTGTATTATAAAAAAAAAAGAAGAATAACTGCTGGCACAGTTCACATCACAGGAATGAAAAACATAAAGTTAAACAAGAATTAGTTTCTCCTTTGCTCCGAATCAGTACATCATAAATATTCACTCACGGTTAAAATATCATGTAAAATACTTCCTATAAAATGAAATTTCAAATAAACCCCCGAAGAAGCCGGGAAAATCCGACGAGACGTTGGAAATAAAGAAGTAACAAGTGGTAATTATTTGTGTTTCATTAAAAAAAAGAAGACCTCACAGCCGAAATAACTCCAAAGTGGGAAGAACTGTCGGAAATAGTTTTCTAAGTAACGTAAGCTTTTGAAAAAGTCTCCATCGAATTTGCCACTGGTTTTAACATTGTTTAATATCGTATTAAAGAGTTTCCCCCCATACGATGGACTATAAGTCCCTGCATAAACAAATCTGTTATATTTGAAGAGTTTTTCATTTATTTCGAATTTCAAAGTCGAATTCCAAACGTAGAATCCCAGTACGAATATCAATATTTGGTTGTCTTAGGTTTTCGTTTTCACAAAATGGTAAAGAGGGTCGGTTTTAACCAATGACACAAAATATATATATAACAAGTCCCGCATATATAAAGGATCAAAGGGGATCGAGATGACATTCTTTTCCATGAAAACAACTTCTTTGAAGGTTTTGACTTTTAATTTCGCGCAGCTTTCCCCAGATATGTTAATGCGAAATCAGAAATTCAGCTTTATTATATAGACATTTAATTACAAATATTTGTTTTCACCTCAATTGAAAAAAAATTGAATTTGCCAGAATTCTCGAAGGGCTCGTCCAAGTCGATAGGGTCGGAAAAGTAGGGTCGCATAATAACAAGCACTAATTAGCATTAGCATTCTCAGAAAGCATTTTTCATTGACACAAATAAAAAAAATTTTAAATCACACCTGCAAAGTTAAAAAATATGCCTCCGAAAGCACTTCGAAGCTCTGAAATTCTTTATAATCGTTAAGGTGCACGAGCTACACCCATTTTTGGTGTTAGTTATGCTAGTGTCGGCATAAAATATCGTCTTAATATTATTGAATACAAAATATAATTTACCTCTTGTGCGGCTAAAAAAAAGAACAATGTGAGTATAATTATTTCCTTCGGAATGTAGGGTGTATAAGTGGGTGGAACACGCCTATTTTATGCATAGCGTTACAATTTATAACTGCTCAGGTATAAAATGTTCTGTTCTTACTCGTACCATAAGAATACATTAAGATCAAAATTTTCGGTTAGAAATTCAACAGTTGACAACTTTTGGTTAAGTGGGCGGACCAAGACCATTTTGTGCAAATAGTTTGGTAATATAGCCAGATATTCTGGAATAAGATTACGTCTTAATAACTCATACCGTTTATGAGATATTGATAGCTTTGTATAAGTGGGCGGACGATGCCAACTTTTGGCACGTACTTCGGTGGTGGTGCTTTATGTTCCAGAGTAAATTACATAATATCAATTATTACTTAATTATAAATAATTATGTATTAATATAGCGTTTATAAGATATTCAGTTTATCAAACTTTTGAAGGAGAGGTATATTGAGTTCAAGAAGTGGGCGTGGTTAATAACCGAAACCGCCCATTTTCAATCCCAAACTGTTCTACATAACAATGAATATTTTTGACAAATTCCTGTTAGAACTTCGCAATTTCATTCTCCCGTAATCGTGATTTCAACAGACAGACAGACTGAAGGACGAACGGAAGGACAGAGAGAGAGAGAGAGACAGAAGAATATACTTTAAACATGTCTATGCTGTCTCCTTCTCTGCGCTACAAATAAAATAAGGAAGTGAATGTATCCCCTTCCCGCGGGTGCAGAGTACAATAAATTAAATCAGCAGTTTTCTTGATGTGCCATCCGTGAACCATCGCAGTCTCTCTCATCTCACAATTAGCCGCATCTAATAATCTCGACTGCTTCCTGCTTTGGTTGCAATTGCCATCTTTACACCAGAGAACTCACGAGCCCCCCGCGCTCCTCTCTCCCCGCCCCACCCTCTTCTCGCCGGCCCACCCTCAACCATCGAGCGCTCTTCGTCGAATGCCTTGCAATCCGTGTTAATCAACGCTAACGCATTTCTGTGGTTGTTTGCCGACTCTCGTTGCAGTGATCTTCAACAGCAATTATAGTTCGGCTTTCACAGTAAGCAGGCGTGTGTGCGTGTGCGTGTGTGCGTGTGCGTGCGTGTGTGTGTGTGTGCACAAATGCCTGTGTGTGAGGTGGTTGCCTTGTGTTTGAGCGCTCTGTGTAACCGTATAACTGGCCAGAGTGCATTTGTTTGTGGTCAGTCTTGGCCGCTGTCTAACTCTCGCATTAGCTTAATGTTCCGGCTTAATGCGTACGTGGCAGGACATGCAGGATATGTGCGAAGTGGTGCACGCGGCATGGTTTCGCAGCATGTGTTGAGATTAGAATGTGAGGCCGTGTGAGTGTTTCCGGCTTCTAATGTCATAATATCTGGTCTTAATAATCACAAACTACGAGTATCGGATACTTGGATCGAATGCGTTTTCCTAGGAACTTCGTGGACAATAAAATAAAGTAGAATCTCGAAGGAACTCTTAACATCTTCTTTCATTACTTGGAAAAGAGAGCGAGGATAACAGGCATCCACTGAGGGCCATTTTGCAGGCTAATAAATATGAGAAACTATTTGCGCTACGAGAAATGTCATGAATTTTCCTTCTAGATTTCACGGTAATCATGTGGGTTTTCTCGCTTAGAGAATTCTTAAAAAGTGAACGGAAGCATTGAGAGAAAACGCCTCGAAGATCCTTAACTCGCTTCATTATTATTAATTACAGGAAGTCACTGTTCCTGATGAATGCCTGAAAAATTCCTGAAAAATGCTGTTTTTCAATATTTCGGATCATCGGAAGGACTTTCTTTTGATTTCAATTTCTGTAGAACTTTCTTATTTTTTAATAACATTTGCCACTTTTTGGAATTTCCCGGTCATACTCTGACAGTACTTGACTCAAGTTTTTAAGAAACCTGTAAATTAAAACCTGCAAAGAAGACGGCAGATTCCTAATAATCTGTATTATATTCCTGAAATAAAAAAAAATTCTATTTATATTGTTAGCTTTTCAATAGTGGACAAGAGGTCAACAAAACAAAAAATTGCCAGCGAGTAAGCCAGCTATTAAAGGCTCATTAATTAGTTTTTTTTTTCTCTTAAACAAAAACAAAACTAAAATATGTAAAACAAAAAAGCGGAATGGGGTCACCTTCAATCGCCGTAATGTATCTCTTCCTCTTCGATCGAGCTCGGTCAACCTGCAAGTTGAAAGCCACCGGTTGACGATACTTTTCCATTGTCATCATAATGATGCAGTTTTTATCTTTTATATTACAGAGTCTTTGTTTCCTTTTTTTCTTCCACTTCCTTCAAACGGGCGGTCTTACTTTCCTTCTTCTTCTTCTGCTTGAGTTGTTCTTTGTTTCATTTTTATTATTTCTCTTATTTTCTCAAGGACATGGGAAATTTAATTTTGGCAAAAAGTTAAAACTGCTTTTGTGCTCCTAAGTTAATGAATGCGACAGGAAATAAGAAGGAAAAGTAAGAAAGTTCTAGTCGGTCTAGCGCGACTACAAGATGCTCTACAAATGGTTCGGAGCCTCTCATTTGCGCAGCTATGCCATCCATACGTTCCGATCCGTTAATGATCTGATTACGTCCATTTTTGTCATAGTATTCAATATTCAAATTTAATCCTTACTCTCACGATAAATGTTACAACTTTCTTACAAGAGAATTAATATTGGCTTCCAGCTATTTTCGGGAAACTTGGTGCCCTGAACTACGATGTATAATTATTAACTTCGGTATTTCTAGTTCAATACTCGTAGAATGGCCTTCCATTCCATGCGTTCGACTACAGCAACTTCAATGGGCTCCATTTGGTGGACACAGCGCAACCAGTTCGACTTTATCATGCCACATTTTAGGAGACATTTTTTGCAAACAAAACAGTGATTCGGTTTTAAGTGGTCTGCAAAGTTTAATGCAAAAGCGGGCCACCAAATGAAAATAGCGACTCTTGATGTGACTTCTCTCCCTCTCTCTCTCTCTCTCTCTCTCTCCCTCTCTCCCTCTCTCCCTCTCTCCCTCTCTCTCTCTCTCTCTCTCCCCCTCTACAAGGGCTATTTTTGCTTCCCCCGTTCCCCCCGCTTCTTCTGCTTTCTTGTGCTTGAAATTTGTTATTCAAATAGAAATAAAAATGCTGAGCACAGCAATATTTTGCAAGTTTTAGCATCTTTTCTTTCACTTATTTAAAGTTTGATATTTAAAGTTTGATATTTAAAGTCTGATATTTAAAGTTCAGACATTTAAAGTTCATGTTTTTAACGAAATTATAGATGTTCCTTCTGCTTTCCTCTACTACAGATTTTCATGACGAGGACGCAGAAGACGCTGGACACCGAGCATTTCCGAAATAGTTGTAGCATGAGGCGGAGTCTGCTAAATTCTCAGTTCGAAATGTATTGAGGGAGAGAAGAGTGATATCTAGACCATGATTGCCTCTTCCACATCAACCTTAAAATGGCATCATTAACTCAATTTGAAAAGTTCAAATACATTTTTATTTGGTTCTTGTTTATTTTGCTTTGTTCTTTATCTTTTATTCTTCTTTTCTCACACCACAACAACATTTTGCTTTGTGCTGCCTTCTCTTGACCTGGAAACAATCATTTCAGCATTATTATTTCTCCACAATGCGAACGAATTCTTTCTCCACAAAATTATTGGCTTCCGGTAGCAGTTTTTTTCTTAGCCTTTAAACATTTTGAACTCCGCTTTATATTTTTAAATATGCATGGATTAGTGAAAGTTTTGTTTATCCTTTTGTATTTTTCTTATATTTTTCAAATTTTTCTTATATTTTTCAAATTTTTCTTATATAATATTTTTATATTTTTCTCATATTTTTTATATTTTTCCTTTCTGTATTTTATACCTCGTCAGCTTTGAAGTTCTATTTAATTTAAACTCTTCCGATTTTCGTAACTCGTTCTTTGATTAAAAGCGAAAGAATGAGCAAGTAGAAAAATGGAGAAATCAGAAGAACAAAGTCAAACAAACTTATTTCGTTGAAAGAGGAATTGAAGTGAAAAATTTGCCACATTTAGCAACAATGGCTTGCATTCGTTTCTTGCTGCTAATCTTGAAAAACAATCTTAACAAAGCTGAAAAATAGAAACAAGAACAACAATTTTAAAGAAACTCAATTTGAAGTTGGAAAGATCAGAGCTCGCCGTTAATTATTCATGAAAGAATCGTTGAATTTTTATATAACATTTCACACAAAATTCGTTATTTTGCTTTAACGAACTTTTTGTTTGTTCAGAATGTTACAGTAATTTTGAAAAACTTCGTCAAGGTTCGTCAATTTTAACTTTTTTTTTTATATTTGATTTCATAAAACAAATTAAATATTTTTAAAGTCATAACAAATTTTCCTAAATTACGAGTAAAATTTAATCATTCAATTTCTGATCCGTCTAGTTTCGTTAAATTTCCTTATCAAACTTCAATCGTTTAAAGGTTTTCTTATCGAAATTCGTTAAGTTGGTTTGTTTCAACGAAAGTCGAAAAAATAAAAGCAACAAATAGGCACAAAAGAAAACAACAAACAGAATTCAAAAACACAGCAAATTATTTAGCAAATCCTTGAAAACCACAAAACCACAGCAAACATAAAAACAAAAACTTCAACTTCAACGAATTAAACGAATTCGAAGGAATTCGAATTTATTGCGGTCACAAGCACACAACGGGAAATTTTACCTCTCAATAAAAGTCTGTGAAGGATGCAATAATTGAGTGCCGAGTGTCTTCCGAAGCGACAACTCAATCAATTTTATGGAGTAACAAATTTCATGCTGCAACCGTGCAACCAGCAACCGTAAACCACGCAACAGTGTAAACAGCAACCTGTAGCCAGCTGACAGCAAAGCAACCACCGCCAGCAACTCGGAGGAATTTTTAACGCGCTTTTTAAGGCTTCAAATCCACTTCAACGAAACTCAGCAAAGGCTCAGCTTGGCAGGGATGAAAGCAGCTGCGCGACAGAATGTCTGTCGACGACGAGAGCAGATGGAGTTTGTTTAGTTGGGATTGTTGTTGTTGTTGTTGCTGTTGTTGCTGTTGCTGTTGCTGTTGCTGTTGCTGTTGCTGTTGCTTTCTAGGTTTCGTTTTTACTTGTCGTCTCTCGTTGACCCGACGACAGTCAAGATGCTTCTTGTTTGTTGCTCTCGTTGCTTCTGCAACAGTGATTTTCGTTTTTAATGCTGTTTTTGTTGTTTTTCTTGCTCTTGTATTGTTTTTGTTAAAGTTCTCGTAGTTTCTGCTAGTATGTTTGCTGTTGTTGTTGTCGTTGTTCTCTCATTTTTCACAGTCTTCTATGACGCAAAAATCCCTCCTGCACTCTACGAAATCCCTTTGAAATGAAAATGCTTGGCAACAAAATAAATAGTGAAGAAAATTTAGCAACGCATTCCAGTGGAATTCCATTGCAATACGTTTCCAGTCGATTATTGCATTCTTCTGCGCTGGCACCCTACAATCCAGCTAGCCGGCTCATTGCAAGGCCAACTGATTCGACGACTTCAGTGAAAAAAATAGAAATATTTTCGGCAGCACAAGGAAATCCGTTCAAAAAGTGATTTTCCATCACTGCAGAGAAAACGGAGACGAAGAATTATGTTTCGAAAAATCTTAGAAAAAGATTTTTATTATTTTTAAGATTTTTAATTTTCTAAATAAATGTTTATTGTGCAATATATTAAATATATTAAATTCAAATAGTTTTTTTATAGAATTCACACTGAGCTCTAATTTGATGCTATTTGATAATTTTTAAGTCTTAATTAGTTGAAAATGCGAGACTCTTTTCATCACTTTTGTCGCTGTTTCAACTCAAGTCGTCATCGTCATCGTCATTCTTCATTCTTCATTCCTTCTTCTGCTCCCCTATACCAAAAAAGGGCCATCTAAGCGCCTCGCACTGCAGCGGCACGCAATTTTCGTAGAGCTCCACTCGATCGGGCGGCAACTGCACGACCTCGAAGCCGCGGCCGCATTGCAGTCGCAGATGCAGCGTCAGCTGCGCCTGGCCGATGAATCGCGCCTCGCAACGCGGACACGTCAGCACGGCCTCCACCGTATGGGAGCTCAAGAACTTGCGCAGATTGCGGATGGGCACCAGGTCGCGCTCGTCACCATTGATGTCGGTGGTGATCACGAAATTCGGCACCTCCGCGCCCTCGGCAGTCGGCGGCTGCAGCGCGTACGGCACCACCAGCAGCTCGCCCGAGGTGGCGCATCGCTGGAATCCGTAGAAGTTGGCCGCCACCGGATAAATACTTCGCGCCTCCTCCGCGAAGCTGGCGGTGGACGCGTTTCTCCTCACGCAGGCTTGCTTCACGCTGTACTGCAGCGGCAACACCTCGCGCGACTCCTCGCCGCAGTGTGTCGTCCACTGGAGGCGCCGTACTTGCAGCTCGATGCGCTTCACCTCATAGCTGTCGACGCCCGGACAGGCGTCGCTGTCGCGGCTGCAGAGATGTCGCTCCGTGTGCTCCAGCAGCATGGCGAACAGCATGTCGCAGCTTTGCAGGATGTCGTAGTGCGTGTGCAATTTCAGCGCGCTGCTGCGAACCAGCAGCTCCCGCGGCTGCTGGTTGTTGAGGCGCGTCTTCATGTCGCTGACGCAGATGTACAGGCCGAGCTGCAGCGTCAGCGCGTCGGCACTTTGAAACATCAAGCTCAAGAACTCGGGTATCGCAGACTCAGCCGCTTCCACGAGGAACCAGTGCTTGCTGTGAAACTCTTCCAGCTTCAGGGCCGGCAGCGGGCTGCTCGTCCTACGTTTGCACAGCACAAACTTTTGTATTTTGCCGGCATCGATTTTCTGCAGCAACTCCTTGTGCTGCTTGCTGAGTGCAGGCGATTTTGTCGCGGGCCAATGCGTCCTGTAGCTGTCGCTTACCGGTCGCGTGCTGCGGCACGTGTCGCAGTCGCGTGTATCGCTGTCGCCGATGTGCCAGCGATGATGAAAAGTACGATACGAGCCCTCGACACTGAAGCTGTAGCTGGACACCAGGTGTGCCATGACGATGCCCACGGAGAGTCGCGACAGAATGCCCTACGGGGTGTGAAAGAGTCGCGGTTTTTATAAGGCAGCGAGCGACAAGCGAGGTAGCAAGTTCACGATTACCTGTCGACGCTTCTACGAAACATCGGTGGTTACTGCAAAAACAAACAGGGAATTAATTAGAAAATCCACTGGCTGTAGTTTGTTGGAGGGTGTGAAGAAAATATCGCCAGTTAAGAGGGTAATAAAAACGACTTAATTATTTGACTTCCGCCGAATTTTGTATCTCATCATTTATATTACCGATTGTAATTGTTCTTCTCTCTTAATTTTCAAACTTTACAGAGTCCATTTTATATCAATCAATTATAAGTTTCTCTTCACACAGAATATTAACAACATTTTTAAGCAAATATATCAGCTTTTCGAATTGTAATCCCCTCAGTATTTCAAATATCCTATCATTTTGCATCGAGTGCTGTTTGATTTACCTACACAATTTTCTTCTAAATGCCGATCCTTGTTAATCCCCCCACCCTCCCGATTCGTATTCAACCATTACAACTTCTTTTTCGCAAAGTATTTCCTAGCAGCGAAGTATTTTCAGCTGAAAATAAAGAATTAAAAAAATGTTGTGGCTTTTAAATTTGCTTTCAACGCAAGATATGCAGCAAATCCTTGTTGCCCTCCTATAAATGGCCGCCAGGAAATGCAAATTTCTCGGTTCGAAAGAATCTCTCAGAAGAGAGAAATAAGCCAAAAGTAGGAAAGACTGAAGCAAAAAAGAAAATATGAATGAAAAACCCTTAAAACGAAGAAAAATTCATAAAATGGTAAGAATATCTTGCAATTCTCAGAAATGTTGATGCATTTCTTCTTCGCCTTGCTGGAATAATATTAAGAGCGAGAAAATTCAGAAGATACTGGAAGGTGAATTGAAAATCGAAAACCAGAAACCAGGGAAGACGCGGATCTTTCTCGTTCCCACAGGTAGACGATGAGAAAACGATTTCCGAACAATGACAGGCCGGCGAGAGATGCTTGCGGCAGGACTTTTGAATGTAACACTGCAGAGTGGACATTCGTGAGGCAACGAGGATTTCAAGGCTTCTGAAATTGACTACCAAGGTTTCGAAATTCTTAAAAATGAATGTGGTTAAAATTATTAAGCGTTCGGAGCGTTTATTTTCTACGATTTTAGCGTATTTCATGATATTGCTGGTTCTCTTCACTTGATATACAATAACTAAGAAACCTTATTGGCTATTTTGGTGAGATTTTGGAGAAATGCTTCCGAAAATATGGGAAACTTTAGCACCAAATGTCAACTCGAATGGTCCAGCCAAATTTAGTGACTTTCATTTGTAGACCTCGACACGCAGAGACCCTCATTTCCCGATCGTAGTAATCAAATATATAATTTTGTTATTAGATGTTCGAGTTTCCTTATAGACAACTTCGGAGTCTCTGGAGTAAACCTCGTTTTTCTCGAAAATTATGCGTATAATTTGGAAAAACTTTTCCAAACGGATTTATCTTAAAAAATTATTTCAAAACTGAATCTTCACTTCACTTGCGAGTGACTGCCACAGCAATTTCTCGATTGTCATTGAATTTAAAAGTTATTAATTACGTTGTACTTGCAACTAACAGCAAGTGAATGCATTTCGGCGACTGAGAGAGGTTAACCGTCAATTTTCAGCGATTACAGTCGCCTGCCAGTCTGCGTCACATTAAGTGCGACGTAGTTGCGTGTGTATGCGAGAATGACTGCCATACAAGGGTGTGTGTGTGTGTGTGTCTGTGTGTGTGTGTGTGTCTGTGTGCCTGTGTTGGTGCGCAGGTACTGAGCATTAGAGCGCCGAGCTAAGTATTCATTAATAAGATTTATGTGTGTCAGACAACTTAAAAGTTGCTTGTACACACTGAACTCGGCTTAATTAAACTGACAAAAGGTAATAAAGTTGTAAAATATACGAGTCCCTGGAGCGCGACATTTTCTGAACTACACGTGATAATATTTACTCGATTCTCCGGCGCTTCCTTGCATTTTTACACTCTTCCTTGATTTATTAGCTGTTATTCTCACTTTCATTTATTTTTCCTTTCTTCCGTTCTCTTCTCTTCTCTTCTCTTCTCCTCTCTTCTCTTCTCTTCTCCTCTCCTCTCTTCTGTTCTCTTCTCTTCTCTTTTCTTCTCTTCTCTTCTCTTCTCTTTCCTTCTCTTCTCTTCTCTTCTCTTCTCTTCTCTTCTCTTTCCTTCTCTTCTCTTCTCTTCTCTTTTCTTTACTGGGCTTTTCTTTTCTTCTTTTTCTTCCCTTTCTTCTTTCCTTATCTTTTTTCTTTTATTTTTTTCTTTTCTTTAATTTTCGTTTTTTTATTCTTTTCTTTTTTATTCTTTTCCTTTATGTTTTCTATTTATCTTCCTCTTTTTTCTAATTTATTTTTCTTATTTCTTTTCTTTCCTTTTTCTTCTTCTTCTTTTCCTTTCTTCTCTTCTTCTCTTTTGTGTTCTTTACTTCTATTATTTCTTCTTTTCTTTCCCTTTCTTTTTCCTTCATTTTCTTCCTTTCTTTTCTTTATTTCTTACCTTTTCTTTTCCACCTTTTCCTTTCTTTTCTTTTCTTCTCTTTTCTTGCCTCTTCATTTCCTTTCATCTTTTCTTTTCTTTACTTCTTTGCCCTTCTTTTCTTAACTTTTCTTTCCTTTTCGTTTCTATTTTTTCTTTTCCATTTATTTTATTATCTTTTTTAATCTTTTCTTATTTTTTCTCTTCGCTCCCTCTCTTCTCTCGCTCTCTTCTCTCTCTCTCTTATCCTTCTTTTTCTTTTCTATTCTTCGCCTTTCTTTTCCTTTTCCCACCTTTTCTTTTCCCTCTTCCTCTTCTCTTTTCTTTTCGTCTTTATAATTACATTTCAATTGAATTTTATTTCATTTATCTCTGAGGAGGAACTCTTTATCCTCGAGTTTTAATTAGAAAATATGCTTTCTCTTCATGCGGCCTTGCGAGTCGTTGCCTCGCCTCTTCTTCTCCCTCTTCCTCTCCCTCTTCCTCTCCTCTCGCTCTTCCTCTGCCGCAGCGGCTCTTGTGTCTGCGGAATAGAGATTCCTTTGAGTCGAGAATGAATGTGAAGGGCGGGCTGATGTCGTTCCCGGCCAAACTTAGAAGCAACAAACAACTCAGCCCGGAAATTCGTGCGGAATCCTCAAAGGATTCTATTTGTAGAGTCGTCCGTTCCCCCCTCTCTCTCTCTCTCTCTCTCGCTTTGCTGTGTCCTTTCGCTGTTTGCAAGCAGCTCGCAATCGAGATTCCGTTCGCCTGGTCTTCGCTCGACCTCGCGACCCACTCAAGTATCGCTGCATCTGCAGGACGAACGTCGTCGCTCGCTTGTTTATTCTCTCCGCCATACAAATTATGACGGCTCTTTGATGCACTTTGAATCCTTTCACTCTGTGACGCTGTGACGCTGCGACGCTAGCGAATGCTTGCAGTTTTCTCAGTTGAGGATCTCGATTCCGCTTTTGCTGTTATCCTGCCTTCTAAATTTTCTCTTGATTTCGATGAGAAATCGGATTAAACATTCAGATTTCACCCAATAGTTTAGTTAAATTTCAATTTAAAACTTTATTTAAATAAGAAAAGTCTTACGAAAATGAAGTTTTATCTAAAATTTCTATTATATTTGAGGTTTCTTGTTGCTTGACTGCTTTTGCGTGCGTTTTTATGCTTTAAATTCTTCTGCTAAAACGTTAAGAAAAGCGTTTCTCCTTCTTGGTTTTCTTCTTGGTTTCCTTCTTCTCGGTTTTCCATCGATCTGCTGCGTTTTTACACAATACTTTCTTTTCATGCTTCCCGTGCGGAAAATCCCTCCCTTCGTCCTTTTCCTCGTCCTTCCCTTCCGTTAATATCGCGCTATCCACTGGCTATCTGTGTCCAGCAGCCTCCCTCCGACACGCCACGAAACCAGCTCGACTATCGCTCGACTATCGCTCGACTATCGCTCGACTATCGCTCGACTATCCTGGCGTCTCATGTTTGTTGTCTCGGTTTTGCTTTTACCAGTTTATTTGTTGTTCTTTCGCTTAAAAGTACGAAAGTTGCTGGCTCAAGGATAGCGAGGACATCGAAAGAGTTGAGGTCACGCTGCAGGTTATAATATTTCAAAGCACACAAATGGTAGCGTAAAATTACAAATGAACATTTAAAGTTCTTACTCAATTATTTTTATTTGTAAATTTTCATGTAACTCTTTGAATTTTCCAAGTTTAACTTATTGTCATGAGATTTCTTGAAATCTTACTGAATGGCATTTAATTTTACGCGTTTCTCGTTTACTTTACCTACCGCTGCTCAATCATCTCCTCTCTCACTGCAATCCAATGTCATCAACCGCATTTGGGTCATCAAACGTCTGCTTCAGCGTTGACATCTGCGAAAATGTTGCAAGTAGAGCGCGCATTAAAACCGCTACGAAAATTAACTCAAACTATCCCGACCGCCGACCGAGCTGGCGAAGAATTCTCGACTCAGTTCGTAACGCGGTGAGGAGAGGTCGGAATGTCCCTCAACTTGTGCCCCTCCGCGTCCTGCTCCACCTCCTCCTCCACCTCCTCCTCCACCACTTCGTTGGCGTTGCAAAGGAATTCCGTCTCGTTGCGCTGGCGTTACTTAGGCTGCGTCCTGCGTCCTGCTTTGTGTTGTTCGTCGGAGGAGGAGGAGGAGGAGGAGCGGAGGAGGAGGAGCGGAGGAGGTGGTGGCGGTGGTGGTTTTTAGAAGTTGCACTTCTTCAATGGCGGAAAATTGGAAAGTTAGAATTTCGTTTTGCTTGTTTGCTGGTTTGCCTATTTTGGTTGTTCTTGACTTTCGTTGCTTTGGTTTTGTTTTGTTTGTTTTTCTCTCGTTACTTTCACTGCTTTTGCTTGTAACCAGAGAAGGTTTTTTAACTAGTTCCCCAACTAGTTGTAAACTGTTTTTATGACAGCTTCTTGCTCAGCAAAAGTTTTGTTCTTCACAGCGTTTGTTTTTGAGTGTTCAAACAGCGTTGTTGGAATGTATTAAGAATGATTTGAGTTTTAAGTTTTCAATTTAGTTCTGAGAAATACAAATCTTCAGTTTTCTTCATTGAAAAAAAAAGGAAATTTAATTAAAGCAGCGAAAATTCTACAAATTAAAATTCGTACGCAGTGTTGTACGCAACCTGCAACCAAAAAGCTGACCCAACAAAACATTAGAAAGTTTTACTTAAAAAAAAAAATACAAAATTTAGAAAAATATTTTCGATATTTTACTTGTAAATAAAATAATAATAAATAAATTTTGAAGAGAAATAAATTTATTGGAAAGCCTTATTATAATAAGAATTTGTTATTTTATATTTCTTAATTTAGTGAAAATATTTACAATTACTTTTCTCCTGAATATTCCAAAATGTAAAACACACACACACACATTTCTATTTAGTTAAATTTACCCCACGGAGTTTATTTTCTTCAATATTAAAGCAGAGAAGTCAACACACTCGATGGAGAAGTTCAACTTTAACACAAAATACAAACTATTCAACTCGCAGTGAGTTGAAATCTGAATTCCTATTCAATTCATAAAATTTCACCTTATTTCACTTCAATAAAGGAGAAATAATTCTGCGGAGAAAGTTAACGGTTTCTCCTGCTGTAACATAACTGTAACATTAACAGTAGCCACGGAAATATGTAATTGTTCTTGAAGCAAACTCACCACTCTGCAGTTGAGATAATTTAGGAGAACTTTTCCTATTCCCCTCTCTTAACAGTGAATTCCCCTCTCTTAACTGCCTGTCAACAGGTTCTCACCAGCATTTCAACAGAAGGGAAGTTTTCGTTTGCATAGACAGCCAGGAATGCAGTTCTTCTCGAATTCCATCCATTCGCGTGATATTAAAAAGGCTTCTGTGGAACTCACTTTCAACGACCTCAATTACTGCAGATCCCTGATGGCTGCACTTTAATCAGTTTATCAGCAGCTCGGCCCACGATGAGTTTTACAGGAAGATGATGGCAAATACTGACCGAGTGGTAGGTGGGCAGTGGGCAGTCCACAACTTAATTAGATGATCCACCGTCTAGTGAATTCAATCCACCATCCTGTCGTTGAACCCACCACAGCCAACCAACCCAACGAGAACTCAACCAACCCAACGAGAACTCAACCAACCCAGCAGACAACTAGACATCCCAGCAAACAACGTTTCAAACCTCTCAGAGCTTCCCATTCCCCTTCCCAACGATACACGCCACGCCACAGCCTTCGGGGCAACTTTTGAGTTCGTCCTCTCTGACCCAAATTTCTTACTCCCAGCGACGCGATTCCTTCTTCTGAAGACATTTAAGCCGCAGCGCGAGTTAATCAAATTGCAGCGAAAATTAGAAAACTTCTGTCTGTTGGTCCAGAGAAGGTCGTGGAGAGGGAAGGGAAATTTAGACGAGTATCTTGACGCGCAACAAGCGTTAACAAGCTTGTTAACAAACTCGGCGGCCGTAACGACAGCATGCTCGAGACTACTTAACTGTCATTGGAGCGGAAATTGAGAGGCAGCTGAAAATGTGTTCGACGAGCAGTAGAATTCGGTAAAAAAATAACGCCATCACTCACTGAAGGAGTTTCTAAACTGACTTTCATGAAGTTACATTACAAAGTAAGCGATTTTAGTTAAAAGTTAAAGAAAATTTTAACTAACTTTTAGAAGTTTCTGATTAAGTTCACGCGTATTTCCAGCAGAGCCGGAAAATAAATAACTCTTTTTTAAATGGATTTTTAAGGAAAAGTTAACTTTTAACATTTATTTTTTAAAGTAAGAGTTTTCTCTCAATTTTTACTTTTAAAAATTTAAGTTTTCTAAAAGTCTTTCAAGAGTTTTAACCTTAAAAGTAATTTAAAAAAGTCTTTTTAAGACTTTTCTATTTAAAAGTCTTTTGAAAGAGTTATTTTTGAGACTTTTATTTTTAAAGGTCACTTAAGAAACAACATAGAAATCTTGTGTTGATTTCTGAAATACAGAGACTACTAATTTCATTTACAGAATAAATTCATTGTGTGCGGAGGTAAATTTTCCGTTGCGTTTAACACGCGAAAATTTGTGTGTGAAAACAAATTTATCGTTACAATTTGGCCTGCAAGAACTTGATTGATCGTGACGATGAATCAGAACGGACATCTCATCTTCAGCATTTTGAATGATTTTAAGGAACCGACCACGGCATCGGCAATCGTAACACAATTCGTACCTGCAAAGTTGAGCCAACACGAAGCGCCAACCCATCAAGCGATCAGAATGCGCAGCTCAGTGAAATTTGCAAAGAAAACCCTGTTGAAAAAGTAAGAAAACTTTGCAAAAAGTCAAAGTGTAGAGAAATATTAACCCTGGAAGAACAACAACGTTCGTCGATTCTAAATCGATGTTGCTTGAATTTTATATACAATATATAAAAACTTTTTTAAGGCTGAAATGAAGTCTGTGCCTTTTTTTATGTTATATATTTACAAATAAAAGTATTAAAACTAGTTGGAAAATTTAAAAAAAAAAATTCTTCTGGTTTTATTATAATAAATTAAATAAAACATTTCGCCGATTCGCCGAAAGTTGTGCCGAAAGTACTTTAAAATAAGGTTGTTCTGCCATTTACTTACTAGATGGCGCTGAATTTATATTTGACTGACATTTGCTTTTCTTACATTTAATTTAAAGTATACATTGAAATTTAGTTTTTCTTAAATAGCATTTTGTAATAATTTTGTGTGTTTAACAATATGGAATTTAATTTTAATAAGGAACAATATGAAAAAATTTAACACACAGATTAAACTTAACAAATAAATTCTAGCAGCCTTCCTAACCGAAAAGCAATCCTTAAATGCCTTTATATTTATTTATTTTAGTTATCTACGCATCTGTTGCGACGGAGGACTCATCTAAGTGCTGAAATCTAAACTTCAATAATTGATTCCAAATACACTGAAGAAATATGTTGACCTTCCGCATCAAAAATATGTTATTTGATGTTTTAATTCAGTTCAATGCAACTTGAAAAAATGAATTTATGGAAAGTGTGAAAAATTGCAATTGTTTGATATGAAAAAACTTCAATCGCAGCAAAATCCTACTAAACAGAAGAGAACACCACCACCATGATATGTTTAGCCATGAAAACAACCGGCATTGGCATTTTTATTCATGCCACGGCCATGACACACATAATTCCCACCTAGTTTATTCAGGAGTGTGTATAAGAGACTTCGTTTGTGGCGAAGAAAGCATACTTACCTGGCGCAGGGGTTACCGTGATCACGAAGGCGGTTCCCCCGGGGCGAGGCTTGGCCATTGCACTGCGGCTGAGTTGACCCCCGCGATTATTCCTAATGCGAATAACTCGTGCGTGCAATTTTTGGTAGCCGGGAATGGCGTTCGCGCCGTCCCGACGTGTTTTGATACATTTCAAATATTAGTTTAGTTCAGAGCTGCCAGGTGTAGTTTTGAGATTCCCTGGTTTTCCCGAAAAAATTACCATAATTTGAATTTAATATGATTTATAATAATAATTTTCTAGCGAAAATAAATTACTTATGGTTTTGTGTTTTTTTTTTAAATTTATCCAGTTATTGTAGTGAAAAAAATATAAGAAATAATTAATAAAAGGAAAATAATTTCGGGAATATTTAAATAGGCTACAGAAATGCTATTTTCAGTAGTTTCAGCTTTTATTGCTATTAAGTTATTAAAAAAAAATATATATTGTTTAGCTTTGACTAGACAAAGTCAGCAAACGCCTTTGCGTGAATTATATTATGTGAAATTCATTAAATAATTAAATTCATAAAAATAAAAGTTCTTAAAAGAATTTTAACGATGACTTTTAAAAATACATATTTCTCAAATAGCACCTTTGAAAGACTTTTAAATATGAAAGTTTTAAAGACTTTTTTCGACGACTTTTAAAAATTAAAAATATGAAATGACTTTTAAAGATAAATACAAAATGATTTTTAAAGTTAAAAATAACTCTTTTAAAAGACTTTTTGACCTTAGCCGCTGTGTCCCGCACCAATCGTAATTTTTCCGGTTTATTCGGGTTACGTGTCACGAATATAGACAAATACTAGACATTCCGAGAATCGCATTCCAATCGGACCTCTGTAATTTTTGGTAAATTTACAACACAAAAATCGACCCTCTAAAGGAAGATTTTTAAAGCGTCATCCTTTTTATCCTGTATTACACCGGATAGAATATACGATACGCCGAAAGCCGCATTCAAGTCCAGCCTGGCATTCCAGAGTTTACTCATTATAAACAAGCAAACAATAAACAAATTTACATACTATACATTCAGCTTCATTATCATTAAAATATTATTTTGGTGTTTTCCCTTCTTTGTATCCATGGTAATGCAAACCCTGTTGATGGGCAGACAACTAATTGCTGTAGAGCACAATATGAGTTCACAAAAGGCATCTCAGTGAAGTAAAGCGTTTCATACAAGTGCAGAAAGGTTATACTATCTAATTTTATAAAAAAAGGGCTTAATGCCGCCTGCTAGTTATCATGGTTACTGATTACTTCCTCCAGCCTAGGAATTTCTTTCCCTTTTCAAAGTAACTTTAATTTTTTGAACCATTTCTACTGCTCAACAAACGTGAAAGATTTTCCTGTTGTATATTTAACGTAGTCGAGAAAAATGGATCCTACTTTGGTAAGTTCTTCCACATTTTTCAAGAAAAACTATCCTCAACATTCCTCTCTCTCTCTCTCTCACTATATCTCTGTCTAGCCATCAATCGAAGACGTGATACTTGAGAATGCTGAAAATACCGATCGCATAATGAGGCATGCGATCGGTTATCTGGTAACCAACAATGCCCTTGGTGTACCAGTGATCAGCACCTTCAACGACACCGCCACGCAGGGAATCGCCGTGCACGTTGCGACCGAGTTGGTCGCAATGGCACGCAGCGTGGTACGCGATTTGGACCCCACAAACGAGTTGACATTTCTGCGTATTGGAACCACACAATTCGAGTACCTCGTTGCTCCAGAGACGGAGTTCACAATTGTCGTTCTGAGCCATAATAGAGGGGTGGCAGGGGGCATGTTAAAACCAGCCAAGAAAGAATAACATCACCACATATATTGGTTTTATTTTGAAGATTTATTATTAGTTATTGCAGACAGAATTTAAATAATAATATAGTCGAAAACAATGTTAAAATAGCCAAATGAAAAACACCAAAATCGGTTGCCTCATTCCAAAATAATGCATTTTTAATCCCAATTTTCGCTTCTATGACAATTTCAAATTGCTTCATTTCAAATTGTTTCATTTCAAATTGCATAATTTCAAATTGTCGGACACCGCATTCTAATCGGTACCTCTGTACATTTTGACATAGAAATTGATCTCTCAGAAGAGTTTTACACATTGCAGCTGCCAAAAGATGTACAACGCCACTCAGCGGCAGATTTTCAAAACTTTTTTTGGAGATGCAAATCTTAGGAACCCCAAGAAATAATGGTAATTATGGGAAAAATCAGAATTGGTCGTCCCATCACTGAAATATGCAATTTTTAATACTTTAACCAAAGTGAAACAAACTTTATATTTAGTAGATTTACTATTATTTAGTAGTTACACTAAATTGCTGTATTTCAACCATTTATAAGTTGTAATAATTGTTAGTAGTTTAAACAATCGAAAATTCGACCTTTCAATCAAGTTTCCGTAACTTAACCAATTTTTATTTGATTTTACTGTTGATTTTCCAAGTTTTCAGTAATTTAACCTTCTCACAGTGGCATCAACAAAAAACTCATGAATTTTTTCCCAGGTATATTAGGTGGTCTATTTTAACTCAATCTGAACTTATTTAATTGCATTCAAAGTCTGTTAAGAGCTTCAAAACGAAACTTCTTCAGTACTTTTCGTCATCCGTTTCATTGTTTTCTGTCCATCTTCGTGCATTTTGCATAGCATTCAGCGAATCTTCTTCCTTCGGCACTGGTTTTGCATAAATTTCGCACAAAATTTTGCTTTTTTTCCGTCCGAGGAGAGTGCTGGAATGGCGCCAGGATAAGCTTTTCTGCTGTTGTTTCTCTTCTTGGCATCCTTTTAAATCCTGCTGTGTTTAATTGTTCTTTTAACCTCAGCTATTTATGTATATTATGTAGTCTGATTTTTGTGTCTACTCGTTTTAATTATTCTTCCTCCAGGATTGCAGCTGCGGTTGAACTCGTGCCCTTCCACTGGCTTCACTTGCGGTGCGCTATTGTGGGGGTCTGCAGGACAAAGAATGCGCTTCCCAAAGTCCGAAACAATGAAGCGGTTATGCATGCCCTCGCCGGCTTAAGTTCAGCAAACCTTGAATTCACGCAGAAGCGGGAGAATTTAAATTTTTGCTTATGTAAGGATGTTCTACGAACTTCTTTACTTATTGCCATCTTTTTGAAATTTGTTAAAATAACTTTTTTGAAAAAAAAAAAACGAGATAATTAATACAAGTTTGAGAATAAAAACAAATTACAGTTAAATCAGAAAAGAATTTGTAAGGCATGGAAGGAGTTTATTTTGGATAAATTTAAATTTCCCAAAGCAGTGCAAAATTGTCTTTATAGTCACAAAAACAGTGCAAAAATTTGATGCATAAAAACTTTTGCTGAATAGCAGTGCGGCGCGGGGGAAAAGGCTCCGAAAATAATCTATCATTCAACACAAGAGCCAATAATAATAACTCTTCTGCAGAGGAAAAAACAACAGCAGAAAAGCATGCACGAGATTGTTTAACATCCATCAACAGGCAAACATCAAAGTCGTAGAGCTCTGTAGCTAGAAAAATGTGACAAGAAAGGTTTAAAAAGAAGAACAACAAGGATCTACAATACGATTCTTGCACTCCCAAAAAAAAAAATAAAAGAATTAAAATCAAATCGAAAACAAAATCCCGCCTACACAGAGGCAAAACAAATTTACAATCTCATTGCCCAGCAGGAAACCCAATTAGTTGGAAGTCAGGTTCACACTGTTTTACAGGAGCAAAATGAAGCATAAAGATGCGCATCTGATTTGATGCAGTTTGATATTTCGTTGAATACACTTCCCAGAAACGCCAATATTATTCGAATTCCTATCATTTCGACCGATATGCCATTCCAGGCTTCAAGCTTCTCCAATTTCCCATACGCTCGACTTTTTCTCGAACCCTGCTTTTCTCATGGACAGTTCTATGTTGGATGTTCAAGTGTTGGTAGCTCCGAAAACCAATCGTCCAGATGTTGTCCAAGTTCAACTATCATTATCTATCTATCATTAGAAGGTTGTTCCGATGCAGATTGGTCGAATGACGTATGTAGATGAAAGAACATCACTAACAGGATACGTTTTCAAACATCATGATGAGAAGCATTTCTTGGGAATCCAAGAAACAATCTAATGTTGCCCTTTTGAACGATAGAAGCAGAGTACATGGCTTCAGCGTATACGTCGTTAGAGGTCCTGCGGCTCCAATCACTTTTCTGGAAGTTATATAAAGTATCTGTAAAGACCATAATTTACTGTGACAAGAAGAGTTACGAAAGGACGGGTAATGATTTTGTGTTTTCAATACACTTATTCTGTCACAACCCTTGCAATATCGTAGCAAATAAAAAGCTAGCCGTCAATGGAGTGATGGCGGCTTCATTTCGACCGCCCTTCGGATGCATTGGATCTGATGGGAGTTACTTGTGGCGGATCACATCGGTTCTCGTCATTGGTGTCGGACTCGTGGGAGTTGTGGTTGCTTATGCTAGCCGTTACCTGTCGGCCGGGTTGTCCCATGCAGACACAAGACACGAAACAGATACTGATGGGTGATTATCTTGATGATAGCACATCCACAGATTTCTGGATGTGAGTGCGATCTTCAAGAAAAATTGCGTTTCCCTTTGCTCTAATAGCAACATACTTAATTACTTATGAATGCAGAGAAATTCTAGTTCTCGTCGATTCCATGACATAGGTTTCTGAAAGTGATTGCGTTTCTATTGGACAATTTGTTTCCCTCTCCTTCGGAGAACCTCTAAGTCTCTCATATGTCTCTCATATGGAGAGTGGCTTCCTTCCTCTTGAAGTTGAATGACACCGTGAAAATGTCACTTTCGCAGGAGAAACGCTGGTATTTTTTCACTCGTTATAGGTACGTTTAGACTTTTACTTCCTAGACAGAGAATTTAGACGGAAAGTATTACAGCTGGAAAAGCTACGCTAGAAGTGCAAGTATATATGTAGAATAATTGGCGGACCTAGATTTCATTTGTTCACTCTTTCACATGATGTAGCGACCCAGCCTGAATGAAACAGCATGAATGAAACGCATAAGAATTGAAAAGGCAAGAGTTATAAATTCTAATACAATTTAATTTATGGGCTTAACAAATTACTTTACAAATTAAAATTATTTGAATAAGGTAAGCAACTAAACAAGGCAAGTTTCTTCAAATTTTATATAAATACACTTGGTTAATTTTAAGCTTACAAGCATAGCTGCGAAGTACATGGGTACGGATATCTACAGTTGTACTGTACCTAAAATTTCAGAGCTCTGCTTGCAAATATTTGAATGATAAAGCGATTTATAACACAGATAACAGATTTACTGCAAACTTTTATACTTGAAAATATTTGTGAGCTTGCTTTCAACATACGAAGTTCCATTTCTTCACTACACTTCTTCCGTATAATAATTATTATAATTAATTAAACTAATAAATTCACCGATTTCCTGCTGATAGCCGTGGCGCACAATTTTCTTCCCTAGGTAAATAGCGTGCTGAATATGCTTATCGAAATCCTTCTCATCCGATGCCAAGGCCTCGTAGCGCAGATGCGTAAAGTGTTTCTGGCTGCCACGCACCTTGAAGTCGCGCGCTTTCAAATTGCTAAGAAGGCGAGACAAGGAATTGCTTCCAAAATGAATTAAATAGAAATGAGGATGAAGAACTCACTTGTAGAATTTTAGGGAGATTTCGAATATATTCTCTACAGTTTTGTAGAACGCGTTGCTTTTCCGTTTCATCATGCAAATGAAGATGATGCGTCTAATATAAGCTGCATGCTTGTGGTAGATGTCTTCAATGGACTCCGCCGTGAGCAGATCGTCCCTAAAAGTCTTCCAGGATGCTTGCAAGGCATTTAAATTGATATGACTTTGAAAAGCATGCACGAAATGATACAATTTGTGATGTATTTGCTGCACATGCCGATATTGTGGCGACTTCAGCAGAGCGCAGCCGTGCCGCTTAACAGCCTCCTTGAGGATCTGATAGGAGCGCTCCAGCACCCAGGTAATGCGCCGCACTTTGAGCAGTTGATTGAAGATACACGCGTATCTTTCGAGGGTTTCAGGACTGAGTACGAGGTTCAGAGGCCAGTCGACGTGGTAACTGAGACTGAGGAGGTCGAGTGCCTTGGGCGAGAGCAGCTGGAACTCAGAAGGCATATCAGTGACGATGAATGAAAGATTCGCAGCATTTTTATCATAGCCTGAGGAATAATAGTTAATAAGAAAAAAGCGCCAAAAATAAATTCTACTTGTGAAACTGTGAATAACAATTAACCGCATTTAATAATTCGTATTGCATGAAAAATAAAATTCATGCAATACGAATTGTACAATGCAAAGTACAACTTGGAGAATAGTGGGTCAGTTTAAAAGCTAATAAAACATTTCAGTGTTTTACTCACCGATAATCCTGAACGCCAAAGCATTTTCGAGAGCAGAGTGCAGCCTCTGGTAGTTGAAAAGCTTCTCTGGCGTCGCACCTCCTTCCTCCAGCTTGGCAATGAGTCCATCGCAAATGAAGCCACCAAACTCACCATCCATCAGCAAAAAGTAGTTACGCAAACTTTTGAAGTGCGACAGGACCTGCAGATCCTCGAGGAAAATACGCATCACTTCGTTCTTAACCACCCCTAGGTGAGCACTCATTGGTATAACCAACGATTTCTGCAGGAATTCCGTCAGTGTGACGGTACTCGTGTCCCTCAGATTAAGCAGTTTTTCTCTTAATCGGTGCTTTTCCTCCACCGCTGATGCAGGCGGCTTGTTTACACGGAAGTTACGACTTCGTGCAGAGCACTGAAATTTAGAATTAATGAGTTCTACACAGCGCTTGTAGGGATCAGTGCTGTATTCCTCGTCCTGGAAGAGATTTTCCTCCGGATCTTCCACTGTGCTATTGGAGATGCGGTCTTCTGCGGCAGATGCCGTCTCCGCTTCCAGGAGTTCGAAATTAAAACCTTCTTTAGCCGTGAGACCAGCTGTGTTGAGTGCACCTTCGGGAGTGGAGGGGGTTAGATGCGTCCTTGCGGTCACCATCTCCGAAGTGCTATCTGTTGTTGCAGCTGTCGGTGACGCCTGTGATTGTTGCTGTTCCACTGCAGCCGCTGCCATCACATTGATTTTCAGTGCAGGTTTTGATACACTGCGGCTGATGTTTCCATTTCTCTGGTCATTTTTTTCGAGATCTTGACAACTGGCTTCCTCAACGTTGGGGGAACGATCTGGGGTGGTAGACATGGGCGTCATCATCGGCTCCTCATCAAGCGAAAGTGTACTTGGAGACGCCGTCCTCTCGGTAGGAATGTGAAACTGACTTTTCCACACTCTGCGACGATTTCGCAATAGCTCTGTCCCAGCAAGTGATAAACTGAGATGCTTCTGCTTCACCAAAGGTTTCTTACCGATTTCACTGAAGTTATCGGTGTACATCATGCGTTTACGATTTTGTTGCAACTCACTGAGCTGCACAGAACGCGTCTCAGCAGGAAGCATGTCGTTCAAATTTATATCCGGGTAGGAATTGATGTGCGTCTCTGACAGACTGGTGAGCTGATGTGACAAAGCTTTGAGTTTACTACGTTGCGCGTCCGTGAGAGGTGTCATTTTCTTCTCCCCAATAGCCACTGTCAAGGACTGAATTGAGTCTCTTATACAGTCCTGCATATTTGTACCTGACAAAGCTTTTTCACGATTTTTCTGCACGACGTTCATCACGAGAGACGGCAACTCATTGCAGTTGAGTAGATCTGAAGGGCTACGCTTAATGCTAAACGGCGTGGTTGCTGCTTCCGATGAACCTTCTTTACCTGCAGTGGTGTTGTCCTGTTCAACGTTGTTGTTATCGTTCTCCCGAACGGGATACAAAGCTTCCAGCTCCTCTTCACACTGACCGAACTTCAGAAAAAAATCTTCTGATAAGCATTCGGTGTACTGAGACGCAGCATCGTCATAGTCAAAGCATGACACAAAATTCGTAGAAGCGCTGCTTGGCGTGCGTTGCGTAAATCTGTGATTTTTCCAGACTAGTGTTTCAGACGCATCGCTTCGCATGGAGTCGATGATCTCCTCATAGTAATCAATACGCTTCTTCAGGTTTAAATTGTCCTTCAGCCACTCCGCTCCCTTCAAAAATTCTTTCAGCAGACTCAGCTCCAGCTCCACGCTGGCACGTCGCTCATCGATTCTACATTGCTTATCATGCTGCAGTTGATTAGTGAGCTCTTCCCAGCGTCTGGCCCTCTCCCCTGCCAGCATGACAGTCAAGGCGTGCTGCTCATCAGACCATTTCTCCATATTCTCACGCCATCGCTGACTAACCATGTGAAGGAAGTTGCGTTTTTCTTCAGTATGTTTTTCAAGGATTTCACGTATCGTTATCGGCTTGCCGCAGGCCCGACGCGCACGCTCCAAATATTTGGACCACGTTCTTCTTAGTGCATGCATTTTGTCCAAAGTCAAGCAGACTGATATCGCCGGATAATCCAAATCGAAAAGAGGATGCTGAGGATGTCGGAAAAAGGCATTAAGATTGGTTAAGTGTAGATTTTTGTGATGTTACAAGCATACATTCGGCTTACAGGCCCTGAGCAGCATGGTGTACTTGCCACACAGCAATATTTGCTCCTGACAACTTAGTAAAAAGCCGGGAACTGATTCTTTGCGCAGGAAGTAAGCTTTGTCGTAAAAGTATTTCGTCTTCTGACGATAACTATCGACGAAACCAATGAGAAGTTCATTCGAAGGATCATCCAGGAGACCACAGAAAATCCATTTTTGAAGGTGTCTTAAAAATAAAAAATTCGTAGTACTTAATTCATTATTATTACTTGCTGTAACTAGTTTAAATTAGTTATTGCATGCACTAACATAATAGCAAGAACATTATAAAACGCAATTACAAATATTTCTTACAAACATCAGAAATAAATGCAAGTATTGAAAAATAAGTAAAATAACTAGAAATAAAGTGAATTAAAATAAACAACATACAAATACATTAAATTATTAATGTATTAGTATAAAAAATAGTGTAAAATAAGATAATATCAATAAAGCAGGATTTAAATAATACAGCATAAGAAAAATAAAATAATACAACATAAAAAAAGTTGAAATAATATTAATAAAGAACTAAAAACCTAACATTAGAATATAAACTAAAGAACGTAAAGTGAAAATAATATATAATATATAATCTAGAATAGAAATAAAGTCATATAACGAATGAAAACGAATTTGAAATTTATATATCTTATAAATACTTACTTAAAATAGACTTCACAGCAATGTTTGAGTATGAAAATCAAGAGCGTTATGTAGTCTTTGTCGGTGAGTCGCGTTATCTCTTTGTAAAGGAAGCCCAGAAATTGTGAGCCCATGGGTGGGCTAATGCTGTCATCAACTAATAAATTATAAGGATAAATTCTTTGATGATCGGAACATGTTTTTCAGCTTTTTAAAATGTATTTCCGAATTCAAGAGAATTCATTTCAAATGCTCTATTAAATCCCAATCTTACCATTCGGATTTATGGCTACAGTGTAGGATAAGTTAATAAGTTGCTTCATTGGCTTTCTTATGCGTCCGTAAAACTGTACTACTTTCATATCATTCTGCGAGAAAACTAACTGACGAAAATTAAGCAAGTACTCATCGATGGCACGACAAAAGGCCTATAAAAATGAATTTCCAATTGAGTCCAACTGAACGCGTGAAGCAGATCAACGCACCTTAAATATGAAGCCGTCAAACATAAGCCTGTAATCCACTTTCATAATCATGGTTAGCATGCGTTTGAAGCAAGTTCCACATTCGAGGAACTCATCGATGAAACGCTTCATAATAGCGGGCAGCACACCGTCGACTGTGATGTGAGGTTCCATGCTGAAGATAATGCATTCATTGTGCGTAAAGATGTCCGATTGAATGCCCACTGAAATGTAGAGAGATCTTGTAATTATTTGGTATTTTATGTTTGATCGTATTTCATGTTCTTTTAATTGAATTCTACTTAATATCGTTTAGATACCAAGCTCTTCAGAAAGCTCTTCATTTGCGTTTTACCTGTTAGGTATTTGAGGTCATGCACAAGTTGTTGCTCTGTTACAAGCTTAGCTTCGAATCGTTGTCCCAGTGCATGAAGGTGAACGCACCGCAAATGCAAGTCTACCTCACATTCACTAGCAAATGGTTTCTGGCGGACAATGCCAAAGTTGCCAAGGCATTCCCAGTTCCAAGAATATATTCTGTCAACTTCATTTGGCTGAGATAGTCGATGCTGCATACTGCTTTCTGCTGTTTGTGTAGCATTTGCTCTTATTTCTCTGGCAACTTCGTCCATATCAACCAACCCATCTGCTCTAAAATTCTATTGAAAAACAGACAAAGGAGTAAACACAATTTTAAAACTGATGAGATCCGTTTTGCAGGTGTCTTACTGCGTGTTGTCTGTGTGAGTGACCGCTGCCTGCGAACAAACGAAACGATTTAGCGTTGATACGCATCGCGTCGCCCCATAAACGCCGTGTCATGCCAGTGAAAGAGCAGTCATCTCCAAGCTCTTCCATTGTTATAGCAGCGTATTTCTTCCTTATACTAGCCAGCATGTCAGGTTCGCCATCTAAAAAGAACTGTGGCAAAAAAGGATTGCTCTCCTCTTGCAGCAAATGCACGCCTTTAAAGAACTTGGGTGCAGTAGCAATTAAGACTCGGCTCACGTGCTCTAAAGAGCGCTGACTACTGCGACCACCGAAACGCAACATAAACGGTTTCGGCTCCAGCAGAGGACGAGAGAGGGGCTAAAGTAAAATATATATAGGAATCCCGTGAATTCTTTGCATCCCCACCACTTCGTCCTTACTTACGATTTCATCCACATCCTTCCCAGTGCCTTGCAGCACCAAAAGCAGCTGCAGCACCTGCTTCCCAACGCCTTCGTGGAAGTACTCGTTCTGCTCGACAAGGGCGAGATACTTTTCGTATGCTTCCAATTTCGGGCATTCTACTTCATTTGCAATTGCATTCAATTTAGCCACGAAGATGTGTACATCCAGCTCTCTAACTGGATCAAAGTCATAGTCCAAAATTACAGCCCAATGTTTGGAAGTCTTCTTCAATAAGATTTCGAAGGTCTGCGACTTCAGCTGGGCTACTACTGCCCGCTGCACCACACCATGTTGACGTGCTACGCGGAGGCAAAGCTCGTTTACCAAAAATAGCACACTGTCGGAATTCGCCGGCAGTTCCTTCATACTTTGTACTACACTTTTTATTTATAATAATTAAAAGATAAATAATGCAATTTGTTGTTCCTCAGCATTGTGTACACATTTTTGCAATTTTTTTTAATTTCCATCAACAATTTGTGGTTTCGTAGTCTGTCGCATTGTCGCTTCTATGGGCAAACAGTTGTAAACATCAGAAGTATCCAGTGCTAAATAACACTTCTCAGTTTAACTAAAAATTTAAACTAATTTTAAACTAACGTATAATAAAGAATTTTCTACCTTTATTGTCAAATTTGTTAAAGAAAAGTGCAGGCCAATATTTGTGAACAGACTGCGGCTGCTGTGATCTGTTCACAACGAACCTCTGCAGCTGCTTCAAGGTTGCCAATAAGATTTTTACATTACTTTAAATTGTTAAATTTTATTTTAACCCTTATAACCCTAACGAAAGAACTCAAACCTCGTAATTTAAAATTTGTTTATTTCCTAATTAATTAAACAAATTACAAATTAATCTATTTCATAATCTCTGTATTAATTGAATAATATTCTCAGTTTTATAAAGACTTCTTTTCACAGGACAGAACAATTGCCAAAACCTTTTTGTCCGAGGAATTTTTAATAGTTGCTGTGAAGAATCTGGAAGTTGTAAGTGACATTTGACTGGTAAACTGAGACTTTTTATTGTTGCATTAATTCTGTGCGTTACCAGCCCTAAGTAGCAATATTGCTGGATCTTTGAACCCAGCATTTGAGCCAGCAACGTTACAGAATGGAATTGAACCACACAGCCGCTCAGAACATTATGATGCCTTATTTACCTTCAAGTAATACTACGTTTACATCGACCACGAATGAAAATATTGAATCAGTCATTCGCAAACCGTTTTAACAGAACCATCAGCTGTTCTGAAAAATCGATTGAAAATAATTTTGTCATAATAGTCAAATAATTTATTGATTGCGAAAAATGGAAGAATTTACAAAAACAGCATTATTAATTTCAACTATGCCAACAGAAAGTCTTGCAACAATTTGTACGTAACGGTGATTTTATACATTTCTATACATTTAAATTGGCATTCACTATTCATTATGGATACCGTTTCCTTTATGTTAATGTGGGTTGTCCCCACACTTGTAAAACGTGTAAAACAGCTGATTGCATTTATTTGCGTTCCATTTCCACTGTTTTTGTTTTGGGAACTTTTTGATCCCAGCTATAGAGTGTTTCAAAATCTTTATTTTGTTCTCATTCGATTCTCATTCAAAACGAATGAGATGGATTCTCATTTGTCAAATCGTATGGAAATTATTCTCATTCGGCTTCTCATTCGCGAAATCTGACGCGAATGAGTCATTCGAGGTCGATGTAAACGTAGTATTAGCGCAGGTGACAGTACCACTCACACAGTGACAATCGGATTGTCATTCGTTTGGCTTTGGAATATCTGAATTTTTTACCAGAATTCATCGAATGATAATGTAAAGTACACTTGCAGTGAATGCTTGTCGTAATCTCGGATTTTTTTATTACACCGTAGAGAGAGAGAATGCTGCTGGTATTTTCTATTCGTCCCAGAGTTTGCACATTTTTACATCATGCATTCGAATTCTTTGTTATGTAGAGCAATTAAGAGCTGAAATTTATTGGAGCGAATTCGGTTTATAACCACGCCTACCCTTAATACCATATATAAACATACGTCCATTATGTTTTATAAATCTTTTCCCAGATTAAATTTACCTATAATTTTTGTGAGGTGTTAATAACAATAGAGTTCCTTACCGCACTCTTCGATCGCATTTTTTATGAATACTGAGAAAATTTACTTGTTGAGAAAATTTGGGAAAAGTTTGTAGTAGTAGGCTGGCAACCTGAAAAATCATAAGAAGAAAAGGCTTGAATTTTTCTAGGATTCACAATTTTAAGATTTGTTTTCAACTTATAATTAATAGATTATTTGCTCAATTGGAAGTTACTCTTATTAACTAAAAATATTAAAAGAACATACAGGAACCATTTGTCTAACGATTGAGGGCAAAAAATTTCCGTAGCCTGTGAATTGGACCGAAAAAAATTCAAAGAAAAACTCCCATAGAAAATCGGTAAGTGTAGAAAAATCATTGAATTGGTTTGATTGTTTGTTTGCGTGCAGGGGGGCTAAGAGGGCGTACCATTGCAGGAACTTATTGTAAATAAAGGCTACTCGCAGAAGAAACGGGTCGATCATAAAGTCTTGCGGCTCAATTTGAGAGCTAAAGTTGATTACCAAAAACTCATGACTGACACTAATGTAAATGTAAAGATAAATTGATACAGCAGAGCAATATTTTATACAAAGTTCTGTACTCCTTAAAGACATCCAAAAGCCACGATCTCAGTGACAATATGGCTACCAGCTTTTCCTCGGAGCTGTACCTGCGTCCGTTGCCATACCTTGACTCCAAGTGGCTGCGAGCTGATCTCATCGCCAGTCTTCGCAACGTCGAGGATACCGCTGTGCTTTGGAACCACTTAATTCAAGACTGTGAGTTGGTCTCTTCTTCAGCTGGTCCCGTTCTAAATGCTGCGGGTAATCTGTCGTATATGGGTTTGTATGGAAAACATTATTGCGGAGTCGAGAAACTTACATGTATATGCTGCTCGGTGGGTTACTGTGGGCCTCAGTCGGCTTGCAACTGCATCCCCTGTCATGCACTGGACTCAGATTCAGCCATCAAAAAAATTACCAACGCTTCTCAAAAAAATCCGAAGACGAATTCAGATGAATTCTTTGAGTCTTGGCTGTGGGGTAAATCGCCAAGCAATCGGGCGAAAGTCGCCTGCATGCGTAGCTTGCTAAATGAACTGCATGATATCACTCTGAAAGCTGCTGGCAGCTGCTTGTCGTCTGTATATTTGCGTCAGCAACTCTTTACCTATGAGCGTTATTTGGTGGCGTTGTCTCGGTGCAAACACTTGTTGCAGAAGCAACAACAAGAGTGTGAACTGTCCATCTCTGAAACATCCATCGATAGACAGCCATCCAAATATAATATGGAGCAAAAAGATCATATTTCCACCTCATCCATGGGTACCAGAGATCGCTGTGTTTACGAAGGTGGTAAATTTCGCGCTCATCAACCGATGGAGATACCATCAGCGGCCAAGGAAAATGAACGCGCCACATTGGGTTTGGCACGTGTAGGAACTCGAGCTGCCTTAAATTTTACATTTGCCTTCCTGAAACGTGCCTGGCGTTCCGGGGAAGACATCGAAATGTGTGGCGAGTTACTAACTGAGGCGCTGGAGTCATTGCAGGAATTGCCCGAAGCTTCGCTTTTCGATGCAACTCAGGTAGCAAGACTCTGAATTCTATCTAAAAGGATTTTAAATGCAAACTCTAAGTTGTATTTCAGGTTTCTTCTCTCTGGATTGAAGTTCTTGAAAGCTCAGTGAAATTTCTTCGCCATGTTGCTTTGGGGGATACGTTGAGTACGCGCTGTTTAGTGCCACGGGAAGATCGGCGCATTGCTTTATGCTTGCTCTTGGAACTGGGTGCTCAGAAGGGCACTCTGTCAGCCACTCTCGAATCCGTTATTTTGCTGCTATTGCTTTGGGAAAAGGAAAAAGAAACTGACGACAATCGTGATGCACCACTAAATACAGGAGCTCCTCTCGTTCCCATTTTAAGACGTTACGAAAATATTGACAACTACGGCGTCAATTCGAATACTTCAATTCATTCCACCGCTAGCGCTACAGAATCATTTTTACGTTTTCTCACTCTACCCGAAAATGACGACGCCAAAGTTGATCTAAAGCAAGCAGCGGTTATTATCGTCTCACATCTGGATCGATTGGCTAGACCGCAAATGCCTACAGGCGCTGCATTAAAAGCGATGCCCACTATGAAGACTGCATCCACAATGCCAAAACCGAGTCAACAGCAACAGCAGCAGTCGTCTCCGTACAGCACAGATTTACCACAACTGCATGAACAACGTATCTACGCCTTGGGCTGGTTGACTCTGGGCCGCGAGCAGTATGGATTTACAGCAGAGCCCGCTGTTGGCTTACCCTCGGAGGACAACACGTACTCGCAGTACTCGGCGCCAGTGCTGAATTTTTACTTTCAAGTTAAAGAGGTTGCCTTCTCCGAGGATAATGTTCTGTTCTTGACTCAGTACGGCAATATGTACACTTGGCGCCTAAGCAAGCCGGAATCGGAGCCCATGCTAATCGAAGAAATGGCCGCTATAAAAATAGTTTCGATAGCGGCGCACTGTGAGGGCAAACATTATTTGGCACTGGATGAAAATGGTAAGGGATCTCGGTGCAACAGCTGCAAGCAGTCACGATAACTTTCTTTCCATCTCTTAGGCAACGCGTACGCTTGGGGCGTCGGTCAGGGAGGACGTTTGGGTCTCGGCGACACTTTACCGCGTGAGCAACCCACTCTGATCACTTCGCTGGAAAGGTGCGCAAAGAGTGTACATTGCGGCAGTTCATACAGTGCTGCCATCTCCCTGAATGGTGGTCTTTACACGTGGGGTCGTGGTACTTATGGCCGTTTGGGTCATGGCAACTCGGACGACAAACTACTGCCAACCCTGGTGACGGCTTTAAGCGAGTATGAAATAATTGATGTTGCCTTGGGCAGCGGTGACGCGCACACACTTTGTGCAACAGCCGAGGGATTTTTGTTTGCTTGGGGCGATGGCGACTTTGGGAAGCATGGAAATGGTACAAGCAATGGCACACAGCTGCCTGTTCTAATTGAAACGCTTCCGCGCGTTCAGCGAGTTTTCGCCGGATCAGATTTTAGCGTTGCTTTGACTTTTGATGGTGAGCTGTACAGTTGGGGTAGAGGAGTTAATGGTCGCTTGGGACATGGGGATCTGGAGAAGGACTCGGAAACACTAGAGACGCCTACATTGATTAGTGCTCTGCAGGTATGTGCTTTTGCCGTTCATATTTTTTATCTCGTAAGTGAAAGAATATTGTAGCTGCAATTTTATTCTGTAAACGAAAAATAACATTAAAAAAGTTATTATGTAAATGAAAAAGCCAATTCAGAAAATAGCTATTTCGTGACATCCAAATTTGAAAGAGTAAAAATATGATTATTTCATAATTTAGTATATTCATTGTAATCTCTTTTAATATCTCGTTATCTTGTTAAATATCGGAACTTCTCATTTATAGAATAAATTCATTGTGAACGCTTCCGTTGGTGTCTCTCACTGTCTCGCTCTCAGCAGCACAGGTGAAGTTTTCGGGTGGGGCCGCAATGATTACCAACAAGTCTGCCCGGCGTCGATATCCAATGACCCCATTTTACGTGATCCCATCCTTGCTACACATCCGTCCGTGCGCGCTAACGGCATTTGTTGCGGCGCTTCACAAAGCATTATCTGGAGCCAGACCTCAGTACAAGGCATTCCAAAGAAACTTAAGTTTGTCATCGATTTAAGTGAATCAACGTTCCGTTTGCTGGAACAGCTACTTGGTCTCGTCTGCGGGCAGGATGGTAGTTATCGTCAAACACCAAACCAAGAGTCCGAATGTATTGCGGTAGCATGCTTAAATCTCCTGCGACTACAGTTGCATGCATTGATAGCAAATGGTGTGCAGCCCAAGTCAGTTGGGTTATCGGAAGGCTCTCGTTTGCTGCTGAACTTGAAGAAGCTCATCCTTAATTTGGCGGGGGGCTCAGACGTGTTGAAAACCATGCAGGATGCAGCACAATGGACTCTGCAGGTAATAAAAATGGAATCTTAACAGATAACATTATTTTTTAATAACATTCCTGTCAGGTTGGCTGGAGTGTTTTATTACCCACCGCTTCAGAGCGTGCGCAGACGCTCACTTCTCTCCTTCCCTCTGAACCGGGAAGTATTTGTTCATCTGGCCATCGTTTTATGACTGATTTGCTTGTTGGTTCTTTAATGACCGAAGGCGGTCTGGAAACTGCGCTTTATCAAGCCATTTACTTCGAGTATGGTGATTGCCTTGATAGTGGACACAACTTGCCACTTCTACATCTTATCGAACAGTTGCTGCGCAACAACTCGGCTTTCACACAAGCTCGCCTCACTCAGTTACTGGGTACCGGACTGATCAAATCCGAAGAAGACTCTGATTTGCTGACATCACCAGAGCACTCCAATCCTAGTTTGGATTTGTTACATCGCTTCCAGCGTCTTCTCTTCGCGCACATACATCAAACTGAAAATGACGAGTTCTCTGGCGCCGAAGCTCTTCTCGCGAAATACCTACAGTGTGCCGTTTCATTTTGTGTTGACTCCCTAATAATGGCCCACGAGCTAGCCTTGTTCGGCAAGGAGGGCGTGGCTGAAATAATGAGGTCTGATATCTCGGATACTCTGCTCTCTGAGTTACTCATCGGCTTGGTGATACTAAAACGTGATCGAATCTCATTACTGCCTGATTTCGAGTGGATAGAATTTTTTCTGCCTCTTCTACTTTCCTTGGACAATTTTAATCGTGTCATCTGTGATAGCGAAGTACAAGATTCGGATGATATGGGCTGGCCAGGAATAATATGTCGCGGCACACAAAAGAACGTCCCCCTGGCGCAGGATGAGGTCGCTTTTATACGTAGAAGTGATTTCGAAAATCAAATTGTCGATGGTGGCAAGTGGATTATACTTAATGGATTTGTATGTGATATCAATGAATATGAGTAAGTAATAAGTTCTGTAAATATAAATCCCTGGCTAAATTTTTATCTGCTTTTTGAGCAGAACTAATGATGATGTCATCCATGAAATACTCGACAATGGTATTGGAAAAGATTTGACTTCAGAATTAAATACCCCTATTCATCGCAATGTTCTGGAGTATATATTGAACAACTTTAAAGTGGGAAGATACGCGAACAATATATCAGATGAGAAGGTATGTTAAAAAAATCATTCTGCAAGCTAAACTGCATTCTGAAGGGCAATGTGTGTACAATATTTTCCTCAAGCCAGAGTCGGTAATTCAGGGTGTTGAAAAAATCGCTGTCTTACAATTTACACATTAAGTTTAGAACTCCTTTAAAGTCAGAGCCATTTAGTTCCCAATGAATTTGGGCATCATGCAATTCAAAACCGAAATTCGTGATGTAAGTTGCTGTAAATAGCAGAAATTCGAATATATAAAGCTCTCTCTCTGATATGATATGGTGTCTGAAATACACTAAACTATATTTTGTAGACCGTTTTGAATCATAAAATCTGAGTATACCGAAATTTTTAGCTAAACTCCTGAAATTAGAATGTTCACCAACCAGCGTGTTGAGAAATGTTCGCACCTTTTGATCTAATTTGAATTAGCTTACAATTTTAAGTTTCCATTAACAGATCGAATTTCCATTGATCTACACCGTTTTGACCCATCGTTTTTACAAGTTCTTAAGTTTCTTCACGAAATAAATAAAGAACTTCTCTTCCTTCAGCCGGACTTACACCAGAGAAACTCTCTGACCCATTTCAATTCGGAGCGTACTCTAGGGTACTTGCTGGGGCTAATTTGTAATATTCTACAAAGCGGTCCACCACAACAGCCAGCAGAATTGGAGTGTAAAAGTGTCATCAACTCACGGTTCCTACGCGGTGGTCTTCAGGTCTTACAACCTAGTAATCCGTTCGATGAAGAAAAAGGCGAAGCTCGCAGTAGCGACAGTACAACTGATAGTACGCCCACAGATCCGCCAGTATATTTTATACCAACCTACGAAAGCGCAACGTCAATCTGCGAAAGTAGTAGTCAACAAAGAGTTGAAGGCTTCCTTAATTCCCTAGGTGAGCCGCGTCTCAGCGAATCATTTGTAGCTGGTTGGAACTCCCTCTCAGAGCGTTTTTGTAAAGATAACAATTTAATCTGGCATCAAGAATTCCCAGCTGAACATCCAGTGCAAGAATTGGAGCGTCTCTTAACCGCGGCACTAATAAGACACCAGGGCTTGGGTAACTTTGTGTCGAATTTTATTGAACAGGAACTCGCTGGTGTAGCCGTCAAGCCGCCAAAACAGATTTCTGAAATCTTACGCTTGGTATACCAAACCAAGTGGTCGGTGGTGCGTTTAAGGCAGCAGTTAAATCGCAGCTATAAAGAGGTTTGCGCTCCCATGCTAGAGCGTTTGCGTTTTCTGCTTTACGAGGTGCGTCCAGCAATAAGTCTGGAGCAAGAAGGTCTACGAAAGCTAAGTCTGCTCCACAGATTCAGTCGCTTTAAAACCATAGTGAAGCGCATAATTGTCGAAATGCGTACAGCTAAAAAGCAGCTAGCCTGCGCCAAGCCTGAGGACATACTGAATGTTACCATACAGAGCCAGAATGCGGCACAAAAACTGAATCAATCACAGGTGAGCATATTCTAGTAAAACTTTAACTTCGTCCTTTTAAAAAGTTACTTCCTTTCTTTTAGGAATCTGTCTTGCAAGGCGCTACGCTAAATGGGAATTTCAGCGCAGAAACTGATGAAGTAGATGAACTCGTCGACTCTTTAGCGCCAGTCATCGTTACACCCACCGACACGTTACGTAACAATGCCTCGAACGAAAATCTGCTAGAAAATGGAGATAATGTTCTCATTTTACCCGACCATAAGAACTCCAACAGTGATATAAAAGTTGGTGATATTAATGAATTCGATGATAAGAAACCGGAAACTGAGCAATGCATAGCTGATGAAGCGTTGCTTAAATTAAGCGAAAAAGTAGTTTACAATGGAGAACTCAACATTCCGATCATGAACGAAATCGTTGAATTCGTCATGCAGGAGTTTTGCGATGTGGAAGCCATACGTCGCGCCATGTACTGTCAAGTACAGCGTTACAAAAGACGTCTCCAAGGCTTAGATATGTTCGATTGTGTACTTCGACATAAAGGCATTCTGGATGCCGTAAAGTACAGTATTTTAAACGGTTACCTGGGTCTGCATTTAAAGTCTGGCGGAAATGGTGGCAGCAAACAAACAACGGCTAACATTTTAGATGATCTCAATTTAATAACCGCATACCAAAAAAGCAGTTTGATCTTAGCGCAGTCGCGCATCTTGGAATGGGCGGTGCAGGAAATGCAGCGCTTGGTGAATCAGGAACAAATTCCTCTGAAAACTAAATACAGTGTTGGCGGTTGTGGCAAAGACACTTCAAATTTGGGCACCTATGTTTTCTTAAAAAAATTGCCACGTGCGCGTTTTTTGCTGAGCGTATTCGGCATCTTAGCAAAGGATATGGGACCCAATGAGTTGAGCTTACTTGTAAACTCCGGCACTTTGGGAACGGTTTTGGGTTTGTTAAGCCAGACCGGGGGCGATACACAAGCTGTGAAAAATACCTACCAATACTCGGTGGTCTATGAGGATACCATTCTAAAGGTGAAATAAATAGAGCTTAAAATGTAGTGTTACTTTTCTTCAATTTTGCCCTACAGCAAAATTCAAGTGAAGCCACATTGTCTGGACCCGAACTGGCAAAACTTATGAAAGTAGGGACTCGTATTGTGCGCGGCGCAGATTGGAAATGGGGCGATCAGGATGGCAATCCACCAGGCGAAGGACGCATTATAAGCGAAGTAGGCGATGACGGGTATGTCTTAATAACAACAAATTAGGATCTGCCAATTTTCTATACTTCGAATACCACTCTACCTTCAGTTGGGTTCGTGTTGAGTGGTACACTGGCGCTACAAACTCCTATCGCATGGGTAAAGAAGGTCAGTATGATCTTCGTTTGGCTGACAGCGCACTAAACATTGCTTCACCGGATACTGAAACAGAAAATCAAGATTTGGGTTATAATTCCCCATTGAACGATGAATCCCACCCCACAAAATTACTAAGTTATGCTTGCACCAAACTATTGCAAATAATTTCTGTTGGCATAGGCTTACATAGTGATAAGATGGATAAGAATGCTGTACGTGGCGTATCTTCAATGTTTAGTGCTATACTAAAACCAAAATCCGGACTGGGTGACATTTGTGGCTTAGATAACTGGAAAACGTTGAGCTTTCTAAAAGCCATTGCAGGTGAGACATAATCTACATGTAATGAGATTCAAAACAGGATAAACGATCCTGTTGCAGAAAAGTATCGCTACTGAGTGTAGAAAGCTTTGAGCTTTGAACTACATCGCGCTAGATGAAAGTAGTACAATATATATTATTGAATATAGGGAGAAAATGGAAGAACTCCACACGTCACAAAATTACTAGTAGCAATCTATGCCTACGCACAAAATGTCATCATTGTACCTAGTATAGTTTTGAGGAAATAGCTTTTTTAATCTTGCCACGCCCATTTCTTATTAGAGGTGAAGAACAGTCTTGCCATAGGCTATGGGAGGCGGTGTACTGAATATCAAGTCTAAGTTAAATGGATTCCCAGATGGGCTTTTATAAAACTTCATAGGGAACATGCCACTCCCCTTGGCCGATATCGTCTACACCTTGAAAGAAAGTTTCTTTAGGGTGGGCAATCGGTTAGTTTCTTTTTGAACTACGTGTTTTGTTTCCATCAATACGAACAATACATGAAAATAACATGGAAAATTAATATAATTGAATTGTCTGTCTCCGCGGTATAGAACGATTTAAGCTTAAATAACGCTGGGAAATTAAAAATTATTTTCAAAGTTAGTGAAACTGTAGGCCATCTTTTTTTTTAAATTGCAATTTTTTTTAATTGTTAAAAAACCGTTCAATATTTTCCAAGACAAATTTATTATTATGTTATTATAATATTATTATTTTAATAAGTACAAGAATCGTTTATTGATTGTCAGCATGACATTGGCCCTTAACGGCGTCCCACAAGGTAGCCATGGTGGAAAAGAAACTAACTGATGGTCCACCATATAGCAGCTATCCTTGCCTATGCACAAATTTCATGGTTGTATCCCAACATGGCTTTTAAGCAGTTACGGTTTTTATTCTTGCCACGTCCATTTTTAATTCCTTCGGGTGTAGGGTATTCACTTTGTTGTTCCGTTTGTAACGCAGAGAAATATATATATATGCTCAGCGTCACCTCCTGACTCGATTTAGCCCTGTCCGTCCGCCTGTCTGTCTGTCTGTTGAAATCACAATTACGGAAGGACGAAAAGAGATATCGCAATGAAATTTGGTACAAATATTCTTTGTTATGTAGGGCAGTTTGGGATTGAAAATGGGCGAGATCGGTTAACAAACACACCTACTTTACATACGGAAGCTAAAGGCACCTCGTTTAAAAAAATTTTATAATGTGAATATCTCATAACCCGTGCGAGATATTAAGGTATAATTTTATTCCGGAACATATAGCGCCATTACTAAAATGTTTGCAAAATGGGCGTGCCACGACCACTAACTACAAAATTGGCAATATCTCATGAACGGTATAAGATATCGAGATGTAATTTTATCACGATGTATCGGGAAGCATTACCAATAAGCTTGTCGGAAATAGGCGTGTCACGCGCAATCATACAAAATTTGTCAATATCTCGTAAACGGTAAAAGATATTAACACGTCATTTTGTCACGAGGTATCTACAGGTATTACCAATTTGTATTAAATGGACGTGGTCCGCCCACTTATACAAAAGTTGTCAATATCCCATAAACGGTTCAAAATATTAATACTTGATTCTATCCAGCAATATCTAGAGACATTACAAAAATATTTGCCCAAAATGGGCGTGGTCCGCCTTATACAAAAGTGGTTACGTGGCGAAGTTATAATTTTTTCAGTTACTCGGGTGTAGGTTATTTAGATTTCGGCCAAACCGAAGACAACACTTTTACTTGTTGTTCTTAGAGGTGCAACAAGGTCTTGCCGTATTTTATGAAAGGCGGTGTCCAACTTGTCAGTATTTCTTCTTAATAGGTAATTGTACCAAGTTTGGGTAGAGTCTTATTATAAGATATGTCTTATTGACTTATTTATTATATACTTAGATTGACTTATTTATAAGATATATATAAGATATGCGCTAAATTGATATAACATTGAAAGTGATAATTTTTTCGTAAATGTACTCTTTAAGCTGATTCAAGGACTTTATCGAGCTTATTGTCTACTCCTATGTGGATTGACTTCTATATGAGTCTTCTGGAGACACCAATAACACGCGATGAAGATGTGTTTCGTAAAATTCACTGCCTCCGTCTGATGCAAGTCGTGTTGGTGAATTGGAATGAAGATACGAACGAACAAAATATGACCGCAGTGGTCCGACAACTATTCTTTATATTAGGAAAGATAACGCTTTACTGTCCCAATGACGTTTCTCTACAAGGCGAAAAAAATAAGATACGAGTTTTGCTTACCGCCTCTCATTCAGGCACTACAGCTGAAGAAATCATAGCACTGCTGCGTAAACTTCATACGCTACCCCACTGGAATGCGGCTATCAACTCATTTCTATCACAGAAGCTCTGCGTAGCTGCAGAATTATTTGGCGAAGGCGGTTTGGAACTTCATAACTTGGAGAATGAGTACATATTAGTTATGGGCGTTCTCAGCACCATAGGTGGATGTGACCTACGTGCACGTTTAGGTTTACAAGTGTATTATGAAGGTGGCACGTGGATCATTTGCGGTTTCACTAATAAGGGAAAATGTTGGCTGAGCACTGATAGCGAGTCTCTATATGGCGAGTTCCGTAAACTTCCATTGACGACTGCAATGGAGTGTCCAGATTATACAGTTTTCAGTTTGTCGCGCTTGCCGATGAATGAGATGCTCCTAAACTCCTGGGCCGTTTTAATATTTGGACCAGGTGAACGTAAAGAAGCTGTGCCCAATGCAATCGATATAAGCTTGTTACGTTCACAGCAAATACAGCTTTGTGTTTTAAACTCCAATTGCGTGCTCTATCGACATCAAGCATCGCTACGTAAAATTCTTAAGCAGCGGTCGGTACGTATTTGCGGTTATTCCTCTGAGGAGGAAAGTGTTTCGGAGGAGGAACGACAAGCAAAATTAACTGACGATAGTATGGAGGGCGCGACTGCACTAAATGAAAGTGAATTTCTTATCCAGAGCATTTTGATACGCGCTACGCAACCCTCAACTGTTAAGGCAATCTATACTTACGAAGAGTTGGCAACTGCGGCACTCAGTGTTTCCCAAGTGTTAGCAGCACAAGTGCGCTCAGACTTGAATGAGGCCACCTCCAGCCGCGGAACTATTACTGCACCTCCTATGCAACCCACTATGATACACGGTGTTCCCCTTTACAACCTCGACATTGCTGATACCAGTAGTACCGATAATCCAGCTTCGCAGTCACTTGTGTTGCAAATTATGGAAATGGGTTTCACGAAATCGACTGTCGAAATGGCACTTAAACAGCTAGCAACACATCCCAATACCAACCCCACGCCTGAGCAAATAGTACAATGGATTATTGAACATCCCCAAATATGTGGTGCCACCGCGCTCATAGATGCCGTCGACCTAAATTTAGATGAAGTTGATTTGCCATGCAGTTCAAGTGATGCTTCGCTTCCGATGAATCTGTTCTCTCTATCTCATGATCCCGAAGCAGATTCGGACAACGAAAGTAACTCTGACAGCAGCTCGGGCACTGTTGAGGACTCATGTCCAGGTCATCAGCTCACTAAATTCGAGACGCGCAAAGATTTCCAGTCTTCCGATCAGTATGCCTCATATGTACGCAGCTTAGTATGCCCTGGCATGATTGTACGTTGTTGTCGCGACTTTGAGGAGGTAAAAAAGGGCGACATTGGAACTGTTATTAAAGTAGATGCGGAGGGATTGCACGATTTGAACGTGCAAGTAGATTGGATGATGCATGGAAACACTTACTGGTTGTGCTTTGTTCACATTGAGATGTTAGAAATGCCAAAGGAAAAAAGCGAAAAGAGTTCAGCAGATATTGTAGTTGGCTCACAAGTGTGCCTGAGTGCGACGGAACGCTATAAATGGGTGTCCGCTCTGCGTGAGAGTGTCGGCACGGTCACTGCTATCAATGGTAATGAGGTAAGCGTTGATTTCCCCCATCACCCACTGTGGACGGGTTCAATAAACAGTGTTGAACTCTTGGATACACCACCAGTACAAAGCGACTTGCTTGGCAATGATCCTTCACCCACAGACCTTATTGAGGACTGGTCTCGGTGTTTACGCTCCCTTACAGTCTCCTCTAATGAATCGACGGCTAAGCATTTACTTGACCGCAGTTCTAACTGTTGGCAAAGTTCGTCCAGCAGTCAGGGCAAACATTGGATACGCTTGGAGATGCACGATAATGTTTTAATACATAACCTGTCTATAGTAGTGAGCCCCGCTGATCAATCACATATGCCATCATTAGTGGTAACTCGAGTCGGTGATAGTGTTGCAAACTTGAAGGATGCAGGTTGGACATCGATTAAAAACAGCGACACAAACGTTCTGCTTATGAGTGACGCACGGCAATACTATCCATGGATCGAGATTGTCATAAAGCAGTGTCGGAACAATGGAATTCAATGCAAGGTTCATGGCATCAATATAATAGGTAGACGCAAGCAAACAGATTTGGATCTTATGTTAATGGATGCGTCGTTTCTTGCTTGCGAATATGATAATCCAACAGGCTCGAATCCAAGTCTTAACAATTCTTCTTCTGATGGCACATCGCAGCTCAATGAACCTCCATGTACTGTAATGGTATGGGGATTAAATGACAAAGAACAATTGGGTGGCTTAAAAGGATCCAAAGTAAAAGTTCCCACATTTTCTCAGACGTTAAGTCGTTTGCGTCCTATACATATTGCAGGCGGCTCAAAGTCACTGTTTATCGTCTCACAAGATGGAAAAGTCTTCGCTTGCGGCGAAGGCACAAATGGAAGGCTAGGATTGGGACATAATTGCAACGTGTCTGTGCCACGCCAGGTGGCTGTATTGCACCAGTATGTTGTAAAGAAAGTAGCTGTCCATTCGGGTGGGAAGCATGCTTTGGCTCTTACCTTGGATGGCAAAGTATTCTCCTGGGGAGAAGGTGAAGACGGAAAACTAGGGCATGGAAATCGCCTAACGATGGATAAGCCAAAAATGATTGAGACTTTGCGCTCAAAAAAGATACGAGATGTCGCTTGCGGCTCCTCACACAGCGCGGCAATAACTTCTGCAGGCGATTTATATACTTGGGGCTTAGGAGAGTATGGTCGCCTAGGACATGGTGACAATTCTACACAACTTAAACCGAAACTGGTAGCCGCTCTTGCGGGGAAGCGCGTAATACAAGTGGCATGTGGTAGTCGCGACGCGCAAACTCTGGTATTAACTGAAGATGGCGCTGTGTACTCGTGGGGAGATGGAGATTTTGGGAAGCTCGGACGTGGTGGATCAGAAGGCTCCTCTATACCACATGAAGTAGAACGTCTCACAGGCATCGGTGTGATACAGATAGAATGCGGTGCTCAGTTTAGCTTAGCTTTGACACGTACCGGGGAAATTTGGACTTGGGGCAAAGGCGACTACTATCGTTTAGGCCATGGTAATGATCAACACGTACGTAAACCAGCATTGGTACAGGGTTTACGGGGTCGTAAAGTAATTCACGTGGCTGTTGGCGCACTGCATTGTTTGGCTGTAACTGAGGCGGGTCAAGTTTACGCCTGGGGTGACAACGATCATGGACAGCAAGGCTCGGGTAATACGGTGGTAAATAAGAAACCCGCATTAGTCATCGGCCTAGAGTCGGTGTTTGTAAATCGTGTAGCCTGTGGAAGTTCACATTCAGTAGCCTGGGGCCTGCCACAGTCATCGAGTGATGACGAAAGGAAGAGACCTGTTCCATACACCACAATGAAGGATCCGTTAGGTGGCAGTAGTTTAGGCATCTATGAATCAGAGACCGCAACGACAAGTTCTACTGACAGTGTCAAAGAAATGCCTAAATCCAGTCTAAGTGAAACATTGCTAACCTTAGATACGAATGGTGCGCGTCAAACTGCATTGAATTATGTGCTTAATGCTATGAGCATCATACAGGCCAGGCAATTAATTGTCGCTGCACTGACGAGCCACAGCCAAGTAAATTTGAATCACAGGGTTTGCAGTAATGTTGATACACAAGGAGGTGCCTTCAAAGATGGAACTATGGCTGGAGGACTGAACTTAGCTCAACAAGGTCCCAACTCGAATGATATTATTGCCCATGGTGGAGGTGAAGCACCTGCGGATGCAACTGATGTTGCACTTCATGAACCATCACCGGAAGCTGAGATTTTGCCAGCACCCGTAGGACCGCTTAGCGCTTTCCAAAGTCTAACTGGGTCTCTTTCCCTATCCGCATCTGTTTCCAGTAATGCGCCATACAAACACCCGAAAATGTCGGCGAGCGCAATGTCAGTAATGGCAGCTACCATGACGAATCAAGAGGAAATTATTATTGAAACAAGTCTCACAGGACTAGATGACTTTACATCTCTGTTGGGAGAATCAGAAGCGAAAAGTTTGGTTGAGTTGCTAAAGCTAAGTGTTGTGGGTCGCACCGGACCACCGAGTACATCACAGACAATTGCAGACACTTTGATAGCGCTCGGTTCTAACTCTCCAACTATCGGTAGCATGCTTCTAGATACGTGCATCACAGAACTGGAAGATCTCTGCACATCACGTTACAATTTGGGCAAAGTGCCTAAACCTGTAATGCAGGAGAGCAGCCACCCATACGTAGATAATGCAACATTGATGGGTAATGTGAAAATACCCGGCGCTGAAGCTTTAAGATTAGAATTCGACACCCACTGTTCAACTGAGAAACGTAACGATCCACTAGTTATAATGGACGGCTTTGGACGTGTGGTGGCTACGCGTTCAGGTCGTGAATATGCGCAATGGGCCACCGAAATACGCATACCGGGTGAGGAGATGCGTTGGAAATTTACTTCGGACGGCTCAGTAAATGGCTGGGGTTGGCGTTTCTGGGTTCACGCAATAATGCCTGCCACTTCTATTAGCAAACAAGCCTCAGATCGCGCAGTTCTCTCCCAGCCATCAATGCCGTTGGTGATGGCACTGCTTGATGAGCGCTTGGCACCAAACAGTAAGAGCGTGTTGTTAAGATTAGCTGCCGCTCTTGCCTCATGTGCTCGGTTGAATTCGCTAACAACAGCCCAACGCATATGGTCACTCAAAAGACTTCACGCTGTACTAACATCAAAACACGCTCCGAAGCCCTTGGAAAGCACGCTTAATCCGATCGTGATGCCGTTGATACCAGAATTACTACGTCAGTATGAGTATGAGGAGCCTCAGGTGCGTGGGGGCGTACATCTAATGCATTCGGACTACTTTAAGACCTTGGCCGCGTTGGCGTGTGACATGCAATTAGATTCAGTGCTGCCTTCAGAAGATATGCACAAGTGGGCCTGGTTTAAGCGTTATTGTATTGCAGTGCGCGTGGCGCAGTCGCTTATCAAACGTACTGAGCTGCCGAGAACGTTTTGTTTGGAGGTGCGAAAAAAATTCTCTGAAATGGCGCCACGGGGCTTTGCATCACCAAATGCATGTTCGCTTATCAACTCGTCAACATCTCTTTCATCCAGCACCACGAGCAACCCCATAACGCCTGCTTTAGCCAACTGCCAAGGAAGTAATTCAGTTGTCGGTTCGTTGACACCCAGCACAAGCAACTTGATGCAGTATATCGACTCAGTGATGTCGTTATCAGTACATGACTCCGCAGTCAGTGCACCTATGTCGACACCCACTGTCGAACACTTGCGACTTTTGCACGAGGATCACACGCTCTTTAAAGCTGAGCATGACAACCAGTTATTGCAGTGGCTAAATAGACGACCGGATGACTGGTCTCTCTCGTGGGGAGGAGCTAGTACTATCTATGGCTGGGGCCATAATCATCGTGGCCAACTAGGTGGACTTGAGGGCAGCCGCATAAAAGCACCAACTCCTTGCGAAGCTTTGAGTTTGCTACGTCCAATTCAGCTCGCAGGAGGCGAACAAACTCTCTATGCTGTCACTCCAGATGGCAAGCTCTATGCCACTGGCTATGGGTCAGGCGGTCGTTTGGGTATTGCCGGAACGGATTCTGTTTCAACACCGACACTTGTGGTGTCTTTGCAGCACGTCTTTGTCAAGAAGGTGGCTGTGAATTCAGGTGGTAAGCACTGTCTTGCTTTAACCACCGATGGTGAAGTCTACTCGTGGGGCGAAGGCGAAGACGGCAAGCTAGGACACGGCAATCGGATGAGCTATGATCGGCCAAAGCTGATTGAGGACTTGACAAGCATTGGTATTGTTGACATTGCTTGCGGTAGTGCACATTCCGCCGCCATAACATCATCAGGTCATGTGCTGACATGGGGAAAAGGGCGCTATGGTCGTCTAGGCCACGGAGACTCCGAGGATCAATTGCGTCCCAAGTTGGTAGAATCACTACTTGGCTATCGTGCCTGTGACATTGCTTGCGGGTCGGGTGATGCGCAAACACTTTGTATCACCGACGATGATAACGTCTGGAGTTGGGGCGATGGCGACTACGGCAAGTTAGGACGTGGTGGCTCGGATGGCTGCAAGCTGCCACTTAAAATTGAAAGCCTCGCTGGCTTAGGAGTGATAAAAGTTGAATGCGGTTCACAATTTTCAGTTGCCTTGACTAAATCTGGCACTGTCTACACTTGGGGCAAAGGTGACTTCCATCGCCTGGGCCACGGAACTGTTGATCATGTGCGACGTCCAAAGAAGGTTGCCGCTTTGCATGGTAAAAAGATTATCTCGATTGCTACAGGCTCATTGCATTGCGTGGCGTGCAGCGATACTGGCGAAGTGTACACATGGGGAGACAATGATGAGGGACAGTTAGGAGATGGTACCGTTAGCGCCATACAACGACCACGTTTGGTGACAGCGCTACAAGGAAAACATATAGTCAAAGTAACCTGTGGTTCGGCTCACACTCTGGCGCTCTCTACATCACAGATGACAGAACGAGCGCGACCACCCCCCAGTCCGCCTCTAGAATACGATTTGGTGCGTGATTTACCACCCGACACTCTACATGGCCGTCTCATGCTGCTGCACCACTTTTCCGAACTTTTGTGCCCTTGTTTAGCTATGTTGCCAATATCGGGTGAATTAAGTCTCGGTGCTCTTAAGGATGTACTCGTCTACACCATAAAAGAGGCCGCCTTTCGCAAAGTTATACAGACAACTATGGTTCGCGACAAACAGCATGGTCCGGTTATCGAACTTAATCGAATACAAGTGAAGCGCTCGCGCAATAAGTCATCCAGTGGGCTGGCCGGGGTCGATGGAATGAAAAGCGTTTTCGGTCAAATGGTGCAAAAGCTACCCTTACTCACACAGGAGGCTTTATCATTGCCGCATCGCGTGTGGAAAGTGAAGTTTGTTGGCGAAAGTGTAGACGATTGTGGCGGTGGTTACAGCGAATCCATTGCGGAAATGTGCGACGAGTTACAGAATGGAAGTGTTCCGCTACTGATACCAACACCAAATGGACGTGGTGAGGCAGGTGCCAACCGGGATTGCTTCTTATTGGACCCGACTTTAACCTCTGTATTACAAATGAATATGTTCCGTTTCTTGGGAGTCATGATGGGCATCGCAGTACGCACGGGCTCGCCCCTGAGTTTGAAGTAAGTATTTTTTTTGTGCTTTAGAGATTCTTCTTTCCTTGAAGGCTTTAACTAACTGCTTCCTCCTTGCTTTATTTTCTACCATTTAAAGTCTTGCTGAACCCGTTTGGCGTCAATTGGCCGGTGAACAGCTCCGTCCCTCTGATCTTACCGAAATTGATCGCGATTACGTCGCAGGATTGCTCTGCATTCGAAACATGGAAGATGATCCTAAAATTTTCAGTACCTTAGAGCTGCCCTTCACAACCTCTTCGGCCAAAGGACACGAAGTACCTCTGTCGACACGTTATAGCCGTATCACGAGTCAGAACCGTCAGGAATATGTAAGTTTGGCTTTGAACTTCCGTCTCCATGAGTTCGACGAACAAGTGAAGGCAGTACGCGATGGCATGTCGAAGGTGATACCGGTGCCTTTGCTGTCGCTGTTTTCGGCCGCAGAACTACAAGCAATGGTATGCGGTTCTCCAGACATTCCATTAGGTCTGCTAAAGTCGGTAGCCACATACAAGGGATTCGATCCTAATTCCGCATTGGTTACATGGTTCTGGGAAGTTATGGAAGAGTTTTCGAATCAGGTGAGTGTTCGTCTAAAGCATTTGATTATTTTTATTTTTATCCATTTATTTTTTTTTTAATTACAGGAACGTTCTCTGTTTTTACGATTTGTGTGGGGACGTACGCGTTTACCACGTTCCATCTCCGATTTTCGTGGTCGCGACTTTGTCCTCCAAGTGCTAGAAAAAAATCCGCCAGATCATTTCTTGCCCGAAAGCTATACCTGCTTCTTCTTACTTAAAATGCCGCGCTATTCTTGCAAGGTAAGGCTGCCTACTTAACACATTATTTAAAATATTGCAGTCATTCTTAAGTTTTCATTTCAAAAGGCCACAGTTAGATATTTAAGGGAAACCATTTAGAAATTCACTCAATTTTAATATCCCAAACTACAACAGTATGGGATTAAGATGGAGCGCAATGAAAATAAATGTAATTTAGCGACTTCAAATGACTTTGACTGACTTCAATAGACTTCAACTGATTTCATTATTTCGCGATTATTTTTCGATTTTCATTTCACGGACTTCGAATGACTTCAAGACTTCTGAACCAATTAAAAAAAATTTCCTCCATTTTCAGCCCGTTTTACTGGAAAAACTTAAATATGCGATTCACTTCTGCAAAAGCATCGATACGGATGAGTATGCGCGCGTTGCTATGGGCGATCCCACCGAAGCAACTGGCAGCGAGGATAACAGTGACATCGAGTCTGTGACCAGTCACGATGTATTATAAAGAATGAATTTACACGATTTTAACGAGAGTGAAGTGCGCTTACTTGAAGTAGCAACAGTAGCCACTGCAGACGAGTATTTTAGCCAAAAAAGATGCTTCGGTTGGTTGGATTACAATATTTTTTGAGCAACAACTACTAACAGATTTCCTTTCTCCAAGCACAGCGCTTTAGAAAATCAGCTTCAATCCGACACACGCAAGGTTTGCACAAAAATCTAATTAAATTCCGCCTATAAATTATTTGTTGTATTATTGTACTCGTATCATCTGTCAAATTATCGCAAATTAATTTTCAAAGAATTTTTTTTTTGTGTGCTTTAGATTAGATTTTTGTTGACTGTGATGGTTTAAAATCTTTTTTATAAAAATTATATATACTTTTGCTTGCTGAGATATAGTTAGTTTTTCCTGCGATATAAAGAAAGAACTGCGAAAGTTCATAATGTAATTGTAGACCAATTTCAATCAAACCGGTCATTACTCACATTTTATTGTATTTAGATGTGCTTATTAAGGTTTAATATTAGTATTTAGAATTTACAAAATCAAAAATCAGATTCCAGTACGCGGAAAATCGTTGTTAAAAATTGGTAGTGTTTAGAAATTCTACTCATTGTGATTTATTAATATTCAACGCCAACTGTGTGTGTGTGAAGTAGTGACAAAACAAAGAAAAAATATGAATATATTTTAGCAAACCGCTGTAATAAATTAAAAATATAATAATATGCTTAAAATGTGTTAAATTCAAAGCAAATTTAAAAATACTTTTTCTTCGTTTTCAAAGAAGGCCACTTTTTCTTTGTTTTGAATTTAATACACTTGGGAAATATTAAAAGGTTAAAAAAACAAGAAATATACATATATAATGAAAAAAACTGTTCCTTAGCCTTTACATATAAATATATAAATGTATGTATGTAAGTACGGGTTTATTTTAGCTGCGTAGGAAGTTAATACAACTTCAACTACATTAATTTCAATTCTACTACATAATTTTCAAGCATTTTCGACTTTAGCATTTAAGAGAATTTATGATGAAATCGCAATCGTAAGTTGGTGTCAAATCGAAATTATTTTTTAATTTTATAATATTTTAATATTTTAATTTCTCAGTCGTTTTACTTGAACTGAATAATTTATTTATTGGAAATACTTGCAATTGTTTACATAAGATTACAATAGAATTTTTTATATTATATATTATTTGCATTTAAACGTCTTTTTGTACTTTATTTATTAAATTAAATATGAAGCGAATATAGAAATTGCAGAATGAGTAAAAATAAGTTTAGAATTTAGAGAATTTAGAGTATTTAAACTTTTAAATTACAAATCTTTTAAATATCTCATAGAATTAAAATAATATGAAGCATTAAGCATTTAATGGACGCAATAAGAAGAACACGACAAATTTGCATTTAGTTAATAACAATAATTTATTGGACTGCTTTTTAATTTATTTAAATTGTTATTTCTTTTGTTTTCGCCTTTTGTAAAATATTTTGAATAAAATTTCTGTTAGGAAACTACATTTTATGACGTGTTTTGCTTTAAATGTCCTTAATAATCATAAACGCGGCGCATCTATTTGCACTCACTACTCTGATTCCATATTCTTACTTAAAATTAATATCTTTAATTAGAGAAATTCGAACCGAGTAAAAGTGTATTCTAGCTTTGAAATTAAATAAGTGCCGATATATTTTCCATTTCAAAATAAACGCACATGCAAACACATTTTATATATTTAAGTGAATTTTTCTAAATACAAGTATCAGCTATTATATATGAATAAATGCAGTTATATAAGTAATGTGTGTGTGTGTGTGAAAAGTAAAAACATTTTTAGCAGTTAATGACATTTTATTGTAATAAAATAAAATTATATAAAATTTAGTTTTACTTCCCTATTTGGTAGTGAGAAATTAAAATTGAATTGAAGAATTCAGTTGATTTTAAAGTGATGCCTTGGAGAAAAATAATCATTTAGTTGACGGCGTTTAAACTAATAATAATTCTGTTTTTGAATATTAAAAACTTACAGGAATTCAACAGAAACTTACTAAAACTTTTCATTATTCCGAATAAAGAAATGATTTAAATTCAAATGAAGAAGTTTAAAAGTTCCCACAGCTGTAAGAAGGAAACATTTGAGTGACAAAATTCTGAGCGTGACATAGAAACACATCATTCAAAGTAGTTGTTTATATTTTAGTGTAAAAATTAGATTTTTTTTTAGTAGTAGTGCTGAAAAAGTAGTGTGATTCTTTTATTGCTTAACTATTCGTAAATCAAGATGAAGTTGTAGAAGTGTTACACTTAGAAATGCATCGCAAGTGTAATTAGAACTCGAGATGTTCTGTAATTAGCGAGTTGGAAGAGTTGGCATATTTTTGCTTTTGAATTTAGTATTTACAGCTTTTTTTTTTGCGATAGCATTGCGTGTTGTTGTACAGTAACGTTGGGTAAATTAATAGTTTCATGATATTAACACTCTCATTTCTCACACTCGCCTCAGTATTCTTTGCAGGTCTCTGCTTCCGATTAAATCATCACATCATCACATCGCTCATCATTAAATCATCTTCAACGCTTACAAGGCCCTCAAAATCTACGGGAACGAAAAATGTGCTTTAAAACATTTCTGGACAACAAAATTACGCAGAATTATATTTGTTAACAATTACTCACGATCAATTTTTAGTATTATATTAAATTTACTTATTACAAATTATTTTTTTATACTAAACATTGTAAAAATCTGATATACATATAATTAATTAAACAAAGAAAAAAACCCAAAAATTGTTCGACTTATAAATTATGAACTTCACGGAAATCTAATTAATTTTCTGCTAAAATCGTTGGCTTCCCTAAAGGCGACTCAGCTTTACTGGGACGGCCTGAATACACGTCACCCCTTACATTCCCGCCGCGCAATCATTGCTCGTGCTTTCGTACGAGAGCACGGTGATTTCCGTCCTATCACGTCGTGTCACAACGCTTTCACGCGTGATTGTGAGAGATTTTTAGGAAAAATGATGATTTACGACATGAGATAGAGAGATGAAGAGACGATTATTTTTATTTGATAATAGTTTTACAATTTTTTTGAATTTGAAAATAGTATTTAAAATAAATGTTGTGGATATTTGAATCGTGAGAACTCACACACGACTTGACTACCTGCGTCGACGACTCGTCACGTGTCTCGCGATTTGTCTCTTGGACTGCTTTGAGAACCGTTAGTTACTCTCGTTGTGTGTGTGTCTGTGTGTGTGTGTGTTGCGCGTCTCGCGATTTGCCGGCGATTGACGATTTGGCTCGCTGGCTGGTGAATCTCGTGTTAAATAAGAGCGTGAGTTGTTCTCGTTGTAAACGTGAGTTTTTCTCGTTGTAAACGTGAGTTATTCTCGTTGTAAACGTGAGTTTGCGCGACTTGTCTCGTTGCTCACGTTAAGTGACGTTTAATTTCGCTTTACACGTGCGTGTGTTTCACTACTTGGCTTCTGCTTCACGATCAAATAATTTTGTTTGAAAACATCGTTCACTGGAAATTATTTCACATTCTTGAAAATTATTTGAAACAATTTTCAAAAAGGAAATCAATATAACGAAAATCGAATTGCTTTTTGCCGACTTAAATAATCCTCGATTTGCAGAAGTTAAAGCGTGAATTCAGCGTCATGTTCTCCAACTTCAAGAAGCACTTTAACAGCACAACACTGCGTGGACGCGCCAATGTAAGCGAAAATTGAATTGCATTGAATTGAATTGAATTTTGAATTGAATTTTGAGTTGAATTTTGAGTTGAATTTTGAATTGAATTTTGAGTTGAATTTTGAGTTGAATGAAGGCATTCTTGCAGGTGGGCAAAGCTACGTACGCGTCGCTGTTTCTGGTTTATCTCTACTTTCGCAGGAGACGATCGAATCAGAAGAAAGCCGACGCCATCTTGAGCGCCAACAGTCAGGCGTGCGAGCAACACGCACACGCACACGCTCATGCTCATGAGCGTCACTCGCACGACGGCCACCATCACGGACACGACCATCACGCTCATGACCGCCATGACAATCACGGCGCCCATGATCACCACGACCACCATGATCACCACGACCACCATGATCGCCACGACCACCATGATCGCCACGACCATCACGACTCGCATTGCCACGACGGACACGGGCCGCACACACACCATGATTCCCACAGCCACGATGGCCACGCTGCACGCGCTCACGAGGGCCAAGATTCAGGAGCGTCTGGAGCTCGCGAGAAGACGGATGCTAAACCGAATGCTGGCGGAGAGGCAAGAAAATCTTGCCCGTAATAATCCACTGAACACGAATGGTTCGCTTTTGAAAATCCAAATTCTGTCGAAACTTCCCTTTCTTCTTAAATTACTAATGTAATGAAATTAATTGTTATTCGCGTAGACTAGTTATATATTTTGAGACTTTTTTCTCATTTATCTTCTAACTCGTCACTTTAATCTATATCGATGAGATTGCAATAATTCAGAATACTTTACGACGTTCGCGGTCTAGATAAATATCTAAATTCAATACTGTGTATTAACTTTTGATGAAAACATTAAACCAATAAAAAAAATTACAAAATTTACTTAAACATTTTTATCTAAAAAATGTGTTTAGTTTACATTCCGTGTCTTACAGTGTGCAGAAAAAAAATAATACAACTGTTAAACACTTTTAGCAGAGTGTTAATTTAACAGAGAGAGAGAATGGGAAAGATTGGGCGGAGAGAGAGATTGGGAACGAGTGCAAACCGATTTTTGTGCGAGAAAAATACACGTGAAAACAAAGAAACAAAACAATTAAAAATCTAATTACAAAATTATTAATCGGAAACTAAAATTCTATTAAATCAATTAAGTTATGAAAATAATAATAACATTAGCAGTGAAAACTAACAAGGAAGAAACGTTTGTCGAAATATTATTCTGGGAAAGTTTTAAATTCTTTTAATTGGATTGCATAGTTGAAGATATCGGAGGCATTTTAACAATACACATTCGTATTGACAATAAAAGACCCTTTCTAGGAAATTAAACTGGAACTAATTTCGCATACAAAGTTTATATTTATTATTATTTAATTTATAAATTATTAATATTTATTATACAATATATAAGGGAAAATTCTTCTCTTTGATGTGTGTTGGCATCTCCGGAAGGTTGCTAACAGCTGCTATTAACCGCTGCTAATCTCTCATTTGTGTTTATAACTTAACCGAAGGTAGTTAACAGTGGCTTGTGTTGTTACTCTTCTCTCGAAATTTCTTTCTGCTGTTGCTCTGTCGTGTGTCACGTAAATGTGTTTATGTATATCTAACTTTTGTGCTAATTGTGTAGCTAAAACTGTTGCTAGAGAATGTAAGCAGTTTGTGTTGTGAGAGCATTCACTCTCTGTGCTATTCACTTCTGTTGTTGCGCTCAATTCTGCAAAGTTGTATTTGTTTTTCGTAGTTTCTCTACCTACAGTGGAGGAATATATGTGTGGAATTCGTTTAAGAAACAGCGTGAGAGAGAGACGGGGAGAGAGAGAGAGTGTGTATACAGCGTGTTGTGTCACCAACTCGACTTCTGCTCGCCGACGTCAACGACGACGACGACGACGACGACGACGACGAGGAGTTCTTCTGCCCAATTCATGTAAATGGAATCTAGTGGCGTTCGAGATACCCGACGAAGATCTCGTGTGAAGTTCGCGCTGGCGATTCTGCGCGAAATTAAATTTAATGTGTTGAGTAGGAAGCAGCAGAGATACATTGAAATGAATTAACCAGGCCGTCAATGTGAATCGAGGCTGCCACAGTGCGTAGAGTGTGTTTGGTACAATGAAAATTATTTCGCGATTTGAGCTGCAGCAAGAAACGCGCATCGAAAAGCTTGAAGGAAGCAGCCAACTTGCGAAGGAGGTTTTCCAGCGTCCGCGCCCACTCGCGCTGGCCACCCCCCCCCCCCCCCTCAACAACGCAACGCTGCGCCACATACAGCGTAAATAAAATGCTACGAATGAGATACGCGATACCATCGCAGCTAAATATTCAAGTCTCCATCCTAATGAACTGCTTTTCACTTAATCAATACAAATTTGTAAGCAGTGAAATTTTCACTCGTCTCACTGGGTTTTCTTCGTTGCGTTGCGTTGCCGTTGCCGTCGTTGCCGTCGTTGTCGTTGCGTTGCCGTTGCCGTTGCCGTTGCCGTCGTTGTCGTTGCCGTTGTCGTTGCCGTTGTCGTTGTGGTTGTCGTAGCCGTCGTCGTCGTCGTCGTCGTCGTCGTCACTGCGCGTTCCTTCGTTCGTTCGTTCGTTGGTCCGTCTTTTTTCCCCAAGTTTGTCCATTAATTTTTTTCTCGTTTTCGTCTCTCGCTAGCATGCTGTTTGTGTATCTATGAAATTTTAAGTGTTTTCTGAATCGGTGTTCTTTTTTTTTTTCTTTCTGTTGTTTCTGGCGCTGTCACGACGGCGGTCAGCGTCGAACACACATCCATCAGTGGAAAAAGTTGATGAGAGTTGTTTGAGCACTCCAGAGATGCAGCGAGAGCGAGAGCGAGGCGCGCGCGCACAGCTCTCCTCTGTCCGCTGTAGCGTGTGCAGAGAGTTCTGCCGACGCTTTCTTGCAATGCGTTGGAAGAGTAGAACTGCTGGTGTGTGTGTGTGTGTGTGTGTGTGTGAGTGGCATTGAAAATGTGTCTTCGACGACGGTGTTGCCAACGGCAAAAGAAACCCACTGGAATGTTTTGTTTGAAAGAAATGAAATGAAATTATAATTTTGTATTAATAGCAGCAACCATTCTGATTGGAATTAAATGTGAAGAAGTAAACGGCTGCGGGAAAAAAGGGGGTGCAAGAAAAGGGGGCGCAAGAAAAGTAGGTCGAGGTTCTCCGCTGAAGATGTGTAGAGGCGGCAGATAATCCATTTCCCACCACTTTATTCATCGTTAAATGCCTGTTGATCCCCCCCACACCCCCACCTCCCCCCCACCACCGCCACCTTCACACCCCTCTGCCCGGTGCAACCATCATCGGCGATTGGAAATTTCGCACGTTTATTTGTGATTTTAATTGTGTCTCCTCAACTTAATTGTGTCTCCTCAACTTTATGAACCACCGGCGAGAATCAGCGTGATTAGGATTTCCTTCTCAGGACGCTAAAAAAAAACGTCTGCATCGATCGCGATTATCATCTGGAAATCTTAAGCTTAAAAATCGAATCTTAATCTGGACGCTTTGATTTCATCCAGCGACGGCGACTCAAGTGTTGATCAGTCAGCGAATTACATCGCTGATGACATCCACGAATCCCTGACAGATTTTAATCGTTCCTTGTCGTGTAAATTGATCGTCGACAGGTTTTCGTAAACTCTTCGCGATCAAATTCCAGCAAGCGTTTGTGAGATTTACAAATTTACAAATTTTACACTCGTTCTTACAGTTCTAGAATTGAATCCCGCTGCGAGACGATTAATTGCTAGATATAAATCGAATCCCAAGTTTCTGTGGCGCCATTTATTGCGAATTTCTGTTTTGTGGGATCTTTTAGTTGGTCGTGGGATCTTTTAGTTGGTCGTGGGATCTTTTAGTTGGTCGTGGGATCTTCTAGTTGGTCGTGGGATCTTTTAGTTGGTCGTGGGATCTTTTAATTGGTCGTGGGATCTTTTAGTTGGTCGTGGGATCTTCTAGTTGGTCGTGGGATCTTTTAGTTGGTCGTGGGATCTTCTAGTTGGTCGTGGGATCTTTCAGCTGGTCGTGGGATCTTTTAGTTGGTCGTGGGATCTTCTAGTTGGTCGTGGGATTTTTTAGTTGGTCGTGGGATCTTTTAATTGGTCGTGGGATCTTTTAGTTGGTCGTGGGATCTTTTAGTTGGTCGTGGGATCTTCTAGTTGGTCGTGGGATCTTCTAGTTGGTCGTGGGATCTTTTAGTTGGCCGTGGGATCTTTTAGTTGGTCATGGGTTCCCCCGGGATTTCTAGTTCACAAGGGACTCTTAATTTCGTCGATTACTGTGGGAAAGCAAGATAATTGCATTTTTTGGGGAATTTTTAATAGCAAAGGGAAAGGAGACTTTTTATGCGACTGTGAAGTGGGAGTGAGATTTTTGTGGGAATTATTTACTGTGAGATTTTTTTAATAAAAGTATTGTCATGGGATTTTTTTACAAACTTACGGGAATTTCGTTTTTTTTGTTGCTCTAATTCGTGAGACTTCCGGTGGCCAGTCGAGTCTAATAAGCTAATAAAAAAAAGGTTCTTCCGTGAGAAGCAATCGAGATGTTAAAGAAAACGCTCGGATTTTTTTTCTCTGATAAAAAATGCAGAATCTGAAAATTCTACATTAAAAAAAAAAACCCGTGATAACTTCTAACTTGCAGCAGAGTGCAATAAAAACTAAAATACAATCCATCGCAAGAGCTGATTGCAAATCACAAGCAATTGAAATGTGACGCTTCACGTGGATGGATTTCACGCGGGAAGCAAATAAACAAAAAATTCGCGAGTTCGAATTCCAGCGAGATGTTGAAGTGGACTGAAACGCGCATCCAAACACGTCGAGTGCAACAATGTAATCGATGACGCGCTGGTAAACGCATTCGCAGCCCGCAAGTTCGGCTCGAAATCACCAGCCGGCGGAGGAGTTGGCGTAGAAAGAAGTTTGCGGCTGTAAAAGTGGCTGCAAGTTATTGCCAGTAAAAACACCCACACGCACACACACACACACGCACGCACACACACCCACACACACACACACACAGATGCACGCATAACGGATCACATTCACCAAAATTCTGCGGATGAAACTCTGCGTGGAGTCGGATTCAGTTGCCTGTAAGTATCGAGCGGAGTTGAGATTTTTAGCAAGTCGCGTTTTATGAACTTCAGCAAAATTGCCTGCCGATTCCTCTCTGAAATTTCCAGAATTCAAAATGTGAAATTTCGCCTCACCGCGCCCGACCTTCTTGTTTTTATAATTCGAAATGTTTAACTAGACACACGGTAGACATTCAAAAAGTGTTTTATTTTTGTAAAGATAATAAAAATCCACCCTCAAAAGTAAATAAAAAATCCCACACAACTCATCGCGAAGATTTGCAGGAGAGAAAAAAAAACAATTATTCAGTCTTCAGACTTTTTTTATACCAGCGAATTTTCATTACGAAGTGCATTGATCTCTGAATACACAAATACAAATGGAGGAAAAACAAGAAGGCGCTCACATTCAAAATATTCAGCTTGATTAAAGCAGTGAGAGAGAGAGAGGGAGAGAGAGAGAGAGAGAGATAAATAAACGTTAAAAAGCATGAAGAAGCAGGAACAAAGAGTGGTTCTGCTGTTATCGAAAGCATTTTGAGAGCACAAGAATCCCCTTCGATTTTTGAGTAGCAGTGGATTTCACAAGAACTGTTAAATGAGGGCGCGCTGTTAGAACACTCGCATTACAACTGTTAACTAGAGACGAGAGAGAGAGAGAGAGCGAGAGTTGCTGCTACTGCGGCACTTCTGTGTTCACAGCAAGCAGAGCGTCTCAGCGTCTCCGTGAACGTATGTGTGGGGGGGGGGTGCACAACAAAAAAAGATGTTCGGAGAGAGATGCAGATAAGCAGAGAGTTCACCGCAATGATTTTGTTTATATTTGTTAATATATATGTGCAGGCAAATAAACAAATAAAGCAATAAAAAATATTAGTGAAGGAAGAGGATTCTGTGCACGCAACAGTTACAACAACAACAACGACACAACACCGACAACACATTGACGAGGGCTTTCTTTGCACGTGCTATTTTTGTTGTTGTTCGCATTTATTTATGCTGCGTATTTATTTTCGCTTCCTTATTATGATTTCTCAAATAAACAATAAAAATTGCGAAAACCGACAACAACTACAACTGCCAACAAATAAAAAAAAAATAATAAACAACAACAAGCAACGAGCAACAAGGTCGCCCCACATGAGTTAATTTTGTTATTTAAATGCTGGCTGCGTTTTAGATTCTTCTTTTCTTTTCTTTTTTTTTTATTGTTCCTTCTTGCTTGCGGATTTTTGAAATTAGTCGAGGCAAAATAATTTCGCTAAATATCGTTAAATTTTTAAGTTTCTTATGCTGCATCAAGCGTAGTTGAATTTTTTCTCTAATATCGAAAATATTTACTAAACGCTTCCTAGTTCGTTTTAGTTCGCTTGAATTTCTTTTATTTTAATTTTTAATTGAATCTTTTAAAAGGTTTTAGCTTTCCCTTTCCCCGATTAATAAATTTTGATGGTTGCTTTTGTTGATTTGCTAATTTTTGCGTTCGTGAAAATATAAAAGCAAAAATTAAAAATAAAAAACAACAAAAAAAAAACTGCAGGCTAGCAACACCATAAAAGTTGAAAAATGCCTGCAAATGCGAAGGCGAAGCTAAAAACAACAACAGCAACAAAATTTCGTAGTCTCACATTTAAACATTTTAAGCAGCAATTAACAGGGTGAGCAAGTGAAACCCAACAACAAATATGAATCTCGTTTTCGCGGACAATAATGCAAGAAAAAAAAAGAAAAAGAAAAAGAAAAAACAAAAAACACAGCAAGCTAAAAAGTCGAAAAGCTTTTTCGCGCCTTTTCAAACGCACACAAACAAATCACACCCATGCAATGAGACACACACACATACACATACACAGAAACAGAAACAGACACACACACATACACAGAAACACACACACACACACACACATATTTTATCCCGAAGCAACAAATTTAAATGAGGCCAAACCGGGAAGTCCTCGCTCTCAATGTTGTTGTTGCTGCTGTTGTTGTTATTGTTGTTGTAGTTGTTGTTGTTGTTGCTGTTGTTGTCGTTGTTGTTGCTGCTGTTGTTGTTGTTGCAGCAGCTCCTGTTCATGCAAAAATATTCGGAAAAAAGGTTTCCCGCTGCGTCCGGAAGTTGCTCGGGTGTTTGTTGAATGCTGTATTTGTTGATCATATCACACGGACACGGACACACACACACACACACACACACACACACACACACACACACACACACACTTGCATTCATGGCGTTATATCCTGTTCCGTTGCTCTGAATGTAGAACAACCAGCATCGCTGTTCAGCGGAAGTACGAGTTGCCGGAGTTTGTTGTTGGTGGGGTGGGTTGTGGTGACGCTGATGACGTTGGTGGTGGATGCAGAGGTGGGTGAGCAAGAGATGATGTGTAGGGACGAGAGGGGATGAAAGAGAGGGCCCCTGCCACCACCCCCTCCCCCACCCCCACGACCCCTTAGCAGGAAAAAGAGAAAATGGCTAGATTTCTGGCATTCTTGTGTGCATAAAATACAAACGTCCGACACAACGTTCGCGTCTGACGGCTCAGCTGTCAGTTTAGCGCAAGCAAGAACTTTCGCAACGCGACGCGGCGTACAAAGTAATTTCGAATTTTTTGCTTCTCCTTTCTTGCTTCTCCTCTTTTTGCTTCTCCTCTTGTTGATTCTCCTCTTTTTGCTTCTCCTTTTTTGCCTATTAATGCACGAACATTTAGTTACGACGTCTCAGAGAAGAAGTGTGTATGTGTGTGTGTGTGTGTGTGTGTGTGTGTGTGTGTGTGTGTTTGTTTTCTTGCGGTTTGATGTATAATTATATTTTGATGTCATTCAATTTGTTGAAATTCGCTTGGAGAGACTCAACGCCGTCTCTTGAGAAAATCGTTCTATAAAAACTTTAAAAATGGACAAGATACGCGATATTCAAGACTGCCATAGACTTCAAAACTGCATAACCTTCTCTCTGTGGGGAAATGTATTCGATGTGACAGCGAAAACCGCTCTAAAATTGGTCACTACATTGCTAGAATATGCATCTCGATGCCTCATTATGCACCTCCAAAAAAGGGTGCACAGCGCCCTCTGGCGAACCCAATTTAAAACGTCATATAGCGTCACGTCAGACTAAAAAGAATATTCGATACAATGCCGAAAGCCACATTTAGATCGGCTCAGCGGTTCCGAAGCTTACTCATTTCGAACAAATATACTTTCTTCTTTTCTCTAATTCTTGCTTCTTAAATTTATCACTTTCCCACAGGCAACCGTAGACCATCTGAGTTAACCATTATTTCTGAGTTAACAGGGTAAACAGTCACCGTGTAGAAAATAAACAGTTACAAAACTGTCTGTCTAACAAGTGGATTTAGTGTGCAAAACATGTCACCAACAATCTGGCTGAGAGCTCATAAAATGCTGACTACAAGGGACGCGAACATTAAATCCACTTGTCGGCCAAGAGGTTTACAGTCTCAATGGTATCCGATGTCTTGTCATTCTCATCGTTCTTCTCGTCCTCTTCGTTCTTCTCGTCCTCATCGTGCTTCTCATCCTCATCGTTTGACTCATCCTCAAGGAGTCTTCTCATCCTCATGGAGCTTCTCTTCTTCAACGATTTCCTCATCCTCATCGTTCTTCTCATCCTCATCGTTCTTCTCATCCTCATCGTTTGAATCATCCTCCTCATTTGAATCATCCTCCCCATTTGAATCATCCTCAAGGAGTCTTCTCATCCTCATGGAGCTTCTCTTCTTCAACGATTTCCTCATCCTCATCGTTCTTCTCATCCTCATCGTTCTTCTCGTCCTCTTCGTTCTTCTCATCCTCATCCTCATCGTTTGACTCATCCTCCTCATTTGAATCATCCTCCTCATTTGAATCATCCTCAAGGAGTCTTCGCATCCTCATGGAGCTTCTCTTCTTCAACGATTTCCTCATACTCATCGTTCTTCTCGTCCTCTTCGTTCTTCTCATCCTCATCCTCATCGTTTGACTCATCCTCCTCGTTTGAATCATCCTCCTCATTTGAAACATCCTCAAGGAGTCTTCTCATCCTCATGGAGCTTCTCTTCTTCAACGATTTCCTCATCCTCATCGTTCTTCTCATCCTCATCGTTCTTCTCGTCCTCATCGTGCTTCTCATCCTCATCGTTTGAATCATCCTCCTCATTTGAATCATCCTCAAGGAGTCTTCTCATCCTCATGGAGCTTCTCTTCTTCAACGATTTCCTCATCCTCATCGTTCTTCTCATCCTCATCGTTCTTCTCGTCCTCTTCGTTCTTCTCATCCTCATCCTCATCGTTCTTCTCATCCTCCTCGTTTGAATCATCCTCCTCGTTTGAATCATCCTCCTCATTTGAATCATCCTCAAGGAGTCTTCTCATCCTCATGGAGCTTCTCCTCTTCAACGATTTCCTCATACTCATCGTTCTTCCGAACCTCTCATCTCTCTTCTTCCCGTCCTCATAGATCTTCCCATCCCCAACATCTTTTCCAAATCGTTGTTCTCATTTTCAACAGCATTCTCACCCCTATCGAACTTATTATCATGCACGAATTTTCTCTTTCCTTATCGCTCTTTCCTTCCTCATCGTTATTCTCACTGTCGTCGGTCTCTCATTCTCACTGATCTTCTTATTATCATCAGTCCTCATTCTAGTTGTTTTTCTTATCCTCATGGGCTTCCTTACCCTCATCGAGCTTTACTACATCAACGAATATCTTTTCTTTTCCGGTTTCTCAGTTCTCCCATCTGCATCGGTCTTCCTCACCTCTTAGACCTTTTCACCCTCATGCTTCCTCATCGGTCTTCTCTCTCTCTCTCGCCATCATCGGCTTTATTTCACTTCTACCTCACTTCAGTCTTCTCCACACATGCAGTCCCCCTGACATCGTCCTCGTTATTATTGTTGCCGTTGTCGTCGTTATCCTGTAGTGCACTTGAAGCATTGACAGAAACTAGTTTCGTTTGTTCTCCTCGGATTTCGTCCTTTTTGCATTGCGTCCTTTTTATCGTACATGTGGTGCAAGTGCGATTTGCAGTTCACTCGCTCGAATTGTGTAACGGCGAGATACCATCCGGGAGAACCAGGAAGGCAACAGTGTTCTGGAAGGGACAACATAGAACGATAAGCGATCCTTGAGTTTGAGTGGAAGCTGGCGAATAGGTTTTTCAAATGGAATCTCTTGTCACGTGCCACTTCTTAACCCCAATGCTAGCGAAGGTTGCAGGGGAGGGGATTTCAGACTGAGTGGATTAATGAGGCAGAAGTTACGCAACTTACGTGTTGTGTTCTGTTTGGTTCCTTCAATTCCACATATAGAATATATATATTTTATAAGATGCTTAAACAATGCTGTGCTATCTTTTTTGCGAAATTTTAAAACACTCCACTTATCATCTCAACCCACTTTGTATTTCCCACAGTAATGCCTTCATTCTTCTTTCTCCTCCTCTCTTTTCAGTGGAATGGGATCTAAGAAACGCATTTCAGCTGCAGAGCGTCAGCAACGTGCTTTGTCAACCGTCGCGGCAAAGAAACGCTCCACTCCCAGCAGTGCTTCCAACTCTCCAGCTTCTCGGAAACCTTCGGCAGCGGTAAAGAAATCCTGTGGTAAAGCTGCTTCCACATCAACAGCAGCGGCAATTGTTTCGAACAAACCATCGCATTCGAGAGAAAGAACTTCGAAAACCAATGACGAGGAGTCCGAAATTGAAGAGAAGAACGTTCAACGATCAGCATCACAAGAGAATTTCAAGAAGTTCTCGCTGGTAGTTTTGGGGGACGAAGATCAAAAGATTTCGGATTTCAAAAGCAAGGAATCTGCAACCGACAAGGAATTAGACGCCGATGGCAGAGAGACACCCACATCGAAATCCGAAAGTTCCAGCAGCCCCAAAACGGAGACCCATATCGAGTCGGAAAGAAATGTTAAAGATGAAAAAACCAAGGCTATCAACAAAATGCTTAAGAGTCTCGACATAAAAATCAGCGGCTACGATAATATTCTCGCTAAAGAGGAGCGTATAAATGAAGGCTTGAAATCGTCAATTTCGGAAAATGTCAAAACGAAGTCCAGAGCAGCAGCGGTTAAAGTTGTAGCTTGCTTGAATCCGCCAAAAGCCAGCACGTCCCGCAAAGAAAGAGAAGACAAGAAATCCACTGTAAGAGAAGAAATGAAACCGAATACTCCGACTACACCTAAAGAAGGCTGCCTCGAAAAGGAATCTCAGTATTGTAAGATGCAAATGAAAGAATTTTCCGAATCTCCCGAAGAAATTGAAGTAGACAAAGATAGCAAAATTAGGGAAGATGTTAAAGATACGGATAAAGAGAAGTCGATAATACTGGATACTAAAAAGAAAGTAGCTGCCAGAAAAGCGAAGCAAGAAAGCAGTGCAAAGAGCAGGAAACAAGCTCCCAAGGCAAAAACTCCGGACGGTAAAAGCAGAGAAGATGACATTAAAGACGTTGTGTCCAAAGAAAGTGAAGAAAAAAGTATGCAAGACAACAGGGAAAGGAAAGATGATAACTTCGGAGAAATCAGTAACTTTAGAGAAACGGCAGACAGTATTGATAAGGACAAGGACAATGTTGATGAGGAGAAAAAGGATGACAAAATTGAAAACATAAGAGAAACGCCAATAAAAAAGAGATTATTTAAAACTAAGAACACTAGAAGAATCGAAGAGAAGAAATGTGATAGACTTCCTGAACTAAATACTCAAGATAAGTTCACTATGCAGAGAGAGGAATGCGAACGGCTACCAGAAGAGCCACCAGAACCACCGGATAAAGCAGGAGAGCATAGACCGGATAAGTTTGATAGAAATGTACCGTGCGGTATACCGCCAGCGAAGTCCACACCGACATCATCACCGAAGCGAACGAAGCCCGTGCCAAAGAATTCGGATAAGTGCAATACAGAGAGAACAGAAGACGAAGCAGCATTTATGACAGATGCAAATACAGATGAAGTTGAAATGGATATCGAAGAAATGCCAGAACGACATGAAGTAGTTAAGGGTGTCATAAGGACCACGGAAACAAAAGCGGTCGCGGAAGAGGAATCGAGTAACGCAGAAAAGATCGCCAACGAGGAGAGCGAAGATGGTATCTTAATTGCTAAGTTAGCAGATAACTCCAGCAATTCAAGAAAAAAACCCTTTAGCATAAAACACCGCCTGCAAACTAAATACGGAGTACCTTCGTTGCAGTCCAAGTTGATCAAGGTACCTGCTAATGAGACCAAAGTCACTAAGGCTTTACCGCCGAAGACGAAAAGTGACAAATTTCCTCAGACTAAACTGGATGAAGATAAGAAGGATATCTACGATTTCGAATCGGGATCGGAATGTGAAGAAAACATCAAGATGGAGCTGCCCGCGTTGAAGGACTTACGCGAGTTTTCGGATGAAGATGATATGCCGCTTAGGACGGGGAAAACAACTCTTCCAACGAAACCCAAGGAATCGGCGAATGCCAAGGAAAAAGCGGAGACAAAGGAAGCGAGCAATAAGGGAAAACATGACGGACCAGACACAGACGATGCTAAGAAAACTCCGATCGAAGATATAGAAAAGAAAGAGATTGAAGAGAAAGATATTGCAGAGAAAGAGATTGAAAAAAAAGAAATTGGAAAGAAGGAAATCGAAGCAAAGTATAAAAAACCGGCAAAACCTAAGGCGGCACCAAAGGCTGTAAGCAGAGCGAAGAATGTTATCATGAAAAACATTCCGAAGCCCGTAAAACCCAAGCCATCTAAGTCCAGTAAAACGCCGAAATCGAAGAAGCCAACTGAAAAGAAGGAATCCAGCGACGATGAAAGCGATGACTCCGAGGACGAGCAAAAACTCATAACGTTCGGTCAGAAGCGTCATCGTATGGCTTCACTTAATGCTCTGGCCAAGGTTCAGTGCCTCTACGAGAACGAGTCTCGGACAGCTTATGAGTTGGGTTTGTCCAAGGCGACACAGCTGCCACCCAGAATTCGAACCGTGGATATTAGCGAGGATGAAAAGGATAGGGAGAAAGAAAAGGAAAAAGAAAGGGAGAAGGAAAGGGAGAGAGAGAAAGAAAGGGAGAAACATAAAGAAAAAGAGAAAGACAAGGACAAAGTCAAGGAATCTTCTCAAGTCGACGAAGGAAAAGTTAAAGTAAAGAAGGAAGTCAAATCAGATGAGCCACTGAAGGCGGAAGGGAGTGGCAAAGAAGATGCCGAGGAAGCTGAGCCCGAGGTAGAGACTAAACGTGAGCTACGTAATGTACCCGGTGGCCGTGGTTTCGGTAAACACTGGGAGTTTGAGAGTGATAGCGAGAATGATGAAATCGAAAGACTGAAGCTAAAGAAGAAGAAACTACAGAAGAAGCTTCAAAACAAAAGAGAAAAAGAACTTGAGAAGGAGAAGGCTAAAGAGATTAAAGATGAGAAGGACAAAAATCTGGATGCTAGCGCGAAGGATGGCGATAAGGATAAGGACACCGGCAACAAGGAACCAATACGCGTCAAACGCAAGTACACGAAAGTGAAGAAGCCGCTCAAGAAGATGGTCTTCCTGCAGACCGCAAGTTCGGAGAATGGTAGCTCAGGATCCAGTGATCATGAAGACGCCAAGGATAAGGCTGCCAAAAACAAGCTGGATGCTAAGAAGCCTCCCAAGAAACGCAGGCGACCCTTCAAAGAGGAGCTTATCGGCGACTATAAAGGCATTTTGGCACGCAAGCGCATGGCCAGTCTCAATGCCAGCGCCATAGTGGCGGCCACATACGAGGTGGAACGCCATTTGGACAAAAACCTGTGCACCGACTGCAGCAGCTACGACAGCTACGATGAAAATGCCAAGATAACGACGCCCTCAAAGAAAGCTAAGGATGCCAAGGCTGCGAAAGAACTAAAGAAAAGTAGTGACCCAACGCCGACAGCAGCGCCGCCCACCGCGACGGCAGAAAGTACTTCGCACAAGGACACTATTTCCACTTCTGCCAAAGAGGCTACTAAGAACGTTATTGCCATAGGCGGTTTCAACGAAGAAAGCAACGATTCCAAGTACTCAAAGGAAACCAAAGACACGAACACGGAGTCCACGACCACAGCTGGCTTCCGCGACTCCGGCAGTGCCAAGGACGCCAAGGAGAGCAGTCGACCCACGTCCTCGAGCGTTGTCATCGTGCAGGATACGGACGTGACCATAACCGGCGTTTACGTGAACTCCACCACGGGCTCCAGTCAGGAAGCCTACTGCAAGATGCAGTATCGTGTGCAGTCAAGCGTCACCGAGGAACGTGTGCTCCGTCCCAGCTCAGTGGAGCCGCCGAAATCATACACGCCATTGAGTGCGCTCTCAAGCATGCTGCCGCCGGGTGCAAACGCCAGCGGCGCGGGGATTGTGGGTGATGGTAAGTGAAAAAAATTGACATTATTTCCCGCATGACGGTAATGAGTTGAAATAAAATTGATGATGCTGCTGAGGATGTTTTGAAGGATTCAATGCTTTCAGATGAAAGCAAAAAAGCCCATGAAAGTATTTTAGTGCTTCATAGGCGTTCTGGAGGCTTTCCTTGTAACTATCATTCAATTTCCCCATCCTTAACGTTTATACTCCGCTCTAACATTTCCTCCCTTTCGTCATTCCTTTATATTGTCATTCCTTTTTATTATCCTGATTCTATCGCTTTATCTTCTATCATTTCCTCATCTTACTTCACATTTCTTTTATTCAGTTTTTATTTTAGCTTTCTTCTGTCTAACAACCGTCGTTCTGTCGTTTATAATTTCTTCTTTAATCCTTCTTTGTAACGATCTCCCTTGTCATTCTTTCTTCTGCCGCCCTTTCTAACAATTTCTCCTCTATCATTTCTCCTCTATCACCTCTTCTATCGTCCTCCTTTATATAAGTTTTTCCTGTTCCTTTGTTCTTCTGTCGCCCTTCTCCCTTCTCATGAATCTTCTAGTTGTCTTCCTTTCATACCGTCTTCCTCAATTCTATCTTTGTTTCTTTGAAAACTTACTTCATTACTCCGATCATTCTCGATTCTATAATTTCGTTTATCATATTTTTTATAATATTCCTTTCTCCGCTAATTCTTCTATCGCTCGTTCTTTCTTGACTTCTCTTCTATCATTCCATCGTGCTGATTAATGTTTTATTTCATTAAAGTTAATATCATCTTGTTTATTTCTCTTCCGTCATTCTTCCTTCCTTAGACTTCCTTTCAATTGAAGGTCTCCTCTGCCATTCCATCTTCTCTTCCACTAAAACTTCTAGTTTTCCTTTGACAGTTTCTTCTGTCATTGTCATTTTCTGAAGACTTATTTTAAATTTCTTGTGTCCTTCATCCTTCCTCCGATCAGTCTGTCCTCATTAATTTCCTCCTTGCTGTGTTTTTCGCTTTATTTCAAATATTTTGCATGTTTCATTCTACTTTATATGATCCTGAATTTTCAACGTTCTTCTGTATTCTACATGTTGACGTCCGTATACCGTGTAATATTTCTGAATCCTTTCAAACCAATTTTTTCTTTTAATTAATTCATAAATAAAAGCCTCTCATTTCCCTCATGTTCAACTGGTTGACCTACAAAACCATCTCAGCGTCATCCTTGAAGTGCGCTATCAGATCCTCGGGTTCCTTGACGTGTCCACCTGACAGCATGCGGCACACTTGCTTCCTTGACTTCCCTACCAATTAAATTTCAATTTCAACTTCAATTACGAATTCACAATCAATCAAGTCCTTGTTCATGCCTCTCACTAACCCGTCTTTCTCTCTCTCCCTCTCTCTCTCTCTCTCTCCCTCTCTCCCTCTCTCGTACTGCAGCTCATCCTACACCACCTCCATCGGCTGCTGCAACCCTGACAGATTCAATTAACTCCACCATCTACCCGGCCAGCGAGTTGGGAATACATACCGACCATATGCCGGATCACGGACCGCCGCCTCCCTCGTACGCCGCCGCAGCCGCTGCGGCCGCTGCTGCCGCCTATCACGCCCACCACCACCTGTCGCCGTCGGCCATGCATCCGCACCACCAGCACCAGTATGCGCCGCCACCGCCGCCGCCGCTGCCGCCGCCACACAGCCACCCGCCGCAGTATCCGCCCTCAGCTGCAGATCACGGCATGCACGCGCATGGGCCGCCGCCGCCGCCGCCTCCATCTCATCACTACGCTCATCATATGGCAGCACCGGCGCCGCACTACGGCGCCCCACCGAGCCGATGTGATGTCGGTTCGCCGCCACCTCCACCGCCGGCAGCGCTGTCAGCACCGCATCGTGCATATATAAGCGGCGCAGGAGTTGGCTATCCACAGCCACAGCAACAGCAACAACACCACGTCCACGGCCCTCCACCACAGGGTCACTCGTCGCTCTCGATGACGGCCGGCGGCGGTTCGAGCGCCTTCTGCGCGCCTAACATGCAGAGTCATCAGCATCATCACCATCAGCAGCACCAGCAGCAGCACCACCACCAACACCAGCAGCTCCATCAGCAGCAGCAACAACAAACGCACCAACAACACCATGATATAAGTGGTGAGTACATTGTTCTTGTTTTCCTACGTAGGAATTGCAATCCCGTTTGTTGGCGAATGATATGCTCGCGGAAAAATGTTAGTAAAAGCTTTTAAAATGATTCTTATGGGAATTCTTTTTAATTCTTCTTTTAATTTGAATTTAAATTCTCATATTTAGAGATTCGATATTGACGGGAATAATAAGCAATTAATCTTTAATTTAAGTAACGAAACACTAACATAATTTTGAAATTGCTTGATTTGGAATTCGTGAATCACTACTACAAGAGGACATTTGATGAAAATTATAAAAATAAAAATTGTCCTTACAACAAAGTCTAACAAATGATATTTTCGAAATTAATATTTTTTTTTTCTTTTCTTTTCTACATTAGAAAACTATTCACAATTTTTATTGTTTCTGAGATTTGTGATAAATCTAATTGGATTTATTGTAATAAAAGTTTGAACTTCATAAAATCTTCGAAAAATTTTTGCTAAAACTCAAAAATTGAGTAGATTTTTTATACTTTACCAACTAAAATTAGGTTGAGTGTAGCTCACGGAAGACGTAGTGTTGAGTTTCGCCTCGGCAGCTCCACTGCTCTTGAAATGAAGTCGTCGGCACAATGCAGCAGTAATAAAACAGCAACAACAACAGCAACCAGCCGCCGACCATTCATTCCGTCCGCTCGAACGGTTCACTGCTCGCTCCAGTTTCACGACGGCTGTAGCGGGCCGCACGCAGCACATCGTTGTTGCTCGTTGCTCGCTGCCGTTACCTCGCTCTTCTCGCCCCTCAGCCGATGGTGAATTTCATCGGCTTCGTGTCCTCGGCAGAAGTCGTTAAATATTTCATTAAGGATAAATTATCCTGAGCCTTGCAGTGTATTACATGATTAAGTTGATATCACTTGTTGTTGGCGTTGGTGTTCGTGTTCGTGTTGCTGCTGCAATTGTTGGTGTTATTTGAAGTGATCCTCTCATCTGATCCGGAGCAACCAAATTAATTGCTGGCGGCTGCAGCGTGAGCAGATGCCAGAGAGGCCAACATCGCACGATGTTCTGACTTCATGATCGACGAATTATTTTGTGATGAGATTTTATAGATTCTCTTGCATTATAAATAAGTGAATTTTCGCATGAATTTGTTGAGTGTGACTTTTCATGCTACCACCAGCCAACTTCGCTTTTATAACCCGGCTATAAAAACTCCGAACATAAATTTAAAAACTTTCGAGGGCATTTTGATTCACTGCCGCTGTACGTTTCATTACTTCAACCGAGCGAGCGATGACTACTCGTCGTCGCTGACTTGATGAACTTTTTAATTTCATCAATATTGCGATGCTTAACTTCAGTTCGCCTCCCGACCGAAGCAATTGAAACTTTTCACAACAAAAATAATCTAGTAAACCAGCGCGCAAGAGAAACTTCGTTGGTTTTCACAAGTTTTTGGTTTTTCCCCCGTTGTTCTTCTCTCTCTCTCTCTCTCTCTCTCTCTCTCTCTCTCTTTCTTTTGTTTTAGTGGGAGCTACAAAAGCCTGCGCAGCATTTAAGCCACAGATTAAAAGTGTTCTGAAGTTAATAATTGAATTACGTGATGTACGCGAGAATCAATTGTTTTAATATTTCAGTTCATCTGCGAAATGAGGATGAAGTGGTTGCTGACTGTCATTCTTAATGACAATTAAGCTTCCCGTTTGAGTTGGCAACTCAGTTGCGTACTTCGTGGTGTCCCGTTTCGGACGAAGTTAGGCGGCGCTTGGGATTCCACAAAGAAAAACGGATTAAAAATACAATGAATTTCATTTATTTCAAGCTTCAGTTTAGTTGGCTGCTGGTTGGCAATCCACTGCAATCGATGGCAATCATAGAAGTTGAAAAAATCATTTATGAAAGTTGTACTGCTGAGACTTTGGTTGTTGTTGCTGTTGCCTTTGTTGTTGTAATGTTGTGTTTTCTCTTTATGCTTTTGTCGACACCGAGTACAGCTGAGCTGTAATTTTTCATCTATTTTATTTGTGTACAGAATAAAAAAAGGAAATGAACAAAAATTGGCAACTCTCGTGAGGCCGTTGTGACGTTACAGCCATCTTTTGTTGCCACTCCCACTGCTTGTTTGATGTTGCTGACGCCGTTCTTGTTGTTGCTGTTGTTGTTGGTGTTGTTGTTGTTGTTGTTGTTGGTGGTGTTGTTGTTGGTGTTGTTGTTATTGTTTATCTTTCCCCTCATTGTTGGCTTAACAGCACCTGCAACTGAAACCTGCTGCAGAAATGAAAGTCTGACCTGTCATTCACTCACTTCGTGCCAAACGAGTACTTTGTGCTCTCCGAGTGTCCGCCAGAAAGTCAGCCGAGCAGTCAGCCGAACAGTCAGCCGAACAGTCAGCCGAGCAGTCAGCCGAGCAGTCAGCCGAACAACCAGTCAGCTAGTCAACCAGCCAGCCATTCAGCTGCTCAGCCAGCTGGTCCCGTTATCCGCATTCGTTGCAATCGGCAGCAACTGTAGAGTTGCCATCTTTCAGTGTTCAGTGCAGGTGTAAGTTTTTCCTATTTTTCTAACAAACGAAATAATGAGATAAAACCGAGGAGAAAAAATAAACGAATTCACTCACCCGCTGAAATAAATTTGCATAAAAATCGAAACTACAAATATTTTCTGGGATTCGAACCTGCGACTTCGGCCTCTGTCATCCAACACCTACACCGCTCAGCTGTTTCATACGCGGTGCAGAAAGCAATTCTTGAGTTCACAGAACTGGGAGAGCGCAAAATTCTACTCTACAAAAAAAAAAAAAAAAAAAAAAAAAAAAAAAAAAAAAAAAAAAAACTAATACAAAGAGCGAGAAGGAAAAGCTCGAAAAACTTTGTATATTTTTGAGCGCAAAGCAAATAAATACGCAGCGAAGAGTTTCATGTTTGGCTCATTTTTGATGTCCTTAATATTGCGAACTTTCTGCATTCTCTACTTAATACAGCAACACATGCGTGTGTTTGTGCACCCACACACCTACACACCCACATAGCCGTCGCGTGCATACAACTACAGCTGCACACGCACACATAGAATGCCGTGAAGAAGCGCGCTGGCTGAGGCGGACGCTTATAATTCCGAGGTAAACGACACCGATGGAGGTTAGAAAATGTGCGCTGCAACAATAAGTTGAGATGAATACAGTGGAAGTGCATCACCGTGAGTTTGGAAGAGACGAAAAATTGCTAGAAGCTAAATTTTTATAGAAAAAAAAAAAAATAAAATTTTTCAAGGGAAGGAGAGAGAAAAACAAGAATTTATTCGTTTTTATTAGTTTTATTTTTAATTTTTTTTTAATTTTTTTTTTATTAGTTTTTTTTTTTTTTTTTTTTTGTTCTCTTTGTTATTTTTATTGTACACAGATTTCTAAAAAAGCTTTCGTAGTGGGATTTTTGTTGTGTTTATTCCTGTTATTCCTGCCCACCTCGGAATCCCTTTCTCAAAATTGCCCTCCCAATTTTACACCGTCCACCGTCCTACCGCTGCCACCCCCCCAATTATCCTCCGCTATCCTCCGCTCGTCCTTCATTCCTGCTTCTTAATTCTTCCCTCTTGAAGTCTTCATCTCATTATCTCTGCTGTTGTTATATTACGTCCTGACTTTTTCTTTATTTCTACCTTATTAGGTTTCGTCCTTTTTTTTTTTGTCTTTTTTTTTGTCTTTTTTCCCTTTTAACTTCCCGTTTTTCTTGTCCAAATTCTTGTCAGTCAGCAGTGAGTTTCTTGAAAGTTCGTTGCTTCTTTTTCTTGCACCCTACGTTCGCCACTCACCCCACTTTCGTCATTCCTTCCGTCGCGGCCGTCCCATTCAGTCGGTTCAGTCTTTTTGTTCCACGTCGCCTTCGTTCGCTTTCTCCCCACTAATATACTTTTTGCCCAATTCCCGCACATCCTTATTTATGTTCTCGGCGGATTTTCTCGCTTTTAGCAGCAGTACAAATTTTTTAGCGTCATGCAATTTTGTGCGGTTTTTCGGTGAAGTTCTCCAACTTTGTAACTTAAACTCATCCATTCATTCATTTCCTGATAATGAGCGGTTTTACGGTGCACAATTTGTGCTCGGAGCCAAAACTGAGAGAGAGAGAGAGAGCAGCAGCTTTTGGCGCACAGGGTTGCCATTGTTCTCTTCTGCTTTAAAATTCGGTTTTCGCCATAATTCGTTTATAGTTGATGAGTTGATGGTGCAAAAAGAAAGACAAAACTAGGAAAAGAAAGGAAACTAAAAAAAGTGGGGGGGGGGGGAAAGAGAAAAAACTGCTTTCATGCAACTGCATTCGATTTTCACTGTGAAAACCTCAAAAAAAACCAATTAATAGACTACTTTTAATCATAAAACATAACCAAAAAAAACTGAAAGAATTCACAACACAATCAATCCTCTGGAAAAGGCAACTCAAAAAAAGGATAAAAGTTCACGAAGTGATTTTTGGTCTTTTGTCAGGTAGCTCAACTTTTATTTAAGTTTGAAAACCAAAGAAACAATCGATCAAAAAATACAATTTTAAGCTAAGAAAGTGCTTTTCCTACTAATTTTTTACTACTTTTTACTACTTTGCAATGATTGCGGTTACCGTGAAACCCTGAAAATCCCTCGTGAGCATGTTAAGCAAAACCTAATAAATCTCGCATGCATACAGAATTCATGAAATCCTCGCTGCCGCACTCCTCGCTCGCACTTCACACGCACTCACACCTCACACACCCTCACACCCCACACACCCACACACCCCACACACCCTCACACCCCCTCACACCCCACACACACTCACACCCTTCGTGGCAGGCAGAAATCCACGATGCTGTAAAATTGTAATTATTATGCACTCAAAGGCGTGTCTGCTGCCGCGCTGCTGACTTCAGGCTGCAAGACGGCGGCGTGCACCGCTTGCTCGACCTTGGCACCCATTTTTGCTTGTGTTTTCTCTCATATTTTCGTTTGTCCGCTGCGAAGCGCGGATCCCCTCTCGCTTATTATTATTATTTATTTCTCTTATTATGTCGTGGCGTATGTCGTCTGAAAATATCAGATTGCATTTTTATTACGGTGAGCATATTTTGCAGGGTGTTAATTTGTCGAGTGTTTCGCTGCCGCAGCAGCGACGTTCGACGTCCTTCGCAGTTTGTTTTTCAGCCATAAATTTTATGGCTTAAACGTCACATACAAGAGCACGCAATGAGAGCCGCACCACCAGAGAGAGCGAGGGAACTCCTGGTGGTGGCGGATTTCATCGCATTTTATTTCATTTTACTTTGTTTTTATTTATTTCATTTTACTTTGTTGCATTTTATTTTATTTTATTTTACTTTATTTTAATTTATTTTATTTAATTCTCTTCTATTCTAGTCTATTATATTTTTTTTAATTCTATTTTTTTAATTCTGTTTTTTAAAATTCTATTTTTTTTAATTCTATTTTATTTCATTCTATTTTTTTTAATTCTATTTTTTTAATTCTATTTTTTTTAATTCTATTTTTTTTTAATTCTGTTTTTTTAAATTCTATTTTTTTTAATTCTATTTTATTTCATTCTATTTTTTTAATTCTATTTTTTTAATTCTATTTTTTTTAATTCTATTTTTTTAATTCTATTTTTTTTAATTATATTTTTTTAATTCAATTTTTTTAAATTCTATTTTTTCAATTCTATTTTTTTTAATTCTATTTTTTTGAGTTCTGTTTTATCTTATTTTGCTTTATTTTATTTTAATCGGCTGTTATCTACTTCGTATATTCGTCGTCTTATATTAATTCAAAAATTAAAAAAAAGTGTTTCCTTTTTCTTTACTTTTGCTTCTTTATTTTGATGCCCTGATGCCGTTCTCAATTGTGGTTTGCGATTTTATTGCTCAACACGCGAACAGAAGCTCCCACACACTCGCAATCAAACATCCACACACGGACAGCGTATCCTCGCAAAAACATGCTTGTGAACTACAAATGCATTTCACTGCAAATGCAATCGTAAAACCTTAACAATGCGAACAACTTGTTTTTGTTATGTCCGCCTGGCAACTCTGTCGTTGACAGTGGGCGAGGGCGACACACACACACAGCATTTCTGCTCTCTTGTTGACTTAATTACGGTAGATTTTTTTTTGGATAACTAACACCAAAAATTATGTTCTACACATTGTGTTACCGTTATAATTCCGTTAACTGTGGAACTCTCATGCCGAGACTGACATGAGAAATAAAAATAAATTGAAAGTGATTTGAAAAGAAAAATTGGATTTTATAAAAAAATAAATGAGAAAACTAGACGGGATACATAAAGTCGAAGAAAATTTCAAAAATTCGTCTACCCAACACTGTCTGGCCGCCGCCAAAAATCGATGCACTGACCATCTCGGGCCGCATCTTCGTGTGTTTGCAGCCGGCAAAATTTTAATTTTTTTTTTTTTTAATTTTGCACAACAAACGAACTCAAATAGAAAAATAAAAGAAGTTGTTGAGGGTGTGAGTGGAAAGGGAGAGAAAGTAAGAAGTTGAGTGCCATAACCTCGAATATTTTGAGTGACAATCCGGAAAATCACTGTGAAAGCCGGAGAGAGAGAGAGAGAGAGATGAATTATTGCAGAGAACTGCTGGAGAGCATAGAGCGAAAATAAATTCTCCTTCTGCCTGTCAAAAAAAAAAAGAAGAAAAAAATTCGAAAGACTGTCTGGTACTGGAAAAAGAAAAAAGATTATGATGATGGAAATTCTTCATTTTTTAGATTCCAGAAGGACACAATTTTCTATTTTTTTAATTTTCCAAATTTAGTCTTTTAGTTCTAACCAAAAAAAATTTTAAATGCCTGCCTGAAGTCGGTTTAAATTTTATATTTTACATTAACTTCATATTTTTCTGTTTTTTAGATTTCACTTTTCAAAATAAATTCTCTACTCAATCTTTAACCCTCAACTTCGGAGACTTCCGAGATTTCTATCTTTTCAACAACTTTATTCTGTCTCGCTGGTTATGTTTTTGACTTTTTCGCGACGTGTATTTGAAAACTTTCGAAATCGAAATCCGCTTAAATTTTTTCTTCCATTTTTTTTTTGTTTATTACTATTTTTTGTTTATTACTATTTTTTGTTTATTACTATTTTTTGTTTATTACTATTTTTTGTTTATTACTATTTTTTGTTAGGTTTTATTATTTTTTTCTTAAAATGATAAATAAATCCTTCCCACTGTACGCCTTGCCGCGCAGAACAAATGTTATTCTCACTCTCTCTCTCTCTCTCTCTCTCTCTCTCTCTCTCTCTCTCTCTCTCTCTGTGTCTCTTCCAGTGCTTTGTTCCGCTCTCGTGACGTAGCGGATGCACTCCTCACTCCTCCCGCGGCCCGAATCCACTCAAGCCGGCTTAACCCACTTCGGCCAGCGTCGTGGCACGAGGTGCACAAGCGGTACTCGTCGTGCGAGTCGAATGGCAGTCGTAGTGTGACGTGCTGCCTCAGAGTTATCCTGTGCAGCAGAGGAAGAAGGAAGGAGAAGAAGAGGAAGAAGGAAGAAGAAGGAAGAAGAAGGAAGAAGAGGAGGAAGAGGAGGAGGAAGAAGAGGAGGAAGAAAGAGAAGAGGGAAGGAAGCGTTCTGTGCAACGAAAATATTTTAATGAATCTAAAACATTCCTCTCTCACCTACCTTACGTAAAATAAGAGAGTGTGTGTGTGTGTGTGTGTGTGTGTGTGTGTGTGTCTATATACTGTGTATGCATTTGTTGTGTGTGTGTGTGTGTGTGTGTGTGTGCTGCGCTTGCATTATAGATTTTCTTGCACGTCTTCACAATTTCTACAGTGGGACATTTTTTACGTTGATTTTTATCGATGGGCATTTTATTTCTCTGCATTTTCTGTAGATTTCGTTTGAAATGAAGATTTTTCAGGCTTTATAGAGGCAGAGGCAGGTGTGTGTGTGTGTATGAGTGTGTGTGTGTGTGAGTGTGTGTGTGTGTGTGTGAGTGTGTTTGTGTGGATTTTGTGTGTTCCGTGCTTGTGTTCCTTCTGCTTCAGCATGGATTTGACTTTATATATCTCAGATTTTATATATCTCACTTGATGATGAATTTTTTTAGTTAATAAACCGAAAAATTCCATAGGACGAGTGGAAGTGTGGAAATTACAGAAAAGTACGCATTTAATTCTGAGACCTTCTAAACGATTTGATAGTCTTCAATTATTCTAATATTTCATCTTCCTTGTAAATAATTACGTTAAATAAACACATAAAGACTGAAAATGTAGCAAATTAAGGCAGACGTTCGCCGTCTCTCGTAAGTTTCAACAAAAAACTTCTACTGGCAGAAGAACAAATGGAAATGGACTGCCAGTTAATAGTTAGAGATCGTGAAATCCGCCCTAAAAATCTTAATTTCTTTTATATATTTTGTTTGTTTTGGAAGTTTTGGAGTCTTTTTAACAGTCATTTTAACTTCAAGTTGTTTCAACTTCATGTGAAGGAAATCTTATGGGAAAAAATCTCATACAATTGTTTCACTTCTATTTTAATTCCTTTTATTTTATATATAAAAAAAGCAAAAAGTGAAAGAAAAATTGCAAGAGAAAATTGCAAAATTCATTGATGAGAAATTCTTTGATGAGAAATTCATTGATGAGAAATTCATTGATGAGAAATTCGTGGAAGTGCAGAGAGGGCGTGGGTGGGTTAATACAAATTTTAAGTGCAAAAAACTTTAAAGAAAAAGTTGCTGACATTCAAAATTGCAAAGTTTGAAGGAAGGACATGCCACACACACACACACACACACACACACACACACACACACACACACTAACGACTTGGCGACACTTAGCAACACACACACACACACACACACACACACACATGCAAAATTTCAAACAGTTTATCTCTTCTCTCTGGCAAGCAAGCACGAGACGAAAGCACGAGACTGACACTCAGCTGAGATGCTTGCTTGCGAGAGGATGAGCGGCAACGATGAGAGTGTGAGGCAGATGTATGCCAATGGAACGGGCTGAGAAATGAAACAACATGTGCTAATAAGAAAAAAAAAAACGTAAAAGCAAAAGATGAAGTGAAAACCAAAAAACGTAAAAGCCAAAAAAAAAATTAAAACCTTCCCAGTGAAAAGAATTCATGGGACGCAGCAACGAAGTTGAAACGAAGTAGTAGCCAGCCAACAACAAAAATAACAAGCGAACGGTGGAACGATGGAATGATGGAACGATGGCTCAGTGGAAGGAGAGAGACAAAATGAAGGAAGAGATATTAGAAGAACGACGAGAAGGAACGGTGGAAGAGTGGAGTCGAGGAGCGCAGAATGGAATGAGCGTTGAACCGAATCGCGCGTCGAAACCAACGGCGGAGGTGACGGATGTTGGAATGAGCAGCCGACGGGTGGAACGAGCAGCCGACTGGTGGAACGAGCAGCCGACGGGTGGAACGAGCAGCCGACGGGTGGAACGAGCAGCCGACGGGTGGAATGAGCAGCCGACTGGTGGAACGAGTGAGCAACCGCTGGAACGAGACAACCAACAGCTGGTGAGAGCGGAAGGAGTCGCGCGGGAGACACCGATTGTTGCAGAAGTTTGTCGCTCCCAGCCGCGAGCAGTGAGTGAGTGAGTGAGCGAGCGAGCGAGCGAGTGAGTGGGAAACTAACGAGCGACGATTTAGTGCACACTTAGCGCTCGACGTAAACTGTTTGATGGCGCGGTACGACGCAGAGTGTTACGTGGAGGTGCAGCGACGTGTTTTGCTGCTGCTTTCTTAATATGCGAGTAATTTTGTGATGCATCAAAATGTAACGGCAACGATGTTGTCAGCGAAAATCACAACAACAACAATAATAATAATGTCAAATAATAATAAAAATGATAACAATAACAGTGTCGGTAAAATTGGAGGCAATAATATTGTCAGTGAAATTGAAAACGTTGTCAAAAATGACAATAATATTGTCACTGTGAATGAAGGTTGTAAATGCTGTCAATGCAGGAATAAACAATTTTTTTTTCTTGTCAACCCGACGAAAGTTTTAAATTTTGTCTCGGCGGAATAAAGTGGAAACGAAACAACGCTGCTTTCGGATCGAAGGAGTGACGGATGTTTGCAGGTGTGTTGTGTTTGTGTAAATAAGCGGAATGAAAAAGAAACAACAGCAACAAAAACAACAAAATAGCAGCAATAGCGAGAAATCAGAAATAATAATAATAATACAACTAAAGCAACAACAAACCACTACAACAACATTAAGGATGATAATAAAAACAGCGGCAAATAACAATAACAACAACAAAACAAACAACAAAAACACAACAGTAGTGAAATTTAGAAATTGAAAGTCTGGTATTGAAACAAAAAATTATTTATGAAAAATATTCAAAAATTTTCAAATGCAATGCGAACCAACACACGTGCATGAATACACACAAACACACATACATACACACATACACACACAAACACATACACATACATACTCCATACACACATACACACATACATACGCACACACACAAACACACATACACATACATACACGTACATACATACATACATACATACATACATACATAATTACATGCATACATACACTCACACATACATGCACACACATCATATAGACACATACATACACACACGTATACATACATATATACACACATACATACATATACACACACCCACACATACTTATAAATCACCACGACCACATAAGCACAAACTCACTCACACATCTGCAATAATTCATCTACATTATTACACACTCACGCCCCCCAAACTTGCACACACACACACACAGACAGTGGCAAAGCTAGAAGCCAAAACCGAGAAGAAGAGGAAGAAGCAAAATGGCTACCTAAACGTCATGCCTGCGTTAGTATTGGTGTCGGCGTTAGTGTTGGTTTCTGTGTCGGCCTCCGTACGCGTTATCGTGTCTGTGTTCTCGTGTCTCGTGTCTCGTGTCTGTGTTGGCAGCGTTCGTGGCTGGTCTGTCTGGCCGTACATAAATATAAATTCTCAAGTGTGCGTGTGTGTGTGTGTGTGTGCGTGTGTGTGTGTGTGTGTGTGTTTCTTAGCTGCCTGCTGTTCACCCACAGCAGAGTGCGATTTCCGTTTAGCCAGTTAATGCTTGAAAATTTCTCACTTCCCGTTTCCGCTTGCCTACAGAAAGCTTGAGACGAGCTTGAGTCAAGCTTGAGACGAGCTTGAGTCAAGCTTGAGACGAGCTTGAGTCAAGCTTGAAATGAATTGCGAGTGATTTTTGAGTGATTTTTGGCACATCTAATAATCCATTTTTGATGCTGTTTGCGTTGTTGTTCTTCGTCGCCTCGGGATCGTCGCTGTTTTCGTCATCGTCGTCACGATCGCAGTCGCCATGGTCGTCGTGGTCATCCTCGTGATGGCCGTCGCTGTCATTGTCGTGATGAACGTCATGTCGTCCGAGTCGTAGTTTCCGTAGCCATCGTCATCGTGGTCATTATCGTCGTCGTCGAGGTTATCGTCACCATCGTGGTTATCGTCACCATTGTGGTTGTCGTTGTTCTGTTCGTGGTTGTCGTTGTTCTGTTCGTGGTTGTCGTTGTTCTGTTCGTGGTTGTCGTTGTTCTGTTCGTGGTTGTCGTTGTTCTGTTCGTGGTTGTCGTTGTTCTGTTCGTGGTTGTCGTTGTTCTGTTCGTGGTTGTCGTTGTTCTGTTCGTGGTTGTCGTTGTTCTATTCGTGGTCGTCGTTCGTCGTCGTCGTCGTGGTTGTTGTCAATGTCGTCACGGTTACCGTCCAATTCGTCGAGTTCATAGTCGTCATCACAGTTGTCGTGTGGTTGGAGTCGTGGTTACTCCCCAAAATCGTTGTTGTCATCATCATGGAAGACATTGCGGTCATATTCGTAAACATGGCATTGCCGTCATCGTCTTATTCGTCACGCTCGTTATCGTGGTCGTTATCGTCCTTGTGGTCGTTATCGTCCTTGTGGTCGTTATCGTGTTCATGTCCATATTTGCGGTCATAGTCGTTATCGTCCAGGTTCTCGTAGCCGTGCAGGTCGTCGTCGTTCAAATCAACGTTGTCGCTCAGGTCGTCGTTGTCGTCCAAATCATCGCCGTCGTGATCATCGCCGTCGTGATCATCGCTATCGTGATCATCGCCGTCGTTAACATCACCGTCGTGATCATCATCGTCGTGATCATCACCGTAGTGATCATCGCTGTCGTGATCATCGCCATCGTGATCATCGCCGTCGTGATCATCGTCGTCGTGATCATCGTCGTCGTGATCATCGTCGTCGTGATCATCGTCGTGATTATCATCGCCGTCGTGATCATCGTCGTCGTGATCATCGCCGTCGTGATCATCGCCCTCCTGACCGTCGTCATCGTAGAAATTGTCACTGCGGTCGCCGTCTTCCGTCGCTATCGCCGCATGATCGCCGTAGTTGTCGTGTGGAAGTCGTCATCGTGGTGTTCGTTATCGTTTTCGTCGTCGTTGTCATTTCTGTCATCGTCACTGCCATCGAAATCGCCAGCGTCATTCGTCGTCATCACCGCAGTCACCGAAGTCTCCCTTATTTGACTCGTTTCACTGCTAATGACACTCTGGCCCGAAAATGTAAAACAAAACAAAAATTTCTTTAGCTCTCCCTGTTTTTCTCCCCCACTTTTCGCTCACTTACATTCGGGATTTTTAGATCGTTGCTTTCGTTGTTTCCTTCACTCGGATTTTCCTCATTCTTCCACCTCCTCACACACTCCTCTCACACTCTTCTCGCTGTCTTCTCGTCCTTCTTCCAGATGCATTCCAAATAAATTAAATAAAAAAATTCATGCCGTTGACAATTTCATGCCTTTCATATTCGCCTTCCTTGTGTTCGCTCGCGCCCCCCGTCCTCCCACCCCTCCCAGTCTCTTCCCTCTCCCCTCCATTTCACCGTTGGCTTTCTGGTTTTCGTCTCCGCGCTCACAGTAAATCTTCACAATCCTTTCTTTTCTCGTCAAACTAGGGGACGACGTGTCCCTTTATGTCTCATTCATCACCCCGCTCATCACCGCATTCTCACTCCAAAACTAATAACTTCTCTCGCTTCACTCCCTTCTCTCTATTTCACACTCTCACTTGCATACGCACTTGCAAAATTCTCTCTTTACTGTTTCACTCCCTACAACTTCCCTCACCAACTTCCCTCCATTCTCTCTGCCCTTCTTTCTTCCCTTCCTCCATTTATTCCCCGCACCCCCCGCACCCGCCAGGATCCCCTTCTTCCCCTTCCCCACTTTTCCAGGACGCAAAACATTCTCACCATTTTTCTGGCAACGTGTTGGCAGAGCGGTATTTCTTCTCTCTCCTTCAGAGAGAGCGTTTTGCACTCCACATCACACAGCCGCTCCTAACGGTTCGTTGTTTTTGTACAGCGTGGCCACATTGTTTCTGTTTCGTTTTCTTCCTGCTTGGAATTCCAGCTAAATTCTCCAGGAATTTCTTTAGCATTCCTGAGCGAGCGGCGGCAAAAAGTGCTGCGCGGTGAAAGATGAGAGAAAGGAAGTTAAAAAAGAGAAGAAGTTAAAAAGAGGAAGTTAACAAGAGAAGAGAAGAAGCGGAAGAATTGTAAAAAAAAACTCGCACTTTTTGTTTTTCTGTTCGATTTTATAGATTTTCACTTAAATCACTTGACTCGATGCTGCAGTTCAACGTGCAGAAAAGGCGCTCCGAGTGATGCACTTCCGCTTGCTTGTATTGGTGTATCCAGGACGCCTTTTTAATGCTGCAAAGTTGCACGGTTGCACGGAGACCAGAAACAGCATTCAAAGTTGAAAAGTAGATTAAAATCAGTAAAAACAACAAGCGAATAAAAGGAATGTTATTTTTAAAATAAGAATTTATATGAAAAAATAAAAATCACACTAATAATCATTGCCAAAAATTGCTTGAAAAAACTTCTACGTCACCCTGCCCACCACTTTAGTTCACCACAAAATATTATTTCCTTCCAACATTTTGTATATTTAAAATTTATGAACCGAAAACAAATAAAAAACTGCATGAAATTGCAGCTCTACAGAATAATTAAGCGTTTTATAGCTCGGCTTAACCCGTGCATGCGTGCACCGCCGACATTTAGCGCTCTTTTCGTCCAGCTCCTCCCTCCCGCTCCGGTAACACGCTCATCCACACCATTTCACCTCCCTTCCTCTCTCTGTCTCCCTCCCTCCCTCTCTCTCCCTCCCTCCCTCTCTCTCCACCCCTCTTTCGCCATCCCTCACTCTCGCATAATTCATCTTTTTCTCATATGAATTCACAAAAACGTCGCCGTCCTCGCTTTTAATTTCACAGACAACAGAATAAAACTGCATTTTTTCCACGCTCGCGCACATTTTCGCCACGTTGTCGGTGGCAGCCAGAGTTGCCAGAGGGTATTTCATGGCATGCCACGCGAGGCGCTGAGCGTGTGCGCGTCTAAGCATATTTTGTGGCCTAAATTCTGACAAGCTGGATGAACATGTTTACATTTTTCATTTTGATGTTGAAATTTATGCACGTCAGGCATGCCAGGCTTGAGTAAAAAATAATGAAATGGGATAAAAAAAAAAAAAACAAAAAAGGCAGGAATTTCAAGATTTCATAAAACTGTTTATTTTGCAGTTGCTGCTTAATTTTTTAATGTGAAATTGAAAAACATGCTTGCAGAAATAGGTTGACAACAAAAGCGAGCGAGCTTTGCAACTTTTTTGAGGTTAATCGCAGCTGACAGCTACGACAGGTTAAAATCGAGTTGAAATTTTGGTTGACAGGAGGGAAGCTGCTTAGTTGTTGGCCTTCCGAAGGGAATCCTGGTAAAAGAATATTCTAAAAAAAACAAATTGTAATTAATTACTTTTCAATCCTCACTTAACTTTTAAGCTTTTTAAATTTTTTTCTTCGTTTTTTCTTATAGTTTCTGTGGCTTTTTTTTCTTCTTCAGTTTTCATTTTTTTTCTTTTTTTTTTTTTTGTTCTGAACTGAAAACTGAAGAAGAAAAACATAAATTAAATCGATATACGAAGGACGTATAAAACTGCAGAATTTCAAAAATAAAAGATAATATTTTCTGCCTTCCCAAAAATGGATTTTTTGCCTTCCACGGGCAAGACTTTCTTGCACTTCATTCAATGGATTTCCAGCTCTCCAGAATCTTCCGGTTGAAGGCAAACAAAGAAAACTTTTACATTTCAATCTCCGGCGTCGGACTTTAATTTTCTCATCTCCTTCTTACGAGTTCTCCTACTTTGTGATGAAACATAAAATTTTATGAAATCATTACGAAGAAGTTGAAGGCTGCCTCACTGAGTCGAAGGTTGGCTGGTTGGCCGGTTGGCCGGTTGACTGGTTGGCTGGCGGGATCGCATTTGCAGGGGTTTCGTCGCAAATGTCCTTTTACGCACATCCATGCGGAACTGTGGGATTTTTTTCTTCCATAACTTTTTTGTTGCGGGAAGAAGAGATATTTGAGAAAACCGGAAAAAGAGTTGCCAGATATGTTTATGTTCTGTGGAATTTCTTTAAATTCGTGGAATTATTCTGGCAAACTTTTTTGCATTCATTCCAACACTTTTGAAGTCTTCTTAAAGTCCTCAGTGAAGTCTTCTTAAAGTCCTCAGTGAAGTCAATGTACTCATTAAAATCTCTTTGAAGGCTTTTTGAAGCCTTACAATATTTCCAACTTAATGATTTATTCGAAATTTATGTTTCAATTCCTTAACATTTTTAATATGAGTTAAATTAAATCTTCTTAAAGGTCTTTTCGGCGTTTGTGAGATTTATTTCGTTTTTGGCAACGACACACAAATGGGATTTCTAAACCTTTACAAATTATATTCGTATCAAGGAAGAAAAGCTTCAGAAAACAGAGAATATAATTGCTAGTTATTCAGGATTTCTCTCATTTTGTTATATAAAATACGTATTTCGAAACAACAATTTAAAAAATAATCCCTATAGATTAAAAATCGGCTGCAAAAACCGATTTAATAGCTTTTACGAGAAATCCGCATTTTCAGTCTCTTCTGCACTATTAATTTTTATAAATTGTAAGATTTTTTTTAAACTACTAAACAGTATAAAGTTCGAACAAATTGGGGATTTTTTAATCATTTAAATAAATTATAGAATAAATTATAGTTGAAATAAATTGACATTGGGGGATTTTTTAGTTATTTTTTTAAGTAATTCCTAAATTTTCTTTTCCAATTACTGTCGACAACCCTCACGTCCTTCATGGCTTGCTTGACATCCTGCGAACGTGTGGTGTTGTTGTGGTTGTTGTTGGTGTTGTTGTTGTTGCTATGGTATTCAGGTAACAATTGCACTAATTTGTACAACAACAACAACACAAATACAGTGCAGAACCCAGCTGAACTGAATCAGAGTCGAGCACAGACAGCCTTTATTACCGCTAAAATTGCCCTTGTTGTTGGTGTTGTTGTTGTTGTTGGTGTTGTTGGTGTTGTTGTTGGTGTTGTTGTTGTTGTTGTTGCTGTTGTTGCTGTTTACTGAACAGGTGGACTCTCGTTGTATGTCAACAGAAAGGGTGTCCGAAAACACTTGGATATGCAATTTGCATTTGTTGTTGCTGCTTTCGGTGCGGCTGCCGTTGTTGTTACAACTTAATTAACTCGGAACTCAAGGATTTTCCCGAGTTTTTAGGTCAATCGAATTGCAGTTGAGAGGTTTGAATTGAGGTGCTGTGGGGAAATTTAACGCTTCTACACTTTTTTCTACACGAATTCAATTTTTCTAAAAATTCCAAATCCTCTACATTTCCATTTTTCCCCCTTTTATTTCCCCTTTCTGTATTTCTGCGGCCTCAAAACAATTTAATTAGCAGCACAATAAAACTTAATTAAGCGCATAAAAATTCGCCTGGCAACACTTAATCTAGTCCGGTTTGGCTCTCTCTCTCTCTCCCTCCCTCTCTCTCTCTGTCTCTCTCTCCATCAGCTCCTGCTCTCCATCAAAGTGGCTAAGCAGCCTCTTCTGCTTGCTCTGGTCTGTTGGTCGGTGGGTCGGTCGGTTGGTTGGTCGGTCGGTCGGTCGGTGGGTCGGTCGGTCGGTCGGTCGGTCGGTCTGTCAGTCGGTCGGTCGGTCGGTCGGTCGGTCGGTCGGATGGTCGGACGGTCGGTCGGACGGTCGGTCGGTCGGTCGGTCGGTCGGTCGTACGGTCGGTGGCGACGGCGTTACATGCGAGGACGCTGGCTGCTCATTGCCTTGACAACCCAACCTCAGCGACCCACCCTGTATCACGCGCGCGCCCCTTGCTGCTGCTCACGAGTACCGCACGCCATGCAGACTGCGAACAAGTTCTGCTGTGCTTGGCAACCATGGCCGTCGTCGCCGCGACTGCATTCCCTGCACGGAGTTCCAGTTAGCACTCAGCTTCGCAATGCACGCCGCGGCTGGGAATTCGAATCCCTTACTTGTGCGCTTTGCGTGCAGGAAGCCACCGCGCGAAGTGACCGTGAAGAAAAACCATTAATTTGGCGTTAAACCCACTTTGGAGGAGTGCATTCGGTATTACAATGTGCAGCAGCATTTTATTGTCTTCGCTTAGAAGCTTCTTAGGCAGGAGAAGAAGCACAGGAATGGCGAACAAAAGAAGGGCAGAAGAGAATCGAAATCGTCTTGACCTTGAAGAAAAATACATCTTTTTTATATCATTCACATTCACATATTCACAGGCGATAAAATCGAAAACCACCGCGCCGATATAAATAAATATCGCGCCGATATTAAAGAATTCTTTCACCAAGGGATTCTTTATTTTCCGGCGACTGCTACAGCCAAGTCAATAAATTGTTTCGCTGCAACGGAAAATTGACTCAATTCATTTAATGAAATGGAAGCGAAAATTAAATGCAAGAAAATACGAAAATAAGTCGGTACGGAATAGCAAAAGAATCCAATTAATTTATATTGATGTGTAAAGAAAATTTAAGGGAAAATAAATAGAGCAACTCAAGGTCAGTCGATGGCAGTGCATTTCACTGGCACAACTACGTCAGGATAAAAGGATAAACGCACACAAGAGCGCACACAGGAAGCGTTAAAATTGCATTACACGCGGCTGACGGCAAAAGCAGGACGTGAAAAGCGATCACAGATTGCGTGCGCCGCCAAAGAGCGGCGGCGGGTGGAACGGTCAGCGGCGGGTGGAATGGCCAGCGGATGGGTGAGGAGAGGTGGTTGTGGAGGGATGTTTGGGGTGGCGGGGGGTGTGGGGTGGAGGTATTGCTGGTGTAACGAATGTAGGTTAAGGGTGACGTGAAGCCACCAGCAGAGTTGCGTGAGAGGGTTGAAACGCAACCCTCTCAGGCTAAAAGGATTGAAAGCAGCCTGTGGCCAGCATCAGTAGCAGGACCACAGGATATACGGGGAACTGAGAGGGTAGGATAACAGAATGCAAACCAAAATAACAACCGAAAAACCAGCAGCAACAACAGCACCACACGGGAGCAACAGAGAACCAGTCGCAGGATAAAATACCCCGCATGATGCAATGAAACGCACCTGTGTGTGTGTGTGCGCGCGTGTGTGTGTGTGTGTGTGTGTGTGTGCGTACGCACGTGCGTGTATATATGTATGTTCAGGCGTGTATGTTTACGTTGAAATAACCAGCTCACACACTCCACAGAATGTCATCAAGGACGTCTGCTGGTCATTCGTGCATTTGTGCAGAACGCACACACCACACACACACCACACACATACACCACACATACACGCACCACACACACGCACCACACATACCCACACACACACACGCACATACACACACGAACCTCTATTATTCTGCGATCCACTCACACCCGAACATCACAAAATCTAGGTCAGCTTCATACAAAATTCCTGCAAACTTGGCAACACTGAGCCACTGAATTTTCCATTTCGCCCAAAAATCGGCAATCAATGACTATGAAGGCGAGAGGGACAGAGGGAGGGAGGGAGGGAGGGAGCGAGGGAGGGAGAGATGGAGAGATATAAAGAGAAGGGGAGAAAGAAAGAGAGACAGAGACAGTGATGGGAGTTAGAATGACCCATCAACCGACCGAAAAACCGATCCGAACAAAAACCTCATCCGCATTCACAGTTTCGATGCGGAGTTCAAGGATCTCGGTCTCGTCGAAGGACACGCGTTACGCTTTGAGCGTTTTGCATGCTGCCGTTGCATCGGGGTGCCCTGTTGAGGTATGCAGTGAATTTCGTGCAACGATTTTCGCATTTGATTTTGCATGGGTTTCGTGTTCCAGATTTTTTTTTTTTTTTTTTTTTTGTTGTTAGTACTTCCTGGCATCGATTTCGGTCCAGCGGCGCTCACGGCCGATAGCTGTGGTTGGTTGTGTGATTTAAGTAGGCTGGTGGATGGGTGGTGCGAAGGGGTGAGAGAAGCTCGAAGGAAGGAACGTGTGGTGACGCGAGAATATCTACTGATTGACACGACAGGTTTGAATAACTTGGATTGAGTGATGACTGCGGTCAAGAGTCGGCGGTATTCCTCGCTTGTTCCCTCCACTCACCCTCACTGACTTCATACCAGCGTCCTACCGCGACTTCCTGGGATTTGAAGTCATCCTGAATGATTGGAAGTCATTCCTGAATGATTGGAAGTCATCGGTGACCGGTTGTTGACCTTTTTTTTTATATAATAATGTTTTATATTTTAATTGTTTTTTTCTTATTAGATTTTAAATTCTATTTTTATCTTGTTTTATTTTGCGCTCTCTCATCTCTCATCTCTTTAACACCCTCAAAACTAAGCAAAACGTGTGCAAAATAGTTTCTCTTGCTCTCCGTCGGATGAACGTCGTGAAACAACAACAACAACAACAACAACAACAAGGCAGAAGAGCTGCCAACTTGAGAATCTCTACTTCTCAGTTGGTTATTATAAAGGGCTTCAACAACAAACCTGCGGGTGTGTTGAAGAAGGAGGGCGGGGCGGGGAGGCGTTAATAGGGAAGGAAGCAAGTAAAAGTTAGTCAACTAACGCGCTGCGTAAAATCATTAGTTGTTGCTGGGTTACCAAGAGCCGTGGAAGAGTGATAGACAGAGCTGGGGAGACACAGAGAGAGAGAGAGAGTGAGAGAGAGAGAGAGATAGAGAGAGGGGGGGAGAGGGAGAGAGAGAGGCAGGGAGATGAAGAGCCCGGAGCGCGTGAGAAGATGAAGTGACAGCAGAAATAACTGGCAGCTGGTAGTCTGGCAGCTTGTTGAAGAATCCGAAGCACTTACTTACTCCGCTTATTTATTTATTTTCCGAAGAGTTGCCAACTTTGACGGCGGTAGATGGCGCTGCAAACAAGAAAAAATATAAACGAGTTAAATGGATATTTTGCGCCGCCTAAAAGTTTCCTAACTTTGTCGAACGACGAAGAAGTGGCGGCGGCGAGGAAATCCCTTGACAGGATAATCGCAGGCTATGAAGTGTTAATGATAGCAAAGGTCGTGGGCGTGTGAGGGGAGGCGAGGCGCGCTTAAGTGTTAACCTTGCCTGCGAAGAGTTGAACCTTCGTTGTCGTGCTTGTAGTGCGAAGTTCATCGCTAGAATCCGCAAAACAAAGAGGACAAAATTGCTTCATGGAATGGAAGCTTGAATGGAAGCTTGTAAAAAATCTAGAAATTTCAAAATCTTAATTACTAATTCGTGATTCAATTGCACCCATTCAATTAAGCTAATTTAATTCGTTTGATTGAATTGCATTGTGCGTGGTTTTCGAGAGGTTTTAATGGAATATTCATTTGTGAAAATATCAACGTTGTCTCGCGAAAATTATAAAAAAAAAATTAATAAATTCCATAAAATGGCTAAAATGTATGACTTTCCTTCCTGATTAAAATAAAAGCAAATTCATTTCGTAGACAAAGAAATAACTTGAACGAAATCAATAAATTCAAATTGATAAGAATTAAAAAAAAAAATAAAAATCTTAACTTCTCGCTGGATTATTGATCTTGATTTTATTCTTGATCTAGAAGTTTAATAATGAATTTTTTTATTAGTGCGTTTTTTATGACTGCAATAACTTTTGCTTTCTGAAATTTGCATGATATTTCTGATTTCTAATGAGTTTTTTGGGCAAACAAGAGCTTCGTAATTCATTGAAGCTTCACAACTTCTATTTCATTTATATTTACAACAATTCAAACTGAAGCGATTTCATGAGGATTTCATTCGATTTATTTATTTATATTGCATTGAAATTTTTTGTAATTGGAGAGAGAGAGAGAGAGAGAGAGAGAGGGAGAGAGAAAGAGAAGTAAGAAAAAAGTTCGTCCAACACGCGATCACAAATTGTTCCACAAATTGTGTGGCACACAAAGTGTAGAAACGATTTAAATCCGTAACCTGAAACTCGGCGCAGTTTTTTCAGACTGCATTACAAGTCGTCTAAAATTATATAAAACTGGTTGTGGACGATCTTCCGGAATCTCCCGGCGAGAAGAGGAGGCGAGAAGAGGAGGCGAGAAGAGGAGGCGTGAAGAAGGCGAGTCGCCCAAAAAAGTGGTACAGGTATAAAAACTCCCCACACCTTCCACGGAAAGGACGGCTGAAGAGACGGGATTTCGCACCGCAAAAGAAACGCGTAATACAAGAAGTTCAACTGGGAAGACGCTTTCGGTGCGGTAAGCTACACTGAGAAAAAAAAACAGAAAAGAAATAAATAAAAAGCAAATTTCAGCTCGTAAAAAAAAAAAAACAAAAAAAAAACCAAATTTAAGAATAACCGAAAAATCAATACAATTATCCAAGAATTTCAAATAAAACCAAATATTTGGGTTTCTCTCAGTGTACGACAACCCAGCGACAAGCGGCTCGCGAGTCGCGACCGACAGCCAGAAGACCGCCAACAACCACTTTCGGCTCCCGAGAGCGGAAGCAGTGGATTTCGAACCGGCAGCTGGAATCGGTGCAGGAGACCTTGACATATCAATGCCTGCGACGCGATGATGTCGTGTGATATCGTTCGGTACGTGCGGCGGCGGTGTTGCCACCTGCTTCGCTCCGTCGCATCAGCGGTGTGGTTTGTGTGCGTGCGTGCAAATTGAAGACGAACGAACTGGCGTGGAGTGGAGTATCGCGATTGAATGCTAAAGAAATGAATGCCAGCAAAAAAAAAAAAAAAAAAAAGAACGAAAAAAAAACAGCGAGAATTCACGAATCGAAGAGGTTTCAAAAAATTCCGCTGCCGGCATTTAGGTTGGCAAAAATTCCGGCAACGTTATGCGTGCAAGTGGCTGCAATTTGCGATTAAATCGGTATGAGAATAACTCGCGCGGCATTTCGAATCCCCGCCGCGGTGAATAAGACGATTTTTCGCCGCAGCAAAATTATGCAGAAACAGAAACTCAAAGAAACTCAAGAATGAAATCCTTCATAAGCTGCAGGGAAAAACGGGAAAACAGAAGAAAGACAGAAAGAAGGACAGACTTTTGAATAGAATTTAGCAAGTATGAGAAAATTATCGCTAAATTCTACTATAGAATTTTCTAATAATAGAAGAATTTTCTAATAATAGAAGAAACAAATTGAAGTCTTAGAAAAAATAGATTTAAAAATCAGTCAACTGGTCAGCGGTCCAGTCACTCAGAAAGCAGTCAACCAATCAATTTGTCAATCTGCCAACCATCTGGTCAGCCAGCCAGCCAGACGGACAGACGGACAGCTGACACGGAGCGCCTGTAAGACAGACAGACGACAGCTGAATAGAGTCGCGCAGACAGATGACATCGTCTCGGCAAAAATAATGCTGGAGGTCGGAAGACTAGCAGACGAGCGCACCAACAATTCGCAGTGGGTTGCGTAAATAAATGCAGGAGGTGGCAACGCAGCGACTCCTTCTTCCGAGTTCTGGCGTGTCTGGCGTGTCTGGCTTTCGCGAAAACACAGAACTGGGAAAAGAAGCGGAGAAACCGAGAAGAGAAACTTTTCCAAGCATTTTCCTGAGATGCAAGTGGCCAGTGGTGGCGACGGGGGGGAGCGGGAGGGGAGACACACTCCCCACAAATTTAAACTCGTGCCACTTTCTGAATTTACTTTCTTGTATTAAACTAAGACTACAAAATTAAACTACAAAATTAAACTACAAAATTAAACTACAAAATTAAGCTACAAAATTAAACTAAAAAATTTTGAATAATAAACTTGAATGCATTTTTTTCCAAAGATTGTTAATTTTTTAACACAAAAATATCCCACAAAATTATTTTAACTTTATTATTCTACACAAGAAGGAGGGGGGAAAAACTTCTATTTTACTCTCGGCCAAGAAGTGGACGCTGAGTGTCTGACAGCCACGACTGTGCGCGGACAGATGGACGGACGGCGAATGTGTACGTCATGCATGGCGTTCGGCTGGCTGTTGGACACTTTTAAGTAGGAATTTTTTATTTAAAAGATTTCTCGCCTTCGCCTCGTGGGTGGGAAAACGTGACGTGACATTAATCGCTCCATTAGTGAAGTGAAAGTAGAGTGAAAAAAGCATTTTAATCGAGCATAAAAACTCATTCAACAGCTACTCCGGAACTTCTTTTAGTTTATTACATGACAAGAAGTTTGCAAGAATCTTGGCAACACTTTCATTGACAAATAGCTTTCATTACCAAAACACATCTAATTTTCTTCCTTAAAATCCATCCATCCATCCCTTGGCAGCCCTTCGCTCCTCGTGAGCTCCACCGATATCCGCGGGCGGGTGAGCGCTCACGAACACTTAATCGTGTTAATACTCGAACCGCCCTTTCGTGTGGCCAGAACAGCTTGTTCAGCAAATCTGCGACAAACGTTTTGACACACGCTTCAAAGTCGCTTAAGTCGCTGGCTGGCATATATTTTCCCACATTTCTTTCTCCCAGGCAACCCGCTTCGCTCCTCTCCACGCTCCACTCAGCGCTCCTCTCCACGCTCCACGCTCCTCTCCTCTCCACGCTCCTCACTCCCCTTCACTCCTTCCTCCTCACCTTACATGCTTCACAGCAATCAATTAAGAAACCAGCTGACGTGCGTTTAGTGCGGCATTTAAACTAAACCGTGCTGATTAGAATGATTAAGACTAACAAGTAGGTATGAATGAAAACAGCAACAACTATCACAACAACAACCAGAACTATCACAACAACAACAAGTATCACAACAACAATCAGCATAAGGAGCTGGTTGCCGTGCTAAATGCCAGCTAAAGTCAAAATTAACACTTCTCACCATCATCGTTGCACGCAAACGTGTTTAAATACTCAATCCGTCAAAGAGAATTTGCAACAGCAATAGAACAACAACAACCACAATTACAACAACAACCACAATTACAACAACAACCACAATCACAACAACAACAACCATATAAACCTTGAAAATGTCCTTACAATTAACTTGCGATTTCCGGAATTGTTAAAATGTATGAATGCCAGTTATTGCTGGCAAAATAGCAACCTTAACGTGATACTCGCATAACAACAGCAACAACAGTAATAGAATTACAACAACACGAAAAAAAAACAATCATTAGAATTTTGAAGATATCCTAAAAATCCATTTTGATTTTGAGAAAAATGGAATGTGATTTTTTTTTTAAATATAAAATTGAATCAACAAAAATGTAACAACAACAACAACAACCGTATCTAGATCTGAAAAACTAACTAAAAATCAACTTTCATTCACGAATAACTTACCGAATCTTCACCAGACTGCCAAAATATTTCCATTTCGATCATCATCTCGATCTCGCCTGAAGAAGATTTTCCCGATTTGTCTTCCCATTTGGATCAAAAGAAAGCTTCTCGCGATCTCCGATGCTTGTCTCGTGTAAAAGAAAATAATAGTGTTTCGATCTCGATAAGCATCTCAATTGAGAGAGACTGTCTCGATTTCGATTATTTTCTCGGCTGGAAAATGCTCTCGGCTGAAAGAAAATATCTCGATCTTGATTGAAAATCACTGTCTCGATCTTAATTATCGTTTCGAGTGGAAAAAGGTTGGGTGACAATTTCTGTTTTCTTGATCTCTCTCATCATCTTGACTATAATGAAAAAACTGGAAGAGATCGTCACGATCGAGGTTATCATTTGGACTGTAAAATGCTGTCTCGATCTCGATTATTGTTTTCGAACGGAAAGGTTTTGGCGATTTCTAATTCTCATCTCGGCTGGAAGAAAATATCTCGATCGCGGTTATTATTTCGACTGTAAAATGCTGTCTCGATTGATTGTTTTACAAGTATTGTAATTTTATTATCGATAAATGATCAATATTTCATCGAATTCCATACGAAATCGCCAGAACTAATGAAACCGAAAAAAAAACTGATAAACGAAAAACGGAATTCTAATCGAATTCTAGTGAATTTCCAGGAAAAACAATAAAAATATTAAGTCACAATTTTATGAGGTTTTCACGTGCACGCTAACATGTAAACAACAACAACAACAACAACAACGACGACGATTTTATATATTATTAGTGATACCGTCGAAATAACGAAGTTGTAAACAGCAACAACAACAACACATTAACCTCAGTAGTAAACACAACAAAACTATTAAGATAATAATAATTGTTACAAAAAATAATACGCGCAATAAGAACGACGTGAAAATTAGCACCACCAGCTACGCCGCAGATACCCGCACCGTGTGTCGCGGCGATACTTTCAGCCAAGAGTAGAGTATCTCGACGGATCGGGTCAAAACGTAGTCGCTCTCGTCGCGATTCATGCCGTTTCTCGCTTGGCATGCGCCAGGAATTGCACAAATCGCTGAAATCTGAAAGAGCGCGACGACTGCAGTTCGCTTTTTGCGATTATTAACTAATTAGTGAGTCGTTATTCTGATTTATGTAATTTTCGCAGCAACGCAATTATAGTGGAAGAACGCAATTGAACGCAGTTGATGTTGCAACAACGGTGGCAACAATTAAAAACTCAAGAATGTTCGTCGCTTCAAGTGTGCAGCATTTTTGGCTTCTTTTCTGTTAACGAAATTGATGGCCAGAGAAGATTTCATCGAAAAGCAGTTGCATTCATTCAACTGTCAGATGGAAATAAAGAGATAAAAATTGCGAAATATTCAACACACACACACACACACACACACCATCATCATCAGCTTTACGTAAGGTGAACGTAATGAGCGACGTGAATTGAACTGAGCTGCAGTTCGCATCGCATCGCATGACACCGCTTACGTAATGCATTCAATACGGAATCGTGCCTCAAACTGAAAGCAATGCAGACTCACAAAAACAACCGGAGAAACAAGGAAGACGAGCTTTAAAATGTATTTAAACTATTAAAGAGGAAACTTAAAACGAAAACTTAGTTGAAATATCGATAAACGAAATATAATGTATACAACAAAATCAAGTAAATATGAAGTAATATGAAAGTAATATAAAGAAAATATAATATAATTATGATATAACGTATTGTAAAACAATATAATATACAATAATATAAAGTTTTATAATATAATATAGCATAAAATATAGTCATAAATTAAACTATGAAAATTTGATACAAATGTAGTTAACTATTAATGAATACAAATAAAAGATAAAATAACATTACCCTCTATAAACTTAAACTTGTCCTTAAAATTTCGAATAATAGAGTTTCGTATTATCATTTTCAAACTAAAGACAATACCGCACATATTTGTGTCTTTCGAGAGCGCGGAATTATGTTATTTACAACGTACATGACAATTGGTAAGTAGCTACGATAGTTGCAAGATACAGTATATTACGAAGGATAGCATTATTGAAATACCTTTTTGGAATGAGAAGAGCATTTGTAGTCCTAAAGGATTAGAGAGGAAAATAGAACTGATGTTTCCCGAACTAATAGCTCGTAATACTGAGTTATATTCCCAAATATAATGTCTATCAGAATACAAAATATTCCTCCTTTCTTATGATTTCCACTGATACCAACTTTCCACTTTATTAATCTTTTTGGAAATCTATTCGACTCGTAATGGGACTTTTAATGAACACTTATGAGGGGATCTGAGCTGGATTCTTACTCGACTATTGCTTGTACTCTTGCAGGCCTATAATCGCAATAAATGTGTAATGGGAACTCGACTGGAATCTCATCAAATTCTTATTTAAATCTATTTCCAGTTGGACACCTAACTTTTTCACTTCGTCTTGGATTCTCGGTGCACTTTTACTAGTACGAATTCAGCTTCTTTGCCGTATTTATTTGAACTCTTAAAGGGAGTTTTAGGAAATTCTTACTCAAATTCTTCATCAATCAATGAAATTTTAAATTAAACTTAAATTTCCTATATATTTTATTACTTTCCGCCCTTTTGCCTGGGGAAAACCTTTTTATTTAATTTGGCAATGTTTTTTTTTTTTTTTTTTTTTTTTGTAAACGTTAAATTCCCCTTTTTGTGAGGTTGAATTTGCCATTTTACGAGGTTAAATTTTACGCTACAAAAAGTAAATAGCAGACAGGTTATTAAATTAGTTGAAAAAAATTGTACTAAATATAAAAAGACGAATAAATTACCGCAGCCAAGCTACGAGATACATAATAATTTAGTTAATTAAACGCAGCAAAAAATCTCACATTTTGAAGGGAATGAAAAATCGCATGCGAAAGCATTTTGATTGCTGGCACTTAATTTGGAAATCGAGGGAACTCAAATGATGGGAGCACGAAAAAAGCACGAAACATAAAAAATTAAATGCAAGAAATAAAAATATTTGAAAAAAGGAAAAACTAAATGCTAACTAAAATTATAAGAGAAAAAAATGTTTTTACATTTTACGCTACATGAAAAAAATTGAGTATTTAAAAATTCAGTTAATATTTAGTGTTAAATTTTTATGTTAAATTTTTAAGTTATTTTTTATGTTATTTTAAGTTATTTTGTGGTAAAACATTAAATACAGTAAAAAAAACAGTGAATTTCAGAAAAATTTAAATGCAAAACGTGAGGTAGCACTAAATTAAAACAAAAATTGAAGAAATATAAAAATGAAAATAATATAAATGCAAAGCTGAAAAGCTAGAAATCCAAAAAAAAAAATCAGAAATTTGTGTAACAGCAAAATTTTTCAAGCAGGAAATTTTTAAAAAGAAAAAAAGATGTCAACACAACTTGAGGGATCAAACAACTTTAAGGATAAAATAAAGGAAAAATAAAAATTTAAAAAAAAAACGCCAACTTAAGCAGCAAAAAAAGAAATCAGAAAAGCAGAACGGAAAAGCAAAAACGTCGCAAAAGATACAAAAGTTATTTCAATTTTTCTCACGAAATGCGACAGCAAGAAGAACGCGGCAAACACGCTGCAAGAACAAAGCGAAGAAGACAAGCGTAGCGCTTGGATGCGCTTCTGTAAGCATGCGTAGGTCTGAGTTATAAATTCGAGCCGAAGAAAAAAGAGTTGATGAGAAGAAATTTCTAGAAAAAAAAGAGGGGAGTTCAAATGAATCAAAAAATTAGAAACAAAGAAAGAAAAGCTGTCCTCGCGCTTTCAAAAAAGGGGAAACGAACAGAAAAGATAGAGAAAAACAAACAGAGGAAAGGAAGGCAACGACAACAACAACACCACCGACAACAACAACAACACCGACAACAACAACAACACCGACAACACCGAAAACAACAACAACACCGACAACAACACCGACAACACCAAGAAAATGCGCAATCAACTGAAATAAGCTTAAATATTTCCGGCACGTTGTAACGCTTAAAACGCAGATACCGGGATTCCGTGATATACGCTGCAGATACACAGATACAAATATGGATACAATATGTTAATTAGAAGTTGTTGTTGTTGTGCTTGTTGCTGTTGCTGCTGCTGTTGCTGTAGACGTTGCCGCTCCGAGCTGTAAACTGAAATGAACTCGTTTGCCGCCAAATGGTGACAACAAGAATAAAACAAAAACAACAACAACAACAACAACAACAATACAACAACAACAACAGCAACAACAACAACAACAACAACAACATGAAAAAGATAATATGACTTATTGAAAATTACAATAATCATCATCTTGTTGATCTCTCTTAATAATCAATAACAATCGCCTTGATCGATTAAAAATCAATTTAAAGCTGCTAATCGAATGATGATCGTCCATTTTTGATACTCATCAGACGATTAATTAATAAAGGTAAGCCGATTAAGCGATTAGTAGTCGTATATTGAAGCTCTTCAAGTAACAGATTAATCGACGATTACAGACTCGATTAATCGACACCTTTCGATTGATACATTGATTTCTCACTGTCGATCACTTGAATTAGTTAATATGTTCTATTTATCGAAAATAGACTTCTAATTTAAGATCAGCAATCACGCGTTAATTGCGATGAATCGAATCATCAAACCGAAGTCGATTAGTCAAAGGTGGTCCGACTCCTTCAAAGTGGTCGATTAATCGTAGAGTTGGTAGATTAATGGAATGTTTTTGAACAATCGATTACTCCGAATTTTCAAGACAAACGAATGCTCATAAATAATTGATCGATCTAATCCTAAATTAAACGTAAATTATCGATTAATCGATAACTGCCTGTTAAATGATTTTCGAAATTTAACAAAACTAATCGATTGACAATGAGATTCTTCGAGATTAGTCGATTAATCTAACTAATCGAATATTAATCAATTAATCGATTATTTTATTGTTTACTGAAATCGATTACTCGATAAAAGCGGCACCATTCAGTACTTAATTAACAAATTTTTAATGACAATCAAACACTTTGTATGACTTAATTTGTGTGGTCAAAATTAATTCCACTGATCCACAAGAGACTCTTAATTTGAAATGAACACTTGGGTGACAAACCGATTAATCTGAGCTAGATTATCCATCTTCAATCGAAAGTAGCCAATTAATTGAACTCTCAAATAATCGGAGATAACAAGATTAAGCGATAACAGACGATCAATCAATCGATTAGTAGAGACTTAGTGAGCAATTAATGAATTCATTTATTTGTCCGCAACCACTTCCGCTTTAGCGATTAATCGACGAATCTTATTTTCTATTATTCAGTTAATCCAATTCGGTTAGCAGGTTAATCGAAATTTATCGATTATTATGATAATTATAGATTAACGGGTGAAAATATATTTATATATTAATATGTTAATCGAAATTTGACGGTTAATACGTCATCAAAATGTATCGATTATTAGACTAATCGATAAGAAAGGTCGTTATAGATTATAGCGTTCCTCGAAGCTTATCGATTACAAGGTTAATAGAAATTTATCGATGAATAGGTTAATCGAAATTTATCGGTTATTAATTTATCGATTTATTAATTCTAAATAACATGTGAAAGACGATTACATGCTATAATAAATAAACAAAATTTATCGATTAACATGTTATTCGGCTTTGAACGTGTTAATCGAGGGCGATTTCTTCAATTTTACTTCAGGAATTTCTTGAAATCTAGAAAAACGACAACTTTGAGGTGTCAATAAGTAGGTATCTGCATCTGCATCTGCATAAATATCTACTGAATAACCGTCAGAACGCCTTGCTGCCGCTTTCTCTGTTGGCTCGCACTAATTGCAGTTACTGCTAAAAGCTGAATAGCAGGCCAACAGATAGCAGGACAGACAAACAAACAATCAACAGCAACAACCACACGGAACAAGAGAACCACAACAACAACAACAACAACTTGATAGGCACTCCCCTTGAGTTGCCACTCGTGGCGTGGCAGCAATCAAACTCACGTTTGCTTTTGACGTTGTTACTTCCATTGCATCCGTCGGATACACGTACTCGTCCACCAGCCAACCAAGCGACCGACCGACCGACCGACCGACCAACCAACCGACCGACCGACCAACCAACCGACCGACCGACCAACCAACCGACCGACCGACCAACCAACCGACCGACCAACCGACCGACCGACCGACCGACCAACCAACCGACCGACCGACCGACCAACCAACCAATCGACCGACCGACCAACCAACCGACCGACCGACCGACGAACCAACCGACCGACCGACCAATCAACCGACCAACCGACCGACCCACCGACCAACCAACCGACCGACCGACCAACCAACCGACCAACCAACCGACCGACCGACCGACCGACCGACCAACCAACCGACCGACCGACCGACCAACCAACCAATCGACCGACCGACCAACCAACCGACCGACCAACCGACCAACTAACCGGCCGACCAACTAACCGGCCGACCTACCAACCGACCAACCAACCAACCGACCGACCGACCAACTAACCGGCCGACCAACTAACCGGCCGACCGATCAACCGACCAACCAACCAACCGACCGACCGACCGACCAACCAACTAATCGACCGACCAACCGACCGACCAACAAACCGACCAACCGACCGACCAACCTACCGACCGACCAACCAACCGACCGACCGACCGACAAACCAACCAATCGACCGACCGACCAACATACAATCCGTCCAAATGCTTGTTTTATGTAAATTTTTTCCATGTATCTTAAAACTGTACAAATATAAAATTTGTGCAAATCTTGTTGCGCTCCGTTGTTGCCTCGTATTTCTTCGCATTTCTCGCTGCACTCGATCCGCGTAGATACTCTTGAACTGTCTGCGGTCTGACATTTTCCTTGCATGCTTAAAATGCTGCATACACAGCGTGTCGGTCGGCGAAGTTGTCGGCCTGTTGTGCCGCTTTTGTGTTTATCTAATCGATACTTGTACTTTCTGCTCATTCAAAATCGATGGATTTATGTAAGCACTTGTTGCCAGCCAAGGGCGGGTGCACAAGGCGACTTGTGGCGCGTGGGAGAGGAACGCGGGGAGAGGGACGGCGGGAGAGGGAGCGGCCGAAGGCAGTGCGAAGCAATCATAGATTACAACTGCCCAATATGAGTTCGAAGCTCTTCATGGAGACACATTTGCTCCCGTTTATATAGTTCGGTGCATCACTAAATAGGGAATTCCAGCGAAAATAAAACTATTGAGGTGATTTTGGTCGCCCACTGTGGGATTTTCCTGTGATGGGACCTTTCATTGTCTGAATACTTAATGTTTCTAAATAGTTTGAGTTAGTCGAGGGGATTTTGGCTCCCCTCAGTACCCTTTACAATCACCGCCCCTCCTATCAGTCACTCAGTCACCCAGTCACCGTCAAGTCACTCTCAGTCATTTTCCTGTGATGGGACCTTTCATTGTCTGAATACTTAATGTTTCTAAATAGTTTGAGTTAGTCGAGGGGATTTTGGATCCCCTCAGTACCCTTTACAATCACCGCCCCTCCTATCAGTCACTCAGTCACCCAGTCACCCTCAGTCAAGTCACTCTCAGTCAAATCGCTCGATAGCATGTCTCGTGCGAATTCTTAACATTCTGCCGCAATTTGTTTAAATCATTTGAAAATTTGTTATTCTAACAGCAAGAAAGCAAAAACCACTCGGAGAAATACAACTAAATCGCTGTTAAGCCGCTTGACCGCCCGCGGTGTCGGTTAAGCTGTCGGTTAAGCTGTCGGTCGCGTATAGCGTGCCGCCTCTGCATACACAACTCAGCGTAAAACTCGTTCTCGCCAGTTTTATTTATGCGATTTGAAAACACGAGCCGCGAAAACCTCTTTTTAAAAAGTAGAAATAAATCTTAAACAGTGAAATTTAACAGTGTGTAATTAGTAGCATTTAACAGATTATAATTAGTAACATTCATCAGAATGTGATCAGTTGGATTTAACGTTCTTGCAACTGCAACAGCTGGGTGATAAAATTAACCAGGTACAGCTACCAACAGTAAGGAATAACAAGTTACTGCCATTAATATTTAACACAATTTTATTTGTCAAATGAATTAGATGAGTAGTAGATAACATTTGGCATTGATAATATCTAACAAAATGTTTGTAGTAATTTCAGTCGGCTTGTTTAGGTAGAATTTAGCGTAGAATCAGTGATAACACTTAGTGGCTCAGTAACATATTGATTAGTAACATTTTACAGATTGTAATTAGTAACAAACACAAACTGATTCACTCAACATTCGACAAATAATAATTCTATGACTTGCCAGTTACATTTAGGTTTTCGTAAGTGGTAACAAATTTAACAAATTAAAATAAGTCAAATTTATCAAGATGTTCTTAGTTACATTTAACGACTGCAACGGAATTCGATTAGCAACATTCAACTGATGATAATTTAGTAGATTATTAGCAGTAACAGATTTAACAGATTATTAGCAGTAAAGTGTAATATAATAATAATAATATATAATAGATTATTCACGGTAACCTAATCGACTGAGAGTGGTGGCAACAGATTATAATAGTAACTATAACTAATAATTGTTAGTAGAGTTTTAAATTTTCAATTCACTTTTGCACCATAAAATATTCTATAATTTTTGCCCATTAGAGAATTTTTCAGTTAGGCGATCACTGCGATCGCCTCTCGATCGACTAAATGACGCTGGTGGCTGGCAGAATGTCGATCTATAAAATACGACAATGAAACCCATTAAAAGGCAGTTTTTAGGTCGCGCGTAATATTACGATCGTAAAATACCACAAAGTAGTTGCGAAATCTAGCTTAGCACCGATTTTTTTAACTTAATTCCTCCATTCATTCTGAGAAATTATTGAATATGACAAACTACACAAAATCTTATATCCGCCTGTGTATGGAATTGCGATTCCCCTCTTCACTGGCAACAACTTTTTTGTGTTCCTGTTTTTTTGTTTTTTTTTTTTTTTTTTTTGATATATTGCATTTCTAGCTATCAACAAATTCGAACCGATTGCTGGTGCCGTAAAAAAAGACGGTACAATAAAATTCGCAGAACAACAGGTAGCAAATTATTTCCTTGTTCTGCAAGATGATGCATCTCGCTTGAGTGGAGTTCAGATCGCAAGAAGCTCAGATAATTTATATGCAGCGCGCCGTAAAGTAGGCAATAAATTGTGCTTCTCGAACATAACGGTGCGGCCATTACAGTTACAACAAAGTGTTGCATTCGAGTCCGTGTTTGGCGAGCACTCGACGCAAACCTGTTGGCAGTGAAGTGATGAAGATTTGGAGGCAAATAAAAGTGCTCTTAAAAATCCCACTAAGAAGAAGAATAGAGAAAATAATAGAATTACAAATATATAGAGAATAGAATAAAATATAATAATATAAAACCAGATAAATTAAAAGTATTGCTAAAAAATTCAAAACTAAAAATACAACTAAATTAAAACCGACGAAAGAATTAGTAATAAATATAAAAATACGTAAAAGAATGAGAACAAATTTTGTATAATTGACGCGAAGAAGAGAAAATAATGGAAAAATATTAATAAGCGAAAAATGAGCGCAGAGAAGTTTTCCACTTCACTGTTTTTGCCATCTCGAAAAAAAGACTCTCGAAATTGAAAATGCAACAGAAAAGGAAAAAATGGATTTCGCACATAAAAATCGGGAAAATCATCAGAGAATTATTAAGAGGAAAAAAAATTCTAAAATCAAATAAATACGTGGCACGAAAAGTCAACTTTTCCACTTATCCGTCATCAGCTTCAGTGCGGCCGATAATAAAACGCGACCGCATGAAAATACGACTGACAACCAACGCCGCCGCCGCCACCGACGCCGCCGCCGTTGTCGTCGTCGTCGTCGCCTTCGCTCCAGATACTTTCATCGCCGACACCGCCCGCGGCGACTGAGAAAGTCGCGGTGGCGATAATGAAAGAAGCGTTTAAATTGAAATTAAAACTTGCAAACGAATAAATAAATTAATTGGCCCGCAGGCACACGAATCCTTCTCGGTGCAGCGCGTGACGGCGGCGGCGGCGATGGTGGTGGCGGCGGCAGTGTTGGTGGTGGTGGCGGTTTCGCTATTTCGCCAACAACAAAACGGTGAGTGGGTGGGTTCGCTGCTGAGTTCAGTTGGCTGCAGCAGACACTCTGCAGCTGCTTGCGATGCCAGCGCGTCGAGTCGAAAGCACGATGATCTCGTGCGATTTGTGCGAATTAAGAAGTTTAATTTTAATTTAGAAAATCTGCTCAACAAGGCGGCTCGCTGCCAGCAGCCACACAAGCAGCACAGCAGCCAACTCAAGCAGCCAACCAAGCAGTCAACCCAACAACCAGTCGACCCAACAACCAGTCGACCCAACAACCAGTCAACCCAACAACCAGTCGACCCAACAAGCGGCCACCTCGACCTCCCACCCGAGCGGGCCGTCCTGAGTGAAAGCCAGCGGCGGCCGACTGCAAAAGGGCGTCGCGATGTCGGCGTCGGCGTCGTTGTCGGTGTCGGCGGCGTTGCAGAGAGCGGGTGGGTTGCCGGCGGCGGGCTTGAATTATCGGCGAAGTCGTCGCATCGCAGCTGTGTTGCGTCTGACTTACACTTCTGTCATCCTTCATCCTTAATATCATCCACAGCCATTCACAGTCTGTTCTCCCCCTTCATTCTCCCCGCGCACCTCTGCCGCTGCCGCTGCCCCTCGAACCCTCCGCTGCCCCTCGAACCCTCCGCTGCCTTTATTACTCCTTCTCGCTCAACGCAACAAATTAGTGCTGAAATTAGTTGGCAAGAAAATGCGTTGATTTTTAATTACGTTGCAGTTCCTCGAGAGCGTTTGGCGCTCTCTGCAAAATCCTTTTGCAGTGTAATATAAGCGTAAAAATTTAATAAAAGGACATCCGAACGGAAGGACGCTTCTCGTGTAGCCGCCCCCCCCCCCCGGGCGGTTTATTTTCAGAGTGTCAGCTGCTGCTGTTTTTCTTTATAATTGAAATTATTAGCTCCGCATGAAAGCGACAAAGACAAATATTAAGGACGACGAGGACAGTGAGAAGTGAAAGTTTTTAAGGAAAATGGAGAATCAGCAAAAACCACGTTTTTAAAACGAACTAAAAAGTTTCAAATAATTTTTCTCAGCCCCCATACAGATTCCTAACCTCGTACAGATAGTTCTGAAAATTAGTGATCGTGAATTTTTAATATCACTATGAAAATAATTGTAAGATTTAGAACGAAAAACGTGGCACGCGTGCAATATTCAGTCTTCAATTGGTCTATTAGGTTGTCTTTTATCAATTGTTAAGAGATTCTTATATAAGTTTAATAGGTTTCCTTCTTTCTAAGAGCTTAAAAGTTACTTTCGGAGTAGAAAAGTTACCTGCGGAGTACTCTGTGAGATTTTCTAAGATGATTTTAAGACTATAAAAGAGTTAAAAGAAGAATTTGCTTTAGATTTTTAAATTATCTAGTGTAAGACTTCAAGAGAGAATTTTAAACAACTCAGTAGTTCCTGGAGAAATCTTTCAAAGTCATTTATAACATTTTAAGGCTTTTTTGAGTGTTTTTTGAGGCTTTTTTGAGTCTTTTTTGAGACTTTTCTGAGACTTCTTTGAGGCTTTTGAAATCTTTTTTAAATCGTTTTTGGCAAAAGTACGCCAGGTTGTTCTTACATCTTACAAAGTTTTAAGAAGACTTTTTTGAGACTTTTTCATGCTTTTTTGAGGCATGTTTGAGGCATTTTTGAGGCTACGTTGAGAACTCCAATTAATTTATATGGCTCTGTGACGACGATTTTCTGAAGATCTTTAATGATTTGATTCGTTTGCAGCGGCTGTAGAAGTCAATCTCACAAAGATCTTGAATTTTAAAATATCTTCGTTCAACTTTTTTCAATTATCCGTGAATAAAAGTGGGAAACTTTAAGTGTTTAGTGGCGTGTTTGGCCCTCTCGCGCGTACGAAACGTTAAAACTCCTAACTGTGCTGGCAATCGAGACCATTCAGCGATACACCTTAAGTATTCCCAGTCCTCAAACTGCCAGATACAAACGACTGCTCGGTGCACAGCAATCAGATACCAGATACTTCGAGGACACAAAGTGCTTGCTGTTCGGCGAAGGAGAATGGAAAAAAAAAAGAGGGCAAGGAAGACGACACGAAATGAATTTGCTAGAGCTTCGACTTGGTTGTTGTTTTGTTTACACATCCTTGCACTGCAGCACCGAACAAGGATTCCTATTTTTATTGTCTGGTTGTGCATTGATTTCTTCTACATTGCGTTCTCTTCTTTACGGCGAGAATGGGGGGGGGGGGGGGGGGGGGAAAGCAGACCGGAGGGAATGTTTCTTGGAATTGGGAAAAAAAAACAGATTGGCACCGGAAAGTATGAGAGAAAAAATACCAAAAAAATGCATTCAAGGGTTGTTTTGGCATCCTTGAGGATGTCTGAGAAAAATTGAAAAAAATAGTCTGCTAGGGTTTCAAGATTATTTGTTTATTCTCCTTCCCCCCCCCCCCCCCTCTTGAGTGATTTTTATTTAAATCTAAATTAATTTGTACATTTTCACCCGATCCAAATTTATTCCGCAGTCTGGCCACCTTAGAAAACATCGCAAGTACTTCATTCCCTCCCCATCCCCTCCCCTCACATCATCATGTTTCTCTCCGCCCCGCAAAACAAGTTCTCGCTTTCTACAAAAAGGTGGCAACACTCACTTACAACCGAAACTCGTATGCAGCAGCCAAATCGTTGCTGTTGCTGCTTCAGTTTCTGTCATTCGGTGCTAATCTGTAAAATCCTTGTGACGACAGGGAGCAGGAGGGACTGCAACAACAAAGCCAACAACAACAGCGCCAGCGAGCGATCTAATTTAACTGCATAAAAGCTTCACCGCAATTGCTTGTTCTGTAGTTTGTGTTGTAATTTTGTTGTTCCTGACTTTGTGTTGTAATTGGCGTTGTAGCAGATGTTTTGTTGGTGGCACTCTTGGCTCGAGGCTCTCCCTCGTTCTCTTCCTCTCCCTCTCCCTCTCCCTCTCTCTCCCTCTCCCTCCCTCTCTCTCCCTCTCCCTCTCTCTCCCTCTCTCTCGCCGTGTGATTTCCGACAATATTTGGTTATATGTAAATTTGGCATGTTTGACCTAACGACAACAGCGACAACAACAACAGCGACAACAACAACAGCGACAACAACAACAACGACAAAAGCTTCAACAATAACAACAGCAACTTCAAATAGCAAAAAAATATACTGTTAAAAACTCTTTAGGAGACTCTTAAAAGTTTTCTAAAAGATTCCTAATGGTCGCCCAGGAAAACTTTGGTTAGACTTTTTTAAAGCCTTTAAACTCACCAGAGGGGACTCTCAGGTGGTTCTCTAGAGAGACAGAGAAAGTATGGGTCGCCTAAAAAATCTTAAAAGTCTAAAGTCTCCCAGAAAACTCGTAACAGTCCGCTGGAAGATTCTTAGCATTCCCTTGAAGGACTTAACATTCGTCTAGAAAATCTCTTAAAAATCCACTTTGGCGAAATTTCTGTGGAGAATCCCCAGAAACAGTCTCTTCCGGAAACTCTAATCTTTTATTAGTTTTCTAGAACATTTTTTAATAGGCACATTAAAATTTTTAACAATTATTCTTGGACATTTTCGTCAAGCTCTTTAAAATGCTCTCTAAAATGCTCTTTAAAATTCTCTCCAAAAGCAACTCTTAACAGTATCTTGTGAGTTTCGTAGGACTCTACGGAGACTCTTTTTTAACAGACATTTTAAAGACAACCTTTACAGTCGCCTAGAGAGACCCATAGCAGTGCCAGAGTGACTCCCGGCTATGCTAAAAGTTACTTGCAGTCTCTTTGAGGGATTTAACATTTTTGCTAGAGTGATTCCGCTAGCAGGCTCTTGAAAGACTGTTAAGTGTCCCTAGTGCGACACTTAACAGTCTTTTATCACTCAACGGGTGAAAGGCCGAAAATTAACCGTCCTCCGCCTTCGTCGCTGCTCTTCTACTTCGTGAAATGACTGCAGAAAACTGAAAAATAGAAGCAAAACCCTATTTTCGCCACTTCTACAGAGATAACATGGTCGCATCTCTGCATCGCGCATTCACTTGACTTTCATTAATAGACATTCGCTGTGACTTTACTATGGTTACCGACAGCCCGACCGCCCGACCGACCGACCGACCAACCGACCGACCGACCGACCACCCGACAGCCTGGCCGCCCGACCTACCGACCACCCGACCGCCCGACAGCCCGACCGACCACCCGACCGACCACCCGACCGACCACCCGACCGCCCGATCTCCCGACAGTCCGACATTGTTGCTCTCTCTCACTCTCCAGTATTTTTGAGATAACAAAAAAGACTCCAGTGAACTTTTGCTCAGCCAAAGGAAAAACCAACCAACAAGCAAAAAAATCGGTGGCGACACCGAAATGAGAAAAGTGCATGAAAGCGCAAATATTTTGTTGTTGTATAGCTCTTTTTCACTACCCGTGCAACAGCCAACAGCCAACCAACCCACCAACCTTCTGCTCTCTCTCCTCTCCTTCGTCGCAGAAGTCATCATACGTCTTCTCTCTCTCTCTCTCTCTCTCTCTCGGCTCTCTTTGAAGCGTTCGCAACATCTCTGCTCTCAGCTAACAAACTTCTCCTCGGGTTTGTGCTGAGCACTTTTCTGCAAATCTTCCAGCTTCGCCTCTCCTTCTCCTTCCCTTCTCGATCCGCACGCTCTCCTCCACGCCTCTCTCCTCCACACCTCTCTCCTCCACACCTTTCTCCTCCACACCTCTCTCCTCCACACCTCTCTCCTCCACACCTCTCTCCACGCCTCTCTCCACACATCTCTCCTCCACGCCTCTCTCCACACCTCTCTCCTCCACACCTCTCTCCACACCTCTCTCCTCCACACCTCTCTCCTCCACACCTCTCTCCTCCCCGCCTCTCTCCACGCACCGCTCATCAAAGTCTCCATTACCAACTTCGACTGCTTGCCTGCTCCTGCCTTTTTGGCCACGGACGACTGCTTACTGCATCCACCAAATGTGTAGACCAGACAGGGCCCTCCGACCATATCGTGGTTCGGTGGAGGACGGCCGGGGGGCGGGGGGCGGTCGGCTAACGACTGCAGCAACCAGCAGCCGACAGTCGGCATTCAGAGTGGTTTTGGTAGTCATCATCGACCAAGTGCGAGAAACCGCAAAGTATGTTTGTCCGAATGTAACGCGCGCTCTCAGCGGTCCCGGTTGAGCGGCCCGGCCGCCCGATACCGCAGCGTACACCTTGAGGTTTTTCCTCCAGCCGTTTTCGTTTCTGCTGCTGCTGCTGCTGCTGCTGCTGCTGCTGCTGTTGTTGTTGCCGTGGGCTGTTTTATTTTTTTTCCATATATTTCTTCTCAGCAAACACACGACGCCATATATATTTCGTCCAAGTTGCAGTAGTTGCAACAACTTTCTATCTTGATTCAGCCGAACGCTGTAGAGACAACTTGTTTTATTGTTACTGTTGTTGTTGTTGTTACTGCTGTCGTTGTCCAAGTTGTTGTCGTTGTTGTTGTTGTTGTTGTTGCTGTTGTTGCTGTTGTTATTCCTTTTTGTTACTTGTGTACATCTTATTATTATTGCAATTCGGTTTTTTCCTTCTTTTTCTATTAAGCTGACTGACTCTTTGTTTGAATGATGAACTCGTGAGTATCACAAACAGTCTCGGAGGTTTAAAAGACTTTTCGAGTTTTGGCTATGAATTCAGTAGTGTGGCAGGAAAACACGTGTAACGCTGAGGAATCTAAGAGTGCTCAAGAATGTCATAATCGTGGGTGTTCGGGGGGGCGAAGGGCCGCAAAAATAAAGTCGTAGATATCGCTTACAGACATTAGAGAATCGGCATCGGATACAAAGACAAAGGAAACTGGGACAGTCTCTCCTGTCAAACGGTTATCAAAAAAAGAAAAGTTTAAAAAGACTTCAACAGAAAGTTGAGTTGTAGGTTTCACTTCAAAATTTAACACCTTAAATCTGAAGTCCAACTAGATAATTTAAAACAAACTCCTGCCCACTCTTTTATTTTCGAAAAGGTCCCATTAATTTTCCTGTATTTAATTCCGTTGCGATTTCCTTCCTGATTTTATATGCAACTTTGAAAAGTCTCCCGTATATGGTAAAAATAAACACACTTTTCGGGAGATTTTCGGAGGAGACGTTTTAGAGGTCTCCTCGGGAGACCCAGGACAGTCTACTCGGCAAATTCTTAGCAGGGTCTCTCAAGAAGGGTCGGGTCTCTCTAGGACTGTCAGCAGTCTCTCAGCAGTCTCTCAAGAAGGGTCTCTCTCTGTCAGCAGTCTGCTGAGAACAATCTTAGCAGCCTGCTCGAGAGATTCATAGCAGTTTTCTAGAGAGATCCTCGACGGTATCATCATAAAAAGACTTCTAACAGTCTACTTGCGAGATTCTTAGTTATTTCCTACAAGGAAGCATAGGAGGACTTTCAGCAGTCTCTCACAGTGACTTTGCAATTTTCTAGAAATACTGGTAACAGTCTGCTCAAGAGAATCTTGAAAGTCCTATTAAAAGAGCTTCGTAACACTCTAATAGGGATCAATTTAGAATGCTTATGCGGAGAGACTCCTAACAGTCTTTCAGAAACGTCACAGTCATGGAGAGTCATCGTGATTTCCCAGGGTGGTTCCGGGCATTTTTTTAGAGAGACCCCTAACAATGTCATAGATAGACGACTCTTAACAATTCATGTCTTCCGGCCGAAGACCAGAGCTTAGTCTCCTGAGGATGCTTCGACTGCGACTACGGTCTCAGTTAGAAAAGATTGTCTCGAGTCTCAAAGTCATTTCCACATGGATATATAGCAGTCCCGTGAGGAGGAGGTCCCATTAACAGACCTCAATATAGAATTCCAGGGAAGCACTACCCGGTTCCTCAGGGGACTTCAAACCTTCTACGAGGGAAATCTTTAGCAGGCTTCCTGAGGTGAATACTAGCAGTCAGCTAGGGGTCCTCTTAACAATGCCCTCTAGGGACTAATAATCCCCCTCCAAGTCCCTTCTAGAGGCTTTTATTAGAATCCTGTGGGATTTTCAATAACCCGCCATATTTCCTCATAATAGCGAAATTCCTCACAACAATTCACTGATGAAGTAAATGATTCGCATTCCATGATTTATTCTACCCCAACTCTCGACATCCATGTCGACGAACGGCGCATCGCCTTGAAAGCATCCATTAAAACTAACAGTAGTCTGGTGAGAATTTCATGTAGTTACCGTTAGAGTTGCGAGGGGAAAAATGCTGCCAAATCTTCGCAAAACTATTTCGGGCAACAGCGATTAAATGTAAAGCAGAGCAAATGACACAAATATTTTTCGTGTTCTTCGTTTTTTCTTGCCCCAGAGCAAGAAAATGCTGGATCCAGTTCGCGCGAATGATAAGCTCGGGACTCTCGAATGAGTGCGGCGGGAAAATCGGAACCAGTTCAGCTGCTGCTGCTGCTGCTGATGCTGCCGTCGCAGTTCTTTGGTCTCAAAAGAAGGAAAAGGAAAAAAAAAGACCGAAACCAAGCGGCCGCTGCTGCGTCCAGAGTTGATAACTGGACTGGTGGAGCCGTCGTTAGCCAAGTCCGGAGTTAAGTGTTTTGCGACGAAGTGGGCGGGGGGGGGGGGGGAAAGGAGGCGAAGGGTTGAGTGAGCGGTGTGATCTGCTGGTGAGTGGAAAGCGTTTTAAAAAACTTTATCAACATCGAAGCCGTGTGTGTGGAGGACTTTCTGGACTTTCTGGACTTTCTTTCGTTTACAGTTCGGCAAGTTTGTTGTTGCGTGGTTGCAGCTCAAAATCTTCATACAAAAATGGCAACAACTTGGCCAACAGCCACTGCTGAGACGCCAACAACAATTACTCGAAAACAACACCAACCGGCCAGCCAGAGTAGCCAACTCTCAGCCAGAGTGCTGCAGCGCCGTCTTTTCCGCCGCCGCCGTCACCACCGTCGCCGTCACCACCGTCGCCGTCACCACCGTCGCCGTCACCGTCACCATCGTCACCGACTGCTGTTGACCTTTATTTTGATTCGCGTCTCCGTTTGAATGGCGTTTTCGGTTGGCAAGCGTAGTGACGTCGCGTCGATAAGCTGAACGTGCTTCTGGCGCGGCTGCTGCTGCTGCTGCTGCACAACTGTAAATCGAAAAAGAATTTCTGGCAGCCTATAAATTTTGTTTTTTTTTTGTTTTTTTTAAATTTGTGTTTTTAAATTCTTCGCTTTTATGCAATTTCTATAATTCAAAAATTAATATTGGTTGAAACTTTTAGAAACAAATACAACTACAAATGTGTTTGAAATGAATTTCTGGCAGCCTATAATTTTTTTTTTTTTTTTTTTTTAATTTGTGTTTTTAAATTCTTCGCTTTTATGCAATTTCTATAATTCAAAAATTAATATTAGTTGAAACTTTTAGAAACAAATACAACTACAAATGTGTTTGAAATGAATTTCCGGCAGCCTAGAATTTTTTTTTTTTTTTTTAATTTGTGTTTTTAAATTCTTCGCTTTTATGCAATTTCTATAATTCAAAAATTAATATTAGTTGAAACTTTTAGAATCAAATACAACTACAAATGTGTTTGAAATGAATTTCCGGCAGCCTATAATTTTTTTTTTTTTTTTTAATTTGTGTTTTTAAATTCTTCGCTTTTATGCAATTTCTATAATTCAAAAATTAATATTAGTTGAAACTTTTAGAATCAAATACAACTACAAATGTGTTTGAAATGAATTTCTGGCAGCCTATAATTTTTTTTTTTTTTTTTTTAATTTGTGTTTTTAAATTCTTCGCTTTTATGCAATTTCTATAATTCAAAAATTAATATTAGTTGAAACTTTTAGAAACAAATACAACTACAAATGTGTTTGAAATGAATTTCCGGCAGCCTATAATTTTTTTTTTTTTTTTAATTTGTGTTTTTAAATTCTTCGCTTTTATGCAATTTCTATAATTCAAAAATTAATATTAGTTGAAACTTTTAGAAACAAATACAACTACAAATGTGTTTGAAATGAATTTCCGGCAGCCTATAATTTTTTTTTTTTTTTTTAATTTGTGTTTTTAAATTCTTCGCTTTTATGCAATTTCTATAATTCAAAAATTAATATTAGTTGAAACTTTTAGAATCAAATACAACTACAAATGTGTTTGAAATGAATTTCTGGCAGCCTATAATTTTTTTTTTTTTTTTTTAATTTGTGTTTTTAAATTCTTCGCTTTTATGCAATTTCTATAATTCAAAAATTAATATTAGTTGAAACTTTTAGAAGCAAATACAACTACAAATGTGTTTGAAATGAATTTCTGGCAGCCTATAATTTTTTTTTTTTTTTTTAAATTTGTGTTTTTAAATTCTTCGCTTTTATGCAATTTCTATAATTCAAAAATTAATATTAGTTGAAACTTTTAGAAGCAAATACAACTACAAATGTGTAAATTTTCCTTTTTTCTTCTTTCGTTTTTCTTATTTTACATTTATTGTAAGTGTAAATTGTTATGATAAAAACAATTTACACTTCCTCCGTTTTTTATTTACACTTTGTTTTCTCAACTCAATTTCTAGAATTGGCGTTAATTATTTTGTTTACATTTTTTAGCTCTTTTATTTCTACGTCTTGCCTTTCCGTCGAGTTTCATTTTTAGTGCATTTAAATTTGAGTTTTTATTGAATTTTAGTTTAATATTTGTATAAATGTGTAATTATTTTCTTTCACTTTTCTTCTGTGTTTTTTTTCACTTTTTATTTGTTTACTTTCACAACACACACCGAAAACTAAATTTATTATTATTATTTTTCGTGTGTTTTCATTCATTTAAACTTTTTATTTTATTTTTATTTCGTTAGCTTTATTTTCTATTTAGTCTATTTTGTTTATTTTTTTTTATTTATCATTTTTAATAGTTTATTTTTTCATACCTATTTTTTTGCGTTTTTATTTATTTACTTATTCAGTTGTCTATTTTCAAATTTTTTTAGAAATGTTTATAAATTTTTATTTTCGCTTTTTTTTTCTATTTCTTTTGGAATAAATTTTAATTTACTTTGTAGTTAATATTTTTATATTTTTTCAAAAAACTCAATGTTGATACTATTAAATGATTGAACTTCCACACCGCAACGATGGCAACACTGGAAGCTACGATGTGCTCTCCACAGTGGGAGCACCGCATCCGCTTGGCGTTGAAGTGGAGCACAGAGCGTGCGCTGCTCTCGAGAGAATCCACTCCACCAGTCGATTTTCTTTCATATAAAAAAGAACTCGAACCCGCTCGAATCTTCTCACTCGTGCTCCGCCATGAGAACGACGTCGTCGTTAGACGGGATTTCCATACAACGAGCGCAGAAATTCGTTCGAACACGAAGCTAAACGAAGCTGATGCCGCGATTTGATTGGCTGACGAAGTGCAATCGGCTTTACTTCGTGTATTATGAAAAAAATCTGAAACGAAATAGTTGAAGCAACGAAAGCAATTTTTAGAAGGCTCGAGAAGTTTAATAGTAGCGAAGAACAAAGAGTGAGAGACAGCGAGAGACAGCGAGAGAGAGAGAGCATGTGGGGAAGCAAAGAGTCAGAGTGTAACAAGATTTGAGTGGCTGAGCGCCCCAGCTGTGGAGCGAGTGGAGGACCTTCGATAAATTGAGAATATTTCTAGATTCTCAGTTATTTGTTATTTATTTTGTAATTAAGAATTTAGAGAAAAAGATGGAATTAAAATTATTTGAGATCTTTCGTAATTTTCGTAATTCGCTGTCATTTTATGACGTGTGCGCGCCTGCTTAATTGTGTCGCTGGCTTCGTTTTGTCTCGACGATCGAAAATCAGATGCAATCGTAAACCGAATTTATGACTCTTCGACAAGACGGCTCTTTGAAGGCAGCCGCGTGCGACGACAAGATAAGCGAGCCGCCGACGCCGGATTTATTAGGTGCCCCGTCGCTCCGACAGCGCGGCTGGCTGACGTTGTGACCGCGGTGACGGCCAACATTTCAAGCCGATCAGTTGCTTAATCAGTTTAAAGTGTTGACAGTTCATCGTGGCTTTCGTAGTCTGCGGTCGGTCTGCTGAAAGCTTTCTCAACAGATGTAAAATCGTTCGTACGCTGCAAATGCAGCAGAAAACTGAGAAATGCCCGTTAAAATATCAAATAATTATAAAATTCAACTCACTCTCCGGAGCATGGAAAGCGACAAAGTGAGCGAAAATAATCTACTCACATTCCGAATAATTTACACTGCAAAAAAGTACTCAAAATGGCAGCCGATCTATTTTTCCCCACTGCAATTATATTGCAAAAAGTACCGAGTCCCCCTAATAGTAGCGAAATCTACTACTAACATTTTTAGTACTTTCTAAAAATATTGTGCGGAACTCTTCCACACACATACACACACACACACACACACAGTCCACAGTCTGCGTACTCACTTAATAAACATTTCGTTGAGTATCTCCTCTCCGCGCAATATAAAAATAACTCAAGAGTTCAAAATGCACTTTTAGCTCTCATCTGAATTCTTGTGCTCTTGTTGTTGCTATTTCGCATTGAAGCACGTTATTGCGGTGCTGTAGATATTTCTCGGTGGCCCATTTGAACTGAGCTACACTCCGGCTTTCATGCGACTTCAGTACTGCTCTACCTGTCGACGTGTTCGCAACGTTGGTGCGCGCGCGCGTTTAAGTTGGGAAAAGATATTTGAGAAATTTTTTGGGGCATTTTTCCCTCCATAAAAGAAAAAACTCTCTTTTTGTTATCGCGAACCGCAACGGAGGACATTTCGTTGGTCGTTGTGTTTTTCTTTTTCGCATCGTGTTCACCATCTTCATTACGTTTTTACAAAGTGCGCCGTTTGAATTTTATTATTATTTGCTTTTATTGCTAGCTTAACTGGCGGATTTTAGTGAACGTAGATGTGTTTTTGCAAATGTGTGAGTTGATATACTTTTTTGGCATTACAAAGAAAATAGTTTTGTCACCACACAGCGGCAAAATATTATAGTATAAAAAATGAGCGCGACGCAGTTTTTTTTTTCTTCTTGCCTACCGAATATCAAATGATTTTAATGATTAAATAAAATAAACAAAACCAAACGACGTAAACAAAGGAGAAAAAGCAAAAAAAAAAAAAATTAAATTAAAAATTAAATTAAATAAAAAAATAAAAAAAGGAATACAATAAAAAAATAAAATCAAATTCAATAAAATCAGATAAAAGAAAATTAAGGAGAATAAAATAGAAAAAAGCTATAAAAAATTAAATAAAAAAAAAACTACAACAAAATAGAATAAAATAAACAAGTTAATTTAAAAACAACAAAATGTTAGTAAAAAAAATAAAACAAAAAAAAGCAAAATAAAAAGAAAAATAAAAAGCAAAATAAAAAGCAAGAATAAAATTAAACAAAATTACAAAAAAGTAAAATTTAAAAAAGGGACATTTAATCCCTTCAGTTCAATGAATGGAGAATGCAAAGTTTTTAATTAACTAAAAAAAACAACTACAAAATATATGGCGACCCTCTTAATGAGAGGGAGTCTCAGTGGAAGACCAGAAAATCCACTGGGCAAGACAACAAAACTTCAACTCTAACCCGGACTATTTATCTCTTCTTCATCTTTTTATAATAATCTTTTCTCACATGAAGTTCGCTCAGTGTCAGTGTTACGAGAGCTGAAACTTTTGGATTACATCTGGAGAATATAGATTGCACAATTCTGAAAAAACCTATTCAAATTTTCCTCCACTTTGCTCCTCCTCAATATCCTTGGGTGTTTCATTCGGAATCACAAACTAGGACGGGAACAGCGTGTTACGAAAGTACTAAAGATACAAACAGGATTCTTTTTAATAACTTTAATAACTCCCCAAGAAAGGAAGTCGAGACGGACCCGCATTCTCTGGACTTCCTAAGACTCAGACGGTGTAAAGAGCTGGTAGGGACCATTTAGAGTAACAGACAGCTGGAGCGATTATGGATTATTGCACAGTAGGGATATTCTGCCGTAGAATGGGGTGCTATAATCGATATTTTTACTGCCATGGATATTTTTACTACAATATACAGTAATAATTGTGTAAAAATATCACCTACTGTTAGTGGTAACTGTGGCCGAAAAGCCTATCAGTGATATTTAGGTGTCTATTAGGGCGTCTGATTAATTGGTTGTGTGCGAAATATTATGCGAAAATCGCGATGGAAGAGAATTAAAGGCGATGAAATGGAAGAAAACAGGAAGGAAGGAAGGAAACAGTTGATCAAAATCCATTTTTCTAGGTGCATTTTCGAGACTCACAGGATTTTTGACAGTATCACAGTTTCTAACAAGTCTCAGCAACAGAATACTTCTAGCAGAACTCAGAAAACACCTTTCAGCAGTCCCTCCATTAAAAGTCTACCAGAAACGTATGGAGTTCGACTCTTAATTTTGAGGGGGAATTGATAATCTGGATCTAGACTAGCCTATATTAAGTCATGAGAAGCTCCATCATCTCACCGGTATTAACGTCGTAGGGCCATCCTGTCTCAACTGTTGCTACTATTTCAAATCAAGCAAATTGTCCTTTTGTCCCAAAAGACCGAAACCTTCCTTCATTCGGAGAAGACGAGAATGGGCCAATGTCATTCAAGGAGTCTATATTGAGTCTACTGAGCTGAAATCTAATCTAGATAAGAGGGGGGTTTCACCTGACCGTCGTACCTCTTACGGCCTCTAGATTTAGATGCTTCAGGTGGAAATATCTTGACAGTTCGGTGGCAATATCTTGAGTAAAAGAAAGTCACTATCTGCGCTGATATGACAAGGTATACCGCGGATATGACAAGGAATTTCTATCAATTTCTCAAGCGTGATTGTGTTGACCGTATCAAAATAACGTCTAGTTCAAAAAGAAACTAAACGATGGCCCACCCCACACTTACCTTTCTCCCTACGAACTTTCTCTGTCCTCTTGACGAACAGCAAAATATGGAAAACAGGTACCAGAAGATTCGGGCCATCATACGTCATACTATGACAGGCTTATAATGGACCAGTATATCAAATATTTTAAGCGACAACTACTATTTAAAAGTAGTCATTAGAACGGCCGAGATGGAATAACTAAATTGGTCGGTTTTCGTTATTTTCCTGATCTCCAGGAACTCTCAGATATTCTCAGCAATGTGAAGATCTGAGAGCTCCAGCCAGTTATGATTAAATCAATGGCAAAGTAATCAAAATTCGGACTGACGTTGTTACTCCACTGGTTGCTCCACTGGTTGCTCCACTGGTTGCTCCACTGGTTGCTCCACTGGTTGCTCCATTGGTTACTCCATCAGGCAGCCGATTCGATATTATTAAAGGGGATTCGATTCCCCCCCCCCCCCCCCACCAACAACGACATTTAAGCAGTCACAAACTTAGTTGAAATCTCTGAAATGATCTTTATTTTGTTATCTGTACGAAACACATTTTGTTGGGCGCGTTCAACTAATTGAGCGATTAACTGCAAATCACTGCGAATCAGCGTTGCATTTATTAGCATCCTCTGTGTGTGTCATTCGGTGTGGATTTTTCACCACCTTTTCCTGTGTGCACTCGACTGTGGATTAAAAGTTTCATTTAAGGGTTGAATTGAAGCGATTAAATCAAGCCAACGACTGAGCGCATGATAAATGAATGAATAATAAAGTGACGCGGAATAAAATGAATAAATGCATGTGAGTGAATGAGTGAATGAGTGAATGAGTAAGCGAAAGAGAGAGAAGACAAACTTGTTGCTGTAATGTATGCAAGAAATGCAATAAAATACAGCTTAGTAATGAAATGTACGTTGAAATTCGAACTTTAAACAAGAAATGGAATAAAAGATGGAATTTTGGGAAATTACAATGAAAATTGAAATTAACTTAAAATAAGGAAATCAGAAATATAAGAAAATTACTAAAGGATAAAACAAAACAAATAACAACAACTAAAGTTAAAGTTCAAACTAAAGATTGAAGCTGTCTGTCGAGAATTTTATAGTAAACTCGATTGAAAAATAAAAACCGAAAAATCGATAAAATTGCAAAAATACTAAATGGAAAATTCCACAGCTTATGTGAATCATATCGAGCAATATTACGAAAGCAACAACAACAATCGCCAGGCAATGCCATCCTTCAAGTATCGCTCGCCTCTCGTCGATATTGCGTAGTTCAAAAATCGCTTCGACGACTTTCGAACAGCCGAACGACTTGCGAGCGACGAGCAGCCGACAGTACGAAGAACAGCAACAAACACATTCGCACCGAACGCCATCCTTGATAAGAAGGTTGCCACTTAATTTAGATTCGACCAGAAGACGGTAAAAATGTCGAGGATGAATTTGTGCGTTTAGCATAGAGAACAACAACAACACGAGGAGAACAACAACACGAGGAGAACAACAACAACAACACGAGGACAACAAGACGGACGACAGCATTAAAAGAAACGGAAGGATATGCAGAAGGCACCTCAAGGATACGCCGGATATACGAAGACACATCAAAGAAGATAAGAGAGAGAGAGAGAGCGAGAGAGAGAGAGCGAGAGAGTGAGAGGGGGATTTATAAGGATTTCTTCTGCGTTCACAAAGAGAGAGAGAGAGAAGAGAAGAGAAGAAATAAAGAGTTTGAGTGCTTCAAAAATAGCGCCAGACTCGGAAGCCGAGAGAGTATGAGTCACGCACATGACCTCAAGGATCAAGAGAGTGGTGAGAGCGGCGCGCGAACAGGACTCACTGAAGGAAGGGAAGGAGAGGAAGAAAAGAAACCGAATTGAGTGCAGCGGCGGCGCCGGAACAGCACGATGATGATGAAGCAATCAAAAGCAATAATAATAAAACTAAATAATAAGAGCCTCTGGCAATGTCGACAGCAACAACAACAGCTACAACAACAACAGCAACAACAGCAACAACAACCACTACAGCTCGCACCGCATTTTAAAGGACACACAAAAGCAGGCTGTTGCGTGCGGCGGCTGTCGTGGCGGCTGCTGCTGTTGCTATTGTACTGGCTGATGTTGTTGTTGCTGCTGTTGTTGTTGTCGTTGTTGTTGTTGTAGTCCTTCAACGCGATTTCCCTCGATGAACACCCGGCGCAGCTGGTACCGTAAATAAAGGTGGCAGCGGCAGCAACTACAGCAGTCGAACAAACCCATCCACGAAATCTACACAAGCAGCAGCAGCAGCAACAGCAGCAGCAACAACAGCAACAGCAACAGCAAGGAATTAAACGCATGACGTTGCCAATGAGACAGATGAAGACAAGAGGATGGCTTTGAAATCAGGCCTCCCTTTCGCCGTCGTATTGAAGGCGACTTAAAGATCCCAAATCAGCGATGCGACGCGACGCGACGAGACGCGACGTTAATTTTTAAATCGCAAAAGAGTAGATAAAGCAAAAAATGCTGTTTTGTGTTGTACTGCAGATTTAATGCATTTTGGCGCGTTTTTTTTTTGTTTGTTTTTTTTTGTTTTTTTTTTTTTGTTACGTCGTTTGTTTGTAAGCCGCGTGGAGTTGAAGGACGAAAGTCGCGCCGCTATTTTTGTATTAACTTAATTAAAAACCAGAACTTTACAGAATAAGATAAAACAAAACAAAAAAAAAAAAAAAAGAATAAAAAGAAAGCAAAATAAAACTGAACAATATAAATTGAAATAATATAAAATCAGACAAAATCAAGTAAAAACAAATAAGATTGAATAAAGTAAAATAAGACAGAATAAAATAATACAAAATACAATAAAATTAAATAAATATAATGAAATAAATATAAATAATAAATACAACAAAATAAAATTAAATTAAATAAAATAAAATTAAGTAGAATAATTGAAAATAAAATCAAATCGAATGTAAGTTGATTTTTCAAGTCAAATCAAATTAAATTAAATCAAGTGAGTCAAGTCAGTTTAATTAAACTAAATAAAATAAAATCAGGTTAAATCAAATCAAAGCAAATAAAATCAAATCAAATTAAGTCCAGATAAATTAAATCAAATTAAGTCCAGATAAATCGAATCAAATCGAGTCAAGTCAGATAAATGAAGATCAAATGAACTCAAATCAAATCAAGCGAAATCAAACCGAATCGCATCAAAGCCAAATCAAATCAGATTAAATTAGTGAAGTGAAATTATTCAGATTAAGTGAAATAAAATGGTTGAAGTTTGTTATTTTATAATACAAAATATTAATAAAATCCAATCAATCAAATAAAATTCAATCATATGAATGTCAGAGTGATTGAAAGTTGATGAAAATTCATTGCTAATAATTTATTAACTGTCTCGTAATCGAGATGCAGAAAATTAAATCTGCTTAAAACGCAGAAGTCGTCATTTCACTTTGATTTCTTAATAATTCATAGTTATTTCTTAATTATTCATTGTTATTTCATTCATAAAAATCTGTAAAATAAAGTTTTCACATTTCACTGTGGATGCAGACAAAACTTTAAATTCAAAATTATATAAATAAAACACAAAAATGTGCAACAAGCCGCGCTCGGTGGCGCTGACACTCCTCGTCGCTGTCAGTGACGTAATTTGCGAAACACCTTCATTTTTAGTCGCGACTTTTGAATATTTTTAGCATTTGCGGCCAAAATTTAAATTCAAAACAAACAACACGTCTGCTCGCTGATTTTGCGCTTAATTAAGAAAACGCAAATTCAGGCAGACACTAAAAAAGCTGGCAGGTGATAAAGGGTTAAGTTGATGATTTATTTAAACATTTTTAATTTTTTTTTTTTTTTTTTTTTTTTTTTTTTTTTTTTTTTTTTTTTTTTGCTGAAAATATAAATTTCTATAGCCATTCATATTTCAAAATACCTTCGAATTCATTCAGAAATCACTGACGACTTCATTCCTCCACCTTCGAAGGGTTAAATCTCGACCTGGGTCTCTGAAACATCAATTGCGATGACAAGTTTTGTGAAATGAAGTCGGGAGCCAGAGAAAAACTGCAGAAATTCCAACAGCATCGTCGTCGTGTTCGTTGATTTATTTGCAGCACGTGTTATGCTTTTTTGACGATAATGCCGCGTCATGGGATTCCCGAGTGTCGGCCGCAGCGTGTTAAACAAGCGTTACTACTACGCAGAAGCAGCAACGGTCGAGCCACAACCACTTGAGACGAAATACGTGGCCGAGCGAACGCATGCAGGGGCGCAATAATCGATTTGCTATGGCTTTTCTTGCGGTTGAAGCACAACATCACAAGCGCATTCGACACGGAATGCAGTCTGAATCCTTGGAATTGACACACGCACGCCACGCAAGGGGTACGGAAATCACACTCGCTGCGCATACCAGACTCACACAGAAAATAATGTCACTAAATCGCATCAAGCGCACGCAAGGATCCCGAATTGCATAGCAAAGGGGGGAAAAAAGCACTAAAAACGCCACACAAGTGCTTCAGCGATTGATGAGTTAAAAACCAATTTAACAAAACCGCAAAAACTGCAAACAAGTGCCACAAAAGCGTACACAGTGTCACCAAAGCTTACAAAAGCGCACACAGTGTCACCAAAAGCTCACAAAAGCGCACACAGTGTCACCAAAGCACACAAAAGCGCACACAGTGTCACCAAAGCTCACAAAAGCGCACACAGTGTCACCAAAGCTCACAAAAGCGCACACAGTGTCACCAAAGCACACAAAAGCGCACACAAGCGCACACAGTGTCACCAAAGCTCACAAAAGCGCACACAGTGTCAGTGAGACATGACAGAGTAATGAAAGAAAGGCAGAAAGAGGAGAGAAGCTTGCAAAAGCAGATAGAAAGAGTGCCATACGTATTTCTACAGTCGGATAAAAGCGCACAAAAGCGTAAAGCGTATAAAACTGCAAAGCAGCGCAACTAAAGCTCAAAACGTGCAAACAAACTCAAAAAAGATAAAGAAATAGCGAGAACAATTATTGAAAAAACTTCTACAATGCGGAAAGAAGAAGATAAAAGCGCATAGAAGCGGGGAGGCATAACAGATTGAAGAAATGAAAAATACAAATGGTTTTGAAAAAATAAAAAAGCAGCAACGAAAGTACAGAAAAGCGCAAAACAGTGCGATAAAAATGCTATACAAAATAAAATTAAGAAATTAATGAAATTAAAAGCGCAAAGAGGACAAGTCTGGGGAAAAAGTGCAATAAAAGCGTATAAAAGCGGAGAGAAGCTTATTCATAAGTAATTTAAAAGCACATACAAAACACAAAAACGCTAAGAAAATATCAAAAAGCTAAAGAAAAGACGAAATATTAAGGACAAACAATTTTAAGCGTGCTTGCCGGAGCCACATAAGCGTACAAAATCCTGTGAAAGCGTGCAAAAGCGCATACAAGTGCTGCAGAAGCGCATACAAGTCAACTTTAAAGCGTACAAAGTGCGCAGTTAATTAGAAGTGCAACGAATTGTTGCACCAGCGTTAATTGACTCACAAAAGCTGGCAGGCAGGATCACACAAAAGCTGGCAGGATCACACAAAAGCATACAGAAGCAGCACAGCAGATGCATAAAAGTATTCGAAGGCTTTGCTTTGTAGTTTGTATGAAGTTTTTCGGAGTTTTTCGCACTATAAATGCTTCCACTGCGGTGTTCGGCGTTTAAGTTAGCTGACACTTGCTGCTGCTGCTGCTGCTGCTGTTGCTGCTGTTGTAGATGAGGATGTTGTTGTTGTTGTTGTTAATATTAATGATCACGATTTGACAGCTCAAATTGATTTATCAGTTGGCTCGTCGACTGCTGCAGGTCGCACCACTGGGCTGCCGTTTGCTGCCAAGGGCGGCAACAAAACCCAAATTTTTGTAGAACACAAATATAATTGATTTTCTTTTTGTCGAAACATTATAATGGAGTATTTAAAATTTTTTAAGCTTCTCAATATTTTTCACACAAAAATATTGAGACCACTAAATAAAAACCCTCCCGTCACGAGAGAGAAATAATTTGAAAACATAGAAATGATCTGACTTTTGAACTTCTTTATTATTATTTTCGAACTTGGCATTTTTAACGCTTCAGTTAATTTTTCTTAATATTAAAAAATCGCTGAACAATTCAATATTTTACCCACTATATTTAATTATTAATTATATTATTAGTTATTTTTATGATTTCTTTTCACTTTCCTCTCGGTCAGAGTGCTGGAAAGTTTGATATTGAAGAAGATTCTAAAATCTTCTAGAGAATTCCTGAAATGTTACACATTATGAAATAAAAATTTGTATTAAAAAAGTATTAAAAAGTACAAATTTTAGTAAAATGCTGTTAAGATTCACACATTTTTCCGATTTTGAAGAATATTAATTATTATTATTATTTTACACAATATTATGAAAATTCGCGTTAAATTTAAAGAGTTTTAAAATTTCGAAATTAAACAAAAAGTGGAAATAAAGATTTAAAAATAAGAAATATAAAATAAATAAATAAAAATAAAAATAACAATTTTAAAGTTAAAGGAAGTATAAAAATATTAAAAATTCTAATAAGATTATTTTTTTTTATTGAATTAATTTTTTTTTTTAATTAATTTTTTTTTTTAATTAATTTTTTTTTTGAAATTCAACAACCTACTAAATTTCGACCGCGTAAGAATTCTTCTAATTTTGAAATTTTATTTTCATAATAATTCTTCATCAAAGTATTAGTTTTTTAATAGTAATTTTTTTGTATTCGCGAGCAAGCAATAAATTGTTACTTGCGTTGAGATTCCACGACTTTGCGCCGCTTTTGGCAGATTTTGCTGCTGTCGGCCGCTGGTGGCACCGCTCGTTGACGCCTTGTTTGTGTTTAGTGAGTGGCGGCGGCGGCGGCGGCTCCTCGTTGCCTCTGAGCGGGCACGCACCCCCCCCCCCCCCTTCAACTCCCCCCAGCGTCCACGTCTTCTCCGACCAACCCTTGCGATGGATGTGAGTTGTGGTGAGCAAGCAGCTCGTGCGTAATAAACGCGTTACGAGCGAATTCTGCAGCTTCCACTGCAGCAGCGAGCTCCGCAAGCATTTGCTTCTCAATTTTATTTTTATTACAGTGATTTACGAACGCACTAAATGCGAAATGCGTTTTATGGCGCGCACTGAGCCGGCCTGAGACGCCCGACGACGCCCAACGACGCCCGACGATGCCGCTGCTGCTGCCTCCGCCGCCGCCGCCGCCGCGATTCCGAATGCGCTTCACGCTGCATTGGAAAATTTTGATTTAGCATTCGGATTTCAAGATTTAGAAAATTGTTTTCATTATTTATGTAATGATGTGTCTTCTACTGGTGTGATGCAGTCGCTGTTGCTGTTTGCTGTTTGCTGTTGCTGTTGCTGTTGCTGTTGCTCTTGCGTTTGCTGTTGCTCTTGCGTTTGCTGTTGCTGTTGCTCTTGCGTTTGCTGTTGCTGTTGCTGTTGCTGCTGCAGTCGGCTTTTGCATCTTTGCTGTTCCCGATTTTGTTCGAATATTTTTTCAATGTTTATTTGGCAAAAGTTCTTGCCAAAATCTTCAAATTTATTTGTGTTCACATTGGCAGAAAATTAGGAAGAGCGCGCGCGTACAAAACAAAGCAGTTTTCGCAAAATTTGAGCGCTTCTGGTGGTGAGAAACGCTGTTAGGCTGCAACAGCGATGGCGAACAAATTACGAATTATTTTGCGTTGCAAGAAGTGATGATGATGAGCAGCGGTGCGGGATTCCCGCTGCGCTGGCGTAAATAATTTATGCACAAATTAATTAACAGCGCCTTCTGACAGTGAAATATTTGCGTACAAATTTCAAGTGGAAATATAAATCTCAATTTTTGAGATTTTCATTTAATCTCTACGGCAAATTTTGTTCTCAGATTCTGAGGAAAAAAAATCGTATTTGCTTTGAATTGATGTGTTTATTTTGCACTGTATAATTGAAGATAAAAGTGTTTCTTTCACTTTTGGCCAAAAAAATTTAGAGCGGAAGTGAGCTTTTTCGCATATTAAATTCTGTAGATGTTCCGATCAAATCTCACAAATTGAAGATTGAAGAGAATGAAAGGATTCACAAGTTTTGGGATTTTTGGAAATGAACGATTTAATAACTTACAATCTCAATTTACATTTAATCACAGAATTTCACCATCTCGAGAAGATCGAACGATTTGCAAATATTAATATTTTTTTGTCCTTTCTTCACATTTTTGTGTCCTTTCTTCACATTTTTGTGTCTTAATACTGCAATCTGATTGGAGAATTTATCAATCAACGACTCAAATTAGAAATGTCTCAGATTAGAATTTCAAAATCTTTATTTTTCCACTACTTTAATACGAGATTTACATTTTCACTTCATTTATTTTATTCTTAATATTGAGTTCTTCAGTTTCTGAATATGTTTTGCTAACTAAGATCTGTAAAAATTTGTCGGTTTGTTCGTTGTAAATGTTTTTGGTTCGCTTTCGGTCATAAAAATGTGGCTCGCGTTGACAATATTATAACTCCTCCGATTTATTTCGGCTTGTTTTATTTTTCTAAGATTTTGCAGAGAAATTTCTACAAAACATTCAATTCTTCAATTCTTGAAAAAAACTAAAATGTGACTCTCAACAATCCTTTCAAAAATCATATAAAAACTAATTTTTTCGGTTCGCTCCGCTTCCCGCCAAAGCAAGTGTTGAAGAAATAAGCTTGGAAAAAGCACAGAAAAAAATTATTCTAAGCAAATTAGCATACTTTTATGTCTCTTCTGATTTGCATAACAACTTCTGCGCCCCCATCTACAGCTGCGGCGCGGATTCTGTTTTACGCTTCCGTCACTTCTGAAAATGCTACGCTTTGACTTTTAAAGTTTCCCCCCAAAAAAAAAAAACTAATTTATTTTTCTGACGATCAACACTAAAATTAAAATATCTGCGTACACATGTATTTCTTCACCACTTCGATGCGATTCGATATGAAGAAAAAAGACTCCAGACTCCAAATGTTAGCCATTCTAATGGCAGATCGTAAAACTTTTATGACTTACCGCAGTCTTTACGCACCACGCATTTGTTGTTGTTGTGCGACGAAAAAGATGGCTATTAATTGTGGCTTTTCTTACAAAGTTGAAAAGCACTTTTGAAAATATGCTAATTAAGCGGCAGAAACGGAGACGCCGCAGTGTAACATGACGCAGAATTACTAAATTTTAAAGCGGCCGTTTTTATGTCTCAACAAATTCTATTTGTTATTGATGACGGTATCGGCGGCACCAACTGAATGGACGCCTCGAATGGACGCCTCAAATGGACGCCTCAAATGGACGCCTCAAATGGATGCCTCAAATGGACGCCTCAAATGGACTTCAAGCGATTCCAGGCGTTGCAGGCGTTGCAGGCGTTGCAGGCCTTTGCAGGCTTTTTTCGCCACTACTGTACGCGAGTGGGGGAGAGCAATAGAAAGAAGAGAAGAATAGGAGAGAGCAAGAGTGGAGCTGGTAATTACCAGCGGCTGGATTGCTGCAATTACACATCTGCACTCGATCCGAACTTGTTGACACTCCTGCAACAAGCAGCGATGTTGGTGTCGTTTGTCGCGCCACGCCTGTGCGAGTGCGAGCCGGCCAACACCGCGTCAACCCGGCGCACAGTGCAGCCTAAATAATTAAAGCGTGAAAACAATTAAGTTGAATTAAGCAAAGCAAAGCAAAGCAACAAAAAAACAAAAAAAACAAAAAAAGTACTCACTCGCACATTTAGTTAATTACAGCTACAGCAACAACAACAACAACAACAACAACTACAACAGCAACAAAAGCCAGTGGCTGCGGTAAATCGAGGCTAAAAGCTTAATGATGTTCAAGCCAAAAGCAACAACAGTGCGGCGGCGACAGCAACAGCAACGCAACAGCAGCGCTGAAAATACAAAAATACAAAAATACAAAAATACAAAGCAACGCACACAAAGCGGACAATTCACAGCAACAATGGCAATAACAATTAAAAATTAAAATAGTAATAAAAACAACGCGTTGCAACCTCAACCGCAGAGAATTGTGATCGCGAGAAGTTCGCAAAAATTTATATTTAGAAAATTAAATGAAAGTTTCAAACACTGCTAATTCAATTATAAAATGCAATAAGAAAGCATAAAATGACAAAATTGCAACTCACGAAAAGTGATTTCAAAAAATGTGTCCAACAAACTGAATTAAAACCACCAAAAAAATTAAATAGAATGATCAAAATCAGGTTAAAAGAAATAAAAATTGAAGTCTACAAAATGTATAAACATTCAATATAAATGTAAAATCAAACACAATAAAGTTTTCCAATAGCTTTTCTCAAAAACAAACTTTTTATTGAGTTAATAAATTTGGAATTTTCAAGTTAAACGCTTTTGAAATTTCTTCTATAAAAAATTATTACTAATTTTGTTAAAAATACATTAAAAAATTGCGAAATGAGAAAAAGAATAAAGAAAAATTTTATTATATTCCATTTAATAAAACAAAATTTAATAACGAATATAAAGAAAAATCTAATATAAATTAACAGATTTTATTCCTAATAATTGAAGAATTTAATTAAAATTTTTAACTTAATAAATTAAAGTAAACTTAATTTTTTTTAAAATCCAGCAGTGAGAGAAAAATTTCTATCATAAAATATTAGTTGGAAAATAAATAATAATTGAAATAATTATAACTACTAAATCATCAAAACTAAGACGAATAAATTTTTTATGTGAAAAAATGACGAAATAAATTAATTCAGTGAAATATTTTAATAGAAATTAAAATCACCAGTAAATTTTGTTGAAGAAGTGACGAAAAATTATATTAAAAATTGCGCATTTATAAAATCTGATTTACTAATAAATTTTCTTGCTTGCAGATAGAAAATTAATTAATTAATTAATTAATTAATTCCAAAAAAAGTGCCTGGTAGAAAAATTTTAAAGAGAAAAGAAATTAAAAATTGAAAAAGTCAATTTGAAAATAAAAACGTTTGCTAGAATTATTTACATGATAAAACAATTGTAAGGAAATTGTTAGTGTTATTAAAAAAAGGTGAAGCGTAATTTTTGAGGAAATTGCAACGATATAAGTAAACAAAGACAACAACAAGAGCCACAGCCACGCCTCATGCAACCCATGAAGTTTCTATGCCGTGAATTATGTGGATAAAACTTGGATTTCCATTTCTCAAATGTTTGTACTTTTTTTCTCTGTTTACATTTTGTATTTTTTCGTAGATTTTTCCGATATATTTTATTACATTTTTCAATATGTTTATCTCGCCTTTCAATATGTTTTCCCCCCTGCATTTGTTTTTACTGCTTTTATTTTATATGATTTTAGGTTAATTTTTGTTTTACTTAAAATATTTAAAATGCATTTTGTCCGCTAAATATTGTGGAAAGCGAAATATTTATTGCTTAAATTTGGCTTGAAATTGAGAATTAAATGGTCTCTAAAATTTCCCACAACAACTCAACCGCAGCAGAAGTCGGTCACCGCTTTCGGTGTCCTCTGCACCGCTGACCCGCTGACCCTCTGCACCGCCGCACCGCTGACCCTCTGCACCGCTGACCCTCTGCACCGCTGCACCGCATGTAATTAAAACCTCCTGCAGATGCGCGTGCGTGCGTGCGCGCTGCCATCTTTGAAGGACCGCAAGACCGGACTAATTTATGGCTTCAACAAATGATCGCTTATCATTTCTACTTCTGCACGTTGTTATCTCAACATATGCATCCGCGGAGGAACCGCAGCAGCTCCCCCCCCCCCTCCACGTAGTCGCACTCCGCCGAACGCCTGCCGTCCCGCTCGGCCGCCTTTTATTCTCTCCACAACCATCATTAGGACCTCAATAAAGCTGACTATAATTATGCAAAACAAGTGACTTCCTTGCAAGGAAGCAACCGTCCATGCGTCCATCCATCCATCCATCCGTCTGCCCGTCCGTCCGTCCGTCCGTCCGTCCGTCCGTCCGTCCGTCCGTCCGACCAGCCAGCCAGCCTTCCATGCGCTCTGCCATCCATCCGCTCTGCCATCCATCCGCTCTGCCATCCATCCGCTCTGCCCTCCATCCGCTCTGCCGTGCCGTGCCGTGCCGTTCATGGCCAGTCGGGCCGGCCAAGTCGTCGGTTCGATCCTTCGTTATTCAATTAAGAAGAAGAAACATGTGTCGCCGCCGCCGCCACGGCCGCCACCGCCACCGCCACCGTGTTTGCCGCAAACAGGCGGCGCACGTCAAATATATGTGTGGCCGGCTGTCCGGCCCTTGTTTGCTTGCCGCCTCGACTCGAGTTGGTGGCTTAGCTGTTGGGGAAAAAAGGACCGCAAGGTAGCGACTTCCACAAAAGAGAAAAAAACACCAACAGAAAAAACAAAAGGAAACGAAACAACTTCAGATACAAATTAAGAATGAAAAAATAAAGGAAGCCTCAAACTCAAACAGTAGACGCACCATGCGGGACAGACGGACGGACGGACGGACAGACGTACAGACGGACAGACGGACACACTCGACGCGGGCCCTCGACAGCGGTGGCCGGCCGCACAACTAAACAGGCGGCGTGATAAGCAGCTGTGAAGACGAGCTCACCTTAGGTTGCATATTAAAAACAGCAACAACTACAGCAACAACGACAGCAACAACAGGAGAAGGATGAGGAGACATAACAACAACAACATCTTCATTGAAAAAAACCACCAAGTGAAGTTTTTGTGATACCAGTTATATTAACCCGGCAGTGAAAAGAACTGCTAACATTCATTTTAAACTAATTACTACGAGTAATTAGTAAATTACTACGAGTAATTAGTAACTTGTAATTAGAAGTAGTAATGAGAAGTAGTAATTAGAAGTAGTAACATTTAAACTAGTTACCACAAAATTAATTAATACTTGTACTTCAAAACATACTGAACTGGCTCTGGAGTTCAGTTGTCATTCTCGAAATGGAGACGGCGTTTTCCAATCGAGACGAGCATCGAGACGACCATCGAGACAAGCATCAAGACGACCATCGAGACAAGCATCGAGACGACCATCGAGACGACCATCCAGAAGACCATCGAGACGAGCATCGACATCGATACAAACTCTTTCTCGTCTCGAATTGGAGACAACAGTCGACGTTGATAGCGCCTTTTTCCGTCGAGACAAAAAGGGAGATCCAGATCCAGACAGCGACTCCTTATCTAGATCGAGGCGGTCTTTCGATAGTTGAGACGAGAACCGACAACCGAAGTCATTAATTATCACTCGAGACGAGAGCCGAGATCGTTGCAACTTTTTTCTCGAGTCGAATCTAAAGCGAGAATCTAAAGCGAGAATCTAAAGCGAGAATCTCAAGCGAGAATCTCAAGCGAGAATCTCAAGCGAGAATCTCAAGCGAGAATCTGAAGCGAGAATCTCAAGCGAGAATCTCAAGCGAGAATCTAAAGCGAGAATCTAAAGCGAGAATCTCAAGCGAGAATCTCAAGCGAGAATCTCAAGCGAGAATCTCAAGCGAGAATCTAAAGCGAGAATCTCAAGCGAGAATCTCAAGCGAGAATCTCAAGCGAGAATCTAAAGCGAGAATCTCAAGCGAGAATCTCAAGCGAGAATCTAAAGCGAGAATCTAAAGCGGGAATCTCAAGCGAGAATCTAAAGCGAGAATCTCAAGCGAGAATCTCAAGCGTGAATCTCAAGCGATACAGAGAGAACGATACAGTTGTTTTCAGCCGAGAAGAGAGGCGAAAACCGAAATTGAAGCTGGGACGAAAATGAGATCAACCAAATCTAGGAGAAAAAAGAGAGAGAGAGAGGAGGCGAAGGGGAGTGGAAATTGCTCTCTCTCTCTCTCTCTCTCTCTCTTCTGCATTCTGCCCTAACTAGTTGCAAAAAGTAGTTTTACTCGCACCACTTTGAACTGCTACTGAAACTAGTTACAGCTTATAATTAATAACAAACTAGAACAAATTCAACTAGTCAACATAATAACTAGTCAATAACAATAGAAATTGTAGAAAAAACTAGCAGAAATTTTTCAACCTACAACGGAATCGTGCAGCGCGGGGTACGGCAATAAAAAGCGGCAGCAACAACTCCAGCACTCCAAGAACAACTAACATTCCCTGTCGTACCAAAAGCGGCCACCTGTTTCTGCAACCAGCATTCGTGGCCTTTCTGAAATTTTTTTACTTTTGCCTTTTTATTTACTACACTTCTTTCGGTGTCCTTATTTTCTGGTTGCCTCAGTTACTTCGTCTTCTTACTCTTTGCACATCTTAAATTTATTATTGCTGCCATTCCTCAATGTTTTTTTTTTTTTGCTTTTGGTTTTCACAATTCTCCGCGTTAAGAAAATAATTTTGTCTTTTGTCTGCTGGACGTATTTAACTGCATGTAGCGGAATCACGCTTTGCCGGCTTACGAAAAAATGTTTCAACACTTGGGATTTTAATAAAAAAAAAAAATTTAAATAAATCTACTTAAGTGGCCACCGCCTATTATTCTCCCCATTCATGCGCACAAAGCAGGCAGGCAGGGGTTTTCTATCTCGTCTCCTCTATTGAATCTTTTAACAACAATCAGTCTCAAAAGTCGCCTGTCTTGCTCGCTTTCCACGCCCCCACCCCATCCAATTTTCTAAATTCGTTTGGAATCGACGCTGTCGATACTGTCAATAAAACAGTTTTTGTCAAAAGCCTTTTATTCTACTACTATATATTTCCTTCGGCCCCGTTTAAACGTTTCAAAGCCTTCTTCATTCCCAAAATAGATTTCTTCTCTGTCCCCTTAAGGATCTCCTTCATTCCTGACAAAAACAACGTCTTGCGCTGTCCGTTCCGTCAATAAAAATCTAGTTAAAAACGGGCAATACTTAATGGGTCAATAGTTAATTGGGCAATAGCTAATGGAGAAATAGTTAACCGGGTAATAGCTAATCGGACAATGATTAGTCGGGAATTAGTTAACCGGGCAATAGTTAGTTTGGCAATACTAAACCGGGCAATAGTAAACCGGACAATAGTTAACCGGGCAATAGTTAACCGGGAAATAGTTAACCGGGAAATAGTTAACCGGGCAAGAGTTAGTTAGGCAATACTAAATCGGACAATAGTTAACCGGGCAATAGTTAACCGGGAAATAGTTAACCGGGAAATAGTAAACCGGGCAATAGTTAACCGGGCAATAGTTAACCGGGAAATAGTTAACCGGGAAATAGTTCACCGGGCAATAGTTAACCGGGCAAGAGTTAGTTAGGCAATACTAAATCGGACAATAGTTAACCGGGCAATAGTTAACCGGGCAATAGTTAACCGGGCAATAGTTAACCGGGAAATAGTTCACCGGGCAATAGTTAACCGGGCAAGAGTTAGTTAGGCAATACTAAATCGGACAATAGTTAACCGGGCAATAGTTAACCGGGCAATAGTTAACCGGGCAATAGTTAACCGGGAAATAGTTCACCGGGCAATAGTTAACCGGGCAAGAGTTAGTTAGGCAATACTAAATCGGACAATAGTTAACCGGGCAATAGTTAACCGGGAAATAGTTAACCGGGAAATAGTAAACCGGGCAATAGTTAACCGGGCAATAGTTAACCGGGAAATAGTTAACCGGGAAATAGTTCACCGGGCAATAGTTAACCGGGCAAGAGTTAGTTAGGCAATACTAAATCGGACAATAGTTAACCGGGCAATAGTTAACCGGGCAATAGTTAACCGGGAAATAGTTAACCGGGAAATAGTAAACCGGGCAATAGTTAACCGGGCAATAGTTAACCGGGAAATAGTTAACCGGGAAATAGTTCACCGGGCAATAGTTAACCGGGCAAGAGTTAGTTAGGCAATACTAAATCGGACAATAGTTAACCGGGCAATAGTTAACCGGGCAATAGTTAACCGGGCAATAGTTAACCGGGAAATAGTTCACCGGGCAATAGTTAACCGGGCAAGAGTTAGTTAGGCAATACTAAATCGGACAATAGTTAACCGGGCAATAGTTAACCGGGCAATAGTTAACCGGGCAATAGTTAACCGGGCAATAGTTCACCGGGCAATAGTTAACCGGGCAAGAGTTAGTTAGGCAATACTAAATCGGACAATAGTTAACCGGGCAATAGTTAACCGGGCAATAGTTAACCGGGAAATAGTAAACCGGGCAATAGTTAACCGGGCAATAGTTAACCGGGAAATAGTTAACCGGGAAATAGTTCACCGGGCAATAGTTAACCGGGCAAGAGTTAGTTAGGCAATACTAAATCGGACAATAGTTAACCGGGCAATAGTTAACCGGGCAATAGTTAACCGGGCAATAGTTAACCGGGAAATAGTTCACCGGGCAATAGTTAACCGGGCAAGAGTTAGTTAGGCAATACTAAATCGGACAATAGTTAACCGGGCAATAGTTAACCGGGCAATAGTTAACCGGGCAATAGTTAACCGGGAAATAGTTCACCGGGCAATAGTTAACCGGGCAAGAGTTAGTTAGGCAATACTAAATCGGACAATAGTTAACCGGGCAATAGTTAACCGGGAAATAGTTAACCGGGAAATAGTAAACCGGGCAATAGTTAACCGGGCAATAGTTAACCGGGAAATAGTTAACCGGGAAATAGTTCACCGGGCAATAGTTAACCGGGCAAGAGTTAGTTAGGCAATACTAAATCGGACAATAGTTAACCGGGCAATAGTTAACCGGGCAATAGTTAACCGGGCAATAGTTAACCGGGAAATAGTTCACCGGGCAATAGTTAACCGGGCAAGAGTTAGTTAGGCAATACTAAATCGGACAATAGTTAACCGGGCAATAGTTAACCGGGCAATAGTTAACCGGGCAATAGTTAACCGGGCAATAGTTCACCGGGCAATAGTTAACCGGGCAAGAGTTAGTTAGGCAATACTAAATCGGACAATAGTTAACCGGGCAATAGTTAACCGGGAAATAGTTAACCGGGAAATAGTAAACCGGGCAATAGTTAACCGGGCAATAGTTAACCGGGAAATAGTTAACCGGGAAATAGTTCACCGGGCAATAGTTAACCGGGCAAGAGTTAGTTAGGCAATACTAAATCGGACAATAGTTAACCGGGCAATAGTTAACCGGGCAATAGTTAACCGGGCAATAGTTAACCGGGAAATAGTTCACCGGGCAATAGTTAACCGGGCAAGAGTTAGTTAGGCAATACTAAATCGGACAATAGTTAACCGGGCAATAGTTAACCGGGCAATAGTTAACCGGGCAATAGTTAACCGGGAAATAGTTCACCGGGCAATAGTTAACCGGGCAAGAGTTAGTTAGGCAATACTAAATCGGACAATAGTTAACCGGGCAATAGTTAACCGGGAAATAGTTAACCGGGAAATAGTTAACCGGGCAATAGTTAACCGGGCAATAGTTAACCGGGAAATAGTTAACCGGGAAATAGTTCACCGGGCAATAGTTAACCGGGCAAGAGTTAGTTAGGCAATACTAAATCGGACAATAGTTAACCGGGCAATAGTTAACCGGGCAATAGTTAACCGGGCAATAGTTAACCGGGCAATACTAAATCGGACAATAGTTAACCGGGCAATAGTTAACCGGGCAATAGTTAATCAGGCAATAGTTAACCGGGCAATAGTTAAACGGGAAATAGTTAACCGGGCAATAGTAAACCGGGCAATAGTTAACCGGGCAATAGTTAACCGGGAAATAGTTAACCGGGAAATAGTTCACCGGGCAATAGTTAACCGGGCAAGAGTTAGTTAGGCAATACTAAATCGGACAATAGTTAACCGGGCAATAGTTAACCGGGCAATAGTTAACCGGGAAATAGTTAACCGGGAAATAGTAAACCGGGCAATAGTTAACCGGGCAATAGTTAACCGGGAAATAGTTAACCGGGAAATAGTTCACCGGGCAATAGTTAACCGGGCAAGAGTTAGTTAGGCAATACTAAATCGGACAATAGTTAACCGGGCAATAGTTAACCGGGCAATAGTTAACCGGGCAATAGTTAACCGGGAAATAGTTCACCGGGCAATAGTTAACCGGGCAAGAGTTAGTTAGGCAATACTAAATCGGACAATAGTTAACCGGGCAATAGTTAACCGGGCAATAGTTAACCGGGCAATAGTTAACCGGGAAATAGTTCACCGGGCAATAGTTAACCGGGCAAGAGTTAGTTAGGCAATACTAAATCGGACAATAGTTAACCGGGCAATAGTTAACCGGGAAATAGTTAACCGGGAAATAGTAAACCGGGCAATAGTTAACCGGGCAATAGTTAACCGGGAAATAGTTAACCGGGAAATAGTTCACCGGGCAATAGTTAACCGGGCAAGAGTTAGTTAGGCAATACTAAATCGGACAATAGTTAACCGGGCAATAGTTAACCGGGCAATAGTTAACCGGGCAATAGTTAACCGGGAAATAGTTCACCGGGCAATAGTTAACCGGGCAAGAGTTAGTTAGGCAATACTAAATCGGACAATAGTTAACCGGGCAATAGTTAACCGGGCAATAGTTAACCGGGCAATAGTTAACCGGGAAATAGTTCACCGGGCAATAGTTAACCGGGCAAGAGTTAGTTAGGCAATACTAAATCGGACAATAGTTAACCGGGCAATAGTTAACCGGGAAATAGTTAACCGGGAAATAGTAAACCGGGCAATAGTTAACCGGGCAATAGTTAACCGGGAAATAGTTAACCGGGAAATAGTTCACCGGGCAATAGTTAACCGGGCAAGAGTTAGTTAGGCAATACTAAATCGGACAATAGTTAACCGGGCAATAGTTAACCGGGCAATAGTTAACCGGGCAATAGTTAACCGGGCAATACTAAATCGGACAATAGTTAACCGGGCAATAGTTAACCGGGCAATAGTTAATCAGGCAATAGTTAACCGGGCAATAGTTAAACGGGAAATAGTTAACCGGGCAATAGTAAACCGGGCAATAGTTAACCGGGCAATAGTTAACCGGGAAATAGTTAACCGGGAAATAGTTCACCGGGCAATAGTTAACCGGGCAAGAGTTAGTTAGGCAATACTAAATCGGACAATAGTTAACCGGGCAATAGTTAACCGGGCAATAGTTAACCGGGCAATAGTTAACCGGGAAATAGTTCACCGGGCAATAGTTAACCGGGCAAGAGTTAGTTAGGCAATACTAAATCGGACAATAGTTAACCGGGCAATAGTTAACCGGGAAATAGTTAACCGGGAAATAGTTCACCGGGCAATAGTTAACCGGGCAAGAGTTAGTTAGGCAATACTAAATTGGACAATAGTTAACCGGGCAATAGTTAATCGGGCAATAGTTAACCGGGCAATAGTTAACCGGGAAATAGTTAACCGAGCAATAGTTAATCAGCCAACATTTACACAAAGTGTGTGGAAGAGATGTACGGCAAAGAGAAATTTTGTATGAGGCGGGGTTATACAATATTTCTAACCAATTCCCGATTTCAGTCATTCATTCTTCAAGTTCAAAAAATTTTAAAAAAAATCATTTAAAAATGTCTCCCGTTTCGAAAAGAAGTCGTCATATTTGAGCGATATCTCGTAAGATCTCGAACAGATAGAAAGTGTTAGATGTCGTGCACCATGATAGCTGATTGTGAGTCCCACAACAGGAACTTGGAAGGGTCGTACACAGTTAGCACTCCCCTAATGTGAAAACCACCCCAGTGTTTGGGCAAAAACTTGGTTAACTTTGATTTTTAAATAGTTATTTTAATTTATACACGTATTCCGCATTCGATTAACGCGGAGTGCCATTTTCGTTGGCTGTATGCGTTCTCTAAACCGGTTTGTCTTCAAGCCAAACTTCACGAGAGATGACGTAAATTCGTTCTAAAAAAACACATTTTGACACTCGCAGAAAGAACAACAACGACGACAACAACAATAATGCAGAAAATGTTCCCTTTTTTTCTAGCAGTCAAATTGAATGGTGGGACATGTGGCACCGTTTTGGGGATGATTAATTTGGGGGAAGGGTGGGGGGGGTGGCTTCATAGAATTCCCATCTTTTCATGCCTCGGAATCGAAGGCGGAGTCGTAATTACGGCCATGTGGCACCATGTGTTCGCGTTTATGGACGAATAATTGAGGATTCCGTGACATGCGTGACATGCGCGCGATCGTTGCGGTAACTAATGAATGGTTGCCACCTGGCGTTGTCATTTACTAAATGAAGTCAGGCACTGACTGCCCGACACCAAAAAGGATGTTCAGCTCGCTCTCCGTCTAACTAAAAAAAGGAGGCGACATTTTTAGTTGCCTTTCTATTTTCTTTTTCGGTGTTTTTCTTTTTCTAAATTCCCTGCAGGAATGCGGTTGGCATTTGTTAACAATGATTTTTAATTCTATCAATCCGGGAGCAGTAGGGAGCCGGGGGAGCCGGAGGAGGCGGGGGAGCCGGAGGAGGCGGCGGGATGAACCTATTTTAATGTTGAATGAATAGAACGTAAGACCAGTAAAAATCTAAACAAAGAATATTAAGGCGGACAGTGAGAAATGAGAAGAAGAAGCAACACAACACGTGACACAAGTAACACGTGACACAAGTAACACGTGACACAAGTAACGCGTGACACAAGTAACACGTGACACAAGTTTACGCGAGACACGAGTAACACGCGTCAAAATGCAGGATGCTTTGAAGGACGTAGCCGGCGATGAGCAGAGTGGGACATTTCCCCCCCCCCCTCCCCTCACGACGGTTCATTGATTTCAAATTCACGGGATTTGAAATTTACATTTTTAGGAAAATATAATAATTTCGATATAATTTCAAGAGTTATTTTTAACTGCGCCCATGAATGTTTATAAATAATCTGTGGCAGCGTTTGCTGTCGCTTGTTGCTCTTGTTGCTGTGGTTTTGTCTGCTGTCAAAAATCCAGCCGCCACAAAGTGTTGAGTGACTCAGGGACAAAAACTTCTGGAAGAATTAATTAAATTTTTGTGTAGAAAAGTAAAAAAAGAAAATTGCTACCAAAAAACATTTTTTATGTCAATCAACAAGCGATGATTTCTTGGTGCCAAGAGGGGGATTAAAAAGCCGCTCAATGAAAAAGGAAACAATTTTTCAAATTTCATATTTTTCAACCTAAAAATGGTTGAAATGTTCAATTAAATTAAAAAAAAAGATAACCAACTTTTTAGCAATGAAATATTTAATAAAATGATATTTAAAAATCAAAAACACAACACAAAACTGGAGTTGAAAAACAGATATTAAATAAAAAAAAATCTCTTCACCGAATTGTTGGTGAAACCTTTTCAAGAATCTCAAAAGAATCGCAACTTTATAGCGCACGATATCGCGTGCAAAATCAGCATTTCTGACTCATTTGTTGTTGTTTGCGCTGATTTGTGGAATTTTTAGCACGAGCGCCAAGTATTTTGCTAAATGAGTAGAAAATCAAAACAAGATAGGAAAACCCAACGTTGTACTCACAAGACTTCAAAGAAATTTGATAATAAATTGGCGCCAAAAAATAGTAGAAAAATAGAATCAACGTAGAAAATACGCCCCCAAAAATTTAGTTGCCTCGCGCGCCCGATGATGAAGTTGATAAGCAGAGAAAGAGAATTCAAAACTCACACAACTCAAGAAATTAAATACTTTTTATCAGCTGATAAGGGAAACCTAAATTTTAGAACGGAAAATCCAATTGCAGTAAAAACAAAATCAAACCAATTCATTTAAAACGAGAGGAAAATGAAGTAATCAAATTAACGAACGCACAATTAAGTAATCAAATGTTCCGGCCTTTTTCACGCTAATTGTGAGTGGATTAAAAATTAACAAACTCATTTGTGGGATGCTATAAATTATCATATAAAATAGTTGAATGTTCTTCTTGCTACTGTCGAGTTGTTGTTGGAATGTTTGAGTTAGAAATTTTTAATTTTTTCTTTCAATTCTCACCACTTTTGGTGGTGAGACCACAACAGATCGCCAACAAACGATTAATCAACTTAATAAATTTCTTAATTTCACTAATTAGATTTGTCAGAAATTATTTGCCAATAAATCGCAACCCGAATCTGCTACAATATAATTTTATTTATTTTCTTATATTTATTTTGAACTAAAATTCAATATTTGTTTTCGAAAGAATTCGCAATTAAATTGAATCTCTATTTCGAAATAATTACTGTTGTCAGTTTTATGGAAAATTTAAATACTTTTAATTACTTAAAAGTGTTCTTTTTATATAATTTTATTATTTTACGATTATATATTTCGCTTGAAACTTGATCGTTCAACCCGCTGAAATTTTAACACCCAACATGTGTCGCCTCAGTGGAGATTCAAGTTTGGCCTGCCAAAATAATGCGATAAAAAATACTTAAATAATATTTAGCGAAATATTGCGTATAAAAAGCTCATCTCTTCACTGCAAAAACCACTCAGTTTCTGTCAAGTAGACATTAACAATTTCGCATTTTAACTTGTTTTTATTATTTTGAAAAATAAAGATTTTCGAAAATTTTTATTTTTCTTATTTTTTTTTTTGTCATAATAATTCTGTTGCTACAATTTAGCAAGCGATGCATTTTTTCTTCTATTCAAATTGGTGTGTGAGAAATACTAAAAATCTGATTTTAGTATTAAGAAATTAAAAACATAAAAATATGCAATTAAAATAATTTTGCAGCCGATTTGATTTGATAGAATTTGCTGTTAACGAGTTGTTGTTTCTGCTTCTGTCGTTTATTGTTTGTTGTTATATTTCTTTTCTGCTATTTTCTCGTTGTTGTTCTTGTTGTTATACTTTGGTGTTGCTACTCTTTTTTGTTATTGTTGCTCTGGTTGTTTTGTAATTGCGAGCTGTACATCAGCAGAGCTCGTTGAGTGTTCGGAGGCCTGAATTCAGTCAGTCGCTTGATGGAGAGCGAGAACGGCGGCCGCTTTTAACCCGGTCGACCTTGAGAAGCTTTATGATTCTTGTGAAGTAAACTGGAAAACACACATGCATACATATATTTATATACATTATATATGTGTGTGTATGTATGCAGTTGTAACAAAAAAACCAAAATTAGTCAACCAGTAAAGAATTTAATTTGGCTGATTAAAGCAAAAAAGTTAAAAAAAGAAAATTCACAAAAAGAATTTCACAGAATTCACAAAAAAAAATAAATCCAAGTTATGAAAACAAAAGTGAAATAAAAAAATTGCATAAATTAAAAAATTAAACAAAAGAATTTAAGATTAGATAGCAAAAAAATTTGTAGAAATATTGTGGAGAAAAATAAAAAGCTGCAGAAAACACAAATTTAAATAAATGAAAATAGAATTTTATTACTAAATATCAATTGAAACAAAAACGTTGAAACTTAAATGCGCACTAAAAAAAAAACACAAGCGCAACATTTTTGCGAAAAATTGCCAAATCAAAGCAGTTGAAAACCGCGATTCCAGCGACAGGCGTGCAAAATTAAGTCTCGGCGCTAAACTGCAGCTACTTGCGAACATCGAGCTGCTTGCGAACATCAAGCTACTTGCGAACATCGAGCTGCTTGCGAACATCAAGCTACTTGCGAACATCAAGCTACTTGCGAACATCAAGCTACTTGCGAACATCGAGCTACTTAGTAACGCACTGCATGATTACAGCGAAGATTAAACGTCGATTAGTGGAATTCAACGCTTAATCATGAAAGCTGCTGCTGCTGCTGCTTCTTTAATAAATCTCGCAGTCAACGATTTGGTGATGAAACTTCATCACTGCGATGTGAAAGCAAGAAAGTAAAATTAATAAAAATTGAAAATATGTGAAATTTAAAAAAAAATCACTCGTGTCATAAACTAAAATCAAAAAAAAAAACAAAATTATGCCGCACACGCAAACGCAGTGGAATTTTCAGACTTAATTCGCGTCGCGTGCTACGCATAAAAAACGCCAAACTGGGCTTAAACGAGGCGGCTAAAAAGATGGATTGATTTTAAAATTCATAAAAAGCGAAGAAAACCAACTTCAACACTAACAAAACGGACAGCAAAATTAATTTTAACACAGAGCTACGAATTGAATGGCCAACTAATTTGAGCATTCGAAGCGTAGACTTGAAATTTTGGCGTGCGTGCGAGTGAGATTTTCGTTTTTCTGATTTATTCGGATTAATTTTCGTGAAATCTTAAAAAGGCTGAATAAATGAAAAAAATTTGACGCTTTTGTTTAGATTCATTTAACAAAAAACAATTGAAATGACTTTCTTATTTAATGAAATTTTTGTTAACTTAATTTTTTCTTTTATATTTAATTTAATTTCTACATTTTTAACATTTCCAATTTAAATATTGAGAAATGTGAAAATTGCTTGAACTCTACTGATTTTTATTTCTTTATTCCTTTTTTGCTAGTAATTTCTTATCTTTTTGCTTTTTTATTTAAAGCGCTTCAAGTATTTAATTTTTAATTTTTAAAATACATTATTTCAATATTAAATCACAGCAAGCGTGGAGAAAAATGCATCCTTTTTTTTTTGAACGTACGCAGCGCAGTCGATGCTTTTTCAAGTGCATCATTTTAATGCACTTAAATTATAAAAATGTCTAGACAGCTGATAAAATTCAAAAGGGGAGCTACAACAACAATAAAAAGCAAAGCAAGCCGTCTGTAAAGACGAGAGAGAGAGCGAGAGCGAGAGAGCGACTCGAGATAGGAGAGACTTCAACGGTGCGTGAGAGTGAGCGTGAGAGAGAGAGCGAGAGAGAGGCTGCAAAAAAATAAACAGCACTTGAAAAATGGAGTAAAAGAATAAAAAATAACAAAAACACTGAATTGTGTGGAAGTCAAATGAGAGCCAAATGAGAAGTTGAAAGAAGTGCAACGGAGATTTAAATCAAAAATCATTTAAATAAAAAATCAGGAATTCAAGTAAAAAGGAAATAAAAACCAAGAAAAACTAGGGAAAAACTAAATACAGGAAAAATAACGGAATAACAAAATCAGAGTGGGGAAAACAAAAAGATGAAATCAAATACGAATTGCAAAAGTGCGAAAAACGTGCTCACGTTTCATGGCAAACAACTCGGCAACGCTAATCGTTGAACTGCACTCAGTGCAACAACAACTACCGACCGCTCGTCGCGACGCGAGATGGCGGAGATGGCTGACATTTCAGTGTTGTTGTTGTTGTTGTTGTTGCTGAGGCAAGCTAATCGCAACGAGTCGCCGTTTATTCTCTCCGGAGAGCAGACGAGTGCATTTTTCTTCCCAAAATCAAGAACGTTTATGTTTTTTTTTTTTTTTGAAAAATGTAAGGGAAAGTAAAAAATTTCAAAAATTACAATTTAAATATCAAAAATTATGGAATTGCGAAATTATTGAATTAATAAAAAACAATTAAATAACAAAACAAAAATAATTCATTGTGGTCAATCAAAATCAATGTTAATAACAACAACAACAACAAAAATAACAACGTTGAAGAACGACAAGCGAAAACAAGAGTGAAGAGCAACTACAACAAAAGCAAGAGCAAACCCCACGACAACAACTTGACATCTGGGCAAATTTAATAATAATATTGAAAAGTCAACAACAACTTAATTAACAACAACAAAATTATGAACAACAGCAAGAAGAGCGCAGCAGCAGCAGCAGCAATAAATTGCAGCAGCAAACAACTCATTTTCAACTTTCCAACTCAAACGGGAATTCGTTTTTAGTTCAATTTCTGTGTTGTTAGTGTGAAAGAAGCGCTCAGGGTTTCCGATCTCGTGCAGCGGGAATCCCAGTGTCAGAAAAATCACACACCACATATTTTCCCCCCAACAAAATAAAAATGTGTAAGCATGCAAGTTGAACTATTTTTGTTAACATTAAAACAATCGAAAAGATATTTTCAAAGAAATCATGCAAAACATAATAAAAAGCTTCTAAACTCACCACTTGCACGCTTTTTTTGCTCAAAAGCCGAAAATCCCGATATCGGCAAAAATCACCGAGTTTGCCACCGCTTAACGGGCTCCGCGTTTAAAACAAAATTTCGCTGCTTCGTTTGTTCGTTTGCTGGTTTGTTCGTTCCTTTGTTGTTGCTGCTGCTGTTGCTGTTGCTATTGCTGCTGCTGCTGTTGTTGTTGGTGAGTTTGGTTTAACTTTTGCGTTTTCTTCGTTTTGGTGAAAGTTTTCGGGGCTGTCAAAAACTAGTTGCCGCGCTGGCGACGTCGACGTCGTCGTTAGTTTCGCTGCAGTGTGTCGCTGCCGCTGCAGCTGATTAGTTGTTGTTTTGAGTTTTACTGCCGCTGCTGCTGCCCCTGCCGCCGCTGGTGCCCCTGCCGCCTCGCTGCCGCTGCTGCTGCTGTCGTCGCAGCCGCCTAAATAATTCCTGCCAAGCATCATCCAATTTTTCCTAATGCGTTTTTTTTTCGCGTTTTGCAGATAACGGTGTTGTTTTTGTTGTCGCTGTTGTGTTGTTTGTTCTTCGCTTCGTTTGATGTTCTTCGCGGCGTTATTGTTGTTGCTTTGCCTCTCTCTCTCTCTCTCTCCCTGTTGTTGTTGTGCGACTTCTGTCCGTAATTTCGGTTGTCGCTGGTCGCAGCTCGTTGTTGCTCCTGCTGTCGTTGTTGCTGTTTTCTCTTCGCTCTTGTTTGCTGTTCGCTTTTGTTGGATTGTCTTTCTGCTTCGCAATTTCTCTTTGCTTCCCTCGCTCCCTCCCTCCCTTCCTGCTTCTCTTGCAGTTTATTACTTCCTCAACTTTTTATCTCTCGTAAACAATTTACGCAGCCTGTGTGACAGCAAACATGTTTGTCGATGCTGTTTGTGTTGCAGTTGCAGTCAAGCTTTCGTGTGGCATCTGCTGTTGTTGGTGGTGGTGTTGTTGTTATTGTCATCGTTTCTTGCAACTGCATTCGTATGCAGAAATTTTTTGCTTACTTTATTTTATAGAGGGATTCTTGTATTTTTTTTTTTTTTTTTTTTTTATTTCGCTTTGAATGTATGAAAAAATTTGTGGCGTTGCATGGGAAGCAAAATATTGACAGAGATTTCAGTGGGAGGACGAAAGGAAATCCTTTCGCGCAGGAATGTCAGAGCGTCAGAGAACAAAAAAAAAATCGAATTCTGCAGCCACAGATATTGAGGAATTTTATATGGCGAAAATGTAGAAAAATTAATGTGGAAACATCGCCGCATAAATAAAATTCAAAATAAGGGACACGCAAAAAATCCCCAAAAAAATTCACAATCAACAGAATTTTCTTTTTATTAAAAAATCCCCTCAATTCTTCTCATTTTTCCCATAATTTCTTCTTATTCTTCCCCTCGCGATCACCGTGAATGCGTGTCTCTCCTTCCTCTCCTTCTGCTCGGGCGTTCTTTCGTTCTTCTCTCTCTCTCTCTCTCTCTCCCTCTCTTCACTCCGCCCTGAACATTGCGCGCCAACTCTTCAATAATTCGCGCAACCACAGAAGCCGCGACCGCTGCGGACCGCCAATAAAATTGATGACATCCTCAATTAAAAACCCATTAAGTGACAAATTAAAATTGAGTAAAATACGCTCGGCTACCGTTGTCACCAACGCGGCGGTGCGGCGCGGCGCGGCAGCAAAAGATGCAAATATTTGTCTTTCCTCTTCTTAAAATAAATAATTCGAAGGCGTTTTACAGTTGCTTCTGCTGTTGTTGCTACCGTTGTTGTTGCCATTGTTGTTGCCGTTGTTAGTGCCGTTGTTAGTGCCGTTGTTGTTGTTGCCATTGTTGTTGCCATTGTTGTTGCTGTTGCCACCGTTGAAACGATCAAATCGCCTCTCCGCTCGCCTCGAGAAGGCAACGCTGACATTCACTGTAGAGCTACAACAGCAACTACAATAACAACAGCAGCAGCAACAACACCAACAACAGCAGCAACAACAACAGCAACAACAACCACAGCAACAACAACAACAATACCAACAACAACTCATTAAGTGGCGTCAGTGCAAGAAGTGCAAAATGCGTCTGCTGGTTGAGCTTCAGTAGCAGCAGCAGCAGCAGCAGCAACTTTTGAAAGCGCACTTCAGACGCACTTAAAGTTGCTTCGGAGAAAATTCGAAAATATGTTTAAAAAAGTAAAACTTACAATAAATAAGTTTTTTTTGTTTTTTTTTTTTTACTTGAAATTATGGATGGTGGAACTTTGGATTGCATTGAAAGTTGACTTGAAAGGTATTTGGAAAGTTAGCGACTGGAAAGTTGGTCGCCCGGAAAGTTGGCCGGCTAGAAAGTGGGTGACTGGAAAGTTGGTGACTGGAACGTTGGTGACTGGAAACTTGATGACTGGAAAGTTGGTGACTGGAAAGTTGGTGACTGGAAAGTTGGTGACTGGAAAGTTGGTGACTGGAAAGTTGGTGACTGGAAAGTTGATGACTGGAAAGTTGGTGACTGGAAAGTTGGTGACTGGAAAGTTAGCCGGCTGGAAAGTTGGTGACTGGAAAGTTGGTGACTGGAAGGTTGGTGACTGGAGAGTTGGCCGGTTAAAATCATAGAAAAACTCACTTCGAAATGAAAGAAACACAAAAACTCATTTACTTTCCGCAAAAAAAGAAAACTTTCGCGGTTTCATTTCACATAAAATGTTATTTAACTCCGAGAAGAAAAGCGTCTGATTTTCCCAGAAAAGCGTCTGATTTTCCCAGAAAAGCGTCTGATTTTCCCAGAAAAGCGTCTGATTTTCCCAGAAAAGCGTCTGATTTTCCCAGAAAAGCGTCTGATTTTCCCAGAAAAGCGTCTGCTTTCCATCAACACACGCTAGCAGTTCATCTGATGCCACGCTACGGTTAATAAAAAATATATTTGGCCAGCTGGAGCGCTCCTGGCTGACGGCCACGAAGCCGGAAGTATTTTTCGCAGTCTCGTCAGCGTCTTTCACGAAAAGTTTAGAAAAAAGAAAAAGAAAAAAAAACAAAAATCCCTCAAAAATTCACTAATGAACGCAATTTTATTCATTTCAAGTGCGAAAAATAACTGAGCGCGCGTTGGAGAAAAAACCGCGAGGTGTTGAAAAAATTTACTTCTTTGAATTTATGAAATTTATTAAGAGGAAAAAGAATGGCAACAACTATAAATTACGAAGAATTTTATAAACACAAAATTTCCATGGCACTAAATTATTCAGCTTATTTTAGAAAATAAATTAAGAATGAAATTTTAAACAAAAACTACGCGATTTCATCGACAATTTTCTCGTGCCTTCAAAATCGCAAAAGTCGTCGCTGCCGTCATCAAATTGAAATTCCCGAAATCATCACAATGCCAAAAAATCATCAATGGTGGCCACAAATAAACTCAGAAAATAATCAAACAAACACAAGAATTGAAAAGAAGAAGAAGAAGAAGAAAAAAACGCCAACAAAGGTGTTGAAATTCGACGACGGGGTGAGCAACGCGTAGCAACGCGACGCAACGCCGCCTGACGCGTCATGCGGTCCCGCGCACACTGCAGCGCTGCTTGGGCTTCGACGACGACGTACGCGATGCGATGAGAGAAACGAATTCACTTGAGTGGGTTGTGCACGACGTCTCGTCGAGTGGGTGGACCGGACCGCGGACCGGAGCGGCTACAGAAAATTGGATGAATGCAAAGCATTTCAACGCATTGCTGCGGCTGCAAGTTGAAGCGAAGAAACGAAGTCGTGGAAAAAAAGATGCAACGCTGACAGGAGCGGCGGCAGCAATAAAATCAAGTAACGCTACATTTCACCGCCGCCGCCGTCGCCGCCATCATCATCATCATCGCTGACTTCTTTCTTTAAGCTCGTAAAATTGAACGCTCATTACGAAGCTGCGTCGTCATTATTGAACTTCATCGCGCTCATCAAACTTTACACACTCGCAAAATCAGCGAAGAGCGAGCTGATCGAATCGCGCAAAACACACGTTTGGCGCTCAAAGACTTTGACTGCACCGCCTTAGCAAATACAAAAACAACGAACTCGCTCGATACGCGCTGCGAGAAAAGTTAGTAGCAGCGAGTTTTAAAGTGCGGAGGTGTAAAAAAATTCTGTCGCGTAACATTTTTTCAAGTTTATTTCTCATTAAGTTAAAGGAATTTTTTTTTATCTTTTCGAGTTTCACATTTAAAAATGTTAAAATTCAGTAAAAATTTATAATCTCATATTTCTCTGCACCAACTGAAATTGAGCAAATTTTTCATTATTTCATTAAATCTCAGTATTTCTTAAATTTTAACTTCTCATATTTGATCAAATGCAAATTTTAGTTTATAATTTTTCATTTAGAAAATTGAAGAATTGGGATTTTTTTCAACAATTGAATTGAATACAATTTATTTTATTGTTTAAAACATTTTGAAAGCACTACAGATTTCTCTAGAAAATAAAGAAAATATTATTATTTAATTTTCACGTTTAGTTCCAAATAATGCAATTTCTCATTATTATTTATTTAATAATTTAGTTGTTAAAATTGATTAAAATTCAAAAATTCGTATCGAAATATTTTAAATATTACTAATTAGAATTCGAATTTTATTGATTTTTTAAAATTGATATTTTTTTAAATTTTTATTATTTATTTTATATTTTTTAGATTGTTTTTAGCTTAGATTTTATTTTCAATTTTTACTTAATTTACTGCTACTTCACAACTTTATTTTTATAACTTCATACAGCATTTTTGATCTCATTTTTTTGTATGTCTCTCTCTCTCTCACTCTCGTTAATTCCTTTTCATTTGAATGAAATTGTGAATTTTCATTTTAATAAATTTTTACAAATCTCTTCTAACCATTTTCGCCGACTGTTTTTGCCATCAAATCTTTTGGTTGCTTTTTAAAATTCGGCTGCCTGATTTAGTTGTTAAGCGTTGGAGGATTCGGTTGTTTATTTTTGAAGTTTCTTTAAGTTTATTTGGAAGCTGGAACTGGTTGCGGCTGCTGGTCTCTTGTTGCTCCTGGTCTGCTGTTGCTGTTGCTGCTGCTGCTGTTGCTCGTTGCGTTGCGTAGGTGTTGCCACTGAATTCCACGGATTTGCCGTCAATTGATTTGTGCCTTTGAACCTGCTTTTTCTCCTTTTGTGGTCATAACTTTGTGTTGACAAGGTTTCTCTTCGTGTTTTATTGTTTTTCTTGCTTTTCTCTCTCTCTCTCTCTCTTTTTTTTCTAACCATGAACGAGGTGTAGGTGGTCGATGTTTGTTCGCCGGCGGCGTTGCGCCGAGATTTCGTGAGCTGACGGCGGCGAGTTCGTGCGGTGACGGCGGCGAGTTCGTGCGCTGACGGCGGCGAGTTCGTGCGGTGACGGCGGCGAGTTCGTGTGCTGACGGCGGCGAGTTCGTGCGGTGACGGCGGCGAGTTCGTGCGCTGACGGCGGCGAGTTCGTGCGATGACGGCGCAGGAGTTGGAGTCGAAACGCTTCAATGAAGTGGCCGCCGCTCCGTCTCAGTTGACCCAATAAATTGTTTGCGGTGTTTGAAAACACAAAAACTAATTTGAGTGCTAATTGTGTGGATCGCAGAAATTTATGAAGTGCGTAAATCGGCGGCGTGTGTGAGTGGAATTCTCGAGCAGTTGGCTGATTGAGTGATTACATGTGACACCTGCGGCCGTGGCAACTGCAGAGGTTCTTCTTCGCCCCGGAAGCCCGCAATTAATTTTATTGCGTTCTTTGCTTCCCCCCGGGAGAGAGAGAGAGAGAGAGACAAAAGATCACTTAGCAGCTCATCTGCGCTCTTGATTGCCGCCCTAAACGTAAATTGAAGTTTATTAAGCGTTCGCCTGCCAGTCCTGGAGAAGGGAATCCATCAGTGCCTCGCGCGCCGCCCCTTTTTCACTGATTTTTATGATTTAATAGCGGCAACACGTTGCTGCTGCCACCTGCCACTCCGCCTCCTCCACTCCGCCTCCAGCACTCCGCCTCCTCCGCCTCCACCACTCCGCCACCGCCACTCTTGCGTTGCCTTGCGTTGCGCTGCGTTGCGTTCATTCTTACGCTCTTCTCTCCACGCTTTCTGCCTGTCTGTCTCTCCCTCTCCCTCTCTCCACCACACAGCCACCACGAGTGTGTGTTCGCTCACGAAACACGATTATTTTACGACCGTCCTGCTGGTTAGCAAAGCAGCAGCAGCAGCAGCAGCAGCAGCTTGTAATTGCGAGCAATTAAGACGCGACGCTCATCAGCGTAGCGTGGTCGCGGTGGGCGCGGTAGGCGGCGCGCTGCTGTAGCTGTGGAGGGCTTGAAACACACACACACACGCACACGCACACGCACTCGCGACTCAAAGGAAAGCCAGCCGCGTGTTCATCGCATTCAGCGCGCCGTTGCGCCGTGTTGTTGCTGGCAGCGGCTTACAACGTGTTGCACGCCTCTCGTTGTGTGTGTCAGCGAGCACTTCAGCTCTCGCGGGAAAATGTTTTTGTATTCTTTCATGGTATTCAATGTAGTTGTATTTATTTTTTATACAGTTTTTATTGTAGTTTTCATTGATTTCTACTTGTACTTGATTTTTATTCCTTATTTTTCTCGTTCCCTCGCTTGCTGGCTCGAAAAATAGATGAAAATATGCCAGCCAAATATAATGAAAAATTCCAGCTACTCACAGCAGAAAAAATCGTTGAAATTTAAAGCGATTTAAAACGATGTAAAACGATTAAAAACGATTAAAAACGAATTAAAGCCGCGAACAAAGTTGGGAGAATTGAAATTCTTCGCAGACATCCTCCTCCTCCTCCTCCTCCTCCTCCTCCTCCTCCTCCTCCTCCTCTTCATAAATTTACCGTCCAACGACACTCAAACAATCAATCCACGCCGTGCCAACTCGAGACTCGAGAAGCCTCTCATCACCGCATCTCGTCACTCCACACGTGCTGCAAATAATTGCAGGAATGCAGCCACCACCGGCCGCCGCCGTCGCCGTCGACGCCTTCCTCGTTCCAGCTGCGCCGGCATACTTGGCTCGTCTATGCTTCCTCTTCAGCCGAAGCAGCGGCGCAGGCAGCGCAGCAGCCGAGGAACAAAAGCCGAGTGAGTCCTGCTGCGCTCCGCTCCGCTCCGCTCTCTGCTCGGCCTGCGCTTCGCTTTCATTCATCTGCACGGCAGCCAGCAGCAGCAGCAGCTACTGGCGGCCCGCAGCCACTCACTCGCGTCTTCAGCAGGAGAACTTCAAGATGAACACGAGAGAGGTAGAGAGAGGGAGAGAGCGAAAGTGCAGCAGACAGCAGATTGCGCGCGCTCACGAGCTCACAAGCTGCGACCAAGTTAGGTGTGTGCGTGCGTGTGTGTGTGCGTCTGTCTGTTTTTGAGGTCACGTGGTGCCGCTTTTGGCTGCGATGTGTTGTTGCTGTGATTTTATTTTGATTTTTCGTATTATTTTGATTCCTTCTTCTCAGCAGAAAAAAGGTCGCGGAAATCTCATGTTAGAAAATCTCATAAAATAAAAAAATCTCACGCTAATGCAGAAAATCCCACAATTTTTAGTTTAAAAATCTCCAACAAAATCTCACAGTAAATAAGAAATTTTACACGAAACTTCATAGTAATTAAAAAGTTTTGTAGTGAATAAATAATCTCAGACAAAATTTTATAAAGTAATTCGAATATTTATCAAAAACTCGCAGAGTAATTCAAAAAATCACACAGAAAATTCGCAGAGTAAATAAAAAAAATCTCACCGAAAACTTACAGTAAATGAAAAAATTTTAGTGTAATAAAAACTTTCGTGAGAAAAGTTTCAAGAGTTTCTTTTTTTCCAATTCAAGGCAATGGAAAAAAATTCACATACGAGATTTTTTCGCGCAAAATTGGCAACTTTTGCTCATACGGAGATTTATAAACATCCGGCGCTCTTTTTTTTTTAACACTTACGTCTCCTCACTTTTTTTTTTAACCCTTACGTCTCCTCACTTTTTTTTAACACTTACGTCTCCTCACTCACTCAGCTGTCACGTTGACAATTGCGGTACCTGCGTGTGGCAGCAGCGAGTACATTTCTGCTCGTTGGTGGCCGGTATAGCAGTTGCAAGCAACTTTTGCGCGTTTCTCCTCCTCTGCACAACCATTTCGAGCCGATTTTTCCCTCTTTAGATTTTTCCTTTTGAATTCCTTTGCCTCCTTGAATTCCTTTCCGCGCTCCTCGCAACTTTTTTAAGAAAAAGAGGAATTTATTTGCATGTCCCTCTTAAACTGAATAAAATATGAACGCCAAACAAAAGGCAGAGAAGCGAACGAAAAGTGCAAAAAACATACAAAATACAGTGGCGTCGCTGCAGGTCGCCGTAAGATGAAATCGCGGAGTTGGGAAATCTTCTTGCTTGCGGACAACTTATTGGCATCTCTTGCAAATAAGCGCGTCCCGTGCCAGCGTCGCAGCCGCAGAACCTCGCTGAAGAGGCCAATCCAGGAGATGAACCACCGTTCGAGTGGAAGTTCTTTTGTGCGGCTTTTCCAGGAGAGGCGAAATGGTGTTGCTTTTTGTTCTTTGGTTCGTGGGTGGGTTGGCGGCGGCGGTGGTATGGGAAGGCAGAGCGAGGGCAGCGTGTTGTGAGTGTGGGAGTGTGTGTGCACTCTTCACTGAGAAGGTTGAGAGGACAAAATATCGACCGGCCGCTGCGAGAGAAGTGTGAAGTGGCTTGAACCGGGATTTTTGTGAGAAGCGTGCGGTGGGTGAGAGGAAGCGCAGCGAGGGTTTGGAGGGGGAAATCGAATCGAGTAAAATGAAGTCGAGTACGAAAAAGGGGGAAAAACGAAGAGCGAATAAATCCGTTAGTTGACTTTATTTTTTGATTTTCTATTATTTCACTTCCATTAAGTTTTGTTTTATTATAAGAAAATCTCGCATTATTTCGTATTAATTTGTATTGCTGCACACTTATTTCGTTCTTTTATTTTCACTTCATCTCATTTTATTTTATCTTAACCCACTTGCAGCGCTTAGAAATGCTGCACGTTTTCGATGCAATGTTTTTAATTAAAGAAAAATTCGAGTTATTTATTGCCAAATGAAATCAAAAGCGCCGCTTCGATGTGAGACTTCGAAAGCCAGTTGAGATGCTCGGTTGCCGTGAGCGGCTTCGGTTTGCCCTCCACGAGCTTCTCTCTCCCCCTCCACGAGCTTCTCTCTCTTTCCATTCATTACTTCAGTTCAGTGCGCATTCCAGCCGCGCGGAATTCCAGTTGTGAGGAATTCCATGCCTCCTCGCATTGTTGGCTGCTCTGGGTTTTCTCTTTTTTTTTTTTTTTTTTTTTTTTTTTTTTTTTTTTTGTTGGTTGTTCACCAAATCCAACTTCTTAACCAGACCAGTTTAAATTTAAATAATTACACATTTTCTCCTTCCTGGCTTCTTGTTGTTGTGCTGTGTAATTTTTATCTCTCGCTCGTATTTTGAGTCGGGAGTCGGTTGCGCTTAAGTGAGTTTAATGATTCAGCCTGCCGCGGACTTTTTTCGAAGCCGTCTTCCAGTTTTTCCCATCGTTCTTCACAATCGGCGGTCAGCGGCGGCGAGCGGCGAGTCGCAGTGGGGTCACTTTTGCTCTTCTGTGTTTCCCGTTCCTTGACGCGCTCCATTCAACATTCTTGACACCTTTTTTCCGCTTCGCTCCGGGAAAATGTGAAATTAGTTGAGAACCAGAGAGTGTGGAGATCTGAGTAGTTGTTGGTCACCGAATGAATGAGCTGAGCTGATGTGGAGTGAAGAACGAGAGAGAGAAAAGGTAGACAACTATAACAACAACAACGAAGGCTTCAGCGAGTACGCATTTACTACGCGCCGTGGTTGTTGTTGTTGTTGCTGTTGTTGCCTGATAAATTATAGCTCACGTCTCGCACACACACACACACACATCACCCGTCCAGCGATCAGCGCCACCAAATGCAAATCCTTCCATTTTTCACTCTTCCCCGTTCGGCTCTCTTGCTTCAGCTCGTTTCGGCGTTCGGCTCTCTCGCTTCAGCTCGTCGGCGGTCGGCGTTCGGTGGTCGGCAGTCGGCGGTCGGCGGTCGGCGTCGCCTCGAGCACCTCGATTTGCGTCAAGCTGTTCTCGCTTCCGTTTGAAATTTTCGCTTCAAATTTCAATCATCCTCAGCAGTTGCTGGCGTCATCATCGTCGCCGCCAGCGTGACTTCAATTGATGCCATTTAAATGTTTGACGCTTCACGGACTTTCAAATATTTTCTGCGATTTATGAAATCGAAAGGAAAGTTGAAGTTTTTTTTTTTTTTTTGTTTTTCTATAAAAAGGAAGTTTAAACTTTTTCAAAGGATTAATTAAATCCTGTTTAAAAATAAATAAAATCGAATTTTAAATTAACGCTATTAATTTAAAATCAAAAGAAAAGAGAAAAAAATCAACAAAAAAATTAATAAAAAAATTCCTCTCATGCTGGCTGCTGAATTTAACTGCAAAAACAAAATATGAAGGAGAAAAATAGCTAATAAAAATTTCTTCTATAAAGTAAAAAATAATATAAAATAACAAATCATAAATATAAAGCATCAAAATAAATATGAAGCATCGAGAAAATACATTAAAAATAATTAAATCTCAATTAAATACGTTAAAATGTGGCAAGAATGTGACAACAAAGTACTGAAATTACAATATTTCAACCTGAGTTTGATTTTTTTAATAGTAAGTTTTGAAAATTTAACCTCGAAAATTTGAGTCCACAAAAAAATTCGGTGCGGAAAAATTGCAAAAAAAACAAAAGTTGCCTTAAAACAGATTTTTCGCTGTGAAAAAATTAATCAAAATTTTTCTCGAGAAAATATTATAAAAAAAAATTCCATAACTTGGAAAACTGCAAAAAGAGCGAATTTCCTGCTAACCAAAATTTTATGCTCGCCAAACAAATAACGAAATGAAGTTTTGTGAAATTTGTGCGCTCTACGAAATTCAGCGAAAGGCGGCGGAGGAGAGCAGGAAAGCCGACGCGGCAGCAGCAGCGAAATCTTCGCCGAGCCACCATGAGAGCAACAACGGCCACCACAACAACAACAACGGCCACCACCACAACAACGGCCACTACAACTACAACAACAACGGCCACTACAACTACAACAACAACGGCAACAGCAGCTACAACCTCTGCCGACATCAATTACAGCTGCAATTACAGCAACAACAACAGCAGCTGTTAATGCAGCAGCAGCAGCAGCAGCAGAACAAAAACGCCTGCGTTGCCGACAGTCCAGCAGCTCGATCGACGACACTTAACGGCGGCGGTGGCGCCGGCAACTCCCGGCTGCTCGCACCCGGCCACCGCCAACTTACGGCGACGTCGTGCAGCGCAGCAGGTGGCTGGCGGGGACTTCACGGCGGGGCGGTAATGGCGGCCCAGCTGCTGGAGTCCTACAGCCTGCTGCAGCGGCAGGTCCGCCACTACCGCGACCTGCTGTACGCGGCGCAGCTGCTGGCTCGAGGTAAAGGACGACTAGATGAGGAGAGCAAAGCTTTTTATTTTCTCTTCGAGTCTTCGGGAGGGGGGGAGAAGTGAATTACTAATCCGGAATTACTATCGCTGTGTGGCTTCAATTGTCGAGCACGCTTTCCACTCCACTTGGCGGCAACTGCATGACCAGCCGCTGAGCGAGAATGACTTTCGCGACGAACTTTGAATGAAAGTGTTTCTTGATTTGTCTGCAATTACAAACGTGATGTTCAGTAAATTTCAAGCTCAAATTCAAGCTCCGACCGACAGACAGACAATCGAAAACACAAATCGAAAACTCCTCAACAAACCAACGGAATAAACTTCTCCAACTCTGTCACGCCCCACCTCGCCATTCAGCTTTCCCTTCTCTTCGCTTGTTTTCACTGTTGTTCGCCGTCCCTTTCGCGAGACCGCGTTACCGACGCACGTTCCATCGGTAAATCAGTTGTCAGCGTCATCATAATGTCAGCGCCGAAGTGTCAAACGTGTTGCTTGAATGTGCACTTCAGTGTGTGTTGGAAATTTTCAAGTCAATATATTTTAGTCAACTTTATCTCAGTTTTCTACATTTTTCTCTACATTTTGCTATATTTTATGGCATAAAATTTTGTAATGGTTGTTCTTGTTGTTGTGGGTTTCTCATATGCGAGTATTTAAAAACCAAAAAAAAAAGAAGAAACGAAAATTAAGTGAATTCTAAAAATTTAACTGATTACTAACTAAAAATTTAACGTAACTGATTTTCGTCTTTTGGTATTTGGAGAGGCGAGCCGAGCCAAACGTCTTTGCGAGGAGCTTACGTCGTTGTGCTTATTTTGTCGTAACAAATGTGTACAACGCTGAAAATTTGAGATCTTCTACCGACAAACCGCCGTAACAGTTTAATGACAGCGTGAGCGCGGCCACGTAAAGCCGTGACGAGACGCAATTCGTTCGTCTCTCGGAATGCCGTCGCCGGCTATGACGTAGTTGACTTGCCACGGAAGTTTGACTCACTCAACGTGATTTTTCAGAATCTCACTGTTAAATTTATACAGCCAGACCTTCATATTTTTATAAGGGTTTCATGGGTTGAGCGTGACTACGTCGAAATCTGTCGTCTGTGTTGCTTCGACAGAAGTGTCGTCACGAAATAATGACGCACAAAACACGGCCAAGAAATGTCAGCAAACACAATCGGCGAAGAAATTTACTAATTCTGCAAGTAGTCCGCCATCCTTCTTGTTGTTGGATTCTTTCTAGAGTCGCTAGCTTGCAAATTGCTGTCATAATTTCTACCCACGACCGACTCGTTGTCTGTCTGTCAACTTCGTCTTCTGTCCGTTCCGTTCTGCTGTCTGTGCACCCCTCGGTCGGTCGGTAGGTCGGTCTGTCGGTCTATCTGTCCCGTTTGTTCGGTCCTCCTCCTGTTTATCGCTGTCTATGATTTCTTCCTACCATTTCTGTCTGCCCGCCCGGCTGCCTGTCTGTCTGCCCGCCTGTCTGTCTGTCTGCCTGTCTGTCTGCCTGTCTGTCTGTCTGCCTGCCTGTCTGTCTGCCCGCCTGTCTGTCTGTCTGCCTGTCTGTCTGTCTGCCCGCGCTCTCGCCTCGTAACCCACTCGAAATGTATGTCCGTCACTTGATCTGGCGGCGGTCGCCTGCCGCCTGACTAAAAAGTTGGCCTCCCTCCTGCGTGTCGTCGGGGGTTTCGGTCGACGGGGCGACGGAGCGACGGGGCAACGGGGCGCGTTGCGGCCGCATGGCTGTCGGCGTAGTTGTGGCGGCATGTGGAATGCGTCACTTGTCGTCATTTAAGCGTCGCCGCTTGACAGCTCGCTGAGGATTACAAACTCAATAATTACTGCATGGAGTGCAACACGAGCCACGGCGATGGGACGAGTGGGGCGATGGGACGATGGGACGAGCGGGACGAGTGGGACGACGGGACGAGTGGGACTATGGGACGAGTGGGACGAGTGGGACGAGTGGGACGATGGGACGAGTGGGACGACGGGAATGCCAGCAGAAGGGACGGCAGCAGCGGCGAGGACGACTACGATGACGACTGCGATGACGACGCAGTGACGACGACAGTGATGAGCCAGCCAGTTGACGCGTGCAGTGATGGCAGCGAAAGCAACGACAACCACGATTATGAAGGCGACGACGGTGGCGATGATGGGTTGTGATGTGCGCATTAAGACGCACGAACGACGCACGAACGACGCACGGACGACGCTGCGGAAGGCGTGCGCTGCAGCCAGTCGGCCGGGTTGTTGTTGTGTGCGTGCGGCAAGGTGTTGCAAGACGTTCATACGCGCAATTAACCGCTCTCATTATACGTCTCCTCCCTCGCCCCCCCCCCCCCACCACCGACCCGCCCACTCTCTCAAGTGCCTCTCAGCACTTTTTCTCACGCGCTCTCACATTGACGTTCGCTTTCGATTTGTGCAGCTTGACGCGAGAGTACTCGCTGTCAGTCACAAAGAGAACATAACGGTAAAGCAACGAGTAAGAGCGGCGGACCTGCGAAAACGTTACTTTCCGCCTCTTCGAAGTTAAAGTTCGAATTTTACTCTCTTTTTTTTTTTAATGAAAACATCAACAGCGACACCGCCACCGCCACCGCCGCCGACTCCCTGTTGTGAGTTTAACTTCACTCTCACAAAACGCGAAGCAACGTCGCACCGATTCTCTCTAATTGCCATGTTGTATTTAATTATGTGGCAACACTTCACATCGCATTAACCGCGTTGACAGCACTTCAACAACGCGCTCGCACGCCCCACCCCACCCCACCCTCGCTCGAGTGCCACGCAACGCAGCGCCACGCAACGCAGCGCCATGCAACGCAGCGCCATGCAACGCAGCGCCACGCAGCGCCACGCAGCGCCACGCAACGCAACGCATCGCATCGCATCGCATCGCATCGCTCATCGAGTGACTGTCACTTCAGAAGCTTTCACGGTTCCACAGCGTGCATGAAAGTGAGGTTAAGTGCGGTGTAAATGTGTGAATATTATTTCAATGGAGTGTGTGTGCGTGTATTAATGACTCCGTGTGTGTGTGTGTGCGAGTGTAATTTATATCCTGTCAATATGCAGCCGTTTAATGCGATTTAAATCACGAAATTCGTGCCGTAACATTAATTGCACCAGATTACATCACTTTGTTGCCTGAAAGTGGAAGCAAAAACACGCGACTAAATCAATTCATTATTATGAACTCCAGCTGTTGTTGCTGCTGTTTGTTGTGTGTGTTGGTGTGTTGGTGTGTGTGTGTGTGTGTGTGTGTGTGTGTGTTTTAAAGCCTAAATTAGCTTAATTTTGTGTGAATTATAGAAAAAATATTGCAGGATTCATGCATCTCCACGCTTTCATTTAAAAAGTAAATTCGCTGGTGACTCTGATATCGACAACGCGTTCGTCGCACGAGTTTCCAGTTTGCAGTTGCAACAGCGTTTTTTAATCCCGTTACAACATCGCCTTCCCTCCTCTCTCTCTCCCTCTCCCTCTCCCTCTCTCTCTCTCCGAACGAACTCATCTTGCCAAAAAAGTTATACTTTCGCGAAATTTTGGTGACCACAACTGCTGCGGACTTTTCGAGCGGCAGTCCAGCGCGGCTGCCGAGTGAAAGCAGCTTTTAAGTGACAGAAAAAACGGATTTTAGCGAATATTAAAATTCAAAGCAAAAACTAGCCAAGCAACGAAAGTAACGAAAAACTCGCTGGCTGGAGAAAATGAGAACGAACTTCTCTCGCGATAACATTTCTACTCTCGCACGTACGGACGGAGAAGAGAGAAAAAACAGGATTTATCAACTCCACTGAACTTGCGTGTAATTCAATTTTTTGTTTGCGATTTTTTGTTTGCGATTTTCGGCCGATTTATTATGTCAATTTTGTCGAATGTCCACTGTTGTTGTTGTTGTTGTTGTTGTTGTTGCTTTCAGTGTTGACAATCGATAGAACGGCAGAGCAACCACTTTCTCAGCTTCCATGTTTACTCTCCCCCACCGCACTGAGCCGATCAAATCGTCATGCACGGCGACAGACAATACCAGCAACAACAACAACCACAACAAAAACCGCAACACCATCAACAAAAACCGCAACACCATCATCAACAGTTGTCTTCACTTGTTTTGCCGTTTCAACAACCAACGAACGAGCGCGAACGAAGGAACGAACGAAGGAACGAACGAAGGAATGAACGAACGAACGAACGAACGAGCGAACGAATGAACGAACGAACAAACGAACGAACAAACGAACGAACGAACAAACGAACGAACGAACTAACAAACGAACGAACGAATGAACGAACCAACGAACGAGCGAACGAACGAACGAACGAATGAACGAACCAACGAACGAGCGAGCGAACGAACGAACGCACGAACGAACGAACGAGCGAACGAACGAGCGAGCGAGCGAACGAACGAACGAACGAACGAACGAACGAACAAACGAACGAACGAACGAATGAACGAACAAACGAACGAACGAACGAGCGAACGAACAAACGAACGAACGAACGAACGAGCGAACGAACGAACGAACGATACGAACGAACGAACGATACGAACGAACGAACGAACGCACGATCGCTGATTTGAACGCTGCATCCTCTGATCTGCGGTTACGTTTGCGTCTGCGGTGCTCATTTCGAGAGCCAGCTACCGCTTAATCTGTACTCGGAGATCGTTTGCATCGTTTTACTGCTTCATTTTCATTGTTGTTGTGTGTGTGTTGTTGTTGTTGCAAACTCCTGTAATCATTGCAACTTTTTTCCTTGCAGCTCACGTTGAAGTTGCACCTTTTTAACCATTTCTTCCACTAGTTTGCTGTTTTGTTGGCTGTTTTATTGCTCTCCACACCGTTATTGGGGAAAAAAGTCTTACGTAAAACAGTTACGTCGTCCGTTGCATTCGGTGTTGCTGCGATTTCAGTTGACGTTGTTGCTGGTCGCAGCTGAAAGTCGCGCGTTTTCCCATGAAATTCCATGAATTTAACTATTTTCGATGAGCTTTTTCAAGCGGTTCTACTGGAAGCGTCTCACTGGAAGGAATTTGAAATCATTTTCAAGTTTTAACAAACTCTTGAGTTTTATATAAGTTTTAAGTTTCGTCTTGAGTTTTAGCAATCTCGAGTAGCGACTAAGTTAGCTGAACTCTCTTCCTGTGCACTCACTGAGATTCTCTCTCTCTCTCTCTCTCTCTCTCTCTCTCTCTCTCTCTCTCTTCTTGCAGGCTACTATCAACCTGCCGGACCTCTCATCTCGCCACACGTTCTGCCGCCCGTCGCCGCCCCGCCTCCGCCGCCTAATGTGCCGCTGCTGCCCGCCAGCAGCGCCGGCAAGAAGCAGATTCCGCCGCCCCTCGGCTCCGACCCGGAGCACCTGCAGCAGCCGCCGCAGCCCGCGTCCACCGCCGACAGCACCGACAGCGATGTCCTCATAACGGGCGGCGACCTGGCGCCCTTCCGCTACCCGTCGCAGGGCGCGGTCGCCAGCGGCTCGCCGGCACACCAAGCAGCAGCCCACCAGCACCAGCATCAGCAGCAGCAGCACCAGCAGCACCAGCACCAGCAGCACCAGCATCAGCATCAGCAGCAGCAGCAGCAGCAACAACAGCACCAGCATCAGCTGCACCAACAAGCCGCTGCCGCCGCTGCTGCCGCGGCCGCCGCAGCAGCCGCCGCCGCACACCAGGGCTCGCCGTACCCGCGCTCGATGCACGCGGCGCAGATGCACTACTCGACGGCCTACCCGCCCAACTACTACGCGCCGTACCCGGGCGAGGCGATGTGCTACTCGCCGCCCTACCAGTCGCCCTACTTCCCGACCAAAGTCTACCAGAGCGCGCCGCCGCCGCCGCCGCCCGCCGCGTATCGGCGCTACCCGTACTACGAGCCGGGACCGCACCCGCCGCACCCGCACCCGCCGCCGCCGCCACCGCCACACGCGACAGCAGAGCTGTACGAGCAGCAACGGCCGCCCCATCCACCGCCAGCAGCGGCGGCGGCAGCGGCGGCGGCCGCGGGCGGACAGCAGGCTGGGCCTCTGGCGCCCCCGCCCGCGGGCACGCAGCTGGTGCCGGCTGGACCGGCAGCACACACGCAGCACCTCGACCACTACGCGGGCCCGCCGGCCTACTACGCCAGCTACAGTCCGGGCGGCAGCCAGTGCTACACGCGCAGCATGCAACCACCGTACATGGGTAAGGAAAAGTATGGTTCACACGCACACACACACACGCACACACACACAGACAGACACACACACAGACACACGCACACTCAAGCACATCCACACGAACAAGTGGTTGGGTGGGCGGACAGGGAATGGGGGAGCGGCGAGTAAAGGGATCTCGGTAGAGTCGTAATTCCCACTCGAGGTGAAATAACATTGCGATCGGTGGGGCCGCGAGGCCGCGAGTGCCGAACGAGCGATCAGTGGGGCCGCGAGTGCCGAACGAGCGATCTGTGGGGCCGCGAGTGCCGAACGAGCGATCGGTGGGGCCGCGAGGCCGCGAGTGCCGAACGAGCGATCGGTGGGGCCGCGAGGCCGCGAGTGCCGAACGAGCGATCAGTGGGGCCGCGAGTGCCGAACGAGCGATCTGTGGGGCCGCGAGTGCCGAACGAGCGATCGGTGGGGCCGCGAGGCCGCGAGTGCCGAACGAGCGATCGGTGGGGCCGCGAGGCCGCGAGTGCCGAACGAGCGACCGGAGTGGAGCGTCCGCACTTGAGAAGAGCGAAAGCGGGAATTTCACGAGCGTTAATAATTCTGTCTCGCCGTGAAAACGCGCGATGTGTCACGAAAACGGTCGGGTCGCCGCGCTTCTCGTGATTCATTCATGCCATTCATCGCGGTTGTGGGTCGTCGTCGGCGTGATTCACGCAAGATCGTCGATCATCCGCGATCGCGCGCGAGTCATGCTTGCAAAACTATTTTACTGCGAAACACTTGAGAGTCGAGATCACAGCAGACGACTGCGTTAAGGTCAGAGTTCGTATTAGTCTTCGTTTTCGTGCTGATCGGTCTCGGATTTTATCGATTCAAATTCAAGGCAGTCAAGATTGAAGTCAGTGGGGATTGAAGTCAGACGATATTGAAGGCAGTCAAGATTGAAGTCAGTCTGGATTGAAGTCAGTGGGGATTGAAGTCAGTCGGGATTGAAGTCAGTCGGGATTGAAGTCAGTCGGGATTGAAGTCAGACGAGATTGAAGTCAGACGAGATTGAAGTCAGTCGGGATTGAAGTCAGTCGAGATTGAAGTCAGTCGGGATTGAAGTCAGTGGGGATTGAAGTCAGTTGGCATTGAAGTCAGTCGGGATTGAAGTCAGTGGGGATTGAAGTCAGTGGGGATTGAAGTTCGTTCAGATTTGCGGCCACCACTTAAATAGATTTTTCAGAACTCCACTTGAAATCCTTTTACATGCAGAAGATTTGCACTCTGATTTTCTGTGGCAAGAAAATGTCTTGCCACTGAAAGCCAGAGAATGAAAACCGACGACTAACATTGCGCTTCTCCCCGCTTGCAGAGTATCCACCGCAGTGTCCGTGTCCAATGCAACAGTCGTGTCCAAAAAACGTCCTTACTGGGCCTCATATTGGTACCAATAGCGTCAGCGGCAACACCAGCAGCAGCGGCAGCAACATTCTTTGTAGCAGCGGCAGCAGCAACAGCAGTGCGCTGGCGTTGCATACGAACAGCAGCAGCAGCAGCAGCAGCAGCGGCAGCAACCACAACAACAGCAGCGGCGGCAGCAGCAGCTGCCACACTACGAACGAACGCATCAGCAGCAACGCGCTGACTACCAGCGGCAGCAGCAGCAACAACAGCAAGCTGAGCGGCAACTTGATGATGCAGCACCACGGCAGCAACAATGTGATTGTGAATGGCGGCGACCACAGCGGCAGCCACCGCAACCACACGACTGTTCTCAGTAGTCAGCAGAGAGTCAGCAACGGCGGCAACAGCAGCAGCAGCGGCAGCATCCACAACAGCCACAGCAACAGCGTCAGCAACAGCGTCAGCAACAGCGTCAGCAACAGCAACAGCAGCAGTTCGTTAGCAATGAATGTCAGCGGCCACGTGAACGGCAGCAACAACAACACCAATAGAGGTCCAGTGAAAAATCTTAACGCAGCAGTAGCGGCGTCGGAGAACGCGAGCAACATGCATTTGTTGCAGCAGCAGCAGCAGCAGCAGCAGCAACATCGGCAGCAGCAACATCGGCAGCAGCAACATCGGCAGCACCTGCAGCGGTGCGGCCTCGAGCTGCTGCAGTCGGTGAAGGCCGAACTGAAGATGGAGGACTGCGGCGACAACAAGTCGCAGTACGAGGAGAACGTCGTGCAGCCGCCCACGCCGCCCGAGAGCTGCGGCCCCGCGGACGACAAGCTGCGCGACGAGACGCCGACCGCACTCGCGCAGGACATCGAGGCCGCCATCGACAAGCTGGTGAGCGGTGGTGGCGGCGGCGGTGGTGGTGGCGGCGGTGGTGGCGGCGGCGGCAACAACGGCGCGCGCGCAACCCAGCTGCCCGCAATGAACGGCGGCCACGGCAGCGCGCGGCTGAGGGACGGCCGCGGCGACGTGCTGCCGGCGACCATTGAGGCGTACGATTTGACGGCGACGCCGCCGCCGAGCAGCAACGCGCCGCAGCTCGTGGTGGCTCGCAAGGCGCGCATCGGCAAGTCGATGGCCAGGGAGATGGTGTACGCAGGAGCGGCGGCAACAGCGGCAGTGCAGCAGCAGCAGCAGCACCACCACCACCACCACTTGCAGCAGCAGCATCACTTGCAGCAGCAGCACCACTTGCAGCAGCAGCAGCAGCAGCAACATATCGCTGGCGCCGCGCTGCTGAATACCGTGGCGCCCTTCGCGCACTTTTCGCAAAACGCCACGAGTCACGCACACGTTGACAGCGCGAACGCCGGCAGCGGGTTGCCGCTTGGCGTAGCCGCAGCAGCGCCGTTCGTGTTGAAATGCGAGATCAAGACGGAGAAAATCAAAGTCGAGGACGAGCAGCTGCTGCAGTTCGAACAGCGGCAGCGGCAGCAGCAGATGCTGGCGAGCGCCGACGACCAGATCGAGCTGAAGACGATCAAAGCCGAGCCGGACGCGCTCGCGGCGGCTCTGGAAGTGATTCCGACGCCGACTGCAACGCCGACACCGGCAGCGATGGCAGCAGCGATGCCAGCAGCGGCAGCCACAACAACTGCGCAGCCATCACAAGCGCAGCCAAGTAATGCCGACGCGCAGAAGATGTCGCGCGCTGCAGAAGATGTCGCGCGGCCGCCCGCGGCACGCATGCGTCTGCTGCAGCGCGCCACGCCCATCCGCTGTGTGGTGGACCTCAAGGACGACATCCTCGACCTCTGCCACAGTCCGCTGTCTGCGTCCGCGTCCGCGTCGGCGTCCGCGTGCGCGTCCAGCTGCAGCGGCAAGCGCATCAAGATACTGGAATTCAACAAAAGCCAGTGCAAGAAGTCGCCGCCCAACAGCTACAAAAACCTCATCAAGCAGGCCGAGCCGAAGTCGTACCTCTGCCTCAGCCGCAAGCTGGACAAGCGCAGCCGCTACGGCAAGCTGGCGCTGAAGGCGACCAAGCAGAGCGGCGCCATCGCCGGCGGCAGCGGTGGTGGCGGCGGCGGCGGCGGCGGCGGCGGCGCGGCGGGCGGCACCGTGCGACGTCGCCAACTCGTGCTCACCGAGCAGCAGCGCAAGCGGCTGCGCATGCGGAAGAAGAACTTGGCGGCGTTGGAGCGACGCAAGCAGGAGGCGCGCGAACAGCGACGCGCGGCAGCGCAGCAAAAGAGGCTGGAGCGGCAGCAGCAGCAGCAGCAGCAGCAGCAGAGGACTAACGAGGAGCAGGAGGGGGAGGAGGAGGCGGCGGCGGCTACAGCGAGGGAGGCTCGACGGCGGGAGGCTGAGGCGGTGCTGGACGAGGCGCGCGCTGCAGTGTCGCCTGTTCGCCTCGGCGACGTCAAGGCGACGACGGCAGACGCACTGAAGCGGACGAAGCTGGCGCCGAATTCAGCCCCGCAGCAGCAGCAGCAGCAGCAGCAGCATCAGCTGAACAACAAGAAGATCAGCGCGTTGTCGTCGCACGTACTGGAGACCATCGACGCAGTGGCGCGCGGCTACTTTTCGGAGCCCGAGGTGCGCAGCAGCGCGGCGTACGGCGGCCACGCGACAGGCGGCACAGCGGCGCTCGACGCGTCTGCAGCGGCGATGGGACGCAAATGCGTGAAGTCGAAGGCGGCTGAGACGCGCTCCAAGTCGGAGACGAAGAAGCCGCTCAAGGCGACGCCTGCTGTTTTGACAGCGCTGACGGAGGCGACTGTCGCTGCCGCGGAAGGAGCAGCAGGAGGCGGCGGCGGCGGCGGCGGCAAGAAAGCGAGCGACAGGGCAACAGCAACGTCGGCGGCAGCGGCAGCGGCAGCAGCTGCACTAAAAACTACCTCAGAACAGCTGGATGTACACGCAAGGCAGAGCAACGGTAAAACAGTGTTGGTGGGTGGAGCAGCAGCGCAGCAGCAGCAGCAGCGAGAAGTTGCCGACTTTAAAGGCGCCTCGGCAACACTGGAGCGAGAACGCGTCGAGGAGAACGCGAAAAAAGCAGCGAGAGCAGCTGATAAGAGTATAATTAAAACAACAACAACAGCAGCAGCAGCGCCATTACTGGAAGCAACAACAACATCAACAACAACAACAACAGTGGACAGAACAACAACAACAACAGCACCAGCAGCAACCACGAAACGGAAATCAAATAAAAAATCAGCGAAAACAAAAAGCCGAAGGAAAACAAAAACGAGTACAAAACAAACAACAACAAATCCACTAATACAAGCAGCGCTTGCAAGCGCAAACTCAGCCTCTGCAGCCTCTGTATCAGCAAGCGTTGCCAGCGCAGCAGCAGCGAACACATCGACGCAACGCATCGGCGCTGATAACTCGAAAACCGGCGTGAAAGTCACGTCATCAAGCGGCGCTGTGGAGTCGCCGTTGCCAGTCGAGCCCAACAACAATGAGTACGATAAGAATGCAGCGGCAGTGGCAGCAGCGGCAGTGGCAGTGGCAGCGGCAGTGGCAGCAGCAGCGGCAGCAGCAGCGGCAACAACAACAACAACAACAACAGCAGCAGCAGCAGCGGCGGCGGCCTCCTCGTCATCGCAAACGATGGCGTGCGCGACGGCGACACCAGTAAGCGATCAGCATTTCAGAAATGCTGACGAGTTGCTGGAGTTACCAACACCACAACAACAGCACTTGCAAAAACCGCAACCACAAGCGCAACCACAACCGCAACAATCGCAACAACAACCGCAACCACAACCGCAACAACAACATTCCGAATTTATGTTCCTGCCACCCGCACCGATTGTGCCGCCGCCGCCGCGAATCCTCTGCCATCCCAACACTCATCACCACCATCAGTCGGCGAAACGCAACCGCTCGCGCTCGAAATTCGGTTGCCGCAAGCGGCAGAAGCTGAAGCACTGCGTTTCGTATGAAGTCGACGAGACGCTGCCGCCGATGACGCGTTCCAGCGACGTGGTGCCGAAGTGGAACAACGGCTGGACGTGGGAAGGCGAGCCGTTCCAGGGCGCGGTCTTTCTGAACGTAAGTGGGAGGGGGGGAGGTGTGTGGGAGAGCGGGCGAGGCTGGATTTGGAGAGAGAGAGAGAGGAATTAATGAACACACACACACATACACATTTTCTAATTTCTTCTCCCTCCGCAGAGCGACGATCCGCTAGTCATCCGCACCTGCTACCCCGCCATGCGTCACGCCGAGGGCGACACGATCCACACGCGCGACTGCGTGCTGCTGAAGGCCAACGAGGAGGACAACGAGCTGCCGTACGTGGCCAAGGTGGCCCATCTGTGGGAGAATCCGGAAGATGGTAAGAAAGAAGCGGCGTTGCACGCTTGACCACTTGACCACTTGACCACTTTCACCCTCCGCTGTGTCCGCCGCAGGTGAGATGATGATGTCGCTGCTGTGGTACTACAGGCCCGAGCACACCGAGCAGGGCCGCCAGCCCAACGACAGCCCCGACGAGGTCTACGCGTCCAGACACCGCGACCACAACTCGGTAGCCTGCATCGAGGACAAATGCTACGTGCTGACGTTCAGCGAGTACTGCAGGTTGGTTTTTCTTTTGCATTCTAGCAAATGATTCGCAGCAAACCCAAGTAATTCCACACTCTTCGTCTTCGCCTTTGGATTCGCCTTCGTCTACGTCTTCGCCATCGCCTTCGCCATCGTCTTCGCCTTCGCCATCGCCATCGCCATCGCCATCGCCATCGCCATCGCCATCGCCATCGCCATCGCCATCGCCTTCGTCTTCGCCTTCGCCATCGCCTTCGCCATCGCCAGATATCGCCGTCGATTACGCGCCGCCGAAGAGGACATCGAGGACGTGTCGATGGTGCCGAAGCGGCCGAACTGCTACGGCCTGCGCTGCGTGCCCGAGAACACCAACCCGGAGCTGGTGCTGTTCTGCCGGCGGGCGTACGAGTTCCGCACCAAGAAGCTGCTCAAGATGCCCAGCAAGCAGGATTACTACGTGGTGACGTCGTAGATTCACCAATAAATACGCGGAAATCACAGCGGCACGAAGGCGCGCTGGCGAGGAAACCACGAAACGCGAAACACGCAACCCGAAACACGCAACACGCAACACAAAGAGGAGGAACGCGCGGCGGCTTCCGCAGCCAGCGGGTTGAGGACACTTTTAAGAACGTTTTCAAGTTTGCAAGAGAATTTATTTACATGAAATCCTCAAATGCGTTTAAATTATTAATTAAAGAATTAACTATTAATGAAACTAGCAATTGTTTGCGCAATAGTTATTCCAAATATTTCGCAATTCAAATTCTATTTATAAATCCTTGAAAAACATGTTTGTTAACTTTATTCTTTTTTTTTACTTACTTTGAAGTTTGCGGATACGCGCAAACTTCTTTTAGCATAAGAAAATACTTAATTTTAGTTGAAGAAAAAGGAAAAAACTGGCATGCAACCAAAAACCGACACAAGGAAAAAATAGTAACTACAATTTTTTGGCCACATTTTGCGGCACAAAACTAGGGAAACTAAGAAAAGTAAGCAAAATGTTAGTTGTAAGCGAGCAAAACAAGCAAACCAACATTTTTAGATACACGCAAAAACACTCGAAGAATTTAATATAAAATATTAACAAAATATTAACAAAATCTAAAATCCTTCTTTACAATGCAAGAAAATTAAATGTAAAGGAAAGACCAACATTTTTTGCAGATTTAAAATCAAACTTTCAATTTCATTTCCAATTAAGCAAAATCAAAACAAAATTAAAGTTCTAAATTTTACATGATTATCATGCTGCATTGATAGAAAATAGGAAAAACAACAAAAACAACAACAGCAACCACTACATATTCGAACTGAAAACGACTTGACGTGAAAACGTTTTTGACGAATTTAAAAAATTCGGAGAAATTTCAAATTTGTATTATAAAAACATTTAGAACTTGAAACAACATGAACTTTACAACTTAAGGAATAAAAGTGCTGAATTTTTCGTGTTTTAAATAATTCGAAGTGAATTTTAATAATTTGAAGTAAATTGAACAAATTTTATCATTAAAGATATTTTCTCTTCCGAATTAAAAGAACTTCGAAGATTATTTTCAAATCAGAAAACCTCAAAACTGTTAAAAGTTTATAATTGTTTGCATTCATTAATATATAAAAACATTCGTGAATGCAAACTTTTTCATATTTTCTAACGCATTCGTTTTAAATACAATTTTTAAATCTAAACTTTTAAAGAAGTGAAAATACTTTTATTAGTTTGTGTGTGTCTTGTTTTCACTTTATAGATTTATGCTGATTTTTCATTTATTCCAAAACTTATTAATGTTGAAGTTTGTGAAAATGATGAAAAATCATTAAAGATTTTAGAACAGAACAGAAAAGCAGAACAAATTAAATAAAAACACGAAAAATTAAATTAATTAAAAATACAAATTTTTGGAAAAACGAAAAAAAATTAAAGAACTTTTAAATAAAGAGAAAATTTTTTCCATAAGAGCAAAAAAAGGAAAGATCTAAAATATAGAAATTAAATTATCTAATTATTTATTTCTTTTGAAAACTAAAAGTAAACAGGAAAAAATTATTTAACTATTTACAGTCGTTCAGTAAATGGAATTTTGATTTTGGACAAATTTAAATTTTGATTTTCCTTCTTGCATTAATTATCTAAATTATTTCTTACTCTTACTTCTCTCTAACTCACCGAACTTTATATTTATAAAATCCTTTTGCTCTCTTTTCGTTACGCGGTCTCCAAAGATTTTCCTCTCCTTGTCTGCATTTCTGTGCTTTCTGAAGCAATACAATTAGTTTCACTTGAGCAAACCTCGACATCTTTCTTTTTCTCTAATTCTCTCCAATCTCCCTCTTTCTCTTCTCTTCCTGAAACTCTCCCTCTCTCTCTCTCTCTCTCTCTCGCGCTGTTTGAAATACTCCACTGGAACAGAAAAGGTTGTTGAATTTGATATTTGTATTTATTTCCTAAATAATTAATTGAAACATTTATGCAAAGTCTATTTTTTTATGAACTCCTAATACAACATAAGAAGTTTTTATTGCTTTCCTCACTTTTATTGCAATTATCACTACAATTCAGTATATTGTGTATATTTTACATCACTTCCTGCTTCTAGAAAATAAATTGAATATAAAAATTTGTAAATTTCTTTTCCTAGACAATACTTTTAAATTGCATAGTTTTGTAATTATTTTATTAGCAATAATAATAGTTTGGCTTAATAATAACTTAACACAGTTTAATTTAAGTGTTTAATTTCCTTCGAATTTTATCTTAGAGTGTTTAATACATTTTTAAATTTTCTTTTAACATTTAACATGTTAAATTTAAATTGGATTTTAATGTATTCGAAACGAAAAAAGAATGTTGCACATTTTCTATATTTGCTATTTATTTAGAATATCGTATATATTTGGAAATAAAATTTCTATTATATCTTAATATAACTTGATATATTTCTTTGCTTATTTTAAGTACGTGCTTATTTTTTGTAAATAATTTTATATTTTAAATTGTTCACTCTAAACCAAATACACGCACACACATCTTTATTTGAAAAATTAATTGGTTTTTTAATTATCATTAGTTTCGAATTCAGTTCTTTTTTCAGTTCTTTTTTTTTTTTGTTACATCTGAAAATCTAGAATTAATTGAAATATTAATTACAAGTATATGATTTGAAAATATGGTCAGAAAATTAAAATTTCTATGAATCGAGGAACTCAATTTCATTTGCTAAATTTCGTGGCAAACAAAATAAGAATTTACACGAGAACAAATAAGAATTTCGGATTTCTTAAAAGTTTTGTAATTACGATAACATTTTCGCTTTTATACGAGTACGCGACTGGAATTTGCTCGACTTTTACTGCCAATAAATAGCATTTTAACTGCAGTTGTTTACTATCTAATGATTATTTCATACAATTTCAACAATTATGAAAATTCCAGGAGTCAAATAAAATTTCATACGCTGTCCTTCAGCCATTTCAAACTTTTTGCATAAAAATATTTTCGGTTTTTAAAAATGTAGCTCAGCTTCGCCTGAAGAATTCGGTTGAATTCAGCTGAAATGAAGCTACTTTGAAATACGAATACTTTCGAAGATCAATACATCTATACACACATAAATGCATATATCAAAATATATACAATGGCATTTGGAAGAGCCAAAACTATATACACACTGAAGAAGGCAGAAACAACCACAATTATCTACTCCAAAATACTCAAGCCTAAATAAGATAAACAAGGATTTTTGTCTTTGGAAAAGAAAAAACAGAAACAAATCATAAATTCTAATTTAAGCAAAAGTGTAGCAAATCAAAGTTTAGAACTTACGAAAAACACAAAACTGTAATGCAAACTTAGAACAAGAATGTTATAGCCAATTTAAACCAAATATAAAGATTACAAAATTACAAATACTAGTATTAGAAATACAAGTGAAAATCAAGCAAAGCGAGCAGTGAACTCGATCCGAGAATAAAAACATTCGTATACCAAACAATGACACTGAAACAGTTCATAAATGACATCAATGCAGTTTGTAGTGCAATATTGCTCTGCAAAAGGAGAATAGAATTGGCAAAAAGGAAACATCCATTCCTCCACCTCCTCCTCCTCATCCTCCTCCTCCTCCTCCTCCACCTTTCATTACCTGTCGATATAACCGAAAAAACCAATGCAATTGGCATCCAAACAGTATCAGCAAAATCCCGAAGAAATACCGCGGAATCAAATGGACAGAAGAAAATCCCCAACATCAGTCACATCAGACAGGACAGGACAGGACAGGAAATCCATCAATTCAATTAACGGTTAAATCATAGATTTTATGTATAAGTAAATAGAAAATATATATTTCTATAACGAAATAATTTGGTAAAGCAGAGGAATGTACTAGTTGACTAATTAGGAAAACGACAACCCATTTAAAAGTAGTGCGTGAGGAAGTAGTAGGGTAACACTTGCTGTGCTGGAGGAGCACCGGCAGGGACAGCAACCGTTATGGGAGTCTCAAGGAAGTTACTTCTAAATCGTTATAATTGCAACTGTAGCAAGAGCAACAACTGATTGTTTTCCCCATTCCACAAGTTTATATATAAATAAAAGAATTCATTCATTTACCACAACCTCATTTCTGTTGAAATAAATACGCATTAAAGTCAAGTGGCATCTGAATGGTGTTGACTGAAATAACCAACGAAATTTTGTTGAGAGGTACCAATAAATTCTCATTACCGTCAAACCTGAGGTCAGACTTTAATAATCGCAGCAGCCGAAATGTTATAAAATCCACAGTTTTCAAGAATATTTTAAGGTTTATTTAAGCATTTTGCGTTAAGTGAACATTATAACAATCTCAGTACTTTATTATTATTAAAGAAATTGAATAGAAAATGTGAAAAAGATAAATAAAAACATATATTATTTATTAGCTGAAAATGATGAACTTTTTATTTACTGGTTGAATTGGATGTAAAACTTCATTTCAAAGAGTTCTAAAAGCAACAGAAGCAGGAGAAGCTGATAAAATTTTTTTCGCATTCTATCAAGTTGTCATGTTCGTTAGTAGCACATTTCCGCGTCCAGCTACCAATTTATTTTAATTTAATTTATTTTAATTTCTCTATTTTGTACTTTATTTTATGATTTTTTTAATTTTAAAATTTCTCTATTTTCGTTTCAACTCAGATTAGTCATTGTTTTTAGAAACTTAATAAATCCGAGTTTTTATAATGTCTGTTTCACCCTGTGCCTTCCGCTGTTTACAAAGCACTGTAAACCTGTGAGCTGCTACCAAGTTACACTACGGTGAAATGATCGGGAGCACACTGAATAAGTTGGTGCTTCTCATGTAAATTTCAAAAGAAAATGGAACGAATATGTATGAAAAGCAACAACAGTTTCGACGTATTGGCTTCAGGTGGCCGTAGTGTGACTTAGGAGTTCAAGGTTTTTAATATTTAAAGTATTTGCTATTGAAATTTATTGATCGTAGTGTAATTTGAAGTTTCATCGTTACAGTGCTTTCTCAATCGTGAGTTTAGTACACAACCTACTGAACTCATGAAAAAAGCTCTGGCACGTGAAGTTGGCAAGGCATTTTAGCAACGATTTTTCGATTCATATTTAACATAATTTTATAATTATGCAATTTGAAACACAGAGTTCACACCAACGTTTTTGATGAAATAAAATTGGTCCATGGTAGCGCGGAAATAATCCGAAAAAATCTCTAAGCATTTTTTCATATTTATATAATATAAAGTATTGTAGTTTTGAAACAATTACATTTATATAAATCACTTTAATACCTTTGAGTCTTACGAGTTAAATCCTTTCGGACGATTTTCTTGTTTTAGTCGAGGACGTGACAGTGTAAAGTATGACTGACATTAGAGATTTAGAAGATTTTGTCGTAGTTTAGAGATCAATGGCGAAACTTTAAGATCGTTCAACTTTCATGTCAACGGATTCGATATTCCAATTTGAAGCTTTACATAACAAAAAAGTTCAAACGTTTAGTAATTATATAAAATTCATATGTAAATTACGTAGAAATCAAAGAATCAAACTAAATTAATCTAATCTAAGCTAATCTGATCTAATCTAAATACCGATCAAAACTGTGACCGATATCAGTAGTGAAAATCGTCATCTTGGTCATGATTTCGGCCAGTGATGTTATTTTCTCAACTCCATGAGAGGCACTGAGGCACTGATTGTCATATGCTCAGTGTGTACTTTTTGATTTCTACCAATCTCAATTTCATCTGCAAGATTTCTTCGAAATAATGCAATATACGCGCGCCGTTAGCTGAAAACCAAACGAAACTTAGAGAATACATTCTTCTAAAAATAACTCTCATTTCAAATTTTTCTTCTAAACTACACACCATGACGAGACGAATACACGTGAAGCTTCCACGTTTGTGTACGCACACGTATTCATGTGCATCGATACACACACATGTATTTGTGCGGAACATACATTCTTAGTATTTATTTAACGTTTGATTTAAGACGTATTGCTCATTGCGAACACTCTCAGTCGAACACAAACATTTCTTTTTTTTTGTATCTAACCCAGATTATTAAGACGATATCGAAGCATCGGCATCCATTGCGATGCGGATGCGGTTCACGGTATCTGTATTTGCAATCCATGGCGTTTCCATATTTGGCGTTATAATTAAATAGGTTTAGAATTTTAGAGAAAACAAGGGTAAAGTTAAATTTACTTATTTATACATAAAATTTTCTTATATCAAATGTATATACGTAGAAAATGAAATATCATTTCCATAAGTTTCATTTCTCTGAAATATCATTTCCATAAGTTTCATTTCTCTAAATTGATGTATCTCTGCATTCCTTATAATGTATCCGTGAGCAATACGCAGATAACTTTTAATGATCTGAAAGCCAATGTGACGCATCGTAGGTTATTCATGATGAGTACCTGCCAATGACATATCTATGGATGCTCATATTTATTGATCTACCTTTCCTTAAATGTGATGATCTGATTTACATACTATATATGACTTCTTATGTTGTTTCTTTATGCAAATATACGTCTTTATGAGGTTACATGTACCTGAAAATATGCATATTTTCACAGGTAGAGCCATTTCCATATGCCAGGCCTTGTAAATATATCGACTTGGACAGAATGCGCCCGAGGTGGGACAATTGCTCTCATCACCTCGATCTCATTTCGACTACGAAGTGATATCCAAGATCGAAATCGAGAAGACGATATTATAGCCGAGACGAATATCGAGATCGTGACAGTTTTTATAATCGAGACGATAATCGGCGAGGCTGAGACGGCGATTTTTTTTTTATTAGTGACATAGCTGACTTATTCAGTTGTCAAAATTGATGTTTAATTTCAAAATCAAAAACTTCAATTGCAAACAAATTATTTGATTCGAACTGCTATAGTTTTTTCTTGTGCTATTGTAGAAAATCAACCGCAAAGAGTACCGCATTTATTTATATAAAAACTTCTCCCTTCGGTTGTATGGTATAAAAGTTCTCAAAGAGAGCCATCAAGAGTAAGCACGGTGTTCGAAGAGAGCAAAGTGATCTGACATACACAGGAGAGGCCTGTGAGCGATTGAAGATGTTCGAAATGGTATAGATAATCCGAATAAGTGTATATTTTGGAAGGAAAAACTATACCATTTTGGACTAAGAAATAACGTTGGAAAATTGGCGATCATTGGCGAGTGAATTGAACAAAACAACTATTCTAAATTGTGTGAATCACCAGAGAAGTATTCTAATTTGTAACTGTTGCACACCGAAACTTAACAAATGGAATTCTGAATACCATGATTTCGTCATATATAGTAGAAGCGTATGTAAGCATGTGTGTGGGCGCTCTGGAAAGTATAGCAAAGTCTGCTGTTGCATAAGAAAAGGAAAAACACAACCACGCACATACAGCTGGGGCGCTGAACTGACTTACTGGGGAGCCGAGCTGAAAATTCTGCAGCCCCCGAATAACGCAATACGCGGCAGTGCTCTGCACTGAGAACCGAAGAGAAGCCAGTCAGCCAGTCAGGCAGTCAGTCAGCCAGTCAGTCAGTCAGGCAGTCAGCCAGTCAGGCAGTCAGTCAGTCAGTCAGGCAGTCAGTCAGCCAGTCAGCCAGCCAGTCAGCCAGTCAGGCAGTCAGCTAGTCAGGCAGTCAGGCAGTCAGGCAGTCAGCTAGTCAGGCAGTCAGCCAGTCAGCCAGTCAGCCAGTCAGCCAGCCAGCCAGCCAGCCAGCCAGTCAGCCAGCCAGCCAGCCAGTCAGTCAGCCAGCCAGTCAGCCAGCCAGTCAGCCAGCCAGTCAGCCAGCCAGCTTAGCTAGGTAGTCAGCGCAGAACGGCATCGAAATCGTACTGAAAACCGTATTGAAACGAATTGCAGGGGTTATTTTTGGGATACTTTTATTTCTGCTGCTCGTAGCAGTAGGCATGGCGGCGAGCGTCCATAGATATGAGAGGCTAACGACGATTGTAGCCAGTGGTGGAGACGAGAATTCACTACCGCGAGTTTAAGAAGAAATGAGCTGTTGATCGTGCCGAACGCGCGCGCGGATGCGGATAATCTGAATAAAAGTCACAGAGGATTTTGTTGTTGTGGTCGGTGCTGCTGGCGCTGTTTATGTTATATTAATTATAAAAAAGCATACGAAGTTCTAACTGATATTCAATACTAACAGCAACAACAACAGCAACAACAACAACAGCGACAACAACAGCAACTCTACGACGAAGTGAGTGAACAAAAAAAAAACATGTGTGGAAAATAAAAATAGTTAGAAAAATTCATTAAATAGTGTGAAAATAGCATGAAAAACTTCGAATAAAGTGTTTAATACACATCGAGAGATACAAGTTAAAATTGTGAAAATAACAGTGAGAAACAGAAACAAACGGGATATTTCCAAAATTTAAAAATAACTGTTATGAAAAAGAAATCTATGAGGTAGTTTTTTTACATAGTATAATAAGTGTAATATGAACAAATCCAAGAATTTACTAAACGTCAAGGTATTTCGAGGGGGGGAAACTCTCAAAATCCACCGTGTCACAGATGCGCATAACCTCACATTTCTTAAAACAACGCTGTTCTCACTACCCATCCATCACATAATGTAGTTCGATTGAAAATACAGTTACGTTCGTTGCACATATACAATGCACACTAAAAACAGCAGCAAATTCAAATAAATCCACTGTGCTGCGACGTTTTTTCTACAGTCGTTCGACGTTATTATTGCTGCTTTTGTTGTTGTTGGGGTCTAAAAGGTTAACTTCTAAATATTAATAGTCTTCTTCGTTTATACTAAAGAAATTTGGTTGGATGGTTGGTTGGCATTGTTGTTCTTGCGGTTCTTTTCTCTGTATTTTAATACAAGTAATCGTTAATGAAGAATGTGAACAAATCGTACCTACACAGTGTCATTAAAGCATTCAAAGAGCAACACCAAAAAAAAAATAATACTGATAAATTAGATCGGAAAAATGTGACTGCATTTTTTAAAGAATATGTTAATATGATTGATTATCTATTTTTGTTACAATTTAATGCCCGTACACAGCCATTCGGAACGATACTCAGATATTCGGAATGATGCAGCTGTACGGAAGAATGCTTGGATATTCGAAGGGATTTCTCAAGAACTGAGATCTTTTCGTGAATTGCATTAGCAATATCAAGTCTCAACAATATCGTTATCATTGAAAGATAGATAATATCGGTATCCTCACTGATGACATCTTCAACGAAATCTTCAACGAAATCTTCAACGAAATCTTCCACTAAATCGCTACTCTCAACAAGACGGTATTTTCCAGTTTGTATTATCTAATTCGATTGTTTCGACTTAACAGCTGCATTTGCATTCGACTTTTTATAAGAAATCTCATCATATCGGGCGAGATATTGAAACCAGTGCCGTCAACTATAATGTCATAGTAGTCACTCACATATATATATAATCATCACTGAAGTTAATCGACTTTTACCACTTTATTACAGTTTTTAATTATAGAAAGTTATTTCTTGACAAACTGAGGTACAATATAACTATCACGTATTCACCTTTCCGTCATCACTTGTTACTTTTTACCAGAAGATACACCGATATTAGACTACATTTTTTCGTAAATATATTTTAACAATGACACCGTCATATCCGCATCATGCTCGTCATTGTCAGATACAGCGATATCCCACAGATATACTTAGTGATGATCTTTGCCCCTAGCAATATATTGTATTTTTCTCAGATACAACTTACGATATGCATAAATTATGATGAGATTTTAAATAACTTTCAACTTTTTCAGAGATCGTTGAAGATACTGCCACCGATAGCATTAACTGTAACCTTATCGTCGTGTGGGATACCATCTTTATCCCCGATACTGATCTCCCGAACGACATCATCACAAATACCAATACCTTTGAGGTTGTGGGTGGAGGAATCGACAGAAACGATACCCTAAACCCCCCGCTATAATCGTAGTCCATTGTCAACCTCATCGGTCTCACCGATCAACTCAACTTAGCCATACTTAGCAACCAAATAAGATTTCTCTTCTCAACAACAACGTAGCCAAAATATTGGATTTCATCATCTTTCTGGGAACCAGCTAAGATAACCCTTTCAATGGTAAGCTTGTTGTAACCATAAGGCTACACTAAAAAGTAAGCAAATTGTAAGCTAGTGCGTAAGTCATTGTGTAATTGAAAGCTGTTGAAAGAGGTGGGCTACCCTGTACCAAGTAAACAGAAGCCACTAGAAGAAGTAAGCTACTGTGTAAGTGGAGGCCATTACAAACGTCTCCGTGAAGTGAGCTACTATATGTATCTATCAGGTTAAGTTATTTTTACTCCTTAACTAAGACGCGTATTCATTTTATGAATTTTCTATTAATATAAAACTACACATTTACACAGAATTTCATACCGTTCAATGTGGTGCACAACAACAACAACACCTTGGTTGCTGTAGAACCGACGATCATTCAACGCTGGTTGGTCCATATGCTTGCTTTCATTGAATTTTTTCGGGTTGTTATATATTCCTCCTGCGTTTGCTACTGCTGCTCTTCTTCTTCATCTTCTGCTTGCTTTTATTTTTATTTTCGTACATCATCTTCATCTCGGTTGTACGTGTATATTTAATGCTTTTCGGTTGTATCGTGTGTAGAGTATCTCGAGAGTGGAAAATATCTTTATTTTTCATTACTCGGTTGGTCTGAATAGCGTTGATCGCATACTATTTTTATACCGCGTTCTCAGTTCTCAGTTGGTTCTGAGTTCTTCTGAGATCGGTCGCTACTCAACTCGGCTGGTTGCAAACGAATTTTCGAGAGTACACCGAAAATACCGTCTGCATCGTAACAAAAATAACCATGCACTCTAGCTGGTACTACTTATCTTCTTCTAGCTTACAACGGTTTAGTCAGGCACGCAAGGGAAGCCGGTCCCCCCGTCCCAGGGCACCCTGCATCCAGGCCGTAACACCCCAGACATTTGTGGCCAGGCCGCAATTATGTACAAGTATGCGTGTACTGTGCGTGTATGGTGGTGGTGCATATTACACTCGTTGATGGCTCATATCTTCTGAAATATCTGACATCCTGAAATGCTCAAACTTTTCAAAAGTTTCTTACCCAAACACGCAGTTAAACTCATACAATTGTCATATATATTCCAATCATACAAGCCATGCGTAGCCGATATATCTGGAAATCATTATGCGTTCTACTCCCTCGTGTCAATGACCGTATCAAAAACTTACATTCAAATGCAAGCGAATGTAACGATTTCCTTCTGTTTACACTGCGAAGGAATGGGACGGTTGAAACTCTAAAAATGTTCGCAGAAACCTGTATTTATTGCCACATTAAGTAGAAATATTGTCTAGAAAAGCATTGTCCGGCCTTTCTAAATCTACATTTACTCTTTTTCCTAAAATCGTAACAACTGTGAAAAAAAGATTAACGCTTCTGAAATCATTTGAAATAGTATATATAATAAATAGTATTCATTATAAGATAGTTAGTCTCATAATACAGTAATCAACAACACAATTTGACCCGAGGTAACCCCCATTTTCTATAGACATCCACGAATATTCGTTATCATTACTAAGTTAATACGTGTTCAGTTAGAAATCTAAGTTGAAAGTTTTCAAAGATTACATATACGGAAACACTCACGTTTTCGTTTCTCGATGAATTAGTGGGCTTTTGAGGAAAGTGCTACTCCGATGTATACTTTTATGTACTTCCACGCAATGAGCCACACTCATCCAAAACACTCATCAAAAGCAAGTGTAAGTGGTACTCATGCTCACACTAATGTGACGCAAGCCTTACAAATGCCCACTCTTGTGTGATGCAATTAGGCGCCTGATAGTGCATTTCTCTGCAAGTTCTCAATATTTGCAATTAGATAAGGTAAATTTTAACGATAACATTTACTTCCTGTATTCCTCGTATGATCCTCGGCAAGTACGCGGGTAGTACTCGTGGTATTCATCGTGGTATTCACAGATCGTGTATTAGTTTTACATGAAATATTTAATATTTCTAAATTCACATAAATTAATTTTTAAAGTAAAGTATGTTAATTCTTATGAGTTTATAAAATGCTTATATTCTTTAACTCCGTTCATTGCTTTCCAGGATGCAAAGACGCCAATTAGCACGCCCACCAGCTACCATCATCAGCGTGCCCCACGCACACCCGAAAGTTACTTCAACGTTCCCGAATCAATAGCGCTGCTTAATATCGTCAAATCAGAGCGTATCCAAAATGCCTTCCAGTCGAATCGCAAGAATCATGCCAGTGTCTGGGAAATGGTCGCCGAGATTCTGAACCGTTTCAGCGCACGCAAGCGATCGGCCAAACAGTGTTGCAATCGTTACGAGAATCTCAAGAAGATCTACACTCAGCTGAAAAAGAATCCGGAGAAACACGTACGCCGCAACTGGCCCTACATGTTTCTCTTCAGAGAGATCGAAGAGCAGCGCGGCGAATGTTGGGGCTCGAACGGGAAACGACTGGGCCTCATCGCTAAAGATCACAAGGACCTCTCGTACTATCATCGCCGGCGGCAGGCCGAGCTGAGCATGTTGCTGAATAAGGAGGCGGCCGTGGCGGCAGTGCACAGCAATCTGCTGCACAGTCTGGTAAACTCCAACTCGAGTCACTCGAACAGCAACAACAGCAAGCTGGACCGCTTCCTGCCGAATCATTTTGTGGAGGCGCAACTCAACGACGTCAGTCCTCCCGGAATGTATGAGAGTAATAATGCTCCGATGTTGGCGCAGCCAGATTTGAGTAAAAATGCTGATGAATGCAATGGCGTGCTGCTGAATGGCATCACGGATAGCCAAGGGTTAAATAACGGATTGAAAAACAACCAGCCGGAGTTCGAAAAGGACTGCAATGGGGCGTTGAATTTGCAGACAACCGATAACCAGATAGCGATGAAGTAAGTTAAATGAACGTTTTTATTTAAATTGTTCTTTGCTAGAGCCGACAAAAGTGATCCTTTTCAGAGGATACTTGAAAAACACTCCTAAAACCATCAGAAATAATCAAAACTCTAAAACTTGAGTCGTTGCTTTTCTTTTAACTGAGAATTTGATAGCATAAAAATCGCTTTTTCAGATCCGAGCCTCTCTCTGAAAGCGAATTTAATCCTGATGACATTCAATTAATGCAAACTAATTATAATGGGTAATAATTATAATAATGACAATTATTAATAATTGTTCCTAAAATATCTTCTCCCTCTTACAGCTCCCACAATTTTTACCCTCAAGGCATTGAACAGAATATTTTGCATCCGGATGTCATTGTTGACACGGATAACATATCCGACTGCTCCAGTGGGACGGCAAAAAGCAAGCGTAAACTGTCCACCTCTACCGATGGCGACAGCACGAATTACGAACTCATCGAGTATCTGAAGAGGCGCGAGCGACGCGATGAAGAGATGCTGAAGCGCATGGACGAGCGCGAGGAGCGCCTGCTGAATTTACTCGAAAGGACTGTTTTAGCTATAGAAAACCTGGTGAACAATCGCCCGAACAAAGTCATGTGAATTTAATGTGCTAGAGTGCTTAATTTATTACTAATTTACGAAGAGATTTCTATTGAGATTATATTTGCCAAAGTGCAACGGCTGGAATTGCCAAAAATTTACTTAATTTAGTGTGTAAGATTTTTTATATTGTGAGTGTTGTAAGATTCTAATTTAAAATTAGGCTCCAATGAGAAAAAAACTGATGAGACGAAAGAACAAAACAACTTAAAAGCATTCAACTATTTAAAAACGGGTCGAATTTATCACTAAAAGTTTACCAAAACTTTAACAAGCAGTCAATCGTAAAACAAATAGGCTGCTCGTTATCCTTTAACTGTGAAATTCGCCTTTAAATAAGCAATTTTCTACCTTCGTCTTGTAATATCTGAGCACTAGAAATAGATTCATACTTTGTATCCTTTCTCGCTTTTGTTTTAAGTTAATAATTTTACAACTAAGCATTTTGTTCGTGCCATATAATAAAACTTAAGTTCCATGTTTTTTATGCGAAAAACTACTGCAATCTTTACAAACTCTTTTGATTTCAAATCTCTTTGCACCGGTATGGGGAAGGATAATTTTCAAGGACTGTAGATAACGATTACAAAGGTGGTGACAGCTTCATCACCTCCTCAAATCACTCCTGGGATTCTTATGACCGGCTCATCGATTAATCGACAAACGCATTTTCATATTTTTCATATTATTTTTCATTTTTTCGAAATTGTGGCAATGGGTTTACTGACGGAAAATTTCTGTTGTATATTTTCTAATTTTAATTTTAAATTAAATTCTAGCTTTTACGCAAAGAAACTAAATTTTAAGAAAACAATACCTAAATATAGATTAAGAACACTTCAAATTTATTTACTTAAGCTTTACTCTTCCCCTTACGTTTGCCACCTAACAGTTGCTTTCTACTTTTAGCAATTTTCGCCTTAATTAATAAGTTGAGGCGATTTCGCACCTCTTGATAATTTTCTTCAGTTTCCGGTTTCTTCTCGTACTTAAAGAATTCGGCACCCTCTGTAAAAAATAAATACAAATCAAGTAATTAAAACGATAGATAAATAATTCTCTTTTACCTTTCAATCGCGCATCATTTTTTGGTATGAAAAAGCTTTCCAGAAGTATTCTTTTTGCACCTGGCTTCTTCTGCTTTTGTTTCTTGGAGTTAACCGTTTCCGCTTCCACCTCTGCTACAGCATCCTCTTCCGATTCAGAAGAGGAATCGTAACTAAATGGATTAAAGGTTTTTATCCCCACTTTACTGATCAGAATTTTTTCATGTGCCACTTTTTCCAGTTTATCTCCGCGCTCCTTCTTATTCTCGGCTGCGCTGCCAAACATGCTCAGTAAACTAAAGCCTTCGCTGTGTGTTTTTAAAGACTTCGCTAAGCTATCACTGACAGTGTAGAAAATTTCCTTCGATACTTCTGGAGCAGCAGACTCCTTGCTGCCTTCCGTCTGCGAAATCAGCTTTTTGTTTTTAGGTTTTTTCGCTGTCGTGCTTGCATTGGATGTTAGTTGACCCACTTCGGCCCGCAAGAATTTTTGGTGGTCATCCTTTGATGGATCAAAACGTAACATTTTCTTGTGTTTAGACGCTTCTCTGTAACCATCCGCGGGAGTATCAAGCTTCACGCCCACTACTTGCTCCAGTATGCCCATTTGCCAGTCTCGTTCGTTATCGTTATCAATTTCTGGTTGCCGTTTATTATCTTCAGCCTCATCATAGCGATCGTCGTCTTCATCCACAAATTTTGCATCTATTTTAAAACGTGGATCCATGCTTTGATTGCCCTGAAGTTGCACCAGCTTTTCTCCCTTTTTGCCGAAGTATTCGGGTTTTAATTTCAAACCTATTTTGGCCTCAGTGTCCTCATCTTCACCATCATCGGATGCAAATATATCTAGTTTCTTCTTTGCGCCGGTTAAAGCCATTTCTCGAGAAGTTTCATCTTCGTCTTCGCTAGCGCTGAATTTAATCTTCTTCGATGCATTCCCCTTCTAAATAAGAGCGAGAGTGGAAGAAAGGGTGTGAGAGAGAGAGGTAAGTACAAGTGCAAATATTAACAATAGTAAATATAAAGTATATAAAAGAAATAGCTATCGAATACAAATACCTAACATTCATTTGTGCACAAACACACAAAATCAATTACAATTATCTGCAAATTGTAAACATTTCTCATAAATGTAATTACTTTGAAATAATTAAATACTTTCAACTACTTGAAAAGTTTTCAAATATTGAAAATTATTTTATGTATTTTAAATCTTTACGAGAACTGTCATACTTCAAACACATTTAATATAATAAATATTAATTTTGGTACATACATGAAATAAATATTAATTATGATAAATATTAATTAACTCTGGTAAGTAATACTTCGCTGTACTTCAAATACTTTACTTAAAAATTCAACAACCACCTGAATAGCCAACGCTTGCTGGACAGCCGTCTTTTGCTGTTCATACTGATTCATCTTCTGCTTTAGTGATTGTTTACGCTTCTGTTCTGCGGCCGCCGACTTCTCATCCCGTTGACGCACCCCCGGCTGTTTGTTATTGATTACATGAATTGGCTTAGAGTCCGAAGCTTGAATCACAATCTGTCGAATAATATATATATATATTATAAAGCAGTTAGAGATTATCACAGCATCACCTTTCCATTATGTATGGAGGTCGTAGCTCTCTTCTTTGTTATTAGCAACTCCGGCGGAATACCATCATCATCGTCATTATCGTTTAGTTCCAGATCCTCTTTAAAGCGTTTGCGAGTGTTGACCACATTTTCTGCTCGCTGGTCTGCACTACGTTCCGTTATACATGAACTGGCTGCTCTAGATGCGTGTGCTTCTGCTTCTGCTTCCTCACGCTCCCGCTTCAAGCGTTCCAAAAATGATTCTTTGGCAAGCGATACCTTGAGCTTGCTGCCGTTTATCTTTTGCCAGTTGAGGTCTTTTAGGCCTGTAAAAAGTTAGATTTAAGGCAAATATTAGGGCATGTTTAAATTACTGTCTTATTTACAATATTGTACATCAGCGTCGTCTATTTTTAGTGTGACAAATGCAATTGTCTTCAGTTGTCCCGGATCCACCAGATTCTCCTTCGTCTTAATTTCCACTTTGGTCACCTCGCCATAATCCTGAAATATGTGCTTTAGATCCTGTTCTGCTGTGTTTAATGGCAGATCTGCCAAGAAAAAACGCGAAGTTGCCATTAAGTAAATTAATTAATTAAATAATTAAGGACTATTCATAATACACGTCTGCACGTGCACGAGGACATAAATAAAAGGTTGTCAAAACCAAGATGTGTTCATTGAACTTTGAATGCACAACAGTTTAATGATTTCGCGGTATTCACGAAAAAAGGAAAATAATTAGTTTTCTTTTTGCCGTAAATCATGTATTCAACAATTTAAAATTAATCCAGTTTAAGGTAATATCAAATATCCCACTTTAATATCTAATATAAAAAATTTGTTAACTAAAATAACATAAACCACTTAAAAATATTACGGAAACATAGCTACTGGACAAGTAGCTTATAAACATTTCATTTATAAGTAATAGAAGATAGAGGTATAATATATTAGGGCGAGTCAAGTTTATTTTGGTTTACATTAACGGATACTAAAAATTTAGTACGTTTTGCAAATAATTTCGTTTCGTTCTCGTTTGAAAACTAACTTCGTTATTATATTCCTTTTAAGCGTTTAAGAACACGTGAGTCAAGTTCATGTACGTGTTATTCCTACAATATTCTTTGGAAGACAACAACATATAAGAAACACCCATTAGAAACTCATGTAAGTACGCCCTAAGTATTACGACTCAAACGAATGTGGACGAATTCTTTGACGAGCTCAATATCAAATCCTGTGGGTTATTACGAAATAAATTATTTTGCCATTTTTTTATAGATAAATTGTCATTTTTGTTCAAATTTGATTACATATTTCGAAGAAATAGGTGTTTTTATTTGATAAAATATAAGTAATATAATGATTTTATTATTGTATTTCTTTGATTAAATAAATAAAATAAATATTCGATAAAATACAAGGCATTTACCAACGGCATCCAGTAGGTAGTAAGACTTTATCAAGTGACTAAACACATTCGCTTGATTTTTTTAACGAAAACTGATGGAGATTCCAAGAATCACCACTTATGGCAGATGATTCCCAAGTTTGGGTATGCCCATCTCCATACATTTGTTGGTTCAGAAAGGCAAGTTTATTGTATCCAGTGTGGTCACAATCATAGCGACGAGCGATAGTGACACAACTCACTGTCAAAAATACATGGGCTTTTATGGGAAACAAGAAAAAAAAAATAATTATCCTCATCACACAGCAAAAAAATTCGCTAGCCATTGATCTATTTTTATTTTCATAACGATATAGCTGCTTTCATCTTCTTTTTCATGTTTGTTTACAGAAATTTGCCAAGCAAATGACAATTCCATTCACTCATCGCTATAGTTGCCATTTCGGCGTTTGACAACTCCACTTAATCGTTGCTATCACTCGTCCTTATGATCATTTGTTGTTTATAAAGGGAGGCGTAAGAAGACGTGGTGTCCATTTACGCGTTGAATTTCTTTTACTAAAACAACAAATTAAAAAACCTTCGTAAACTTAATAATAAACATAACAATTTTATTTCAAACTATACCAGGCCATCGCAAAAATAAAAACCACCTATCCACGTGACAATATTATAGAGCTCCATGGTCAAATTTTTAAATTGGGTTGAGTGAAATAAGAAAATTAAGGATTACTTTTAAAATTAAGGATATATATATTACCCTTTATTAGGTGCACATGATATTATGTAAAAACGTGGAAGAAACTTTCTAAATCACCTTTTTAAGTCATCATAGAACACTTAAAGGAAAACTACCTTGCTTAAAAATATTATGGGATCGCATTACCCAAGACTACAAGAAAATTTGCTTTTCCCATAAGTTGGCAACTCTACGTGTAGCAGTGACGAATTAATTTTCAATTTACAAAATTCTTTCTATTCCCAGAGGTTTTAATAATTCCTTACGCAAATTGTCTGAAATTATTGTTAAAAAATGGCCGAAGGTGGAAACAAAAAGATTCAAGTAAATGTGAAGACGCCCAAAGACAAGAAGACAATCGAAGTTGATGAGTATGCCGCTATTAAGGATGTGAGTTTTTCGTTCTGCCACAGCAGACTTCAATTTTATTTATTCAATTTTACTTAACATTAAAAAAATGCAACAAATGGGGTTGTGGAATTGTAATTTTCCATGGTTTAAAGAACAGGGGATGGCGGTGCTTTTGCCCCGCCAAGTGGGTATGAATGGAAGAAGTACGCAATGAAAACCAATTAGAAAGCCTAGCGAAAAACTGAATCGGTATGCTGGCTTTAGACCCCTACTTAGGTTGCGGGTGCAAGGTACAGTGCAGTAGTATTGTTGGTTTTTAATAAAATGCAGTACGAGCTCTGCTGTAACTCATTATCACTGCTCAGGTTGAAAGCGGCGTCAATGTTTTCGCCATTTATTGATTTTTCTGCAAGATACCTCAGCGCTGTTCAAAGCTTATCTTCAAATTGGGCACCTTTAAGGCAGCGAAGCCGTCCTATAAGATTTTCAGCAAAACTTTTAGACGCATAAAATTCCCAGCAAACATATTTACACGTGTGCAATTAAAAAAAAGTCAGTGATACCAAGTCACTGCCACGATTCCCCGACCTTCCCCACAAAATTCACCAATCTTCTGCAATTATTCTGCACCAACAATAAATAAAATGAAAAAGAGTAAAATTATTATTGTGTTTTATTGAAAAGGAAAAAAAGCAAACTTGTGCGTCTATACAAGGCTTATTTTCAACTTATCGTAAGGTGCACACTTTAAAGCGACACGGTCTCATACTGTTTTAATTTCGCAAGTTTTTTTTCATTTAAAAAATTAGAAGCGAATCGTGAGTTAATGTTCCGCGACTTGTTATTTTTATTTTATACCCTTCACTCGAGAGGTGAGGGTGTATTCATTTTTTTCCGTTTGTAACGCAGAGGAGACAAGTTGGATATGGAAAAGTATGTACAGCTGTGTTCAAAATAATAGAAGAGAGCATATTTAAAATAAAAAAACGCGCTTATCTTTAAACTGGCTCGTATTATGTTTATTATTTGTTTATTATGTTTGTTTATTATTTTATTACCGTTAAAATACTTTACTCTAAATGCATTAAAACACTTTTGACAATTTATTGTTGCTTTAAGTTTTACTAAAAAAATAAAAGTTCGTTATAATTTTATTCTTTGCTGTTCAAAAAAAAATATGAGCGACAAAGGAAAAGTAACGACAACCGTCAAAACTAAATGTTAACATTATTATATTATAATATTAATTAAGGCTGCAGTACTTTGTCGTAAAAGCTTTATTTTGTATGACAGCCTTACAGCGACGTGGCATAGAGTTGACAAGCTTCTGACACTCGACTGGTTATACCCTTCCATGGTGCTTCAAAAACTTCGCAAACCGTTGGCGACTTTTTCCTTAATGTGGCACCATAAATTTTCTATTGGATTCTGGTCAGGAGACTGTGATAGCCAATCCATAACTTCAACACCTTTGCTCTGACACCACTCTAGCTTCTTTGCTGGGGATTTCAACATTACCTTGTTGAAATACCAATTTTAGCGGCATTTCATATTCGGCGTATGGCAGGATGACTTCTTCCATAATCTTGATGTATACATTTTTATCCACTGTACGATTTATAGGATATATTGGTTCCACACCATGGTACGAAAAACATGCCCATCTTTACACCGCCATGCTTCATTGTCTACCGTGTATTGCGGTAAATATTCTGATTTCGGAGGACTTCATCACTTCAAAGAATAATAATGAAAGACTCAACACTTCAAAAAGTATTTCGCCACTTTTCAGTGGGCCAGTCTACATAAATTCTGTCGAAGTTCATCCTGCAATTGCGATGTCTTGTAGTGAGAAGTGGTACTTTTCAAGGGCTTCGGGCGAAAAGATTTTCTATAAGCCGTCTCCGAATCGTTACGTCACTTACAAAGATACGTTGGACTTCGTCGCGTATCTTTTGGAGGATGCGGTTGGATTCTTTCTCGAGTATCGAATTATCAACCTGTCGTCAGCGCTCGATGTCTTGCTTTTCCTTCCTCTACTCTCGGGTTTTTCCACATAACTCAGTGCATTTACAATTGTGGAAGCACCACAAGTATTTTTTGAATTTCTTTAAAAGATTATCCAGTTTTCCTTAATTCACAAATTAACTCTCGCTTTTTTTTACTTGTGTGTTTTCCTCTTCCCACTACGAATTATTTTAAAATAAAAATATAATAGTGTCCTAAAACAAACTGAAATAGTGATCTTACTCCTGCTAAAGTGATTGTCTAATTTTAACAATATAAAAATGTATTTCCATTTTTATTCTTAGAGGCACTTTTATTATAAACAGGTCTTTTTGCTTTATATTTCACTAAAATCTCTACACATGGGCGCAGCTGAACCTTTTTAATGTTTATAGGTTAGAAATACCGTTAACTTGTTATCAGAGTTGTTGTAAAGTCATATTTGCAAAAATTATCGACAGGGATGAATTTATTATTGCTCATCGTCACCTCCTAAGTCGACTTAGTTCTGTCCGTCTGTCTGTCCGTTGAAACCACGATTACGGAGGAACGAAGATATTGCGATAAAATTTGGCAGAAATATTTTTTGCAATGTAGAACAGTTTGGTATTGAAAATGGGGGAAATCGGTTAATAACCACGCCTGCTTTTCATATCAAATGTAAAGGCACGTTTTCAAAAATATTAATATCATAAATATTAATAGCATAAACTGTACGAATTATAAAGTATTTCGACAGTATAAGTGCTTTCTAAGATGGTTTTTAAATTTGGTCGTGTAGGGTTTCAGACTTTGGCCTGACTAAAGACGGCCTTACTACTTTTTTACTTATACTCTTATACATCCAAACGATTTTAACAAGAATCGTGAATTGATAGCGCGTGAAATGAGTTCTCTTTCAGTCCATGAGATAAATAATAGCATATAGCGATAAAACTCCAGCGATTAAGAGAAGAATATAGGATTGATCTTACTTCCTTAAAAAAACGGCTTCTTGTTTGATGGATTGAAGACCAATGGAGTCTCCATTTATATTGTAGAAGATCAAAAGTAAAACCACACACAGCGTCTTTCTTTCACATAACTTCCAGAAGATTCAAATGTGAAAAGCACAATTGATTCACCTTTTGGAAATTTAAAGTCGTTTATTAATCATTTATACAATGCATACGAAATCATATATAAATTGTTTGCTGGGTTTTTTGGTGTAAGATGTCTACCTGTCCGTATTCCTTCTGCTTATGAGATTTTAAATTGCCTGAATCGTACGATAGAAGCTCATGAATTCGGATGATATTGCAAAACAGTAGATAAAATACTTCATTGGAACTAATGGCTCTAAAACATCCAATTCTACAGCTTCTCGATGAACCAGCAGGTAGGGCATTATACGTGATGTATAATGGTGACTTATATTGGCTAATTTATAAAAATATTGGGCTATAAGATAATCTCCTCTATTTTAGTCTTGAAATGTTATTTCTGTCTGTCCAAAAAATCGTAGCAATAAGCTCAAAATGCTGATGATTTAGTTTGGGAGATTAAACAAGATACTATTTATTTATCCGATTATACCGGAATAGAAAAATCATTCAGTTTTTTATAAATTTTCTCTGTTTTCATTTCTTTGTCGTTTTCATGTCTCAGTTCAAAACTTTGGTTGCACAAAAATTCGATGCGGAAACCGAACAATTGGTCCTTATTTTTGCCGGTAAAATTATGAAAGATACTGATACACTGAAGACTCACAACATCAAGGATGGTCTCACCGTTCATTTGGTTATAAAGGCACCGACGCGTCCTACAGACACCTCTAATCGCCCTGCAGCCGATGTGCGTCAAACACCGTTTGGCTTAAATCAGATTGGCGGTTTAGCTGGCCTCGAAGCACTAGGTGCAGGCTCTGGTTCCTTTTTGGATTTGCAAGCTCGTATGCAAAACGAGTTACTCGGCAATGGCGACATGGTTCGCACACTTCTAGATAACCCCTTAGTGCAGCAGATGATGAATAACCCGGAAACTATGCGCACTTTGATCACTTCCAATCCGCAAATGCAGGATTTGATGCAACGCAATCCTGAGATATCGCACATGCTTAACAACCCCGAGTTGTTGCGACAAACCATGGAGCTCGCCCGAAATCCCTCCATGCTGCAGGAGCTTATGCGCTCTCATGATCGCGCCATGTCGAACCTGGAATCCGTACCTGGTGGGTATAACGCTTTGCAGCGCATCTATCGGGACATACAAGAACCGATGTTGAACGCCGCAAATGAATCTTTTTCACGCAATCCGTTCTCGGGCCTGGTAGACAGCACTGGAGGTTAGTTCCAGCGGCACTTGTAATTGAACTAATAACATTGCATTCTTTCAGGTGGTAACAATCCGCAACAGGGCACAGAAAATCGCGATCCCCTTCCTAATCCATGGGGTGGCAATTCCGGCTCGTCGGCTGGAAGTGCATCTGGTTTGTCGCCACGCGGCCTGCTCAACACCCCGGCTATGCAGAGTTTGATGCAACAGATGGCTGAAAATCCAGCTCTAATGCAGAACCTACTGAACGCTCCCTACACGCGTTCCATGATGGAGGCCATGGCCGCCGACCCTGACATGGCAGCACGCATGCTGAACACGAGCCCCTTGCTGGTCAACAATCCGCAGTTGCAGGACCAGATGCGCACCATGATGCCGCAGTTTATGTCTCAGATGCAAAATCCCGAAGTAAGGAACATGATGTCGAATCCGGACGCTTTGAATGCGATCATGCAAATACAACAGGGCATGGAACAGCTGCGTTCTGCTGCACCGGGTCTAGTTGGCTCGATGGGTATACCGCCACCACCGCCAGGAGCTACCGATTCGGCAACAAACACATCGTCGAGCGCAAATCAAGCCGGTGCTCAAGCTGGCGCTCAAGCCGTCAACACTCAAGCATTCAATGATTTTATGACTCGTATGCTCAGCGGCATGTCACTTTCAGCAGATAACAACCAGCCACCTGAAGTACGTTATCAATCACAACTGGAACAGTTATCAGCTATGGGTTTCGGCAACAGAGAAGCCAATCTGCAAGGTACCTAAAACATTTCATCCGAAATATACTATAATCTCTCCAAAGAATAGAAAATCGTTAAATTTAAAAATTGTTAAATTGCTCCAAATCAATCCGCCTGAAAGTTTTAAATTGCCCAATAATATGAAATCACTATAGAAAACCGCCCAAAGTTAAGAAATGCCAAAAAGCCTAAAATTTAGATCGACTTGACAGTCGGTGTTAAAAATCGCGATAAGTTCAAAAAATAGTTTTTATTATGATTAAAAAGTTTCGGTGTTAAGGATTACATTCAAAATTGTTCAACTGACTGATTTTTCTATTTCCATTCCGACTTTCCTTTTTAAAAGTTAATTTCGCTTTTAATCAAACACCGAAATTTTAAGTAAATTCACTTGCATAATTTTGCCTTGAAGAATTAATTAATGTATTAAAGTATTTTATTGTTGTATTCTTATTTTTCAGCACTTATTGCAACATTCGGGGACATTAATGCCGCAGTTGAACGGTTACTAGCGCTGAATCAATTATCCCTAAGTTAACGTCCTAATTTGGATTGTAATGTGTTTTAAATTTTATGAACTTCTATTAAAACCACAAAAATAAATTACCAGGTTCTCTATAAAAAAAGCTGATTAAACCAAAATGAATTCGTTAGCGCAGAAATTGATAAATATTTATACTTTATAATTCATTTGAAAGAAAACCAACACAATTTTACAAGAATTTTACATTTTACAACAGTTGTTCAGATGCAATTCCTAATATCGCTTAAAAGGCGCTCGAAGAATAAGTTTTTTATATACATAAAGACGTTAAAAATTAGAGCGTGAAAGTATTAGATTCACTTTAATTCTGAAAATATTTACACTTTCGATCTACATGTTGAGTTAATTCACTTGAAATTACTGATTTCTTTCATTACCTCAAATCTTTGGTAAACGTGGTGCAGAACTGTGAAAATTTCGCAATATCAAGTATGTATTAGCAAACAAAATTATTGAAATATTAATTTAGCGGTATAACTTTATCTAGAACATGATGTACACTCTACAAATGTAATTATAAATGTATTCCACATTACAAGCTTATTTTAATCCCAAACGAATGACCTTTGTTACGTCTGAACTACATAATTCCATAGGCAATTCAATCTCATTCCCCTTGCAAGACAAGAGAAGATCAAGAAAGCAAAAATATTTCAAATTGTATGCTTTAGCACGTAAAAAAATGCAAACAAGGATTATATTCAGAAAATAATTCTAAAAATGTATAAAATAAAAGCTGTTGCAAGTGTTAGCTAAAGTTTTCATTATTGCAGATGTGTGTCGAGTTCTTAAAATTAGATTACTATTACTTTTTAATCAGGATTGCTGAAGTCATTGTAATGTAGTTTTGCCGATTACGATTAAGAAGCAAAATGTAATCTGATTATTTAATCTTAATTATTTCGCAATTCGATTATCACACCCTACACCCGAAGGCAGAGGGTACATACTACCAAGGGCGTCCGATCTCATGGAATCGATGGAGACCTTTCTGAAAAGGATTTCGAACATGGTGGGACCTTACACCCGAAGGGAGAGGGTGTATTACGTATAGCGGCAAAACAAAGTGAAAATACCCTCTCTCTTTTCGCGTGTAGGCGTCTACTCACTTTGTTCTTCCGTTTGTAAGGCCGAGAAGGAGACATGATAGATATGTAAGATTATATATTCCTGTTCAGCGTCACCCGAGTCGATTTGGCCCTGTCCGTATGTCTGTCTGTCCGTTGAAATCACGATTGCGGGATAACGGAAAGAGATATTGCAATAAAAATTGGCACAAATATTCCCTGCTCCCTACAGCAGTTTGGTAATGAAAACGTGCGGGATCGGTTAATAACCACGCCTACCTTTTATAGTAAATATAAAAAATTTAAAAATACGAACATCTCTAAACGGTACGAAGATCTCATAAACGGTATGAAGACGATATTAAATTTTAATCCGGAGCATATAGCAACATTACCAAAATATTTGCAAGTAATGGGTGTGGTTCGCTCTTCGAAAGCTGTTAACTGGTGAAATTCTTATCGAATCTTTGAGTCTGTGATGTACTCGTGTAGTTAATGCAAAATATTTTATATCTGAGCAGATATAAGTTGTAACGCTATGTATAAAAATAGGCGTGTTCCACTCATTTATATTCCCTACATTTCGAAAGGAATATTCATTGTTCTTCTTCTACGAGTAGATTTTATATACGGTAATATTAAAACGACATTTTATTCCGATGTTACCATAATTTCCCAAAAAATGGGTATGGCTCTCCCACTTTTACCGTTAAAGAGTCTTTAAAGGATTTCAGAGTCTAAGTGCTTTCTAAAATAGTGGCGGGTGTAGGGTATTCAGGCTTGGGCCTGACCAAAGACAGCCTTCTTACTAGTTTTACTGTTGGCTTAATAAAAATGATCGTTGTACACATTTGTGGAGAATTTGAAAAAGCATCAAATAAGTTATTGTGAAAATAGGATATAAAGGACACCCCTGTAAATCTTTACATGTATATGTACATGTTAATATATGCAAATATTTCATATACTTAAAAGTAAAGAAGATTGACTTTGGATATTTGTTTCTTTTAATTAATTCTTTAATCCCCAATCTATTTATAGCAACAAAATATTTCCGTTAAAGTGAAACTTTGAAGTGTAGGCTTCGAGACTGCGACTCAAAGAAAAATACAGGAAATTCTACTTGGTGACTGGTTTGAATGTTCTCACTGCCCATCGACGCTCTAACTTCTTCCTTGCCTTCTTTTGTGTTCTCTCTCGCTTGCCAGCTCTCCGCGAGCTCTTTAATCGATCGTACATCCACGAAATACCGAACGAACCGGGAAAGAAGCCAGGTGCTGGTGTGTGTTCGCGATGTACATTCCACAAGATACAAGTTTTGACTATTGAACAAAACATTCCTGTCTGCTCGCATGCATTGAGAGGTATTTTTCGAGTTAGTTGTTTGTGCAACGTCGCGATAAACGTTTTATGCTGAGGAAGAACAGCTTGCCGAAGGTGGTAGTTGATCGTCGATGAATTAGGAAAGCTAAAAGCAACCCATATTTCATATTTCTAACACACAAGCTATTAAAAAAATTGTTAAAAAATAACAAATGTTAGAAACTCAATATCAACTACACTTTCGCGAAAGTAAAATAATCAACCGAGAAATCATCGTGTAAAGTGCAGAATTTCATGGTATACAAAAAAGATTCCAAGCTCAAAGTGGTTTCGCGTGGTTGCTGCAAGTGCGGACTGTTCGATTCACGCTGGAGTTTTTTTTTTCCGCGGCAGAAATGGGTTTTGTTATCGTACAACATAAGCGGCCAACTCAAATTGTAACGGCCAAGACTAACTAACTGCAAATGTGTTTGTTGGCTTGCTTGCGCTCTTCTGCAGGAACTACTAGGGAAACCACTCAACCGATTACAGTGCGGCGGGATTGTATTTACAAACAGTAATGAAATTAAAGTGAAAACATCAAAACAAACCGGTTAATAGTGGACTTCAACATAATGTAAAATTACCAATTCGTTGAAGTAAGAAAGTTAAAACAGAGATTTATTCTATCCTCTTGAATATCTCACTAAATTTGTTATTATATATTCCTCCGCCTTTTAATATTTAACTGGATTTACACTTAGCCAAACAAGACTTCAACTAATTTTAAACAAAACGTTTAACTGAACCAAAGTTTAGGTTCAATTAATTTAAAGTTCAAATTAGTTTAAGTTTAGTTTAAACTTATTACTAAGTTACCCTATTATTCTTAAAAATGCTCTAGGTATAAAAATTTAACAGCGCGTGCTGAGCTAGCAATGTGTAGTTTTATTTTTATCAAATACAAAATTTTATAATTAAGTAAAAAAACTATTTAACGGTTATTTAATTAACTACTGCCTTGTTTACTGTAAACTAAGGATAAAATAACTAGTTCCAAAAAGTATCTAATAAATAAAAGATTATTAAAAAGTAAAACTGAATTACTATAAATTAATTAACTGGAATTTAATAAGCTACGAAGCATAACATTTAAATAACTTGTGCATGATTTATTATTTTTTGTATTATACAAAAAACAACTGAAAATGCGGTTAATAATTTAATAACTAATTCCTAAAACTAGAGTATTAGTAAAAGTTTGCTTGTAATCATCATTATTATATCAATAATCAGTTAACTGATAAATGAATCAATCCAACAGAAATAATAATTACTTATTAGAATTTAAATAAGTGCCTGGAATTTTTTTACTACTTAATTTTTGGTGCCATTTAATCATTAACTCGTTACTCAAAAGTAATTACTGAGCTATTTGAAATTAATTAACGAGTTGTATAAAATTAATAAAAACTTGTACGTGTCTAGGAAAGATTCTGGCTACCAACTGAATTTGGAGAGAGCAACTTGTCCCTTCTGAAGCCGAAAATATGTATCGCAGATGCCCGCAGGAGGGCTCAAAATAGCATACATGTGCTTGTATGTATTGTATGTAGTATACAGCAGTCGCCACATACACAAAAGCATTTGCATTTTTGCGCTAAAACTATTCACTTGCATCAATGCATAAAGTGGTTTATTACTACGCCAAGAAAACATGGATGGATGCATCATAACTCGAGCCTAAAATAGACACGAGCCAAGTCGGCGAAAAATCGAAGTATGACCCATATTAATTCTTCGCATATGGTAACATTATAGCAACCATAACCATGTAATGAAAGCAATGAGAAGCGACGAAAATATGTATCAAAACTATAATTAATGAACAAATCGTGCTGTAAGGATAAAGAAAAACTTCAATACAAACTAGTTCGAAAAAGTTCTTCAAATCCACAACAAAAACACAGTTCGGAAGGAATGTGGACGCAACTTCACAGATATATCCGAATATTCTTTGGTAAGTTGTGATGTGACTTTCATTTTTATCAATTCGTTGTTTTGAATACTCGTAAACTAGCTTTAACTAATTTATGCTTTGTGGCATTAAAATCAGTACAATGGGTTTAGCTGACAATCGTAATCAAGGTAATCATCATGACCAATGCCGTCTACCAGCAGCATCAACTGAGTGATTCTCATCGAAGGTTCACCGCATTGACCGATCGATAAATTTTTAGCGTTTCATTGCTGTTGGCTAAAAACATATAAACTCGAAATCGTAACGAAGACTTCATAAACCTTATTAATTGTCACCCTACAAAAGTCAGAATACGAACTGAAGAGGCAAAATACCCGAACTACTTTATAGTTTAGCACAGAAATTTAATTTTGCCGAACTGCAAGAAATTTTTGTCATCATTATTGTTTCTACATCCGCTTTTTAGTTGTTCTTATTTTCTAATATACTATAATTTGCCATCACTTTTCTTGATTTCGCGTTGTTTTGTAAGCTATTTATTAGGGTACATGGGAAGTCGACTTCGGCTATCACAAGCTGTTATACTAGTTTTGTGTAAGAATGGGTTGGCAAGTGCGGTTTTCCTTGTTTTGTTCCCTTCGTATTTGTTGTGGAGTTTAATAACGCTTATAAAAACCCAAGTTTGCCTTGTACATCACTTAGGAGCGTAAGATAACTAGAGATAGAGCTATTTATGTCCATGGTTAAAGTCTAAAATCCCTAAATGAATTAAAATTAAAAGAATTACATCCGCAAAGTTCAAAAACATACCTCAAAAGTCTCTAAAACTCTGTATAAGGAGAACATATAATTTAAAAATATGGTGATATGATTACACGCCTATTTTTTTCTTAGATACAGTTATTCTCGGCTCGAATTCAAGGTGATAAAGGAGTTAGAAAGCCTTCTTAATCGAGATGAGAATCGAAATCGAGACAGCTCCTTCATTCGAGACGAGAATCGACGTCGATACAGCTTTTTTGGGAGAGACCAGAATCAAGATCAAGACAGCCTTTTTCGGCTGTCTTCGGACGAGATTTGAGATCGTTAAAGTCTTTTTGCAATTTGTTTCCAATTTCGCCATCTTACAAGGGTTAATGTGGCAACTAAACACGCTAACTCGCAGACAGTTTGGTTACTTCAGGTCGGGAGCCGGTTTTTTCAGTTCCACCTTGCGCAGCAAGAAATGCAATCCCTTTCAGCGTGTGGAATGGCATTTGCTGCTTGCGGCCCCTCGGTAAAGTCGCAAAGCTAATCGAAACGGTGTTTTGTGATGCAGACGCTTCGAGAAGCGCCATAGTTTCCGCTTTAATGCAAATTTTTAAGAACAGATTACAATAATTGTAGGGAGCGTGTTAGGAATCGTTGTACCTTTTTCTTCAGCATGAGTTCCTTGTTTATCGCACGAATTATTTGCCTGGAAATAATAATTCTTGCATAGGTGTGCAGGTTTCTTTCTCTAGAAGGGAGGAAATGTGTACGTGGAAAAATTATAGAAAAGGACTTTTAAATTTAGACTTTATTCTGATCCAGTTCTAATCCAATTCCAAACGAGCGCTAAAAACCGCATCAAAAGCATTCCTACATTATGTTCAAGGACACAATACAGATAAATCCTTAAACATTCGAATATCCGAACATTCAGATAAACTCGCTCAGTTATTATAATTATAGGATTTTGATTTTGCTTCAATAATTTTATTTTTAAGTCCTATTAATTTAATTCTGAATTCTTCAATTAATTTTGGGTGGTTAGTCTTAAATCGCCGAAAATTACAATCTATAATCCGAAAAATAGTTTCACACTTCATTGCATTCTTAAATTTGCATGAATTCCTGGTCAATTTATGCTAGGTTGACACTCGATTTAAGATATTATTTTCAGCTATTCGCAGTTTTTACAGGGGATTGAATAAACGATTTGAAGTAACTTCCGAACAGTTTAACGCCTGTCCAAGCGATCATTTGTATTATCTAATTAATTAGAAGTTTTTGGTGTACTTAAAAGTTTGATCGTCTTCATTTTTTAAACACAAATGTAACCAACGAATTTTGTGATCTCGATTACAGGCGGCCTTAATTATCTCCATAAATGTTAAAGCACACTGGACCGACCACAACGGCTGGACCGACTGCGGCTCAGCTACGTAGCAATAGCACGCCAGCGCGTGGCATCCATTTAAGACCGCCACAACCGTTAAACATCTCCGCACTGAGTGCAGCTACTAATCTGTCCCCGGCAGCAACGACCACCACAGTAACGGCCGCAGCCACCACACCGTCGACAAACATCAGCAACGGAGGGCAACGCATACCAACGTTGCTCAATATTGAGTATGCAACGCCGAGTGGAATCACTGCGACGCCAGTATCGTCCACAACAACGACAACAACAGCAGCAGGAGCAGCAACGGTGCTGCCAATCGCCAATGGTATCGGCCCGAACTTGCATACGTACAGCAACCAACAATATGTTGGTGCAGGCAACGGTAATAATCAGCAGCACACCCACAATAACTACAATCACAGCATCAACCACATCAGCGGGAACTGCAACAACCTGACAGCCGCGACAACCTTAGTTAGCCACAATAATAGTCATCACCACCATCATCAGCCGCAGCAGCATCATGGACCTGGTCCACGCGAAGCGCTTACAAGTCTGGGACTGCTATGCTTGGGTAGGTAGGAGGCGGCGGCGAGGTATTTCAAAGTTATTTTTCCAAGCTTTATAAATAAAAATGTTAGCCTCTTATTTTATTTTGAATTCCCTTTCTTTGTGTTTTGCTACTGGTTTGATTGATTTTTCGTATCTCTTACAGTTTCATTATTATTGGCTTTACTCTCGTTGATTTTCCTGCTCAAGATTTCACCGAACAGTCGCGAGGATACATTGACTCGCAGTTCCACCGAGGATTTCGTAATCGTCTATGATGTTACTTTAGCGTTGTGTGCTTTATCGCTGTCACTGAACTTATGTTGCCTGTTGGTGTGTGCGATACAATTTTTATTTGCGGTTAAGCTGGTGAGATCGCCCATGTTCGATGGAAGGTAGGAGGGGACTTTCGATTATACGTGTTAATTGACGTGAAATAAAAAAATTGCTTTTCCAGAGATAACAAATATTTGGAAAAGTCCAGCACGAGTCGCACTTGCGCTGTTGGCGGATTTTTTATCTCCATACCAATTTTTCTTACTGGTGAGTACTTTGATGGAAACACTTGCAAGGCTTATGTAGGACGCCATTTTTATACCTTACACCGAAGAGCGTATATTCACTTTCTTATTCCGTTTGTAACGGAGAGGGAACAAGATAGATATGGAAAAATATATATTCTTGCTATGTCGATTTATCCCTAACCATCCGTATCTGTCGGTCTATCTGTTGAAATCACAACTACGAGGGAACGGAAAGAGAAATCGCGATAGACACTAAAATATTCTTTTCAGTTTGGGATCGAAAATGGACATTGAATGGAAAATGTGAAGGCATTCAAATGTGTTAAAAAGTGAATATTTTATGAACGGTATGAGATATTAAGAAATCTATTAAGAAATAAAATATAAAATATAGTAGGGACAGAACATATTACATCTAATCAATTATAAATTGTAACGCTATGTATAAAATAGGCGTGTATTAGGCATTTGAATACCCTACATTTCGATGGGAATGTATATACTCACATTATCCTTCTCTATAACCACACAGGTAAAGTAGATATTACAAGGACATTTGTCATACAGTAATATTAGACTTAAGCATATCTTTTAAATTTGCGGGTGTTGGGAGGGTATACAGACTTTGGCTTGACCAGAGATAACCTTCTTACTTTCTTCTTTGTTTTTTTAGGTATCATACTCTACACTTTCAATAATTTCCATTCAACTCCAGCCATCATAACAAGCGTATTGATTGGTATTGGCATCATTTTCTGCGGCGGTGCCATGGTGCATAATGTCTTTATTTGGCAGAAGGAGAAAACAATCAGCTACCGCAGTCAACCGCCAGTTCCTCCGCCGACAACCATGTCGATGGCATCACATGTGGGTGCTATCACTCCACCAGCACAATTCCTCAATCACTCAAATCACTTGCTGTACAATCAATCAAACATTCAACAGCAGTTACATCATCCCACATCGGTTACACCCGTCTCGCCGAATCATTCACATGGCAGTTTCTCTCCTTTAGCCGGCACTGCTATAAATTCATCCTTCATAATGCGTCCCGCAACTGCCACGCCGCCCACACCAAGACCACCAAATGGCTGCATAACAATAAATGCACGTGAAGCTAGTGGCTCTGTGAGTCCTGGCATTCCGCCAACACTTGATATGAGTAACATAACGAGTACATCTCTGCATGAACTGTCAACTTTAGTGTAAATGCATCCGTAACATTATAAATAACTAGATCTAATTACAGAAAGATAGTGCTAAATGAAATTTTGTAAATATTGTTTATTAGACTTTACAGCATTTTTATTATTAGAATTATATACTGTTATTTTTAAGATCTTGAGAGATCGTACATCAAAAAATTCTTGCCTAAAATAAAGATTTACAAAATGTCCAAAAAATTAACGACTGTTTAAATAAAGTATAAAATATTATAAAAATGTGTAATAAAAAATATTCTTTATATTTGTTTTCTTAGTTATTTCTTTATTATAAGAAAATTCGGTTAGTTGTTATTCGTCAGTGCCTGGGATTATTAGTCTACTGCCATATCAACGTCTATACCGAGCTTATAACCCGCTTATTGTGAAAGATATCCTGATAATAATTTGTGTTGGGGCTAGTTGGGTCAGCTTTAAGCTTCGCTAAACAGATGGGTGGAGTTTATTTATTGCAACGCTCACTTTACACTCCTTTCTATCTTGTTGAAATAGGTTTTTGATAAGAATTTTAAGAATAAGTGGGTCATACTTTTGGTACTGCCACTTCCTTTCTTAACACTTTCTTTACTGTCTTTAACTTGAAAGCTGTCTCGATACGAGATTAGTTGTGTAATCATCGAAATTGTTACGAGGGGAGTGGATTTTCTACTGAAACGCCCACTTTAATATGAATTCCATTGCCTGCAATCCATTGGAATTTTATCACAGGAAATGGGTATCAGAATCAAGCGTGGCGATACGATTAAAAAATCAGTGCGAACGGAATGCCTCAGCGGATTGAAGCTGATATATTAATAAAAACAGAAATAACTACAAACACCGAAATTGTTGGAAGTTCAATAAAAAAGCAATTCTTAAGTTTTTTATCTTTTTTATTTAACGCCTCATAATAACTATATTCTAAAATTCATTCTTTACTTTCAGCTTATCACATATATAGTACGTGAATTTTTTATTTCTACTTATAAAAAAACTACTGCTTTAAAACTTTACTGGTTACTGGTTTTATTTCTCAGTTTTTAAGAAACTAATGGTGTTATTTTACATGCACATAAAACTCCTTCATTCTTAACTCCTTTCATCAAGCTATTTAATAAAAAAATTTTATTGTCTTATTACGCAGAAATTTTATTGTTTTTTTAACATAAGTAGTTGTTCACCAATTAATTCACAGCAAATTCAAAAAATATATATATATAACATTTACAAAATTATTAAGAAAAATAATTCATTCATTGTTTAGTCCGTCTTGTATGCTTTTTTGGCTCCGCAGAAGGAACTATGTTATTATAAAGAAAAATTATATCAGATTATACGCTTAGGAATTACTAACAAGACTTACCACTCGTTTCATCTTCCGGTATAACAGCAAGGTGTGAAGCGGGCAAATCTTTTGACTCATTCGACCGGTTCGTCCATTTTTTCTTACTGCCGACAGAACTTGCCACACTAGAAGGATCACTATCGACTTCATCCTGAAGATAATGAAGGGTTAATTTTATTATTTTTCCAGAGTTATACTATATACACTACAATTTAAAAGAAAAAATTGGGTTAAATGAGAGGAAATTTGACATACTACGAGAATATATTCTACCGAAAATGGGCAGAATCGGACAAACTACACTCCAGATTTTATATAACAAAATTGTTGATTTTTAGACGTCATAATAAAAACGGCTGCAATCGAGCAAAGGACGATTGAACAAGGACTAACTTCTTGTTATATAACGAAATTGAGTGCATTACAGCGCATTGAAAAGCCATCCTATTGAGCTATAGCTGCCAAAATTTTGTAATATTATATTGTATGTAAGAGAAACACTTTTTACCAAAATTGGAAAAGGCCACACCTCTTTTTGTAATCATTCGTACAACTTATCGTCGGATTGAGATGTAGGGAATATATTTACTAGTTAAGCTGCCATAATAATAGTCAGACCATGATAAAAGTCTGGAATTTTGTTAGATTAATTAAAAAAGCTGTTAGTGTCCTTTCCTCAGAAATTCTATTACTATAAATTGTATTGATCTTATTAAGTCTCTTACCTTATCCTTTCTAGAGCTGCGTCTGGTAACTCGACGATTTTTTCCTGGTCCTGAAGAAAAGTTACTTCCTTGGGAAGCAACGGACTCGGCGTCATCGCTCTCTTGTTGTGAGCTGGTAGAAGCTACAGTTGAGCTTGAAGTGCGTCGTTTTGAAACACGTTTCGGAGCTGCAACTTTTGATTGATCAGAGCCCTCCAAATTCTGCACAATCAATGTCATCGTTGTCGCGGCACTTGCTTTGGAATGAGACGTTTTCTCCATCATCGCCAGCTGAGTACGTGTCAGGCGCCTTGTTGTTGAATAAGAAGATGCAGCAATAATTGCTTCGGTTTTGGATGTTGGACTGTTTTCTCTACTCGCATCACCGCTAGCTTTGCTTTTGGATGCTTTTCCATTGTTTTTATCCTGCACATTTAAGCTATTTTCCTCCTCTTCTGGCACTTCTTTGATTATCATTTCATTCAGATTTCCTTCCGCGTTCCCTTTTAATTTTCTCCGTGTCGGTGTATTTTTAACCTCCTCATCTTGAACCAATGGTACACTACGAGCGCAGAGTGTTCTTCCAGGTGTTCCTGTTTGCGTCTGGCTAATAACGTCCTGGCTATTACGACGTGTTCGCTTTATCGGTGTACTCATTAGCTGTTCGGACGCTGTACTGGAGATAGTTCTTTTGCGGATACGCTTTGCCACTGGGAGGTCCTCCATTGTTGTCAGCGATATTTCCGCGACCTCACTGTCGATAGAGGCAAGTCGTGTACGCGACCTTGTTCGCGTGGAGGGGGAATCCAAAAGGCTACTATCTGGGTTAGTGGATTCCAATAGATCGGATCGCCGTCTAGCGGTTATCTTGACTAATGGAGCAGCATTAGAAGGTGGTACCGATGTGGCGCGGGCGTTGGGAGAGGCACGTTTCTCATCTTTTCCCACTGTATCCTTTTCAGAATACAGTACATCTGGAGTAAAACTACGTTTGCGTATACGACCTGAAGTTAAACTTTTTTGTTGATAAGAGGCTCTTATTGTCCTTTCTTCGTGCTTCTCCTGCTCTTCTAGTACAGGCTTTTCCTGTATAGAACTCAAGCTTCCACTACTCGAAGCTTCTGTATCTACTGAAGCACCTCGCAAAGTTCTTTTCTTTCCTAAATCCTCGATATTTGTGTTCATTGATTTAGCGACTGCATGCACTGATTCAGCTCTTAATGATCTACGTGTGATTCGTAGTGGACTAGATGCAATTGTTTCTGTATTCATTTGGAGCTTGCTTTTATCCTTTTCTTTGCAAGTATCTACGCTGATTTTTAAATCTTCCTTTCTATTAATAAGAGAATCTTCATTATACGTCGCTGACTCTTCACTACTTTTTTCTGCATTAGTTTCTTGCTTTATCAAATTGAGTTCATCTCCCTTTCCTTTCATATCTTTATCCACCTGGATTTCATTACAATTCTCCGTTTGATAATCAATTACAACCTCAGCTTCTGTCGATAACTTCTGTAAGTTATCTGCTATTTTATCTTTCTGTGGTATTATATTTTCCTTAACTGATTTCGAATCTCCCCTAGATTTAAGATCATCTTCAATTCCTTTCTCTATTTTTCTTGTTTTCTCTACTTCCACATAACCATCTCTGTCATCAGCATCAACTGATTTCTGCTCCGATGTAGAACTAGAGGAGTTTTCTTCATCTTCTTTACCGGATTGCACTTGTAATATTTCCTCAGAAGTATTTAACGATATTGTTTGAACCTCATCGTTTTCGTCATCTTTATTTGGGTCCAGATTTATAGACGAGGCCTGGTCCGAACTCTCACTATGTACCCTCACATGTTTACCCGCATCGAATATAACTCTATGGTGAGTTTCTTGTTCTTTCTGACAAACCATATCTTTACTAGAATTTGATTTCGAGACCAAAGTGCTATCTTTAATTTCGAATTCTTTCTCATCATACTCCTTAATACTTTTCTGTCTATGCTTTCCTTCATCCATATTTTTGCAGTTGGTTTCCGGTATTTTAACTGTTTCGTCTACCTTTTGAATCTCCATAGCATGTTCCATATGTACATTAGCCTTTTCTTCAAGTTTTACTATATCTACTTCATCGTCTACCGTATTTGTAGCGTCCATATGTTTGCTGTTGGTTTCTGGGATTTTATCTGTTTCGTCTACCTTTTGAATCCCTATAACATATTCCACATCTACATTAGATTCCACATTAGATGCCGCGTTTACATTATTAACATCTACATAATCATCCTCACACATCATTGCGTTCTCTTTTTCTTCCTCTGCTAAATCTATAATGAGTACCTTCGATGACTTTGATTTCTTATTTACGTCGTTCAAATCCTCATCCTCATTTTCAATTTCACAATCCACATCGTCGTCCACATCAAATATTTCTTCCTCATTTGCCGTATGTTCCTCCTCTTCCTCTGCGTCCCTCTCCCCGACCTCCACCTCTTCCTCTTCAGCCTCCTCCTCACCCTCCTCCTCATTCAAATGTTCGTTTGTTGAATCACTTCCATTTAGTTCGGCATCTTCATTATCAACTGTTACAATAGAATCATCCTCACTTGATGAAATCAACGCTATAACTTCAGATTCCTTAGTTTCAATCAAATTAGCAGGTTTTATGTCATTATCTTTACAAGAATCAGAAGAATATTTCGTGTCTAAATTATCCACCAAACCCATGGATATATCAAAAAGAACGTTTGATTCAGGATCGATTTCATCGTTGGAACTACTATCAAGATCGGCATAGATGTCTCCTTGATTTTTTATTTCTTCTGAACGACTACGACTCTTACTACCTGTCTTATCAGTTTGGTACGATCTTCCGGTGTTTTCAGTTTTTTCTACTAAGCAAGATTTCGTTGCTTGCACTGATGTTGTATCCAATATTGTTAAATCGTAAGAACTCATCCCTAAAGTTGTGTCTAATTCTACTGCGGCTGTTGTTGTCGTGCTCTTTCTCGCAGAACTTTCAGAAATTTGAAGGCCTATTCCTTTTTCCTCTACTTCTGCTGGATCCATATAAGTTATACCGCCTACAACAGTTGAATTTTCAGATATTTTCGCTTGAACTTGATTAGTTTCTAGTACTGTAAATTTAGATTGGGTTACACAAACTTTCGAAGATGAGACTTGAGGCTCGAAATTTTTAATTGTACTCGCCACTGATATTACGGATGAAATACCAAGTGCAGATGATACGTTTTCAACCGTATTTAGTTTCAAACTTTCAGCAGGTCTTTGAACTGAACCTTTAACTGAACTCTCAACCGATGCTTGAACGCAGGCTCCAGGCGAGCTTTGAACTAAATTTTTAACTAAGCTTTCCTCTGTTCCTTTAACTGTGCTTTCCACAGAGCCTTGAAGTGAGCTTTCAACGGGTCTTTGAACTGGTCCTTTACCTGATATCTCATCTGATCTTTGTATTGAGCTTTTGAAACCCCTCTTTGTTTTTATATCATTTTCTGCATCGGTTCTACGGAACTTAGTTTGGTGATAGTCATCTCCTTCCACTACAATTTCCGGCTGGACCATTGTCATGCAGTTAGCTGTCTTAAGAGGTTCCAAATCAAAACTAAAATCGGAGTTTTCTAAAGCTCTCGGTATAGGTTTTCGTGCTTTTGGACCTTCCTTTACTACCGAGTTTAGCTCAGTATTTGTTACCTGCGTAGGTTCGAATTCATTAGTTTTATTGAAGTGATTTTCCACAAATATGGAATTATTTTGCGATGATAATGAAGAGTAGTAATTTTCATCTGACTGATCCCTTAAAGAGTTAGAAGCACTTGAAGTGGATTCCACTGACACTGACCGTACGAAGGTTCTTTTAGTTTCATATTGTATAGGTACATCATTTTTATCTTCAATTATAAGCTTCTGATCATTCTGACCATTATTTTGATATATCTGTGACTCTTCTTTTGATTCCTCCACAGTTGGTAGAGTAAAACGAATATTCTTGGTCTCTTCGTCTGAAGGCAACTCTTTACGTATATTAATTTGTTCTGAAGGTTCCGGAGTAGTCGATTTTAATATACCTTTAGAGACTACAGAATTGTCTGGATTGACAGCTTCATGTGATTTACTGACAGTACTTAGTGGCGGAGGCTGAGTTAAGAAATTGGAGTCCCTCACAGAACCGACCTCCTGATATACCGGCACTCTAAAGTCTTCAGTATTGAAACGACGTGCATTCTTGCTCATATTCATTAATGGACCCAAGTCATTAATAAGCTCATCACCCATAACTTTTCGTCGTTTCTTTGGATTCTCTTTATGGACGCGTTTTTCAGTTTCAGACCCTTCATGTATACCACTCTCTGCTAGGGTACGTTTCTTCGTTACTTTATACGGTTTTGGATAGGAAATTGGTGTTTTATCTTGTAAATCCCAAGCACTTAACCCTATCTGTGGCCTACTCAGAAAGGGTGCATTGTTTGTGCTCATCAGACGACCAACTGATTCTTTTGATTTCTCTTTTGTTCTCTCTTTCATATCACCCCAGTAGTATGTGGCGAAGTGTGCGCTCAGCGCCGAACTATGATAGATGCCGCCCAACAGTTCATTTGCATTCTGTTGTATCAACTGGCAACTGAGTGGCAGTGGTGACTGGCTATTATCCACTTCTTTTTTGCGAATCTTATTTTTAATGCGAAAATAGGCGTCCGTCAAGCTCTGTGTGACTGGTGTCACGGTTGAACTGAAAGCTGACAACATCACGTAAGGAGTATTTATCGCCGCTGATTTGGATCTAGATTTCTCATCCATGTAAGCAATAGCTTCGAGATACTTTGATTTTTGCAGAAGATAAATGAAGTGCAACCTTTCAGCGCTTTCCGTCTTATTGCGCTTTAAAATGTCCTGTACAAGCTGGCTTTCTGTTTCATTGAGTGCTAAATCGCGTATGACGTCAAAGCGTTCATTACAGAGACAACATTTGAAGAAGTGTTCCAGCAGTTTACCATCCTTTTGCGATCGTGCTAAATGGAAAGCTTCTGGTATGAGTTCATTAGCAATTAAGGTTTGTAGTTTAAGAGCAGGTGAAATGAGACACGAATAAGATTCAAGTACACGGAGAGCTAAGTTTGAAGCGTTTTGTATAAGGAGGCTTTCGATCATGAGCTCCAGAAGCCAGTGAGGATAATTGCTATTTTTACTGAATGGAGATAAGAATTCATCAACCGAAAGCTGAAAGAATAATTGGATTACAGTTCGCTTGAAAACATAAATGTCTTAGACTTAGGGATAATTTATAATATTATAATAAAAGAACAATTATAATTTTTGTTTAAATAATTTCATACATTTATAACAGAGTTATAATATATTTAAATAAAATTAATAAGTTAAACAAAATCTTTACTAATGTGTTAACTGAAATGAAATTAGATTAATTTCATTATTTAACATAATTTTAACTAATCTCAATTTCTATTAAAGCTTGTTAATATAATTTACTAATATAGTTTATTTGACTAATAAAATAAATAAACGGAGAACTTGATTCAACTAACTATCTTCGTAACTTTAGCTTTAACTTGGTTATAATTATAATTACTTCATACAATATTGTTAGTTTACTGATTTATATTATTATTCTACTTTATTATTTTACTTTATTGTTAAGTTATACTAAATGTAATTAATAAATTAAATTTGAATTGTAATAATTATTGTAATAATGATTGTACTGTAAATATTATTACTGTATGTAATGTAAATATACTTAAATTGGCTAAATTATATAAATATAACTTTATTTTATTACCTTAAATTAGTTTAGAAAATTGAAATAATTTAATTAATTTACTTTATTAGTTATAATTTTATTAACTAAAGAATTGCAATTTTAATATTTTCTAACTCACCAAGAAATGGCCATGATCCAGATTCCAAAATGCTTGAACGGTTTTAATTAACGAAGCTGACAATTTGAACACGCTGGGAAATTTTATGAAATTTGCTACAACACTTTTATATGCTTCGGCATTTATGGTGATGTTCAGGTCCAGGAAAAAGTACAACAAAATTGCGCACTTGCTATCGTAAGACATGTCAGGCACAAGCATTATGCGCAGCATAGACTGAATTGAAGGTGGTGGATACAATCCTCTACCGTTGTCTTCCGTCCAAAATTCTTTTAGAATATTTCCCTTACATTCATGTTTAATAAAAGCATCAATAAATATTAGTCGACAGCTTCCAGTCTTTTTTGAGACAAAATGTTCGGAAATTTTGCTAAAAAATTTACGTTTAGTAACATAGATTTCCTGCAGGACACGATAAGGATATGGCACTAATTCGATATCGGGCTTTACGTTACAATCAAAACGCGAGGCTTCAGGAAGTAAGCCAATATTTAGAAACCAAAACAGTAATTCCTGATATTCCCAAGCCATGCGCAGCGACTTATATTTAGATTCGAGATCATTGTACGCTAAAGTGAATAATGTATAAATAAAGAAATTGTAGTTGTGGGAAGTAAGATTTTTCCATGAAAATATCACCTTTGTCGGGTATGTTCCGTTTGGTAAAATTTAGAACTTCCCCCAGTAAATCAGCCAACAACTTCAATTGGCGTGATATGACACCCAGTTCCTTTTGCTCTCTCTGGTCCAAAGGAAAACCGACGAATTCGAATAAAGATTTACACAGATAATTACAGCGTGATTTTATATCTGTGGCGCGTTTCCAAGCCCAATCGGTTAGTGTGGACAACGTTATACCAATGGACGCAGATGAGCCTCCCATAAAACTGCCGTCCACCCAACATCTGGCACAGTCACGCAACAGACTCAAGCAATTACACTCGAGAGCCACAGATAAAATTACTTCATATTTTCGTTGCTAAAAGGGAAAAAGAAGAAATCGTATTGAAGAAAACGAACTTCAGTTTTAATCGTAATTAATACCTAAAATTTGCTTTATAGACTTGAAAATCGAAATTATTTTAAATAATTAACTTACTGCCGAAAAAGTAGCCTTTGGATTAAGTTCACAAAATTGTGGCATCAGTCTTGTGCGTCGGATTTCATTAAAATACTGATTCGCATCTAGAAAAATCGTCGCGTTACTCGCTTTTAACATGTTGATGAAACGATTTTGAGCTCCTTCCCAATTATAGAACAAACAGCCGTTTTCGGTTAATAAGAAGCAATCTAGAAACAGAATAAGAATAGAGAGTTAAATATTTAAATAGGGCGCTGATAGAATTACTATATCGTGTACCCACCAAAACTTAGAGAGTTCGGATAGAAATGTTCTTCGCAGCGTTGTATGGAATTAAAAGAAGCAATAGTTGCAGGGTTGATAAACGATTGCAATGCGCAATGCTGCCCATTGAGAACGTAAGCGGCTATATAATTCGGACTTTCGTTTGCATTGACAGAAAACGGCATTAATTCTTTATACCACTGATTCAAATCGAAAATCAGGAGTTTGTTATTATCATCGCATTCAGCATACCAACTCAGCACACATAGGCTTTTTGGATCTTCTTGATCACAAATTGCAGGCTTCGAAACAGCTTGACAGCAGAGAGCCAAGCATTTACCGGTTTCTAAAGGCAGAGTCAACCGCACGCTACTTGTTTGAAAAGTCTAAAGACAAATCGAAATAAGGGGACATCATTGTAATCATTTTATCACGCCTTATACCTCAAAAAAGCAGACATCTGCATTGTTATCTCTGGAACGCCTCTCGTACATAACCGAGTGCACTACAGCAGTAAGGCCTCCCTCACCTTCATGTAAGGAACAAATGTAAAAGCAAGGCCGAGGATCGTCAGACGGTTCAAGATAGTCCATTTTTACCAAAGCAGCCATCTCAGATGTTGGATTTGGCGTAGCTATAAAGAAGATCTGCAGTTCTGTTAGATCGTAAAGTACCAAACGACCATCCTCCAGACCAATCGCAAGACTCAGAGTTAAATCTATGGGGAGTATACATCGAACTGGGCAGGGATCGTCTATAACTAAAATGATGTAAAAATAAAAATTGTTCTCAATCAAATATTTTAAAAAGTATTTGTAGCAATATAATGTATATTAATCGCCCTATTGTCCTCAAAAGTATAAAATACTATAAAGCTAAAGAACCCAAGTTTTACAATTGCAATTTTGGCCTTCTTCGAGAGCGTTTCAGGCAAATGCGGGGTCCATTTTAAACAAGTCTTAATCACTAAAAGGCGGTATTGACGTATTAACACAAAATTTTAAATATTGATTTTACGGTACAAAAATTAGAAATAAATACCTTCGATTTGCAAGCAGAAATGTACACCATCCTGCTGGCACTGCTTGTACTTTTGGTGAATTTCTCCCAGGGTTAAGTTATATTCAACCACGTGGCATGAATTGAAAACATCTTCCACATTTTGTTGTAAATAGATATCCAACATCTTCGCCATACCAACATCGAGCAGCACTACCGAGCCTTCCGTTGAACCGAGTGCTAGGCAACCATCAAAATTTTGCATTAATGAGCGACTGCAAACAGAAGACTCCACAAAGCGGCAACAAGTTACGTTCAATTTCATCTTTACACAGCTCAGCACAGTGCAGTGTTCCACAGAATAGAAGGCCACCAAGCTTTCTCCGGGGCTTTTTAAGCAATCTAAGCATACAGCCAAGATGATGCCTTTCATATTCTGCGGAAACATTTCATCGACGCATTTTATTACACATTGTTCGTACCTGCAAAATAGAAAGGAAACTTTGAATGCACTGAAACTGTAATATGCTGCTCCCAACGAACCCCTTTGATTCCGCGAACTCGAAAACAGACACTGTATGACCATGCTTTAGAGATACTACCTGAAGGGTCGCTTCCATGGCTAGCCAAGCCCATTCACCCTGCTTTATAATTCCACCCAATTTGCGCCCTGCAAAAAATGGAAGTGCTAATTCAATTTGATGGAGTGGAAGCACCATAACTTTACCACCAACTGCTACGCACTCCGTGGGCAGCACCTTTTCCGCAAAATTTACTGATCTCCCATTGTCGACCTCTACTTCATACCATTCCATTTCCAGATTATATTAGACAAACATAAAATTTGACCAATAAACTGTAGAATAAAAATAAATTATAAAACTTATAAATTATTCCTAATTATTCGAATCTAAGACAAAATTATTTGACATTTGAGAACCGGGACTGTAGATTTGTTTAGTAGATTGATGCACGAGTACGTATTTTTGTAGGAAAGTACACTTTTTTAGAAATTCAAAAATGGTAATTTTTGCTCGAATTATTAAAAAATCATTATTTGTTAGAATTTCGATAAAGCAGTATTTTTTCGCTGTTGAGCGCCGCTTTTTCTCCAGTTACATATTTTTCTCCAGTTTGCAATTTTGTGCAAAACAACCACCTCGAAAACTCCAACTACTCATGTTTACATACAGAAAGAACAGAAGGAGATATATAGTATAAAAAGATTAATAGTATTGTATAAATAATTATATAGTATAAATAATTTAATTAATAATAAAAATAATAAATATATAAATAATTTAAATTCTGAAATTTAAAAAAAACACAGCCGAATCCGTTCGAGTACACACTGCTCGATCCAGACGAACACTGCACGCTGTGAATGCTGATTTAAATCTTCGTACATTCCATCACGTTTCTAATTAGGCTTACAGTCGTCATCCAAATTTGATTATTGGAAAATAAATATATTATCGCATTAAATTGAAGACCAAGCGTACGAAATCGCAGGCAACAGCTAGTAAATAATAAAAATAAAAAGTAATAAAAACAATAATATAGTATAATGACTCTAATGACTTTTTAACAAAATAAAAATGCAGTTTTGAATAACAGATTCTCGCCAATATTCTCTAAAAGCTATGGCCGCTGTGACTACACTAATCAGAAAGGTTTGTTACTCGCTAGATAGACAAGTTTTTTGTAAATTACGGATATAAATAAATTAGATATTCTGTCAATAAAATTTAAAAATAATATTGTATCGTTATTATTGATGTGTATATTATAAGTAAAATAAATAATATTATATGGTATAGAATACATACATTTGTAAATAAATTAATATTATTACCTAGTATACAATGTTTAAATAAAATTTTTAATATAGTTACACATAATGTCATAATATAATTATATATTAAAGTGTCTACATATAATACACAGAACTTAATAAGATAATATAGTATTTATAGTATAAAAACGTTTTTCAGCTCTGGTACTTTTAAATATTTACTTCTAGTTGCAACGCTGGTTCAGTGCCAGAATACCCTGATTCTGTGCCAGTGTGCAGAAATAAGTCACTCAAGATTTTAATTTTTTAAATGAGAATTTTCGGAGTTTCTAAGAGCTGCAATTAAAAAATCTCATAATGGACTTTTCTATTTAACGCCCAAAACTTTCCTGGAAACGCCCAAACTTTCTTTTAGATTATACGGATTTGTTTTTAAATTAAATTTCCTATTAATTTGCTGTCTATAAATGCGCCTTAAAAAATCTGAGCAAACTTATACAGTTTCGGAAAAATCTGTTCACACAATTTCAACAACTGATTTATAAGAACATATAATTGATATTAAGGACATTCATTCAAACAAGAAAAAACCTGTATGAATAATATAAATTGTGCAAATGTATATTCTTAGAATTTAGTTGTCAAATTTTGTAGGCAAAAACATTTCGAACCCTCTTTTACACATAATTAGCTTTCTAATATATAGCTTTCCCACCGACCCGAAATGTAAATGCCTTCTAAACCTGTTAGTTATTGAAGACTTTAACGTAAAACACAATATTCTTATGGTAACTGTTGACTTGAAATAAATTATTGATTTCTTTAAAAATCCTATGTAATTTTCAGACACCAATTATAGAAGCTCGAAAGGGTTGGCAACCCATATGAGTCAGAAGAGAACTGGCTGTCATCGGAGTAATGTACGCCAAAATATCTAATCTCGGCAGATATTTAGCTTAGTCTTGATTTCGAACATCATTTCGCTAAACGGATACACGCAATCCCCATAAGTTAGATATTGATTTTGACTCTTTCTAATTAGCTAATCAGGCCCATAAGATTTTTATATCTAACTCCGTGGGGATTTTTCCTAATGAGAATTCTTGTGGGAATTTTAAAAGTGTTATATGGAGTAAAAAAAAGTATTTCTAAATTGATGCGTGGAAAAATGGGATAGCATTTAGTATAAATCCTTATCCAAAACAGAATGTAGAAAACTAGCCCTCACACACAGACAACGAGAATACCTGAAATATAAATTAGGGTTTCACAATTTAATTATCGATTATAACTGATTGAATTTATCAACCCTGCTTTTACCACTTAAGATATAATTTGTAAGCACATGGCACACATTGAACATTGAATTTAAATTATATTATCTCTAAGAAGTGAGTCTCTAAGAAGTGTTTTTTTACTTATCTCATACGTAAAACAAAGATTTTAATACGAAGTCTATATAAAATTCTAGTGATATAATCTTTAATTTTTTTTAATTAGTTCATTTTACAGTTTTTATACATGTTTGCTGACTGTCTGTGGGAAATATAAGTTTTTAATGTGTAACATTAATTTTAAATTCATGTGGGAAATTTTAACTGTTCTGAGAAATAATTCCCACGCGGGAATTTTTGTTCCAGCCTTGGAAAAGAGAATTTTGGCAGGAATTTGACCCGACAAATATGTTAAAAATCGAGGAAGCTATTATTAAAAAAATAATAAAAACAAAAAAGTGTGGCCTATTTATTGCACTTTTTGCTGAGTAAAATCATGCGTACCAACGAATAGAAAATTAAATCTGCAAATAAATGTAAAGTGCTCGCCTAGCAAATTCTCAATGTGTGCCAAAGGCATAAGAGCCTTCGCCATAATTTTGCTCTAATGCAACACTTTATAGGAATTTTATACCAGGCTGTGCAGCTCATCATTTTCATCACATTTCCACAGTTTTCGTAATATTCGAAATTTTTTACCTTATCAAAAGCGGCAGGCAAATTAAAAATTCGAAAACGTGGTTTCAAGTTTCTTTCTGTCAAATGCCGTTATCTGAATATTATTAGCTTAATAAGAAAGAATTTTAAAAAGCCGCATATAAATATTTTTTTTTTAAATTTTAGGTATTTGTGATGCCATTTTATTAAATGAAATTTATAAATCGGTTTTTTTCGTCGCAGTGATATTAACAATGATGGAACAACATGCCACAGTTACGGCGTTGGCAGAAGAATTAGCGCAAGCCATTGAGAAGATAATGCATCCCCAGACCATGCATCAGGCACGCATGGAGGCGTATATGGCATGCGAGCGCTTCAAAGAGGAATCGCCGCTTTGCGCACAGGTCGGCCTGTTTTTGGCCAACAGCCAATACAGCCATAATGTCAAACATTTCGGACTGCAGTTGATGGAATATACTATTAAGTTTAAGTGGAACTGCATTTCACACGAGGAGAAGCTGTTCATAAAGGAAAATGCCATGAAGCTGCTGTTGTTGGGAGTGGGACCGGCGGAGGATTCCACATTGTCGCATATGAAAGACGCTCTGTCACGGGTCATAGTGGAGATGATCAAACGTGAATGGCCGCAACAGTGGACTACGCTGTTGTCGGAGCTCTCGGATGCATGCTCCAAAGGAGAAGCGCAGACAGAACTAGTGCTGTTGATATTTCTACGTCTTGTCGAGGATGTGGCACTCTTGCAAACTATTGAATCTAACCAGCGGCGTAAGGATATGTACCAGGCATTAACCAATAACATGACGGATATCTTTGACTTCTTCCTGCGTTTGATAGAGTTGCATGTTACCGCATTCCGTGAGTCGACATCTCACGGTAACTTCCAGCGAGCTAATGCGCACTCGCGCGTAGTTGAGGTTGTTCTGCTGACTCTAACCGGCTTTGTCGAATGGGTTTCCATCAATCACATCACGTGTAGCAACGGACGGCTTCTACATATTCTTTGCATTCTACTAAACGATAAAGCATTCCAAATCAACGCTGCCGAGTGCCTGTCGCAGATAACCAATCGAAAAGGTCAGTTGAAGGAACGTAAGCCTTTGCTAATACTGTTTGGGGAGGAGCCGATGCGCTATATCTACAGCGCCAGTCAAATGGTGCCCGAAGCTGCAGCTCTCGAGCAGCATCATGTTTTCCTCAAGAAGCACGTACAGATGCTCAGCGGCATGGCTCAGCAACTGAATATATTGTGGGGAAAAGAAGACGAAACCACTCCACGCTCGGTTAACTTCGAAATATTCCTCGAATGCATTTTATCACTGACTCGGCACTCTAGTCTTACGGTATCCCATAGCGCTGCCTTGATATGGAATGTTTTGCTTAAGCACGACGCGATTTCCAAGGATGCTCATGTTATCAGTTACATTCCCAAGTTAGTAGAGGTCATCGCCCCCAAAGTTATAAAGATTCCATATCCCGCTACACGTACGCTACCAACTACAGCCAGCACCGCATCCTACATATGGATGGAATATGATGGCGAAGAGGAATTCGTGGTATTTTTCCATCGTGCCCGTACTGACTTTTTGGAAATATTCCGGCAGGGTACACTTATCGCGCCCTTGGTTACCTTTTCCTACTGTGAGCAATGGCTAAATATGCGCCTCTCTAAAACGCCCAGCGAAAATGGTAACGCGAACTGCAGTGTACAAGATCATGTGTATCTTGAATGGGAAGCCCTGGTGTCAGTCATTGATAGTGTTTTAAGCCGCATTCTGCTAGTATCTGAGCGTCCATCTGTGCAGTCCGGCTTGCGTTTGCTGGAAGAGTGTTTGAAAGTGGAAACCACGAATCCATTGATTTTGTCCATTGTACTATCTTGTATTTCCGCTCTCTTCGTGTTCCTCAGCATGTCGTCATGTCAGATAACGCCCAACAATTGCGTTGCCATGAGCGGAGTTTCCCTGCTGCCACGAGTGCTAAATAAAATATTTTCTGCTCTGGTATTTAAGGACCCATGCGAATGTCTGCAGCAACATCCTCAGCAGCTTACGACTCGTGTACAAGCATGTAAAAATCTGCGTCGCCATGCGGCATCACTAATGGTAAAGCTGGGCCACAAATACCCTCTCCTGTTGCTGCCTGTGTTCGATCAAATAAACGCTCATGTCAAGAATCTTTTCAATCAACAGCAGGAAACACAGCTAAGCAAGATGGAACGCATTACCCTGCAAGAGGCGCTGCTTTTAATATCGAATCATTTCTGTGATTACGAACGACAGTCAGTATTCGTTGCTGATATCATGAAAGATGTTTTACCTCACTGGACCGCTTTCTCGCATGCCTTCAAGTCGCCACTGGATTTCATGAATTTCGTCGGCCTCGATAAAGCACCAGTTCATCCCATTGAAAGCGATCCCAACGGAGCCAACCGTAGCCGCATAATAGATGCTCTCTATGTAGTGCTTGGTGTCATCAAACGCTGCACTTGGCCTGATGATCCCGATCGTGCATCACGCGGCGGATTTGTAGTGGGATTCACTGAGCTGGGTAATCCGATATGCCGCAATCCTGCTACACCCCGTGTTATACCCTTGCTACCGCACATTTTGTCATTACTGCGTGTATTGAATGAGCTGTTCAAACCGCAGGCGCTGGCCGCTCTTTCAGAGGGTTACAAACACATCCATACCATGCTGGAGCATGAAAAAAAGATGCTGATGGGTGTCGCTGCTGTGCCAGCGGATCCCTTGGATACCACCATCAAGAAGATACCGACCGCATTTGATAAAATGCAGCATTTTATGACACTCCTCTATGAAGGCTGTTATCATATGATGGGTTCCGCGGGTCCCTCATTGGGGCGCGACCTCTATCAGTTGTGCGGCATCGCTGACGCTCTAATCAACAGCGCTTTCGTTTGTTTGGATGATGTTCCCGACTACCGTGTGAGGCCAATCATACGCGTCTTCTTCAAATCCTTTGTGTACTCATGCCCACCGGCATTCTACGATAGTGTGTTGCTACCCATTTTTGCGCACATCTCGCCCATCATGTTTCATCGGCTAACCAAGCGGTGGCTGTATATATCAGCCCTATACGAATCGGGTCAACTGAGCGAGGAAGTGAATGACACGCAGGAGGTGGTGGAAGACATGCTAAATCGGTCGCTGACACGCGAATACCTTGACGTTCTAAAAATCGCTTTAATTGGCGGCCAGATTGGTACGGACAGCGTTGCTTCAGCTGGTGGCACTATTGATGTCACCATGGAGCTCGAGGAGCATTCGATGGATGATGTTACACCTTCACGTGCAGCACAGTCGGCTCTTTTGTCCGATATAATTAGCGATTTGGGAGCAAAATTGCTGCGTAACACCATGACGAGCAACTACATCCTGATGACCTTGCTGAGTGCACTTTCGTGGAATGATAGCACCTGCAGCTTGAAGGCAGTCAATGTAGCTGCCCCAGTGATGCGTTTCCTGGCTGCAGAACAGCTTATGGATTCCAACAAGGCTGTCAGTGCATTCACATCTGTTCTGCAGGGTTTGCAAGTACATGGACAACATGAGGCCAATCAGGCGGGTCTCGTTACCCTTGGAGTCCAGTTCTATGAATTGCTACGTCCCAAATTCAGCTTGCTGTGTGAGGTGTTAAAAAGCATTCCGAATGTGAGTGCAGCTGATATACAGAAGTTCGATGAGAAGATCTCAGTCGCACCGGTCAAGGGCAACAAGGTGGACAAGGCTAAGAAGGACATTTTCAAAAAGATAACGGCACCTCTTGTGGGGCGCAGCATTAACCAACTCTTCCGCCACGAAGTTCAAATTGCAAACCTGCCTCCCATGAGCACGAACCCCAAACAAAATTCTGATATCATTGAGGCAAACCAGGAGGCTGGGTTATCGAAGCTCTTTCGAAGCGGCGGAAAGTGACGAATGAATAAATTTAGATTTAAAACTTAGTATGCTGAATGTAGTTTAAAATGTAAACCGAGTCGGAAAGCTTTTGCATTTTATTATACTAGCAACCATTCGGTTATTCTGTCATGCTGCAGTATAGGGAAACGGAACTACAACTTTCGTACTTGAATGTTATTTACATTAATTTTACGCAGAATTTTTGAATTTCTTGTTAAAGAAATTACGTTGTTTTGAATTTAATTAAGGAGAATATTAGAATTTTTAATTAATAAAATTATGATACAAAATGCAGAAACATAAAATTGCAAAATATTATACTATTTGTGAATGCTTATTTATATATTTATGAGATTTTATTAAAGAATTAATATACGTTAAAGAATTAGCCTGTGAAGAAAATAAAATTAAATGAAAGGTAAAAACTCTTTGAATACTTTAAATATCAATTGAAAGTTTTCAGTACTTTCGACTGCATTCAGAAAATGTTTCACATTAGGGAAAAATTGGTTTTTCTAATTTTTCAAAGGATCTGTCCTGATTGGCGAGGAATCATTTATGCCTCTTCTGGACAGATATAAATGATTGGTATCATAGTCTGCGAATCGACTAAATTTGTAGTCACAATACTTCGTGAAACAAAATTTGTGGCTCCGAATAGAGCAAATACGTGACTGGCGCCGAACATTCTAAACAAAAATTGTGTAAAAAATATTTTTTATATCAATTACCTTTTTCGCTAATAATTATAAATAATCTGCAATCTTTCTATCTTAGAGGATTTAATTTTGGATATCTCTACTAATTTCAATTTGTATATAAAAAGTTATTAATTTTATCTATTTTAATAAAAGAATTCCATGAAAAAAAAAACGCTTTTTTAAATGCCTTAACGCAAACTTCAACGTGCAAGAACTGATTTTCATAGAAAATATCGCTTTTTCAAAAAAAATATGAGGAAGCTTATATATACTTAATATACTTCTGATTTTATTGTGCCCTCAAGCATGACAGAAAAATGTACCACGAGATTTAGATGTGCTACGGGAAGCAAGACGAAACCATTCAAGTACGCACTCCTCAAACCCGTTCATCTGAAACAGACGAGCAACGGGAAGCAAGACTGGAAACAATTCGAGTACGCACTGCTCAAGCCCGTTCATCTGAAACAGACGAGCAAAGGGTAACAAGACTGGAAACCATTCCAATGCGCACTGCTCAAACCCTTGCTTCTGAACAGACGAACAAAGGGAAGCAAGACTGGAAACCATTCAAGTACCCACTGCTCAAGCACATTCTTCTGAAACAGATGAGCAACGGGAAGCAAGACTGGAAACCATTCGAGTATCCACTGCTCAAGCCTATTCTTCTGAAACAGATGAGCAAGACTGGAAACCATTCGAGTACGTACTGCTCAAGCCTATTCGTGGGTTATTGAAAAACTTGATAAATTATGCATGTATTGCAGTGCCATCAAATTTAAAAGGGTGGGGAAAAGTTAAATTGTCAGAATTTCATTCACTGGATATTGGTACGAAATATATTATCGCATTAAATTGAGGATCAAGCGAATCAAGTCGAGGATAACAACTAGATACTTTATGAATTCAAAGAATAGCATCTAAAGCCTTACCGATTGCAGCGATTCTTTTCATCACACATATTTGTTTTGATGACTAATAACTCTAAAGAAGAATAAGAAGAAAATTCCTTTATGAATAAGAACGACATTGCGTAAAGGCTGCTTAAGCAGTTACACAGTGTGTAACTAAACATCAGTTTAAAGGCTGAGTAAAAAAATCTAATGAATAAGGCCTTAAGTGTTTACAAACGACATTTTGTTCTGACAGATAACGTGGCAAGGTGGGATACTAAAAACGATAGATGAACATCTTACAATGTGACCATGAATACACTGCAAAATAGCATAATTTCAAGCTATTAAAAAAACTAATATTGTATATATTTTTTACTTTACCGACTGAAAGATTTAAAGTGAAAATGGAGTCGTTGACAGAAAACTCCTTCAGCAAAACGTGCCGCACTTGTATGTGCAAAGAAGAGCACAGTAGCTTGGTGCTGCAATCCATTTTTACAGCCCCTGAGGGGGCACAGGACCAGTCAGTTCTCATTGTGGACTTGCTGAGAAGTACTGTCCCGCAGGTAAGAATCAGCGCGACCGATGAGCTACCAAAAGTGATCTGCGCCCTGTGCATCAGCCATGTGCTGAATGTTCATCAGTTCCAGCAGACCTGCATTCGTTCGGATACGCATTTGCGAACTCTACTCGACTACGATGCGGTGGAAGCCAAGTTTTCAAATCCATTAGACGGCGCAGAAGCTTTTGAAACTTCAACAGAAGATCCCTTACAGAACCCAGGTGCTGATTCAACGGCGCTGCTGGAAGCTTTTGACGAAGAGATAAAGAACCGTCTTAAGATGGAGTTGCAGGAGGAATATACTGGAGAAAACAAAGTGTTTGGCGATTTTACCGATGACAATCAACAGAAAAAATCTGTTGAACCAATGAGAAAAACTGAGAATTCAGACGAAGAAAAAAAGAAGGAATCAAAAGATGCTGCTGCTGCTGCTGAAGTTGGGAATGCGGATTGCAAAACGGATGATAGTGGATGCGATGGCTCAGACTGGGAAGCGGAAAATGTAAAAAGGTTTGCTTGAAGGTTGAAGCAGAATATATGTATGTAAATTCCATTTATTTTAAACAGGAAACGTAAAAAGCGGCAGACGAGGAAGATGAAATCCCAGAAAAAGCAAGAATTACAACTTGCTCATAATAATGTCGAAGTGTAAGAAATATTATAGTGATACTTATTGGTCTTTACAGGGATATTATTTTACTTTGAACCTTATAAACAAAAAATTCTATGCGAATAACAATTCGCATCAGTGACTGGTAGCTGTTTTTTTTTACCAACAAAAGAACCGCGATTAGATCATGATCGAATTCTGAACTTGATTCGATTACATTTAAACTATTCCTATGATTTTTTTGCATTCCTTTGTAGTTGTTTTAATGCAAATATTATTGCAACTAATGTACTAAATTAAAGTTAATTAAATTGTTCATATTTCCAGTCCAAATGCAAGAAACAAACGCAGCGTGTCTCTTCCATGTCAGGAATGTGGCAAAATATTTGACCGGCCTTCTAGACTCAAAAGACATATGAACGTTCACAAAGCAATAGGAAAGCCTTATGAATGTGACAAATGTAAATATCGATTTACAACGAAAGCGCATCTCAAACGCCACGATATAGTCCACAATGCGGAATTGGCAAGCGTATTTAAGGCCGCCGGTGATAACAATGACTCTGAAGGCTTTAAATGCAGCGACTGTCCGAGGCGTTTTGCAAAACAGGAATCATTGTCAGCTCACAAACAAACACATCGGATGACAACAGATGGGACAGGGGAGACGGGGACGGTATACGCTTGTTCCTTGTGCCCGAAACAATTTACGAAATTGAATATGCTTACGCGGCACTCACGCAATCATGCAGAAAACAAGCATTTCAAGTGTCATCTTTGCGATAAGGCCTTTGGTTTAAGTGCACATTTAATTGATCATATAAATAAGCATAATGGTGTCAAACCATACGTTTGTAATTTTTGTGATAAAGGTGATTTAATCGAATCATTTAACGACATTCAGAGTACATTTTACTTCCATCTTTCAGCTTTTCAACAATCATGTACACTCAAGGATCATATACGGACTCACACCGGTGAACAACCCTACCTGTGTTCTGAATGCGGTAAAGCTTTCAATAGTTCAAGTAATATGAAGCAACATCTATTGCGGCATACTGGCGAGAAGCGGTACGAATGTCCAGAGTGTCCGAAGAAGTTTCCCTGCTTAAGCGATCTCGCGTCCCATATGGCAGTGCATAATAAAGTTAAGCCGCATGTGTGTGATATTTGCGGGGCTGCTTTTGGTAAACCCTATCAACTGAAGAAGCATAAAATGTATCACAATGGTGATAAACCGCATAAGTGCGAATATTGTGAAATGAGGCAAGTACATGCTTTTTAAATTAGCTACGTTTATATGATAGTAAAATTATAGTTGGAAATTGTTTTCCTATTTTTTTTTTAGATTTGTTTGCGCTGATCATATGCGGCGCCACATGCGCACTCATACTGGTGAGAAGCCCTACAAGTGTAAATACTGCGTACGCGCATTTGCGCAAAGCAATGACCTAATAAAACATTTGCGTTCACATGTTGGTGAAAACGTCTACAAATGTGAACTGTGTCCGAAAGCGTTCCGACTGGCAACAGAATTGCGTGAACATTTTTCGCAGCATAAAAACGATGATGAGGAAACGCGTGCCAAATATGCAGCAGCACTGTTACGAGAAAAAGAACTAAGCTTCCTACAACCAGCTGTTGAGGACAGCAATGAAAACGACGTAGAAATGGTTGAATGAGTTAATTAGGTTTCATATCATAGGGAGCTAATATAAGGCTAATATATATATATACACACACACACATATATATATATATATATATATATATACAAATATAAGTAAATTATTTAATCTCGTATGTATGTGCGTAAAAGAAGTGAAAAAATTTATTATTAGGAAAATAATTAAAATTCAAAATAGTATCACTATCTTAAAACTATAGCATTTGGGAATACCTTAATTTGTTCGTTTAAATAAACTTTCGTAAAAACAGTACACCATAAAATGTTACTAAGATCACATTAGTGGAAAATTTAAGTTAGCATTATTTATTGCTGCTTCAAAATTGTTAAAAAAGTTTTTAAAGCCAAAGTAAAAAGAATTGTTAAAGGAAAAAATTTTTAAGGCATTTTGTAATATTTTTAGCGCTCATTTAGTTCAGCTACCATTTTCCGAACAATTTCTTTGTATCCCATCATATATACCTATTTCATATATTGCATTGTGATCTCTTCCTTTATGTTACAATTCATGCTACTACCAGGTTGATATCTTATATATTTTTAGATTTCAAATCGATTTTGCAGCTGTTTATTTCCTCGCGTATTAACCAATTGTTGAATGGAGGGAAGGAAATGGACCTTACTTGGTCTGGTATGTTTCGATTATCCCCGCCAAAGGGTGTTTTAGTGGGTAGTCTTCCAGAGTGCTTGTAACTCCACACTACCAGGCGGAACTTTGTCCGACTAGTTCGTTGGGCGGTCTAGTTGGTGCGTAAATGCATTTACATTCTCTTAAAATAAAACAAAATTAAAGCCAATTGCTACGTCCTGCTACATGGTACAGCTTTTTGGAAGCTGGGGTTCGAAAGTAAAGCAAGTCAGTAAGACAAGGCAAGGAGATATTGGGAAATTTTGGTTAATTTGGCAGATCCTCATACAGAACCAGGGTGCTGGATAGTTTGACTACGGCCAGGTTTGGCTAACAATATAAAAAATTTTAATTTTCTATCCTTTCGTCAGTTTTTCTCGTTTATATCTCATACTCCCCTTTTCAGTACTTTATTTTAAAAATGATTTATGATATTCTCTTTATTAATTTGAGAATCTTTACGGTTCCGAGCAAAATTAGTTTATTTTTATGAAATTGTAAGAATGATCTTTCACTATTTACCTTAATTAAACATATTTTATAATTTAAATATTGCATACTTTATACTTAAAATATAGCGTACTTTATATTTTAAATTTATACTTAAACATATGTAACATATTTGAAAAGGCCTACGTTCACCATTTTATATATAATTTCTTGAATTTAGAGACCAGATAGACGGTTATCACTTAAGCAAATCCAATCAGGCACACGATTATTTTTCACATACGCCTCCTTACTTAATGATCGTGTAGTTATTAGATCCGTGCCACCAGTCAGTGAACCACCCAACCAAGCAGCAATATTTTGTCGCCCAATTGGCTTATGAAATTTAAACTGCATATCAGAATGGAGCTTTACTTTGTACTCATAATCGTTGGCCAGCAAGTAAAGTAATTCCGATTTTAGGCGTGGCAGCAGACCCATTATTATGGCACTACCACCAATCACGAAGATATTTTCGGCTAAAGGTCTCCTCACATCAATTGGGCACTTTAAAATCGCCTGCATAATCATATGCGGCAAACTGTCGCGTTCATTGTTATTCTCGAACATGAACTCAAAAGCTGTTTCACGTATTTTTCCTGGAATTGTTAGGATGGTATCGGTGCTTATAACATATTCAATTTCGGGAGGCTCCTCCGGTGGGTTGCTGCTACGATAGGCAGTGGCACGCTCCAAATTCGTAACAAAACAGGTACGTACTTTTATATCTTCGAGAAGAGACTCTGGTATTTCGTCCGCCTTGTCGTAAATAGCAAGAAGTTGCTTTCTTATCTGTTCGTGTACCATTTTTCCGCCATAAGGTTGGTCCTGAAATGCCTGCATTATCTGAACACCACAAAAAACTGGCATCACTGTAGTTTCGCTGTACCCTATGTCGACAACGATAGCAGTTTGTATCGCCAGGCTGGATAAACAAATTAAATGAGCTGGTAAAAACAAAACGGATGACACTTCGAAGTGACGAAAGAGTACACGAGCGAGTGTCTCGCGTATGATTGTCTGTCCAAAAACATCCTCGACTACTACAATTTTACGCTCTTTGGGACTGACGAGTAGATATCTGAAATAGAAAATGTCTTCAGAATAAAGCTAAATGTTTTTAGGAAGGTAATTCATGCGATTATTTGGCGAACCCCGTTTCATTATATAGAGTATATTTGAAATTAATTTCTAGTTTCCGAAGCAATATTTAGGATAATATCACACTTTCATTGTGAATAGGCGGTTGACCATCTATTCGTGTGATAGAAGTTTGCAGAAAAAGTTATAAACTTCTGGCGGGTGTTGTACACAAAAAAATCCGCTTACTTAAAGAAGATAACCTGCAGAAAATCAACCATCTGATCATATAATTCCATCAGGGAATCGTAATCGAAAAGAGCCTTTGCTTTTCCATTTGCGGAGAGGATTACTTCCGACGGTATGATTTTACGAGGAAACGCCTCGGCAGCAAATCCTAATCTGTAAAAGGAATCCAGTCAATGACATCACCTTAGTTTTAGAGTTACGCTTACTTTGTGTAGGCAGTGCCAATATCCAGCACAACGGGGGGTTTTTCCTGCATCACAGTTTCATAGAGAGGCATTTTTATTTCTTCGTATTTAATCAAATTGTCACTTCCCCGTAAACCAATGCTTTTGTTGACGTTGAGTTACTAATCAAAGACAACAAGACTGGAATCTCATCTTATTTCGTGAGAGAGATAAAAAACATGTCTGGTCGCGAACTCATGTACAGCGTATGAGAGTTTTATGGTGAAATTGTCTCCTTAATACAAGCTAAAACTGGCTATTACTAAGGAAGTTAGCTGGAAAATTAAACCATTTCGGCTTCTTACCACACCGTCACAAGATGTTGGGGTGAGTTCATATTAGGGATACCAACGTGACACAATTATTAAATATTACTTGTAAGGATTTTTTAATAAGCATTAATAGAAAAACTTCATTGCATTTAAGAGCCTTCGCGGTGTTGTTGATTCCTTAACTGTTTTGAAATACACAACAACTAGTATGTAAACAGTAAACAATATGTTAGCAGTAATGTAAACTTACTTGTTTTTGTAATTTGTAACAGAAAAATTTTAAACAATTATAACACAATGATTTTTAAGTTACTTTTTAACTATTTTAGTAATTTTATAAATAATCTTTTGCTGCATTTCCACACCAACTTTGAGGTGGTGTGGAAATTTACACCACATTAAAAGTAAAATATGTTGGCATCTCTGACAGCTAAAAGTTCGTATGGTAGGTAAAAACAGCTGACTATATTTGTGAATCGAGAAGATTTTATGGAATTTGACTTGGTTTCCTTCGCAAAGTATTTAATATAATGCAGCTACATGAGTTGGAAAAGATTTCATAAGCATTTCTAGAAGCATAGTGGTTTAAAGCCACTTATCTTCTTTAGGTATTTTACAAATTATGTTTCTTGGCTAGTGCGGTGAAGAAGAACAAGAGTTGCAATCCTCTCTCAAAAATGTATCCAATTTCCTAAACAAAATTGCATGCATTTTGTTTGTGTAATTTACACACCCCAAAAATTCCAAAAATATATAGCACTCAATAAAAAAAACTAAGATTTCACAAAATTCTACAAATATATCTAATATAATTCTTAAAGTCGATTAGATTAATATCAAATTTAAATTTAATTGACCAATTAAAATTTTTTCACTATATTAATTCTATTTCATTTTGAAATTATAAAATTATAATTTTCTAATGGAACATAATTTTTCATTGCAATAATTTCGAAATGCACGGAAAACGTTTGGAGCAATTCGACAAACGCGCTATAACTAGTAGAAAATAGAAAGAGTAATTTTAAGATATAAATTAAGTGACGAGTGCTTCCTATTATATATTTGTATTTCCTATTAATATTTAAAATCGACTTCAAAACCATATGAGAGACTTATCTTCTCACTATTAGATTTCCAATCAGAATCCTCATTTTCTAAAAACCCTTCAATTAAGTCAAACATTTTAAGTGAACATTTCAACTTTTTTGTAGATATATAACAAACATAGTGGACAAAGAAATTCATTATTATATCTATGTAACCAGAAAAAATGAACATTTTATTGTACACAAGTTTTTTCTAAATTAGTTTTAAAACCTTATAAGTAATTTTTTTATTTTTAAATCTAGCATTATAACTGTGACACAACTTTTTATAACTTAAGAATCTATTTACTGCAATCGTAGTTCTTCCAACATTCGGCAAACAATTTTACCTTCACAATCAGATTTTGTTCTTTTTGAGGTCGCCGCCATTTTTGTGGTTCCAATTTCAACAATCCACCTATGATTTCCTACAATAACCGAATTAGAAGAACTTTATGAGATCAATATTTCAAAATTTGTGAAGTATTGCTCCTTAAAAATACCTGCGCAAAATAAGATGGAAATCGTCCTTGATCTTCGATCACATGTGCAAAACCATTTTCCATTCCAAAGCCGACCCAAAAATATGGCAAGCCTTTAGGAATGCTGCTTCGCAAACATTTCCCTCGTAACGAAACCAGTTGCTTATTGACACTCCATTCATATTCAGACTCTTCGATAGCTTTTTTGAAATAAAACTGTGCGGACTCGGCATCTTTGCCATCAATTGGAACGCAATGTATGCTCAGATGTGGTTTGGATTGTAACTTATTGGCCATTTCAAAGAAAATCACATCTTTATTCTGAGCAGCATACATTTTCGTCAGTGCTTTACGGAAATCTAAAATTTCTTCCCAAGTATCCTCGTCCAAAAGAGTGCTGCAGCTAACATGCTGTAGTGGTATCAACAAACAATGACCCGCCTGCAAACCAATGTGCCAAGGCAAAGCCAAATAAACTTTGTCTCCCATTGATACAATTGATTTCTTATCCATTTTAGGTGATTCCAAGCATTTGTTACAATTATCCAATCTGCTATCGAGGTGTTGCTGCTCACGTATAGAATGTGAGAGTTCCTTCATATCCATTTTCTCTTGTGAAATATTTTTTCGTATTTTATCAGCAAATATATCATCCAAATCATCGCTATGGTTTTTATGTTTGCCTGCCAACTCAGCAAACTGAATATCGGATTCAGCTGCAGAAGTGTATTTCTCACGCTCAAACTGAAAAAAATAAATCAAAATTAAAATAAATCAAAATTAAAACAACAAGTAAAAGTGTTGTCTTCGGCCTGGCCGAAATCTAAATATCCTACAGCCGATTAACTGAAAAAATTATAATTTCGCCACTTAACAACTTTTGTATAAGTAGGCGGACCACGCCCATTTCGGGCAAATGTTTTTGTAATGTCTGCAGATACTGCTAAATAGAATTACGTATTGATATTTTGAACCGTTTATGGGATATTGACAACTTTTGTATAAGACAACTTTATACAAATTGGTAATACCCGTAGATACCTCGTGATAAAATTACGTGTTAATATCTTATACCGTTCACAAGATATTGACAACTTTTGTATGAGTGAGCGTGGCAAGCCCATTTCTGGCAAGCTTATTGATAATGCTTCCGGACACATCGTGGCAAAGTTGCATCACAACATCTTATACCGTCCATGAGATATTGCCAACTTTGTTATGAGTGTAACATTTTCGTAAGAATGTTAGTAATGGCGCTATATGTTCCGGAATAAAATTATACTTTAATATCTCGGACGGTTTATGAAATATTCAGATTATAACATCTGTTTAACGATCTCTCCCATTTTCAATCCCAAACAGCCCTACATAACAAAGAATATTTGTGCCAAATTTCAATGCGATCAACAAACAGATAGATGGACGGACGGACAGGGCTAAATCGATTCAGGAGGCGACGCTGAGCAAGAATATATATACTTTTCTATATGTATCTCGTATCCTTCTCTGCGTTACAAACGGAAGAACATAGTGAACATATCCTACTGCCTTCGGGTAACATTTGACAATGTTCTCGTCTTTTTCTTTAGTTAAAATTTTTTTTTATCAAGTGTCCGTGATTTTCCCATAAGAACAACAATTTTATCCTCTCTTGATTTCTATAGTTTTTGGAAAATAAGGTTAAAAACGATTCAGGGATTCAGGGATGCAATCGGTACTAGTTACTTTTTTCATTATTGACGCACCATGTGTTTACCAACATTATTATAATATCAATAACAGGATATTCTGTAAATTCAAATGATATATTTGATGTAGGTGAATAGTAAGCTCACAAAATAATTTTTACGTTGTACGTAATATAATAAAAAACCTAAGTAAAATTTTTTAATGAAAAAACAACCATTAAAGAACAATTGTCTTTAAAAAATTTAGCAACAATAAAAACCTTATTGCTTTGTGCTAATCTAAACAAGCTTTCTTCATGTTATCAAACGCTAGAAGTATCAAAAGTATAAGAGAAAAGTAAAAGTATTTGGCAAAAGTAAAGAGAATAAAAAACAGAAACGGGCCGAAATCTTACCATTTCTTTGATGTTATATTTATGATCATCTGCAAAAAAGCGTATACGTTCTCCAGCCTCATGCGTTTCCACACAACGTGGCTTGGCCTTCTTTCTACTACCTCGGCCACCATATAAATCATTGGGATTAAACGACTTCACTGAAGCTTGTTGAAGTGGCCTACAATTGCCTTTATTGTCTGTGCGCGTAAGTAGAAAATGGGACTCTTCGCTAACCACGTCATTTTTACTAACTTCTTTGCCTTGCTTTATTCGTTCGCGATCAGCACGAGCCAACTCCAGTTTCTTTTTCAACTCTTTAGCTAAATCGTCCTGGCCCAATATTTCTGCTTTAATGATTTTTGCTCCCAACTGATTCATTTGTTGATCTGTTAAAAATTGCACTCCTTTCGAATCATAAGAGGATTTTGACGGCGGGGATTTGTTGTGTTCATTGAGAGTTTTTTCATCATCTGATGAAGCAGCAGATGATGAGGATATTTTCGATTGTGTTGCACTGATGTTTTTATATCTCTTGGGCATTGAGTCTTCTTTTTCCACAGCATCAGATTTCTTTTGCCAATTTTTTGCAGCACCATGATTCGTATATACAACCCTTTGTTTACTGGGCCATGTAACCGTCTCTTCATCACTGTCATTTCTTGGTTTCCGAAAACTTGTGGGCAAACCTGTACCTGTAGATTTCCAGTATGGATTCAGTTCCCTGGAACTATGCGCTGGATCATACGTTGCCATCTGCCGGTTTTCATTGGGATTTTTTACGCTCTTCTCTCGCGAGAATGTTTTCAGCATAAGAGTGTCTGTCATCCAGCTCTGACGCTGTAAAACCGCATTCGATTCTGTATTCGATGTACCGGGGGACACTTTCTCAACCCATTCATCTGAATCTGAACATGATTCCGTACTGGAATATTTTCGTTTTTTTCTGCGTTTATGTTTCTCGTCGCTGCTCTCAGAGCAACTTGAATCACTTGAAGTCTCGCTTTTCTTCCTGGAAGATTTTGATGATTTGGCTTTTTTCTTCGATTTTTTACGTTGCGTTTTATTGGATGTGGACTCATCACAATCAGATACGGATTCCCATTTTTTCTCGGGCTTTTTATTTTTTGATGCTTTTTTCTCTGATTTCCTTTTTTTCTTTAAAGTTTTTTCCTTGTGTACTTTGTCAATTTTAGCCGATACCGCCGACAGCATCCATTGTGCTTCTCCGCTGAGCACCTTACGAGCGTTCCTTTGCAATCGTAATTCAGCGGATTGCTTGGCCTGGTTGTTTGAAAAGATTCTGATTAAGATTCCGATTATGCAAATCGATTGCTATTTCCATCATACCTTTTCCAACATTTGCTCCCGCGCATCTCGTAAATCCTGACGGATCTGCTCCTTATCACGAGCACTTTCGAATTTTATGGAGCTCATCCCAAAGCCAACAAGACTGGAAACTCTTACATCGTTTTCACTGTGTTAGTGAAATCAGGCTGAAGAGTGTAAATTACACAAACAAAATGCATGCAATTTTGAGTAAACTTGAGTAAAAACTTTAACAACTTGAGAAAATTGTTTACAAATTTAGTAACATTTTTTGAGAGAGGATTACAATTCTTGTTCTTCTTCACCGCACTAGCCCAGAAACATAATTTGTAAAATACGTAAGGAAGATAAGTGGCTTTAAACCACTATGCTTCTAGAAATGCTTATGAAATCTTTTCCAACTCATGTAGCTGCATTATATTAAATATTTTGCAAAGGAAACCAAATCAAATACCATAAAATCTGCTCAATTTACAAATATAGTCAGCTGTTTTTACCTACCACACGTACTTTTAGCTGCAAGAGATGCTAACATCTTTTACTTTAGATTGTGGTATAAATTTTCACAACACCTCAAGGATGGAAGATGGTGTGGAAATGCAGCAAAAGATTATTTATAAAATTATTAAAATAGTTAGAAAGTAACTTCATTGTGTTATGTGTTTAAAAGACTTTTTCTTTTACAAATTACAAGACCAAGTCAGTTTACATTACTGCTTACATATTGGTTATTGTTTACATACTGTTTGCTGTATAGTTTTCAAACAGTTGAGGAATCATCAAAACCGCGAAGGCTCTTACGTGCAATGAAGTTAAAGCTTACTTAAAAATCCATACAAGAATATTTAATAATTGTGTCTCGTTGGTATCCCCTTCATGAACTCACCCCATCATCTTCTGACGGTGTGGTAACAAACCGGAATGGTTTACTTTTCCAGCTAACTTCCTTTGCAATAGCCAGTTTTAGCTTGTAACAAGTAGGCAATTTCACCATAAAACTCACATACGCTGTACGTGAATGCGCGGGCAGACATGTTTTTCAGCTCGCTCACGATATGAGAGGAGTTTCCAGTCTTGTTGCCTTTGCGCTTCATTTCGGCACTGATGAACTCTTTCCAGTCCTAATAGAGGAAAGCGCATACCTTGAACAATTTTTTGCAATAATTCTTTCCTGTAACATATGAACCTGTTTGCACTTTGGCATACAAAATGTATGCGAGTTTGAGAGTTCGGCCATATTGAATGACTATTGTAACGTAGACGCGTAGAACGAGGCAGTTTTGAAACCTGATCAGGGCAACCTTGTATTCTATAATTCTTGTATGATAACCATTGCTCGTCTTAAACGCATCCACGGTTGTTGTTTATATGGTCACAGTAGGCGTTTTCGATTTAGTTTAAATTCGTCTTAGGTTCAGACTACAGATATTAACGGAATACATAATATTCTCCGAGAGAATAAACTCCGCTCTGAATTTTCTCTAAACAAACACTGGGCGCTCTGAATAGTAAAGAAACAATTTGAGAACACATAGCAAATTTATTTATTTTTATTTTCTACTAGCTGTTACACGCGACTTCGTTCGCATGGTCTTAAATTTAATGCGATTATATATTTAGAACCAGTACCATCGCCGAAATTTTATGTCCCAGGTATTTCAATTCCTTTTTCAAAAACTCTCATTTGCTGACGTTGACGGATTCGTTTTCCTTTATCTCTGACTTAAAGTATTGAATTTCTCAATCGTGAATCTGGTGTGATCACCCTCAAGGAAAAAATAAGAAAGAGAGAGAGAGAGAGAGAGAGTGAACAGAGGGTATTTTGCACAAATGTGAGCAGGCCCTTATAATTTAAATTTATTTAATCCACCGTGAAAGGAATGAAATACGATTACTTTCTATAACTCTAAGTGCTCAAATGCTTTCGGTTACAAGCTTTGCGGCTCTGTTTCTGCATACCCAGAGGATTAAGTTAATATAATGAGCAAAGCTTTTCTATGCTAAAATAATTTACTAGTTAAAAGCATGATTTTTGGCAACTGCTTTATGGGAGCAGCTACTCTTGCGTTCATGTTACATAAAAGTAGAAATAAAGGGCGAGCTCACACGACGATAATTTGACAAATGATAGTCAAATTTGTTTTCGCTTTCACTTGTAACAGAGAAATGAACAATTTAAGAGAGCCAAAATGAACACAAAATATCATAATCACTCGGTCAAATTTTGATGCATCTTGAGACCTGAATCACACGATCCTCAGCAGAATAAATGCTTTTTGTAGATCGGAGCAAAAGAAAAAGGAAATATTGTAGTTTTGTAATAAAATATGAGTCCACAAATACAAATTGGTTATGCCAATAATTTGGGTATCAACCGTTTTGTTTTCTATATATGCAATGTACGCATTATACAATCAGTGCAGATTTGAGACACGTGTAACAACGTTTCTATTATTTTTAAGAGAAGGCAAAAAAAGAGTAAACTTTTTTTTTCGTTGGTCAAATGATCGTCGTGTGAGCTCACCCAAAGTAAGATTAACTAATTATACTAAGGCCCAACTTATATTGAGTGGACTACAACAAGAGACACTATTTTGTTATATTCTCCCAAAGGAAAATGGAGGAACAACAAGAAAATTAATAGTGTTTCAAGCGTTTATTTTGTGTCTAATGGCATGCAGCGAGTCAAAGTGATATGAGGGTTTCGTATTAACACAAAGTAAATAGTATTGACAATTTTTGTCAAATGAGAATTTTACTGACAGCGCCGCAATTCTTTCCACCGAAAAATTTTCGTTTGTTGTGCTGGACTGTTGATTTCACAACTGTCAATTAGCTTAATTCCTATATAGCTGCTTCAATCATCGCTTCCATTCGAAAGAAATAAGTCAGGAAATCGCTTGACAATGACACGCATACATTGTTCTACAAAATACAACTTGTCCTCAAATTATAAAATTAAAGGCATTAATTAAAACCCTCACACGACTTAAAAATATCCAATTGAAATTAAATTCTTAACTGTAGTGGCAACATTAATAAATCAAAAGGCAGACGTTTGCTTTTTGTATTGCTTTCAGAGAGAATTATTCATTGATTTCCCTGCAACCTGCAAATTCAAGTGAAGTCAAGTCTACCAAGTTAGTATAATATAAGCTTATGATGATTAAACAGTTTTCAATTTATAAACATCTCCATGTGACAACATTACGTTGAGGCATATTTTACACTCCGTCATTTAATTAATGCCTTCGTCTGAATGCTATCATTCGAAAAATTTCGCTTTTGGAACTAGCCAACTTGATGCGTAATTTCCTTTCTTCCGGTTGTTTTCGATAAGCAAGGTAGTGTTCGGGGAACTTTTTCTAATTTGTTGAAAAACAGTGTCAAACGCTGCATTTGTGTCATAATCTACCTGTTAACGAAAAATATATTCGTTGGCTTAACTTCGGCCACAAATTGTGCTTCTAAGTGTAAAAGCAGCATCAAAATACTTGATACTTTTGTGCTTGTACTAAAAAGTTTATAATGCTGAATTTTAAATACTTTTCAGATGCCAGGTGTCACTGTGAAGGATATCGACCAGCACGCTGTCGTCAAAGCGGTCGCTGTATTCCTGAAAAAGTAATTTGTGTGAATTGCCTAATTTAACCTCAAAGTTTTTTATCAATTTGGATTTTCACAGGACGGGTAAATTGAAGGTGCCCGATCAGATGGATATCATTAAGACAGCCAAGTATAAGGAGTTGGCTCCTTATGATCCCGACTGGTTCTACATTCGTTGTGCTTCGATACTGCGCCACTTGTATCACCGTAGTCCAGCTGGTGTTGGTTCAATAACTAAAATTTATGGTGGTCGCAAACGCAATGGGGTTCATCCGTCTCATTTCTGCCGCGGTGCTGATGGTGCTGCCCGTAAAGCCCTGCAAGCCTTGGAACATGCACGTTTGATCGAAAAGCATCCGGATGGTGGTCGCAAGTTGACATCAATTGGGCAGCGCGATTTGGATCGCATTGCAAACCAAATCGTAGTTAAACAAAGAGATTCTGCTAAAATTGCGGGACCCATCGTAATTTCAAAGTAAAAACCGGATTTTAATAATAAGCTATAAAGTACATTTTTTGTTTTAATAATAAGCTATAATGTGCACTTTTTGCTAATAAAGTATTGAACGTGTTTATTGACGATTATCTTTGGTATTTTTTGGAGACAAATATGTAAATTCGGTTTTTTCAAATTGTTGAAATGTCTGATCAAAATTCACAGGGTTTTTGCTTATTATATGGTGAAGTAGTTGTAGTCTGACCTGGTAAATAGTTGATGGCATATGAAATGAATTCAACGCAACATATAACGTCGGTGCATACTAACGCGGTATGGTAGCGCCGCGGTAACAGTGAACTCATATTGCATTTTATCTTTAAATTTTATAAAAAAAAATTCCAACCTTTTTTTAAAGTAAATGAAAGTGTTCCTGCTTCTTTGCAATTGTACAAGTAATTAATTTTAGTACCTATTTTCATCTTCATTTAATATAAAAGGAAGCAGCGCTTCCTCTAAATGATATGAAAAAGTTTTAACTTTTCCGTAAGAAAATCAATTAAAAACTCGAAACGAGTCAAACTTAACGCGCACCACGTTGGTGTGCGACCCAGTGAAAGCGGTAGCAGTACCGCGTCGGCTACCGTACTGCGTTGATTTGCGCGAAGCACCCTTGAACGTATCGCAACCCCGCACTGAATATTGATTTTAAATTCTATCAATCTAAATAAACTCATACACTAAACCGAAAATTTAAAATATGTATACACATTAATATGTAATTAGAAGTCGAAATTTAGCTTTACTCATTACATGGTAGAATATTTTTAAATCTTATCCCACCAAGTTTATTAAAAACTTGACAATTTGTAGAAAATTATTAATTAATGTTAAACAATTTATAAATAATACAGCTGCTATACTCGATCTAGGGCCTCCACCATAACAATGCTGTTGCCGCGAATCACCTGGAATGACCAAAGGAAGATGATTATAAATATTTAATGTCCTTGCCATAGATAATTATCTGTGGTCCTTACTTCACTTCACAAACATTAATTTCGTAAAAGTTTGCGAGACTGAATTTGTTATGAACTTTAAAATACGATAGTCGTATTATTTGCAAAATGAAGAAATAATAAATGCATCTTTATAATGAAGCATTGGATTTGAAACCACAAAAGAAATATTTCCTACGAACAGAAGTTGCACACATTTTTTTAATAAATAAATAGTTTTTGTGAAGTAAAAACTACTGAGCTTTTTTAAGAAAAAAAGAACAAAACCGAAATAAAAATTTATAGGCGGACCAGCCCAATTTTGGTAATGTCTCTAGATACTCCAGGGTAAAATCACGTATTAATATTTTGCACCGTTTATAAGATATTGCCAACTTTTGTATGAGTGTGCGCACCACGCCCATTTTGTGCAGAGATTTTAGTAATGGCGTTATATGTTCCGGAATAGAATTATACCTCAATATATCGCACGGTTTATGAGATATTCACCTTGTACCAATTTTTAAAAAGAGGTGCCTTTACATTCCGTGTGTGAAGTAGGCTATACGTAGGCGTGGCTGTTAATCGATTTTCACCCATTTTCAATCCCAAACTGTCGTACATAACAAATAATATTTGTATTAAATTTCATGGCGATATCTCTTTCCGTTCTCCCGTAATCGTGATTTCAACGGACAGACAGACGGATGGACGGCTAAATTGATTCAGGAGGTGACGCTGAGCAAGAATATATATACTTTCCTATATCTATCTCGTCTCAATCTCTGCGTTACAAAGTGAAAATCTCCTCTCATTTTATAAATAAATTGTATAAAAACAAGCTTCGGATTCACGTTTCATTTGAAAATAGATTTCATAAAATAGGGTTTCCGTTTTTGTACACACATTTGTACTGAAATTGTTAATACGACTAATATATCAAACATAACTATGATCTGTATAAAAATTCGCTAGGTTTTTTTACCAAAATTTTTAAATCGACAACGTTTTCAAGGCCGGTTTTTTAAATCCATCTAGAATTTTAACACCAAATTCTTAAAAATAACAACTAAATAGTCCACTTTAAATTTTTGATGATGCCTCCAAGATTTTTCTATTAATTATGAAGGCTTCATTTTCCTCAATATGCATAACCTTTCGTCACATGATTTGTAATGTAGGTAGTTTCTAGGTATGAATGGACCGGACCCTTGACTTTCCGCCTATTTTTTTAGTGCCTTTATCATAGTTTGCGAGTCCAAAAACCTGTTTGCATCTAAAAAATACGTATAGTGGTTTGCAAATCAACTGAAATCCCATTCGCCAACATAGAAACGAATTTACTACAAGATCCGACTCTCAAGCCACCACAGGATCCCGATTTGAATTTCAGACAAGAATAATTATTTATTTAATAAAACTGCAATATTTTAAAATTGCAAACATACTGAGATCAAAGCAAACGGTAGTCCTGACTAGTTTAGGAAGCCCCGTTACAAGTTATTCACGTTAACTTCGTACCTAATACATTTTACGAATTTTACGAAGAACAGTGAATAACACAATTATAATTTTAATCACGCTTCGAATTATTGTGCTCACCACCATTCCTATATTATTTCGCGTGCTATCCTTGCACTCTTCCACTGTTTCGTCCAAGACGACGTTCATGAACGGATCGAAACCACGCAGAATGCCAGCCACAGAACGTCCTCCATTGAGTTTCAGCAGCATTCGTTTGTCCATATATCTGCAAGTAAATAAAATTAATATTATCCTTCACATTGTTTATTGTATACTTTTTTAACTCTGGAGGGTGTGCTTTTGACATTTTTTATTTAATTCTTTATAATTTCTTAAAACCCTGCTCGTGAGAACAATTTGCCGAATGCGTTTGACAGTTTAGAACAGGGTGATATAATGTTTACATTAAAGCAGTTTCGTAAACAAGCATTTTTCATAAGCTTGAATTCGAAAACATTGCAACGCGAGTCAAGCACAAAGCTTTGCTTGCACTTGCGTTTTTTCGAGTCTTCGATAATAAGTGATGAGAAAAAGATTGAAACAGAACGAAAATTACTTTCATAGATCAAAATGCCTTTTTGAAATTAATTGCCAGATTTTACAAGCCAAGCTTTTGGCACATTCATTGAAGATACTTTACATTTAAAATTTTCAGTTCTTTGAACGAAATTGAGTGAAAAAATCAATTATTTCGTCTCTTTACATAACATTTAAACGTTGTTTAGACAACGCGTTCTTTTTGTGAATTAATAAAATTTTTACGTAATTTTGCTCGACTTTACGAATATCAAGGATTTGTGTTCATCCGCATACGAGAAATAACCAAAAGGCTTGAGTATTTGTCGCCGCCCTTGAAATGCATTTATAAATAAGTTTGTAAAGTTGTCTGAGAAGAACGGGAATCCGCTGCGAATTTTGAATGTTTTTGCAATAATCGGAATGTTTTTTATGGCTTTTGTTAACTTTTTTGTAGAACTTTCAGCAAAAATTACGTAATTTATTTTCATGTTGTATAAATTTTATTTTAAAGTTTTTATGCAAATATGTAATTCTAATCTATATATATACTAGCTGTTACCCGCGACTTCGCTCGCATGCTCTTGAATTTAATGCGATAATATATTTACCAGTACTTAGAGAGGATGTAACGGTTTCCAGTCTTGCTTCTCGTTGCTCGTCTGTCTCTGAAGCTCGTGATGCCTTTTGTTTTTTCTTTAGGTGCAGATCGAGCAACTGCTTTTCGTTTAAGGCATTGACACTCGTATGTTTCTAAAGCTCGTGATACATTTTTCTCTCATGCTTTCACGAATCAATTATGTAAAACTTTAAACAAAAGCCTAATTTTCCTACTAAAAGGCTTAGTAAAAGTGAATGCACTACAATTCTTGGAAGTTGTTTGAGAGAGCTCAAACTAAAAGTACAATTACAGCGTGGTACAATTAATAAGGTGGGAGCTAAGAAGAAGCATTCGAAGCTCTCTGTTTCAAAGCAAAATTGTTTCCATTACTGATTGTCTAAATTGTCGCTATCTTCAAGGATATAAAAATCCACAGTAAATCTCACACCACAAAAATTTCATGTGAGACACAAAATCTGTGATCTTAAATTCTCTCATGCGGGAGTTTTATACGAAATAACTGTAGCTCGAATGCAACAAAAATATTTAAGCACAGGAGGATTTCCAGGTGGAAATAAACACACCTGAGAAAAAGAGAAGAAAAGAAGATGGAGAAAATTGGATAAGAATGCCAGCATAAACGAAATGCAAAATTAAATTATTGTCTTTCTCACCACTTTCTTGCTCTTGTAGTTTTAAGTTTTTAAAGTGTTTCATTTAATATTTTGTTCTAATATTTATGTTAAATTTGCCAGTGGACCTTTTTTTAAACTTTATGTAAATCGAATTTAAAGACTGAATGCGTAAAATAGTTTAAAACTCGTTCCAAAAGAAGCACGCTAATGTTACGGCAGAACCAGTTGGTTCGAAAAAGGAAATCAACCAAGAAATTTTTAAAAAAAATTCGATTTCTTTAAACTTTCCACACACATCAAAATAACTGACAAAAGATGTTTTCGAAGAAGAAGAAGAAACCGTTGATCTCGATGCCGAGCAACTTTGAGCATCGCGTGCACACTGGATTCGACAAGCGCGAGGGGCGCTACGTCGGTCTTCCATTGCAGTGGGCTTCCATTGTAGGCAATAATCAGATATTAAAGTCTACGAATCGTCCACTACCCCTGGTGGATCCGTCCGAGATAACGCCAACCGAAATTCTCGACCTTAAAACCATAGTGCGTCCACACCATAACAACAATAAAGCAGACACGCAGTCCCTCAACAGTACGCTCGGATCACACATCTTGGGTGTGGCAGACGTAAGCTTTGCCCACAACGGCAGCATCGTTTTGCCAAAAACTTCACATGTTGCTCGTTCCAATTCTTTACGGAGCTCGAGTCCTCCTCGCGTGCGACGAGATCTACGCGGCAATGCCAACGTACCACCAGCTGTACCAGAGGAATCATCAGCTTCAACAACGCCAACACCGTCGTCTGGACTACTGGTACCAACAAATGCTCTGCTGAACAGTCACAGCTTCTCAAATCATGGCAAACCTCAACCGCAACAAGCGCCCTTTTCAGTGGCAGCAGCAGCAACCAGTTCTGGTGTTCAGGGTGGGTCAGGAGCAGGTCAGCAAATGTACGCATCTGGTCCACAAAATGGCAGTGGCCCATTGGCCGTGCGAACAGATCACCCCACCACCTCTTCTGCTGGTCTTCAGTACCGTTCAAACGTCCTTCCAGGTCTTCAACAGACCTCTCCAGTCGGCTCGGTATCAAGTGCTGCACGCTCCACGCACTCACATATGTCAGTGGTTAATCAGCACTCACACTTGCACGCTCATCATAAAAATAATAACTTTCCGGGTGGCACGCATGCTTTATACCAACAGCAGCAACAAAATAAGATGCATGCTCCAGCTGCACACCAACAGGCTACATCTCAGCCGCATTCGCAGCCACTACCACCTCAACCACAACAACTTCCAAAATCCTTAACAAATGCCGTGGGTTCTGATCAGAACCAGAATCCACATCACAATCACTTCCCAAGCACCAAAACAAATTCACGTTCATCCAGCTCTAGCGGTGGCAACAGTTCGTTGGCGCAAGGAGTTGGTGCAAGTGGAGTTAGTACAGCACCGCAAAAACAGGAGCAACGCTTGACACACGAACAGGTAGTTAATTGCATTTATCGGATTTATTCCTTAAATAAAATCTAATGCTTTAAATACACAACCGCCTGCGAGTGAGCGACTACATGATTGAACATGCTGTCGTTCTCAATTGCTATTGTGCGTCTTTTTCTTCTGCGAGTATAACAGTCACATATGCGAGTACATCAGTTATGTTTTTCAAGTCATAAAGCAGAAATTTGTGTTCTATCGCAAATTGTTTCCACTTTTCGAATTCTACACATCAATTTTTATCTTAATCCAGTTTCGCGCTGCTCTACAAATGGTTGTTTCGGCTGGTGATCCACGTGAAAATTTAGACAACTTTATGAAAATCGGTGAAGGCTCAACGGGCACGGTATGCATTGCTGCTGACAAATCCACAGGTAACTACTGGACTTTTTCAATTTTCCAATGTAGTTAATTACTTAAGTATTTAAATTTGTCATATAAATAAAAATAAATGAATTAATTAACAAAAATAAATGAATTAATTAACAAAAATAAATGAAGTGATTACCAATACAAATAAGTAACTAATAATTAATAAATTATCTACTTAATTGAAGAAACGAGCTTATTAATGAATTCTTCTAAGAAAACATTTATTGGTTTGTCTTCTTCAATAATTTTTGGATTATTGTATGTTAAAATACATAATTCCTCTTCATCTCTATTCTTGACTAGGTCGCCAGGTGGCTGTAAAGAAAATGGATCTACGCAAACAACAACGTCGTGAGTTACTCTTCAACGAGGTGGTCATCATGCGCGACTATCATCATCCAAACATTGTGGAAACTTACTCTAGTTTCCTTGTCAACGACGAACTGTGGGTTGTTATGGAATACTTAGAAGGGGGAGCTCTAACGGATATAGTTACGCATTCTCGCATGGATGAGGAACAAATTGCAACAGTTTGCAAGCAGTGTCTCAAGGCATTAGCATATCTTCATTCGCAAGTAGATCTCCAGAACGAAAATAACCTCTCTTCCATACTAATGAGCTGTATTTACTTTTCAAAGGGCGTCATACATCGTGATATCAAATCAGATTCTATATTACTAGCTGCCGATGGACGTGTAAAACTTTCTGATTTTGGCTTCTGTGCTCAGGTTTCACAGGAACTGCCAAAACGGAAATCATTGGTTGGCACACCATACTGGATGTCGCCGGAAGTTATTTCGCGTTTACCATACGGACCCGAAGTGGACATTTGGTCACTCGGCATAATGGTCATTGAAATGGTAGATGGTGAACCTCCATTTTTCAATGAGCCGCCGTTACAAGCGATGCGTAGAATACGCGATATGCAGCCACCAAACCTGAAGAATGCTCACAAAGTGTCGCCGCGACTACAGTCCTTCCTTGACCGCATGCTTGTAAGAGATCCAGCACAGCGAGCCACAGCAACCGAATTGTTAGCGCATCCATTTTTGAGACAGGCAGGCCCACCATCATTGCTGGTGCCGCTTATGCGCAATTCGAGGCAACACAATTGATGAAAGAAAAAGGTTAAAAGCTGATATAGCATTTTTTATATAGTTTCATCGCTACTTGCATTCGTTGACATGTGTTTGGGACTTTATTATATCATATGTGTATTTATTGTGTAAGTATTTTAAATGTTATTTTGCTTTTACGATAATTTATATGATTTGATTCAGTACATATTTGTTTTCATTGGCATTGCATTTAGTTTTGAAACCTAGACATCTTATAGTCTAGCTAATTAAGATCGCCTTAAGGTTAAGGTAATACATAACTAGACTAGTAAATGAGAAATTTGATAGAGCAAGTAACTGTTTATTAGCTCAATATCTACTTGGCAGTTACTTAATTTCTGAAGTCTATATTAATGTATTTTAATTTCTTCAGAGATTTTTTAGAATTTTAATTATACTTACGTATATTTTATTAAATATCGCATTTAGTTTGTTGATATAGGGATGTATAATTTAAGTAAAGGGAGAATTTTTTGAGTGAATACACAACAATGGCATGTTTCGTTGTAGTTATTAATTTATTAGATACTAATTTATTTAGGTCTTATTATTCTTTAAATATCCGGTTAATAACTATTATGAACTTTAAGACGGATTTTCAGATATAATTAGCTATCAGAGGACTAATGAATTAATTATAAGCAACTACTACACCCAAAAATTATAAATTTCGTCCCTTAGATATTTGTAGGTCAATTTCAGTAATAGATGGTATTCATGTGCCACGCAAAGGATGGCCACCGAACAGTAAGAAACCATTGGGGGAAAACTAGTTTCAGCCAGTAGTTAAAAGTTGTGTGCTTGAGTATATAAAATTACAAACCACAATTCAGTTAAATTTAATTTTTTCAGAAATTACATTGAACAAGAATTCTTTGGTTAAAAATGTCAACTACGAATTCGGTAATTATTAAATTTGAAGCCTATTGATCCAGAAGTGGTCGTCGAGTTCATAAGTATCGGTTACAAACTGGGAAAAATTTACCAGTAAACTAAAACCCATATACAATTAGGATTTTTTAATTCAAAATACCATCTAGTCCGCAGACCACAACTACCTTCAGAAAGAAAAAAAAAAAAGGATAGTTCTAAAAATTCTTGTCCTAAATTTTAGTAAAACTTTTGAATTATCAACTGCTTATTGTAGCATTAATAAAATAAGCGCAAAAATTAGATTGAAAGCGGCTGTACTCGATCGAATTTATGAAATTGATCTACAGATTTACTGCTGTAGAATTTTAGGAGTGATGTTCATCTACTTGTGCCTTTTTTGATGTGTTACAAGGTTACTGACGCTTAAACATACATATTTATTTGTTTTGATTTATCTCGCCCACTCGTCCATGTTTCTATCAAAAAGTTTTGTCTAATTATTAAATTGTACGTCATTGTTTTCTAACTATATTATTTTGTTTATTAAGATAGTTTATATAGGAAACTTGAGTACTCTTTACATTCCATTTCAATAGCAATTTAAGCAGTATTTCATAGCAATTTAAGCAGTATCAAAATTACATTCCCAAATATAATTTTTCCCAGCTTTAAATTTTTCTTAGCTAGACTGTACGTCAAACGAAGATTTCACACTCAAGGCCGTCCGCTAATCGAAGACATTTTCTAGGAAATAATGAAGACAACAGTTTTGCCTTACAATGTCTTGTTAATGCCTTTTTATTAATAAGATTTTCTTCAGTAGAGACGAGAAACTTAGCTCGAATTTAAGTCGAAAATATTTCGATGCAGTATTTAGGTGAAAATAAATATTAGCTAACATTTGTAGTATTTGAAAGAATTGCATTGAGATGGGTAGTATATTATATTTTTCTAAGATGTAAAGATCTTTTCAGCTGTATTATGACTATTACTAATATTGTAATATGATATACAACTTAAAAGTATTTTATGTTAAACTTACTCGAATAAAGCGTACATTTAAATAAACTTACTTGTAAACACAAACATCTATATTAATTTTCAATTAATTGCTAAACAAAATTTCACAAGAAAATTTTTAAAAAGTCATATACTTCTACGGTTTTGCTTGGGCTTTGCACATTCAATAGTCTGTTTCAGTTTTTGCAAAGAACTTCGTATTCGATTATCTTCACCAGCGCCACGCTTTTGCTCCACTACATGCACTTCGTCAAGCAGGAAGGGAATGACTTTCTCCACTAACTCATAAGACATTTCAGCAAACTTTATGAGCATCTCAAAGTAGAAAAAAGTATAAAATGCCAGATGGCGCTTCGTAATAATACGCAAATGCTCACACAAGAGCTCATTTAAAGCGGATGAATTCCGAAAAACATGACTTGTTATAATACGTTTAAAAAGTTCCAGTAACAGAGTACGACTTGGTACAACATCGTCTACCATCATTATGTGTTCCAGCATTACTAAACTAGAAGCCTTTAATAAAGTCTCTAGACGTACTTCCTTTTTGAGGTCGCTGTCTGAGGAAGCTATAGCGTCGACAACCTCTTGATAGATAGTAATAACTAAGCAAGCATTTGGATCCGACTGACGTCGCTGGGTAGCTAGGAACAAACTTGTAAGCTTGCTGAAAACGCTTAAGGATAACTCATTATTATCAGCTTGCAGGCAGCTGATAAAAGGTCGAGCCACCAGTCGGGAATTCGAGGAAATTTTAAAATGCGGTGTCCACTTTTTTATCAAATCTGTAAGCGTTTGGGAGATGTATGGATCGGTTTTGAAATTTAGTCGGCCGATTCCTTGCACAAGCACTGGCCAGATTTTATGCACCAACTGAGCCAATTTCAACTCTGGCGGTTTACCCATTTGTATGTTTGTGGGTAGAATGTAGCGTGTGATCGCTACGTGGAAGAAACAGTTGATATTGGATTTGGTGTAAACCAAGGGGGCGCAGTTATAAATAACGATGGCAATAAAGCTATAGAAGCGGAAGGCCAAATCTGATTTATCCTGCTTTAAATCTAACTGAAGCCATTTATCGAAATTCCTTAGGCAGTCATTGAGCGAATCTGCAATTTTACAACGGCTCTGATAGTTGTCAGTATTCTCGTAGGTTTTGCCAACTGCAGCTATGAAAACGCACAAGGGTTCTTTAGTTGTCAGTAGGTCGGTAGCATCGAGTTGGGTCATCTGATGAAATTCCGGGATCTCAATTATGACCTGTGTTAGCTTGGTCACATCATCGTTGGCAGCCGTAAGAAGAACCAGACTTTTAAGCCACACATGCATTATAACTGAAGGCTCCACAAATGTACGCCTTTCGGATTCTAGAACTTTAAGCAAAAATCTCGGTAGAGCCTGACGATTGACCACTTGGGCGTTGATAAAAAACTTGAAAAGTCTATCAAACGACGTTGTATCTGTACTGTTTTCAGATATACAAAAATCAGCAGCCAATTGCGGCATCCACGGACTGCAGTTGGTAACATATTGCTGTTTAAGGAATGGCAGAATGTGCGTTATCATAGCTTTTATCACTTCCATCTGTTGCTCTCCTCGCATATCAACACTTATCTCTTTGAGTTTGACGAATATCAGATGTAACGCTTCTAAACTGCGTTCTTGCTCAGCGGGTGTGCAATTATTCAAATAATTTGGCAACCATGAATCCAGCAATAAAGCTTCTCCACGTTTGAACTCTTCAGCGTATTGAAAAATGTCCAGTAGTGTATCAGCGAAAATTTTCGAAACGCCTAAATTGTAACGTATCGCCTGCAGTTGGCTCAACAACTTTGTTACATACGCTGACATATCGTGGCCGCTTTCAGCATAGAGTATAAGCATAGCCATGTGTCCCTTCGCCACCGCAAGCTGTTTGTTACTTGATACCTTATCAAATGCTATGGATAACAGCTTGTCGCTTAGTGGTGAAGCTAAATCTGCAAAGTCACCTGCTAATGCCAGCACTATAAACAGTTCAATTAAGTGATGTATACCAGTCTCGCTTAGAGCGAGAAACTTTTGCAAGCTGAACTTGGCATAAATGCGTCCCAGCAGCTTCTGTACTTGATTTTGTAGTTTTGCTCTTTTTAAACGCTCTAGAGTTTTGCCTAAAAATAATATGAAAAGCGTGTAGCTGCTTAAATTAGCATCTCGTTCGGAATCGTTGTTAGCCAACATTTGGCGGTATTTAGTTATGTAGTTTCTTCCATTTCCACACACGACCGCCAAGTTTGAGGGCGCCGATCCAGCTATATAGAAAGAAGAATTTAACCGCTTGTGGAAATGTTCCCACATCAGTTGCACAACATTCACTTTAGGTTGCCACCAATTTAGGAGCGTAGGCATGAGTATACATAAATAAATACGTGTTTGTTCTTCATTTGGATTGGAGCTTAAAAACTGTTGTGTAGATGATTCAAGCATGGCGTAGTTCTCCGATTCTTTTGCGGTGGCGCGGCTATGTTGTGGACCCTCGAAGGTGCCATTAGAACGATAGCCATGCAGTTTGCAGAGAGCGCTAATCATCCAATTAGTGAATTCATAGTATCTTAGTTGATTCAAACCAAAGTAATCTAAAGAAAAGATTGAAGAAAGTCTTTATACACGCTTAACTAAACATTAAAGTAAAGGAATATAAAAAAGAACAATCTTCGGGAATTATATTCGAAATAAATACAACTAAGCAATAATTAAAAAGCTTTTAGGAAGGATCTCAAAGGATTGGCGCAGAATATTATATTATAAACTTAATATATAATTACCAAGCTTTGCTTTTAACTTGTCCACGGTTTTGTTAAAAATCGACCAGAACTGATAATCCCAATTTTCCGATTGCTGCTTTCGATTGTGAAGGCAATAACGCCACTTCGGTGACTCCAACTGAACGATAAGCCAAAACTCTTTAAAACACGTACATGGAAACGGTGAGCTGTGAATTAACTCAGTTGAACGCTTCTTGGCAAAGTAAAAAAGAGAACAAGTAAGCAAATCTTCAAATATTCGTTCCAACTGAGCGTGTAATATGTCTGCATTGGTGTCTGCTGATACTTCATCACTGTGTGATACCATTTTCTGCAGAAGTAGCAAGTCCAACAGCTTCCATTCGAGTGCTCCATGCAGCATGTGATACGCTGGCAATTGGCAGTCGTTACCCTTGCAGCTATTCGCAAAGTAAATTAGTTTCCAAGTATCTTGGTCTGTAATGCGATTTAAAAGGCTGCGGAAATGTATGATTTGTCCCTGCAATAGCGGCCACTGTTGCGTCGGTGTACCGTGCAGCAACAAGTGCATGAGCTGCGTGACTTTTCGACGCCGTTGGTAACATGTTAGCCCATCAAAAGACTCAATTGGACCCTTTACATTTGATGCCAGGTATTGAATGTTTATGCTGAAGGAAAACATATCTCAATACCTTTCTTCAACACAAGGGTTGAAATACCTACCAAGCATCTCCGAAAACGAACTGAGTCACAGATTTGCTAAGCAACTGTTCCGCTCCAAATTCGTAGGAAGTCAATTGAATTTCCTTGAGTATCTGCTCATTCTCTTTAGATGCATTGGTAACAAAACCAGTTCTAATGAAGCTATCAGTAGCAAATTGGGATTTGGATCCATCCTCGCCACTGCAGTGAAATTCCGGCAGGATATCAACTCCAAACTCTGATTCTATTTGAGGTGTCGGCTCTATGCACATGTAAGACAGCACTTCATCATCTTCGTCTGCTTCAAACAAATCGAAATCCATTAATAAAATAAAAATTTTAACAAAAACAATAAAACAAAAATATTAAAAACCAAAACTTAGGACAACCACATTTGTTTACAAGAGCCGACACTGGATAGTGATGACTAATAAAAGTGCAAAATTATATAATAATCGATATATTTGGAAGGTAATTTATATGATTGTATAAAACGTACCAGAACATGAGTTTCCTTAGGCCAGAAGTCGTTAATATAGAAGTGAGTAGTGCATTGAGTAGAATTGAATTAAAGTGATTGCGCTCATCCTTTGTAAAGAGTAATATCTCGAAATTAATTTATTAAAAGTAATTTCTCGAAACTAATTTATTCATGTATAGTTTTTTCCTTTTTACGATATGCGTTGCCGAAACGACGTGTTTCTAATGTAACGCGTTCAAGCATGTCAAATATTGCCAGTTGATTAGAAGCGTGTCCACTAGCAAGAAGTAAGATCCATTAATAACGCTTTCAATTTCTTGGAGAAATTAAAAATGATAGTTTGTAATTGTGCTTAATTTTTGGAGCACGTCTAACGTAAGAAATAGATACAGTTGTCAGGCGTAGTATTTTGAATTTTAGGCATCGCAGACATCAATGAACATTAAAGTTGGCATGTGTTCACTTTAGTTCTTGTTGGTGGTCACGTTTTTGTTTTTGGTTGTTTTGACTTATTTTGGTTTAATTGCACGTGTTAAAAGAAGAACTAGTGAAAGTAAAATAGAAAGCTTCTACCATTAATCAAGTGCGAAACGCATCATGTACGATATCGTAACTCGCAAATAAACATTATAAATCGTAGCGTTAAAACGGCTTCTCTGTGACGACGCCTTTATCGAGCGTCTTAGGCAAGTTTTACATTGCTGTGAACACTGCCACTGGTCAACATTTCCCGCTTCTAACATTTGAGGGGTGGACCGCAATCATGATCTTCAGCAAACTATTTTAATTAAGAGTTAACTTTAAAAATTAAATTAGAAGACAAGAAATCAATAAATGCAGACTTAAAAAACAACGAGAACTAAATCGAAAGTGATACTGAGATGTGTAAATATTTTATAACATAGATTGCTCCAACCCGACGGAAAACAAAATTTTATGTTTTTGTTTTAATTTATTATTATAATTAATATGATTGATTAAAAACCGTCCAATATTAGGAGAAAATGTTTGTGCAGGATCTTAAACACGGATTCTATGACCAAATCATCGGAAAGCGTATCCTCGTTGTCGTCAATTACGACATTGATGCCATCTGCGCCAGCAAAATATTACAGGCGCTCTTCAAGTACGACCATGTTTTGTATTCCGTGGTACCAATCATGGGTCTGGCTGGGATGCAGCGAGCCTACTGTGAGAACCAAGGCGACGTGAAGTATGTGCTGCTGGTAAACTGTGGGGGCTGCGTGGATGTGGTGGAGCTGCTGCAGCCGGGAGAGGATGTCACTATCTTCATATGCGACTCACACCGGCCGCTAGACGTTTGTAATATCTATAGCGACAAGCAAGTGAGTACAGAGAAGTTCTTGCTCGCCAGACATGTTCTTCAGTTGAAAAGAGTTTACTTGTAGGTCTGCATTTTGGGTGATCCTGCACTCGAGGAAAACATACCCCCGTTTGAAACCATATTCTGTGAATCTGATAGCGAAGACGACGATAATGACGATAATAACGATGATGACAGCGGTGCTGGTGACTCTGACTTTGCGGAACACGAAGAAGGAGGCAGAAAGTTGAGTCGTCTGGAAAAACATGAGCGGCGAGTCCTCAAGCAGCGCCAGCGGCGAGCTTGGGAGAACGAACGCGATCGCATCATGTTTGAATACGCTCAATACAGCTTCTACGGACGCTCGACTGCATTGGCGATCTTTGAGTTGGCCTGGAAGATGTCAAAAGATACCGTGGATATGCTGTGGTGGGCTATTGTTGGCATCACAGAGCAGCTGGTCCTGGGGAAAATTGAAAGGACAGTGTATTCACTGGAAATTGAGAGTATACAGGGTCATGTTTCCCGTCTGACCCACAAGACCACCGATCAATCGAATATGAGCGCCAGCAAAATTAATTTTGAGAATGATTTACATCTGGTGCTCTACAGACATTGGAGTGTCTTGGAATCTATGAAGTAAAGATCCTGTCATAAGCTTATTAAATTATTGTTAACTGTTTCTATTTTCAGGTATTCAATGTATTCTGCGTGTAAACTAAAGCTATGGACGCTACGTGGCGAGAAGAAGCTTTACGAGTTACTTGTTGAGATGGGCTTACCTTTGATGCATGCCAAACAGACTTTCACCTCGATGGATTTAGAGCTGCGGCAGGAATTCTTTTGTATGGTCGAGAAATTGTCGGAGAAGTATGGCATCCCGGACATCGTTTACAGTTCATTTACACTCAGCTATGGTTATCGTAATCGTTACTCTGCGTCTGATTACGTATATGCAATGCTGTCTATACTGGAATCAGTTACGCATAATAAAACTCCAGAGGATTGTTTTCTCGAAGCTCTGGACAGTTTATCGCGTCAAAACAAAGAAATACTCTTGGCCGGCATTGAGAACTCGAAATTATTGTTCTCTGCCGCATTTAAACAAGTGCAAAGCAGTTTGGAGTCGCGTCAAGTGCACTCAACAGGTTCTTTTTTTTACTACATTTTAAATGAAGAGAACACTTTCTTTTCTTATCCTTATGGCCTAACACTTCTGGCCAAGTTCATTCTAAGTTGTCATGTTGCTGTGTCTCGTAGTCGGCAGGCACCAGAGTTGCCTTTAATAGCCAGCTGTCCAGTGGATTCTGAGCGTGGTCTCTGCTTGCTTGTCGGTATACCACCGGTGCGTGAAGATTCGCCGAAAAATTTCTTCGGAAAAGCATTTGAGCAGGCAGCTAGTAAAAGTAATACAGCGATATTACAAGACTTTTTCGAGACATCGCTGATACAAATACGACAAATTGATTTAACTAGATTTTTAGATGCGTTGACCGTACTCTTGTCGTAGACTTGGGCTCCAATATAAATTAAAAATTTTCCAATTTAGTAATATTTAAATTATGTTTGGTTACGAGTTGTAGATTCAGTTTAGCAAAAAGAACATATCAAAATTGGTTTTTGTTAACATTATGTTTTGCATGTTAAGACTAAGATATAAAAATTTAGTTACCGTCAATTCTTATTTATATAAAAGCAGTTATTTGGTTTAAGGAACTACAATATTGATAATTACTATAAAAGCGTGTTTTTAATGAGTAGTTACCAATTTAAAAAATCTTAAACATTATCAGAATAAGAAAAAATCTATTATTGTCATTAAAATAAGAACAAACCTTTTATTGTCATTAGAATAAAATGTAGATATTTGTTTTACTTATATGTTAACATTAAAAAAATTTTGGAATACAGAAGAAAATCTAGTAGCCTTTGATAAAAATTTTCAGAAAAATTCAGGTAGCCTTTAAATCAACGACCCTATTTTATTATTGATAAATTTCGAAGCTCTGTAGACATTAGAAAAATATAAGAAAAGTTCGTGACAAGAAAGCAACTAAGACACAAAGAATATTTAGAAGGTGGTATATTTATTCAAAGTTCATACAACAAATTTGTCCGGAATACAAGTGTGTATCTTTTCAAATATATCAATTTACTAAGAGCACTCCAATTCGCTGTTAACTTCAACAAAAGGTAATATGATATAAATATTTCTTACCGCAATCATACATAGCAGATGTATAAATTACGCGTATTTTTTACTGGCTAATTTTAAACTCGGCTGTATGTTCACTTGAAAACTTCCCATTATTAGAAGTCATTATACGTGCTGACCCTAAGCATTGCGCTTCGCTATAGAATACCGCATATTGGCCAGGAGTCACAGCCCGCATTGGCTCATCTAGGACTATAGTTAGGTCGCTGTGAAGATCATTGCTCCGATACACAGTACAAGCCTTTAGCGGCTTTGTGTGCTGAAATCGAAATTGACATCGCAGCTGATCACAATTCTCGAAAGGATCTGTACATATCCAGTTAACGTCTTTGGCTTGTATACGATCACTGTACAAGGCAGGGTGTTCATGTCCAAATGCGACATAAATTGTATTGCATGCGACATCTTTCTCCGCAACATAATATGGGTGTAGATAGGAGTGTAAACGACAACGTTGTCCAACAGTCCATTGATGGACACCATCGTGCGAACCGACAATTTTGCCAGTATCTATGTCAATAAAGTGACCGGGTCTGGAAGGAATATACTAATGGCGAGGTTTTCTTTTGATTGCAATAAACAAGAAATAGTGACTGTTATTTATACCTCCTTAATGAAATCCTTAAATTTTCGATTTCCAACAAAACAAATTCCAGTACTTTCTTTTTTATCGGCCAGGCGTTTCAGACCACATTTACGCGCTATTTCTTTAACCTCTGATTTGTACAAATCAGCTAATGGAAACATAGTCCTCTCTAGGGATTTTCGCTTTACTCCAGACAGGAAGAAGGTTTGATCTTTAAAACTGTCTTTCGGTAGTAAAAGATAGGGTTCTGAAAATAATTAAATGTTGGTGAACAATAAAAACGTTGTCTTATTTATGAGTGTATGTCAAACTGGAGTATGTACATCAAGCTGGAACTTAGTTTTTTCCGAAAGAAGTATTTTACTCTATATTCCTAACATTCTTTTCTTTATTTAAAAGCTATATATTTGCTAACGAAAAAATTTGTGAAAATCAGCACTATACTATTTTGACGTTTTGGATAAAGATTAATTTATAGTTAAATTCTCATAAAGGTTCAAATCCCTAAAAACCCGTTGTTAAAATTTGGGACCATTTATTTGATTTCTTCAGGCAAATTTCGATACAAATAAAAAGCTATGAATTTTGGCTCAAACTTTACCTTTATTCGCTTTGAAGTTCTCAAAAAATGTACCAAACGAAGATCGCGCATAGTGTCCAGTTGCAATAGCATCGTATTGGAGTTGTTCGATTGCGTATTTGTAAAACAAATCAAATTTGATGTACTTGTTGCACAATATATCTGGATTTGGTGTGAAACCGTTTTCATAATCTTCCAGAAAATTTCTATCTCGGCAAAATACCATCAATTGAGCAGTAAACAGTGAGGGTAATCTTAATACCTACGTAAAGACTGAATTCCAATAGTCTTTCACATAGTTTACTTGACGAAGCTCAATGCCAAGTATTTCGCTTGTGTACTCTGCATCGCGCAGATCCTCCTGACCAGTACAGTAACCCACCTCATCGAAACCGTCCCAATTGCGCATAAAAACACCCAAGATCTTGAAGCCTGAAATTATAGTCATTAGTAATGAAGAGGACAAATGAATTTTCCCTGATGATAAAAAATATAAAATTCCAACAGATTTTTGTTAAAATTTAAACCTTTTTCTTTTAGAAGATGTGCAGCCACAGCACTGTCCACACCTCCAGATAAGGCAACCACAATATTCCGTAGCATTTTATCTTCCCATTCAAATCACTTATTTAGCAAGCAGCAGGCCAGATGTAAATAAGAATTTCCAAATAAGAATTTCCAAATAAGAAGAAGAGACCTTCGCCGAATTATTTAAGCCGCGGCTAAAGGTCTGGGCAAAGGTGCGAAAAGCAGCTTTGCAGATGAAACCTTCGCGATAATAATCTGACAATATGTCCACAAACTTTTATAAAGTAGTAAAAATGTTTCAGATACTGCAACAATTTCCTACCGATAACAGACGGATTAATAACAAAGGCGACATATTTATAACACCCTGGAGCCGGATTTTAGAATTCGGCTCATATCACTGCTAGTACGCTGACTTTTACGTTGGAGATTTCACATTTGTTTCGAGTTATAAAACAGTCACTTTTCTACGCGAAATTATTTCCATTGCCTGAAAAGCTTTAGTAGGTCTGAAAAATCCTAGTCCATATACGACAAGTGGCAAAAAACAAAATCGAAGTCTGTGTGGTTATTCCGGTTTTAGTAACCACTAAGTGCAGAAGTATTGTGACGAATTTACAATGAAACTTTCGCGAAACCACTGGAAACCATTCAAATCGCGTCATCTGCCTCAATTCCAAATTTCAATTCCTTCAAAAAGAATTGAGGCTCCCTCAATTCCATTCCTTTGTTTCGTTGAGCCTCAATTCCAAATTCCAATTCCTTCAAAAACAATTGAGGCTCTCTCAATTCCATTCTTTTGCCTGAGTGAGCCTCAATTCCAAATTCCTAATTCCTGAGGAATTTACTTGGAATTGGAATGGAATTGATTTTTCCCAGCTCTGATGGCAGCTCATACTGCTGCGAAAGGTTCTGGAACTGTCTGGCAAATTGTCGATCTATCCATTTGATCTATCCTGCGCTAGATGTCGCCTTGCAAAGTTGTGGAAGGTTGTGAAACTAGCTATCTATCTCGTCTATCTTACGCTAGATGCATGTAAATGTCGCGATTTAAATGGTTTCCAGTGGTCTTGCGAAAGTTTCATTGTAATATCCTCACAATATTAAATTTTTATTGCAGTGTTCTAAAGGAGCAAAGGAATCAAATATCGTAAAATTAAAGAAGCAAGTGAGAAAAAACTGCATCCGGTGTCCAAAAACTCGAAGGCATTTTATTTGCACAAAGAAGAACAACCGGAACCCAGCAGTTTTGTGAACTGTGTCTTTAATTTGTAAAAAGGGGAGAATAATTTCCCAAGTCTCGAAACAGTGAACAATTATTGGAAGAAAAATCCGGAATGAGCTGTCGGCTATGCTTCAGGGAATTGCAATTATTCATTTATGTTTTCGACAAGCATGGGCAGGATAATTATGGAATCGCAGCAGTTGTGGCCAAATGCCTCAGCGTGAAGGTAGCGCGAATTCATCCATTTTCTGCGTATTCCAGCTCTAAACATTTTATTATTTTATTTAATTTTTTACAGCTTACACCAAGTTCCGCCGACAGGGATAAGGTGTGCCTTCAATGCTGGTCGATATTGCGCAAGTTCCACAGGTTTTGCCAGGAAATTGAAGAAAAGCAAAGTGAATTGGAACTGTCTTTGATTACAACAAAAGATGTGGATGATGAGTTTGATGTTTCAGAAATAATGGAAACTCAGGTGCCTGGTATAGAAGCTCAGGTGCCTGATGAGATAATAAATGTTAATTCTGAATATTTTGAAATTGAAAATCAAAAAACATCAAAATCTACAACAGATATTCCTGACACAGGAATAGAACTAACTGAACATACAACAGATATTCCTGACACAGGAATAGAACTAACTGAACATACAACAGATATTCCTGACACAGGAATAGAACTAACCCAACATACAACAGATATTCCTGACACAGGAATAGAACTAGCCGAACATACAACAGATATTCCTGACACAGGAATAGAACTAACCCAACATACAACAGATATTCCTGACACAGGAATAGAACTAGCCGAACATACAACAGATATTCCTGACACAGGAATAGAACTAACCGTATCTACACCCTCTAGTGCCATACTCATTAGAAAGGTGGGGCGACCAGGCAAGAAAGGTAATAGTGTATTGCTGTAGGTAATACAAGGAGTGCCTACAGCAACGAGTGGAGTAGCTGTAGAAATTAGTTTCTACTCTCTAACAAACTCTTCTCTTCTTCCATAACAGATGTCACTTCCTCCATGAACGACGACCGTGTAATCGCGAGGCACATTCAACTGAAATGTGATGAATGCCAAGCTGAAGAAAGAACTTTCAATGACCTGAAGGTCCATTTCAGGCAGATGCACGGTCGTGACGGTTACGTTGTGTGCTGTGGTAAGCGAATTTTCCATAAGGGCTTGCTGCTGGAGCATATATACAGGCATGGAAATCAAAGCCATTTCAAGTAATAACAACAAATGCGAAGATACCAAGATTAGTACCTTGAAACTTTCATTACCTTTAATTGCAGATGTATAGAATGCTCTCAAGTGTTTGCTAGTAGTATCTGCCTTCGCAACCACAATTTACGAAAGCACCCGAAAGAGGGAGATCTTCCATTTGCTTGCCAACAGTGTCCGAAAAGATATACCAATTATAATTATCTACAGAGACATGCTTTGTCACATGCTAACGGCGAAGTGGAAAAATTTCAATGCGAACTATGTAAGACTAGGTGAGTTTTTAGTAAATAATAATGTCTAGACTTTTCTGTTTAAGTCTTTAATAATTTAATAATCTTGTTTAAATTATTAGTTATCAAACTGAGTCAGATCTCGAGAGTCACAGGCGCAGCGAGCACCGCCATGCAGCTTTAAACATTTGCAATCATTGTGGTGAACAGATCCGTGGCTCGAGTGCATTTCGTCTTCATTTAGAGAAGCATGAAGGCGTTGTTGATCCTGCTTTGCAATGCAAAATCTGCCAAAGCACGTTATCCCCACAAAGTGCTTCAGAAGCTCATCGTCGCTACCATCATCTTCTAAATAACCATAAATGCAGTATCTGCAACAAAGCCTTCAGAACATCGCAGAGTTTAAAAGTAGGCAGCAAGTGTTGATTTATTGGATTGCTTATTAAGGTTTAATTTTCCCCTCATTTTAAGGAACATATTGCAACACATACAGGCGAAATCTTGTAAAAGTGCACGTACTGTCCAAACGCCTTTAAATGTTCCTCGAATTTGTATTCACACCAAAAGTATCATCCAATAGAATGGACACAGGATAACCAGAATGTTATATTAATACAGATGATGGCCAGGGGAAACTGTTCTAAAGAACGGAAGAAAGGAGCAAAATGTATATTTTAAAGCAAAATCAACTGCCATAAATAACTTCTAAACAGAACTATTAAAAATATTTATAATATTTACATATTTACTATAATGTAATATGTAATTGTTAAATAATTTAAATATGAATTTTCATGAAATATGTAAATATTTAATAATTAACATATGAAATTACATGCAATATGTAATTATTTAACAACATAACAAAATATGCAATAATTAGCAACATAAGTAGTAGCCAAATAAAAAAAAAACATTTTTTAATAAAAGAAATATCTCATAAATAACTAATAAATAGAAATATTTAAAATATTTATATATTTCAATGTGAAATACTTGATTATTTAATAGTTAATAACATGACTACATACGTAGTAATTAACAACATAACTGGTAACTGCATAAATAAATGAAAATAAATGTATTTTGGAATAAAATAAATATTAAAAAAATTAATCATAATAACTGTTTTGTTTTGATCATCAAATAGTTACTAGAAATTAAAAATGGGATTCGTTTTTTTATTGTTATCGTTGAAGAAATTGTTAAATAAATCAGTGAAATTAAAAACCACATTTGAATTATTTAATTTTGACGCAACAGACTGTATTGAACTACTGCGCACTTATGCCGCGAACACCTACACACGCAAGGACGTCAACGCCTCCCGTTGTATGCTGGGCCCACAACAGGACATCGTTAAAGTTCGTCGCTAGCAAAAGTAGCAGTTCGTCGTCAGCATTCCTTGCGTAGGGTTGCAAGTAATTTTTGCGCGTATAAAACGAGCTGAAAAAATTTTTAATCTTCAGAGAACAGAAGTTTATTCGTTTTACTCTACAAAATTTGCTCTTAGAACAGGAAATCAAGTCGTGCTTCAGTCGTGTTTATTTTGAATTCTGAGCGTTTTGTGAAGCGTTTTTGAAGTTTACAACTGATTAAAAAGGGCTGTTCCAAGTATTAACGTGGGTGTTAATCTGTTTAAAAGTTAATGTGTTTTTAAAAATAAATGATTCTATTTGTAGTGAAGCAAAAATATACAACAATCAAGTGAGCAAAAATATATGGCAACAAATTTCGCTAAATTGATTGTCTTATTAAATTTATTAAAAAGATTCTCGGTGTTTTTTGATCTGAAGTTGAGTTTTTAGAAAAAATAATTAGAATTCAGAAAAGAAGAGTATATACCATTATTAATATAATTTCAAAGTAAACTGTGTAAGTATTATTAATTATTATTAAAGATATAAATAAGAATGTTTTATATAAAACCAATATAAGTTTGAGAAGATATTTTTAGTAAGCGTATAAAAGCAAATAAAAGTTTTTTTTTATAACGTTTACACTTGATTTTTAAATGCTACATAATGAAAAAATGAAATAATTCAAATAAATTTAATTATTTCATCATTAATTTTTAAAATTTACACACTAGAAGATTAGCAAGGCATTTGACTTAGAAAAATTAATAACAACAAAACTTTTCTTTAGTCTTCGGTAAAAACAACTTTTGTATAAGTGGGCGGACCACGCCTATTTTGGGCAAATATATTTATAATGTCTACTGCTGGATAGAATCGCGTATTAATATTTTCAACCGTTTATGAGATATTGACAACTTTTGTATATAAGTGGGCGGACCACGCACATTGGTATACAAATTGATAATACCTGTAGATACATCGTGATAAAATTAGGTAACTTTAGTATTGCCTCGATATGTTCCGGAATAAAGTTATATCTCAATACGGGTCATGAGATATTCGCATTATAACATTTTTTAAATTGGGGTGCATTTACATTCCGTATGTAAAGTAGGCGTGGTTTTTAACCAATCTCGCACATTTTCCATGCCAAACTGCCTTACATAGCAAAGAATATTTGTGCCAAATTTCATTGCGATATCTGTTTTCGTTCTACTGTAATCGTGATTTCAACGGACAGACAGAGAGACGGACGGACAGGGCTAAATCGATTCAGGAGGTTCAGGAGGAAGATATACTTTTCTATATATATATATATCTCGTCTCCTTCTCTGCGTTACAAACGGAATAACAAAGTGAATATACTTCCTTCGGGTGTAGGGCAAAAAAGTAAAAATAAAAAGTAATGTACAGATATAAATGTAAGAGAAAAAGGTTTTTAAGCAGTAATGATGAAAGAGATAAACAAATAAATATTTACCTTAATTAAGAGGAAAAAGAAACACTTAATGCTTGTTAGAAAATAAAATTAAGCACAAAATTATTAAACAAAAAAACCACTAAAAGTAAACGAAGCTAATAAGAATTAATAAAACTTACATAAATCTGAAGAATGAGCAATGTAAACGTCACTCTTTAAAAAAGAATAATTTCCCATAATGTAAAAAAACTAATAAAAACAACCAAATCCATAAATATGAAACCAAACTAAACTAAAATAAAATTTTGAAGATTTAATAAAACTTAAGTTATTTATAGTACAAGGATTTTAAGCTAAGATATCATATTTGAAAAAAATAAATTTGTATTCTAAAGGATTCACAAAAAAAAAAAAAAAAAAGAATAAAAAGGCATAGTAATAAAAATAAAAAGGAAATAAACCACATTTATAAAAAATATTTATAACACTTGAAAAAAAAATTATTTATAATAAATTAAAAAAAAAATTAAAGTAAAGAAATATTCTTGCTAAGCAGGTCTAAAATCTCCAAATAGTCTAAAATAAGAAACAACGTAACTAATAGTAAAAAGGTTAGTAAATTAGATAAAAAAATAAAAGCAATAAATGAAATTTTTATACAAAATAACAAATATCACAAACTATTTAAAGATAATAAAGTATTGGAATTGTTATTATAAAATAAAGTATTATTATAAGAATTTACTTTCTTAAGTCTTTTTTCGGAGATTTTTTTCTTAAGTAAATATAAATATTTATATTTACATTTATTATATATTAATAGCAATATAGTAAGTAATTTCTATTATTATTTCTTGCGTTCCGCAGCTGTAAAAAATGTTATCACAAGAAAACCATCAAGTGCTGCGTGAAGTGCAATAAGAAAATAAACAATCTTTAATGCATGCAAACAATAAATATTTAACTTCCAAGTTCTGCAGGAATTTTATGCAAGCAAGAAAAAAAAACTCACAAGCAGCACTCAGTGAACTCAACAGCTTAAATGTGTCGTTAGCAGAATATTGCGTTATTTCTTTGCGTTCTTCACTTCTTTTTACTTTTTCTTTGAGTTCTTTGAGTTCTTTGAGTTCTTTTTCGTTTGTTTTGTTAAATTTGTTGTATTCTGCCAAAGCAAAGAAAGGAAGTTAATACAAGAGAATAGAAATGGAACTGAGGACAAATAAGAAAAAGAAAGAGGGAGCAAAATAAAATAGGGGAAAAACGAAATAGAAGAGCAAAAAGAAATGAGAACAGTTTTTATTTCATTAATTTAACTAATGAAATGAGTATTAAGAATGAAATAAAGTTCAATATTAAGTAAGAGTTTTTGTATCATCATTTTGTTAATAACGGAAAAAGTTTACGATTTATTTATTCAATATAGAAAATTTATAAGGCTGTAGAATTTATTTCCATATTAATGGAAATATCAAATTCAGTTTATTATTTCGTTTATTTTGTACCGAAATTAACGAAAAGGAAACTGAATCAATTTAGAAATATTTTGCTTTTTAATAAGAAATTGATATCGCTTATAGGTATTAAAAATAGCATCGAAGGATAAAAATTGATGTTGGTTAAACAGCTGGTAAAAATGACTAATATTTTATTATATAGTATTTATTACAGAAATCAGATATCGAAATTATATTCACGCACAAAGAGAGAATCTATTTTTTTTATATATCCCAAGTTCATGATTTGTTTCCTTCTTCCAGTCGCAAATTGTATACGAATAAATATACGAATCATCAATTAATTTTCAGGAACCAATTTCGTGCCATTTTTGAAGATTAATTTTGTACTTAAATTAATTACCTTCATCCTAATGTCTGGATTCAGCGTGGACTTATTTTAATACCATCTCATTGGAATGTTTTAAATGCTCTCTGCCACCACGATATGTCTCAGAATTTTCGGGCCCTACTTGGTACACTAAAGAAGTACGTGCATTAAGGAATATAAAAACCAAATATTACAAATTATGTTGCAAGACTCGTACTACAGTATGTTTGCTGAATTATACCTCTATAAGATATAGATATCAGCATCTATGTAAGCAATCTTACAGTGATTATAATGCAAGATTTAAATCTAACTTCCAATCTGACCCAAAGTCGTTTTGGAAATTTGTAAATACTAGAAGAAAGTGTGATTTATTCCCTACCTTTATGAAATTCGAGGGAAATGAGTTTGATAATACGGTAATCATTTGTAACCTATTCGTCTTCTTTGAATAAACTTTTTCAAGTTATTCATTATTATTCATGCCCAACTTACGCTACCGTAAGTTTCTATACTAGCGAAATATCCGTATAGAATTTCTTCGGGTTCTATTACGCAGCCTATATAATACAAGAGCTGATAGTTCTAAAAGCCCTAAAGGATATCAAATGCACTTATAATTCCGGCTCGGATAATATTCCGTCATGCATTATTAAATATCGCGCAGAAGAATTAACGTTACCCGTTACAGCACTATTTGACTTTTCTCTACGTTCAGGTTATTTTCGGGAAATACTATAGATGTAGTATAAATATTTATGGTGGCATTGTACTATAAAAGAATTCAAAATCTAATGAATTTCCTGTTACCTCTGATGTCCCGCAGGGAAATCATCTAGGACCACTACAACTCTTAATATTTATTTATTACTTTTGCTTAGATTGAATATATATATATATATATATATATATATCCTCATCCTTTTGATGTCACCTGTTTCCATTTCTGGCCGGTTTCAATAAAAAAATACTTTCCTATACGTTAACCTATGAATTTGTGTCGTTCCCGTGAAACGTCATTTTTATTACTTATTTTAGAAAACAATCACGTCTTGAAGTGAAAACATTTCTGTTCTTTAATATTGTAAATTTTTTAGTGCGAATATCAGGAACGTGGATATAGAAATATAGAAGAAAGGAGCCTATAGAAGGAAAGGAGAAATTAATATAGAAGGAGCCCTGTAAATATGATCTATCAACGCGGTCTTAAAGTCACGAAGCTGATAGCCTTCATAACCAACGTCTATGGCGTTGGAATGATCATATTTATGCTGGTGACGTTTTGGAACCGCAGAGGCGTTTTATTACGCCGTTCCCAATGTCATCATCGAAGACATTCGATGCATGCAAAAGTGACGAAGCAGAAGAAGAAAGGACGCGCCGCTATATATGAAAAGAAGAGAAAAGCAAATCAAATTAAAAATTGGGTTCGGGAAAGAAAAATGGATACAACAGCAACAGCAGCTGGTCAAACGCGTAAGAATGAAGCAGAGAAGTAGCTCAACATATATAAACGAGTATACGAGCTACAAACGTTCAACGCGTTGGACGTTTATATGGAAGAAGGCAGATCTCCATTTCCACGGTTCCTTGTGGAGCTTTTTTAAAATTATTAGTTAATTTCAAAATTGATAAGCTAACTTGGTTCGAATTTTTTAATAAATGTCTAATGAAATTTTCAGTAGATATGACCGTTCGGTCAAAGTTAAAAAAATTGGCTTGTAATAACTAGTAAATTCAAAAATAAAAAATTTGAAAGTTGAAAATTGAGAAATTGAATTTTCATCTGGAATGATTTAGCGTTTTTTATTAGGCTCAAAAGCGCCATTGCTGCCTACGAATTATATTCTCTCTGTTGAAATCACGATTACGGGAGAACGAAAAGTGATATCGCAATGAAATTTCGTACAAATATTCTTTGTTATGTAGGACAGTTTGGGATTGAAAATGGGCGAGTTCGGTTAACAACCACGCCTACTTTACATACGGAATCTAAAGGTACCTCGTTTTAAAAAATTTTATAATTTGAATATCTCATAAACCGTGCGAGATATTAAGGTATAATTTTATTCCGGAACATATAGTGTCATTACTAAAATTTTTGCAAAAAATTGGCATGCCACGCCCACTCATAACAAAGTTGGCAATATCTCATAAACGGTATGATATTGAGTATGATATGATATTCGGAAGCATTACCAATAAGCTTCCCAAAAATGGGCCAAGCCCACTCATGCAAAAGTTGTCTATATATTGTAAGCGGTATAAGATATTGACACGTAATTTTATCAATAGGTATCCACAGGTATTACCAATTTGTATATCTAAAATAAGCGTGGTCCGCCCACTTATACAAAAGTTGTCAATATCCTATAAACGTTTCAAAATATTAATACGTGATTTTATCCAGCAGTAGACATTATAAATATATTTGCCCAAAATAGGCGTGGTCCGCCCACTTATACAAAAGTTGTCAATATCCTATGAACGTTTCAAAATATTAATACGTGATTCTATCCAGCAGTATCTAGAGACATTACAAAAATATTTGCAAAAAATGGGCGTGGTCCTTATATAAAGGTTGTTAAGTGGCGACATTATAATATTTTTATTAGTTACTTGGGTGTAGGGTATTTAGATTTCGGCCTGGCCGAAGACAAACCCTTTTACTGGTTTACTCTTAGTCTTTACTTCCCTCAGAATCCTTGAGATACCATCATCTACGATAGCACAATATGGTTCTGGACCCATAAGTTTGGTATTTGTTCCCAATTTTGCGAATCAAATTTTGGTGAGACATTCCTATACCAAGGCAGACTTGATTTCGTACGATGTCAGCCCTCAGTAGCCGCCTGACTATCAGTCATTATCACAATTTTCCTGTTTTTTATTTCCTACCCAGGTTGAATTGTACACATCTAATGATGGCTACAACCTCAGACTGAAAAATGGTAGATAACCTTCCTATTGCTTCATGATATCTGACCCTAGGTCCGTAAACTATCGCCCCTGAGCCAGACTCCATCAATGATCAATGATTTATAACGGCCAACAGTTATAAGAGATGGGAATGTTTTAATGTTCCTGATGATGTAAAAATGTTTCTCTCTTCTAAAACTTGAAATGATGATAGACTTTTACAAGCGGATCGAATACATTTGCTTACATGGTGTAATGTGAACTGTATGAATCTGAATCTAAACAAGGAAGAGTGTTAACTTCGACCTGCTCGGAATTCCGTAGAATAAATTTACAGTCTTATTCTAATAATAAAATGTTTATATATGATATAACATACTACGGATTACGCTCATTTTTTGTGGGGTGACTTTCTCTGATACATTAAATCCGGGAATAGAATTGCAACTTCAGATGTGATATACTAACTGAGAAATTCAATTCTAAAATCGGATGCAAACAAATGATTTTTTTCTCAATGGTACCTTGTAAACTTTAATTATGTCATTGGCGATGACAAATTGAACGCAATGGAAACTGTTGAGGATCTTGGAGTTGTTTTGAAGTTTTATAAGCAGTTTTATAAGCTGTTTATTTAAAAATTTTAATGAATTTTTTAACTATCTTAGGAACAAACAGTTTTCCACTAAAAATAATCACAAAAAATCCATCCATTGCAGGATTTTAGTTAAACAAAATTTAGGGAGAAACTGGAAAACATGGAAGAGTGGACACCAAGAGGGCGAATGAAAGGGGGCCGGGGGGGGGGCAATGTGTCAGATTTATATAAGATAGGCACCATACACACACACACCAACACACACACACACACACACACACACTTCCCTACACTCATATTATACGACCGAATGCACACCCACATTTAATTCGAAGTATTTCTTGCTATTCTCACTTAAAATTGCTTGAAGCAATTGGGGTTTTAATGAGTAGCTTCTGTAGCTTCTGTAGAAGAAGAAAAAATAGAAAAGAAGAAGGGAATAAAAAAATAGTTCATGAAAAAAATACTAATTAATTGTTGCCTACTAAAAATGTATTTATATTTTGCAAAAGTTGTGTGTTGCTGAAGTGAGTCTCAAATGAGACACTTGAGCAAACATTAAGGGATGCTGGAAGGGGGTGAGGAGACTAAAGAAGGTGGTGAAGTGCAGAGTGGAGAGGGAGAAGGAAGGAGGATGAGGAGGCGGAGGAGGAGGAGGAGGTGGATGAGTAGGGCGGAGGAGGAGGAGTAGGGAGGAGGAGGTGGAGTAGGGAGAAGTAGGTGGAGGATGGAGTAGGATGTTCCGTCTTTTAGCCTGTACAAATTGTCAACTCTTAAATTAAAATTTTTCTCTCTTAAATTACAAAATTAAATTGTAAACTCTGTAAATAAAATTTAGTCCGATTTTTCCTCGTTTATAGAGTAAAACGCAAAATTAAATGTCAGCTAGCGAGGGTAGTTTGATCAATTTCACGCAGCCCCTCCCCCCTCCGTAAGCCCCTGACAGGGGTGAAGGTATCAAAAAATTAATTAGAATCAAAATATTTGCTGGATGGATGTGTGTGTGTCTTTTTAATCACCTTACGCCTGCTGGCTGTAATCGTTGTAATATCCTCCCCTCCACTAAGTGGATCCCTTCACCGATCTCTTCTCTTCCATGTGCGGCTTTACCAACGGCAACAACAACAACCACAACCACAACAACAACCACAGTAACAACAGCAAAGGCAATAACATACGAATATCATCTGGCGTTGATGAAATTTCAAGTGATATTACATCACGTAAAATTATAGAATGCTATGATGGAATGACTTGTGCAGCGGAAGGGAGCGTGTATAAATATTTAATGTGTCTGTGTAGTAATGCGTAAAGGAAGTGTGTGTGTGTGTGTGAAATTGTGAGCAAAACAGTTGAAAATATTTCACTTCTGCTGCTGTGAACATCAACAGCGACAGCTGACGCGAAACACCTGCGAGCCTTAATTTAAAATTTAATTTACAAGTTTCTAAATTATATTTATTGCTGATGGAAACGAAACGTTTACCAAATCCATTGTATTATTTATCGTTTTGCATTCTACTGAAAAATCTAAAACATTCCCATAAAATTAGTTATAAATAAAATTATTTTTTAAAAGAAACTTTTAAAATATATTTTTTCTACTGAGGTGTTTACATCCCGTGTGCTTCTTCTTATTTCTTAAGCGTAAATCGCATCAAAAGCACGAGTCACTCAGTACGGAAAAAGTACTGAAAACAAAAAATTTGCAATAAAAAAAAGACAACAGAAATAATAAATAAGTTCAAAATATATTCAGCTTCGTACAAAAATACGTAGAGTTTCTTGTCATGCGGGGGCGGGTCTTGCTTGACAACATTCAAAGTTGTGATTTTTAAGCGGTCACTTTATTGAGCAGAAAAAACCTGAGGCAAAAAAAAAAAAAAATTCGCTTCAAAAATATTTTCTGAAAAAGTAATAAAAATCAGCAAAAAGTATTAAAAGGAGGGAACTATAGTAGTTTGAAAAACTTAATAAAAACAAGAGAAACGTAGTGCTGAAAGGAAGTAAAAAGGGAGAGAATCGAGCAAAAATGGCGGAAGGTAGTAAAAAGAGAGCGAATCGGGAGTGATGTGTGAATACAGTCGGGAACAACGGGAAATCAAAAGCCTGCTGAAATCTTGCAAAGGAATTCCGTTTAAAAATGCGCAAAGCATTAGAAAAATAATAACAATGTAAGCGAAACGTGACCTAATAAAAGAGTGAACTGCGACGAACTGGAAGAAGAAGAATAGTCTTCTCTTTCCTCTTCTTCTTCTTCTTCTTCTTCTTCTTCTTCTTGTTCTTGGCGAAATCGCAGTTATTTTGCGAAATGCTGTGTGCCACGTATTGAAAATGGCGCACTGCAACGCACCGCAATGCTTGCCATAGATTGGATTACAATGCTTGAACGCCCCACGGTATGCAATGATTTTTTTTTCTTTAACTGCTCAACGTCGATTGACTTCGAAATGAGTTTGTTATCTTTTCTCCCCTTCGTAAGTTCGTTTTCCTCAAGATTTATTAGCTCGGAAATATTATAGATTGGAAAAGAGTAAAAAAAAAAAAAAAATAAAAAAAAAAAAAAAAATAAAAAAAATAAAAAAAAAAGATATTTTTTAAGATGTTGCATATTTTCATGTACATATTTGCGTAATGTCGATTCTATTGATACTAAATATCAACGTGCTTTTATGGAGCAACGTGAGCATAAAAATCAAATCGCCAGCTTCAATGTTAGCAAGAAAGCTGAGAAAAGAGAGCAACTTGAGTACTGAAGTCTCCCCGGAGCTCAACTTATCAGCGTATCAACTTAAGCGGACAAAATGACGTGAAGTGTTGTGGAGAGAGAGAGAGAGAGAGAGAGAGAGAGAGAGAGAGAGAGAGGGGGGATTAAAATCTCATCGTGAGTTTGGGGAATCCATAAGACGTGAGAACGTAGATATCGTCGTTGTAAATTCTGATAATTTTTCTCTAAAAATAATCTAAAAACATTAAAATGTAAAAATTGCTCTTCGAAAGCTATTATAAATTTGTGAAACTTCTTCATCATCATTAACATGGGAAGCAACAGCTTACCTGATGTCAAGAGTAGGAAATCGAAGAGGACGAAGGATGAAGGAAGTGAGAGGAGACAAAAGGGTTTGAGTGTGTTTACGTAAGGCACATCCTTGCCTTCGATGTGTGATGATGATGATATGATGATCTTATCAATAACAGTAACAATAGCGCTCAATTAATTTGTAATTGTTAGACAAACTATTGATTAATTAACCCTACGAGCATCACGAGAAAGTGAGAAAGGACGTCTCAGCAGATACGCGTTTACTACACTAAATCTCAACAACAGATACTCGGCAATCACATGATACTCGGCAATGAATGTACTCCACACAAATACACTTTGTAGAGCTCGTGTAGGGTTGTGTTGTTCTTCAGGACTGCAGGACATTGAATCAGATGTGTTCGATGAAAGAGGAAAACATGTAGCAACGTGACTGCTTGCGGTGACACATTGAAGTAATTGAAGTGATTTTATTGGAGGTGTTTAAGTATCATTTTTTTTAGAGTTTAAAGAATTGTTTCTTCGAATCAACTCTAGCAGAAAACACTATCATAAATTCTTCAAATACGCTCCTTCTTCGATTAAAGTTTTGAAAAAATGGCTCTATAAATTTATATTGTATAAAAATTCTTTTGTAGACAATTTTTTGATTGAGTTTTTGTCACTCAAAATGGTTCTTCTGTAATATCTTTACTACAATCTTAAAATTGTAAGGATTGGACTTTATATTTATATTTATGTATGGCAAATTCGTGAACTCAAGAGGTCCTGTTGAATTTAAGCACACTAAAGAGTTTATAAGTCCATCCTGCGCATTTGGAGGAGTTTAAATACAACAACCATTGAAAAGCAACAACCAGAACAACACTCATTCGTGTCTCCATCTCCCGCTCTCCCGCTCTCCCGCTCTCTTTCTCTCTTCCTCTCTCTCTCTCTCTCTTCCTCTCTCTCCTCCTCTCTCTTTCCCTCTTCATCTCTCTCTTTCCCTCTTCATCTCTCTCTCTCTCTCTCTCTCTCTCTCTCTCTTGTTCTCTATCTCTTCATCAGACATCCTGTGCGATTTCACGATTTTAAGGAAGTTTCCCATTCACGAAAAGGATGGCACACACACTCCAAAAGTCGATGTGTATGTAACTGACTTTGTTTGTGTGTATTACACAAACACATGTGAGCGCTGAGTCCTTTGTTGTAACGATATTTTTAATGTTTTCCATAAATTGAAAGGATTTCATATCAATTTATTCCAAGTGAATTCTTGTGGTTTGCTTCTCAGTTAAAATTAAATTTGAGAGTGAATACCTGATTTAAATATGATTCTTCAAAGAGGAAGCCCATTATTATATTAAAATATGGCGTGGATGTTCCACGCATGAGTGGGTAATTCCGAAATTGTGTATTTTCAGATTAAATCTTGAATATGAAATAAATTTCAGCTTTATCGTCTATCCTCAGGTTGGCAAAGAATCTTCAGCCCGCTTTTCCTTCAACTTCAGCAACGACAGTGAGTATCGTAGTATTGAATATTTCGTGTTTCGAGTTGTGCTAAAGGACGATGTTTGTGTTAAGGAGCAAATTTTCTAATTCATTTCATTTCGAGTAGCAATCTTTCGAAATCGTCTGCTAGAGAATAATATTCAAATAACTTATTTCCATGCAAAATTCAAAGGTTTGTATTAAAGAACAATCATAAAAATGATCACAATAACGAGAGATGTAGGGAGTCAAAACTGCCAGCCAGATGAAACGCTATATCGACGTTAAATAACGTTGTTGCCAAGTTGTTCGGTGATTCTTTGACAGGAGTGAGTAGAGGAGTGCATTCAGGGTGCACCTTAAGTGGATGTGAACATTCTTGAATTTGCCACGACCACGATGCTGTGATAACGTTGAGAGTGCTATTTCGTACTCCGCAAAAGCACTTCACAGAAACTACAGTGTCAACAACTACGTCGACTGATGATGGCTTCGACTTTAAATATCGTAGAATCCTTGTGCTTTCCTTTGTAATGATCATTGTAGATTTTCTAGATTTAGCATTAACATTAGCAGAAACAGCAACAGCAACAACATAATGGTATGCTAACCGCCATCTAAAGTCGTCATTATCATATAATTGTCAGCAATGGCATTCTTTTTCAACTTTCATTATTGTCCTTGCCGTCAGCTCTGATATGGATAAAACTTTTTCCCAGAAAGGAAATTTTTTTATGAAGCGCAGTTAAAAAGTTTTGAAATTTATTTTTTTTTTTTTTTTTTGAAAAAGTTTTGAAATTTTTTTTTTTTTTTTTTTTTTTTTAAGTTTTTAAATGCAACATAATTATCTTAAATGCACTATTTTTGAATAAATTGTTGAGAAAAACTGCATCAAACACAATATCTATTGAAGAAAATAGATAATCTTAAATTTATTTGGTGAAATTCACATTGACCTGCACAGTTTTCTCTTTAAAATAGAATAATTAAAATCACCACAACAATGACAACAATATAATGAAGTCTCCTGCATTTATTTTATCGGTCATATTGAATGTGTCTCGATGTATTTTTCGCACCACCACCACTTAATGGAGGGGGTGGGGAGTTATAAACAACAACAACAATGGATGTGGTGGCCGGAATTGTGAAGCCGAATGGTGGTGGAAGTTATGAACCTCTAAATGTTGAGCGTACAACTGCGAGCGAGCCGCTTGTTTGCATAACAAATGCGAAAGCAATTAAGATGAGATGTCGTCTAACGTTAGCATCTCGATGTTTATCTGTCTGTCTGTCTGTCTGTCTGTCGGTCTGTCTGCCGTCTGCGTGATGGTAGCTGCTGTTGGACTTGCGTTGCCGCAACATCCACCAGCATCCATTCACTTGTTTTACAACAGCAATCAATGCTAACATTGGATGGCAACTTCTCGCTTTTCTTGCTGTTGGCTTAAATATTCTCTATTGTTTGGTAGCAGCTGATTAATTTACCTTTAATATGCTGCAGGAATCATAAAAATCGGTTGCGCGTAGCTAAAGTTATGCGCGGAAACGTCTTTTTCAATATAAATTAAATGACACGAATGCGACGACGTGAAGTACCAACGTGAAGAACAACCAAGAAATTATCACGTTATTTTTTCATTTCATATCAATATTTTGTAGTAATATTAATTAGAATTATATATTTTTTAATAAGTTTTAGTTATTTACAAATTTACTTATTTACAAGTTCATTTAACGACGAATTTCTTCATTTAATGAAATTGAAATTGTAACAAAAAATTTTCAAAAAAACTCAAAAAGTTCTCCAAAAATTTCTCAGACTTTTACTTATGTAATTTCCTGAGTATTTTTACGGTATTTAAGCACGTTAAATTATAGCCATTGCAAATATCCTTTCGTCGTTGCCGAGTTGATTTTAAGTAACGCCGAACCCAACACGCGCAACATCCTGGAAGCGCTCTAGAATTCCAAAACTTAAAAAGCGTAAAAAGCCTTCGAGAGCAACAGCAGCAACATTCTTGTAAAATGTTCGCCTTTTATTGCTGTTTTTGCTCATTCTTAGCAGGACACGAGCAGGACACGAACTACCCAACGGAAGAGTCGACGAGGGTGAAATTTGAGGGTAGTTCGTCGCCCGAAATTAAAGTGAAGAAGTGCGGGCAACATTTAAGTTAACGAAAATTATAGAAATTAAGAAAGGCGGGAAGAAATTGATGGCAGTCAAGTATTTTACTTGCTTTTGTTAATTTTATTTCTTAGTTTTTCATTGTTTAGAAATTTAGTACATATTTTATATTTTATTTTCTTATTCTCATTTTTGATTATTTTGATTTTCTCTCTCCCTTATTTTAATATATCTAATTTCAATCTTGCAACACCTAAAATAAGAAAAAACAATAATTTAAAACTTGTTTCAATGTTTGAAGAAAATACAGCAAATTCGAACTAGAATTTCGAACTACGCGTCCTCCGTATTTTTACGGTGCCAACTTGCACTTCATAAAATCCACACAAACGTGCAAGTGAAAAGTTTAGATTGCACAGAGTTTATCGTCAAAATGGCGCGAATTGGCACGCAAATGTATGCACACGTTTGCATAGTTCTCTCCGCCATTCACACACACACACACGCACATGCTTACACACCGAGCCGTCTATACTGCTGCACTCTTCTAAAAATGATGCATTAACATGATTTATTCATCTCTCAATTGTTTGCCTTTTTCCTCTTCTTGTGCGAGATCAATAAAGTTGAAATGTACTGAGAAAAAAAGAAGGTCTAAGTTACCGCTATAGAGAAACAAAAAAAGTTATTGAAGAGAAAAATACTAAAATAAGCCAAAAATGAGATAAAGCGAACGAAACGCTTTAAATTTTGTTAAAACAACTCGGCTCCAGCTCTGCAAAGCGGCAGGAAGATGGAAGGGAAACAAAATTATTGAAACAACTTCTCTCAAAACTTCGAAATTGCTTTCAAGTTGAGTTTCTTTGCAATTCATGAGTGAAAATTCAATTCAACTAGAAGTGAGCATTTCCGTTATACGAGTGTTTAACTGTTTCATGGGATTTTTATTTAGGTTTTTATTATATTTTCTAGGTATTTCTTTAATTATTAATTTAAGAATTTTATATTTCACACATAAAAAGTGTTCGGCATTTTTTTTTAAAAGCTTTATTCTTTTTATTTTTTTTATTTATTTTACCTTTATTTATTTATTTAAAAGTTTGTGTATTAAAATTAATTTTCTACTAGCATTTATTTTTCGTATTCCCTTTCGAAGGTTTGACAAAGTCTGTCAAACTCCGTTCGTGTTGTTCAGTGTTTGTGCTTCGTTAGCCACTCAAACAAAACGAAAATCAATGTAAATGTAAACAAAACGCATCACACGGAACGAATGCGAAGCGGAAGCACGCACGGATGCGAAGCGGAAGCATGTCCTGAAATCGTGTGAGACTGCAAAGGCTTTCAAGTCGTCGCGCTTCGGTTGAACACGCAAAACGCGCGCATTTTGATTCAAAACGTGCAAAAAGCTGTGAAGAAAGAGAAACGATTTCTGCAACTGTAAGAAAGAATTTACAAAGAATGAAATACTCAGAGAAGTCCGAATAAAATGCGAGGCTCTGCATTTGCTATTTTCTATCTCGAAAATAGCAAAAATTTCATACAAATGTCTGCACGCATACAAATCTACATACAAGCAAACGCACACACGCCTACAGTCTCCTCGTCTCCACGTCTCCTCGGCTCCACGTCTCCACGTCTCCTCGGCTCCACGTCTCCTCGTCTCCTCGTCTCATCAACTCATCATCTCTTCATCTCATCGTCTCCACGTCTCCTCGTCTCCGCGTCCACACTTTCATGAGCTGCCGCAAATAATAACCTCAGACAAAAATAAAGAGAGAGAAAAGTGTTGACAACCTCATGAAAAGTAATCTGTGAAAACGGAGAGCCGCTGAGGAGAAAATGCAGCAGCACTGAAAGTTGACAGCTTCGCAAACGCGAACAAGAGCAGCAAGGGCGGCGAGGATGAAATGACATCCAGCTACTTTTGGTAGCAAAACTTTTCCACTCTTGCAAAATCCGCTTAAAGCGAATTCGTGTCACATTTGGTTCAAAAAAAATAGTTTATGGTTTGAACTTTACATTGTTACGGATTCTAACGGTGACATTGTGAAGTATGCAAAAACTACCTCCGCAGAGAGAGAGAGACACAGATTGCATAAACGTGGAAAGAAAGGTAGAGAGAGAGAGAGAGAGGATAAAAAGTTATTCCTTGCACTGGCATACTAATTCAAGTTACAATTTACTCGAGTTTTGGTCCACGTTGTCCATAAATAAGTTTTATTAAGAATAATAAAAACATATCTTTGAAAGTTTTGCGAAAGTTGAATTATTTATTATTATATAAAAGAAAAGTGAGGTTATTTTTTTTTTTTGGTGGTCTAACTTTTCTTATCACGAGCAACAGCAGTGAACGAAATAATTCACAGCAAAATTTATATAGCAGAATATAGAATAGGCAAAAATACAATATAGAGTGGAGTGGAATTTTCATTTTATAAAGCAAACATTTTTAATTTACGATATAAATTTGACTTTTAATAGCGTTGCATACAAATTTCGTTATTTGCTAGTTTTTATTAGAAATATTTATGATTTTAAGACTGAAAACTCGATTCAGCAGGACACGCCGTCCACTCATTCGCTCCTCTCACTGAAGTTCTCTCGCAAAAGTTCATTATAAACTCGAAAGTATTTTTTGGTTTGTCTGTCCGCACGTGTGGTCTACGAATTTTGTGCCGGCATTCGAGCCTGCGATTCATCATTCAGTCAACATCGTCTATTCATTCTAAAATAACATTTTTGCTCTTACTTTTTCCGCTTTAGTGTTTTCTGAAATTGTTTTGTTTGTTTGTTCTTCCTATTTACACATTTCGACTGAGGAGGTCACAAAAATAGTGATTTTGGACCGAATTGTTGTGTTTTCACACAATTCACAGCGTGTTGTAATATTCCGAATTTTATTTCCTTTATCATTCCATTTATTCCAAGAGTGGAGAACGAATTGAATAAATAGAAAAAATATTAGAAATAAAAATTTAATTCTTCTATTTATTATAAAATTTGTTCGTTGATGGTGATTTTTTTTCTTCCCCATATAAATTTCTTGTCAACGATTATATGGAAACTTTGAAAGAAAGTTCTTGAAAAGTTTCCAATTTTTAAAGTTATCCGAATTTCTGCTCGAATAAGCGATGCGATGATGATGACGAAGTGAGTGGAGCGGTAAAAATCGAAGCTCTCCGTGAAAAATTCAAATTCTTTAAATAATTTCCATAATTTTTTTACATATTTTTTCAAGCTCAATTTTTCCTATTATAATAAATTTTTAAAGAAAATCCCCTCTAAAATTTTCGCCTTTAATTTTCCAGCTTTTCAAACAAATTGAATTGCAATCGAGGAGAACGAAAGTAACGCATTCGCGCCATCGTTGAAATCGCATCGAAGCTGATGCTGCCATTTTTGCATTTCCATGCATGCGCGTACATGTTGTCATCTGTGTTGCCAATTAATGTTGCGGCAGTAAAGGCAGCCAACAATTGATGCTGTCAATTAACACGTACGCTGCGCGCAATTAAACGAGACGCTGGCGGCTGACTCGTCGCTGCACGACGACCGATAATCTTCCGACCGATCACGTGCGGATGTCATAAATTCGAGCTTTGTTCACATTGCAGCAGCAGCAGCAGCAGCAGCAGCATTGTTACGCGTACGTGTGAATCCGCTGCATAAGTAGCCGAGTTTTGACTGCTTTCAGGGTTTTGCACGCCCGAAATTCGTGACCTCGAGGAGCCGCTTTTAACATCGCCGCCACGTTGGAAGGAAGAAAGCTTTTTACAGCAGTTAATCATTTTTTCACTGGTTCAGCATTCGCCAGGGAGCTGCGGCAGCTAATGGTGAGTGGAAAGTAGCGATTTGCTGGTGTCAACACGCGTGTACGTCGGCACGCGGCGAGGGGACGGAGATGGGAGATGGGAGATGGGAGATGGGAGATGGGAGATGAGAGATGGGAGATGGGAGAGAGAGAAATAAAGTTTAATACCGTATGGAACGCGTCACACGACTCTTTGTTATCTAGCTGTTAAGTGCCGTTGTGTGCTAAATGATCTTTACACGGTGAACGAACATGTGATCTCCGACAGCTGCTAACTGTTATTTTGCCTTTCAAGAATCGCTGACACCTGTCATTTCGACGTAACAAACTGTCAAAGAGTTACAAAGTCGACACTTCGTGGACTGCAGGAGCTTTCAACGTGTAGCGAGCAAATTCAATTATTGCTTTTGTTAATTCTTTTTTAGTGACAGCTGCTGGTGTGACTTACATAACGTGGCAAATTTCACTGTAAAAAAAAAATTTAGTTTTAGTTGATTTGGGAATTTTTTATCGAGGTTTTTTTGTAAAATTAGATTTAAAGTTAAGAGAAGAAAATTATGCTTTAATAATTTTAAACCCTCTTCTTGAAATAATATTTTAATTTATAAAATTATATTTTCTCTTGCTATTACAAATCTTTTAGACGAAAAATACCAACACGAACAGTAGCGTCGATGATATCTCTGAATCGAATTCCAATGTTGATGCTACAGAAAATGGTGTTGCTTCAGCGAAGCTTGCAAACACCGTCGCTCCATCGTCGAAGACAGCAATATCATCATCATCATCATCATCATCATCATCATCATCATCATCATCATTGTCATCATCATTGTCATCCATACAATCGATGGCAGGACCATCGATAGCATCGTCAACAGCTGCTCCAGCAACAAAACCACGAGTAATAGAGAAACAGCGAAAGAAAAGAAGAGCGAAATCAAGCGAAATTGCGGCAGCGGCAACGTCAAGAGTTGACAGCGCCAGCAGCAGCAGTGCTGCCATGTTAAAGATGACATCGCGCTCCGATCGCACTGAAGCGAAACAAATACAACGATCAGTAACAGTTGCCGGCTACAGCGATTTATTATCCAAAAATATCATCTCAAGTGGGAATCGTTGTCAGCAGCGTCGGCGGCACAGATCGCACGTGGCCAGCAAACGACGCACTCAGGCGAGGAAGGTGGACGGTGCTGCGGATGGCGATGAAAACACTCACGATGACCAGGACGATGATGATGATGATGATGATGACAACAACGGTGCTGCTGATGCTGGTGATGATGATGCTGGTGATGATGATGCTGGTGATGATGCTGCTGGCGATGACGAGGATGAGGAGGAAGTTGAAGATGATGATGAAGATGACGTTGACGTTGAGGATGCCATGCACGGTTACGCAGATGGAGATGTCGACTTTAACGACCAGTCACCATCACGTCGTAAGCTGCGCAAACCCACTGAGGGCGCCGCTTTTAATAGCCGTCGTGGCGCGTTCAACGAGAGTCGTAAATACACACAGAGTTCGCTGCGCACGGATTCGGGCGAGTCAGCCGACGAGAGTCAGCGACGTTACATCTCTAAAGGGCAGATGAGAGGTGGGTATGGAGTGGAATTGGTATGGTTATGGAATTTTCCCCCGAAGCGGGAAGAACTCTAATATTTCACTCGGGAATTAACCGTAATATTTCACTCCTTCGAAAAGAGGGGAAACTCAGTTTTTAATACTCGCTGAATGATGAAATGGAATATCAACTAAATTTCCAAATTTCCACTCATTTACACAATAACTACAAACAAATTGAAAGAATTTCCTAAATCTTGATTGAGTCCATTTCAACTCGCCTTTCCTGAGTCCATTTCAACTCGCCTTTCCTGCGCCCATTTCAACTCGCCTTTCCTGCGTCCATTTCAACTCGCCTTCTCCACCCATTTATTTTCTCCTTTTTCTTGTAGAATTTCGTGAAGCATTTCGTCTCTTTGACAAGGATGGCGATGGTTGCATCACGAAAGAAGAGCTCGGCACAGTCATGCGTTCGCTGGGCCAATTTGCTCGAGTCGAGGAATTGCAGGAAATGCTGCAGGAAATCGATGTTGATGGTACGTATTACGGAAGCGCTGCCACGTCATGTATTCAAGTATTAATACATTTTTGCGTGTTGTATATATATAAAATTAGAATTTTATTATATTCAACGCTTGCAGTTTTATTCGGCAACTTTATTCAGTTTATTTTTATTATCAGTTTATTTTTATTCGTCATTTATTATTACAACTTTTTACTACTGATTTTTACTTTTGATTTTTGCTTTTGATTTATTTTTATAAGTTTAAGTTTTTTAGTTTAGTTTTTCTACTCAATGTTATATTTTTACTCAATGTTTATATTTTCTTTTTTCTTTGCCTCAGGTGACGGTAACGTTAGTTTCGAAGAGTTCGTCGATATTCTCTCCAACATGGCGTACGAGGAGAAATCAGGGCTGTCGTCGGCCGATCAGGAAGAGCGCGAACTGCGTGATGCATTTCGTGTGTTCGACAAACACAATCGCGGCTACATTACGGCATCCGATTTACGAGCTGTTTTACAGTGCTTGGGCGAGGATCTCGATGAGGAGGAAAGTAAGTTGAACTTTCAGCTGAAAGTTTGAATTTCAGGTTGTGATGTGTGCGATCGAGATCTCTCTCAAATATCTCGATAGATTCCTCGATCGATTATGAACTCGAATTCGAAACAAGTGAAGTAATCGCCTCGGTCGCCTTTATCATCACGATTAAAAAAGGTTGATCTGCTCTTGAGCGCATCACTTCACTTTCAGAGATCTCAACTTCACTTGATATGGAGAATATTTTCGTCTTCTTCCAATCTACTTCCAGTTGAAGATATGATAAAAGAAGTTGACGTTGATGGCGACGGACGTATCGATTTCTATGAATTCGTCCACGCACTCGGTGAGCCAGAGGATTCGCAGGAAAATGAAGAGGAAGAAGAGAATACATCGCCCTTGCCAACGCCGAAGTCGCCTGTTTCTTCAACTTACGAACAGAATTTATTGGCTTAGGATTGCTCAATTTTTCAAAGGAAATCGCGAACTTTTCGGAGAAAAGTTGTTCGCTTATTTTGAATGGTGCAAAAAACTAAATTTAATCAAAACTGAATATTCAGCCAACGCGCAATTACAATGAAAGTACATTTTATTAAATGAAATTTGAAAGAAATTACGAAATCAATTAAAGGATTTTATATATTTAAATAAATTCTACCTTCATTCCTTCGTATCAACAAAGTTTGAAAAACATGTGGTATGAAAATTTAACGCTTAAATATATAAAACATAAAATAAAGTCTTACAAGACTTTGAATATTTGAAATAAAACGTAAACATTTCAAATAAAAATACACATTATTATCGCAAACGTAAATATTGAATTTAATAAAATTTTACCTTAAAGTAAAAGGAAAGAAAATCAAATTTCAAATCAACTCCAATTATGAAACATATCAAATTAATCTAATTCTAGGTTACTCTGAAATTTCGAAATCAAAACTAATCCAAGAACTTTTAAGGTAATAAATAATTTTATCTTAAATAAATAAAACTACATTAAAATTAAAATAAAAAAATAAAAACTACATTAAAATTAAAATAAAAAAAATAAAAACTCCATTAATAGCTCCTCACTAACAGCTTGTGAACGTTTTTCGAATAGTCTCTCCTCACATCTCTGGTAATCAATGTAAACTTTTCTCACATTGAGAGTGGCTGACACTCTCTTTAGCTTCCTCTCACTGCTGTAAATTAACCTTGAAATGGCTAGAAATTGAAATTATTTAGCTATTTTTAAATAAACAATTTAGAAATTACACTTTTAAATGATAGCAAAAAGAGTTATATAATAACACCAACATTTTATTCAAGTTAATTTCAGCAACCTATTAAAGTTAAGCAATTTTAAAAATTCGATGTAAAACTAACCACCACAATTTATATTTTTTCTTGTGCAATTTTCAATAAAACTTTTGAATTACATATTCAGAAAAACTATTTTTGGTGTTCTTATTGTTGTAAGGAGGACCGTAGAGCGGTCAATGAATGGTAAGAAACACATTTGAAAAGAATGAATAGCAAGAAATGAATTCATATTATGAATTCCACGATCAAAGGGAATCCCACAATTTTTCATATAAAGAAGAAATAAATGTTTTTTAATCGTGAGGGATGAAAAAAAGGAAAGATTTTGCAGACTAAGCGGCTATAATTAATTTTAATTGAAGAAATTAACGCTGTCATTCATGGCATTGATTTTAAATGACTGAAAACTTGGAATGGATGACGGCTGGAGTGGCTGGAATGTCAAGACTGACTGGTGTTAAAATTAAATAAATAAATTAAAGAGCATTAAATGAATTATAAGAGAAGAAGGGAGAAAAATGAACGGCAGAGTTAAGCAAATAAATTGAGGAAAGTAAGTAAAAAAATTAAATTTTATATTTCCTAATTATATAATATAAAAAAATTTTAATTATGTTTCCTAATTAATAATATAAAATTTTACTTAACAAATATTTTCGAAAATTCGATACTTTTGTGTGTCTTCTCGAATAAAGAGCAATTAAATGCTACAAACTGATTTTTGCGTAACAAGTATAATAAAAGCAACAACAACCGCAGAATTAACAACAACAAAAACAACATCATAGTCATCATCAGTGCAGAATGAGCGGATGCAATTATTCTCTACAATAATAAAGAATTAAACAGTCGTAAACGTAAATGCGGTAACAGTTGCGGTACTTTTACGAATAACTGTTGCACTTGCTGTAGTTCGGTAGCGGTCGTCGTCGTAGCCAACTAAGTAGGGTTGCCAGATTTCATTGTTTAAATACCGTGTATTCTCGAGTTAATGATTTCATTGCTGTTCCTGAGACTGCGCAGTGTTGCCACACTTCTGTCGTCGATTTTGCATTGAGGAATTCGAAAAATTATCGTGCTTTCAAGATGTTCAAATTTGTGGCTATGCAAAAAATTAATTAAATTTTAGATTATTTAGATTTTATTTTCCATTGAAGAGCAAAAATTGTTCAATGTTTCATTGCTTCAAAAAAAAAAAAAGGAAAGAGTGTGATAAACACAAAGATTGAGAGATTGAGAGGACCTAGCAAACCTAATTTTTTTTTCTCTCAAGCAAGAAGTTGCCCGATGGTACTCGATATCGCGCCATATTTTGATTCAATAAGTTTAATTTTATTTAAAGCAGCAACGAAAGACATTTCCAACTTTTTCTTTGCACAATATTATCAGTTTTATTGAACCGTTTAGTGCGCAAAGTTGTTCGAAAATCACTACACGTTAAATTGATTGTTCTCCAAATAATGTAATCTAATAACCAAATAATAAAATCTTAAAAATAAAAGATTGTTCTCTCTGTAATTTCTTGTTCTCCAAATAAAGCAAATAAAAATAAATGCAGAAAACTTCTGAGAAGAGAGAAAGGCAGCAAAAGAAAAATTTTATAAAGAAGTTAGAAAAATTCTTTGAGAAATCAAACTTATAAGCAATAAATGATGTTGTATTTTATATATGAAAAAAACTGTAGATATCTTTAAACAAAAATCGCCGCTAAGAAAGCAAAGAAACTGCATAGCCAGCAGTAGAAGAAGAAGAAACCCAGTTGTTAATTCCATCTAAAATCACAATTTATGCCGGCCAATAAATTGACGGAGCTTTAAACAGGAATTTCTCGGCCCGGACCAACCCACTGACCTCGTAAACAATCAGCCTACAAGTTGACAAAGCGTGCCAGCTAATGATAAATCGTATCGCCGAACCCCTCGACCATCCTGTTCTCAGCTGGATAGGAGATTTTAAAAGGGATCCAGGGATGTGGTTGTTGGTCGTCGTACTGACCGCAAACATATGTCAACATCAACTCAGGGGACAAATGGGACAATAAAAAAAGGGGGAAAACGAAGAACACCCAAAAAAACACAAATAAACTAGAAAAAAGAAGACACCAGAGTAGCCGCTCAGCCGCCGATGTTTGGGGGGGAGTAAAAAATCGAAAGTGTGCACAAAATGTTGTGTGCGGGCGTACAAGAAAAGGTCGAGGGGGGGACACAGATTGATGAAGCGATGATAACGATGACAGTGATGTTGACAGAGGTGGTGCAGTGTTGATGATGATGAAGCAATGGCAATGATGATGATGAGCATGATGATGATGATGATAGTGATGTAAATGAAGCAAACTCTGATGTAAGCGACGTAAATAATGATGATGTTTAAATGTTACATTTTATCTTATTTTACTTTATTCTAGTTTAAGTATTTTATTTTACTTTACTTTATTTTTGTGCCCTTTTAGTTTTATTATACAATATCTGATTTTATTTAATGCTATTTTATTCTGCTTTATTTTATGATTATTTATATGCTTGCAATGATATTTTTATCCTTGCTTCCTTGAATGTCCTCATTTTAAAGTAATGCAAATGCTGTTTTATTGTTGTTATCCTTGTTGTTATGACTTCTATAAATGCAGGACAAGAAAAGAGCCACACATAATAATAATAAGCGAACTTTGTGGACGGATGCTTGGCAAATAATAGAAGTGAGGAGCCTGTAACAGCATCTTCAGCGAAGAGCGAAGAGCGAAGAGCGAAGAGCGAAGAGTGTATCGAAGAGAGGACACTCAACGTACCAGGGAACGTGATGTTCCTTGTTCAAGGAAAGTTGCTTGGCTTTCCTTACTTGTGCGTGTAAGGAAAGGAAAGACAAGCAGCAACTGGGTGAACAGACCACCGAACAGAGAAAAAATTATGGACCGACCGTCCAGAGAGAAACGGGCTGGAAGGCGGTCGATAGGCGGTGGAACGAGAGTTGTAGAGATGGACATGGAGAAGGCCAACTATAAATAGAAAGCGACGAAATCGGACGAGATGGAAAATGAACGCGCACATAAATCTAAACCGAGAAATTTATGAAGGAAAAACTAGAAAACTTGAATGGTTTCACCTTCTGAAAAAATACTGAAAGAATACTGAAGAAATTTTCATTAAGATGGCATCCGAATTTCATGAAATCCGAATTTCATGAAATTAAAATTTCGAATTTAATGAAATTTACTTCTTATTTAAATTGAATTAGTTGTAGTGAGATATAAACGAAATCAAAATTTAAATAAAATAAAGTTAATTAATTAATTTAATTATTTTATTAATTAATTGAGGAGAAGAGTTTAGTTAGAATCAAAATACAATGTTGTCTCTGATTCTAACTTATGATTTTCTTAAAATCTTAAAGAAATTTGTGTTTCCAACACTTTGAGTTCACCAAAACTCTTAAAACTTCTCAGTAGTTTCTCAGTGAAAACTTTGAAAAATTAGTAATGGCAAGAAGTTGATTAAAAGGGGTGGCAGAGAGAGCCAATGGGGGTGGCAGAGAGAGAGAGAGGGCGCCACTGTACGGGGCGAAAAGTACACCAATGGCAAATTTCATTTACAAACTATTAAAATTCATTGGGAACTTTTGAAATTATTTAATTGCTAGAGGGGACCAACTTTGCATTGGCAACTCTGACACTTCATTTACGTGCCATTAAAGAGAAAGTTTTGTGTGTGTGTGAAGTAGAAACTTTTATTAAACGAAGTCAGTCAGTAAAATAACAAACCAAAAATCAAAACATCTAAGAAAACAAATTTTAATTAAATAAATAAAAAAAATAATTCTTTTATAGAGATCAATTCTTTTTTATTGAGCAACTTTGTAGTATTGATTCTAAATTTGACTTTAATATTAATAAGTAAATAGTAAATTTTAAATAGTAAATTTTAACAATTTTACAAGGAAAATGAGGCCTTCAAATTCAATTTCGCATTATTTTACATAAGTAAATAAAATCAGGATTTCGAAAGCGGCTCGTTGTTGTTCATCCGGCTGCCATTCATTCGCCTTCCCGCCGATATTTTGCCGCCCGTCGAATCGGCTTCTTGTGAGAATCACAAAATCCATTAGGAAGAAATTTCCACGAGCCAATGAGTTGTAGAATAAAGTAAATTAATGTCAATTTACTGACAACTTAAACGTCAACGTCAACGTCAACGTCAACGTCGAAAATTTTAGTTTAGGAACTCAGCCGTGTAGAAAATTTTGGCCTCATTCGTAACAATTTTACGCCTTGCGGAGCAACCTTGCAACAGAAAATCCACTCACACTTGCAAACACGGAGACGCGCACATATACACATACCACCTCGACCTCGAAATACTAGGAAGTGACGGCCATGACACTTTTGCAAGCGGAAATATTGTGCTCTTTGCTGTTGCTTCATTTCCGCGACAAACAAACGAAAACTGAAATGAGCCAAGCTGACAGCTGTAGAAATGAAGAGTCTCGGTTGAAGAGAAGCTGTTGAAGTGGATGGGGAATGAGTAGTAAAGGAGGTGGGTTACAAGGGCGGGTGGGCTGATGAGAGTGAAGAGGTCTGAAAAGTGAGGCGGCAGCAGAAACATTAAGAGCAAAACGAAGCCTAACATGTAGAGAGGTTTGTTTCGTTGAAGGATGGCGAAGTGATGTGTGTAAGCCACGCATAGTTTATTAACTTCTACACATGCATACACTATGACCATGACTGATGTGTGCGTAGAAAACTCTCCTTGCTCATTCTCAACAGACTCTCAATTAAATTTCTGTGATTGCGGAACCACGATCTTCTGGTGTTACTGCAGTGCGTCTCTTTATATTCTCTTTATAGTCTTTATATTCTTGCCTGTACGTTTGTTGTTTGTGTATCTCTCTATCTACTGTCTACTTTGTATTTGTTGGAACAGCTGTTCGCGCGTTCATCGATTAAGGTGACCAGATACACACCCTGCGTAGATGAAGTTACTAGCAGACTCAATCGAATTCGTGTAATTCGTTAATTCATAACCAAAACAATAAAAAAAGTATTCTTATCTACTTTGTTGCAGAAAATCGTAAAAATTATATTTAAATCTGTTAAGTTATTGGCGCATCACAGCTTATTATATATTAATTAATTAATTAATTAAGTTATTTATTTACTTATTTGTATATGTAATCTATTTAATTAATAATTAATCTATTTAACACTCTTATTATAAGTGACGAGTACAGGGGAGTAAATTTCCATAAATCACTTATTTTGTATAAATTGTATTTTAGAGAAAAATAATATATATGAATACTCAATAAAGACGCCGCAAACTGTTTTACACGCAAGGTCATCGTAATCTTGCTGCCACACCCTCACTTTTTAGCTCACAGCAGTAGCAATTTTGAAAGAAAGCAGTTTATCGCCCCCCCTTGCACGTCTAAAAATTGATCGCTAAATCAATCATCACCGTCTGTGCTGCACCCAGCACTCAAATATCGTAAGGGAACACATTAACCCAGCACAACACAATCCGTCCAGCCTGAGCCAAAGAGCATATATAGTATATACTGACAAGAGATTTCATCCGAAACTACTCGCTGAAAAAGAACTTAGGATGGTGTCGCGACTTAAGGTGGCAATAAAAATCGACGCTGGCTGCGGACGCTACTGCGGCAATCCAGTTTGAGCGCAGATCGGAGTCAAAACAAACGTCATCCAAACTGGATTGCCACAGCTAGAGTCGATTTTTATTGCCACCTTGAGTCCCGTCACCATCCTAAGTTCTTTTTGAGCGAGTAGCTTGCGATGAAATCTCTTGTCAGTGTATATATATGCTCTTTGCCTGAGCTAAGCAAGCAACGATTGCGGCGATTTGGATGCCCTGCTTACTTTGCTCCAACTTTATTATGGTGTCTGGTTGCCTCTTGAATAGTGCGGGACTTCGCGCACTCGCTCTCTCTATGGCTCCCCTCTAGTACGAATTCAGCAACCGGCTGAGAAAGTTGTCGATCGTGGAGGTTTTTCGCCGCAGTGACGTTGCTTCAATTAATTAAACCTGCTTCATTGTTGTTGGTGTTATTGAATTATATTTATATATATATATATTTTCTGCTTCAATTAATATATTAGAAAAAGTTCTTAACAAGGTAGAAATAATTGAATCTATAATCTATTTAAGTGCAAAACATTTTCTTAGTGTGAGTTGATGACAAAATTGATGAGTTCTGTTCTGTAAATGAGAAATTTTAAATTTCAAAGAAAAGCTAGAAAAAATAACATTTAGGCGGACATATTTAAATATACATATGTGCGCTGCACATACATGCAGACGTAGATGTATATTCAAATAAAGATCAGCCTGGTGGTGGACTGTTCAGCTGTGGCTGTTGTTGCTGTTGTTGCTGTTGTTTTTCTCGCTGCTGTGTACTAAAGTGACTCATGCTGCGCAACGGATTTTTGTGCATTTTTATTGCTTCCCTTTTCTGTTTATTCATGGAATAAGCAACAAAAATTGAAAAAGTAAAATTCTTGCCCTTTGCAAAACAATAAAAGACTTAAAAATGTTAAGACTTCTAGAATATTTCTAGAAAATCGCGCTGAAAATCAAATCACGCTGACACATTATTATTATTTAATTTTCGCTTCTTTATAATTTCGGCCTTCAGTATCCTATATATTATTTTATTGTTTTAAAAAATTTTAATTTACCTCTTTTAAAATCGTAAAATTTTGAAAGAAATTTTAAATTTTTAAAAATTGTACAAAAATCTTAACGTGAATTTGATCACTCCTCACTTTTAGTGCAAAATTAATGCAAAATCTGAATTTAAAATTATTCAACAGATAAGCGGCAGGATAGTTTACTCGTTTCTTTTTATACCCTACACCCGAAGGGGAGAGTGTATACTCACTTTGTTCTTCCGTTTGTAACGCAGAGAAGGCGACAAGATAGATATAGGAAAGTTTTCGGCAAGAAAAGAACGCCCATCCATTCAAAAGTTTCTCGAATGGCGAAATTCTTATCGAAAATTTGATGCTTAATGTACTCGTATATTAAAGGCAAAACATTTTATATCTCAGCAGTTATAAGTTGGAACGCTATGTATAAAAATAGACGTGTTCTACTCATTTATATACCCTACAATTCGAAGGGAAGGACTCACATACTTGTTGTTGTTGTTCTTCTACGAGTACATTTTGTATAGCGTGATATTAAGACGAAAAGTTTACAAGATAGATATATCTCTTGATCAGAGTTGACAAGATAGTTTCGTTTCTAAGGATTGTATTCTGGAATATAGCGCCAAAATATTTACCAAACGTTGTATAGTGTGAACTGAACATTTTATACGTATCTGAGCAATTAAAATTATAAATTTAAATTAATATGTGTAATAAATGGGCGTCTATTAATGCCCTGAGTTACCTTCTCAGACGATATGTGTGCGTCTGTCTATCCATCTGTTTGTCTGTCTATCCATCTGTATGTCTGTCTATCCATCTGTATGTCTGTCTATCCATCTGTTTGTCTGTCTGTACGTCCGTCTGTGTCTCTGTCTGTTTAAAGGAAGACTACGGGAGAATATTGAGTAAAGATATTGCACTGAAATTCGACACAAATTTTTATTTTCAGTAGACCAGTGCTACATTAGGACAATATCGCCAAAAATTGGTGTGATTCGCCGGCTTTAACAGTTATTGTTTTATTTTATAAACTCTTTCAATTTAATTATTTCTTTCACAGAAATAGATATTAGAAAATTAAATATAATTTTCCATTCTTTCCAACTTAATTATGATTGACTTGAAAACTTATTTTACTTACACAAACAACAACAAACAGCCTTATCTGTCACACATATTCACCGCACATTTCAACCTCAATATCTACCCCACTCCATCTGTCTGTCCTCCCTTCCCCTCAGCCACCCACCCACTCCACATTTTTCAACTACCAATTCTTGTCTTATCTCATCATCAGTCCATTAATATTAATTCGTATTGCTTTCGCTTGTTTCGTTTCTAAATTAGGCATTTTGCTCGCCACAACGCATTGAATTGAATTGAATTGCTTTGAATTGCAAAAGTTAACTTATTCACTGCCCCCCCCCCCCCTCCCTTCCCTTCTCCTTCCGATGCATCCACATCACATCACACAAAAGTTCGACAGACGACAAACATTTTCCGCGATATTAACTCTGTTGAAGGAAAATCAATATTTTTCGCTTTATGAGCGGCTTCAACATTCCGCTGAAGGTGTTCAACTTTTTTATTATGACATCTGCGTTTGCCAACTGCGTGGGAATCAGTAACTTTTTCATTTAAACTACACGGTTAGCACTGACTATACGGAAACTAGTTTGTAAGCATCAAGACGAAATAGGAAAGAATTGATGTGGACCGATGGAAGTGAAGGTGTTCCAGTTTCTTTTTTTAATCAAATCATAACATATTCTTTTTAATACAAGAGAAATCAAACAGGTGGGATTCGTTCTTGCAATGATGGAAATCACCTGAAAATTTAAATACTAAAAATTAAAAACTAACTTCTATTTTTAAAGCCATGATTGTTTTAGTCTTAAGCTTTACATTTTAAATGTTTAATGTAATATAATCGAAGCACGCACTGAGTTAAAAAAGAGTGTCTGAGAAAATTCCATCACGTTTGTGCGTTCTAAATTATGCTTACTTAAGTGTGAAATGACGTAATGAATAAAAAACTATATTGAAATTGTAAGCAAAACTGTATATTGCGATCTCGTTCGCATTCTCAATATGAACAAAAGAAGCCACTTTGATCTCTAATGTCCACTTTACTGAAAGCACCATCTCGATCTTTATCGCCTCGAGCTAGAGAAGTAGAAAATCTCTACCGAGATGTCAATTACCGTCCCGACTGAACAAAACCATAACGACTTCAATATCAATTTTATCTCGAATCACAGTTGAATTGCATCGGCTTATGGATGCCACGTAGAGAAAATATTGTTTGTTTTGTTATTGAAACTATTTACTTTGATTTAATTTAATTGAATTATACATTATTCTGCTTTATTTTATTTTTTTCTACGATATTAAATTTTATTTATTGAATCGAGTTGATTTTATTATATTTTATTTTATTCTATTCTATTCTAGCTAAAGTGTATTTTATATATTTTATTTAATTTTGTTTGGGAAAGATACAAAATTTTAAGTAAAAATTATATTTGTGTGTGTGTGTGTGTATACATTTGTGCATGCGTGTGCGTGTGTATTTGCGCATACATTTTTAAGGGATGAGTTAAATAAAGAATTTTCTCTTTTTTGTGGTTTTCATTAATGTTTTTAAATCGGAAACATGCTTTTAATCACGCTTATAATTTTTTCAGCAGCTGAGGGAAGGATTGGAACAACAAAAATAACGAAATGCCTGTGTTTCACACAAAAACGATAGAAAGTATTCTGGACCCTGTGGCACAACAGGTGAGAAAAACAAATAAATAATACTAAACACAAAAATTACATTAATCATGAATAATTTTGCGAAGTGTCCGAAAAAATTAGGTAACGTAAATGAAATAAAGACTTAAGAAGAAATATAACTGCTCAACATAACAAATATCCTTTGTTGCGTAGAGCAGTTTGGGATTGAAAGTGTGCGAAATCAATTAATAACCACACGTGCGAGTGCTCGTTCAGTTTAATGATTATAAAGGCTTTTGGAGTATTTAAGTGCTTCCTAAGAAATATTTATGAACTTTGCGGATATAGAGTAAAGTATAGATAAAGTTTGGCCTGTCCAAAGACAACCTTCTTACTAGTTAATATTTATGTGATTTCTAAAATACTCATCTCGAATTCTTTTCTTTGTTTACATTATTTAAATGTGCGAGTATTTTAAATATTTTCAACACTCTTCGAACAATCTGTTTTGCCTTTCAATAATGTGTGGGATAAATTTGTGTATTTTAATAATAAACAGAATAATATAGGTGGGATGATGACTGGCTCCATGCAAAGAGGAAATTAAAAACCTTTACGTTTTCTGAGAGAATTCGTCGTATCTGCGCTGTTCTAAAATCGTTTTAATGATCAGCATCACGTAATAGGGTTTGATTTATCTTTCTGCTCACAGCTGCATACGGAATTCTGACAAACATCTGTTGTTAGATACATATATGGACCGTATTTTATTGTGCATTGTTATAGGAAAACAAAAAAAAAAATATGGACACGTTTTCCACACATGCTGTTTTGAATGAGGACTCGAATCCTTGAGTATGACACAAATAAAAAATTATTGTGTTAAAATTCTTATGTTAAATTCGACGTAAATAAAATTCTAATTTTAGCTGATGTCAAATAAGCGCAGAGAAAGTCAATATACATTACGGATATAAACGCGAACATACTAATATCGCTTCTAATAAGAATCTGTAAAAAACTTGACGTTTTCGATCTGAACAAGAACAAGAATGCCACATTTCAATATTTTAGCTTTATAGATCTCTAAAATCTGACATGCTGTCAAAATTTCGGTTTTGAAACTGTTCTAAATTCTATTGTATAATATTGTTTCTCACTTCAAATGAAAATAACAGAATTCTACAGTACATTTACTACGTAATATTATTTTTCTTCCAATCAGAGAAACTTCCCTTCACTATACATGATGGTACCTAAAAAAGTGGAGTGATTTTTCCTTCTGTTAACATATTTGGCAAACAAAATATTCTAGATTGATCTTGACATTTAAAATGTTCATTCACATGCTTTAACAATCAAGCAAATAACTGTTAAAAGTCAAATTTAAGGCCTTCGATTAGTTTTCAAAAAGTTAACACGTTGTCACAAACATGAATGTCGAATTCTTTTTTATTTTTAAAACCAATCCGCAAGTCATACTCCCGCCTACGCAGTGTTTAAAAAGACACAAAAATATACATTTTAAATTAAGAAGCCAGCTTCTCACAGAATCGCATTTATTTGGACTTTTCATTATAGATAAATAGAGAAATATTAGAAGAAATATACACCAGTGGCGGCTTTAACTTTCTGCAGGGTTTCAAAACTTCCTCCCTCCTAGCCAGGTCAAGATTTTTAGCGAATTTTCGGGGCAGTTTTTTGGCAAATCGATTGGAAGTTAATATGTTATAATTGTCTATGCATAAAAAAAGATCCCATGATGGACTGTTGATCTCAAACACATATAATGATTGTCACGATCTATAATTCTCGAGATTGTTTGTAATTTTAATGTCTGTCCCCTTCTCGGCTGAAGAAAAGTGTCCTGATAATCGAGATGACCAAACGATCGAAAGTGATCGAGATCGATTGAAGGATATTGGCCTATCTCGGTTCTTGTACGATGATCAACCAGATAAGGCTCTCCTTTTGATCGATTACTATTTTAATGATTTTAACTTATAACCAATCAAAACAGTTATTTAGAATTTTTTTTATTCTATAATCTTTTATTCTGTAAGAGTGAAGACCCTGTAACCGTCTCTGTTTGCTTCTTTTTCCTTCCTCAGGTTTCTCGTTTGGTCATCCTACATGAGGAAGCTGAAGATGGCAATGCCATGCCCGATCTTAGTCGTCCCGTACAGGTTGTGTCGGCCGCGGTAGCCAACCTGGTGAAGGTGGGACGTGAAACAATCAACAGTTCCGATGATAAGATTCTGAAACAAGACATGCCATCCGCGCTGCAACGCGTTGACACCGCCGCCCAACTTCTGGAAGAAGCCTCCGATATGCTACGCTCCGATCCCTACTCCGGACCGGCTCGTAAAAAGCTGATCGAGGGAAGTCGCGGCATATTGCAGGGTACCTCGTCGCTGCTTCTTTGCTTCGATGAGTCCGAGGTGCGTAAAATCGTACAAGAATGCAAGCGGGTACTCGATTACTTGGCCATCGCTGAGGTCATCAACACCATGGAGGATCTGGTGCAGTTCTTGAAAGATTTGTCGCCTTGCCTAAGTAAAATGTCGCGCGAAGTCAGCGCACGCGAAAAGGAGTTGACGCATCAGGTGCACAGTGAAATTTTGGTTCGCTGCTTGGAGCAGGTTAAGATTTTGTCGCCCATTCTGATATGCAGCATGAAAGTCTACATCCACATCGTCGAGCAGCATGGCAAGGGCGCCGAGGAGGCGGCCGAAAACCGCAACTATTTGGCGTCGCGCATGAGCGATGAGATTCAGGAAATCATACGTGTGCTGCAACTCACCACCTACGATGAGGACACCAGTGAGCTGGACAACCTGACGGTGCTCAAGAAGCTCAACAACGCCATTCAAAATAAGGTTGCTCTTGCCAACGATTGGCTCTCGAATCCCTACGCTCTCAAGGGCGGAGTCGGCGAAAAGGCTCTGCGCCAAATAATCGAGAACGCCAATGAAATCTCTGAGCGCTGCCTGCCGCAAGACTCATACCCGGTGCACAAACTAGCTGACGAAATCACCGCCATGACCAACGGCCTCTGCGAGCTGCGCCAAGATGGCCAGGGGACTTCGCCACAAGCGGAGTCGCTTGCACGCAGCATACGAGAGAAGCTCGGCGAACTTCAGTCCGTAATACGCAGCGCGGTCATGGGTGTCGACAAAGCGGGGGTGCAGCAGACGGCACACACCATCAAGGGACGCCTCGAGCAGGCTGTGAAATGGCTGCAGCACCCGGAGATCAACGACGGAGGTTTGGGAGAGCGCGCTGTCAACTTGATCGTCGAGGAGGGTCGCAAGGTGGCGGAGGGTTGTCCCGGGCATCAGAAGGCGGAGATCATGCAGCTCTGCGATGAGGTCGAGCACCTGAAACGCCAGGCTGCGGGCAATTCGCCCGCCGCCAAAGAAGCTGCCCGAAAGCTCACCCATAAGCTGCACGAACTTAAAAACGCCGTTCAAAATGCGCTGGTCAACCGCATCGTGCAGGACTTCATGGACGTCAGCACACCATTGAAGCAGTTTACCGAAGCCATCATGCTGCCGGAAGGAACCCCTGGCCGCGAGCAAAACTTCAACCAGAAATCGAACAACTTGCAGGCGTTCAGCGATCGCGCTTCACGCACTTCTCGCATGGTGGCGGCTGGCGGCGCTTGCGGCAACAAGAAAATCGCTGAAATTCTACTCTCCTCAGCGGCTCAAGTGGATTCAATGACGCCGCAGCTTGTCTCGGCTGGGCGCATCCGCATGAATTACCCATCCAGCAAGGCGGCCGATGAGCATTTGCAAAATCTGAAGCAACAATACGCGGACACAGTGTTGCGCATGCGTACTCTTTGCGATCAAGCCACCGACCCGGCCGACTTCATAAAGACTTCCGAGGAGCACATGCAAGTGTACGCCAAGCTGTGCGAGGATGCCATCCACGCTAGACAGCCGCAGAAAATGGTTGACAACACATCGAATATAGCGCGCCTGATCAACCGCGTCTTGCTGGTCGCGAAGCAGGAAGCTGAAAATTCCGAGGATCCAGTATTTACCGCGAAGCTGAATGCGGCCGCCAATAGATTGGAGAGCTCGTTGCCGGCCATGGTTGGCGATGCTAAGCGAGTGGCAACCAACATTGCCGATCCCGAAGCAGCTCAGGCCTGGAAGGATTCCTTTAAAAGGGTGAGATTTTCGCACCTAATTCATCGTTCGAGGAAGCATATGAATTTCCGTAATTTATTTCAGCTACTCAGAGATGTGCGTGAGGTGCATGATGCCATTGCCCCACCACCTCCTCCCTTACCCACTGAGTTACCACCGCCTCTGCCGGAATTAAGCGCCTTGCATTTGTCTCCTCAGAGTCGTAAGTGCGCTGGCTGAATTCTCTCAGTTTCGATTGATTTTAATTCAGTTTTGTGACCTTAATTAAACTTAGCTGAGCGCGCACCGCCACGTCCACCCCTGCCGCGTGATGGTGTACCTCCTGTACGACCGCCACCACCTGAAACAGATGATGAGGACGAGGGAGTCTTCCGTACCATGCCGCATGCTAATCAGCCAATTCTGGTAGGTTGTCTTCGTTGCTGGACTTCAAATTTACAGGACAAATCCATCTCAAGCAATTCGTAGAAGGCAGTTTTATTGAGTCGTTTAAAACCTAAAAGTTCTGATGAGTTCTGAAGAGAACCCTGAAGTCACTTGATGTTTTTTTAAGTGTTTTTACGATGAATTGTCTGCGATTAATTAGAAGCGAACTTTGTATTACTTTGTGCGATTTCACACGTAGTCTTTTTTTTTATTTTCCCCTGTTACCAGATTGCAGCACGTGGCCTCCACCAGGAAGTGCGTCAGTGGTCTTCTAAGGATAACGAAATAATTGCAGCTGCCAAACGTATGGCAATTCTTATGGCACGCTTGAGTGAGTTGGTGCTGGCCGATTCGCGCGGCAGTAAGCGCGAGCTGATCGCCACCGCCAAGAAGATTGCCGAGTCCTCAGAGGACGTGACACGCTTGGCCAAAGAGTTAGCACGTCAGTGTACCGATCGACGCATACGCACCAACCTGCTCCAAGTATGCGAACGCATACCCACCATCGGGACGCAATTGAAAATTCTGTCCACCGTAAAGGCGACCATGCTGGGTGCTCAGGGCTCCGATGAGGACCGTGAGGCCACCGAGATGTTAGTGGGCAACGCGCAAAATTTAATGCAAAGCGTAGGTTACCGTGAATCAGCGTTTAAGTTATTTAAGTTTTAATATTATTTCGATGCAGGTTAAGGAGACCGTACGTGCCTCTGAAGGCGCAAGCATCAAAATACGCTCCGACCAAACTAGCAACCGTCTGCAATGGGTACGCCGTCAACCTTGGTATCAATATTAAATACCGTACAATTTAATCCTTTAAGTGACTATTTATATGCTAAAAATTTTTACATTTAGTTATTTATTGTCCCTTGCATTTTTGCTTTTAATTTTTACTTTTAAATAATGTTGGCGCTTCTATTTACAATACAACGAATTATTTAAATGAGTCGTTATATGACTTTTGATGTCAAAATATTATTGCTTAAAGTGGATAATCTAGAAACTGAACTTAAAACGCGGTATTTATTAAATAAAAACAAGTGCCAATCAAAGCAAAGCGATTAAAAAAAATGTATCTGCAACTAATGCTTTTAAAACGCTTTTACAAAAACTTCACAAACGAATATACAACAATTTTCTTAAATATTAATTATTTCGTGTAATAAAAAAAGCTAAATATCTAGGTTTATAAAATTAATTTTTGTAATTATGTATAATGATAACTAATTCATTATCCTACAATTCTCTTGTAATACCAAAAATGTGCCTTGATAATAATAAAATAATCCCCACATTTATACAGAAGGCTTTTTTATAACTTTTATTTTATTTAAAAAGAACTACTTTTGGAAATAAGGCAGATATGTTATCATGTCTACGATTTGGCCTATAATGTCATGCTCAGAGTTATCGAAATGTATATTTCTGCAATTAAATTCAAGTATTTTGGAATATCTGACCCGAAATGGAGAACCGCATGAGTACACTTATTTCAGCTTGTAAGCAAGCCACTTGCCAAAAAAGGACGTTTAATTGATTCTCATACTTAAATAACGCAAGCTCATGCAAGGCTACACTCATGTGAGGCAATCCTTGTAATCATGAGCCGCAAGCATCATTACACTTGCGCGGCGTGAATGTGAGCTCTGCAGACACTTACTGTCGTCGTTAGTATATTCGGTCGCCAATTGCAAATAATGAGAAGTTTTTGAGAAATGTGCTATCAGGCGCCCAGTTTCCATAGCAAGCAAACTTACGGGCGTTCTTTTTGCCACGGGTAGTTGAGCGCGAAAATGTGCGGCTAATAAACATGACAATTTTCTTTATTTGAAAATTTATTACGAAATTAAAGTACTTTACATTGCTTTATATTTTATACCTGAAAAATGTTCCATCAATATTATCAAACTTATGGATTTGAGCGCAAATTGAATTAAAATAAATGTCCAGCCTGCCAAATTCATTTAAATTATACAAATTACATATGTATCACATTATTTTTTAAGGTCCATTCCTTCAATGCTGTTCAAATTAATTATATATTAAATTCATTAATTCCTTTTTTATTTATGCAAGACATTATGTTAACTTGAGGCTTTTTTCTTCTATTTACTACAAAAATTAAATGAAAACTACAAAAATATAAAATATTGAACTTTTATTAAAATATGTCATTTTATATGTATAAAATCAGAAAAAATGTTCAAATGATCTTCATGTTTTTTAAGATCTTGAGGCCCTAATATTTGAATTTTAATCCTTTTGAAAAAATATCCACTTTGCAGTTAAAATGTACGCTTTAATAATTCAAATTTATATTTTTAAACAAAATATGTTTCTCTTTAAATTATATTACAACACTTACTTAATAAAAAATCTATACTAAACGTTATTAGTCTTCACCACTATCTTCCGTTGCTTTCGCGAATTCAATTCCGCCATTCAGGCCTTTAGAGACCATCTCCATGCGTTGTCGTTTCTTCAGTTTCTTCTCTTTTCGCAAGTTTCTTGCAGCCTCCTTGCGACTCTCTGCGTTGCTTGAGGTATCGGTTCCATTTTCCTTCGTCTTCGATGTGCTGGAATAAACTGGTTTCTCGCCCACAGGTTGTTCCCCATCATCATCATCAACATCCATGTGCTGGCTATGATTCTGTTCAATGTTTTCAGGCAACACAAGCTCATTATTGCGTATAATCTTCAACTTGAATGCGGCGCAAAACTGCTGATACAACTTCATTGACTCCAATTTTAGCTTGCGGCGCAAATTCTGCAATACGCTAAACGTATCTGGAGACAACAAATTTGATGGCAACTGTAATTTCTGATAAGCACGTTGAATATTGAGTAGCAGTTCCAGCAATGTCTGAAATTCCCTGGCAGACAACTTGACTGATACGGCGGACTCGAGTGATTTTATATGTTGGCCGATAGATTTTTCGATTTTCTTCAGCTTATGTTTGGCGAATTCTACATCTTCTTTTAGCAGCTCGGTATTTTTATAAAAGACCGAAAGTACCTCGCAGACTTGTATGCGCCTAAAATTTCGTGTCTGGGAGCTGACGCCTTGCTGCGCCAATGTCACAGCCAGCTTCCACACGCCAGACCAACGCAGCTTGAAGATTTCTGATAACTGCGTTACATTCATGGTTGGGTTACGAGACTTTATAAATTCCTCCAAGGCATCCTTACAGAAAGCTAGCACCTTTGACGGTGTTTCTTCAGAGCTGACTACCTTGTTCGTGCTGCTGATTAGGAATACAATACATTTAGTGCGCAACTTGTTCATCAGATTGAAGACAGCTGCGGGCGCTTTCTTCTCTAACACAAGGCGTATGAAGTCCACAAGATTGTCTTCATTAAGATCGGTATCGATCGTGTACGTTTTAAGCGATGTGAGTGTAGTTAACACATTCTGGACTTTAATCTGAAGCGGCTTCAACTCTTCGCTAACGCAGAACTGTAACATGTCAAACAACACCAACATGATCTCAATGGAAACAAGCAGTGTAGGACTTTTTTTCAAGTAGATTTCTATGAGGTCCAGAACGCGTATGCGGAAATGCATCAATGAAGTGGTCTGCACTCGATAACTTTTGGACTTCCTTTTTCTTGCACCAGTGTCGGTTTTTTTTATGGCTTTGAAAGCATTGGCTAAAGCTTCATCTAGCTTTTTACCTTCTTCTTCACTGATATCATTCAAATCAACTGAATCCACATCATCTTGACCAACAGCGGCTCCAGTCTCAAGGAGAGCCTGAGAAATAGCATTACGCAATTTATCCGTTTCGGTCAAGCCTTCATCCATTTCGTCGTCGTCCTCCTCATCATCATCATCATCGTCGTCGTCATCATCATCCTCTTCATCATCATCCTCATTTTCATCATCTCCCTCACTATCATCGCTTCCCTCTTCATCAGTAAATTTTTCTCTATGACCATTTTCTTTAACCTTTTTTTGTTCTTTCCGGTCTCTATCATTTTTATTTTTATTATCGCCATCGTCTTCTTGGTCTTCTTCTTCTTCCTGCTCATCCTCCTTGCCCATAACACTTAGAGGATTTTGTCCATCTTTCATGTCCAGCATGGATAAAATCTGATGTATAGAGCTTAAAGTGAGGTTGTCACACAAATGAGGGAATAGCGCGTTAACGATATTCCGTAGGTCACTGGCATTCTGAGAGAGTAAATGCAGAAATAGGTCGACCACCACCTCTATCCATTCGGGTTCGTCCTAAAAGATAAACAGGTGGTGTTCAGTTCAAAAAATAATTTCTAAATTAAGTTAGTCTCCTTCTGCACTGATAGATGAATGAAGTCGTTCTATAAAGTAGACTTAATTTAGAGTATACATCCCAATTCTGAATAGAATCTTCCCGGGCATTTTCATTTAAGCACCGCAGTGTCCCGTGATTTTATTTAGAACTGGTAATGTTATCAATGTAATAATGTTTATATTAAACCTGATAGATTCGCTAGAAGATTATATTAAGCTAAAGTACAATACACTTCTCTGAAATTGGAAGTCGTATACAATAAAAATTGCTCTGTATCCCACTGATGATCTCGCTAACTTAAAACCAAAAATGTGCGGTTTTGAATAGTAAATGTTTATACGTACATTTGTATCGACAACTTGATCACTCTCGCCATTCTTCTTCTTCTTCTTTAGTTCCCGTTGCTTTTCGATGCGCTGTAGGCATTTCAACAAATCTGCGACAGCTGGAATAGCCATCTCTGGATCTCTAAATAATTGCAAACCCATGTTTGAAAGTAATATACGAAATACCAGCTTTAATTTGGTGAGTTCACTTTTAGATGTTTTCTTCTTTTCGCCACATCCATCTTGCTGCTCCAATGCAGAATACACGGAATTCCAAGCTTGGAGCAACTGGTCGTCAAAGTTCTTTACTCGAAAATATTTCGCAGCATGTTTCCTTTGAATTTGTTCATTACAAAAATTCACGAGCTTTACCAGTAGATTGCACTCTTCCTGCAAATCTAGAAGCTTACTTTTCAAACTACTATAAAACATATTTTTGCATTGTTCGCCAAAGTCTTTGCTAAACAATCCGGCGGCATCTTTCTTGCATATTTCTGAAGCAGTGTCATTTACGTAAAATATACCGCATGTGAAGAAGAATCGCAGCTGTTCCTCACGCCAGCTGTACGCTTGAGCCACTGATTTTTGTGTTACCAAATGTTGCAGCATATAGCCAGCATTTAGGCGTTCAAAATTTAACCATTTTTCTGAAGAGTTTTCCTTGTTTTTCGGTATTGCAGACAGGAATATACTTTTGTAGAGTTCGAAGGTGTCAATAATGCCTTGCTGGCCTAAACTGTTGATTATCTGATGCACCACACGAGTTGTGGTATACTTTTCAATATTAAACGTGCCAGGTGGTAATACCAAGCGACTAATGACTTCGACCCGCTGCGTATCTGTTACAGCTTTCTTCGAGCAGCAGCTGACGAGTGCTTCAAAAAATTCGTCGTAGAAAGCTTTGAGGGTTTCATCTTTCTTCTGTTTCAGATTGCGTAAACCATCCACAAGCAGACGCATGAAGTTTGGACTTAACAAGTCCGAGATTTTTGTCTTCTCAATATTAAGATTGTTAAGTATATCAGTAGCTATTTTTAGAGTCTCAATTTCTATTAATTTTGTGGGTGTCTGCAGAGCTGGATCAACAGTTTGCACCCAAAATTCACTTAATTTTGAGCAGGTTGCAATGTAAGAGCCAAATATTTCAAATGCTGGATGGGTCAAAACGTCGGTGTTGCTGTTTTCCCAAAATATTTTGTGTAGGAACGAATAACTAGATGGATTTAAAAGCTCTTTTCCACCAAAGTGCTCTTTAAGATATTTAGAATTAAGGATGGTGGGGAATTTACGCTTCACCTCCATGAGGCAATGAACAGTTTGGAGGGACTGTTTTGGCCAGGGTTTAGTTAACTCTTTTTGGAGAAGAGGCCATACGATAGATTCAAATTGTGATTCCGAAAGCTGTAAAGATAGATAAGCATTTATCCAATACATTCAAGAACATTGCGAAAATAAACAAAAAGCTTACCGTTTCTATCAATTCAATTAGAAACGAAAATCCCAGAGAGGCATGGTAGGTGCGGTGTTTGGTAGCTTGCAGCAAAATTGTAACAATTCTCTTGACATGCTCGTTGTCAGCACCAGAAATGCGTCCGGCATGTAGCAGAGCGCCACAAATTAAAACTTTGCCAACAACAGCATCGGCGTCTTCCTAACAGTGGATCAAAAAGAATGATTTGATGAATTATTACGTAGAATTAAAAGCTAAATATTAAACTCTATACTTTATTCGCAATGGTTTTGCCGACATGTAACTCCTTTTCTAAGGTTTCAAAAATCTGTTCCAGGCTAACCTCGGCGGCGTCGAAGACTTTGAGGAATGCAATCAAACCCGTGAAGAAACCTGCCCGTGAAGTGTTCGTTGAAGCACCGCAGCCACGCACCAAACGCTTTAAGGTGTAATCCAACTCTCGTTTCCGCTAATTTAAATAAAAAAGTAGAATTGTTAGCTATTTAGTACGCAATAGTCTTTCCGCGAATGAATCTCTTCTGAAATAAGACGAAAATATCAACAGCGGTGGCTTGACTTTATTCGAACGGCGACGTCCGGGAGCCGGCTGTGAACAGATCGCCGCCGTGCACTGAAATACTTGTCGCAAGCAACGCAAACACTTACTTCTTCGAACTCCTTGGTTTTGCTTAACTGTTGCAAAAGCTGTAGCGCTGCGTCGATTCTTACTACATCTTCTTCATTTGTAAGCTCTTTAAAATGTTGAAATACCGTTGGTAACGCTGTGACTTTACGAATCTTCTCCTCAGGCGCACCCACAGGACTACTTTCTAATACTTCGGACTTCTGCTGCGAACACTCATGAAGACGCTTTAACTTTTTGGTTTTCTTAATTTTTTCATCCTTGGGAGTCAATTCGATGACTTTCTCTTCGATTTTGTTACTATTTTTCGTATTCATTATTATAATTTTAAACAGAAACCACTGGGGTCGAATAAGTCCCACCAATCCTGAAAACAAAAGAAGCACATGTTGGAGCAAATGTCAAGTTTGACAGCTGCCACCCAGTCGGAAGATACATAATGTAATATTAATGGTATTCACATATTTAGAACAAACTTGATTTAAAAGTAACGTTTGCATAGTTTTTTTAAAGTTAACTTTCGCAAAATACAAATTTCCAAAAGAAAGTTGGGGGTAAAATAAAATTTTTGTTAGAATGGTTCAAAATTAAAAGAAGGTAATATTTTAATGCGTATATTTATATAACAACTGAATGCAAAACGACGATTGAAGTGTTATCGAGTAGTTATGTTCCATGTTTAATAATTCAGTACTTCGTAAATTATATTTATATAAAGGTTGACACAGGTTAAATCTCTATTTCTAGCTTTCTCAAAAAGCTGGGTGCGGTTCACAACCAGCAATCCTGGATCAGAGTGAAAGCAATACTTTAAGGAAAAATATAAATCTATAATAAAATCTGTCCATAAGAGAAGAAAAAATACACATACACAGTCCAATTGTAATCATAACCTTTTAACCCATGATTTCTAGCAAAACTCCTTCATCCTTACCTTCTCAAAACCCCGAAAAAAGAGAAGTTAGCAACCCATTTTCCTTTTACAAATACTTTATTACATTATTTCCAAGAACTTTTAGTTAACTACTATAATACAATTATTTCCTTAAAAATTAGTTCTTAAATTATATTTCTCTTTTAAGGACAGGGAGCATTTTGTAGAATTAAAATTGTTACTTTGCGAATATGAGAATCTAAACATAATATTAGGAAATTAACAACAGATAGAATTATTATTCTTCTTCTTGTTACCTAGAGCCGTGGGATTGAAGATGGGCGGGATCGGTTGACAACCACGCCTACTTTACATATGGGATGTAAAGGCTCCTCGTTGTAAAAATGTTATAAGGTGAATATCTCATAAACGGTGCGAGATATTGAGGTATAATTTTATTCCGGAATATAAAGAGCCATTACTAAAATTTTTGCAAAAAATGGGCATGCCACTCCCACTCATAACAAAGTTCCCAATATTTCATGAACGGTATAAGACATTGAAACGTAATTTTATCACGATGTATCCGGAAGCATTACCAATAAGCTTATACAAATGTTGTCAATATCCTATAAACGGTTCAACGATTAATACGTGATTCTATCCAGCAGAATGTAGAGACACTACAAAAACATTTGCCAAAAATGTCGCGTGGTCCGACTACTTATACAAAAGCTGTTAAGTGGCGAAATTATAATTTTTTTAGTTACTCGCGTGTACGGTATTTAGACTTCGGCCAGGCCAAAGACAACACTTTTACTTCTTTTTCTTTTTTGTTGTACGGTGGGGTTTACCATTTCACAATTTATGTACGAAATACTTCTCTACACGCATGTAAGTTTTTGGTTTGTGACTCCGACATATTATACATCAGAGATAGGATCAGGCACAAGATAGTGTGTCTATTGTGAACATCCATTTCGATCATCCGAACAACTTTATCCTTGTTTTCCGCTTCCGCTTTATACAGTCCATACCAAAAAAAGTTTGGTTTCATTTTCCTTTTATTTAATTATTTTTACTATCGTACCTCACCGGACTTCTGTTTAGCCGAAACACTATTTTTCTCTTCATCTAGCTAACAATTTTTCCGTCTCTTCAACGCATTAGTAAATGTTTTTAGCACCTTACGTCGGTGTTACCAAAGCTGTGAACACTTCTAAGATTTTGTAGAGAATTTCTGCAGAATTTTCTACAACAATACTTTAAGAGATTTTTCATTGAAATTAAAGTAATTTCTTACCCTGTTCTACTATTTAATCAAAATTCCAAGTAAGAAAGTAATTAAGGTGAAAGTTTTAAAAATCTGGTGAAAACAGGTAGAGACTTTTATTAAGCATACACTTTCAGCATCTTTTTACAATTTATGCTTTTATGAATACATTTTCTGCTAGGTATTTTTTCTTAAATATATCTAATAAAGCTTTTAAGAAACGCTTTCTGACGAAGGCTTTGTTAAATTGTGCTTATTAACTAATTTTTTTTAAAATCGGTCTTGAGAGTATTGCATTTTTTTGACAGTTAAGCCCAGAATTGTGTATTTTAAAAAGCATTAAAACATTAAACTTACATTAAAACTTTAATGTTTTTTGAGTGAATGAAAATAATTTCAAAATTTACTATAGATTCTAGTTGGCGAAAATACAATAGTTTACAGATTCCAAATTTTGAGGTTATAATTAAATATGCATTGATGCATTAATGCTCTTGTTAATTTGATTTTCGTTTTTCATCCATTTAATACTGTTATACGACCACTAACACCAGTAAAGATGGGACTCATTGCTTTAATGTAGTCTATCAAGGCATCCAAATCTGTCATTTCCTTCCTAAAATACAAAAAAGGCTGTTAATTTCCTGCAAATATACATTTCTAGCACTCATATACTAATCTGACTCCAAATATACATATATATTACGGCACTTAAATACTTATTTTGTTATAAAAAAGAACTCCTCGAACTTACCGTATATCAGTAGCAAAGTCCTTGAAGACCGAGAAACCATCACCCCCGTCAACAAGAAAATTTGGCGCAACAATTCTGTAGACTTTACCCTTGTTCAGGGGCTCATAGGCCGGTATGTTGCAGGCAGCGCAACGAACTTTTACATCCACTACGCGACTACCAATGGGTTTGGCGAAATCGTAGGTTATTTTGAGACCTGAGACCTGAAGGAAGATCCAGGAAGAGTTACGACCGGTAGATATGTCAACTGGTTCCACACTATATTCCAAGGCTTGGACAAGCCGGTCACCGCGTAAGCTGAAAGCTGTTAGAATGTTCTCGAATGGTGACATCGCAATTAGCTGTGCATAAGTTATATCTGAAAAATTGGGGCACTTTGTAAAATCGGATCTTTACATAAGGCTAGCATAATAACTTACTTCCTTTGAAAAGCGGGACACGCAGAGAGCCAATATTAACAATCCCAATAGCTACATTTGTCCAAGCGTTTTCATTGTAAGGCAAGAGTTTGGCAAACTAAGTTTAAGACAAGTAAAATAACAATTTAGGAAAGATAATTTTGTGATTTTTCACAAACTTACCGCATGTACCATTGCATCACAGAAGAAATTACCCAGGTTGCATTCCCCAGAGCTACATGGTGCCTTGACTAGATCCACTTTGGTCTCTCCAAGTACAACGTTGCCTTGAACGTCGATAATGGTTTTCCAAGGTATTAAAGCCTCTTTCACCTCCAGATCTGTATAATAGCAATTTAGATTATAATGAAGAATACGAGTAAGTGTTTTTAAACTTAAAATTAGTTTGAATTACATTCCCATTAATGTTGATATCTCAATGCAAATTCACTGGCAGTTTTACATATTTCTTATAAAAGAAACCTGCTAATAATGATCCCATTATAAGGGAATATACTTATTCTCTGGTATAACTAGTTATAGAAACATATAAGGCAAAATGCAAAACTCGCCTTCAGGAACTTTTGAATCCATATAAATGGGTGCACCATCATGACTCAACACATTGCCAGCCTCGTCGAACGTCACTTCTATGAATCCCACATATTTGGCATAAGCTGCTGCCTGTACAATCAGCACACGGTGTCCGCTCTGATGTATTACTTCAGTTGGGTAAGCACCACCTGGTTTATCTGGTCCTGGTAAGTGTTCACCACTATAGAGGAACGTATGTGAGTGAGCGCCAACAATGACATCAATTTCGGAACCAGCGTTCTTAGCGATCAATTGATCCACATCGTAACCACAGTGAGACAGAACAATAATTATATTGGCACCTAAGGCTCTCAATTTTTCTGCTTCCTCGCGGATAGCATCACTCTCATTGCGAAATCTCATTTTCCCAGTATTGGCCAAATTCTGCGTAAAAAAGATTGAACGGAAAATATTAAATCATCAATATTAACCATTCAAATACTGATGAAAAATGTTAAGTATTATTTGTATAATATGCATAAAATAAACTAATAGTGTAAGCTAATAGTATGTAAAGTAATATAATAAGGTATATGATTTTCCTACTTACAAAAGTTGTTTCCAAAATGACGCCAATGACACCGATCTTTCGTTTGCCTCTTTCGATAATCATCGACTTCTTATATTTTCCCGCAATTGTGGGCTCATTAACCGGATCCATATTTGCAACCAACATGGGGGATTTGAGTGCATCTAAAAACGGTACAACTCCTTCAATACCGTGATCGAATTCATGATTTCCCAATGTCTGAATAATATTAATAATAATAAATACTTTAATAAAAGAATATTGTTTATTATCTTAAACTTGATGATGCTTACCATGGCATCGGCTGGTAGTATATTGAGGAATTCACTTGTTACATTCCAGCGTCCCAGATTATACCACAGAGTCCCTTGGAAGCTATCGCCAGAGTTAAAGTAAACAACATTTTCGTTTTTATGCTCATCGAGCAGACGTCTTACGGTATACACGGTACGCGCGTAACCGCCGATGCAGGTGTTTCCTGTGGCGCAAGCACCACCGGCGACATCAGTGGGTTCAAACCTTTGATAAGACATACATTTTTTAATTAGTGAGTACCATGAGACGGATCGTGTAAAAGTTTTAATAATCTATATATATAAATGTTTCTTTCTTTGTATCGTCTGCATTATGCTCACAGCCGCGAAGGTTTCTGCATATTTTTTTATTTTTTTTTTTGTAAATGTATTAAAATGATTTATTAAATTCAATTGATTTGTCAGGCATCTCGCAATCTCGCCAGAGCAAAAAATTAAACAAAAAAATGCATCCCGAGCATCAGAAACAGGCGAACGGGAAGCAAGACGAAACTTTATATAAAACCTTTATTAGTCGATAAGCGCTAAACTATAAAACTAAACTTCAATCTTTGACATTAAATTCACTAACTTTTTAACTAAACTATAAAACTAAACTTTTGATAAGATGAAAACAGATTAGGTGACTTTGGAAAGAGCAACGAAATATTTATTACGCAGAAGGTTTTGAAGGAAAATCACTTTCTAAATTCAAATAACGAAAATATTAAATTAAATTAGACGAAAAGAACATGTTTCAAATTATAGATTCTTTTAAAATTTTTTTATTGTACAATATATAGTACGTCAACTATAACGAGAATAGAATTCATGATAGAATCAATGCAGATGATATCATTTAAGAGGAAAACAATACGGAACAATTGTGTAAAAGTATTGTAAAAAAGATAAAAAATACTACAAAAACAGCTTCATGAAGTGTCTGATGATGAAGACACCATAATAACAGAAGCATGTGTAAGCCAATTGAGAAATTATGTTATTTGTATTCTTACCACCATGACCGGAACGGAAACTCTCATGAATTAATTTAATTGTACCTTATACTAAACATTAAATTATCCATTAAAAGCACAAGCGTTGCCAAGGCAACTTTCGGTGGGGCTGAGATAATAATATTTTCTATCAAAGAGTCAATCACGTGGCGGAACAAATTTTTATTGAGCTTACTCTTGTGATTTTGAGAGGATCAAATTCACGAGAGTGAGCACTTTAAACAAAGACTTAAAATTGAGAAAGTTTTCAATTTTACGACGCTCTCACCTGACACAATAATAACATTTTTATCATATTGCACAGCTGTCATCTGACAGGAAATTCCCAGATCTAAAAAATTAGCACAACTTCACGAGAAGCATTTACCTGATATAATTGAAAATAGCGACCTTAGTAAGTGTGATTTTTTTATAAATGAAAGCAAATATAGAAAATAACGTGATTCTTATGCCTAATAAAAAAAGATGAAAACTTTCCTGCATTCAACAACATGAACGCAGTCAGAGATTTTTACCATCTAAATTATTGGCATATAGGTTTACTTTTAAAACTGCTCCGATTTTTTCGTTATTAGCCAGGTTTACTTATTACTGCTTTGCCCCAAGCAAATTCCTTTAGCAATTCAAATAATGCGCCAGCAACTTTTGGATTTGGATATAAATTATTATTCAAATTTCTATAAAAATTCAAATTATAGCAAAAACCAGTTAAGACGTAAGTTTTTAATACTGCGTATATAATGTCGAGTACATGTACTATATATGTATGCACGTACATACACTTTTGTTACAATATTATAACTATTAAAAAGCCACTGAAAAAGCTTCTCTTAAGAATTCTCTCCTGCTTTATATATTCTCTAACAAAGAAGCTCTTAATCAAAATTAAGCTCTATTAAACAGTAATTAACTGCTAAGTACGTAGGTATGTAAATATGTACGCTTATATATATTGTGTTATATCTTAATACAAATACACTAACTTTTAATGCATTACCATTGATGTAGGGAAAACTTCTCTTACCTGGCGTGGAAATCATTTATATGTATGATTGATAGCTTGTACGGATCAGCCGTTATACTCTTAGCCGACAATATCGATGTAAATACGAAAAAATAAAACGCTCGCATTGCGGTTAAATTTTAAATTATTTAAATAGATGCGCTTTTAAGTGTTTTAACCTCCGCACTACCGCCAGCCTCTGAGAACACCGATCCTAACCGAACGGCCTGCTTAGTTTAACTGACTTTTAACTTCTCATATTACTCATCCAAGTAAGTTATTTACTATATAACAAAAAATATTTAACCCGCGGATGCCGAAAACCGAGTTTAACCAGATGAATATTACTAAGTACGATCGCAGGGGCAAGTAAGATCGCACAGTTGCTTTTACTTTTATTTTTTTCGAGCATAAATAATAATTGTTTCTTTCGATGATTTTTAATTTCTTATGCAAAAATAACAATGACATTTAATTAGTTATTTTTTACTTCGGATTTTACGAGCGAGGAAAAGCGAGATCTATTTTTGGTTTTCAATATTTCAAGCAAAAATAAGTCCAGAAACTTTTTTAGTGGGAAAAAATTTAAATTATTACTTGACAAATATTTTGGAGGAATCTTCGATGGAATCCGTCTATGACTCTCGACTTAAGCTGATCAATCTAGCTTCATTGGTTGATCGAAAGAGAATGGTTAATGCTGTTTTTATCTTGAACCTGCTACAAGGCGTCACCGATTCTGCATTTGTGAAGCTGCATCCAACTAAACGTTCCACGACGTAGATCGAGAAGATACGAACCTCTTCACTTAAGTTTTTGCAGATCAACTTACCTCCTGCATGAACCTCTTAGGAGCGCCTGTGTAGATTTCAACATTGTTTCCCCAGTTATAAACTAATGGGAAAAGGATTGAACGCACCTTAATGCCAACAGAAGGGTTAAAGTAAAACTTCTATGAAGTAATCAAAAAATATCTTAGGGTCTCACTGACCCAATAGAGACCTTATTCGGGTTAAAATAGTTGAAAGTAAGCTATTTTATTTGTCAATTCGTTTAGCTTGTTATCAGATACTGATAAGATGAATTTTGTTAGATAGATATGCCGCTTCACTAATATCGCAGCCGCTACCGCGGCGATGTGAGCGCCTTTTAATATTACGCGTTGTGTTAAATCGCGATCGCAACCACAACCGCGTTAGCGTGCACGACGCTTTCTTCTGTTTAAAGCTATTGTAGGAATATTAGCCCCGAAATTGCTGATAAGCAAGCGTGACAACAAACTAGTTTATAATCAAATTACAACGAATTCATATCATTTATTGATTATTAAACATAATCTAAAAGTAGTCAATCTATTACGCCAAATAATTAAGAAATAATTTATTCTTAATTATATTTTAATTTTTTGAAAACAATCAAAGCCATGAATTCCCTTATTGCGATTATTTTATGATTGTGTAAGATTATTTTATGATTTTGTTAATTTTTTTTTTCATATAACTTTATTCATAAATGAATGACGGAAATTATTGAATTATTCATAAATAAATGAAAGTGATTATTGAATTAATTAGTTCTAAGTATAGCTAAGCGCCACCGGGTAATGGTAAGTTAACAAGTAAAAGTGTCGTCTTCAGCCAGGTCGAAGTCTAAATACCCTTCAAGCGAGTTGCTAAAAATAATAATTTCGCCAGTTAACCAACTGTTGTGTAAGTAGGCGGACCACGCCCATTTTTGGCAAATATTTTGGTAATGTCTCCAGATACTTCAGGATAAAATCACGTATTAATATTTTGCACCGTTCATGAGATATTGCCAACTTTTGTATAAGTTGGCGGAACACGACAATTTTTTTGCAAACATTTTAGTAATGGCGCTATATTTTCCGGAATAGAATTAAGCTTCAATACCTCACACGGTTTATGAGATATTCACCTTATCACATTTGTTAAATCGAGGTGCCTTTACATTCCGCATGTAAAGTAGGCGTGGTTGTTAACAGATTTCGCTTATTTTCAATCCCAAACATGATGACAGAGAATATTCGTGCCAATTTCATTACGACGCCTCTATTCGTTCTTCTATAACCGTGATTTCCACAGATAGACCGACGGACAGACATGGCTACTATAAATCGACTCAGATGATTCTGAGCAATATGTATACTTTTCTATAACTACCACGCCTCCTTTAATGCGTTACAAACGGCAGAACAAAGTGAATACACCCGTATCCCTTCGGGTATAGGGTATAAAAATCGAAGTGCGGCGTGACCCTTTGCAGTTAGATTTCCTTCTCCAATAGTGCGGTAAAACAGCCACTTTCGGTACGCCAAGCCTAGATAATATAGGGAACATTCACGATCAAACTGAGACACGATGTACCAAAGCTCGAAAATAACCTCGAAGATGCATAAAAGTGAAGTAACAGCTCGGTACGGCAACTAGTAAATCGTCGAGAAACGCCGCTACGTCTTCGCTTCCACGTGCTACCAAGTGTACCGAACTCACGCTTCGCTGCCGTATCAAGCGAATCGAACTCACGCTTCGCTGCCACGTAAAATGCACCAAACTCACGTTTAAATCCAAATCAAATAAATTTCTGCAGCGAGCCTTTGGACGACGATGAGCGTATCCTAGCTATGGATCCGAGGAACCCGGAATTTCGTTACAGCGCGGCAGATCTCGACCCAGTATACCGCCCGTCAGTGCGGCGACTTTCGTTACGCAGGGATCACGACGTCATCGTACCTCGACCACGCCGTCGCAAGGATCAGGAGAAGCGCCGCTACCTCAGACATCAGACCGCGAGACACCCTCGCAATGTTACGCCAGAGACATGACGCTCACGACATTTTCAACGCCACGATCAGGAGAGCCATGAGTTATCAGAGCGGAGCTGAGTGAGTGTGACCAGTGACCGCGAGCTAGGTGTAGTTGGGAAGTCAGCTAACAACCAATAAGTTTTGTGGTTGTTAGCTGACGTCCCGGGTTGTGGATAAAGAAGTCAATTGAAGTAAAGTTAAGGAGTGTTTATTCCTTATAAATTTCTGCAAGGAACCGTGGACTTGGCTGAGTTAGTTAGCTTATAAAGGAGAACTAGAAAGTTCATTACAATTGCTTTACCTTATTTTTTAAATAATCTAAAAATAAACAAATCGAAATCAGAAGTATTTTTCGATTTTCAATATCTTATTACTTACGGAACGAGATAATTGCACAAAATAATTTAAAAAATATCAAAACAGATTCGTTTTTCTACAATTTTCCAGATAAGAATGAAATAATCCTGCTTGGAATAATAACAATTTTTGGGTTTGTAATCTGAACTTCATAATCGTTTGTAGTCTAATCGCGGTAATTGATTACTCAGTCATAATTCTAATCAATAAAAATTTATATTAGGTGGAGTGAACTTCACATAGAAAATGTTGTACCAGAAGGAATTTTGAACTCAGCACTGCATTCTGATCCTAGCTAGAAGTATATAAAGTGCTAAGATATTACCAGAGTGAATGCTTTTATTTTTCTCCACACTTAATATATACGAAATTTTTTTTATTTTGCAAATAAGCAAATAATTACAGTAATTCCCGCGCAATTAAATGAATTTTACAATATAATTTTGTTTCCTACCCATATCTATCAATTACACAATTTAAATTTTAATATAAAATATAAGCTATAAAATATATATACAATGAGATACGTTAGATGCTAAAGCAATAAACGGTAACGTTATAAATCGAATAAAAAATATGAACAAGTGTGTATAATTGCTACTATTGTTTTTTGTATAGAAATGAACAGAAAATTTGGAGGAATGTAAATAAGAAAACTGGTTAAAAAATATATAATATATTTATAACATGCGGGTTGGTTTTATGTATCGGAAAATTTACCTACAAAATTAATACTACTTTTCAGACTACAACATAGCTCCGTAAAATTTGCTAATCGCTAATGTATCGAGAAATAGCAATTTATTTGCTGCATAAATGTGTAAAAATAAACTTAATTCCGAGTTCAACTTAATTTCGAGTTCAACTTAATTTAAATACTTGTACAAAAATATAGTTCCTGCAGGATTTTGTATATAAATCTCAATAGTATGAAATACAATCCAAACAAAATAATTTATAATATATAAATACATTTATCAGTGCATTTGGTTTTTATGCAATAATTTGTAATATTTGTATAAATCTATATTATTAAGAGATACGGATGTTCAGATTGTACATTTAAATTTTTTGAGAAACTAGAATTTTGTTAAGATCTTGTTTTGCGAATTGTTAGTGAAACACTTGTTAATTTAGTAAATAAATAGCATGTGCTTGTAAATATGTAAACATTGTGAATCTACACTTAATTAATTCATGTATGTATATGTAATTCATATATTTATGTGGATTTAAAAATATACTTGAAATTAAGGAGCAACTTTAAAATTGTTCAGTTTTTCGTGAAAAACTAGAATTTTCTTCTGTAGAATTTCCAACGTATTTTAAGATAATTTGAGCTTTGATAAATCTGTAATTAATTTGCTTTATTATATTCTGGTATCTCAAAGTTTTCGGCGCGAGAATTCTGATATTTAAAGGTTAATTTTTAAGGTTGATATTATTTAATATTTATCAATATTTGCATATATTTTTTTTATATTTATCAGTATTTATATTATTTACTATATCAATGATTATATTATATTTATCATTTGGTATATTTGACTTAAACTGTTTTTTATGCTTTAAAAAGCATCCCAGTTTTCTGTTGGATTAGAGGATACTCAGAGCTCCGATGAGAAAAGCCAATGAATATTCAGATCAGAACTAAGCTTCAAAATCGTCGGAAATTTTAGAGATGAAAATTGTATGAAATTTGTAAATACTTTTAATTTTTAAGCACAACTTGTGTTAAAGGAATGTTGTAAGAAACACACATTTCATTAACATCAAACAGTGGCGTACTTAGAAGCCCTCAAAAAAGGAGCTTAGGAAATTTAAATCATTCCGAGAAAAATCCTTCTATATTATTTAACTACATATTTAAAGTTTGTGTTGTAAACTGGCAACTGAAATTTAAAAATAATTTATATTATTCAAATATGAGATTATTTTGTATCAGTCGAAACTAGTTTAATTCCTTATTATTTTGAATTAAGTCTAAGATAACTTGTAAACATCAATTTAGTTGAAATTAGTTTTCAATTTTGAAAATTTACCGGTTTTTTAGAAATTAAATAGAGAAATTAAATCGTTATTGCTAACGAAACGATATAAACAATATTTTGTTATATTTATTTCATTTTATATCATTTCGTTTGTTTTTCGTTTTTTAAAATTACGATTTCTAAATTGCGATTTTTAAATTGAAAATTTTACAGTCTTAAAGAAATAAAATTCAATATTAAATTTTGAATAAGGTTCAGGATCTAATTTTTTAACCAAAATTCAATATTCTTGTTTTTCTGTTTTTATGATCTTTACTAATTTACAAACAATTAAAGTAGCCAAAGCTAGTTAAGCGGAAGGGTTAAAATTTCTCTAATAAATTCTTTCCAGGCCGCTTAAAGTCCTATTGCAGCCTTTTAAAACAAATCACGCAATTTATGTTTTGAACGTATCTCAGAAACTAGAAATGAGAAATAATTCCACATGTGATTTTTAACTGAAAGACAAGACTAGTAGTTTTAATCTTTCAACTGTTTCGCAATATAAAGCAATTGACGGATAATTCGTATAGAGAAAAAACCTCAAGTAGCCAAACTTTTTTACTTGATAAAATTATCTATTTGATGATTTATCAAGAAGTGTGCAAACAGGCCTTCAGCAGTTTCTAGGTTTACAAGAACCTACTTCCACTTAACCGGGTTGGCTGTACATTTTAAAGTTGCTCCTCTTCATTACTTCATTAATTTTTTTCTGTCTTATAATTGATTAGTCCTTCTTCATATTACTTCAAATTTTGTTATTCTAATATTACAATAGTGTTTAGATACTAGTTGTTGTTTGGTAGGTGGTTGGCTTAAATTTATGCTGCTAGAAATTATAATTTCCTGATTGATCCAACCACAGTTATAAGATACAAAGTCGTATCTTCTAGTCTTCAGTTGCTAATATATATGCGCAAAATATTTAACAGCAATTTTTTAACTCTAACAAATTTATCTAATATTGGTGAACAGGTTAAGCACGGACTTATTTTCTTTTTGGCTGCGAGCCTTGCTGAACACATTCCAGAAACGCAACGTTTCATCGCCTGCGCCAGTAACAATCGCTTCGCCGTCTGGACTGAGGGCCAAGTACAGCACACGGTACGAGTGGCCCGTTAACTTGGCTACCTGGGTTAGCGACGGATACTTCCACACGAGTATCTGATTTTGCGAATAACCATGAGTGGACACCAGTTCGGAGGAATGCTTCGACCAAGCCAGATTGCACACTTGTGATCCAGTGTCAATACACTGCATGGGCTGGCCGGTGAGCGTATTCCAGAATCGTATGCAGCGGTCGGCGGTACCGCCGCCACTGGCCAACAAGCCATGATGATGGGGAGACCAAGCAATGGCTTTCACGGCAGCCATATGCTCGGTGTAAGATTGCACAGGATTGAGAGAATGTTGATTCCAGACATACAGACGGTTATCGTTGCCTCCACTAGCCAAATACTGATTGTCCGGCGACCACTTGAGGCCACACACTTCCTGGCGATGGCCCGCCAAGCGACGTTCAGACTGTTGTGCAGGGATGCGCGTGTCACGTTGTATTATTAGGCGATCACGAGAGCCACTCGAAAGTATATCGCCGTTCCAGGCTAAAGCTCCTACGCGCGCTGAATGACCGTTAAGCTTATTTATCTGTAAAACAGTATGAAGAAACAATATTGAACAAATAAGTGTTGTCTTCGGCCAGGCTGAAATCTAAATACCCTACACCCGAGTAGCTAAAAAAATAATAATTTCACCAGTTGAAAAACTTTTGTAAAAGTAGACGGACCACGCAAATTTTTAGATTTTTAGCACACATATAATATTGATAATGTATCTGCCATTTCCAGCGCGTCCCTGCTTTGCGGGGAGATACGTTGAACTTCTCTGTATGTGGATACGATATTACGTATAAGTGGAACGTCGTCAAACAAGCCTTGCTCTATGCTACCTTTGTTTTATTAGTATCGTAGGAAAGCTTTTGATTTATAGATTACGAACTAGTTGGAATTTGTTTTTTTTTGTACTTACGACTTTAGAAACGAAAGAACAAAGTGAATGTACGCTCTTCTTTCGGGTGTAGGGTATAAAAAGAAGCCCAAAAGTGAGCAATGAATTTCCGTAATGTAGGTGAAAAAACTACTAAAAGAAACTAAGTTTCATTTTTGCAAAACTCGCGAAATAACGCTTATGTGTTGAATTTTTAATATAAATTGAAAGTGAAACGGAAATAGTTACACGAAACATACACCGATTACGATTTCATTTCAAGAATTGATTGATTTTTTTTTTTTTTTTTGAGTCAATATGAATTGTCGTTATTGGCAATCCTTGTTTCAAATGTTAATTATCGCTTACAATCCTACCTGTTTGCTAGCCGTCACATCCCATACCGTGACGTAACCATGATGTGTGCCAACTGCAACTAGATTACCACGCTCATTCCATGACACCGATGTCACGGTATTCGCATCAAGGCTAAGGTCGCAAAGACGTGTCACCTAGCGTAGACGAGAGGAGAAAGAGTGCAAATTAAAAACTTCAATAAAACACACAGCTGGGAATCGAAATCTTTGATTAAAACGTACTTGACTCGTGCAGGCGCTCCATAGGTAAACACAGCTACCTAAACCAACAGCGAGCACATTTTGCGATGACCAATCGACCAAATTCAAATAGAAATCGTCTTGCAACTCAGGCGCATCCAAGACCTAGAAAATAAGGCAAAAAAAAAAATGATATTAGATATGAATACGAATTTCGCAAAAATTATTAAAGCAGACAAAGCGCTTACCTTAAATGGTATTCTCGATATTTTTCTAGTAGCTTTACGTGGCGATCTCAAGAGTTTCTGACTTTTTGTACTGACTGGCGACAAAGAGTACGGACACTGTTCGTTGAAATCCTGCAAAGCAAATAATTTTTGCAAAATAAATAATTGATGTTCTAGTTCGGCATGAAATTTCGGCAATATCGGGATTTATTTGTTAAACAAATCTGGCAATTAACATGAATGCGCTAATCCAAATTGAGAAATGTAAATAACAATGGAAAGAACTGTGAAATTTCTTGTTGAAAGATAGCACAGTTCTTTGCAAGTTATGTATATTATATATGTAAAAAATGTTTGTAAAAACTTTTCAAAGAAGCTTTTTCAAAATTCACTAAAAACTATAAAACAAAATCTAGCGTTGAAATCGAACTCTTTGTTTTTAACTTAAGAAATTTTCAATTAAGTTAGAAATATAAATAAAATCAAACATTTTAATTTTCAAAAAGTGGTTTTTTCTATTTCAAATTTTAGCTAACACAAAATACGAAGTCTTAACTTATCTCAAAGGCAACGGAAAAGTCAAATCTATTAAGTTGTCACCGACAAGTGTTAAAATTACTCGTTAATTTATGTATGTATGCACAGGTGTTTTTATATATTCAAACTGATAACGCTAAGCTTCTGTCTAAAAAGAGGTAAAGCATTCAAGACATACGATAGAGCAAACGATACGAACAAACGATATGACGACAAAAAATAGAATAGCGACCGATACAATTCATGTCCAAAGAAAAGAATTCATGATTAAACTCGTTTATACTGTAGGGAAGTACATACTGTTTCGAAAATAGGTTTAAATTCTGTAGAAAAGACAAGCGTTTGTTCTGGCACGAAAGGCAAATAAAACAATAAACACGATAGGAAAGCCAAAGAAATAATGGAATAGCATTGTATTTTCTAAACATATCCCGAAAATGGAAAAGGTTACAATACATTTACAATACATTAACTTATATAGGTTCAAACTATAGTTAAGCCTTGACATTTCCCCTGAGAATTTTTAAGAAGTGTAAATAGGTAAATATATATGTATGATAACCTTTTTCTCATTTCAATATAGACCTTAAATCCGGGTCGAGTTTTTAGGTTTAAGTTAACCAAATTCAAGATGAGTCAGTTGGTTATAAAAATATATCGTTAATCATGAGAAGGTCGACCTACGCTGGTACTCGTTTAAATGTTGAAATCAATAAGTTCCCTATGAACACTGAGAAAATATTGAACGAAACCTTCAGTGCGAAATGAGATTTAACGAAAAATTTAATTAATACGACAAAATTTGAACAAAGAGCTTGAACTGCAACTAAAAAAGTTCTACATGAAAAGCTATTCTCGCTATTGTGGTCGGTAGGTCGCACCATCTCAAAATCATTTAAATTGAAATGTATTCGAGTGACATACTTTTGGAAAGTATTCAATCGGAATGCGTATAAATTTAGCACAGTAGAAAAGAGTAAGTGAACTAAATTGTTACAACGATTGCCGTGTAGTCGGCGCTATTTCGACATGACGAAGTAATTTCAGACTGAGAAAAAAAACACAAAAACTTTCACAAAAAGGAAGTTAGTAATTTATTCACCTACAATAAAAATTTTATAGTCTGTTTTGGGGTCTCTGGAGGATATGACGAATACGATTTGCCAAAATGAACGCTCACTTTATGTGGGTTTCAATTTAAATAATTAAATCAAACTATTTTTTAAACAGAGTTGGCTCTAAAATTCGAAAGTAAAATAAGCAGAGAGAAGATGTGTTGCTAGAGCTATTGCACTGTTGGTTTAATGTTAATTTATTTGAAATATTTTGCAGTAAACTTTTACCCGATTATCTGTTGATCTGAGATGAAAGTGCTTAGTAGGGAGCTCCTTAGAGAATTAAAGTGCTAAGTAAAGGTAATACGATAGTAATCAGGCAATTTTGCTGATTCCTATAAACTTTATTTGTTTAAATAAGTTCCGTAATAATCCGTATAAAGTTAATACATTACTGATCTTAAAAACATTTTCCTCTGCATAAGAAAAATGTAAATATATTTTACATTGCTTGTACCTCATATGAAATTTGTATTGAAAGACTTAATGAAAACCGTTTAATCCTTTAAGGGCCATAGCGATTATATAATTCACTTAAAGGAACATTATAAAGTCTGTCGAACATTATAAGCCAGTGGCAATATTATTTTACAGCAGGCAGAGGCATTCAATAAAAACCCAGCATTAATAGAATATTTCAGTGCTTTCTTCTTATTTCTCTTATCCTACTTCAATATTAACATAGACAATAGAATTTCAAAAGCATGAAGAACAAACAAGGAATTTAAACTGTGTTGACCTCACTTATCTACACTTGGCATAAAAGAATTTAATTATTTATATATTTTACGCTTTTTGCCAATGGTGATTTCTTTTATTTTCGCAGAATAACATCATTTCGCACCATATTTTCGAATTGATAATCTAAATAAATGAGCTTCACTTAATTTCTGAACCAGACGTGGAGAAGTTATTTATGAAATTATCAATTATATTATGAACTTTCAATTATCAATTAATCGAGTCAGTCCAAAAAAAGGAGGAAAAAGAAATACAAAACCGTAATTAACAATAAATTGAGTTAAAAAGTTAAACCATTAATTAATCAAATAAAAGCCAGACAAAGAAACAATGAATTAAGAAACGAATGAAGTAATGTGGAAGGGTCAGGTCTTAATCGAAACCACGATAAAAATAAAAAATACGAAAATATTAACGAGTAAATTTTTGTTTGATGGATAAGTTTATATTTATAACAAAAATCAGATAGGTTTTTATTTTTATAAATATCTTAAAAATGTGCATTCTAACAGATAACTTAAAAATTGATATTATTATGGTAAAATATTTATTGCTTTAATTGAATTTAATACATTATTAATTTAAATGATTGAATGAATGAGTGTAAGTAAAGGAAATTAACGAAAATGTTTTTAGTAAGCTTTTCTTATTTCACTGTGTAATGCGAAAAGACGAATGAATTGATGGTGGCCAAACTTCTTTAAAAGTTGATTTAATTTATTATAATTTAATCTGAGTGAATGTAAACATTTTTAAAGGTTTTAAAGTCACAAAGAAAAAATGCCGACTTAAGCAAAGTAAAACAAAATATTCGTTAAAAAATTTTTGAAAATAGAGGAGCGTAGGTAGTCATTATTTTTGCAATCATTTCCCTCAAAATAGACTTTTAAAAAAATCCTACCAACTACTGGGAATTTTTGAACGATTTTTCTAATTTATAAATACTTGTTTTAAAAAATTATAAATTCAAGTATTTTAAAATAATAAAATCCTCAAAAATATACTAAAAGATTTATTATTTTAAAAAATAAAGAAACAACTTGGCACTTGGAAATACGAGTAACGAAAATGTGGACAGAGAAGTAAAATAGTTATAAGGTCAATGTCCTGGCGTTTCTTCTTCTTCTCCCCCCATCAATCTTCTTTGAATTAAAGACCGAAATAAGTATCAAAGCAAATCAGAATTGACCCGGCACGAGTTTCAAGTCACACCACAAATATTAAACTAAATACATCAACGAGAATTTAACGCAAAAGCAAAGAAGCAAAACAAAAAAGAAGGCAAAGAAATCAGTTGATGACACAACCAGTTGAAAAATATGAACTCATAAAAGATTAACACTTCGATTCCTTATAAGAAACAACTGATTTAGTAATTCCAGTAGGCCAAGAAGTTGTTGTACCTTTTGTGGATGTGAAGCCCACACTAAAAAGTCATTCTTAATGAGTTTGTTACCTCTAGCGACTCAGGGTAAAATCTTTTCGTAGCTTACAAGAGTTAAAAAAATATATACAAGAATACTGGAGGAAAATGGAGTGTAATTTTTTGAACATTAATGATCTTAAGCTTGAGCAGAAAAATAACAATTAAATTGCGCTGTCAGCAGCTTATAATAAAGTAAGAAAAGTGAACAAGCCTCTTCTGGAGAATTCACGGCAATTGTAGAGAATATTTTTAATTATTAGATTTGAGATGTATTTTGTACACACGACAAGTTTTGTTTAGACATTTCCCACAACTTCTTTATAACTTCTACTAATTCCGGGGAACAATTAAGAAATTCCATTTATTTTTTAATTTTTTCAAAATTTTTTAAGCATTCGTGAAGAAATTGTATACAATTTTTTTACAGTAGCTGACTGTGATTAAAAGAAATGATTAAAAATGATGATGAAAACTACATAAACTTTTCGAATGTTAAATTAGAAGAAATAACAATTAAATCAGATCCTGTTGGCACAAAATATTACAACGTAGCTTTAAAATGAAAAAATTAAATATTACACTAAGAACTATATATGTGTATGTATATGTATATGTATACGTTGTATTTTATTTAACTTTACGTACTTTTATATATTATTTAACTTTACATGTTAAATAACATTCATTTTATGTGACTTAATTTAATTTCACATCATGTCGTTTCTCTTCATTTCATTTTATTTCACTTCATCTCATTTAATTTTATTTAATTTCATTACACTTAATTCAATTTCTTTACATTCACTACAATTCACTTCACTTCACCTAATTTCATTGCATTTCATTTCGTATTTCATTTTACTTCGCTTCATGACTCGATTTCATTCCATGTATTTATTTTCATTTCACTTTATTTCACTTTCTTTCACTTCATTTAATTTTATTTGACTTAACTTCACTACACTTCACATAATTTTATTATATTACATTTGTATTTAATTTCCCTTCACTTCATGAAGTGAGTTGATTTCATTTCGATTTATTTAATTACGTTTCAATTAATTTAATTTAATTTCATTTCACTTCCTTTCACTTAATTTAATTTCATTCTATTTAACTTAATTTCGCTTAATTTCATTCCATTCCATTTTATTTCACTTCAATTCTGTTAATTTAATTTAATTTAATTTCATAACTTTTCACTTTATTGTATATCTTTTCACTTCATATGATTTAATTTCATTTATTTGCATTTCATTTCACTTCACTTTATTTGATTTGAGATAATTATCGTTCATTTCATTGCATTTAATTTCCCTTAATTGCATTTCACTTAACTTCATATAATATAGTTTCATTTAATTTTATTTTATTCTATTTTATATTATTATAAATTTTAAAATTAAAGTTTTCCTCTATTTTGTTTTTAAGAACTTTTTTAAATCACAAAATTTACATATAGTTGTATTTATTTAATTCAATTTTAAGCAATTCCAACGTTTTTGATGTCTATGTTTTCCAAAATGCGATTTCTATCAAATCATGGTTTTAGCCAACAAAAAAAAACCTACAAAATCACTGTCTAAAGGGAGAGAGAAAATATAAAACACCAAAATAAATTGCGGTTAAAAACGCCAGATAAGACAGAAATCACTTAACCGACACTTTCTTAGTCATACTTTTAGTAAAGAACGTGGGAACGTTAAAAAAGATTTGTTTTTGTGGTGGATGGCCATTCGACCTCAACGAGGAAGTTAAGCAATTTCCCGCTGCTTTCAGATCTCGAAGTGAATGTAAAAAAAACTTGCATTACTGGTGAGAACGCGCTATGAGGTGCACAGATAAACTGAGATCAGCAAATTATGGTAGAATTATTGTTGAAGAACACCATAAGAAGGGAATGAATTAAATTACATCGTAGGCTGGTAAAAAATTACCTTATTGGTTACTGCATTTACAAACATTTTGAATTCCTAAAAAATTGGAACTTGAGTTTTCTGAGAATTTATTAAATTGGAAAGAGAATTTAAACTGGAAATAAATTCTTTCTTCTAAATTTTCAATCATTAGTGATTTAAAAAGAATGCAATATTTGGTGCAATTTTCAAAGAATTTTTATATTTTTTAGTGAGAGGAATCGCAAATGTTTTTAAGGAGGTGTTTTTTAAATCCAAAATGTGGTAATTTACAAAGACAAATTCAAAAAACTGAACTTTTCAAATTTATTAGAAATAAAAACTAAATTTAATTCTTGCCAAACATCTATTAATAATCACTGCATTCTTTAACGAACTCGTTAAATAGGAACGATGGATAATCTTCAAACAACATAAATATTAAAAGAATTCTACCTTAAAGACTACTTAGAATTTTTAGGGAATAATCAGAGAGCTAGGAAGCCAAAGGTTGAATAACCTTTCTTCTTTCTGTCATCAGAGCGTTGAGTTTTTCTATACGTTGAGCTTTTCTAACGCTGAACGTAAGATTTACGATACAAAAGTCGCGCCAGGTGGATTTCTCTTTTAGTTTTAAATGTTTAATTTATTCTATGAATATTTAGAAATTAAATTATAATGGTAAATTAATTAGCATTTTTACTATCGACGCTCATTAAAAATTCTTGCAAATTTTCGCAAGTAATAAATTATTATTCAAAATCGGAAGATATTTGCAACAACCATTTTGCAAAAGCTAAAATCGTCTTTTATTTTATTTTTTTTTTTCGTTTTTGCCAAAATACAAATTGGATTGCTTTCATTTTTCGAATGTTGTTTTGTTCCAAAAGCTTGAAACAAGTTCCTCATAAAGAAGACGAATAAAAAGACAAAAGTAATTTTTGGAGGGAACTAATATGATTCGCAGGAAGATACAAAAATGACGGCTACGTAAGCAGAGACAGAAAGAGACAGAGTAGGAGGAGCTTATGAGCCACCTTGTCTTCTTTTAAACCCAGACTTTAGTTTTTATTTCGTGCAGGTAAAAGAAAAACTGGTTTAAAAATAAATTCATTAATTTAACAGAAGAACAGATATTTAGTAAGAACAGATACAAAATTATCGATTCAAATTCGTTATAGAACAGGTGAAATATGCGAATGTTAAAAAAATGTGAGAATAACCGATTTCATAATAAAGTCTACAAAAATCGAGGTCAGGCTTAAATTGGAACTAAAACTGATTAAAATTAACATGATTTTGAATTTTTAATTTTTAATACTTTTGAATTTTTAAGGCCAAAAGTAAACAAAACAAATATTTCTCGTACGAAAATGTCATTGGTTGATAATTTAATCCTGGGGTCTTAAATCTTCCAGATTTGAAGTAAAATTGTGAGCCAAGCGGCAAAAGAACAAATTTTCCGAGTTGCCGAAGAAATATTCGCGGACACTTTTCCTTCCTCGAATGGAAATCTGATAAAACTAATATAGCTTTACACATGTTGCTTCCCACGTTATATGGAATTTGGAAAGATTGTATTATAAAAGCCATATAATCAAGTCCTGATCAGGCTATCCTTAGGATAGAATTACTGATCCATTAGAATTACTGATCCATTACAATTATTAAGAATCACTGAGTGCCATTGGTATCATTTTAACATCTTCCTCAAGTCTTCTACGAGTATACGAAATTCATAATCATTCATTTATCTGTGAACTGATCAGAACCATATCAAAAATAAGCTAATGCCTGAGCAGATTCATTATTACGAATCTAACCTATATTCCCGCTTGAGTTCACCAAAGTAACAACAATCGTACAAAGTTATTCGAATTATAAATCAGTCTTTCATCAATTTGCCAACAAGTTTCCATGAGTAAACTCCAGAACCGTTGGACCGATTTGAATGCAGTTATATAGTAGACATTACATCGTACAGGTTTCAAAAAACCCACCGCCGAATGGCGCTCCATTCCTTTCGGTATCGGTATCATTTAAATTTAAAAATTGAAAGAACGATTATGTTACTTCGCAATTTGAAACAGCCATGCCTTTGTAGGAACGAGAATGAATGAGTTAAAAAGCTCATGCCGTATGTCACTATTGTGAGTAAAGTTTATTCCGAATACCTATCATTCCGACTGATATGACATATCTTCTCAAGCGTATTCAGTTTCCCCAAACGCTTGATTTTTGCCATGTGAATTAATAAATCGCAAGGACAGAAAAAAAGTAGTCGGATTGCAATTGGAAGATTCCTGCTTTTCCCACGGACAGCTCTATGTTGGATGTTCACGTTTTGGTAGCCTTGAAAACCTCTACTATAAAAGGACAATATACTCAAAATGCAAGAACTAAATACGTAAACAATGTATTTACCTGAGGTCCTTAGGTAAAATATATACGTACTACGTAATCAATTTAAAATTACTCGTAGTAAAATGTATAAATCGAAGATAATATATTGTGTTGGGATAGTAAAAAATAATAAAAAAGAGAAATATATATAAATATTCAATTATACATGCTTATTTCCACATCTTGTTTTTAATTAATAGGAAAATAAAAGCCTACTTAAAAAAATTACTCTATTATATATTAGAATATATTATAAAAAAAATGTACATCTGCTACAAATGAAATTTAAAAAAAAAAACAAAATAAACCGAATAAAAAAATTCCGAAACAATTTTAGCATAAATCTTTGATAACAGGCTAATGAAATCTTTTGTCAAAAATCAGCCTATATTCTCACAATGTTATCAATTTGCCCTTGACATTTAAAAGTCCTTACAAATTACGATTACAAATAAATTTTTTTTACGCAGAAATTCTGTTAGATTTCTTCAATTTCACAGATCTGTGCGTGCTGACGCATGACAACAATTCAAACACGATAGAATGGAATACAAAATTTTATTTTTAACACGAAGGTAGCTGTGAACGACCGTTATATACATATTTACGTTGATCTACACATAGAAAAATTTCTGTCATATTTCAGTAAGAAGAATTTCTTAGAATTATTTTCGTAGAATATGCGAAATATTTGCATATATTTCCAAGCATTCGTTGATTAATTTTTGTCTTAGTTTTAGGTTTTACGAAAGTTTCATACTTTTACTTTTCTTTTTACGAAACTTTAGTAAAATCCAATTAAAGAAATTTTTTTACCTTTTACTCGTAAAAAGTTCTAATTTTATTTAGAAAATTCAAATCACTAACCGTTTGTTAGAAAGGCCGTTTTTAGAATTAATGAAAAGTTTCGGGGAAAGCGGTGTTTGTATTTTCATTCGTAATTTCTATTAGGAAATAATCTTCTGGACATTTACTCATTTTTCGCACCTTGATGAAAGTTTCGTACCCTTCATATTGTTTTTTTCATACGAAACTTTCGTAATTTCCCAAAAGAAAATTATCCCGTAGAGATCTACGTATTCTCCGTGCCTTTGCGAAAGTTTCATGCCTTTACGAAAAACGTCGTACTTCTTTCTCTTCTTACGAATCTTTCGAAATTTGTAATAGAAACAGATCTGTCGTATTTAATGTAATATTCGCGAATATTTGTTGCAATCCGTTATAAATAGAATTACTGCTTCTATTAATAAATAAGCTAACAACTCAAAAATTAATACTACTAACTGTGACGATAACGAAAGTTTAAAAAGTTTAGTTTGAATTTACTATATAATACAATAAATGAAGAGATTTATGAAATATATCATCACGGCGAAGTGGTATATGATAAAAATTCTGCTACTGGCGTCGTTCTGCCAATTACTTTAAAATTTGGAAAATTTTATCTTTTTTAACTTGAGCAATCTGCAAAAAAATAATTAATAAGATTTTAATTTGTGTTACCATTCTTTTTGTATATATGTATTTAGATGATGTTAAAATAAATAACTAACTAAGATCTCATTGTGATCTTAGAAGATTGTGATTGTGATCTTAGAAAAAAATCGAAGATCTTTCTATTTTTTATGCTCTAATTCGCGATTCGGAAGGTTTTTTGGCAAAGATCTTCAAAGGAAGAGATTGTAGACAATACTGTGAACATTATGAGACCACATTAATGAAATCACGTCAGTAGAAGAAAATGGAATAATTATTATCACATCCGAGGGCACAACGGAAATTTGGTCCAATAAAAGAAAGGAATAAATTTGTGTATTTTCCTAAAATCAAAAAGTCTATTCATACGTTTACGAAAGCATTCGTAGAATATACGAAAATTGGTTTAGTGCAGGTTACGAATATTCATGTGTAATGTACAAAATAAAAAAATACCTTCTGAAAACTTTCGTCATACGAAAACGAAAAATTTCGTCATACATACGAATAAGTTTGTGTATTTTAAGTTTTTTTTGCTTGGTTCAGTATACTTTATTAGATTGCTTTGTTTATTACAAAATCATGTTGTAAATTTAAATTCACACTTGCGGTCTATTCTTTCGTACAAAATTCATACTCTTTGACACAATTAGTGCTCAGCGGCTTCTGACTTCTGGTATTCCGTTAATAACGTATGATCGCAATTGAATTGTTAATCAAGTAAACCCCACAGCAACAACTTCAGGATTAATAGAATTAAAGAGTTTTTTTATTAAAGCGCACGTATAGATAAAGCACTCCTCTCCATTTACCTAAATTTAACTAGAATTTAAAGTTTCTGTACGTTTTCTGGTTTTCTAGTATTTCTTTATTTTAATAACATACACTTTTTTGCCCGGAGTGAGATGAAGATAAATTGGCAGGCATGAGCGATAAATTTCACAAAGTACAGATATGTATATCTTCTGCTTTTTACTTACTTTATGTGTTTGGAATATAAAATTAAAATACCACCAAACGATTTCCAGAAAATTTTAATTAAAATACTTAGACGTACGAAGAATGTTTTAACTGTGAGATGTGCGAATGTGTTCATGTACTCGTATTTTTCGTTCAAATTCTTGCTTTAGTGTGTCATTGGACTCAGAATGTAAGTCAATATTAAATTAATGATAAAAACCTTTATCTACAATAGTGTTGTTGTTGTTGTAACTTGGTCAGCATAGTGTGTTTAAGAAGCTTCAATAAAAAATCGTTGAACCTTGCTTATTTTATTTTCTTTTTCCAAGGCATAACATTATCTAAAGTCAACGCATGATGGAGTCATACAAGCTTTTATAAGTCAAAGAACAATTTACAAGTTGATTAACCCTTAATGAGGTAACTTCACAGTATTAGTTACCTCATTTGGGGTTAATTGACTTGTACAATTTACTTTGGCGTTGTAAACGCTCGCTTGTATGACTCCACACGCTTAGTTTAGATAATGTTGTGCCCAGGAAAAAAAAAATAAAACAAGCCAATGTTTTTGTGAATAGCTGAGCTCAAAATAATTTCTCACTGGAAGAAATTGATATCTAAGCCCTTTTGAGGAAAACTCTTTGTTATTAAAACAAGAACATCTTGAGTTCCACCAAATGAATTGATATAAATATTCTTTATATTAAATATAAAATTAATTGATATTAAATATACAATTAATTTATAAATAATTAAATTATCGATTTTAATATCTGCTTCGGTTTTCAACGAATTCAGTATCAGGTAAGATTTTCAATAATGAAGGTTCATGAAACAAGCTCTAGCATATTTTTTTGGCAAAATTGTCGGAATACATATTGACTAATCTTCGTACAAAGCCAGTCATAAAATATCTTTTCAGACAAATAAAATAACTTTTCAGACAAATTTCTTAACAAGTTCAAATTGTGAAAATATAAACATGCAAGCGAACTGGCGTCCAACAAAGCGATCAAAACAACTGTCAGCCGCCGTTGTTGGCACGTTGATCTTCAGGCCACCACTTAAAGAGGTTGAAATCCAAACAATTGAACGACTTCACCACCTCCGCGGATGTGTTGGACAGAGTGTGGATGGCACATGCGAGATAATATTTAAAGATAGAGGTCGGTTTTGACAGAGTGTGTAGACGCGGCAACACGTTAGATGATCACAACAGTGGCGGCACTTAATAAAAGTAAATATTTCAGAAAAAAAAGGCAGAAGTCATAAAAACATGCTTGAAATAAAGTAGAAATACTTGCAGCACTCAGCAAAAGGAAAGACAAATCAAACAATTCAATGGGCAACCACTTCTTGAAAGGTAGCTGTAGTGATATCTGACCAGAAGACGATGATGGAAACGACACTTTATTTATTTTTCCGCCTAAAAGAATTTGGAACAATTTGATTTTGGCAATGATTGCCAAAAAATTGAAAAAACTTTTTAATTTTTTTGAACAAATATACCTGTATATCTTTGAATTTACTTAGAAGTTAACGAGATACTGCAGGGGAAGCGGAGGGCAATCACAAATACTATAATGTGGCGACAGAAGAAACGGTAACTATTTTATGAGGTCAATAGCTTCTAAATTATACAGTTTAAAAGTGTATTGTGAGACGCATACACTCGTGCTTCAATTTACATATTTTACGTTTATAAAAACTTTTTCACCAGTTTACAATGGAATGAAATACATAATTTGAATGTAAGATCAACAGATAGCAGGTTGACGATTTTTAATTGCTGCTTGGATAGCTTAGTTGACAGTAATGTCGTAATAAATTTCAGAAGACTTAATTTATTTCACTAATCCTCCGTTATTACAATTAGATATCGTGATTGATTTTTATTTTATACAAACTTTTAAGTGCTAAGCAACGTTTTAAAAAATTTAGAAACAATTCTCGAAATCGCATAGCAACAGTTAGAGAACATCAACAAAATTTGGAATTTCATTACATAAAATATCTTACAATTTTAATCTTAGCACAGTGAGGGGAAGACGTCAACAGCTGACGTTTACTAAAGCTTTAATCTGGTTTTCATAAAGATTAGAATATCTAGGAATATTAGAATATCTGAGTGTTGTAATATAGTAAAACTGAAATGTTTTAAAATGTTTCAGAATTCAAAATGGCGAACTTAATATGTGACTAAAATTTTAAAACTGCAATGAATTTAAATAAACTTTTATGAAGTTTCGTAATAGCAGGTTAAATCATAACGTTTTCCGAATTTTATGTTCACATTCCAAACTTAAACTGACAAATCCAATAGGGCGATTAAAATTGTAAAACTTCAACGAATTTCCATAAAACTCCCGTATATGGAGGCTTTTAAGCGTCGGCTGTATATTATAAGCCACCAATCATCCAAACATCCTCCTCCCTTCTGAAATTCCTTCCCTCTTCACTTACATCGATTCAATTTAACTTGAATTGCTAAAATTCGCCGTCAACGTTATTCACACAAAAATTATTAAATTTGCATAAATAAGACGAAAGCTGAGTATAATTCAGTAACCGTTAACTTGGAATTTCCTTCTTCAACACTCCTCGTAGTGAATTGCAAGTGCATTCATCACTCTATGCATTTCCATTCCATTTTTTCTTTTTTTATTATACTTTATTCCGAATTGATTTTTACAACAGCTATAGCAACAACAACCATCATACATTAAGATTTACTTCTTTCCACAAAGGTTATTGAACGCATGCTGCTACTGCGTTCACGATATCTGTCCGTCCATCCGTTGGCGTTCTGTAAAGTTATAAAGTAGAGTTCTTACGAAATTTTCGAAAGTAGTCAAGTCGAGTCGGATTATTTCCTTTCGCCTCTACGAGTTGTTTACGTCTTAAGCTTTTTAAGTGAACTCAACAGGTTCCCAGCTGTGGCAACATGATGTTGCAATGTGAATACCGCGTTAAAATCTTTTTTCATTATAAAATACGACGTACATAGATCAGTCATTAAAACTTTGAAGAAATAAACCCGGAAGCAAGAGTCTTGTATTTTGCCTTTGCGTTTATTTGTGTGAAGAAGGAATTCTGGATAGTTAAGATGGTATCTACTAAAAAAATCAAGCCAGTTGAAGTTAAGGTATAAACGTAGTTATAAAATAGTATTTGTGTTTTCTTTTTTTTATTGTTATTTACTTGTAGAAATAAACTTCTTGAAGATGGTTAGAGGAGCTTCGTTTTGATTCGTAAAACAGTTTTTATATACTTTCATATTCTGTCTTTCAGATGATTAATAGTAACTAATTCTTCTAAATATCTTCCAACTTAATCGCTGACTTATCACGTAGACGATTTAAAAAAAAATATGAAAGTTCGCTGATTATCTTAATTTCGCAAATATAATCTCGCAAATATAATGTTAAAGATCATTTAAATAAAATTGTTTATTGACTTGTGGAAGTCATAAAGAATCAAAAAGATATTTTAAAAATCCTCTATCAGAAATTTGACTTTGTGTCAGAAAATAACAGAATTTAAGAGAAAAACAATCAGCTTACACAATTGATTTTTCGCCAACTTGCATCAAGAACCACTTAATTTAGTAATTCTGCATTCAGAGTTGTATACATCTGATGATCTAGATGATTTACACCAACTCTGTCTTATCTTCTCATATTGCTGACATGATACCTTCATATACATTCTCGATCAAATTGCATTTTACGTATCAACGTATCATAACAATATTTATAATAATATTTTCTCTTATGTTTTTTGCTAGCTAAAGTTTTGTGTTCGTGTCTGGTGAAGAAAAAGAAAAAAAAAAGAAATAATGAACGAATCGAAAGATTCTGGAGAAGCACACGCTCCGCCAAGCGTAAGTTTACGAAATTGCCCTCGCTACTTCTAACTTAAGCATGCTGAAGCTATAAATTAAGTCAACAGCTTCATGTACTCATTACATGATTAAGAAGAACGGTTAGAAATTCACGTGACTGGCTTTAATTCCTCTTCTCTTGCTGCAGACGGAGGTTCTTATTGTGTGTAGTTTGAAGCAGTCGAGGCAGACTTATATTTCGTTATACTTATAAAATCCGCCTCGACTCGGTGGTTGCACGTTGTAAAATGCACTTCCGTGTTCTGATGTTATAGTTTGTTGGCTCCTATGTTATGAAGTTATTTATTCTTTCAAATATACGTGTTTCTCTATTACTTTAACATTTTTATTTCAATAGAAAACGCAAACTTCAGTTTCTTTTTCATAAATTAAGATAGTAAATTACATTTTTTTAGGTATAAATATGGATGTACCACACTGATTTATGCAGTGTTTATGCTATTTTGTAATAAGATTTCTTGTAATACAGATTTAAATAAAGAACCCATTAAATGAAAACCTAAGCATTCGCTAGTACTAAAAATATGTAATCGTATTCTATTATTTTCGTGATTTTATGGCATAATAATAATGTCGAAAAACATAACGATAGTCTAGGCATAATAATAACTTATCTCATGCCTTAAATTAGTCAATGTTTATCCCGCCACATAACTCTACGCGCTGAACTATAAATTCAACATACGGTGGAGTAAAGCTGAGGATGAGTAACTCACCTGCTTGGTTGGCGACTGATATTTGAATAGACTTCTTTTGGCTGTTGGTGTGTAGGCGTTCTCATTGCGTTCATCGCTGACCGCCTTCACGTCCTCGATCGCGGTACCCAGTAACTCGTTCTTGAGAAGGCAAGAATAGGCTGCTCCGTCACGTGCCGACTCCCCATAGTCGCGTTGCTTTTTATTTGTTTGCGGTGAGTTCTCATTGGATTTGTTTATAGAAGCGAAATTTGTTTGCCAATTATTATTTGCTCTGCAAGGATTAAATTAATGGGTCAGTCGATAGCCTTAGTTGCTGGCACTGTGAGTTTTCATTTGAGTTGTAATTTATTATAACATGAAATTCTAATAAGTAAATAAATAAAAGTGTTTTTTAAGTAATTTCCATTATTTAAATAGAAGGAATTAAACGAATGTCTTCGTCTTGTTCAAAGACTTTTGCGAAAGCGCAAAATACTATTTAAACAAGCTCAGAGGTTGTAAATTTTACCCCACTTAAAATTTCCAATGAAATGACGAAACAGGAATCTTATTTTGTAGATTTTTTACAATACTCAAAATTATTCATTTCAACTTTTGATTCACACAAAACCACACGATTTGCTGCAGAAATACCAAATTGCAAATATCAAGTTGCTATGAAGCAACGTAAGCAATAAATTTCGCAAATAAGCAAAAAGCCGCCACGAAAAGAGTTCAAAGCTTCAATAAAAGCTAAATTTCAGAGCATTAAATTTCAAATGAATTCTGATTACCGTGTGATTTTGCGACAATTGCAAACATTTCGCATTTATTTATTCAAAACCTTGGCAATTGCAAGGTAAAAACAATCGAAATTTAAGGTTTCAAATAAAAGAAAATAAAAAATTGGCAAACCTAGAAAACGTGCAACAGCCCCCCCCAATGACAAAAATTGCAAGTAACAACAAGTTTGTCGACTGCAAAAATTCGTCGTTTGCTAATCTTCTTGGTTAAGCTTTTTTCTAATGCTTTTGCACTCCTCGCTCGAGTCACGAAATTGTCGATGCCAGCAACGTTTTGTTCATAAACGCATATGGTTTGGCACTTCCAGGGGCATAAATTAATTTCAACGAATTCTGTATGTAGGTTTGAATAGCAGCAACAAAAACCACAACGATGATAACAAAAGATAAATGGTTAGTAATTTGGCGTCGCTTGTGCGCCTGCGCGTGACATCTGCACACTGCATACCAAATTGAATTTTAATAAAACTGTATTCAATCCACTATAGTGATACTAAAAATGATTTCAGGTGATTTTGAATGTTAAAAATTCAATTGAGCCTCGTAATGCACAATCAGCTTGCTGTTTGCAGGAAATATTGGATAGCCATAAAAGTTGTTTCACTTTACAGGAAGTGGATGGATTCTTGAGTTATGAAAAGTGTGGTGAAAAATAAAATAAAGACATTGTGTGGCCAAATTTTTATGTTAATTAGGAATTTCATTAAAGGAAAAATTATTTTAAGGAATCTCCTTTATATACCAAAATCATCATAAAATTTCCATTATCTATGATCTTAAAATTTATTATCTAAATTGCGATATCATAACAAAATACTGAACGATACTTGCATTTCTCAAAATTTTTAGTCGTGTTACGTAATAGTTTCCACACTTCTATTTTCCAAATAAAAGAACTCAGTGACTCGCTCGTTGGACTGCAGATTATATAACAGAATAGTAATTACGTCATCTAACATCATATATTTGCGTATTTTCGTTCGCTTTTACAGTAGAGAACTAAAGAAAATCTTCTCAGGAAATCAGGAAAAGCATTGAAAAAAGCTCAAAGCTTTTTCTCAGACTGTTCGGACACAGATTGCAGCGTACCGGCGAGTACAGACGCACTAGAGCAACATGTAATGTTTTATTGTGTTGTGTATGTGATGGATGATAACGAAGTGATAACAATACAAAAGAAGTCATTACAATTTTATAGATTTCGTTTGCGAATGAATTTAGGTTACATTATGTATATATTTCGATTACAACTAAGGTCTACAAACAAGTTCGTATCAGAAGTGTGTCAAGAATTACGGATTTTTGTAAATTATAACAAGAGAATCTGTATCACATTTGTGTACGTCGTCAAGCAATTAAGCAATTAAACTGAACTCTTTAAAGAGTCAGGAGTAGTAAAATACTGGTTGTACTTGTTCTAAAAATGAAACCACGATTTACGTATGCGTGCGCAAGCTCGTACTCTCCGGGGGCAAAAACGAACTGTTATATAAAACTATAATCTCATCAACTAGTTTGGCAACAACTAGTTCGTAAACAGGTTGAAATCAAATGCAGAAACAAATCACTGTGCATTGTTGACTTCTTTTTTTTTTGCGCATTTTTCAGGAAAAATTTGTCAATTCAATTTGAATCAGCGGAATTGAACGCACTTGATTGTGCGCCTCACTGGGATGTGAGTTAGGATAAAAATGGAAAGAAATAGAATTCGAACAAGTAAAACTGTTTCTTGTCTTCGGCCAGGCCGAATTTCATCGCGATATCTCTTTTCGTTTTCCCTTAATCGTGATTTCCGCGGACAAATAGACGTGCAGACGGACGCACAGGGCTAAATCGATTCAGGAGGTGACGCTGAGCAAGAATATATATATATACTTTTCTATATCTATCTCGTCTCCTCTGCCTTGCAAATGGAAGAACACAGTGAATATGCATTTCGGGTGTATGGTATAGAAATAGAATCCAGATATACTTATAAACAAGCATATTGAATGCGTTTGTTTTATTCAACGACTGTATGCAACAAGCTAGATTAAAAACTAAATTATAGTAACACAAATGCAGAGATGCTCGATTGGTTGCTAGGGCATCGCAATGTTAAACTGGACAGTTCACTCTAAGAAAAAAAGTCAAATGTGGTTTGAAAAAAAAAACTAGTCTCAAACCTAACTTTCCACTAGTTGAATTCCCCAGTGAGGTATTTTTGCTGTTCGTTGCGTCTGTGGATTGGAAATTTCAATACTCGTATATGACATCTGAATCGTCTAACCACTGCATTTTGTACATATCAAGGCTCTAATTTAAAAGTCATGCGATGCACTGAAGCATACGAAGCTCAGAGTATTTAATATACAGTTGGTTCTGCTCAACTAGAAAGTCACGCTCTTGTAAGCACGTTCCGTAAGCCTCACATTGTTTACACGCCATTGTAAGTTCTTTATTGCAATAACGGTTTCTAATTGAGGGAGTATGAAGGAAAATTTTAAAGAAAAAACCAGCGAAGCATTGCAGAAACCACTATATCCAGTGGAATAATACTCGTATTATCCAAGTTTGGAATGTATGTACGGCGGCGCGCTCAGTTGTGAAAAGCAACAACAAAATTCTGCTTAAAATATATAGAAAGCAAATAACTAAAACTAAAAGAAAAACTCACCTGCATGGTATAAATCGATCCAGCGATGATGTAGTACTTGTTGCTTCAAATGAGTTGAAGAGATTTCGAGCAACCGGACTGCAATGTTTCAGGATGCGTTTCTCATAATCAGGACTAAACATTTTCCAAAAGTGTGTCCAATTGGTTTTTTTTGGGGTAATTCCTCAAGTTTATTTCTTATTGAAAATTTATATAGCGAATGTTTATTTTGTGTTACAGCTGTATATTTATTGTATATAAATTGTGTTATAGGAAATATATTGATGGTTGATTATATTAGCAAAATATATGTGTTGCAAATACTGAAAATGGTAAAAGGTAGATTATTAGAATACTTTTCGAAAACAAATATTTGATACTAAAGATATTATATATTATTAAATTTTAATATTATGAATAAAAAGAGCTAAATTTCACTATAGATGACATTCTGTGGAGTAGAGTTCCGGTAAAACCTATAAATTTCATCACAAATTGACTGTATTCGTTCTATTCTGGATCGATACTGTATTCTTTGTAGTTGGAATCAGGAGTACATTCCATTCTTAACGTTCTTAGTTCTAAATATTAATTATAGTGTTTTCTAAAAATAAACACACACGATATCTTTCTTTCTACGAGTGTACCATTCGTATTTTCTTCAGATATTTGGGGGGGCGCTTTATCGCACATGGTACAGTTCTAAGACTCAATCCAAAAATAATAATTTTCTCACAAACTGATTTCTTGAAATACCTAGTATTTCATCCAAGCTTGTTGCTTAGCTATCTGAAATCTGAATAAAGCTAATTAAGAGAAAAAACTATTTAATGATAAATATCTGCAAACAAAACAATTGATCAAAGCACTGATCAATAGCGGACGGTATTTGAACACGCGCAGTATTTGCTGAAACAGTTTTCGCCGCGGAAGGCGTAGCACGATTTCGAAATTATTTCCATGAGAAATTGTTATTGCAATTTGAAGGCAGAATTTTTTGTTTGAAAATTTTAAGAATAATGTATAAAGATCACTCGTGGTCGCATTGGAAGACGTTAATTTATGCCCACCAAATAGTGAGAAATGCGAAAATCGTGCCCTGAATCGTTAATGATTGGAACAAGAAAAGAAATCATTTTTAGCTTCATTACTATTTTTTCCTAATGATGATTTTTTTCATTATGATGGATTTTTCTATTTCTTTTTCTATATTTAGAAAATGAAAAAAAAAGATATCACCCACTGGGGGGTAAATCAATCAAATCGCTTGTCATGTTAAACAAATGTTTTTAGGTATTGTTTAAGAATATTAAAAAAAATTAACCATTCCATTCTTCGACAAAAAATAATGATTACGGAGGAAGAGAAAGTATTTTAAAAAAATCAAAATATTTTTAACAACTGAAATCGCCTATTCCTAGACCTTCCCTTAGCCAATAGAGATGAAAAATTTTTCAAAAATGTTTTTTTTTGTACAAATATAAAATGTTTTTTAAATTCAAAAATGTTTTCTTTAAATTCCAAAATCTATAAAAAAGTGGGCGGTAATACGCGACAATACATTATGATTACTTTCCATGCAAAAATATAACTTACTTGAGTTTATAATAATAACAATATTTGTTTGCAGTCCAAATCTTTGATTATGTTTAGGAAATATCATCCAACTTTTTTATATTAACAATATAATAGTTAATAGTTACGACACCTCAGGTAATATTTACAACAACTGAGTTTTATAATAAAAATCGAGACAGGATACCACATCCCATTCAGCATAACACTTGGGATGGTAGAAATTAATATCAATCAAAAAACAAACCATATCACGTGGACGAGGAAAGGTCAAAGCATGTCACGTGGAAAACAGTAGTCGTAAGCAAACTTGACGATAGAAAACATTAAAAAAAGATTGAAACTGGGTTCTCTAAAAGAAACCCGGTTACAGGTAGCGGGTTAAAAACCAAGGAAATTAAATTGTTATGGTATTTCCTATTCAAGAGACAGAACATTACATTACATTACATTGAATAGTGAATGTAGTAGACGGCAATACTAACAGGTACCCAGCTTTTGTTATTGTCACTCATTAGGACTCATCATAATGTTTGTTCGCTTATCATTGTCAAAAAGTGATAGTGAGTTTAAATTTTAAAGTAATGAATGACACCCATTAGCAAAGAAAAAAATACCACAGCAAATACAAATGGGTGCGGGCTAACAAAAAAACTGCTCCTCCCATCTTATTTACCTACAAACTTATTGAAAATATTTGTTTACTGGCTGATAAGTTGGTGACACAGGTTATTAACTTGCTCGAGCCGGCAACAGAAGTGTGCATGACGTGGCAAGCATGCATTTCTGATAATAAAAAAGTTTTCCTTAAAACAATTCTCGAATATTCTTTACGCATGTCGGCATACATACAGAACTAATTAATTTTGCTGAAAATATCGTATGAGCACGTCCGTCCTACGTCACCGCATACATATTCAGAGCCACCTAAGTTTTCAACTACTAATGAAAATTCCAAAAGTGTCGCATTTCTCTGATAAACTATTTCACACAATTTCAAAAAACTAGTCAAAAAACTAGTTAAAAAAAACCGTAAAAAAATATGTGTTCGAATGACTTAAGAAGGAAAATGTAAATGCGGGAAGGACCACGTAAATTACAATTCTATTTTTCACATCAATTATAAAATATTTTCTACAATAAAAAAAATACCATTGGGATCCTAGCAATTTTGTATTTATTCTATAAATAATTCCCATAAAATTGGCAAACAAGGAACAGAAATCTAGAAAATTTCTAAATTATCAACGTATTTATTATAGTTTGCAAATTATTCTCTCATAAGTAATCAGTTAAATAAAAAGTTGATTTATATGTTTTCAATTGAAAATTTTAACTAATCTGTACTTTTAGAGATTGCAAAAAAAAACTCATTTATATGTTCTTTTATAATTCGATTTGCACAGATAGCGAATTCATAAGCTTCAATTCAGATGAAATTAAAATTCTAAAAAGAATTAAACTGGAAAAATACTCAAATTTAACGCCTTTAAATCAATGAGAATAATAAAACATTGAACATCGGACATGAGAATAATAAAACATTAAACAAACATTGAACATAAGGACGCTGATAACCTTTTAAATTGTTGCAAACATTTTGTAGCAATTTTTTATTTGTTGCTTCGTCCCTTTTTCCTAGTCGAGATTAGCACTGAAATTTTTTCTTAATGCATTTTAACTAATTTTCGGCAATATCTACATAAATGTGTATATTAATAATAAAATAATAAAAAATGTACTGTACAAAAACTCATTTCCCGCATTAGTAGCAAATAGAGAAATTAGTTATAAATTTACATTGAGATGCATAAATACAGATTTCGTCAAGACTTTTTGTATATAAAGTGAATTATGTATGTGAATTTTCCACATCCGATTTACAATATTGTTGAAAATTCTTAAATAACTTCTCTCTATATTAACCGCAAATTTCCTTTCTTAGCGAGAATATTTTCAACCGCAGTTAAAAAACGTTGCAACAAACTAGCTTATTTGCCAAGTAAGTGAACACAAATAACTTGTTCTTATTATCAGTATTCTTCTCTACTGATAATGAAAGTTAATTAGTTGGAAGAAATGTTAAAGCAACTAGAACAACAGAGAACTCAACTATGGTAATTTAATATCTATATTATTGTTCTACTATAAATATAAACGTTTAAACAAAATGTCTCGTTGCCCATTATATGAGCTGTCAATTATAAATAATTTTGTGTAATAGCAATTTTAAATTTTACAAATTAATTTGTTAATTTCCAAAAATTCTGCTGTTATCAAATTATTAATTTAATTTTTATTAAATTTTCTCGTCAGCTTTGTTTTGAGGGTGTATTTCTATGTTATATTTTCTGAGGACATACAGTATGATAACAACACAGGCTGGCTTCCAATAACAGTCGTTAACGATTAATCAATTAATGTTATTCGTGTTGATCTTTGATTAAATCGTTGAAACCAATTTTGGAAAAATTATATTGGTCAAAATACCAATATTCGGCAAAATCGCACTCTTTCGTTATATCTTTCGTTTCCAATATATTATAAATGGTTTCATTTGTATACAATTGTATTTGCAAAATGGTAATCGACATGGGTATTTTATCCATATACACGGCTTTCTAGTAGGCTTTTTGTAATTTTTATAGGAATTCATTTTTATTATATGCTTCCTTTGGGAATTTTAGATAACAAAAAAACGAGGGATGTTAATTTTGTTGGTAATTTTTTTATATTTTAAATTGAAAGTGTGGGAATTTGAGCTGTCGACAGGGACGAGTACAACAGATAAAAAAAGCATGGAAACAGAATAACTCTGTGGGTGGCAGACTCCACTCCAAATACGAGTATATATACCGGGAAAATTAAATCATCATTAGATCAGTCTCAAGTTATTGTAATCAACAGAATTCTTTGTACGATCAAGAAGAGCATTTCTTTGATTCAAAATACAATCCTTTATGATAACTGAATCTCAACAAATCTTTTTATAGATATACTAAAAGCAGTAATTTTCAGGAATTCTTTGTGACCAAAAGCACATTTATTCCATTAAGGACAAATGATATAATTGATCGGTTATAAAATATGATTTGAATTATAAATATGATAAATATTGTACATACATCAAGTTTTAGCACAAATTAAAATCGATAACTTAACCCAAATAATTTAAAGTGGGTTACGCCCACTTGCGTAGTTATTTCAGATAAAAATGTATTTTTATATAAAAATATTACATCTCCTAAGCGTATTAAAGCACAAAATAAATAAATAAAAGAAATAAAGATGTGGTACAAACCCACATTCGATGATTCTCCGTAAAATCGTCCTTGTATTTACTTTAAGTTTGTCTGTTTCTTTCAAGCGCTTCTTTCAAAAATATTTTTACGAACACATAAAATGAAAATGTGAATAGATTTATTTTGTATTGAATGAAACCCTGTTATTGCCATATAATTTTCGATTGCACTTTGTCCTTTCCATTAGAAATTATCTTAAATTCTCTAAAAACAAAAAGGCGTTTTTTGATAGCTGAATTAGTAAAAACATCAATTTTTCTTGTTTTTCGTATGCAGTTGCATCGTATGAAATATTTTTCTTTTCTGATATCCTGTACATGTATTTCTTTTAAAATTAAATAGAATAATTTAGAATTCTTTTGTTGTTCATATGAGATTAATATTTAACTTCATTAGTACGTTTGTACATTTGCAGCAATTCTTCGTTAAAAAAAATAAAATCAAAAATTTTAACCTTATTTTGAAATTAAAAGCGAATAACCGGAATAACTAAATGACTGCCTGCACTTGATCCATGTACACCAATTCAAAGCAAACAACAGGCGAAACTGACTCTAATTACGAAAAAAGATTTTAGATGTGGTCTTCTACAAGAAGCCGATTTGTGAAAAGTTTCTTCTCCAACTTGGTTTTGGAGTTAAAGATCTCTACAGTTAAAAAATGCCACGCTGGTATCTCACAAACCTTGGAGTATATGTGCATATTAGGGGAATACTTAGCAACATATATGATATATATATAATTTACATAATGCAACGATTTAAGTTTAATCAGCTGGCACATTTGTCTCTAATTAGACCCACCGTCATTATTAGTACAACATTTTAGCTGAACAATTTATATTTCACACAGCAAGTTTTTGTTACGTTAAAAATTTCTATGCAAAAAAGTGAATTTTTTTAAAATTTAACACTATAAATTACAAATATTTAAGAAGATATTGCTTAGAAGAGATTAGAAATCTCGACAGAACGAAAAAAAAAATTAAAAATTAACTAGAAACTGCCCATAATTAAACTTTTCGGGATAAAAAAATTACTCTGGGTGGCAACTTTAACGGCAGCACAAAGTTCTTAGATCTCACCAACCCAAAAAAAATTAGACACACAAATACAACATCCTGATGGAAAGCTGGAGAAAATGTGCTGAATGCATTTCCCCAGCACCACCCATAGGAGGGGACGGGCAGCAAACGCAGGAAGACAATCCTACGCCACAACACACACCCTTATTTAACCGTACAAAAAATGTTACGCTTCACGATTTTGTTTACCTTTTACTGAAACCGTTGTTTGACTGCAGCAGTCTATTGATTTTTCACAAAAGCCCTTCGCTAACGTAAATGATATTTACGAGATACGTAGACTTAATGTTGCCCACACCCTGAACAAATGAAAGCAAAATAAGAAAATGGGAAAATTCACTCACTTTCCTCAGCAGCAACCCAAGATCTTTTCACAAAATATATTGGTATCCTTTGCCACACAAATATTACTTCGCTTGAGATCCTTTTTTTTTCACTAATTTTCCATACACTCGCTGCAAAATAAGCGCAAAAATCCACAACGTCACGACAATATTTTCAAAGTTTTTCAAAATAAATTTCCAAGGAAAACCTATTTTCTAGTGACGACGGAAACTGCATGCGAACAAAGCGATGGAAGTTTGACAAATGCGCTATTGTCAAATAGACTGTCCAAAGAAGTGTGGGAGCAAAAGAGACAGAATAGCCAAATGTACAGAAAGCACAAACAACAAAAAAGACAGTTGAAAATTTGAAACTTTAGTAATCCAACTTCACCACACTATTGTCAAAATTCGTTTTGCTTTTATTAAGCTACAATTGTGAACCGACCAAGAAATTTGTTTAATGTGTGAATACATAGATGGCGCACCGAATAACGTAAATAATTAGTAAAACAAATACAACTTTCCTATAGATATTTCCTCGAAAGTTAAAAAGAATATTAAAAATAAAATAAATTAAACCACTTCACATATAAACACATTCTGTATTTTAAATAAAGAAAAGTAAAGCTTTACTAAATCTTCGCCTAAGATACGGTTAAAAGATGGTCTCTAACTGCTAGTATTGTGAACACACCAAGGGCGAATTCGCTACTTAAACGCTGCGTTCGATAGAAAGAAATATAACTATTGTTCGATGACGCGTCACATGCATCATAAAATGGGCGGAATCACATTAAAAAAAGAGAAAACACGTTTAAAATATAAAAAAAAATTACTTGGATAAAAATTTTTTTGTATGAATTTCGTCGGAAAATTTAAAATTCTTCAAAAACAATAGAATAAAAAAGTATAAAACATATTTATATCACTAAAACTTATAAAACTAATTTTATATTTTTAAGAAGGAAATATATAAAACACATTAATAATATAATATATTGAAATTGTACTTGGATGTTTTCGGTCTATAAGAATTTGCAGTTAGTGTGGAATATTAAAGTGAAACACATTTTTGGTTTTTATACTATTAATGAAATAATTCGGAGAGAATATAGTTTACTGTCACGCTTTCAAGTGAAGCTATAGTTTCCAACGGAGAATAACACAATTCCAATTTAACAGCGTTTTTATATTCATAAAACGTCTCCATAAAACCTCAAAACAATTATTAAATCCCTTCACAACTATTTGGCATTAAAAAATTTCAATGTTTATTAGTTACAAATTTTCGTTTAACTTTTATCACAAAATGTTCGTTTTCTTAGAAATTTTTAGTAAGACTTAGCTAGAGGATCTATTGTAATGTTTCCGAATTAGAGTGCATTCACACAAAATGTAATTGTACGACCTTTTACTGAATACTAATATAATAAAATTTAATATATCCACCTTAAATCGAATCCTTAATTTTTCTGCTGCACATTTTACACTCCTAGATGGTTTACATAATTTATAACTATCAATCGACTACCGGGCATCGATGGTATACACAAAAGTATTTCCTTCTTATAAACTCCATCAGTTTTCTGGTGGATCAGGTAAATAAAATTAACATAATAATAATCACATAATAAATATATATTAGAACTGCTTTTATATCGAATGTTTCCCGACATAGTAGTAAAATTTTCATTTGGTCTAGTACCGTGCACTAAAAAAGCTTTAAAATGTACCATAACTGCAGAACGAGTTCAACAACGCTGATAATATATATTATGTGAGTTTCTTTCAAGTTTGTTGTATTTGGTCTAATAGGTGTCTAGAAGTGGTGAAATGCTCTAATTGGAAGCAAAATTAATTTGCTAATCAGTTAAAGGGTTGCGAACGTGTTCGGTCATAAATATCAAAATAAATGTCTAGCTTTAGGGATTGCGTGCATCTGATTAGCGAAAGAATTTTCGAAACCGAAACGAAGAAAAATTTATGCTGGGATTAGATATTTTTTGAGCACACTACTCCGATAACAGCTGAATGTGATTGGCAACTCTTTCTCTGACTCTGAGACAGACAGACAGAGAAAGACAGATAGACACACAGACCGACAGACAGACAGGCAGACAGGTAGACAGACAGAGACAGACAGACAGAGACAGACACACAGACAGACACACAGACAGAGACAGAGACAGAGACAGAGACAGAGACAGAGACAGAGACAGAGACAGAGACAGAGACAGAGACAGAGACAGAGACAGAGACAGAGACAGAGACAGAGACAGAGACAGAGACAGAGACAGAGACAGAGACAGAGACAGAGACAGAGACAGAGACAGAGACAGAGACAGAGACAGAGACAGAGACAGAGACAGAGACAGAGACAGAGACAGAGACAGAGACAGAGACAGAGACAGAGACAGAGACAAAGACAGAGACAGACACACAGACAGAGACAGAGACAGAGACAGAGACAGAGACAGAGACAGAGACAGAGACAGAGACAGAGACAGAGACAGAGACAGAGACAGAGACAGAGACAGAGACAGAGACAGAGACAGAGACAGAGACAGAGACAGAGACAGAGACAGAGACAGAGACAGAGACAGAGACAGAGACAGAGACAGAGACAGAGACAGAGACAGAGACAGAGACAGAGACAGAGACAGAGACAGAGACAGAGACAGAGACAGAGACAGAGACAGAGACAGAGATAGAGACAGAGACAGAGACAGAGACAGAGACAGAGACAGAGACAGAGACAGAGAGAGACAGCGACAGCGACAGAGACAGAGACAGAGACAGAGACAGAGACAGAGACAGAGACAGAGACAGAGACAGAGACAGAGACAGAGACAGAGATAGAGATAGAGACAGAGACAGACAGAGACAGAGACAGGGACAGGGACAGAGACAGACAGAGACAGAGACAGAGACAGAGACAGAGACAGAGACAGAGACAGAGACAGAGACAGAGATAGAGACAGAGACAGAGACAGAGACAGAGACAGAGACAGAGACAGAGACAGAGACAGAGACAGAGACAGAGACAGAGACAGAGACAGAGACAGAGACAGAGACAGAGATAGAGACAGAGACAGAGACAGAGACAGAGACAGAGATAGAGACAGAGACAGAGACAGAGACAGAGACAGAGACAAAGACAGAGACAGACAGAATATTTATACTTTTCTATATCTATCTCGTTTTCTCTGCGTTACAAACGGAAGAACAAAGTGAATATACCTCCTTTCGTGTGTAGGGTACAAAAATCAACGTCCTCACGTTCTTCCATGCATTCTTCGCAGGAGTCGTATGAAGTTTTTACAGCAATGAGTATTCCGCCTCCTCTAGTCCGATCAGAAAAGATTAAAATGCTATCCTTCTGGTAAACACTATACTCATTTGAAAATATCTCCAAGTTTGAAATATCTTGTCTTAACCACGTTTCAGTAAAACAAACAACTTCATTTTTATCACATCGTCATCAACATTAAGGAATTTTACAGAATTCAGTTTTTTATGTTTTGTGGATCAGGATAACAGAATTGAAGGGGTAATGGTAGTTTTTTTTATTCGAAGTGGGAATAAACTCACGCCGTCCGGCCAGAACTTCTGATCAACAACTGTACCAAACAGATCAGAAGGAAGCCTTATTTTAAAAGAAGATAATAAACGTTTGTTTGAAACTTTAAATATGGAGTCTTAAATATAATAATTATTACAATTTAGTTTTGATTTAATATAAGGCAGTATATCATTTTCTGATGTATCGGGATCGAAACGAGATACGAAAACAGATTTCATAGCTTGAACGACAGTCAGATTAATTTGTGAATCTTGATTTCCATTTTTGGTTGTCTTCTATAATTTTGGCATTATTATAAAGGAGAGCGAATTCCGTAAATTTGGTCTGAATATCAGCCAAATATTTTTATATTATCCGAAAGCACTTGTTTTAAAAGATTATACCACCGCAAACCAACACTTGCCGGAACCGACGCGCACTTTAAATTAGGATTCGCACCAACAGCATATAAGCGTTCAGAGTAATTTTTTATATTGCAAAATAGCGATTTGTAAGACATTTTGATAAGTCCGTTTAAAATGGCCACACAAAATTTAAAAAGTTTGAGAATCGCTTTTGGAGCAAAAAGATTGAAAGTCGCAGTAAAAGAAAGCCAAAGAGGACTTCACGAAAACGATATCACCGGAATACTGCCTATTTGACGGAGAAAAACGCATTAAGTTTGTGCACTCAATTCGTACCACCAGCATCATACGTTTACGTACGATGCAAATACGCATCTAATGTGCGGCAGGCCTAAAGCGTACAACACTTTCGATTAGAGAAATCGTTTCAATGTGCCCATCACTATCTTAAACTTTGAACGAAGCCCGGGTACCTGAACATCAAGATGGCTGCTACATGTGGTAAGTTATATAATTAAATAAGGAAACTAACGCTTTTATTTCGATATTTATTTTACAATGTGTATGTATACATAGTATCCAAAGTAAATCTCGGAAAAAAGTTTTCAATTACATTGTTTTGGCAGAGCAATTGCTGTGGAGTCGGTCGCCATTTTAAGACAAATTGACTGACTCCAACATTTTTAAAGAGGTACCGCTTGGTTAAAATGGACTTTATTCCCAGTAGTTTTACCAAGATAAGGAACCCGAGACTAACAAGTATGCCTATTCGTTATAAAATTGGGTACTCTACATATACGCTTTTTTAAGGAAAACTTGGAATAATTACGAAATTATTTTTTTATATAGTATATAAATATTTTTTATATAGTATTTTTTATATAGTATATCAATAATTCTTGGCCTTAGCAGCATGCAAATTTTTTATATTCCCTTATACCGAAGGGAATAGAGTATATTCACTTTGTTCTTCCGTTTGTAACGCAGACGAGAGGAGATACATATAGAAAAGTGTATATATTCTTGCGCAGCGTCACCTGAATCGTCCGTCTGTCTGTCCGTCCGTTGAATTACGGTTACGGGAGAATGAAAGAAGATATCGCCATGACATTTGGCACAAATATTCTATGTTATGTAGTGCAGTTCGGGACTGAAAATAGGCGAAATTTAACAACCACGCCTACTTTATATACGAAGTGTAAAGGCACCTCATTTTAAAGAATTTTATGAGATGAATATCTCATAAGCAGTGTGAGATATTGATGCATAATTATATTCCGAAACATATAGCCGTAATAAAAAAATTTTTGGAAAAAATTGGGGGCATTACCAATCTGTGCCCAAAAATGGGCGTGGCATCTCAATCTATAAGATATTAACAATCTTATAGATTGAGCCCATCTCAAACTATAAGATATTAACAACCACGCCTACTTTACATACGGAATATAAAGGCACTTTGTTTTAAAAAAATGTTAATGTTATCTTATTTATTATTTCTTTGTAATACCCGCTCTGAATAGTTACAAAGTTCTTTATTTTTACAAATGTATGAAATTTCAAAGTTTAATGTTAGCAAAATTGTTGCTTACACTCTCTCCTTGTATGGCCACTAAACTCAGTGGACTTGATTATGTCCGCAGCATCGACATCGAGCCAATGTACACACCAGATTTTGTTAAGAGTTGCCCTTCATATTTGATCATGTTTGAAGTTTTTCGTGGCTTTTACTCTTCGCCAGCAGTTTCTTGGGTTCTTTGGATCTGTGATGATGACAATACTTCCTACTTCAATTGAATTTGCTATGGTGCAGGCCACTTCGTCCGTTGCGTAATAGCTAGGAAGGTATTAATTTTCTTTCTCCCAACTTCTCCAGAAGCTGTCGGCATATTGCTGACTCGTCAACCAGTTCCTTCCTTAGCACAAATCAATCAACGATAATATTTACTCACCGCCAGATTCTTTGATAAACCTCTAATCTCATCGCGATACGCACTAAGCTGAGTTTCCTTTATCAGCAGTTTACTTCTATTTTCAACTCCATCAGAGTGAGGGAACAAACGGCACTTGTTTTTATGTTCGTCTTTAATCTCCTCGTCCCAATCTGTCCCTGATCGCCAGATTTCTTGTTCGGGCTTTGTTGTCAGTTTGAAAATGAACGCACATGCGGATATGTACCACCATATTCCGAAGACCTTCTCAAAGGCGATTGTGGAATCTGTACTCCAATTATTATTAGTGTTAATGTTATGTAATTGTTGAGCTCTAACTATCTCTTTGGAGTTCGATACCCCGTTTCCAATGATGAAATCCGCCTGGCTATGAATGAATCGCATATCTTTGGCATGTGATACAGCTTCTTGTTGCGAATCAACACTCATTTGCAAATCGTCAACAGAGTGATTTCAAGAATTGATTTCACAACTGCTGGATATGAGCCTGCTTACTCAGCGTTCTCGTTTTTGACATATTGTGCAGATGCAGGTGAGCAAGTTGCTCCGAACGTCATTGCGCTGTCACACAAAAGAAATCGTTGGAAATGTTGACTGGCGTCTCTGACTTTGGCTTGGCGAAACATTTCCAAAATATCACCAAAAAGTGCTACAACCTTTTCTCTGAACTTATAAAGTACTGAGCACAAATCAACAAGCTAATCTGGGCCCTTCATTAAAACGAAGTTCAAGGACATAACTCTAACTTTAGCAGCAGCGTCCCATACTATTCTCACTTTTTTGGGTTTGTTGGCATACTTTACTAAAAAAATAGGCAGATACCACGAACGTAGAGGTCTCTGCAACTTCTGCCAACAACTTTTGCGCATATCCCTTCCAAAGATAATCTTGGATTTTATTTTAAGTGCCTTTGCCACCTATGGTTCTCGTACTCTTCATGTTTATGAATGTCTAAACCGCTTGATTATCATAGGAAAACTGGTCTGGTCTGGTAGTTCAATACCATCGTACTTGCATCAGTTCGAAGCGCCCTTCCATACGACAATAGTTCTTCCAGCGGTTTTTCTGGATTTTACTAAGAACTACTTAATACTACTTAATAACTTCGTCGTTGTTATTGCATTGTTTGCAGTTACACACATGGAAATACCAGCGATCCAAAACACTTTCTGACGCTGAATGTAGATTTCCCCAGATGCCGTGAATTGTCCAACCAAGCTTCTTGACGTCCGGACCCTCCGAAGTTCATACCTTTTGTATTGCGGTAAGCATCACTTATTTTGAGATCCATTATCTGGGATATCGATTCATGTTGCCTGTCAACTTTATATGAAGAGCCTATCGTCATATCGTCATTTAACTATCGAGCTACATCATCATCCATGAGCGTTAAGGAGGAGACCATATGCAAGAATGCATTAATTTCGAGTTGCGAATTATTGTCACACAGTTTAACTGGTGTGACTCTAAAAATGATCGATTTAGAATCATGGTGGTCATAGTTGTCGTCATGATGAGCTGATACACTTTCTGCTTTATTGGCCTCCGTCTTTTCAATGTGGTTCTTTTGCTGCACTGGCGCGTGTTTTTGTTCATTGCCCACTTTGCAGCGCAACTTACCTCTTCAAAACTTGTGCATACTGATGCTAATCGACATTTTCTGCTACAAATGCAGCAATTACGCTAAATTTGTTTAAAGCGAGTATATTAAAAATGGGCGTGGTCCGCCTACTTACACAGAAGTTCTCAATATCCTCCTCCTGTATTTTCAAAAAAAGTGAAAAAGTGCATACAATTCCAATATTTCCGAGTTATATTTAAATTCAATTATATTTACAGCTAAATTATTTCAGAGTTATATTCTACATACATAATTTTTAGGTCAGTAATATGCAAAACAATACAACGTCTGTTTCATAAAATGCGGCAAGTTACGCTTTCTGAAATAAATGCAAAAAGCTGGTAGCATTTTCCAAAAGACAACAACACTTTTTACTTTGTACTGTTCTTTTCCTTTTTGACACTTCACTTGCAGCTTGTGTCAAAAATGTACTGGCAAGCAAATTTCGTTGGCGCATATTACACGGTGACGCTTGACCCATGGATAACTCGCCGCGATATTATTTGCCTTTCTCTTTGAATACCAACTGATCACACGATGCCCCTTGACGCTCGTCAAAATCTTGCTATTTAGTCCTTTTATGATACTCCCTTTTACTATATCTTGTTATACCTTTTTGAATATATATATGCAAAAAGTAACCGTGTGTGTAAAGTAGCCATATTTTTTGAAAAGCTTTCAGATATAAATAAAAATAATTAAGCAAAACGGACACATTAGATGGTGTAGTGATTAAAGATATAAGGCTAGCCGAAACCTACGCTAAGCGTATTGTATTTATGACGGAGCACGATAGAATGGTTTTGCGCAAATTTTGTCAAATATTGGATAAATTATTAAAACTAAAAACTCGCAAGACGAAATCGTATTCGATTAAATCATGGCTCATTACTAGAAATACTGAAGGATGTTTGGCTGGGACGAGTTAACTGCGGGTAATCTCTGGTAAATGTAATCAGTTGAGAGAAGAAAGAATGTAATGGTTGCCTGTTACAAAAATAAAACTACACTTTGTAAAGAAACGGAGTAGTTTTGGTCCTATTCTCTGCGTTTCTAATTTTTTTTTAGCAAAGGAACACTGTTTGACTTACGTGACGTCAGTACTGGTCTGGCGTCAAAAATCCACTACAGGGCGAAAAATGCGGAGAAGTTTTTCTCCCACTCTCTCACACAACAACAAAATACATTTGACTCATGGGTCAAGCGTCACCGTGTAATATACCACGTTGCCAGTAGCCTCGCAAGTTGCCAAAATCTGAGTGTAATTAGTGAAAAAGTGTGAATGTGTTAAGTTTTTCGAACTTGCACTTGCACGTGTGGACCCTAGGTAAATCGGGCGAACTCAGAATTCTCCCTTAAGGGCCAATTATGTTAACTAGACTTGATAAAGCGAATTGACTTGAGAGAGAAATTCGACTTTCACCTTATGGAATCGTGTGTATGCGATCATAGTGGCGAGAGGGCGAATTGACTTGGCAAAAATATCAAACCCATTCTAATATTTTACCAAGTCTAGCCAAAGTGAGAGAGAGCAAACGTTGCCACCTCAATTTTCCGCTCAATTAGTTTGCAAACACTTTTGCCCCGTATGAAATGTAAGCGGGAAATTGCATGGAATTTTTAAACAATGCAAGAATTAATTTTCATTCAACGAAAAACATCATGTTTATTAATCTAATTAGGAACAACACAAAAACAATGAATAATTCTCACAGTCAGTAACAAAATTAAAGTAACAGTTACAATAAGTTCTCTGACAACAACATGTCCATCTGTTTACGTTTGTTTAGATCAGTTTGTGAAATTTGGCGACATGGACGACGAGGAGCTCTTTAATTTGGTTCAGCAAAACCCTATATTATATAATAAATTTTGCGGTGGGTATAGATACCCAAACGAAAAATGAAAATTTCTATATAAATCAGCAGAAATTATTAAATTAAATAATTTATAAATTAAAGAAACGCAAACCTTGTTCAGCAAATCTGCAAAATATACGTACAACTTATCGTCAAATTACAAAATTAAAGGCATTAATTAAAAACTCCCATACGATTTAAAAATACCCAACTGAAATTAGTTTCAGTAAAAGTGGCAACATTAAAATGCAAACATTTTCTCTTTCTTTTGTTTTTGGAGAGGATTTTGCATTGATCTCCCCGCAATCCGCAAAGTCATGAGAATTCGCTTTATCAAGTCAAGTTAACATAATTGGCCCTTTATGTTTTCGGCTTACGTGGGAACAACAAACAAACCAAACAGGCGAACTTTTTGGCAAACAAATGATTGCAATGTAACATCGGCCTTGGAAACTTTATTATAACTTAAATGTAAATACGACCTATGAAGCGGACTTAACTATCGATTGGTGAAATCGTTCAATGATACCCATCGCTATCTTAAGACGACGTCAAACAGAACGCGAAGTACGCGTCGTGCCGCGTTCGAATTTTTCACTGCGTTGTATTACACAGGTTCTTATGGAGGACGTCAAACAGAGAAACTACGTTGTTTGCCTTTATGGATATTTCGCTACGCCACGCGATGCAAAGGTTTACAAAATTCTGTGCTAATGTGCGCGTTTTGTGCGTGGTTGAGGGTAAAAATGTTCAGTTCTACGATTTTTTGAGTTGCCAGAGAAATTGTGGTTAGTTGAAAGTTGAGGCTTGAACTAGACACATATGGTGGTGCCATTGAAATTTGAAGTTGTTGAAAGTTTGTGAAAGTCATTGAAGTTATAACAAGTTAAAACAAATTTTGGGGGCACTAATAGAATTTGTGCGTAGTAATACTCCTCTCTGTAACACCTCCAACGCCGAGTATAAAAATTTTATAGGAAAAATTGTAAAGCAGATTTAAAAAACCCCTAGGGAAGTGGGAAATCTCATACAAATAATATCCGGTTGTATAAATATGGCAATCTACTATCTACAAATCAGGAAAACTGACTTGTCCGATTTTATATCGCATCGCGCCCTGTTTGACCAACAACACGAAGAGCGAAATAACGCTTCGCTGCGCGACGCTAAGTTCGCGTTCTGTATGACCGCAGCTTTAAACTTAAAAATGTAGCCGCGTACCTGAAATAGGAGAAATCAAGGAGGAAGATGTGGTAAGTTGTACACCTAGTGTAAGAGATGTTAATTCAAATTTATTGTCACTCGACAGGCCTCTTCAATTTATTTCACGTTCGCCTGTTTGGTCAATAGTAGCGAGGTCTTCAATTTAATGCGATAATATATTTTTAAGATCGAATAAAGTTTGCAATACAGCAAAAATTTTTCGGTTAGTGCCCGCACTGAATCTACCACGTTAATTTGTTCATGTGTGTTTCCCATGAAAGAAATTTAAAAATAATTTATGATCTGTGCCCGGCAGTGGTAGTAGTGATTTTGCACAACGATAAATTTGCCATGCACTTTAAATGTTGGCATATAATTATCGCGCACAATATTTTTTGCACCGAACGCTGTCATTTGGAAGCGTGAAATATACTTGCGTATTTTGGAAATGTATTCATTAGCTTGTGTCATCTGATACCAACGTTAATGGTTCAGGTGACAATGTAATGTAATTCTGGCGATTTCACTTTTCCACCTGCGTAGCACATACCAGATGGTTCGTTCTTAAACTTGACGACACTGCAATACACGCATAATTTATGCGTAATAATAATAATTAATAATTTTTATTTATTTAATTTTTTGCCTGTTTTAAGTCTCCGATTTTTATAAGCGACGATTTTTTTTTCAGAATTCCACCGATTTTGCCAACAAAATATGTGGCAACACTGACTGGATGCTGATTTATCGATAATAGTTAACTGGAGCGTTCACACCTCTAATATTTCAATCCAACTATATTGTCTCCAGCTTTGTGAGGATGGGAATTTTGTGTTGAAACATTCAAGTTATAATGAAAAAAGAGACCAGCGAGTTGCTTCCCAAATTAATCCAGACATTGAAGCAGAAGCGATCTTGCCGAAATGTGGTCAAATCTTTCTGCGACAGCCACGTGGTTCCATTATCATTTTCTATTCGCTGTGTGAAGCCAAGATTTTTAACTGAATTCATTTGCGGAGCACATTTCGGACAAATATAGTTCTTGTACAGCAACTCCTGTACAGCATAGTTTTTGTACAGCTGTCTCCGAAGGAAATAATGCGGAAGATATTGAGAATACTGTAATATTAGCAGAAGCGACAGATGTGGAAAGCATCGCAAGATAATTTACAAACTGGAAATTATAGATTCCACAGTTTCATCATATTTTAATTTCTTATGCTCGCTATACTCGTCAGAGAATTTCTTGCTGCCTTTTGGTGGAAGCTCAAATAAAAACACAGCCATACCTAACTAACGGAACTTAAAAACATGGATTACGCATGAGACCGTATGCGTGCAATAACTGCAGCGGCGCTAACTTCGTAAACAAGCAAAATATTGGCTCATTCTGGTAAGAGAGCGAAAGCGACAAAATTGAAGCTGTCGGAGAAGCATCTTTCGGGAAGGCTTTCCTCCCCATGTGCAGGCTAATTCAGTACTCTGGAGAAGCGACGTCTTTCGGGCACACATGCCTCCTCCTGATGTGCATTATTCAGTGTGTTCCTGGATTTGGCAACCTTTGTATTAACTTTTATTAAATTCGTCGTCATTTGGGTGAAAAATCTTCAGTGTGCGCTATGCAACAAGACATTCGTTTCGTGCACAGAACGAAATTCGCATGAGCATCCCACCGTACTGCGAGGATTTTTTATGAAATTCGCAACTGCAGCAAACTATACGGAGGAACGGAACCTTTGCGATCTCATTACATGGCCATACATTCCAGCGGAAGTTGGTTCAGAAAAACGAATATGCTAAATTTTAATCATCAACTGAAAGCAACATCGAAAACACAGGAAATTGTATGTAGATGATAATTTGTTAAATAGCCATCGAAATTTTATTAAATCATTAATTTTAATTGAATTCAATAACCTATTTTATAAGCTTCTATACGTTGTGTGTTTCTAAAGTCGTTTAAGTCCATTTCATCTCAAACTAGAAGAATTTTTTTTTTAAAATGGCCCAGAGTTTTTGGTCAACATTCAACCAGCGTTTGGTAAACTTAAAACCGAAAGAATTCTTCAGAGTTAACCAATTACTTCAAATAACTTTAAAACCAGGTGACTTCAAATTTGGACAGAAAAACCGGACAAAAAAAATCTTGTCCAACATTTTTAAAGGTTACCTCAAAAAAATTATTAGTATGGTTTATAGATAATCTTCTCAATTAAAGTAACCAGTGACTTAAACCACTTTAAAAATAAACTGCTCATATAAAATTACTACATACGATTTTACACATATAAGATTACTATAATGACTGTAAAAGTTCACTTTGCGTTTTGTTATCTATTCGTACGGCTAGCTTATTAATTATTTCAATATTATTTTAAATTTTAAAGCTCTAATGGAAGGTTTTCTTTTGAAAATGGAGCAAGTAGTTATATATTTAGTAACGACCATTTCTATGTCAACGTATTTCTTTACATTGAAAGAAATTTTAAAGTGATTCTGGTCGCATACCAGGTGGTAATTTTTAATCACCATTTCGTTGAGTTTTCTTTAGCTCAATCAGTCACGTTATGTATATACCAAAGAGATTCCAAACTGTACTGCTCCTGCGACATCGATTAGTTCAACCGATCGCAACTTACGATATCTGCTATAATTTTTTCCCGCACATAAATAGAAAAAAATATTCTGGCACCAGTTGAAATATTGTATAGTATATTGTATTGTGTATTGTATTGTATGGCCCGGGCTTCCGGGGTAGTCACATATATCGAGCTTCCGCGATTTCGAAAAATTAAAAGCTACCCAACTTTAATTATATCAATCTGTCAGCTTCATTGGATCCGTCGCTAATGGGCGTTATGCCGTAAGTTTTGATTAATTTTGGTATCAATTTTGTTCCCACGAGTACGGGGGAAAAATCCATGCAGAGCCCCCCCTGTATGGACTTTCACTGAGATGTGGAAGAACCGGTTTCTCTCAGAACATGAGAGAAATCGGGGGCAGACATCCTCAAGTGGCAAGAAGACCGAAAGAGGGGAGGAGTTGAGGAAAACTTCTGAGCCTAGAATGGTGAGCTGCTTGCCCTGCCCTTCTATTGAGTTTGGCGTAAACAGTAGGTATTGAATAAACAACGCTTTGCGTACCACTCTCGTCCCGATTGCTTCAACCCGTACATAGCCCTTTAAAGTTGCAGTATCTTCTTCATGCAGTACTTTCAGGAAACGATCATCTTGAAACGCTTCAGGTTGTGTCATTAAGACTTCATCCTTCAATTCGCTGTGTAAATAGGCAGAGCAAACATCCAAGCAGAGCTATGCGTATGGTGGCATAACGCACAACTGATGGCAATGTATCGTTGCAATTTACTCCAACTGTTGGCTACAGCCTTTTACGACTAGTCTGGCTTTTTATTTTTTCAATATTACAATCCTTTTTTTTTTTTCTTGATTGAAAAACCCCATTTGTTTTCGATCACTTTTTTCTCCAGGAGGCAAGAAGAATCCAATTTATTTTTCGTCGCATATTTCCACTCTGATGCATGTTTGCTATTTAAAGCTTCTGTGACCAAAATTGGAACGCCGATCTCTTCATGCGATTCCATTAAATTTAACATGTTGTACCGTTTTCTTGGACAGCCTGACCTACTTGTACGTTCCAACACGGGCCTAGCAGGGCCCCTTTTTGCGAGCACATTCATCAGCGACTTGTGGGCGGACAACATTTTCTTAATACGAGGGTAGCCCCAGAAGTACTTGACCTAACAAAGAAAACACAAAAAATTTGGGGAAAAAAAATCTTTATTTCTCTACATAGTCGCCTCCTTACACTTTTTTCAGCCATGTTAAATAGCTTCGATGCCTTGTTTATAGTCACAACCGTCGAGCTCCTCAAAATAGCCATCAACCGCAGACTCCACCTTTTAATTCTTGGCAAATCTTTTACCAATGATCCATTTTTTTAAGTTTAGAAACAAAATAATCCGATATGGTTAAATCTGGGAAATAGGGTGCGTGAAGAAGTAATTCGAACTTTATCTCATTATTATTATGGCCATTGCGCTAACGGATGTGTTAACTGATGAAACAAATCTATCTTTTTCAGCAAATGTGGCTGTCTTTACTTAACTTCATCACTTAAACGCTGCAATAAGTTTACATAATACTCGCCGTTGATTGTTTTCCCTTTTTGAAGATAATCAATGAAAATTATTACACTCCCGTTTAATGTCAATTAAAATGAGTTTTATTCAATGATGCATTTGTGATTTTGTTCTTTGACCAGAATTCCTCAGAAGTTGAGTTGAGGTGAAATGAACGTTTGCGTTTTGATGCACACCTTTCCTTTGGAATGTTAAGCATTATTTCAGCGCAATTAAAATCCGCTTTTGTTTCAATATATTAATGAACCTACCCAATTTAACTGGTAATTTTCCTATTTTTATATTTGAGCCAATGCATTGAATAGATAGCCAATATTGAATAGAGTCTTGATCATGTAAGCAAGAAACTCTACCCGATGTTGTTATCGTTCTATCGTTATTAGTTTTAATTATTACAGCATAATGGTATATATGAGTATACACATATCAATATATATGCTTTTTTAACGTGTGCACCTGTCACGAGACCTTATCCCACGGTATACACGCCAGTTACTCCATCAAATCATCCTTAGATGTTTTTAGGTATCATGTCTGCCTCATGATCCATTTAATTTTACATAGAAATTATTTATACATGCATGCACTCATGTATTTTGGATCCCTTCTCGCAGTTCCAGATCTTCACATCAATCCTTTCGGATATTTGATGCAGATCTCCTTCCCCACGATGAGGATCCAATTAGTTATACAGACCTGTTTATATATGGTATCATGTACACCACTCATGATACCACTTTCATGGTAACATACCGTGCACATGTACCATTTACTGTTTACTAATTATATTTCGCTTAAAACATTTGTAGGATATATATTTTATACATGGTATCATGTTTGCACACGTACATGATACCATTTACATGGTAACATGCCGTGCCCATGTACCATTTGCCATTTCGATTATTTTTGTTAACGCAGTTTGGGTCCTCACAAGGTTCAGAATCCCCATATTACCCCTTGCGGAAATAACATGGATACCCATTCCCAAGATCAGACCCATTACATAATAAGTTAATGTAATGTAATGTAAACTCATTAAGTTATTCCAATTGCCATTTATATTTTCAGTGGTATTGCTTACCGAAGTTATGTTATTTTTTGGCCAAAGCACATAGTTTATCATACATAATAACATACATGCATAAAATCAAAGAGGAGATACTCGTCTCTGGCAATGAGAAGGAAACAGGACTCGACATCCTTTTTCGTATTTACAAACGTTTAAGTCGAAAAATAATTCGGAAATTGCGCAGATGGATGAAATAATAAAAATGCAGTAAAACAAAACACAACTTTCTGTAAATTTGCAAAAGCGAGATTTACATTTAATTATTTATGTTTGCGGCCACAAAAGATTTGCTAGAGTATACTCGTCCTTGGCAGCGAATGGGTTAACTGGGAATTTTGAAGAAATTCACAATTCAATGAAATTGGAGTAAGAGCAGTTAACGGAGCAGTTTGAATATACTTTCGAAGTCTATTTCACTGCTAAAATCAGACTGAATATTATTTTCGAAATCTGTTACACTGGTTTAACAAATTCCTGGAAAAGATGAAACCACTATTTGTGGAATTTACGCAATTTTCATCAGTTGTTGTGGCGCAAAAAACGGTAGGGAGGTTAAATATGGATTGACTAAATCAGTGGATCCAATGCATTAATTATATGAAAGGGCAGATGTATTTGTTGAAAAAATAATGAGGCATGAGTGGAATATTGAAAGATGGTTGGAAAAAATTTTTACTTAAGGGCTGATCATCTATAAGAAAGCATAGTTAGTTGGTTAATTGAAATTAAAGCGTTATATTGTATATTTTGTTCAACAAATTAATTTTCTCCAGCTTCTGATTTTCTAGTGGTTCTACTGATACATCTTTTTTCACGAAGTTAATATTTTGAAAAAGAAAAAAAATGAATTTTTCTGCAAATGCTTTTCAAAATCTGCACATTCAAACTGGTAGTAATTTACATCTTTGCAGTCTATATTTGGCCCTCTTCGAAAGCTGCCCGGAGATTCTGCGAGACTGCGAGAACACTTGTGCAGAGCATATTTTTATATTGCTGTTTCTCCTAAAAAATTTCGTTTATAATTTGAATGGCTAGTAGAGGCGAAAAACATAACCGCTGTTTATTATGTTTTTTTTTTTCTTGAGAAATTTTTGAAATATTTTTTTGTTTTTCTTGAGATATATTTGAGAAATATAAAGTTTTTATTTCATATAAAGTTTATGTTAATTATTCAATTCAATGAAATTGCGGAATAAGTTTCTGGATATTCTCTCGCGCGTTGGTTGCTTTTCCTTCGCCTAACATTGAAGTTAGCGTGAAATTCTTTTCTCCTTCTGCAGTTTTGTGGTAGTCGTTGGCCGTTTCCGGTATAGGGAGATTGAAGTTTTTCCTTATATTATGCAATGTGCAGCATGCGTTTATGTTCTCGCCTGCATTTATGATCTCGCCTGCAAAAGCTGGATTAACTATTAATCCATGATCATGAGAAAGACAGCCAAAAATTTTTTTTAGGACGGGGTTCTAAAAAAGTTCAAGCGCGAATATAGGCATCATTGTAGCCTCGTTGATACAAAGTCTCAGGATCCCTATATGTTGTCATTAGCCATGGTTCCAGCGGATATTCCGAGTCTCCAACTAACTAGCCAAATGAGTAATCTGCATATCGGCTTTCTAAAAAGTATTTGAGCCTGCTGCTTTGCCAGATATAAGCATCGTGCGTACTTCCTCCAAATCTGGCAAAACATCCTAATATTCTTAAGTCGAAATCGCAAACCAGCTGCATATTTTTGGAAAAATACCCTTTTGGATTGATGTAGCAGTATTCCATATCTAGAGATGGTTTTTGGATTTTGATGTGCGCACAGTCAATGGCTCCAAGAATACCTGGAAATCCACTAACTGAGAAAAACCTGAAAGAAATTACAAAAAATAAATTATATAGATTTGATGAACATTAATTTTATGTGTATTTGCAAAATATTCTTTACTTTACGAGTTCCATTAATATTTTTTCTTCTACATATTTGAACTCTCTAGCAACGCAGCTGCTGTTAAAGTAAAAATATAACACTTGCTTACCTCTGTTTCACCAAATGGTGGATGATGCGACTTATCATCGTCTTGCTCATCGGGCATAAACAGATCTTTTATGCATAGGCGTCGACTGAGGGAGAGCCGCTTTATGAAACTTTTTTCGCTCCACCAAGGAGGTGGCGTTGGAATTGCTCACAAAGTTAACATCATTTATGGGACAACCCATAAGGAATGTATATATTCTAAATTGCAATAAATATTGTATATTGCATTTTTATGCAACTGGCTCCTCCATACGGGACATTGGGCAAGATCTGGCATTTCAAATGTCAAATGTTTTAACGATTTGTTTCATATTCCATCACAGTCCGCATTTTTACCGATTTGTGGTTACAGAAACACTAAACTTCTTGTTTTTTTTATCAAATCGGTAATCGGATTATCAAAATCGCTAATTTATCGAATGAGTTACAGAAACCAGCTACAGGAGTTGGAAAGCGGAGATATTGGTGAGGAAGAGGGAGCAGAGAAAAAACCAGTCAAGTATAAAACATATTTTTTTTTTTGACAAGGAGGTGAAAAATGCATTTATGCACACCGGCCAGGTGTTATTGGCCGGTAGTGTGGGACTCCTGAAACGGACTACCCACTAAAAACCACCTCCTTGGATTAAGCCTGATGAGGCAGGCTGCACTTGAGGAAAGGCGTGGGGTCTTTGGCCCAACGCCTACCCAAACCCCAGTTCATCATACCAGTTCGTTTATTAAATTTTTTATATGCGTTCGGACCTATTAGGGCGCGCGTGGACACGATCCTCAATTCATATCTGCGAAGTATTTTCTCAGATTAGAGAAATTCGGCCGAGCCAACACTCCACACACCACGCGCGTTCAGGGTTATAGACGAGAATCGGACCTCGCGTGCTTGGCGGGTGATCCCAATCGGGTCTCTAAGGCTCTCATACTTCGTGAGCTTCTGCAATTGCGCCTCCTTCAAGTCAACGGAATCACCAACGATCTGTGCATCCACCACCACTACTGAGTCACCCTTTTTGGCGAGGAGGTCGGGCTTTCAGACACCGCCGGGAGTACGAAACTTGGGTTTCTCCTCGACGGTATCGTAGAATTTCATCATAGCTCGTTTCACATACGCCACGACGGCATTATGCCGTGCTATACACGCATCGTGAGTCCTATGCCTTCTTCGGAGTAGTGGCATAAGCCAGGGAAGGGATTGAGAGACACCCATTGCGGACGTGTGAATGTATGCGTTGGCCACGTCCTTCGGCAGGGCGAGCCAACTCCGGACGGCTCCCCTAGTCAGCGAATCAAGTCTTTTTAATTTACTCAGAGTGGTGCACCCCAGAGTCAGCAAATGGTAGAGACCCGGGAACACAACCACCCTTAGAGCAAATATTCGCTGCTGCGAACCACCCCTAACGAGCGAATCCATGCGTTTTAATTTGCTGAGAGTGGTGCACCCCAAGGTAAGTACATCGTACAACCTCGGAAAAACAACCACCCTCTACCCAAATATTCGCTGTTGCGGTTTCAGGGGTGCCTTCGTAAGCTTCTCTATCGCCAGACGTAGGTTACTTTCTTCGTCGCCGCATGCACGACTTTCAGGAGTGTATGGGATGCCCAGGTATTTCCACTCATCGGTCCTTTTTAAGGATGGCAGTTCCAGGCCGGCACACCTGAATACCACCCCTCTATTAGCAAATGATTTCTTAACATGAGGGACGTTTCTGACAGCTACGGTGAATGACTTATAGGCATTTATATTTAGACCACATTGGCCCAGATAGGTGCCCGCACAATCCAGCAGCATCTGCAAGCCTTCTTTTGTAGATGCTATCAGAACAATGTTGTCAGCAAACGTCAACGCACTGATCCGCCTTTCACCTATCTGAACCCCAACCAACCTGTGGCAGTTTTCTTAGAAGGCCATCTATGATTATATTAAAAATTACAGAATCACTCGCGTTGCTGTTCGCCCCCATTCGTATTCGATGTTGTTGGGAGCACTTCCGCTGTTCTGGTTGCAGGAAACGATGTCGTTGTTCCCCCAAAACTAAGCGATGCCTCTTCCTCCTTCGGTATCACCGTCACCACCTTCTTGCAGACCTCTTTGTGTCGTTGCAATGTACTCGCATTGTGCGAGTACTGCAAACAACTATTGCAGAAATATGATTTGTGTTGATAGCGGGTCTCCTGACTCATCAATGATCTGTAAGTCAACACTCGTACTTGTTTTCCACACATTTATAGTATATGAATAATTGTTCAAAGTAATTTTTTCTGACAGACTGATATTTTTTCAGACAGATTGAAAAGTAAAAGCTAAGGTAACTTTAACCGTATAGTTTTTTTGAATACAGTTTTGAACTGAGTGGATAAATTGTTTCGTTTATTAATTTTTCGTAATTGACAACTTTAGTTCTGCGAATCTTAGTTAACAACTAACACAAAATTTAAATAATTAAAATATTAAAAAATTTAATCATCCAAAAAAATGTTGAGGAAAGAAATAACAAAAATAAAAATTCTATTCATCCTGTCGGTTCTGAAATATCTTTTTAAGTTATCGAACCTCATGCATTATTCACTCTTGTAAATATTTTGTGAGAGGGGTCTGTACTAATTATAAGTTGGTTTTCGAATACTCAAATTTGCTGACTATTTAAAAGAACTTAATAACTGCAAAAGAAAGACAGCTTGTTAATATATAATTTTTAAATAAATCTAAACTATCCTTAACTAAACTATGAATAAACTTCTTTGGAGCATCTTCCCCTTGAATATATTACAAATTTACTTAAACTATTATCAAGGTTACATATTATATAATAACTAAAAGCTATCGGTATATGAATTTTTGTCCTATTTCTATTAAGTACATTACTACTATCGACATTTGTTAATACACATTCAAAATCACTATAAACTATAAATGGTATCAAAATCACTATAAACTATAAATGGTACATCTAACTTACGTTCTAAATGACTAAAACTAAGCGATGCCTCTTCCTCCTTCGGTATCACCGTCACCACCTTCTTGCAGACCTCTTTGTGTCGTTGCAATGTACTCGCATTGTGCGAGTACTGCAAACAACTATTGCAGAAATATGATCTGTGTTGATAGCGGGTCTCCTGACTCATCAATGATCTGTAAGTCAACACTCGTACTTGTTTTCCACACATTTATAGTATATGAATAATTGTTCAAAGTAATTTTTTCTGACAGACTGATATTTTTTCAGACAGATTGAAAAGTAAAAGCTAAGGTAACTTTAACCGTACAGTTTTTTTTAATACAGTTTTGAACTGAGTGGATAAATTGTTTCGTTTATTAATTTTTCGTAATTGACAACTTTAGTTCTGCGAATCTTAGTTAACAAATAACACAAAATTTAAATAATTAAAATATTAAAAAATTTAATCATCCAAAAAAATGTTGAGTAAAGAAATAACAAAAATAAAAATTCTATTCATCCTGTCGGTTCTGAAATATCTTTTTAAGGTATCGAACCTCAAGCATTATTCACTCTTGTAAATATTTTGTGAGAGGGGTCTGTACTAATTAAAAGTTGGTTTTCGAATACTCAAATTTGCTGACTATTTAAAAGAACTTAATAACTGCAAAAGAAAGACAGCTTGTTAATATATAATTTTCAAATAAATCTAAACTATCCTTAACTAAACTATGAATAAACTTCTTTGGAGCATCCTCCCCTTGAATATATTACAAATTTACTTAAACTATTATCAAGGTTACATATTATATAATAACTAAAAGCTATCGGTATATGAATTTTTGTCCTATTTCTATTAAGTACATTACTACTATCGACATTTGTTAATACACATTCAAAATCACTATAAACTATAAATGGTATCAAAATCACTATAAACTATAAATGGTACATCTAACTTACGTTCTAAATGACTAAAACTAAGCGATGCCTCTTCCTCCTTCGGTATCACCGTCACCACCTTCTTGCAGACCTCTTTGTGTCGTTGCAATGTACTCGCATTGTGCGAGTACTGCAAACAACTATTGCAGAAATATGATTTGTGTTGATAGCGGGTCTCCTGACTCATCAATGATCTGTAAGTCAACACTCGTACTTGTTTTCCACACATTTATAGTATATGAATAATTGTTCAAAGTAATTTTTTCTGATAAACTGACAGACAGAAAATAAAAATTCTATTCATCCTGTCGGTTCTGAAATATTTTTTAAAGTTATCGAACCTCAAGCATTATTCACTCTTGTAAATATTTTGTGAGAGGGGTCTGTACTAATTAAAAGTTGGTTTTCGAATACTCAAATTTGCTGACTATTTAAAAGAACTTAATAACTGCAAAAGAAAGACAGCTTGTTAATATATAATTTTTAAATAAATCTAAACTATCCTTAACTAAATTATGAATAAACTTCTTTGGAGCATCCTCCCCTTGAATATATTACAAATTTACTTAAACTATTATCAAGGTTACATATTATATAATAACTAAAAGCTATCGGTATATGAATTTTTGTCCTATTTCTATTAAGTACATTACAACTATCGACATTTGTTAATACACATTCAAAATCACTATAAACTATAAATGGTACATCTAACTTATGTTCTAAATGACTAAAACTAAGCGATGCCTCTTCCTCCTTCGGTATCACCGTCACCACCTTCTTGCAGACCTCTTTGTGTCGTTGCAATGTACTCGCATTGTGCGAGTACTGCAAACAACTATTGCAGAAATATGATCTGTGTTGATAGCGGGTCTCCTGACTCATCAATGATCTGTAACGAAAAGATAGATACAAAATTAGTTTTATGAAATTACTAATCATTAGTTTATTTTAAATTATAGGGTCCGCCAAATAACTTTTTTTTTTTTGAAAATGCTATAAAAAAAAACTACTGAATATTTTCTCAAATTTCTTTTTTTATTTGAATGTACAACCCTTCCGGTTAATAATGGAAAATAATTTCATTCAAATGGCTGCCTCGGCTGGCCATGCAGTAGCCTACACGATCGGTCCAATTTTTAAGCACATTATCGATTGTGTGCAGCTGTATTTCACCAATGGCTTCACGAATATTGTCCTTTAAAGCGTCAATTGTCTCTAACTTGTCGGCGTAACACTTATCTTTGACGGCACCCCACAAATAATAGTCCAACGGTGTCAAATCGCAGCTTCGAGGTGGCCAAACGACATCAGCTCTGCGGCTGATAATGCGATCTTCAAAAACAGGGCGCAAAACATCGAGTGTAGCTTCGGCTGTGTGGCACGTAGCGCCGTCCTGTTGAAACCAAATGTTGCCAATATCCTCCTCTTCAATTTTTGTGAACAAAAATTCGTTCAACATGGCCCGATAACGATCGCCATTGACTGTAACGGCCACTCCTTGCTCATTTTCGAAGAAAAATGGCCCAATTATGCCTCTGGACCAAAATCCGCACCAAACAGTGACTCGTTTTGGGTGCACCGGCTTTTCAATGTATGCGTGCGGGTTTTCTGTGCCCCAAATGCGACAATTTTGCTTGTTTACATACCCGCCAAGATGAAAATGAGCTTCATCTGAAAAGATGATTTTTTTGGCAAAATCGGCATCTTCTGTAAGTCGATCGCAGGCCCACTTAGCGAAGCGAAAACGCATTGGATGGTCAGTTGGCTTCAACTCCTGAACTAATTGGACTTTGTATGGCGTCATACCAAGGTCTTTATGCAAAATTCGTCTCAATGATGTCTCCGAAATGTTCAATTGTTGAGAACGACGGTGAATTGATGTTGATGGCGCTTCACGCACACTTTCTGCCGCAGCAGCAATATTCTCGGGTGTACGCACTGTTTTTGGCTTTTCACGCTTTGGTTTATCGATGATGATGCCAGTTTCTTTCACTTTTTTCACAAGATAACGAACATACGAAGCTGACGGTGCTTCTCTTCTTCCAAAATCCGTACGCAATTTTCGCACACATTCTGCAACATTACCATGATTTTCAAAGTAATGTTGCAATATTTTCCAGCGTTGTTCAAGCGTATACACAACCATATTCGTTCAGCGGAAGGATAAAACTAATTATCTGTCAAATCAGACATGAGCTAAGTGTTACCATTCACGAAATAAGCACTAGTTGAAAAAAAAAACGTTAGATGGCGGACCCTATACTTTGAAATGTTTTTGTTCCACACATAGCGGGATCGCTATTCAGAAGGAGGATCAACAGGATTTTGATAGGGCCGACCTTCTCACGATGCCACCGACGTCCTCGTCGTAGTTAAATACGTTGACACTTATATTTGTGTTGCGTTCTTCGAAGCGAGAGAGAGTTGCAAGAGGCAGCGAGAACGTCAATGCGCCAAAGTCCAACCCCACTCCTTTCCCATCAAAATCTCCTCAGCTTCAATGTTTGCTATACGATAGCTGGAACATCTTCCTGTGTGTTCTGCTGTGAGACATGGCTGATGAGAGACATGGCCGATATTATGGCCCACTTGAAACAAAAGACATCCTCATTCATTACACTAATGTAAGCACGCTTATTTTGTAGGACCTTCGGCAGTGGGATGTATGAAGATTCCTTTATTGGCCGGTATTGGTGCACATTCTCCTCCAGGTAATAAATACTTACAAGAGACCAGCCACTGTCCCTCTCTTGGAACTCAGGCATTTGTTTGCAAATTTGTTCGCACATATCTTTATAAATTTTAACCAACTCCTTAGCTTCTTCAACCAGCGTCATTTTAGTTTGAAACGATTTCACCACAGCAATCATGTGTTCTTCACTGCTAATTTTCACGTACTCGGCAAAAATGTCAATATTAAATTTATATGCTGAGTGTTTTACATACAAATCTTCCAGAGTCCTTAAAATCGGTTCCTCAGCCTTTTCTAAGAAAAGCTCTGGGATAAACAAACCCTTTCTTTCAAGGCGGACTTAATTGCTTTAATTGAGATTAAATCGTAGTTTTTTGGCATTTTATTGCGAAAAGAATTTATAACAAATACTATGGCATGGACGTCATTAACAAAATGGCGTCCGATGATTTGTTTCTCGGGGAATCCCTTGGCTTCTCATGTTAGAAACAAATAGTTTTGGAACACCCCGCGTCGCGACATATCGAAATCGATCCAGCATCTCTTTCAGAACTTGGAGAAAGGTCGTCGCCAACGCGCTCTCGACCCACCTCCAGTTGTCCTTGCATATGCTCCGTCCACGCCGCCTTGATTGATGACCACAAGCACTAGCGATTCTTTGGCAGCTTCACTGAAGGTCTTGGTTCCTGTAGTCCTAGGAAAAAGAAAAATTTTTGAAAAAGGCTCCACACCGAATTGGACTACAGAAATTTTTAAAATTAAAAACAAAAATTACAAACCCAACTATATAATTCTTGAAAACTACCAGGGGAAACACAATTGGAGGAGGATTTTACAAGAGCGAACTACTGAAAACAAAATCTCCTAGCACATACCTCGTAGAAAAAGTTTTAAAAATAAAGGGAATAAAGTCTGTCAAGTGTTTTTACTTTTAAAATGTTTTTACTTGTCGAAATGTTCTGTGCACTTTCTAAAAATCTTTTTTATTTAAGTATTTCACTTTTTTAAAATGTTTTTATTTTTTAAAATGTGTGTGCTTTTTAAAATATTTTATTTAAATTTTTTCGTTTTCATTCACCTTAAAATCTTTCACTTTAAAATTTAACAAGCGACGAAGACAAAAAATCAAATGATGAATCTACTACTTCTCGATGCCACGTTCAGATACTGAATGAAGTTTGATTATAAGTTTCAGTCCTTTCACACTCCGACTGAAACCCTTGTAAAATTGGGATTAACAGCCCTATTCTAATCGTTTGACAAGACTCACCATATTGACAAATTGTAAAGTTTTGACAATTTGTAAAATTTGGTATTCTAAAGTTAATTTCAAATTTTTTTTTGCCTGACATGACTGTCAAAATCAGATGAGGTATTGACAAGCTTCAAAATATTTATCATCCTGAATTCATGTATTTTTTGCGATATTGGAGTGATTGATTTTGTACAAAAAGGAAAATAATGGAATATTTACTTTTATTGCTTGTACAAAATAATGATGAGGAAAGTGAGCAACGTTTTCAAAGGCGCCGTTTTTTGAGGCAATTACGGGATGATAGTAATCCTTTTTCACTTTCGGATGAAGTGTTCATCCAAAATTTTCGATTGAACAAAAACTTGTGTGCGAGACTAATGGAAGAAGTCCAGCCCTTTGACACGCAAAGGACTTCTTTACCCTTTTTGGCAAGGTTCCTGTGTGCCCTATATTTTTTTGGTCATGGATCCTACCAAAAATGCGTTGGAAACCATTGCGTGCTGCCGATGAGCCAATCGTCGGTTTCACGGAGCATCCACGCAATGGCGAATTTATTAATCGCAGTAAAAGGAAAGGAAATAAGGTTTCCCATTACTGCTGAAGAAAAAGCAGTAATAAAATCAGGGTATGATTTGGTATTATTTGGTAATTATTTTTCGGTAATATTGTTTGCCTATAGCTTTTTTCATAATTTCGGAATTAAGGGAACGGTGGGTGCGATTGATTGTACCCACATTGCTATTGTTGCTCCCACCTCCACCCCTGAAGCTCCCATGAACCTCTATATGAACAGGAAAGCAGTCTATTCTCTGAATGTAGAAGCGGTAGGTTACGCAGTTTTCGTCAATGTAAGAAAGTTTTACATACTTAAGTATTACTTTAACAGATTTGTGACCACCGCTTGATATTTACATCGATTAACGCTAAATATCCTGGCTCTTGCCACGATTCTGGCATTTGGGCTACTTCGCCAATAAAGGCCCATATGGTTGAAAACCACGATGCTCGGTGGGACACGTGGTTGATAGGTGACCAAGGATACCCGCTGGAGCCTTGGCTCCTTACCCCATTGGCTGAGCCCAACGGAAATAAACAAGTAAAGTACAACAAGCTACACAACAAGAGCCGCAATGTCATTGAACGAGCATTCGGCGTATTGAAGTCTCGTTTCAGATGCTTGTCAAAGCATCGTGTGTTGCACTACAGCCACGATAAGGCTGCAAAAATCATTTACGCGTGTGCAATTCTGCACAATATTCTACTAAAGAATGGCGAATTTTTAAACATTGATGAAGAGGAAGTTGAGCAATCCATTAATGAAGCAGAAATTTCACATCACGACAATTTAAGAGAAGGAGCCCATATTCGTACCAGATATATTAATACTCTTTAAATTAAAAATAAAAATATAAATAAATTCAAAATGTTTATTTAGGTTTTTTTCATCTCATCAATCGCTTTGCAAGCTTTTCGATTGCTGTGGTTCAAAATGTTTATTTAGGTTTTTTTCATCTCATCAATCGCTTTGCAAGCTTTTCGATTGCTGTGGTTCAAAATGTTTATTTAGGTTTTTTTCATTTCATCAATCGCTTTTGCAAGCTCTTCGATTGCTGCGGCTGTGGCCAATTGCGCTTGGAGAAAACCAGCATCACGAGCATCTCGTTTTTCTTCGATTCTGAGGACGAGTTCAATTATTTCCGACGTTCTTGAAAACATCCTCACAGATGAGGAAGCTGGCGAAGCTGATCCGATTTTTGCAGACGAAATGGGCTCTTGATTCGGCGAAATGGGGCCAATAGGTACTTGAGTCGGAGAAATGGGGCCAATAGGTACTTGAGTCGGAGAAATGGGGCCAATAGGTACTTGAGTCGGAGAAATGGGGCCAATAGGTACTTGAGTCGAAGAAATGGGGTCAAGCGGCTCTTGAGTCGGCGAAATGGGACCAAGCGGTTCTTGAGCCGACGATATGGAGCCGAGGCTATGAAAAGTCAGCGGACCCAGGTGGCCACTGCCTGCGGCCGACGGAGCTGAGCTGAGCCAACCTCGCATGGAAGCTCTGTCTGGTGGGATGTTCTGCAAATACAAATCATACACTAGAGAACTACAAACGATATTGTAAATATTACCTCTATTCCCAGAGTGGCGACACCGTTCAGCCCGTCGACCGCAACCTTTCCGAAAGTATGAACCACACGCTCTTCAAATTCTGTCAGCGGCTTGCTGCATGGGTCCACCGCCAGTCTGCATTTGTTCTGCCTTTTTTGCTCGAGCTCTGCCTCTTATTTGGCTCTTCCACACCGACAAAGTCTAAGAAAAATATTCATATAAATGTTTTTCTAATTACATGTATAAACAATATTTACCTCCTTCCATTTTACCGCCGTTCTAGATGGCCCTCGCAAAGCATTAAGGTGCCCGGCCAGCTCTCGCCACCTGTCCTGTACCAGCGCCGGAGATTGAGGATTATTTTTCCCATTAATCTCCGGGTGACGTTGGCAAAAATCAATAAAAAAATGGAGCTGCTCTTCTGTAGCACGTTGGAATTTCGGTGTTCTGTAAAGATATGCATTGTATTGTATATACAATATAATAAGAAATAAAAAGATAATTTATAGAATAAACTTACTTAGCAGTCGCTTCCATTTTTTCGAAGTTGGAAATTCAAAACAGCTGTTTTACCTGTTTTTCAATTTCACCACGCATGGTGAACTTTAATAGTTTTTGCACTGTCAAAAATTTTGCAGAATAGCATACTTTACAATGGAAAAACAAAAAGGTATTGACAAATCGGTGTCAACCAATCAAGCAGAATAGGGCAGTTAAAGTAAATTGTGGCATATAGTATTTTGAAAGTGGTTCTTATAGTGGGTTTATAAGGTAGAGATGTATCTCCTTCGAGTTAATTCGCCTTCTCTCAGTGTGTCCGATACGAAGGGAGACATTTCTATATCATCACCAAGTTCACTCGCATCCAAATTTGCAGTTCCTCCGCTCTTAATAATAATGTTGTGCAAAATTGCACAAGCATATATGATGTTTGCTGATTTTGTGTGAGAGTAATTTAAGATCCGGTGCCGAGACAAACATCTAAAGCGCGATTTCAAAACGCCAAATGCCCTTTCAATGGAATTTCTGCTCTTTCCATGCAGTTTATTATATTTGATTTCACTGGGTCCATTAGGATCTGCCAATGGCGTAAGCAGCCAAGGTTCGAGGGGATATCCTTGATCACCCAGTAGCCATGTGTCGCGTTGTGGATCATTTTCTCTTATTAAATGCGACCTTACTGCGGAAGTAGTCCAGATTCCCGAATCATGGCAAGATCCCGGAAATCTTGCATTCATGGAGGTGAAGAGCAGGCGATGATCACATATCTGAGATTTTTTATCTAAATTAATGTATATAAACTTTAATTCAAAAACATACCGCTTCTACATTGATGCTGTAGAATCCCTTTCTATTCATATAAAGAGTCAGAGGGGCTTCAGCACTTGATAGTGGAGCAGCAATCGCAATGTGTGTGCAGTCAATTGCACCTATTGTTCCCTTTATTCCGAAATTATTATAAAATCTGGAAAACGATAAATAGTACTCAGAAAATTATTTCACAACTTACAATTTTGCATACCCTGCTTTTATGGCGAGTTTATCATCATATGATGTAGGAAATTTTATTTCATTTCCCTTGACTTTAATAATTAGGAGAATTATATGATGCAAGCTGCGCGAAACAGAGGATTGGCTCATTGGTAATACACAATGGTTCCCGACACATTTTTGGTATGATCCATGTGCTAGAAAATATAGAGCACTTAAGAACCTCGGCAAAAAAGGCAAAGACGTCTTTTGGATGTCGAAGGGATAAATTTCGCCAATTAATTTGTAGCAAAGAGATTTGCTGAGGCGGAAATTTTTCACAAAAATTTCTTCCTGTAATAGAAACGGGTCGTTATTTTCGCGGAGGTGTCTCAAGAAACGACGCCTTTGTATTTTTTGCATCCGTTTTTCTTCGTCACTTTTCACAAGTATTAAAATGAATTCTTCCATTTTTACTTTATTTGAGAACGACTCAATTCAAAAACTAAAACAATAAGCTGTCAAGTGGTCTTTTGCTATTGACAAGAGAAAGCATTCATTTTTTTGCCAGAATACGAAATCTTGACAGCTGTCAATCGATAAATTTTTTCTTCATGCCTTGTCAATGTGGTGAGCTTAGTCAATCAACCAGAATTCGGCTGTAATAATACACTATAATACAAATAATTTAAAATAAAGCTCAATACGATTTATTTTATTTCTAGTTTTTTTTATAGTTTATTTTATTTTTACAGCATATTATATGTGATTTTTATTTATGGCATCAGCAAGTGCCATTAAACCCCTTCCTAAATCCCGAAGCGCTTCTGCGGTAGCGAGCTGAGCTTGAATGGCCTGCTCCTCTCTCGCATCTCGTCCCTCAATGCTTCTGAGAACTATATTTATTATGTCCTGTGATCTTTGTGAGCTGACTGCCAGAACGGATGGAGAAAATGGCTCCGAAGTGGGCACTGATAATGGCGACGGAACAGGGCTAAACAGCTCCACCTGTGGCAACACCGGGCTTGGAATTGGCATCTGCGATGGGCCAGGGCTCGGCAGCGCGGGCGACGATGACACCGGACTTGGCGTTGCGGGTGACAATAGGTCAGGGCTTGGCAGTGCAGGCGACAATGACACCGGGCTTGGCAGTGCTGCCGATGATGAGGAGATATTCTGCAACAAATGCATTTTTTTAACGATATTTAAATAATTAACTACATAATTCATACCTCGATGCCAAGTGTGCCAATCTCTTGCAACCCATCAACGGCTGCGCTGCCGAATGTAGCTAAAGCACGCTCCTCGAAAGCAGTGAGAGGCCTAGTGCTGTTTGTGCCACCGCCAGTCAGCACTTGCTCTGCTTTGCGCTTCCTTGCGCGCCCGCGCAACTGGCTCTTCCATACGCCTAATGTCTGTAAAATAAGAGCGTTAATAAATAAATATATCTCTTTTTATTACCATATTACCTCCTTCCACTTTGCTGGAGTCCTCGTCGGTCCCCTCATCGAATTGAGGCTCATCGACAATTCCAGCCAAAGGTCCTTCATTGCGCTGGGTGATTGCGGAGTATTTTTTCCGGCGAGAAATTGTGGATGTTGACGGCAAAAATCTATAAAATAGGAGAGCTGCTCCTCACTTGCCCTCTGGAATTTTGGTTTGCTGTAAATAATTAACATTTATTAATGTAACAATAATAAATTTCTAAAAATCACTTACCGCTCAATCGAATCCATATTTTCCATTTGATTAAAATGACAGCTGATATCCGTCACTTGAAATTCACCATGTGTGGTGAACTCTCAAAATTTTTCTGGTGTCAAGTTCTCGCTAGAATACCATAATTTACTGAGCTTGACAAGTTCATTGACTAGACTCTTGACTAGACCGCTGTCAACTTGATAAGCAGAATTCGGCTGTTACTGTGCGCCGAGTGACAACCGAGACGTTGGTGAAACTCGAATTTCCCCACATTACTACTCAACCTTAGAGAGGAAAAAATAATGAAGAAACTACTTATGGGTTACTAAATGCCGTTGCCAAGCTATTTTTGAAGGAAAAAATACTACCACACATCGTAGTATGTATTTCGCGCCAATTTATGAAACCTTTCAATATTTGTAACTCGATCCTACATAGAGAACAACAAGAGAGCATAGGATTTCTTTACTTTGTCTTCTTACCACATTCTTTGAAATTTCTGCTCTCCTGTTATTTTACAAGCTGAATAAAGAATTTGTTCTTGTTCTCGTCACGTGTTAAGAAAAGAATGATTTCATACTCTGAGGACACACTGGGTTTTTACTGAGCGAAATACGATCTGTTGCATTGTTTGTTTATTGATTTGTAAACAATGTGTAAGCCGGTTTGTAAATTTAGTATTTGTCACGATAGTATCGAGTTTTTCATGAGGAGCCCAGAAGCACGTAGCACGATTGCTCAAGTTCAAGGAAGCAAATATGACACAATTAATATCTTGCCTTGTATATTATTTGTAAAATATGGGCCACTGTAGTGGTGTTAAGTTGTGGCAAAAGTGGTTGCGTGTAGAATAGAATATTAGAAAAATAACACTATAAAAATTTTAAATGTTCATTTAATTTAAACAAGTGATGTTGAACCGCTCTTAATTGAAGTGATAACCGAATGTAATCGAAATACATATTAAAATGAATGAATACAATATTAAAAACATTCTAATAAATTATATTTCTCTTCTTTGCGATCGGCTCCGCAACTAAACTATGAATAAACTTCTTTGGAGCATCCTCCCCTTGAATATATTACAAATTTACTTAAACTATTATCAAGGTTACATATTATATAATAACTAAAAGCTATCGGTATATGAATTTTTGTCCTATTTCTATTAAGTACATTACTACTATCGACAGTTGTTAATACACATTCAAAATCACTATAAACTATAAATGGTACATCTAACTTACGTTCTAAATGACTAAAACTAAGCGATGCCTCTTCCTCCTTCGGTATCACCGTCACCACCTTCTTGCAGACCTCTTTGTGTCGTTGCAATGTACTCGCATTGTGCGAGTACTGCAAACAACTATTGCAGAAATATGATCTGTGTTGATAGCGGGTCTCCTGACTCATCAATGATCTGTAACGAAAAGATAGATACAAAATTAGTTTTATGAAACTACTAATCATTAGTTTAATTTAAATTACTTTGAAATGTTTTTGTTCCACACATAGCGGGATCGCTATTCAGAAGGAGGATCAACAGGATTTTGATAGGGCCGACCTTCTCACGATGCCACCGACGTCCTCGTCGTAGTTAAATACGTTGACACTTATATTTGTGTTGCGTTCTTCGAAGCGAGAGAGAGTTGCAAGAGGCAGCGAGAACGTCAATGCGCCAAAGTCCAACCCCACTCCTTTCCCATCAAAATCTCCTCAGCTTCAATGTTTGCTATACGATAGCTGGAACATCTTCCTATGTGTTCTGCTGTGAGACATGGCTGATGAGAGACATGGCCGATATTATGGCCCACTTGAAACAAAAGACATCCTCATTCATTACACTAATGTAAGCACGCTTATTTTGTAGGACCTTCGGCAGTGGGATGTATGAAGATTCCTTTATTGGCCGGTATTGGTGCACATTCTCCTCCAGGTAATAAATACTTACAAGAGACCAGCCACTGTCCCTCTCTTGGAACTCAGGCATTTGTTTGCAAATTTGTTCGCACATATCTTTATAAATTTTAACCAACTCCTTAGCTTCTTCAACCAGCGTCATTTTAGTTTGAAACGATTTCACCACAGCAATCATGTGTTCTTCACTGCTAATTTTCACGTACTCGGCAAAAATGTCAATATTAAATTTATATGCTGAGTGTTTTACATACAAATCTTCCAGAGTCCTTAAAATCGGTTCCTCAGCCTTTTCTAAGAAAAGCTCTGGGATAAACAAACCCTTTCTTTCAAGGCGGACTTAATTGCTTTAATTGAGATTAAGTCGTAGTTTTTTGGCATTTTATTGCGAAAAGAATTTATAACAAATACTATGGCATGGACGTCATTAACAAAATGGCGTCCGATGATTTGTTTCTCGGGGAGTCCCTTGGCTTCTCATGTTAGAAACAAATAGTTTTGGAACACCCCGCGTCGCGACATATCGAAATCGATCCAGCATCTCTTCCAGAACTTGGAGAAAGGTCGTCGCCAACGCGCTCTCGACCCACCTCCAGTTGTCCTTGCATATGCTCCGTCCACGTCGCCTTGATTGATGACCACAGGCACTAATGATTCTTTGGCAGCTTCACTGAAGGTCTTGGTTCCTGTAGTCCTAGGAAAAAGAAAAATTTTTGAAAAAGGCTCCACACCGAATTGGACTACAGAAATTTTTAAAATTAAAAACAAAAATTACAAACCCAACTATATAATTCTTGAAAACTACCAGGGGAAACACAATTGGAGGAGGATTTTACAAGAGCGAACTACTGAAAACAAAATCTCCTAGCACATACCTCGTAGAAAAAGTTTTAAAAATAAAGGGAATAAAGTCTGTCAAGTGTTTTTACTTTTAAAATGTTTTTACTTGTCGAAATGTTCTGTGCACTTTCTAAAAATCTTTTTTATTTAAGTATTTCACTTTTTTAAAATGTTTTTATTTTTTAAAATGTTGTGTGTGCTTTCTAAAAATATTTTATTTAAATTTTTTCGTTTTCATTCACCTTAAAATTTTTCACTTTAAAATTTAACAAGCGACGAAGACAAAAAATCAAATGATGAATCTACTACTTCTCGATGCCACGTTCAGATACTGAATGAAGTTTGATTATAAGTTTCAGTCCTTTCACACTCCGACTGAAACCCTTGTAAAATTGGGATTAAAAATCTGTATATGTTCAATCATATTCGGCTCAGTTCCGCCTAATTTCATTGCATTCTTCGGAAATGTACATTAAGTTAATTCCACGCAAATACGAGTCAAGCCACAGTTCGGTTCCCAAGCCTGCTTACGCAGCCCCAGAATGAGAATTATTCTAAGATTTATTCTAAGCATCGAAATAACAACAATGAAAATTTCTAAAAAATTTCAACGCCTAAATTGTCCACGCAAAATCAGCGATTTTATACACGCTGCAACATGTTCACAGCTGCGCTCAAATGCTTGTTTACCGAATCCAGATGTTGATTCATATACGGATCCTTGACGGCGTCTTAATGGGCGACGAATCAAAGGGTGTTCGATGTAGCCGCGGCGGGTGTTAAAGTGTCACCTCACTGTCGGTGGCGACGGCGGCGTCGTCGGCAGAGTGGCCTGCGCCGTCGTCTAACGCGCTCGCCACCAGCACCATAACCTACTTCATCACCCGGTGTTGGTTGTGATAAAAATGGTGCGAACACTAATTCTCCGCCGTAGTTGCCGTTGTAGTCGTTGAGATGATCTGGAGATATCGACGGCGGACGGAATGTTCTGTTCTGGTTGCAGGAAACGATGTCGTTGTTCCTCCAAAACTAAGCGATGCCTCTTCCTCCTTCGGTGTCACCGTCACCACCTTCTTGCAGACCTCTTTGTGTCGTTGCAATGTACTCGCATTGTGCGAGTACTGCAAACAACTATTGCAGAAATATGATTTGTGTTGATAGCGGGTCTCCTGACTCATCAATGATCTGTAAGTCAACACTCGTACTTGTTTTCCACACATTTATAGTATATGAATAATTGTTCAAAGTAATTTTTTCTGATAGAAAATAAAAATTCTGATTCTTCTGACTCTTCTGATTTTTCTGACAGAAAATAAAAATTCTATTCATCCTGTCGGTTCTGAAATATTTTTTAAAGTTATCGAACCTCAAGCATTATTCACTCTTGTAAATATTTTGTGAGAGGGGTCTGTACTAATTAAAAGTTGGTTTTCGAATACTCAAATTTGCTGACTATTTAAAAGAACTTAATAACTGCAAAAGAAAGACAGCTTGTTAATATATAATTTTCAAATAAATCTAAACTATCCTTAACTAAACTATGAATAAACTTCTTTGGAGCATCTTCCCCTTGAATATATTACAAATTTACTTAAACTATTATCAAGGTTACATATTATATAATAACTAAAAGCTATCGGTATGTGAATTTTTGACGGTATCACCGTCACCACCTTCTTGCAGACCTCTTTGTCCTCTATTTCTTTTATATTTTCTTACAAGATTTAAAAGGGAAATCAATTGGAAACAATCATTTACACTTTACAACAAAAACGCACTAAAAATTATTCCTTCATCTCACAAAATCGGTTCCATGATCACTTCAATGTGCCGGAAACATTTTCTTCTAAGAACCAGAATAATTCCTGGAATTTGAGAACGATAGTCGATTGTAATATGAAGAGTTACGTGAGACAATCTTTCAAAAGTATGGATTGCCTGTTCCAGAATGAATAGAATCCCAATAAGGAAAAGAATTGCTCTACAAGAATTCGAGGATACCCTGTTTCATTCATTTGTCAGAGACTCTCGCAGTAATATTTCGTATTTTATTTTATCTCACTTTATTCCAGCATTTTGCTTAAGAACTCCTTACAACTTACTGCAGACTTCTGTGCGCCGAGTGACAACCGAGACGTTGGTGAAACTCGAATTTCCCCACATTACTACTCAACCTTAGAGAGGAAAAAATAATGAAGAAACTACTTATCGGTTACTAAATGCCGTCGCCAAGCTATTTTTGAAGGAAAAAATACTACCACACATCGTAGTATTTCGCGCCAATTTATGAAACCTTTCAATATTTGTAACTCGATCCTACAAAGAGAACAACAAGAGAGCATAGGATTTCTTTACTTTGTCTTCTTACCACATTCTTTGAAATTTCTGCTCTCCTGTTATTTTACAAGCTGAATAAAGAATTTGTTCTTGTTCTCGTCACGTGTTAAGAAAAGAATGATTTCATACTCTGAGGACACACTGGGTTTTTACTGAGCGAAATACGATCTGTTGCATTGTTTGTTTATTGATTTGTAAACAATGTGTAAGCCGGTTTGTAAATTTAGTATTTGTCACGATAGTATCGAGTTTTTCATGAGGAGCCCAGAAGCACGTAGCACGATTGCTCAAGTTCAAGGAAGCAAATATGACACAATTAATATCTTGCCTTGTATATTATTTGTAAAATATGGGCCACTGTAGTGGTGTTAAGTTGTGGCAAAAGTGGTTCGTGTAGAATAGAATATTAGAAAAATAACACTATAAAAATTTTAAATGTTCATTTAATTTAAACAAGTGATGTTGAACCGCTCTTAATTGAAGTGATAACCGAATGTAATCGAAATACATATTTAAATGAATGAATACAATATTAAAAACATTCTAATAAATTATATTTCTCTTCTTTGCGATCGGCTCCGCAACTAAACTATGAATAAACTTCTTTGGAGCATCCTCCCCTTGAATATATTACAAATTTACTTAAACTATTATCAAGGTTACATATTATATAATAACTAAAAGCTATCGGTATATGAATTTTTGTCCTATTTCTATTAAGTACATTACTACTATCGACAGTTGTTAATACACATTCAAAATCACTATAAACTATAAATGGTACATCTAACTTACGTTCTAAATGACTAAAACTAAGCGATGCCTCTTCCTCCTTCGGTATCACCGTCACCACCTTCTTGCAGACCTCTTTGTGTCGTTGCAATGTACTCGCATTGTGCGAGTACTGCAAACAACTATTGCAGAAATATGATCTGTGTTGATAGCGGGTCTCCTGACTCATCAATGATCTGTAACGAAAAGATAGATACAAAATTAGTTTTATGAAACTACTAATCATTAGTTTAATTTAAATTACTTTGAAATGTTTTTGTTCCACACATAGCGGGATCGCTATTCAGAAGGAGGATCAACAGGATTTTGATAGGGCCGACCTTCTCACGATGCCACCGACGTCCTCGTCGTAGTTAAATACGTTGACACTTATATTTGTGTTGCGTTCTTCGAAGCGAGAGAGAGTTGCAAGAGGCAGCGAGAACGTCAATGCGCCAAAGTCCAACCCCACTCCTTTCCCATCAAAATCTCCTCAGCTTCAATGTTTGCTATACGATAGCTGGAACATCTTCCTATGTGTTCTGCTGTGAGACATGGCTGATGAGAGACATGGCCGATATTATGGCCCACTTGAAACAAAAGACATCCTCATTCATTACACTAATGTAAGCACGCTTATTTTGTAGGACCTTCGGCAGTGGGATGTATGAAGATTCCTTTATTGGCCGGTATTGGTGCACATTCTCCTCCAGGTAATAAATACTTACAAGAGACCAGCCACTGTCCCTCTCTTGGAACTCAGGCATTTGTTTGCAAATTTGTTCGCACATATCTTTATAAATTTTAACCAACTCCTTAGCTTCTTCAACCAGCGTCATTTTAGTTTGAAACGATTTCACCACAGCAATCATGTGTTCTTCACTGCTAATTTTCACGTACTCGGCAAAAATGTCAATATTAAATTTATATGCTGAGTGTTTTACATACAAATCTTCCAGAGTCCTTAAAATCGGTTCCTCAGCCTTTTCTAAGAAAAGCTCTGGGATAAACAAACCCTTTCTTTCAAGGCGGACTTAATTGCTTTAATTGAGATTAAGTCGTAGTTTTTTGGCATTTTATTGCGAAAAGAATTTATAACAAATACTATGGCATGGACGTCATTAACAAAATGGCGTCCGATGATTTGTTTCTCGGGGAGTCCCTTGGCTTCTCATGTTAGAAACAAATAGTTTTGGAACACCCCGCGTCGCGACATATCGAAATCGATCCAGCATCTCTTCCAGAACTTGGAGAAAGGTCGTCGCCAACGCGCTCTCGACCCACCTCCAGTTGTCCTTGCATATGCTCCGTCCACGCCGCCTTGATTGATGACCACAAGCACTAGCGATTCTTTGGCAGCTTCACTGAAGGTCTTGGTTCCTGTAGTCCTAGGAAAAAGAAAAATTTTTGAAAAAGGCTCCACACCGAATTGGACTACAGAAATTTTTAAAATTAAAAACAAAAATTACAAACCCAACTATATAATTCTTGAAAACTACCAGGGAAACACAATTGGAGGAGGATTTTACAAGAGCGAACTACTGAAAACAAAATCTCCTAGCACATACCTCGTAGAAAAAGTTTTAAAAATAAAGGGAATAAAGTCTGTCAAGTGTTTTTACTTTTAAAATGTTTTTACTTGTCGAAATGTTCTGTGCACTTTCTAAAAATCTTTTTTATGTAAGTATTTCACTTTTTTAAAATGTTTTTATTTTTTAAAATGTGTGTGCTTTTTAAAATATTTTATTTAAATTTTTTCGTTTTCATTCACCTTAAAATCTTTCACTTTAAAATTTAACAAGCGACGAAGACAAAAAATCAAATGATGAATCTACTACTTCTCGATGCCACGTTCAGATACTGAATGAAGTTTGATTATAAGTTTCAGTCCATTCACACTCCGACTGAAACCCTTGTAAAATTGGGATTAAAAATCTGTATATGTTCAATCATATTCGGCTCAGTTCCGCCTAATTTCATTGCATTCTTCGGAAATGTACATTAAGTTAATTCCACGCAAATACGAGTCAAGCCACAGTTCGGTTCCCAAGCCTGCTTACGCAACCCCAGAATGAGAATTATTCTAAGATTTATTCTAAGCATCGAAATAACAACAATGAAAATTTCTAAAAAATTTCAACGCCTAAATTGTCCACGCAAAATCAGCGATTTTATACACGCTGCAACATGTTCACAGCTGCGCTCAAATGCTTGTTTACCGAATCCAGATGTTGATTCATATACGGATCAGATCCGGGAAATCCTTGACGGCGTCTTAATGGGCGACGAATCAAAGGGTGTTCGATGTAGCCGCGGCGGGTGTTAAAGTGTCACCTCACTGTCGGTGGCGACGGCGGCGTCGTCGGCAGAGTGGCCTGCGCCGTCGTCTAACGCGCTCGCCACCAGCACCATAACCTACTTCATCACCCGGTGTTGGTTGTGATAAAAATGGTGCGAACACTAATTCTCCGCCGTAGTTGCCGTTGTAGTCGTTGAGATGATCTGGAGATATCGACGGCGGACGGAATGACACGCTTGCAACAGAATTACTCGCGTTGCTGTTCGCCCCCATTCGTATTCGATGTTGTTTGGAGCACTTCCGCTGTTCTGGTTGCAGGAAACGATGTCGTTGTTCCTCCAGAACTAAGCGATGCCTCTTACTCCTTCGGTGTCACCGTCACCACCTTCTTGCAGACCTCTTTGTGTCGTTGCAATGTACTCGCATTGTGCGAGTACTGCAAACAACTATTGCAGAAATATGATTTGTGTTGATAGCGGGTCTCCTGACTCATCAATGATCTGTAAGTCAACACTCGTACTTGTTTTCCATACATTTATAGTATATGAATAATTGTTCAAAGTAATTTTTTCTGATAGAAAATAAAAATTCTGATTCTTCTGACTCTTCTGATTTTTCTGACAGAAAATAAAAATTCTATTCATCCTGTCGGTTCTGAAATATTTTTTAAAGTTATCGAACCTCAAGCATTATTCACTCTTGTAAATATTTTGTGAGAGGGGTCTGTACTAATTAAAAGTTGGTTTTCGAATACTCAAATTTGCTGACTATTTAAAAGAACTTAATAACTGCAAAAGAAAGACAGCTTGTTAATATATAATTTTCAAATAAATCTAAACTATCCTTAACTAAACTATGAATAAACTTCTTTGGAGCATCTTCCCCTTGAATATATTACAAATTTACTTAAACTATTATCAAGGTTACATATTATATAATAACTAAAAGCTATCGGTATGTGAATTTTTGACGGTATCACCGTCACCACCTTCTTGCAGACCTCTTTGTCCTCTATTTCTTTTATATTTTCTTACAAGATTTAAAAGGGAAATCAATTGGAAACAATCATTTACACTTTACAACAAAAACGCACTAAAAATTATTCCTTCATCTCACAAAATCGGTTCCATGATCACTTCAATGTGCCGGAAACATTTTCTTCTAAGAACCAGAATAATTCCTGGAATTTGAGAACGATAGTCGATTGTAATATGAAGAGTTACGTGAGACAATCTTTCAAAAGTATGGATTGCCTGTTCCAGAATGAATAGAATCCCAATAAGGAAAAGAATTGCTCTACAAGAATTCGAGGATACCCTGTTTCATTCATTTGTCAGAGACTCTCGCAGTAATATTTCGTATTTTATTTTATCTCACTTTATTCCAGCATTTTGCTTAAGAACTCCTTACAACTTACTGCAGACTTCTGTGCGCCGAGTGACAACCGAGACGTTGGTGAAACTCGAATTTCCCCACATTACTACTCAACCTTAGAGAGGAAAAAATAATGAAGAAACTACTTATCGGTTACTAAATGCCGTCGCCAAGCTATTTTTGAAGGAAAAAATACTACCACACATCGTAGTATTTCGCGCCAATTTATGAAACCTTTCAATATTTGTAACTCGATCCTACAAAGAGAACAACAAGAGAGCATAGGATTTCTTTACTTTGTCTTCTTACCACATTCTTTGAAATTTCTGCTCTCCTGTTATTTTACAAGCTGAATAAAGAATTTGTTCTTGTTCTCGTCACGTGTTAAGAAAAGAATGATTTCATACTCTGAGGACACACTGGGTTTTTACTGAGCGAAATACGATCTGTTGCATTGTTTGTTTATTGATTTGTAAACAATGTGTAAGCCGGTTTGTAAATTTAGTATTTGTCACGATAGTATCGAGTTTTTCATGAGGAGCCCAGAAGCACGTAGCACGATTGCTCAAGTTCAAGGAAGCAAATATGACACAATTAATATCTTGCCTTGTATATTATTTGTAAAATATGGGCCACTGTAGTGGTGTTAAGTTGTGGCAAAAGTGGTTCGTGTAGAATAGAATATTAGAAAAATAACACTATAAAAATTTTAAATGTTCATTTAATTTAAACAAGTGATGTTGAACCGCTCTTAATTGAAGTGATAACCGAATGTAATCGAAATACATATTTAAATGAATGAATACAATATTAAAAACATTCTAATAAATTATATTTCTCTTCTTTGCGATCGGCTCCGCAACTAAACTATGAATAAACTTCTTTGGAGCATCCTCCCCTTGAATATATTACAAATTTACTTAAACTATTATCAAGGTTACATATTATATAATAACTAAAAGCTATCGGTATATGAATTTTTGTCCTATTTCTATTAAGTACATTACTACTATCGACAGTTGTTAATACACATTCAAAATCACTATAAACTATAAATGGTACATCTAACTTACGTTCTAAATGACTAAAACTAAGCGATGCCTCTTCCTCCTTCGGTATCACCGTCACCACCTTCTTGCAGACCTCTTTGTGTCGTTGCAATGTACTCGCATTGTGCGAGTACTGCAAACAACTATTGCAGAAATATGATCTGTGTTGATAGCGGGTCTCCTGACTCATCAATGATCTGTAACGAAAAGATAGATACAAAATTAGTTTTATGAAACTACTAATCATTAGTTTAATTTAAATTACTTTGAAATGTTTTTGTTCCACACATAGCGGGATCGCTATTCAGAAGGAGGATCAACAGGATTTTGATAGGGCCGACCTTCTCACGATGCCACCGACGTCCTCGTCGTAGTTAAATACGTTGACACTTATATTTGTGTTGCGTTCTTCGAAGCGAGAGAGAGTTGCAAGAGGCAGCGAGAACGTCAATGCGCCAAAGTCCAACCCCACTCCTTTCCCATCAAAATCTCCTCAGCTTCAATGTTTGCTATACGATAGCTGGAACATCTTCCTATGTGTTCTGCTGTGAGACATGGCTGATGAGAGACATGGCCGATATTATGGCCCACTTGAAACAAAAGACATCCTCATTCATTACACTAATGTAAGCACGCTTATTTTGTAGGACCTTCGGCAGTGGGATGTATGAAGATTCCTTTATTGGCCGGTATTGGTGCACATTCTCCTCCAGGTAATAAATACTTACAAGAGACCAGCCACTGTCCCTCTCTTGGAACTCAGGCATTTGTTTGCAAATTTGTTCGCACATATCTTTATAAATTTTAACCAACTCCTTAGCTTCTTCAACCAGCGTCATTTTAGTTTGAAACGATTTCACCACAGCAATCATGTGTTCTTCACTGCTAATTTTCACGTACTCGGCAAAAATGTCAATATTAAATTTATATGCTGAGTGTTTTACATACAAATCTTCCAGAGTCCTTAAAATCGGTTGCTCAGCCTTTTCTAAGAAAAGCTCTGGGATAAACAAACCCTTTCTTTCAAGGCGGACTTAATTGCTTTAATTGAGATTAAGTCGTAGTTTTTTGGCATTTTATTGCGAAAAGAATTTATAACAAATACTATGGCATGGACGTCATTAACAAAATGGCGTCCGATGATTTGTTTCTCGGGGAGTCCCTTGGCTTCTCATGTTAGAAACAAATAGTTTTGGAACACCCCGCGTCGCGACATATCGAAATCGATCCAGCATCTCTTCCAGAACTTGGAGAAAGGTCGTCGCCAACGCGCTCTCGACCCACCTCCAGTTGTCCTTGCATATGCTCCGTCCACGCCGCCTTGATTGATGACCACAAGCACTAGCGATTCTTTGGCAGCTTCACTGAAGGTCTTGGTTCCTGTAGTCCTAGGAAAAAGAAAAATTTTTGAAAAAGGCTCCACACCGAATTGGACTACAGAAATTTTTAAAATTAAAAACAAAAATTACAAACCCAACTATATAATTCTTGAAAACTACCAGGGAAACACAATTGGAGGAGGATTTTACAAGAGCGAACTACTGAAAACAAAATCTCCTAGCACATACCTCGTAGAAAAAGTTTTAAAAATAAAGGGAATAAAGTCTGTCAAGTGTTTTTACTTTTAAAATGTTTTTACTTGTCGAAATGTTCTGTGCACTTTCTAAAAATCTTTTTTATGTAAGTATTTCACTTTTTTAAAATGTTTTTATTTTTTAAAATGTGTGTGCTTTTTAAAATATTTTATTTAAATTTTTTCGTTTTCATTCACCTTAAAATCTTTCACTTTAAAATTTAACAAGCGACGAAGACAAAAAATCAAATGATGAATCTACTACTTCTCGATGCCACGTTCAGATACTGAATGAAGTTTGATTATAAGTTTCAGTCCATTCACACTCCGACTGAAACCCTTGTAAAATTGGGATTAAAAATCTGTATATGTTCAATCATATTCGGCTCAGTTCCGCCTAATTTCATTGCATTCTTCGGAAATGTACATTAAGTTAATTCCACGCAAATACGAGTCAAGCCACAGTTCGGTTCCCAAGCCTGCTTACGCAACCCCAGAATGAGAATTATTCTAAGATTTATTCTAAGCATCGAAATAACAACAATGAAAATTTCTAAAAAATTTCAACGCCTAAATTGTCCACGCAAAATCAGCGATTTTATACACGCTGCAACATGTTCACAGCTGCGCTCAAATGCTTGTTTACCGAATCCAGATGTTGATTCATATACGGATCAGATCCGGGAAATCCTTGACGGCGTCTTAATGGGCGACGAATCAAAGGGTGTTCGATGTAGCCGCGGCGGGTGTTAAAGTGTCACCTCACTGTCGGTGGCGACGGCGGCGTCGTCGGCAGAGTGGCCTGCGCCGTCGTCTAACGCGCTCGCCACCAGCACCATAACCTACTTCATCACCCGGTGTTGGTTGTGATAAAAATGGTGCGAACACTAATTCTCCGCCGTAGTTGCCGTTGTAGTCGTTGAGATGATCTGGAGATATCGACGGCGGACGGAATGACACGCTTGCAACAGAATTACTCGCGTTGCTGTTCGCCCCCATTCGTATTCGATGTTGTTTGGAGCACTTCCGCTGTTCTGGTTGCAGGAAACGATGTCGTTGTTCCTCCAAAACTAAGCGATGCCTCTTCCTCCTTCGGTGTCACCGTCACCACCTTCTTGCAGACCTCTTTGTGTCGTTGCAATGTACTCGCATTGTGCGAGTACTGCAAACAACTATTGCAGAAATATGATTTGTGTTGATAGCGGGTCTCCTGACTCATCAATGATCTGTAAGTCAACACTCGTACTTGTTTTCCACACATTTATAGTATATGAATAATTGTTCAAAGTAATTTTTTCTGATAAACTGACAGACAGAAAATAAAAATTCTATTCATCCTGTCGGTTCTGAAATATTTTTTAAAGTTATCGAACCTCAAGCATTATTCACTCTTGTAAATATTTTGTGAGAGGGGTCTGTACTAATTAAAAGTTGGTTTTCGAATACTCAAATTTGCTGACTATTTATCGCATTGTGCGAGTACTGCAAACAACTATTGCAGAAATATGATTTGTGTTGATAGCGGGTCTCCTGACTCATCAATGATCTGTAAGTCAACACTCGTACTTGTTTTCCACACATTTATAGTATATGAATAATTGTTCAAAGTAATTTTTTCTGATAGAAAATAAAAATTCTGATTCTTCTGACTCTTCTGATTTTTCTGACAGAAAATAAAAATTCTATTCATCCTGTCGGTTCTGAAATATTTTTTAAAGTTATCGAACCTCAAGCATTATTCACTCTTGTAAATATTTTGTGAGAGGGGTCTGTACTAATTAAAAGTTGGTTTTCGAATACTCAAATTTGCTGACTATTTAAAAGAACTTAATAACTGCAAAAGAAAGACAGCTTGTTAATATATAATTTTCAAATAAATCTAAACTATCCTTAACTAAACTATGAATAAACTTCTTTGGAGCATCTTCCCCTTGAATATATTACAAATTTACTTAAACTATTATCAAGGTTACATATTATATAATAACTAAAAGCTATCGGTATGTGAATTTTTGACGGTATCACCGTCACCACCTTCTTGCAGACCTCTTTGTCCTCTATTTCTTTTATATTTTCTTACAAGATTTAAAAGGGAAATCAATTGGAAACAATCATTTACACTTTACAACAAAAACGCACTAAAAATTATTCCTTCATCTCACAAAATCGGTTCCATGATCACTTCAATGTGCCGGAAACATTTTCTTCTAAGAACCAGAATAATTCCTGGAATTTGAGAACGATAGTCGATTGTAATATGAAGAGTTACGTGAGACAATCTTTCAAAAGTATGGATTGCCTGTTCCAGAATGAATAGAATCCCAATAAGGAAAAGAATTGCTCTACAAGAATTCGAGGATACCCTGTTTCATTCATTTGTCAGAGACTCTCGCAGTAATATTTCGTATTTTATTTTATCTCACTTTATTCCAGCATTTTGCTTAAGAACTCCTTACAACTTACTGCAGACTTCTGTGCGCCGAGTGACAACCGAGACGTTGGTGAAACTCGAATTTCCCCACATTACTACTCAACCTTAGAGAGGAAAAAATAATGAAGAAACTACTTATCGGTTACTAAATGCCGTCGCCAAGCTATTTTTGAAGGAAAAAATACTACCACACATCGTAGTATTTCGCGCCAATTTATGAAACCTTTCAATATTTGTAACTCGATCCTACAAAGAGAACAACAAGAGAGCATAGGATTTCTTTACTTTGTCTTCTTACCACATTCTTTGAAATTTCTGCTCTCCTGTTATTTTACAAGCTGAATAAAGAATTTGTTCTTGTTCTCGTCACGTGTTAAGAAAAGAATGATTTCATACTCTGAGGACACACTGGGTTTTTACTGAGCGAAATACGATCTGTTGCATTGTTTGTTTATTGATTTGTAAACAATGTGTAAGCCGGTTTGTAAATTTAGTATTTGTCACGATAGTATCGAGTTTTTCATGAGGAGCCCAGAAGCACGTAGCACGATTGCTCAAGTTCAAGGAAGCAAATATGACACAATTAATATCTTGCCTTGTATATTATTTGTAAAATATGGGCCACTGTAGTGGTGTTAAGTTGTGGCAAAAGTGGTTCGTGTAGAATAGAATATTAGAAAAATAACACTATAAAAATTTTAAATGTTCATTTAATTTAAACAAGTGATGTTGAACCGCTCTTAATTGAAGTGATAACCGAATGTAATCGAAATACATATTTAAATGAATGAATACAATATTAAAAACATTCTAATAAATTATATTTCTCTTCTTTGCGATCGGCTCCGCAACTAAACTATGAATAAACTTCTTTGGAGCATCCTCCCCTTGAATATATTACAAATTTACTTAAACTATTATCAAGGTTACATATTATATAATAACTAAAAGCTATCGGTATATGAATTTTTGTCCTATTTCTATTAAGTACATTACTACTATCGACAGTTGTTAATACACATTCAAAATCACTATAAACTATAAATGGTACATCTAACTTACGTTCTAAATGACTAAAACTAAGCGATGCCTCTTCCTCCTTCGGTATCACCGTCACCACCTTCTTGCAGACCTCTTTGTGTCGTTGCAATGTACTCGCATTGTGCGAGTACTGCAAACAACTATTGCAGAAATATGATCTGTGTTGATAGCGGGTCTCCTGACTCATCAATGATCTGTAACGAAAAGATAGATACAAAATTAGTTTTATGAAACTACTAATCATTAGTTTAATTTAAATTACTTTGAAATGTTTTTGTTCCACACATAGCGGGATCGCTATTCAGAAGGAGGATCAACAGGATTTTGATAGGGCCGACCTTCTCACGATGCCACCGACGTCCTCGTCGTAGTTAAATACGTTGACACTTATATTTGTGTTGCGTTCTTCGAAGCGAGAGAGAGTTGCAAGAGGCAGCGAGAACGTCAATGCGCCAAAGTCCAACCCCACTCCTTTCCCATCAAAATCTCCTCAGCTTCAATGTTTGCTATACGATAGCTGGAACATCTTCCTATGTGTTCTGCTGTGAGACATGGCTGATGAGAGACATGGCCGATATTATGGCCCACTTGAAACAAAAGACATCCTCATTCATTACACTAATGTAAGCACGCTTATTTTGTAGGACCTTCGGCAGTGGGATGTATGAAGATTCCTTTATTGGCCGGTATTGGTGCACATTCTCCTCCAGGTAATAAATACTTACAAGAGACCAGCCACTGTCCCTCTCTTGGAACTCAGGCATTTGTTTGCAAATTTGTTCGCACATATCTTTATAAATTTTAACCAACTCCTTAGCTTCTTCAACCAGCGTCATTTTAGTTTGAAACGATTTCACCACAGCAATCATGTGTTCTTCACTGCTAATTTTCACGTACTCGGCAAAAATGTCAATATTAAATTTATATGCTGAGTGTTTTACATACAAATCTTCCAGAGTCCTTAAAATCGGTTCCTCAGCCTTTTCTAAGAAAAGCTCTGGGATAAACAAACCCTTTCTTTCAAGGCGGACTTAATTGCTTTAATTGAGATTAAGTCGTAGTTTTTTGGCATTTTATTGCGAAAAGAATTTATAACAAATACTATGGCATGGACGTCATTAACAAAATGGCGTCCGATGATTTGTTTCTCGGGGAGTCCCTTGGCTTCTCATGTTAGAAACAAATAGTTTTGGAACACCCCGCGTCGCGACATATCGAAATCGATCCAGCATCTCTTCCAGAACTTGGAGAAAGGTCGTCGCCAACGCGCTCTCGACCCACCTCCAGTTGTCCTTGCATATGCTCCGTCCACGCCGCCTTGATTGATGACCACAAGCACTAGCGATTCTTTGGCAGCTTCACTGAAGGTCTTGGTTCCTGTAGTCCTAGGAAAAAGAAAAATTTTTGAAAAAGGCTCCACACCGAATTGGACTACAGAAATTTTTAAAATTAAAAACAAAAATTACAAACCCAACTATATAATTCTTGAAAACTACCAGGGAAACACAATTGGAGGAGGATTTTACAAGAGCGAACTACTGAAAACAAAATCTCCTAGCACATACCTCGTAGAAAAAGTTTTAAAAATAAAGGGAATAAAGTCTGTCAAGTGTTTTTACTTTTAAAATGTTTTTACTTGTCGAAATGTTCTGTGCACTTTCTAAAAATCTTTTTTATGTAAGTATTTCACTTTTTTAAAATGTTTTTATTTTTTAAAATGTGTGTGCTTTTTAAAATATTTTATTTAAATTTTTTCGTTTTCATTCACCTTAAAATCTTTCACTTTAAAATTTAACAAGCGACGAAGACAAAAAATCAAATGATGAATCTACTACTTCTCGATGCCACGTTCAGATACTGAATGAAGTTTGATTATAAGTTTCAGTCCATTCACACTCCGACTGAAACCCTTGTAAAATTGGGATTAAAAATCTGTATATGTTCAATCATATTCGGCTCAGTTCCGCCTAATTTCATTGCATTCTTCGGAAATGTACATTAAGTTAATTCCACGCAAATACGAGTCAAGCCACAGTTCGGTTCCCAAGCCTGCTTACGCAACCCCAGAATGAGAATTATTCTAAGATTTATTCTAAGCATCGAAATAACAACAATGAAAATTTCTAAAAAATTTCAACGCCTAAATTGTCCACGCAAAATCAGCGATTTTATACACGCTGCAACATGTTCACAGCTGCGCTCAAATGCTTGTTTACCGAATCCAGATGTTGATTCATATACGGATCAGATCCGGGAAATCCTTGACGGCGTCTTAATGGGCGACGAATCAAAGGGTGTTCGATGTAGCCGCGGCGGGTGTTAAAGTGTCACCTCACTGTCGGTGGCGACGGCGGCGTCGTCGGCAGAGTGGCCTGCGCCGTCGTCTAACGCGCTCGCCACCAGCACCATAACCTACTTCATCACCCGGTGTTGGTTGTGATAAAAATGGTGCGAACACTAATTCTCCGCCGTAGTTGCCGTTGTAGTCGTTGAGATGATCTGGAGATATCGACGGCGGACGGAATGACACGCTTGCAACAGAATTACTCGCGTTGCTGTTCGCCCCCATTCGTATTCGATGTTGTTTGGAGCACTTCCGCTGTTCTGGTTGCAGGAAACGATGTCGTTGTTCCTCCAGAACTAAGCGATGCCTCTTACTCCTTCGGTGTCACCGTCACCACCTTCTTGCAGACCTCTTTGTGTCGTTGCAATGTACTCGCATTGTGCGAGTACTGCAAACAACTATTGCAGAAATATGATTTGTGTTGATAGCGGGTCTCCTGACTCATCAATGATCTGTAAGTCAACACTCGTACTTGTTTTCCATACATTTATAGTATATGAATAATTGTTCAAAGTAATTTTTTCTGATAGAAAATAAAAATTCTGATTCTTCTGACTCTTCTGATTTTTCTGACAGAAAATAAAAATTCTATTCATCCTGTCGGTTCTGAAATATTTTTTAAAGTTATCGAACCTCAAGCATTATTCACTCTTGTAAATATTTTGTGAGAGGGGTCTGTACTAATTAAAAGTTGGTTTTCGAATACTCAAATTTGCTGACTATTTAAAAGAACTTAATAACTGCAAAAGAAAGACAGCTTGTTAATATATAATTTTCAAATAAATCTAAACTATCCTTAACTAAACTATGAATAAACTTCTTTGGAGCATCTTCCCCTTGAATATATTACAAATTTACTTAAACTATTATCAAGGTTACATATTATATAATAACTAAAAGCTATCGGTATGTGAATTTTTGACGGTATCACCGTCACCACCTTCTTGCAGACCTCTTTGTCCTCTATTTCTTTTATATTTTCTTACAAGATTTAAAAGGGAAATCAATTGGAAACAATCATTTACACTTTACAACAAAAACGCACTAAAAATTATTCCTTCATCTCACAAAATCGGTTCCATGATCACTTCAATGTGCCGGAAACATTTTCTTCTAAGAACCAGAATAATTCCTGGAATTTGAGAACGATAGTCGATTGTAATATGAAGAGTTACGTGAGACAATCTTTCAAAAGTATGGATTGCCTGTTCCAGAATGAATAGAATCCCAATAAGGAAAAGAATTGCTCTACAAGAATTCGAGGATACCCTGTTTCATTCATTTGTCAGAGACTCTCGCAGTAATATTTCGTATTTTATTTTATCTCACTTTATTCCAGCATTTTGCTTAAGAACTCCTTACAACTTACTGCAGACTTCTGTGCGCCGAGTGACAACCGAGACGTTGGTGAAACTCGAATTTCCCCACATTACTACTCAACCTTAGAGAGGAAAAAATAATGAAGAAACTACTTATCGGTTACTAAATGCCGTCGCCAAGCTATTTTTGAAGGAAAAAATACTACCACACATCGTAGTATTTCGCGCCAATTTATGAAACCTTTCAATATTTGTAACTCGATCCTACAAAGAGAACAACAAGAGAGCATAGGATTTCTTTACTTTGTCTTCTTACCACATTCTTTGAAATTTCTGCTCTCCTGTTATTTTACAAGCTGAATAAAGAATTTGTTCTTGTTCTCGTCACGTGTTAAGAAAAGAATGATTTCATACTCTGAGGACACACTGGGTTTTTACTGAGCGAAATACGATCTGTTGCATTGTTTGTTTATTGATTTGTAAACAATGTGTAAGCCGGTTTGTAAATTTAGTATTTGTCACGATAGTATCGAGTTTTTCATGAGGAGCCCAGAAGCACGTAGCACGATTGCTCAAGTTCAAGGAAGCAAATATGACACAATTAATATCTTGCCTTGTATATTATTTGTAAAATATGGGCCACTGTAGTGGTGTTAAGTTGTGGCAAAAGTGGTTCGTGTAGAATAGAATATTAGAAAAATAACACTATAAAAATTTTAAATGTTCATTTAATTTAAACAAGTGATGTTGAACCGCTCTTAATTGAAGTGATAACCGAATGTAATCGAAATACATATTTAAATGAATGAATACAATATTAAAAACATTCTAATAAATTATATTTCTCTTCTTTGCGATCGGCTCCGCAACTAAACTATGAATAAACTTCTTTGGAGCATCCTCCCCTTGAATATATTACAAATTTACTTAAACTATTATCAAGGTTACATATTATATAATAACTAAAAGCTATCGGTATATGAATTTTTGTCCTATTTCTATTAAGTACATTACTACTATCGACAGTTGTTAATACACATTCAAAATCACTATAAACTATAAATGGTACATCTAACTTACGTTCTAAATGACTAAAACTAAGCGATGCCTCTTCCTCCTTCGGTATCACCGTCACCACCTTCTTGCAGACCTCTTTGTGTCGTTGCAATGTACTCGCATTGTGCGAGTACTGCAAACAACTATTGCAGAAATATGATCTGTGTTGATAGCGGGTCTCCTGACTCATCAATGATCTGTAACGAAAAGATAGATACAAAATTAGTTTTATGAAACTACTAATCATTAGTTTAATTTAAATTACTTTGAAATGTTTTTGTTCCACACATAGCGGGATCGCTATTCAGAAGGAGGATCAACAGGATTTTGATAGGGCCGACCTTCTCACGATGCCACCGACGTCCTCGTCGTAGTTAAATACGTTGACACTTATATTTGTGTTGCGTTCTTCGAAGCGAGAGAGAGTTGCAAGAGGCAGCGAGAACGTCAATGCGCCAAAGTCCAACCCCACTCCTTTCCCATCAAAATCTCCTCAGCTTCAATGTTTGCTATACGATAGCTGGAACATCTTCCTATGTGTTCTGCTGTGAGACATGGCTGATGAGAGACATGGCCGATATTATGGCCCACTTGAAACAAAAGACATCCTCATTCATTACACTAATGTAAGCACGCTTATTTTGTAGGACCTTCGGCAGTGGGATGTATGAAGATTCCTTTATTGGCCGGTATTGGTGCACATTCTCCTCCAGGTAATAAATACTTACAAGAGACCAGCCACTGTCCCTCTCTTGGAACTCAGGCATTTGTTTGCAAATTTGTTCGCACATATCTTTATAAATTTTAACCAACTCCTTAGCTTCTTCAACCAGCGTCATTTTAGTTTGAAACGATTTCACCACAGCAATCATGTGTTCTTCACTGCTAATTTTCACGTACTCGGCAAAAATGTCAATATTAAATTTATATGCTGAGTGTTTTACATACAAATCTTCCAGAGTCCTTAAAATCGGTTGCTCAGCCTTTTCTAAGAAAAGCTCTGGGATAAACAAACCCTTTCTTTCAAGGCGGACTTAATTGCTTTAATTGAGATTAAGTCGTAGTTTTTTGGCATTTTATTGCGAAAAGAATTTATAACAAATACTATGGCATGGACGTCATTAACAAAATGGCGTCCGATGATTTGTTTCTCGGGGAGTCCCTTGGCTTCTCATGTTAGAAACAAATAGTTTTGGAACACCCCGCGTCGCGACATATCGAAATCGATCCAGCATCTCTTCCAGAACTTGGAGAAAGGTCGTCGCCAACGCGCTCTCGACCCACCTCCAGTTGTCCTTGCATATGCTCCGTCCACGCCGCCTTGATTGATGACCACAAGCACTAGCGATTCTTTGGCAGCTTCACTGAAGGTCTTGGTTCCTGTAGTCCTAGGAAAAAGAAAAATTTTTGAAAAAGGCTCCACACCGAATTGGACTACAGAAATTTTTAAAATTAAAAACAAAAATTACAAACCCAACTATATAATTCTTGAAAACTACCAGGGAAACACAATTGGAGGAGGATTTTACAAGAGCGAACTACTGAAAACAAAATCTCCTAGCACATACCTCGTAGAAAAAGTTTTAAAAATAAAGGGAATAAAGTCTGTCAAGTGTTTTTACTTTTAAAATGTTTTTACTTGTCGAAATGTTCTGTGCACTTTCTAAAAATCTTTTTTATGTAAGTATTTCACTTTTTTAAAATGTTTTTATTTTTTAAAATGTGTGTGCTTTTTAAAATATTTTATTTAAATTTTTTCGTTTTCATTCACCTTAAAATCTTTCACTTTAAAATTTAACAAGCGACGAAGACAAAAAATCAAATGATGAATCTACTACTTCTCGATGCCACGTTCAGATACTGAATGAAGTTTGATTATAAGTTTCAGTCCATTCACACTCCGACTGAAACCCTTGTAAAATTGGGATTAAAAATCTGTATATGTTCAATCATATTCGGCTCAGTTCCGCCTAATTTCATTGCATTCTTCGGAAATGTACATTAAGTTAATTCCACGCAAATACGAGTCAAGCCACAGTTCGGTTCCCAAGCCTGCTTACGCAACCCCAGAATGAGAATTATTCTAAGATTTATTCTAAGCATCGAAATAACAACAATGAAAATTTCTAAAAAATTTCAACGCCTAAATTGTCCACGCAAAATCAGCGATTTTATACACGCTGCAACATGTTCACAGCTGCGCTCAAATGCTTGTTTACCGAATCCAGATGTTGATTCATATACGGATCAGATCCGGGAAATCCTTGACGGCGTCTTAATGGGCGACGAATCAAAGGGTGTTCGATGTAGCCGCGGCGGGTGTTAAAGTGTCACCTCACTGTCGGTGGCGACGGCGGCGTCGTCGGCAGAGTGGCCTGCGCCGTCGTCTAACGCGCTCGCCACCAGCACCATAACCTACTTCATCACCCGGTGTTGGTTGTGATAAAAATGGTGCGAACACTAATTCTCCGCCGTAGTTGCCGTTGTAGTCGTTGAGATGATCTGGAGATATCGACGGCGGACGGAATGACACGCTTGCAACAGAATTACTCGCGTTGCTGTTCGCCCCCATTCGTATTCGATGTTGTTTGGAGCACTTCCGCTGTTCTGGTTGCAGGAAACGATGTCGTTGTTCCTCCAAAACTAAGCGATGCCTCTTCCTCCTTCGGTGTCACCGTCACCACCTTCTTGCAGACCTCTTTGTGTCGTTGCAATGTACTCGCATTGTGCGAGTACTGCAAACAACTATTGCAGAAATATGATTTGTGTTGATAGCGGGTCTCCTGACTCATCAATGATCTGTAAGTCAACACTCGTACTTGTTTTCCACACATTTATAGTATATGAATAATTGTTCAAAGTAATTTTTTCTGATAAACTGACAGACAGAAAATAAAAATTCTATTCATCCTGTCGGTTCTGAAATATTTTTTAAAGTTATCGAACCTCAAGCATTATTCACTCTTGTAAATATTTTGTGAGAGGGGTCTGTACTAATTAAAAGTTGGTTTTCGAATACTCAAATTTGCTGACTATTTAAAAGAACTTAATAACTGCAAAAGAAAGACAGCTTGTTAATATATAATTTTTAAATAAATCTAAACTATCCTTAACTAAACTATGAATAAACTTCTTTGGAGCATCCTCCCCTTGAATATATTACAAATTTACTTAAACTATTATCAAGGTTACATATTATATATCGATCGATGAGGGAGCACCTCTGGCGAGCGGAAGTTGGCGTTAACTGTTAAAAAAATTTATATAATTTTGGCTATAGTTCTTCGTTAAGGTGCTTAAACAACATTTGTTCGAAGAACCTTGGTCAGAAATAATTGCCCTCAAGTTAAATCCACATTCCAAGATGGACAAAACTATATTCAGCAATATATACTGTAAGTTATCAGCTGCAATAAAAAGAATAAGAAATTATTTAACATAATTGCTTACTTACTTCACTAAATACTTTGGAATTTAGAATTTCATTTTTAAAATCTTCCTGTAAATTGTACTTACAATTAATTCCATTAGCAGTACAGTAGAAACTGTGCACATACTTCCAGTTTTCAGTAATTCCTTTTACCATAATTCCTTTTACCATGAAAACCAAGATTGATTTCGCCAATATGTTTTGGCGGTTTCCTGCTCCTAAATCCACAAAGCCGTCTATCTGATCTAGGGTCGAATTGTATTCTAGTTCCGATCGAATAATAATTTCGTCGAATAAAAGCACGCAGTTCGGCTGCCTCCTCACTGAAACCCGGTGTTATTACTTTTATGGGGCGCCATCTCCATAGAGAACTTAAACAAGGCATATTAAAACGTAAATCCTCGCGGAGAAATTCATATGCTTTTGATGACTTGATATATCATTTGGAATAAATTCCTTTGATCTAGCGAATATTCCTTGGTTTTTTTTCCTTGGAGATGTTATCAGTTGAGCTAATTCATGGGCAGCTGAATTACTTTGACGTTCAAAACCAATCTTCTCTATGTCCTCGTTTTTCTTATAAAGTTCATCAATTTGGGTTTTCAGTTTGCCAACTTCATTCTCAGGCTTGACTTGAAGCTCTTGAAGCTTTACATTTACCTCCACTAATTGTTTTCGGTAGTAATCAGCTGGTTTGCAAAATATTTCGCAGTTTGCACAGCAAGACTCTGCATCTTCTAGCCCTTCTGAATCTGTAACAACAGCTTCAGAACATCTTAAATTATATATAGTGAAAGAATATTTTTTTCAATTTTTTTAATGCCAATAAGTTTTGGGTCGAAATGTTTGCCACAAATTTTTATATTTTGATTCTCTCCATTCAAGTCACAAACTTCTATCTAGGCTTGTCTTTTAGCTGGCGTACTCGGGAATGAATAAATGGTGGTATTAGTTGAGCGACTGAATAGCTTTATGAATAATACAATTTAAAATTTCTTACACGTAGTAAAATAATATTTAAAAGTTTCTTACCAAGATGAATGGTTGGAATGGCACCATTTTTAAGCTTTTTTGAACCGTAACACGACGGATCAAACTGATCTTTGCAGACTCTAGAATTGGTTCCTATATCCGCACTCCTAATTTTTAGGTTTTCACACCAGATGTTTAACAAGTTTCTATCCTTTGGAAAGGTGTGGAGTCGACTATTATCGGAAGCTTTATAAAAGCATCCCCTCACTAAACATATTTCTCTATTTCTCATTTTTCCAAAAATTGATAAACAAAATGAAATCAATTAAATCACAAAATTAAACAAATTACAAACAAAACTTGTAGTACTTAACGCAGCTAGACGAGAAGTGAAACCTATTGGAATACAATTGCAATTTGAAGCTCGCCGACTTCAATTTGCAGACAATTTCAGTTTTTTTTTTATTCAAAATTATAAAACTAATCCAGTTTTCTTCAATTCAAAATGTCAAATTAAAAGTTTTATAAAAGCACTGAACATGCACTCACCCGTAGGGAATCCTGCTGATGGTACTACCATGGGGTTCCTGTGGCTATATTTTCTAGAAAAAAAACTGTATTGTCACATTAATATTTTAAATTGTATTTTTACATTTTAAGATATCAAAAGCAACTGTACAAGAGAAAAAGGAAAAAAAATTGTATATCGCTCCCGCTGTTCCTCCGCTGCACCAGTCCGGGTCCTCATTCCGCCGGATCTCCTTTCCAGACTTGTTGTTTCAAAAATGTACAGGTCACTTTTTTTTAGTGGCATCCTCCACCAGCTTCAATTGTTTTTTTTTTAAACTTCAAATTCAACAATTTATTACACAGATTGTGCTGCCTTCTCTTCAATCTTCAACATTAATTGTACATCGCTTACCCCGCCTTAATGTAAAACAACTTAATTCATCTTGTTTGCTTTAACCTTTATTAACCAATTCCATATAAAATCCTCCAAATACATGATCCGAACGGTTATCCAGGTTGTTTACGAACATTAAGTTCCAAATCTTTTAGGTTTGTATATAATAATACACTAGTATGCATGTAGTATGAAATTCACATTGCTGGTATGTTACAATTTCATACCCAGAAAAAACAAGAAAAACCCGTGATATTTGCAGTTTTAATAGTTTACCTACCTTGCTACTGCCGGGATATTTATATCGATGGGGCGCCGAGCTCACCGTCCACATCCAGTAGAGAATATTCCTAAGATGAAGTACTTCTTACTTCATTTACTCACTTTCTTCTAATTAGTCAATCTTCCTTAATCTTTCCAGCGACTGTACCTACTTGCACTCTTTTTTGTTTTTTCTTATTACTTTTCCCACCCGACGGTCTGTTCTTTTTGAGCGCTGAATATCGACTGCCCTCCTCGTTTTTTCTTTCATCCTCAATCACGGGTCATTTATGGTGGCGTGATCAAGGTAACGTTCTGTCGCTCTCTTTTAAAATATCATGATTTGCTTAACATTTGCTAATACATTTTTTTGGAATAGTACCGCAATTAGTAGATGTGCTGGTACTTATAGAGTCTAGAGCACCCCGGTTCAGAGTTATTGACTCTCTCCGAACTCAAAGAAACTCACCACCACCAACCTCTCACATTACGAGCAATTAGCAAAAAAAAAAAAACACAAAACCGCAACCAAATTGCCTCTTTGGGTTTCTTTAAAATAAATTGTTTTTTTTTCATTTATCTCAGCACTCCTCAACCACCTACTCACAACTTCTAAGCAGAAGGAGAGCGAAATGCTGCAAGGCCCACTCCTGTGAATGAATTTCTTGGGTCAGCTCTGCCGACGTAGCTCAGTTGGCTGCGTAGTGCTGCGGTTAGAATTCGGAGTTCTGTTCTCAAGAAAATTTACGCTCTTTTTTCACATGCAATCTCTTGAGTATATATGCTCTTTGGCTGGGCCTTATAAACAATTCTCCCTTCGTCAGCGCTAACGATAGGAAAGCTGCGCCGTCCAGCGCTTGCATGCTGACACTGCGTCTTCACAATAGACGAACTTGAGCTCACTGCGCTCGTGAGTCAAGTCGGCGGGTAGCTACTGCTTCGCCTCAAATCGCAGCGCCGTTAAGGGCTAATTATAATAACTTGACTTGGTAAAGCGAATTGACTTGAGTGAGAAATCAGACTTTCACCTTATGGAATCGTGTGTATGCGATCATAGTGGCGAGAGGGCGAATTGACTTGGCAAAAATATCAAATCCATTTTAATATTTTACCAAGTCGAGCCAAAGTGAGAGAGAGCAAACGTTGCCACCTCAATTTATATTTCCACTCAATTATTTTCTTTTGAAATGTATGCGGGATTTTGCATGGAATTTTTGAGCAATGCAAGAATTAATTTTCATTCAACGAAAAACATCATGTTTATTAATCTAATTAGGAACAACACAAAACCAATGAATATTTCTCGCTTAAATAGACTTCTACTACTTCGCATGTTTCTATAATAATATTGCGAACTGTAGTCTTTCCTAATTTATAACTCCAAGCAATTGACTGAATAGACACTCCGTGGGCTAGATACCTAAAGATAGCATATGTAAGTTCTTAGTAGCTTCAAAGTAAAGTTTTTGTAAACTTACAGAAGTGTAATTGAAATACGTTCCTCAGGACCTATGCGCTGATAAGGCGCAATTATCCAGATAATTGCTTACCAATGAAAGGAGTAAATCGTATACCGGGCGTGTCATCCTGGTGTGGACAAAGAACTGCGATTCATCCATGGTTTTCAATTTCAGGAAGACCTTCCTAAAATATCCATGAGTTATTCGGTTCCTATTCACTGGACGAACACCCCAGCGTCTTTCGCGTCGGGAGCGGATCCATTCAGCACACAATCTTAATATATTTAAAAACTCTAGATCTAAATCTTCATCCATTGATTACTGTTTCAAAAGGCAAAACTATGAAATAAGAAAGGTTCAACAAGTCCACATTTATGGGACAATTTTTCGCCACAAATTTTTAACATTCGAATACCACGAAATAAGGTTTTTCCCTTATTTCGTTGTACAATTGAATTGCCTTTGATTTTATAATTTCATTAGAAAGCGGAATATGTTTAGCTCTTTGCGTTTGAAACCATCCATATAACGCCTTTTCCATCTGTGAATATTCAGAAGTCTTAAGTGTAACGCGTTTTCCTGGTTCAGATTCAGCTCTCGCCACAAATTGTCTATGTTTGCTTCCCTTTGTTTTTATCCGGCTTATTGTTGACTTGTGCACATTATATTTTTCACAAAGTAGCTTTACTGAAACACCCTTATCAATTTCGGATAAAATTTCACTTCTTTTTTTAATAGATAATTTAGTAATATTTCTTGTAAAAATTACTGTAAAATAACGACAGACGTAACCAACCAAAACGTGCAAATAAAAAACAGATGAACTTATAGAGTCAATACGTGCTACGACTTTAGTGTTGCGAAAATCGAGGAGTTGCGCGAATCGAGGGTTGCGTTAACCGAGTTCGGTTTGGGTGGGAAGGAGTATTATGGAAAGTTGTTTACACCAAATAACCATGTGTAGAACGCAGGTAGGAAGTTAGTTAACTGTTACCTTAGCTTTTACTTTTCAGTCTGTTTGAAAAAATCAGTCTGTCAGAAAAAATTAATTTGAAAAATTATTCATATATAGTAAATATGGGGAAAACAAGTCAAGTTTGCTGGTACGAATAACTCCTTTTCCGCTCTGATTAAAATAATATTCTTAAAAAAGATATTCTAAAGATAAAGAAGTTAACTTAGAATTCTGTTATGTTGTATATATGTATGTAGGGCTTATTTTCTTTATTTCAGTGTCAAATTCAGTAAATTTAAGTTGTACATTAGAACTTTATTATTTTTCTTTATTTCTTTCAGTTTTTAAATTCACTAAATTTTAGTTGTACACTTGGGGTTTTTTCTAATTTTTGTTGTTGTTCTACTTCCCTTTTTTCTACTTCCCGTAGCAGTTTATAAAAGCCATATGTATTATTCGAAAAAATTGGCACCTTGGCCATCTATTAGTTTTACGAGTGCAGCTGATTACGTTACACATACGTTAGCATATACATACGTTAGCTACGCTCGCGATTCCCTATCACGGCTTTACATTCATGTATTTCTTTTTATCGCTCCAAACCTAAACCTCCTCATGTAACCAGGATACTTTTTTCCACTCGAAATGCGATTTTATTGGAGGCCAGAACTATTTAAATCCGTTTCGACTATTGTCCAAAATCTCGCCACGTTTTCTTCGCTTTGCTTCATAAACCCATTTGAAATATCCGAATATTTCTCCATAAGCTCAATTAAATCAGCCCACTGTTGTTTGTTTGTTCCTCTTGACCTTAATTCGATTATTACGATAATTCAAATGATTATTTAAAGTTATGCGGAATTTAGCTCCATGTGGGTTATGCAACGAAAAACGTGGGGGAAAATTAGAAATTCACATTGACAAATTCTTAGGAAAATCTGAATGAAATTTTCCATTATTTGTGGCTGCGCTCAAGGCTCTATATATGGTCGGGAGATTCGAAAACAAATATCCATTTAGTACTCACACTTTGAGAATCGATTTTATTGCTAAAATTCAAGTGTCTCCAGCCGAAGAAGAAACACCAACGCCACCAATGAAAAACGAGCGAACTGATGTTGCTGAAGTGGGAACAACGACATCGCCTCCGGCAACCAGAACAGCGGAGGTGCTCACAACATCGAATACGAGTGATTCTGCTGCAACCGCGGCGGAGAATTAGTGTTCGCACCGTTTTTATCACAACCAGCACCGTGTGATGAAGTAGCTTATGGTGCTGGAGGCGAGCTCGTTAGACGACGGCACAGGCCACTCTGCCGACCATGCCGCCGTCGCCACCGACAGCGAGGTGGCACTTCAACTAACACCCGCCGCGGTAACATCGAACACCCTTTGATTCGCCGCGCATTAAGACTCCGTCAAGGATTTCCCGGATCTGATCCGGGATGTTGTATGAATCAACATCTGGATTCGGTAATCAACCATTTGAGCTTTGAGCGCAGCTGTGAACATGTTGCAGCGTATAAAATCGCTGATTTTGCGTGGCAAATTTAGTCGTTGAAATTTTTTTTAGAAATTTTCATTGTTGCTATTTCGATATGTTCCTTGCATGTGGAGTCGGTCAGGTAGCGATCCAGCATGTCTGACAGGATCTGTTTGCGGTATTATTTTTGAAGAAAATTCAGCACCTTTGGAACAAGTCGAGCGGAGACGCGTCTCATGCCCAAAGTATTAACCAGAATCGAACGAACCGACTCGAATCTATCTTTTAAGCTGGAATGGCGTTTATCGACAATGATTTGCTTTACTTTTGCAATGTTTTCTTCTGTTGTTGCGGTTGAACGTCGTGGACTCGTTGCAAATCTTCGACGATTTTTCGGCCATATTTGAACGCTTTATACCACTCTGTGTTTTTGAAAATACTGATTCACCATTCTTCTTGTAATATTTTAAGTGCGCACGAAATTTGGTTTGCAACACAAAATTTCAGGCAAACTCTTTCCAAAATTTCGTTCATTGTAAAACGGACTGTCGGCTGACAGGACTGTAGGTAGACGGACTGTCGGCTGCCGGACGGCTTTTTAAACGCCGCCGCAAGCAATAACCTTGGGTTCGATTATGAAGGTCGCCTTGTTGTTATGGCTTTTGTTGTTGTTGTTTGTTTAATGTCTGGAGTCGAATCTTCAGAAGGGAAAACCAAAAATTAAAGAACAGATTTTTTTCATTATTTTAATTTCCCTTGAAACTGTGGCTTGGCATTCATGAATATGCTTACACAAATTTAAAAGTCACCTTGTTGTTCTTTTTGTTGTTTCTTATTGCTTGGTTTCGAATTGTGGCTTGACTGGAATTTGCCAGGAATTAAATTAATGTAAACATTTCCAAAGAATGTGATGAAATCTTACACAATTTAGGAGTGCATGAATGTGCATGCAAATTAATTTTTTATAATATGTAACAGGGTTTTTAAAAACTTTATTTCTTCTTAACCCTACTTACTATAATAGGCACTGATAATTTAACACTATTTGCACTGGAAGATATCCTTGATGGATTGCTGCTCCTAGCGAAGATCCTTGACGATCCGTTGCTTGTTGCTGCTGACTTCCTTCCTAATTGTTAATCTGGGAATGCCAATTAATATGGGAAAATTCCGCAGACTTAATTCAACTCTTCAACTTGAACTTGATAATCGAACTGTCTACTCGAACGAACTAATCGAATGAACTAATCGAATTGATTTATCTTTTTAGAAACTGCTGACTTAAATATCATTTTATTTCTCGTTTGCGATAGATTTAAGATTCTAGATTATTCTTTTATTGTTGTCAACAAGTTGTTTGTTTTTATAATGTTTCACTGGACGTTATTTATCTCCTTGAGATTTCAAACTTATTTGTTTATTCAATATTATATTTCACCTGTTTACGATCTTTTCCAATGCATATCTATATATTTTCCATAAGATTCTACTTTAGTATGTTTATATTTTATCATAACGACCCGTTATGATATGTGACATTAACTTGCATACATTTCTTTGTCACAATTTAGGATTGCATGAGTGTGCACACATAAATTTTATATCTTATTGTTTTCTTAATTCTTGGAATTAGCTTAATTAATTCTTGGAAAAAAGTATACAATCGTAAGTGACGTGCGAGTTTTTTCACTTAATAAAATTATGTGTTCGAACAAAATAGTCAGTCAAGAATCAACTATTAACGAAACAACATGAATCATCACGTAGTGATGATGAGAGAGCAATTGCTGCCCTTTTTGATTTATCACACCCTAAATTATGATCATATAATCAAGAATAAATTCTTTGATCACGTAAAAAATATTATCTCTGATTCTCAGCACGGTTTTCTACCGGGCAGATCGACGTGTTCAAATTTATTGCTTATTTCCAACTATATTGTTAAGTCAATGGAAAATGGTAAACAATTAGATGTTATATACACCGACTTCTCCAAGGCTTTTTACAAGGTAGACCATTTTATTCTTTTATCTAAACTAAAAAAGTTTTGTTTGTCTGATACGCTAATATCACATTTCAAAAGTTTTCTGATTGATCGTTTGCTTTTTGTGAAGATTGGTACAGTCGTCTCTGATGTTGCTATTGATGCCTCCTCAGGCATTCCTCAAGGTACCCATTGTGGTCCTCTGCTATTTCTAATTTTCATTAACGACTTACCTCACATTTTAATTCGTCGATCTGCCTAATGTATGCTGACGATGTCAAAATATTCCGTTGAATCTCAGATACATCTGCACTGGCCTTCAGAGTGATTTATCTATTTTTCAAGATTCGTGTAGCTCAAGTAACCTATATTTAAATATTAATAAGTGTTGCGTTATCTCATTCACAAAGAGTAAAAACTGTATTTTATTCGATTATAATTTATTTAATCATTTGTTAATTCGTAAAGATGAAATTAGTGATTTAGAAGTAATTTATGATTTTCAGCTGAACTTTCAATGGCATTATGACTATTTTTTTAGACTGGGATCAGATCAGATCAGATCTAGCATATCAGCTGTCAGATAAGTCATCTCATTAGTTCAAACAGCAAACATATCAGTGTTGTTATAGCAGGAAAGAAACATAAAGGTCGCACATATCATGTAAACGACCGTATTTATATAGATTTTATTGCTGAAAAAATAAAACAACTCAAACGCCTATACATGTTGTTCATATACACATGTATGCATTTAATTCTAAAAAAAATACAATAGTTCTAATTGTTTCTGTGTTCTCCTCGAGCGCGTGGGATGGCTCCAAGAGTCAAGAAATTGGGGGTGGTCTCCGAGCTCGTGGGGATCCGGCTCGAAGGACCAAATGTTTCTGTCGATCTCCGAGCGCGTGGGATGGCTCGAAGATCCAAGATGGGGGGGAAGATAATAAAACTACTCACTTGTCTGGCTTCGTTGCTTGGCGGCTGCGCGTTTCTTGTATTTGTGTCGTCTGGATGATTGGTATTGTGGCGTTCCAAAAACCTCCACTCGGGTACTCGATGGAGATGGGGGGTGATGGGGTTAACCCTAGAAAGATAATCATAATCTCATATACGTTAAAGATAATCATGCGTAAAATTTACGCATGCTTTTTGGAAAGCTAAATAGAAGCATTTTGTTGATCGAATTAAAATAAACTAATGTTGATTACTTTTTTCAATATAAGTGAAGTAAAAATACCCGACTTTTAGATATTTTTATATATATTTATTATAAGAAAAAACAAAAACAAAATAACAACTTCAGTAATTAACGAAACTTAAAGATCATATTTCTTTGGAAACTTAGCACCCTTTCTTGGGCTTCTAGTCAGTAATTTTAATAGATATACTAAATAAACAAAGTATTTTTAATAAAAAAAATATATAAAGCTTTTTCAAAACTAGTCAGATACAACTTTGGCAGATGTCAACATTATGCTCACGACAAATAACTTTTTTGCATTTATTGCACGATGCATTTGCTTTTCGCCTTAATTTTGATGGGCAGTATGAGCAATAAATACGTTTTTTTGGGGCTGGTTCTACAGCAAGCTGTTCAGTGTTATCTTTCGATGTGTGAGCAGTATCGTTTAACAATAGTGTGGATATATTGTCACGCAAATACCTCTTCAATGTAGGTGCTTCTAGTCTCATATTCATGAAGGGTGATGTTAGTGCCATACTAAGGTTTTTCATGAAATTTTTACGGCTTAGATCCTTATCACCTTTACTGTTGACATTATGGCTATACATTATATAAGCGTTAATGCATGCAATATTTATTATCCCATAAAAAACGGCCATAGGCCATCTATTCGTCTTCCTACTACATGACATGAGAGAACATATTTGATCTAAAGTGTCTACTCCACCTTTAGTTTGATTATAATACATAATCATTTCAGGTTTTCCACTAGTTTCATTGACAGAAGCATCTTCGTCACAAGATGATAACACGTAAACCATTTTAGAAGGTTTTGGCTTATAAGAGACAAGTGTAAGGGGTCCGTCAAAACAAAACATTGAAGTTCCCACGGGCCTTGATCGATAGTTTTTCAACTCTTCTGCTATTTCTCGTTTGTTAGATCGCACTGTTCCTACAACAGTAAGTTTATACGGCTCCTTGAGCAAACTTTTTGCCAATGGAATTGACGTGAACCAGTTGTCGCAAGTAATATTACGACAACTGCCATGTAAAGGGTGTGATAACTGTTTTACGTAGTATTCGCCAAGTGGCAAACCGTTCCTCTGAGTTGCTTTTCCCAAATAAGGCATCGCATTTATCATATACTTTGTACCACTATCACACATCATAACTAGTTTTATTCCATATTTACTTGGCTTATTAGGAATATACATTCTAAATGGGCATCGTCCACGAAAGCCAAGTAATTGCTCATCTATAGTGACATGAGCTCCTGGAGTGTAATTATTTATACATTGCTGTACAAAAATATCCCAAACTTTTCTAATCGGTGTAAATACATCACTTGCTCGAAGCGCGAGCCGAACGCTTTTATCATCCGTTCGGAGACATCGTATTAAAAAATCAAATCGATCACGACTCATCACTGACACATACACCATAGACAGAGATCGATCGAATAGCTCATCTGTAGTCATGTGGTTGTCCTTTCTCACTGCTGTCATTACCAGAATCCCAATCAAAGCGCGAATTTCAACTTCGGACGTATCCCGAAATGTAGCGCTGGTCATAGATTTACTCCTTTTCAAAGATATTTCGGCATTAGTCCATTTTACGATTTCCGTAATTATTTCATCAACTAAAAACTTGTTGAAGCATGAAAGCGGATCATACAGATCGCGACACATCCGTGTGGGACCCCTTTGCGATCTAAAAATATTCAATGCTGGGACTCGGCCGCGTCTGGATGATTTCGATGTCGACCAACAATGTTTATTCTTCCCTCTTATACTTCTCTGCGACAAGGTTATTATTCGCTGAGATGCTGACGAAGAAGCTGGTTGCTCTGCATTAACTTCGTCTATGTACTCTTCTGCGATAGGCGACGGCTGTTCTTCGGTCTCTACATTTTCGAAAGCTTCTTCAATGTCGCTCTGTACGTCATCTTCGCTTTCATGGTTTTCTATTTCACTATCCGTCTCTTCACAAATAATCTCGTCATCAGTCTCTAAAAGGACAGCTAGAATAGCATCTTCATTCAAATTCCGACGTGCCATAATTTTGTTCAGTCACGATATCGAAAGGTACAATAAGATTTAACAGTTTACACAAAAAAGTGGTTATCAAAAACACAAACAACATGAATGTTCATAAAAGCAAAAATCTTGAAAGTCACTCTAAAGATAATCATGCGTAATTTTGACTCACATACCCGTTATATTTCAAAATTGGTAACACCTACCGCAGCGACGCATGTATGTCGTTAAAGCTGTGATCGACGACTGAGATGTCTAAAGAGTACGACGGCGAATTCATTGTAAATAAAGAGAAATAGCAATATGTTTCAAGAGCATGCGTAAATTTTACGCAGATTATCTTTCTAGGGTTAAAGTTGTTCACTCGAAAAGCTGATGGGTTCTTGCACTCGCGTGTACTTAGTCGCCGACACTCGAAAAGAGAATGAAGCCGGGGTTCCTCCCGGAACCACCGCCATCTACCTGTGAACGAGAAGAAACAGAGAACGGAACGAGACGGAATGGGGTCCGCTCGAGCCGTGTTCAGCGGGGTTGCTGATGGATTTGTGTGGGGTTTGTCGCCAAGGGAAAAGCGACGGGAGACGGTGGGTTTTTCGCGTGAACACTAATAATACATATTTCAAGAAATCATAATACAATTATGAAGCTAATTTCGATTTACATGTTTATAAAAATGATGTGGTTATGTATGATTATCTGTTGATAAGATGTTCTCTTGGTATGCAAAATATGTATGTAAAAGTTACTCAATTATGTCGGCTTCTTGTAATTCTTCGATAATGGAAATTATTTCGTTGATATAGAAGCTATCTTCATCCGAAGCAGATAATAACAAAAGGCGTAATCTATCTACCAGCATATTGGGATCATTTCAATAAATAAATTCGGTTTTCTGTGAATTTACTTGCATTAAACCGTTTCCTTTGTATGTCGTTGATAATTCTTTATCATTGGTTAGTGCCTTTACAATATGCATAGCCTTAGTATCATTCTGATGGATTTAATTAGGTGTTTGAGTATGTAAACTCATCACACCCGTTCCTTTTTTATGGTGAAGTGGTGTGGACGTCAATAAAGACTTATCACTGAATAATCCCTTTATGATGTTGGTGTACTTGTAAGCCTTAGTTCCCTTAATTTGCTTATTTTAATAATAGTTACGTTTGTGAGCATTAATATTGATTAGAATTGTTTTGTAAACTTGTAGATCTTCTTCGTTGTAATTTGATGGTATCTTGTGGAACAATAACTGAAAGAGACCGGGTGTAACGTTGAAAGATAGAGGGTGATGTGTCAAACGGTTTGTCGGATATTAATATTTCATCGTTTTGTATTTTGAAAGCGCTACTTCCGAATCTCCATTCACCATCTAATCCTCTGTTCAGTCCGTATGCTGTATCCAGAAGAGGCATCTCGTGGATTGTAGTTAAAAATCACCTGATTTGTGCTGAATTTTGTCGTTATATTAATTTGTGAATTCAGACTCCATTGCAGATTCGGAAGGGCTACGTCCCACTCTTTATCGTTGCTAACCGTACACCTGGTGAGATCCGAGTATTGTCCTGTTGACATGTTCTGCCTGCCCATTAACCCTCGGGCATCGAACTGCATTTTTGATGTGCTGTATCCCGCGTTCATCCATGAAAACTTTAAAAACTCGAAGTGAATGCAGTTCTTCGATCTGTAGTTATTCCAAGTGGTTGGCCATAGATGGAAATCAATTCCGATAAATCGTTAACTCTAGACAGGCTTCTGTGTGTGACATTTTGAGCCCTGGACGATGTATGCACATAGTTGAACTCTTGCAGTTTAAAATACTGGTTTTCTAGTTTGAGCTTATGGTAACCTATACCGTCGACCTCGATTTCACCTGCGTTCTCTATTATTGGCAATTCATGCAGTTTCTGCAAATTGTTGTAGAAAGGATGCTCTAGAAAGGAATGCATTTCTCTTTTACAACGGTGCATTCTGTGCCGGAGCTGAAAATATTTGCTGAAACCAAAAACATCAGAAATTAAGAAAACTAATGCCATCCTAGACTGAATTTAAATAATATTTACCCATTTAAGATTTACCCAGATGACCCATTTTCGAATATTTTGTCTCATCAGAATTGTCTTGTTCAGTATTTTCTTGAACTAAATTCAAAACAAAATGCGACACTTCATCCTTATAAAATCTATAAGAAATTTCCTCCTCCATTTATGTTCACTTTCACAATTCAAAAATAACTATAAACACTTCTAAACTCTTTGAATAATACACTTCAAATGATGCTGTTTTTTTTTTTGCTAGACCTTTTTCTATACCAAAATCACCCAGTGAAAATGTAAAAAGCATACATACTGAAGAGGCTTCTATATTGAGCATAATTTTTGAACCTCTGCTCACATTCTACGCCAATTTGCCGTCGCCAAACCGCTCACACACGAAGGTCCCTTTCACTAGCAAAGTAATTGAATTCCTTCCACTTAAATTCCTAAAAAACAGATGAAATTTCCAATTCCAATTCCTCGGAATTGCCGTCTTACAATTCCAATCCTCTGAAGGAATTGATGTGCTCAATTGCAAATTCCAATTCCTTCAAAAAGAATTGAGGCTCCCTCAATTCCATTCCTTTGTTTCGTTGAGCCTCAATTCCAAATTCCAATTCCTTCAAAAAGAATTGAGGCTTTCTCAATTCCATTCCTTTGCCTGAGTGAGCCTCAATTCCAAATTCCTAATTCCAGAGGAATTTACTTGGGATTGGACGCTGGCAGTGGACACAACACAAAACACACGCTCAAAGCAAGAGAGCGTCTGCTTTACCTGTAGACGGTGGTGGTTTTCTTCTCTGCGAATTCCAACGCTGCTGCTACGAGATTTTGTTAACTTGATGGGGGGATGGGGTAACGGTAACTCTCGATACCGTTATGAGAATTTGACCGAATTTTGAATTTTGCTTTACGTGTTCAATACAAAAATGTTTACGAACAAACTGGTACAAATATTTTGATTTTACAAAGCTAGATTTTCATTTTAACCGCCTAAATTAGCCGCCTAAAATTTGCATTATGGCATTCACGTTTGATGCTGAGTGGTAATGAATTCCACATTTGAATAGTGCTGACAAAGAAGAGACCACTAGTTTCTCTATATATTACCCGCGAAGTAATAAATTTAACACCTCTTACAGACCTGGTGAACCGCAATTTGTCAAATAAGTAGAAAGGACTACCAGAATGAATGAGCTTATGCAGAAAGAGACAATTTCTTGCTTTTAGATAATTAAATATACTGTTGACTTTTGATTTACGAATAAAATAAAACTCGATCCATTCCATTCAATGCGTTTTATTCAACTGTACAAGTTATGTTCAAAAGTAAAGTAATGAAAAAGAAACAAGTATTGGAAATGAACAGATTCCATCAGTGTTTTACGTGGGTACCTGCCTTGAAGGCCTAATCCCACGGTATGAGCGGTCACATACTTGCTAGTTGCTTAAGAACAACCACGCTCCTAATTATTCGCTTTGAGAGCAACTCCACCAAATCATCCTTGGATGTTTTTAGGTATCATGCCAGCTTCATGATCCATTTAATTTAAGGAAATTCTTTATACATGTCCACACTCATGTATTTTGGAACCCTTCTCGCAGTTCCAGATCTCCACATCAACCCTTTCGGATACTTGATGCAGATCTCCTTCCCCACGATGAGGATCCAGTCTGTTATACAGATCTTTTTATACATGGTATCATGTTCACCACTCATGACACCATTTTCATGGTAACATGCCGTGCACATGTACCATTTTCTATTTCTAATTATAACTCGCTTTTTTAGAAATTTTAGGATATATAATTTATACATGGTATCATGTACATCACTCATGAAAACACATTGTGTCAACACCCGTTAGGGCCATCACAATCCCACTTACATGGCGTGCACATGTACCATTTGCCACTTTCATTATAAATTTCTAACGAAATTTGGGCCCTCCCAAGGCTCAGGACACCCATACTACCCCTTGCGGAAATAATATGGATGCCCATCACCAAGATCGGACCCATTTCATATAAATCTGTTTTATACATGATCCAACGACTCGCGCCGTTGCATCATTTACTCATTCGATTATATGTATTTGTGTAACACACATATATTTGTAAAAGGATTATACATGGTATCATGTTTGCATAGACCTCACAATACCATTTTTATACCATTTTTATTGGAAATGAACAGTTGGGTTGAACAACATATGTATGTACATAAGAATAGATAAAACAGGGTGATTAATACATATATATATTTATAACATATACTAAAGCCAAGGATTCGATTGCTATAAGCCGAAATATGATCAGACCTCTTTAGACCATAAACATAACGCACAGCATTGTTAAAGGCAACCCTAAGTTTGAATTCAGATCTTGCATCAAAACTACAGTAAACAACATCAAAATACGTGAACTTATTAAAGTATATATTCGAATCATCTTCTGTTGATATATTATGTATAACTGAAACTTGGTTTCATACTGACATCCATAGTTCACATCTGAAATTGAGGAACTATAATTTATTTCAGAATGACAGTCGTATGCAGGGGTGGTGGTGTCGCCATTTACTGCAAAGTAAATTTGAATGCGAGGATTTGGAGCGTAAGCTGTGGTTCGGAAGTATATATATAATTAAGTATATATATATATATATATATATATATATATATATATATATATATATATATATATATATATATATATATATATATATATATATATATATATATATATATATAGCAGGTGTCGCTGCTGTTTGTGTCTGCTTGAGTTTGCCTACTACTATACACACCAATCACTTTCAAATATTTCTGAGAAGAAGGTGTTTGTACATTTTGTGCAAAAGTGGGTGCGATGATTACCGACCGATTTTGCTCATTTTCATATGTATATATATATGTATGTATGTATGTATGTATTTATTTATTTATTTACTTACTTAAGCCTATGACAATAAGCCTTTCAGCCAAGAATTCCCTATTGCTTTTAGCAAAATATTTTAAATATAAAAATAAAAAAAATAAATAATAAAAGAAATAATAAAAAAAATAAGACAAAGTAAATATTATGCAGTACAGTTAGACTGCACTACCGATAAAATTCGTATTGAACAATTGACTCTCATTGTCCGAGTTGTAGAAATGCCTGACGAAAAAGAACGAAATTAAGTTGGAATTAATGATTATTTTATTAGTTTTTCTCCGTAAACAATATTCCGCTAATTCTGGATAGGGTGCACTTTTTGTTAGACAGTAAACGTGGCTGATGACGACTTGAGCCGAGTATATGCGATTTAGCGTTATCCTAAGTTGGTTGCCTTGCTGCTGGCGGATGAAGTATTGGTCCTCTGTGTCTTATCAGCTTAGCTGGGATGCCATCGGATAAAGAGGCCTTGTTGAGTTTTAGCCGCTTTATGGCATTTATTATTTTCATTAATTTCTTCTTTCTTTATTCACATTCCACATTTCTTTCTTTCTTTATTCAACGAATAACCTCTTTCTTTATTCAACGAATAAAATATATATATACAGTGCACTCGCGGTAACGTGAACTAATTAAAACCAAGAGAGTTCACGTTAGCGAAAATGTTCACGTTAGCGAACGTTGAATTTCAGAACAAAAAATAGCCATATTCAGGAGTTTTACACGTTCTAGCGTGATAGTATTTTATTTTTGTTATTAGTAATATTAAAAACTTAAATTATGAATTTAATTTCATGAAAAAATTAAAAAAAAAGAGATCGCAAAACTATCAGTGGGTATGGAATTACATATAAAGCAATTTAAATTAATAATTAAAATTCACGAAAAAAGCAAAACGAGATCACAAAAAAATCCATAGGTGTGAAATTAAAAAGCAAACATACATAATTACAAATCAAATTTATCCATTAAAGAAGTCCGTAATCTTTTTCTGTTGCTTTTTCTTCTCTAGTAGCTGGAATACTGCTTTCTCCCTTAAGCGTCTGAGTGTATTCATGTCACTTTGGTCCACCATTGCCTCTCCTGCCCATTGCAAAGCCTTGTCAAAGATTTCAATTGCCTCACTTGCTGTAATTTTCTTAACAGGATTATCGGCAATGCAATCATCGTCATCACTTTCTTCGTTTTGATCAATTTCAATGATTTGGCTGGAGTTATCTTCACAATGATCGTTATTCCACTCTTGAACAATTGGCAATGTAAACTCAACCTAGAAAAGAGTTAGAAAAACAATTTGAATTATGATTTTACAGTGTGTCCTAAAACTCCTACCTGAGGACTCAAATCCTGAAGGATATCCATTGAAATTCTCATTAAAGAGTCTATTTCTCCATCCCATTTCTCTTTCAGGGCACTTAAGGGAATGTTCCATTCGGGGTCCTCCTGAATATCCGTTAAACTTAAAACATTATTCCAGCAATTGGCAAGAGTTGTTGTGCTGACCCGATCCCATGAGACAGATAAAAGGGTTACAGCATCTTTCAATGTTACATTTCGCATTGATTCTAACAAATCAGAATTTGTTGCCGATAATGACATTTCCTTAATTTTTTCTTTTAGTTTTTGCTTAAATGGATCTACTAATTGAGGCTGTGACGACAGTTTTTCTCCAGTTATTTTCAGCAAGCGAACTCCGTATCTTTTCTTAAATCGCTGGAGCCAACCGTCACTAGCATTAAACCTGGCTTCGCTTTCTTTTAGTTGGGAAAGTAATTCCTTTGCCTTTTCTTTGAGCATTAATCCACTTACAGGCCAATTCCTATTACGCATACGGATGAACCAATGATATAGACTTTTTTCCATAGCAGAAAATTCTGACGACTTAAGAGTTCGTCTCTTCCCCCGTCCTTGGTATGTGTTATTTACACATGTCAAAATCGATTCTTTTTTCTTTTTGATACTGCATATTGTTGACTTAGCGACATTGTATTTTTTTGCTAAGCTAGTAACACTTGTTCCTTTTTTTAAACTGTCTAAAATGTCTGCTTTGTCTTTTAACTGCAAACAAATTGGTTTTTTAACACTCATGCCGATAAAAGCACCACACCGCGCAAGAAGAGAACGTTAAATGAACTAAGTCGAAGTCATACGTTAAGAATATGTAGATCATAGACACACATATTTCAATGTACGGGGACTCCCCGAACTTTTAACGTCAAATTTCATGTATTTCAGGGTTACCTAACACTTCATGACAACAAATGCAGTGAAAAAAATTTGTTCATGTTATAGAGCTTTCAAGTTTGTTCACGTTACGGAGTAGTTAGTGTAAGAAAAAGCGTGTTCACGTTAGGCGGTGTTCACGTTAGGCGGTGTTCACGTTACCGCGAGTGCACTGTATATATATATATATACTTTTGCAGAAAAATGTCACAAATTAAATATACTTTTTTAAATAGCCTTCAATCCCACCTTTACAGCGGTATACGATATGTTCTCATATATCCAAATTGTTATTAAGGCAATTAATAGAACAACCAATTTTCTGGTTTTCACAATGATAATTTTAAGGTTTTGATTCGCGGGACTATTTGTTCTGCCCTACATCTGGGGCATATCACTATCCACCACCTGAGGACGCGTCCGATGGGAGACCAAAAACTACACACGGAATATTGGTCGAATACCTAAAAATAATATTTGAACTGATTATATATTTATGGCTGTAAAAAATTTTCTTACCAAGCAATTTTATTCGACAATTCCTTTCATCATCTGTTTGTCGCTGTTTTTTCGCGTTATTGTCGGATCAGCAAAGCTTTACTTTATAATCGTAGATCACGAGTAATCGGTTTGGTATAATGTATCAGCATATCACCTCCAACTGACGTGACAGTGACGACTATGGCCATAGGGATAGCTTAGTAGGGAATTGTAAGCATTTTAGATAGGGACATTTTTTGGAGAAGCACATACGTGCTTCGTGAAATCACATGGAGGTCTGCATAGCTTCGCGCGCTCTCCGTGAACGTGATGGTAACCACTCATCCCCGGTTGTTGTCGTCGTCGCGGCGTCGCTCATGCGCTGATGTTGCGCGAGGAGGTCTTGTGATTGCAGTTTTGAAACGTCGTCGTCTTCGCCGGTTGCGGCGCTCTGCCACGGCCACCGCAATACAGTCCAACCTCCTCGTGCGCCGCTGGCAACCTCACTCGTTGTGGATCGGTCACAAATGACGTTACTAGAAAACTGATTTACTTATTGAGGTATACTCACATCTTCGGTGAACTTTAAATTCAGCAACTGTCTAAACAATGTCACCTTACGAACGGGTTTACGATGCAGGTTACGATTGCCGATGCCGTGGTCGGGTCCTTAAAATCTTTCAAAATGCTGATTATGAGATGTCCTTTCTAATTCATCGTCACGATCAATCAAGTTCTTGCAGGCCACATTGTAACGATAAATTTGTTTCCACACACAAATTTTCAGTGTTATATGCAACGGAAAATTTACCTCCGTACACAATGAATTTACTCTGTGAATGAAATTAGTAGTCTCTGTATTTCAGGAATCAACAGAAGATTTCTATGTTGTTTCTTAAGTGACCTTTAAAAATAAAAGTCTCACATAACTCTTTGAAAAGACTTTTATTTATTTATTTTATTTATTAATTCAACAAATAAGCTCGTGCACTAAGAGCACAGCTCTTTTATAGCACTACAATATTTAATTATTATCACTTGAAATATTATACTTATAATTAAAAGAGAGGAAACAAAGATAGCAATATAGAGAGCTTATATATAAACTACAGAAGAAAAAGAGAAAGAAAAAGAAGAGTCTCAACGGTACGTTACTTAGCACAAGAATAGTGTTATTGCAAGAATTATCCAATTCATCTCAGGATAAAGAAAAATAATCTCTAGCCAACCATCTAAATATGTCTGCCCTACCAACAATCTTTAAATTATTTGGTAAACTGTTCCACAGTCTTATGGTATGTATGAAGAAAAATCTTTCTGTATTGAGATATTTAAAGTTTGGAATAATAAGATTTCGAGATCTGCAAGACTGCCCAAATCGTAACTTTTCAAAAAGGTAAATGGGCCAACCAGAAACTAGGAGCTTGTGCATAAATACACAATTTCTGTAATCAATATAGTTACCAAAGCTAGATCCAAGCAGCAGATACCTCCTCCTTGACAGACTATCATATCGCTTCAAGTTATAAACATACCTTGTCAAGTTATTCAGGAGCACGTTTAGCTTGTGCGAAGAAGATCAAATCAAGAGTACAGTAAATTAGCTCAGCGTAGTTTAGGACAGGCATAATTAACTGTAAGATAAGATTGCGCTTAGTTTCAGTTGGAAGACACCTTCCACAAAAACGGAAATTACGCAGTATACCGTAAGCCTTACCAATAGACGTGTTGATATGATCAGCACAGGTAAATGAGCTATTAACACATATATGTACCTAAGCTAACAGCTTTACTAACAAAAGTTAGTTTAGAATTACCAAGATATATAGCAAGTAAGCTAGTTAACTCTGGGCATCTTTTGGCAATTGGTAAAACAAAACATTTACTTGCATTTAGTATAAGAAAATTCTCATCAGACCAGCATTTTTAAATATTTCTTTGCGAACATTGGCAATATTGGGGCAATCATTGAGTAGGTGACTTATGGACGTCGTGCAATTGCAAAAATGGCAATTGGGAGATATTCTTCTATTCAGCAAGTGTTCGTGGGAAAATTTAGTGTACCCAGGTTTCAATCCGCTGGGCTTAATGCCGCTGTATGTGTGGTTGTATGAAGACCATTCTGCTTATATTGCTTGTAAAAGGCATTGGCTGATATGTGTTAAAATATCTTTTTTCGGTAGTGTGAAAAGTATGAAGTGGAGATCGGCCGGCGCACATGGCAGCTTGATCAGCAAATTCATTGCCGATAATTCCAGTGTGGCCAGGGACCCACATAATTTTAATTTTATTTAGTTTTTGGATGCAATTATTCCTTATGGCTGAAACAAGCTCACTGTCGTAGTCTATATTTTGTACGGCCTTTATGATGGGTATTCTGTCGGTCCATATAATAAACTCTCCCCTATAGCTTTCAGCAAAATCCCACCCCGGTGTCAAGCCTGACTGCAACGGTTTCAGCAGTAAAGACTGAACAATACGGTTGAACTAAACCCGCAGATAGAGATCCGTTATAATGAACAATCGCGAATAAGGTGTGATCGGTATCTTTCGATCCATCAGTAAATAAGAAGGTCCAATTAAATTTTACATAAAGGTATGAAACTTCGGCAAAGAGTTGACGTTAAATTTAAGGGCTCCTGAATATGAATGTTGAGATTTTGAGATTCCAATAGGGTTCTAGATTTAATTTTATTAATGCAACTAAATTCAGATGCAGAACAATGGCGTGAAATTCTTAAAAGGATTATATTTTGTATAAAATATTTAGCTAAAAACAATGATGTGCTTCGTGAAACGAACCAGACAATTTTTACAAACAATAATGGTACATTTTTAGGTTTAATTGAATTGATTTTAAAATTTGATGTAAGAATGGCAGAACATGTCAGACGCATCAAAGATAAAGACACAAACAATCACTATTTATTATTTGCCCGAACACTGATTAAAGAAAAGTATTTTGGCGGGCGAACCATCCACCTCCGTCCGCGGTCACATCACAAATGATCCTGCTGGGGAAGACGGACGATATTGTACGCTAGCTACTGGTTAATTTGTAAGGGGGATGGGTGGAGTTGTTAGTTGTTTCAGTCAAGAATTCCGTACGTATTAAAGAATTTCCTATGTCGTTTTAGTCTAAATCAGAGCTAACTCTGAGTACGATTTTATTAGCAAGTAATTTTTTGTGTCTACTTGGCATTATTTAAAAAGCTCCAGATTTATAATATATAGTAAGTGACACACGGGGCAGCACGAGGAAAATAAAGTCTCACTCATGGACTCACCGGTTTTCGGGTACACGAAGACGACACCATTGGCATCCGCAGTTGCTTTAGCACAACCCGCTTTCTTGAGGGTACCATTAGGTGCAAGCAGGGACCACAGAGGAATGACTGCCTCAATTACTTGGTCTTCGGCCAAAAGTTAAAGTTCAAGATTACGTAATGGCGACCCAAAGGTCGTCCAAAGGACCCTGCGTGTCCTGCACGTGCGAATAAACTGGTCGGTTGATAATCATCGTCGAACACGAAAATTACATGCAACATCCGCATGTAGTCACTACGTATTGAGGACCTTTCTTGCAATACTGGTAACTGAGGTGGGCACAATCGGCACTTGGTGCAACTTCGAGCAGATATTGTCCAGGATTGGGAAATACAGTATACTAACGGCAGACTTAACCGCGGGCAAAAACCCCTCGGAATATCCTATACTGGGCTTTGAAACTGTGGCGGTCAGCTTGATTACTCTAGTGTTCCTCACATTCAAGCGCCTAGTTGCCAAACACTGGCCGCTGATGATTTGATTCAGAAAACTCGCCTGTCCGGACAAAACGGCCCCGTGCCGTCTGTTGCGAACTCGTCGCACTGCGTCAGGCACTACGCGTATGCAATGGAGGACGTCACACCCTCGATCACCAGGCGGTACAGCTGCCGGCTGAACTTGCGGTACGCGAACACTGTGCCGAAGAACAGCAAAGCGTTGGTGGACGCTTAATTAGCGTCCGGTGTGTCGCTCAGAAAAGCTCTCCACGGTATTTCACAACTGGAAGTTGAATTTGGTGTTCAGGAGGACGACTCTGCAGCGCTTTATGGCCTGCCGGAACCAGATGAGACAGCTTGCACTCAGGTCGAGGTCGGATTGCAATGAACAACATAATCGCTCCATCTTGCAGTAATTTGTTAATTGCAAGGAAAGTGCCGAATGGTGGCGAATGGAACGGAAAGCAACTTGTACGCACATTTCTGCAATTTTATAATACAACCTTCGTCTCGCATTGCGCACTATTAATTGAAAAATCTAGTGTTCGTCACATTCAAGCGCCTAGTTGCCAAACACTGGCCGCTGATGATTTGATTCAGAAAACTCGCCTGTCCGGACAAAACGGCCCCGTGCCGTCTGTTGCGAACTCGTCGCACTGCGTCAGGCACTACGCGTATGCAATGGAGGACGTCACACCCTCGATCACCAGGCGGTACAGCTGCCGGCTGAACTTGCGGTACGCGAACACTGTGCCGAAGAACAGCAAAGCGTTGGTGGACGCTTAATTAGCGTCCGGTGTGTCGCTCAGAAAAGCTCTCCACGGTATTCCACAACTGGAAGTTGAACTTGGTGTCCAGGAGGACGACTCTGCAGCGCTTTATGGCCTGCCGGAACCAGATGAGACAGCTTGCACTCAGGTCGAGGTCGGATTGCAATGAACAACATAATCGCTCCATCTTGCAGTAATTTGTTAATTGCAAGGAAAGTGCCGAATGGTGGCGAATGGAACGGAAAGCAACTTTTGCGCACATTTCTGCAATTTTATAATACAACCTTCGTCTCGCATTGCGCACTATTAATTGAAAAATCTAGTGTTCGTCACATTCAAGCGCCTAGTTGCCAAACACTGGCCGCTGATGATTTGATTCAGAAAACTCGCCTGTCCGGACAAAACGGCCCCGTGCCGTCTGTTGCGAACTCGTCGCACTGCGTCAGGCACTACGCGTATGCAATGGAGGACGTCACACCCTCGATCACCAGGCGGTACAGCTGCCGGCTGAACTTGCGGTACGCGAACACTGTGCCGAAGAACAGCAAAGCGTTGGTGGACGCTTAATTAGCGTCCGGTGTGTCGCTCAGAAAAGCTCTCCACGGTATTCCACAACTGGAAGTTGAACTTGGTGTCCAGGAGGACGACTCTGCAGCGCTTTATGGCCTGCCGGAACCAGATGAGACAGCTTGCACTCAGGTCGAGGTCGGATTGCAATGAACAACATAATCGCTCCATCTTGCAGTAATTTGTTAATTGCAAGGAAAGTGCCGAATGGTGGCGAATGGAACGGAAAGCAACTTTTGCGCACATTTCTGCAATTTTATAATACAACCTTCGTCTCGCATTGCGCACTATTAATTGAAAAATCTAATGTTCGTCACATTCAAGCGCCTAGTTGCCAAACACTGGCCGCTGATGATTTGATTCAGAAAACTCGCCTGTCCGGACAAAACGGCCCCGTGCCGTCTGTTGCGAACTCGTCGCACTGCGTCAGGCACTACGCGTATGCAATGGAGGACGTCACACCCTCGATTACCAGGCGGTACAGCTGCCGGCTGAACTTGCGGTACGCGAACACTGTGCCGAAGAACAGCAAAGCGTTGGTGGACGCTTAGTTAGCGTCCGGTGTGTCGCTCAGAAAAGCTCTCCACGGTATTCCACAACTGGAAGTTGAATTTGGTGTCCAGGAGGACGACTCTGCAGCGCTTTATGGCCTGCCGGAACCAGATGAGACAGCTTGCACTCAGGTCGAGGTCGGATTGCAATGAACAACATAATCGCTCCATCTTGCAGTAATTTGTTAATTGCAAGGAAAGTGCCGAATGGTGGCGAATGGAACGGAAAGCAACTTTTGCGCACATTTCTGCAATTTTATAATACAACCTTCGTCTCGCATTGCGCACTATTAATTGAAAAATCTAATGTTCATCACATTCAAGCGCCTAGTTGCCAAACACTGGCCGCTGATGATTTGATTCAGAAAACTCGCCTGTCCGGACAAAACGGCCCCGTGCCGTCTGTTGCGAACTCGTCGCACTGCGTCAAGCACTACGCGTATGCAATGGAGGACGTCACACCCTCGATCACCAGGCGGTACAGCTGCCGGCTGAACTTGCGGTACGCGAACACTGTGCCGAAGAACAGCAAAGCGTTGGTGGACGCTTAGTTAGCGTCCGGTGTGTCGCTCAGAAAAGCTCTCCACGGTATTCCACAACTGGAAGTTGAATTTGGTGTCCAGGAGGACGACTCTGCAGCGCTTTATGGCCTGCCGGAACCAGATGAGACAGCTTGCACTCAGGTTGAAGTCGGATTGCAATGAACAACATAATCGCTCCATCTTGCAGTAATTTGTTAATTGCAAGGAAAGTGCCGAATGGTGGCGAATGGAACGGAAAGCAACTTGTGCGCACATTTCTGCAATTTTATAATGCAACCTTCGTCTCGCATTGCGCACTATTAATTGAAAAATCTAGTGTTCGTCACATTCAAGCGCCTAGTTGCCAAACACTGGCCGCTGATGATTTGATTCAGAAAACTCGCCTGTCCGGACAAAACGGCCCCGTGCCGTCTGTTGCGAACTCGTCGCACTGCGTCAGGCACTACGCGTATGCAATGGAGGACGTCACACCCTCGATCACCAGGCGGTACAGCTGCCGGCTGAACTTGCGGTACGCGAACACTGTGCCGATTAACAGCAAAGCGTTGGTGGACGCTTAATTAGCGTCCGGTGTGTCGCTCAGAAAAGCTCTCCACGGTATTCCACAACTGGAAGTTGAACTTGGTGTCCAGGAGGACGACTCTGCAGCGCTTTATGGCCTGCCGGAACCAGATGAGACAGCTTGCACTCAGGTCGAGGTCGGATTGCAATGAACAACATAATCGCTCCATCTTGCAGTAATTTGTTAATTGCAAGGAAAGTGCCGAATGGTGGCGAATGGAACGGAAAGCAACTTTTGCGCACATTTCTGCAATTTTATAATACAACCTTCGTCTCGCATTGCGCACTATTAATTGAAAAATCTAATGTTCGTCACATTCAAGCGCCTAGTTGCCAAACACTGGCCGCTGATGATTTGATTCAGAAAACTCGCCTGTCCGGACAAAACGGCCCCGTGCCGTCTGTTGCGAACTCGTCGCACTGCGTCAAGCAGTACGCGTATGCAATGGAGGACGTCACACCCTCGATCACCAGGCGGTACAGCTGCCGGCTGAACTTGCGGTACGCGAACACTGTGCCGAAGAACAGCAAAGCGTTGGTGGACGCTTAGTTAGCGTCCGGTGTGTCGCTCAGAAAAGCTCTCCACGGTATTCCACAACTGGAAGTTGAATTTGGTGTCCAGGAGGACGACTCTGCAGCGCTTTATGGCCTGCCGGAACCAGATGAGACAGCTTGCACTCAGGTCGAGGTCGGATTGCAATGAACAACATAATCGCTCCATCTTGCAGTAATTTGTTAATTGCAAGGAAAGTGCCGAATGGTGGCGAATGAAACGGAAAGCAACTTGTACGCACATTTCTGCAATTTTATAATACAACCTTCGTCTCGCATTGCGCACTATTAATTGAAAAATCTAGTGTTCGTCACATTCAAGCGCCTAGTTGCCAAACACTGGCCGCTGATGATTTGATTCAGAAAACTCGCCTGTCCGGACAAAACGGCCCCGTGCCGTCTGTTGCGAACTCGTCGCACTGCGTCAGGCACTACGCGTATGCAATGGAGGACGTCACACCCTCGATCACCAGGCGGTACAGCTGCCGGCTGAACTTGCGGTACGCGAACACTGTGCCGAAGAACAGCAAAGCGTTGGTGGACGCTTAGTTAGCGTCCGGTGTGTCGCTCAGAAAAGCTCTCCACGGTATTCCACAACTGGAAGTTGAATTTGGTGTCCAGGAGGACGACTCTGCAGCGCTTTATGGCCTGCCGGAACCAGATGAGACAGCTTGCACTCAGGTCGAGGTCGGATTGCAATGAACAACATAATCGCTCCATCTTGCAGTAATTTGTTAATTGCAAGGAAAGTGCCGAATGGTGGCGAATGGAACGGAAAGCAACTTTTGCGCACATTTCTGCAATTTTATAATACAACCTTCGTCTCGCATTGCGCACTATTAATTGAAAAATCTAATGTTCATCACATTCAAGCGCCTAGTTGCCAAACACTGGCCGCTGATGATTTGATTCAGAAAACTCGCCTGTCCGGACAAAACGGCCCCGTGCCGTCTGTTGCGAACTCGTCGCACTGCGTCAAGCACTACGCGTATGCAATGGAGGACGTCACACCCTCGATCACCAGGCGGTACAGCTGCCGGCTGAACTTGCGGTACGCGAACACTGTGCCGAAGAACAGCAAAGCGTTGGTGGACGCTTAGTTAGCGTCCGGTGTGTCGCTCAGAAAAGCTCTCCACGGTATTCCACAACTGGAAGTTGAATTTGGTGTCCAGGAGGACGACTCTGCAGCGCTTTATGGCCTGCCGGAACCAGATGAGACAGCTTGCACTCAGGTTGAAGTCGGATTGCAATGAACAACATAATCGCTCCATCTTGCAGTAATTTGTTAATTGCAAGGAAAGTGCCGAATGGTGGCGAATGGAACGGAAAGCAACTTGTGCGCACATTTCTGCAATTTTATAATGCAACCTTCGTCTCGCATTGCGCACTATTAATTGAAAAATCTAGTGTTCGTCACATTCAAGCGCCTAGTTGCCAAACACTGGCCGCTGATGATTTGATTCAGAAAACTCGCCTGTCCGGACAAAACGGCCCCGTGCCGTCTGTTGCGAACTCGTCGCACTGCGTCAGGCACTACGCGTATGCAATGGAGGACGTCACACCCTCGATCACCAGGCGGTACAGCTGCCGGCTGAACTTGCGGTACGCGAACACTGTGCCGAAGAACAGCAAAGCGTTGGTGGACGCTTAATTAGCGTCCGGTGTGTCGCTCAGAAAAGCTCTCCACGGTATTCCACAACTGGAAGTTGAACTTGGTGTCCAGGAGGACGACTCTGCAGCGCTTTATGGCCTGCCGGAACCAGATGAGACAGCTTGCACTCAGGTCGAGGTCGGATTGCAATGAACAACATAATCGCTCCATCTTGCAGTAATTTGTTAATTGCAAGGAAAGTGCCGAATGGTGGCGAATGGAACGGAAAGCAACTTTTGCGCACATTTCTGCAATTTTATAATACAACCTTCGTCTCGCATTGCGCACTATTAATTGAAAAATCTAATGTTCGTCACATTCAAGCGCCTAGTTGCCAAACACTGGCCGCTGATGATTTGATTCAGAAAACTCGCCTGTCCGGACAAAACGGCCCCGTGCCGTCTGTTGCGAACTCGTCGCACTGCGTCAAGCACTACGCGTATGCAATGGAGGACGTCACACCCTCGATCACCAGGCGGTACAGCTGCCGGCTGAACTTGCGGTACGCGAACACTGTGCCGAAGAACAGCAAAGCGTTGGTGGACGCTTAGTTAGCGTCCGGTGTGTCGCTCAGAAAAGCTCTCCACGGTATTCCACAACTGGAAGTTGAATTTGGTGTCCAGGAGGACGACTCTGCAGCGCTTTATGGCCTGCCGGAACCAGATGAGACAGCTTGCACTCAGGTTGAAGTCGGATTGCAATGAACAACATAATCGCTCCATCTTGCAGTAATTTGTTAATTGCAAGGAAAGTGCCGAATGGTGGCGAATGGAACGGAAAGCAACTTGTGCGCACATTTCTGCAATTTTATAATGCAACCTTCGTCTCGCATTGCGCACTATGAATTGAAAAATCTAGTGTTCGTCACATTCAAGCGCCTAGTTGCCAAACACTGGCCGCTGATGATTTGATTCAGAAAACTCGCCTGTCCGGACAAAACGGCCCCGTGCCGTCTGTTGCGAACTCGTCGCACTGCGTCAGGCACTACGCGTATGCAATGGAGGACGTCACACCCTCGATCACCAGGCGGTACAGCTGCCGGCTGAACTTGCGGTACGCGAACACTGTGCCGAAGAACAGCAAAGCGTTGGTGGACGCTTAATTAGCGTCCGGTGTGTCGCTCAGAAAAGCTCTCCACGGTATTCCACAACTGGAAGTTGAACTTGGTGTCCAGGAGGACGACTCTGCAGCGCTTTATGGCCTGCCGGAACCAGATGAGACAGCTTGCACTCAGGTCGAGGTCGGATTGCAATGAACAACATAATCGCTCCATCTTGCAGTAATTTGTTAATTGCAAGGAAAGTGCCGAATGGTGGCGAATGGAACGGAAAGCAACTTTTGCGCACATTTCTGCAATTTTATAATACAACCTTCGTCTCGCATTGCGCACTATTAATTGAAAAATCTAATGTTCGTCACATTCAAGCGCCTAGTTGCCAAACACTGGCCGCTGATGATTTGATTCAGAAAACTCGCCTGTCCGGACAAAACGGCCCCGTGCCGTCTGTTGCGAACTCGTCGCACTGCGTCAAGCACTACGCGTATGCAATGGAGGACGTCACACCCTCGATCACCAGGCGGTACAGCTGCCGGCTGAACTTGCGGTACGCGAACACTGTGCCGAAGAACAGCAAAGCGTTGGTGGACGCTTAATTAGCGTCCGGTGTGTCGCTCAGAAAAGCTCTCCACGGTATTCCACAACTGGAAGTTGAATTTGGTGTCCAGGAGGACGACTCTGCAGCGCTTTATGGCCTGCCGGAACCAGATGAGACAGCTTGCACTCAGGTCGAGGTCGGATTGCAATGAACAACATAATCGCTCCATCTTGCAGTAATTTGTTAATTGCAAGGAAAGTGCCGAATGGTGGCGAATGAAACGGAAAGCAACTTGTACGCACATTTCTGCAATTTTATAATACAACCTTCGTCTCGCATTGCGCACTATTAATTGAAAAATCTAGTGTTCGTCACATTCAAGCGCCTAGTTGCCAAACACTGGCCGCTGATGATTTGATTCAGAAAACTCGCCTGTCCGGACAAAACGGCCCCGTGCCGTCTGTTGCGAACTCGTCGCACTGCGTCAGGCACTACGCGTATGCAATGGAGGACGTCACACCCTCGATCACCAGGCGGTACAGCTGCCGGCTGAACTTGCGGTACGCGAACACTGTGCCGAAGAACAGCAAAGCGTTGGTGGACGCTTAATTAGCGTCCGGTGTGTCGCTCAGAAAAGCTCTCCACGGTATTCCACAACTGGAAGTTGAATTTGGTGTCCAGGAGGACGACTCTGCAGCGCTTTATGGCCTGCCGGAACCAGATGAGACAGCTTGCACTCAGGTCGAGGTCGGATTGCAATGAACAACATAATCGCTCCATCTTGCAGTAATTTGTTAATTGCAAGGAAAGTGCCGAATGGTGGCGAATGGAACGGAAAGCAACTTGTACGCACATTTCTGCAATTTTATAATACAACCTTCGTTTGGCATTGCGCACTATTAATTGAATGGAACGGAAAGCAACTTGTACGCACATTTCTGCAATTTTATAATACAACCTTCGTCTCGCATTGCGCACTATTAATTGAAAAATCGTGCACGAGAGCGACAAGCCAAACTTGCGCAACTGATGCCCTGGCGGCGGCAACGGTACGGACACTGCGCGTGCCCATGGGCACATCTTCGATGCAGGTCTTCGATGCGAAGCCCTGCGTGTCCTGCACGTTCGAATAAACGGGTTGTTGATCGTCGAACACGAAAATTACATGCAACCTCCGCGTGTAGTCGCTACGTATTGAGGACCTTTCGGCAGTACTCATTTGTGTCACCCGCTCTAGCATCTCTTTAATCTTTCTCATGCCAGTTTTTAGCTCAGTTACATCCGTCTGCCTGTGATTTAAATCGCTCTGGAAGGCAGCAGTCGAAGAGAATGCTATGGCGGTATTTTTGTTTCTTACTAGCCACAGCAAATTCATCTCCAATTTCGTCGTCGTCATCGCTCCGCGGATTTTTTTGAGGTTTGGATTTATTTGATTCATCCGAAATTATTACTTCATCCATCTGAGAGCTAGTCGAAGAAGATCGCACTCTGCAATTCTGGCACTTCCAAGCAGCCATGCGGTTCACACTCATTTTTCCCAAGAGAACTCAGAAAGTGTGGTACATGTGGAGTAATGATAATTCTATGAGCAACTACTGCATGATACGTACTCTCCTGTAGCAGGGAGCGGTTTTTTACACTCGGAGCACAACATGTTCATAATCATGAAATTTTTGGCGCAAATTCTTATAACTTCACTTATTATTTCTAGATTGACTTTGCACAGTCTAACCTTATTACAAGCAATCAAGAACCATACAAATGATCACCAGGAACACTTCAATCAATCAGTTTCAGAATGAAATAAACATTACTACTTGTTTTCCAGATTCATAACTAAAGCTCTCCAAACAACGTCCGTTCACCTTGAGGTTCAAAAACTGAGTTAGAGTGATATCTTCTCTAATTAACTAGAACCTAAAATTTTTTAACACCGAGAATGATTTCCACCATATTCTGCTCTCACTAGAGTTAACTACGGGCACCCAATACGCATTCTATAAGAATACCATGTCCTCACTTATAACGGCAAGAAGCAAGTTGATTTTTACGTAAACAACGCGTATGGTGTAGAAACCAATTTTCTGAGTATATTATGTTACCGCAAATAAATTTGTGTAAAAATTCGTGCTTAAACCCAGGGAGGCCTTCGATAATTTAAAGCTTTAGATTTCCCAATCTCCTGTTAACTTGGTTATCCAATCAATTTGCTATCTGTTTATTATTATTAAACATTATTATTATTATTAAACATTATTCAAATCCATTAAAAATCAACAATTTTATTCTTTTGCCAGAAGAATTTACTTTTATGGGAACAGTGTCACATTAAAATAGTAAAATCAAAATGGAAAATTTTTCAGGCAAAAATTTTAGGCTTACGGTAAATATTTATGCATTTAATTTTGTACAACAACTTTGTCGCTGTTGCGTTAAGGGACACGCAGGGTCCTTTGGACGACCTTTGGGTCGCCATTACGTAATCTTGAACTTTAACTTTTGGCCGAAGACCAAGTTTTCTTGTTTTCAAAGGTAAAACACTTGTTTTCAAAGGTAAAACATTATTTGCCCCAAGAATAATTTCTCCATTGAACAATTTAATTGTTGTGACAAATGGTTTTACGTAACATTTTTTTAAGAGTCATTAGTTGTTTTAAAGATTTTTTTTTTTGCTCATTGTGCGTCGAAGCGGTTTGTGGCTGGCAAACTACGGCGATAAAAATTCAACATGCCCAAAAATCGTCGCAATTCGCCCACCGTTGAGGGTTTTTGGTAGTCGCGAACAGCTTTCACTCTTTCTGGCAGCAATGAGATGAGTCACATGATATCCCAAAAATTTATTTTAGAAGCTCCGAAGACAAATTTTGATAAGTTGATTTTTAAACCGTTTTCGTCCAGTATTTTGAATACTATGTCCAAATGTTTTTCATGTTCTTCTCTAGTAGACGAAGCAATCAGCACATCGTCGATGTATGATTTGACAAACGTGATCGGAAAAGGTCGTCGAGATATCGTTAAAAGGTTTGAGCGGCTCCTCGAAGGCCAAATTGCATGACGATACACTCAAATAGTCCGAAAGGCGTTGTAAGTGCTGTTTTGAGGATGTCTTCCTCCGCCACCGGAATCTGCTGATAAGTCCGAACCAAGTTCAGTTTAGAAAAAATGCTTTACTGTAGGAAATTTACCACAACTGACATTTCATGTAAACACACATAAATCTCTTGTATTTATTGTTTTGTTGAGTTGTTAACAGAGCAAGTGTTTTATTTTTGGTTGCTCCGCATCGTTTGCTGAATTAAACCGTTTGCTTGCCACCGTTTCCCGAATTACATACATAGATAGAAATACATCATATATTTCTACAATCAATTATTTCTACAACTAGTGCTAATAATAAACTTTCACCTATTGTTTATTGGTTTTAGCAAAATCGGCGGCAAGCTTGACTGCAACGGCTTCTGAACAATACGGCTGAACTAAACCCGCAGATAAAAGAGATCCGTTATAATGAACAATCGCGAATAAGGTGTGATCGGTATCTTTCGATCCATCAGTATATAAGAAGGTCCAATTATATTTTACATAGAGGTATGAAACTTCGGCAAAGAGTTGACTACCAGCTTGCAAGTCGAGGTCGGATTGCAATGAACAACATAATCGCATAATTTGTTAATTGCAAGGATGGTGCCGAATGGGTGGGAATGGAGAGGAAAGCAACTTGTACGCACATTTTTACAATTCTATAACACAACATTCGTCTCGCATTCCGCACTATCAATTGAAAAATAGTGGACGAGAGCGACAAGCCAAACTTGCGCAACTAATGCCCTGGCGGCGGCAACGGTACGGGCACTGCGCGTGCCAAACCTAATGATTCACCATTATTTTTTTGTAAAAATGGTATGGTTCGTTCCACGAAGCGCATCATTGTTTTTAGCTAAATACTGTAATTAGCTATTGACTTTTTTTTCTCGGGAAATCGGATATAGATTTTTTAGTAGATTTCCCGGGAAATCAAGAACGAAATCCCGGGAGAGAAGTCCTAATCCTTGCACAAGAATGCTGACATTTGTCAGCTTGAGGAGTGTACCATGTTCAATCTAGGCTTACCTAACTATGTAATAAAGTAACAATTCAATTAAGTTAAATAGTTAAAATTTATAATATTTATTTTGTATTTTAGTGTGAAAATATTTGTCGCAATTTGAATCTTTATTTAAACAAAGATACACATCGCACTTCTCACATTTTGTGCAAAATCGGCTTGGGCAACCAGACAAGCGACACTTTAGCGCCACTTTAAGTGGTTTAACCACCAGTCAGTGGTTAAAACCATCAAACCGTTTGTCCTGCTCAGGTAACAAAGTAACGGTTTTACGCTTTTTGGTAGTGGTTTTTCTTCTTGCTCTGAAAGAGAGCAATAGAGTTGTAGAAATGTGCGTATAAGTTACTTTCCCTTCCATTACCACCCATTCTTCCACCCACCTTCCTTGCAATTAACAAATTACTGCATGGAGCGATTATGTTGTCCTCTACCCAACAAGTATTGATTCTCTGATCTCCGAGCGCGTTGGATGGCTCGAAGAGTCAAGAGGTTGGGGGTGGTCTCCGAGCTCGTGGTAATCCGGCTCGAAGGACCAAATGTTTGATTGACCTTCGAGCTCGTGGGATGGCTCGAAGGATTGATACAGGGGGAGATTAAAAATATATTTATTTTGAGTTTTGAGAAAAAAGGTGGGTTTGGAAGTTCAAAAGGGACTTACCAAGAGAATGTATTCGCGAGTGGTATTTAAATCTTCGTTCCTGGCGGGTGTGTAGATGAGCGCTGATCGTCTTCGGGGTTGTCGTAGTGGTGATTGGGTGAGGGTCCGATTAGGGCGGTCCAAGATCCTTTTCACTGGTTCTCTTTCAAATAATATTCACGGTGCACACTTTAAATGATTTACACTGATTCGGATTTCAAATGGCTTGCAAACTTCGTTGGGGTTGTGGTAACAGCTTAAAAAACACGTCTGCTTTTGTTGAACGCTGATGAAAAAGAAAGCTTTGATTTTGTCGGAACCACCGCCATCTATCTGTGAAAGAGAAAAGAGAAGAACGGAACGAGACGGAATGGGGTCCGCTCGAGCCGTGTTCAGCGGGGTTGCTGATTGATTTCCGTGGGGTTTTTTCGCAAAGGAAAAAGCGACGGGAGACGCTGGGGTTTTCGCGTGAACAAGTATTCTCCAACTTCTATTCTAAATTGTAGGAGACTTTTGCTTCTTTTCTTTTCTAAGTCTGCAGTCGTTAGTATATTCCATGTAGATGTTAACTATAGCTAAATCGAATAAATGCAGTATAGTTTTGACAGTCCATTAGTTGGTCACAAATATCTACACATATACCAGCTTGTTGTTTTATTAAAACAAACAGCAACAAATATTAATGCAAGAATATTTATTATATATGTATATTAAAAACTATATGCATATAATATATGCATTATTTTTATTTTTTTGCTATAGCCTGTGCCATATCCGAGACCGCCTTTGCCAGGTCTCCTATATTTGAGACCGCCTTCGCCAGGTTTGCGATGCTCTTCGCGAGCTTCTCTTCTCTCTCCTCCCTCCTTTCAATTGACCTGAACAGCACTTCCAATAGGTCCTCTTTGCTTCGACGATTTCGTCGTGGAGTTGGCGATGCCGTGCTCGCTGGTAACATGGCCGAAGTTGGTGAAGATATTTTCAAATCTGGAGAAGGTATGTCCAAATCTGGAGAGGGTATGTCCAAATCTGGAGAGGTTTAATTGAATTGATTTTAAAATTTGATGTAAGAATGGCAGCACATGTCAGACGCATCAAAGATAAACACACAAACAATCACTATTTATTATTTGCCCGAACACTGATTAAAGAAAAGTATTTTAGCGGGCGCCCCATCCGCCTCCGTCCGCGGTCACATCACAAATGATCCTGCTGGAAGACGGACGATATTGTACGCTAGCTACTGGTTAATTTGTAAGGGGTTGGGGTTGAGTTGTTAGTTGTTTCAGTCAAGAATTCCGTACGTATTAAAGAATTTCCTATGTCGTTTTAGTCGAAATCAGAGCTAACTCTGAGTACGATTTTATTAGCAAGTAATTTTTTGTATCTACTTGGCATTATTTAAAAAGCTCCAGATTTATAATATATAGTAAGTGACACACGGGGCAGCACGAGGAAAATAAAGTCTCACTCATGGACTCACCGGTTTTCGGGTACACGAAGACGACACCATTGGCATCCGCAGTTGCTTTAGCACAACCCGCTTTCTTGAGGGTACCGTTAGGTGCAAGCAGGGACCACAGAGGAATGACTGCCTCAATTACTTGGTCTTCGGCCAAAAGTTAAAGTTTAAGATTACGTAATGGCGACCCAAAGGTCGTGCAAAGGACCCTGCGTGTCCTGCACGTGATAATAAACTGGTCGGTTGATAATCATCGTCGAACACGAAAATTACATGCAACATCCGCATGTAGTCACTACGTATTGAGGACCTTTCTTGCAATACTGGTAACCGAGGTGGGCACAATCGGCACTTGGTGCAACTTCGAGCAGATATTGTCCAGGATTGGGAAATACAGTATACTAACGGCAGACTTAACCGCGGGCAAAAACCCCTCGGAATATCCTATACTGGGCTTTGAAACTGTGGCGGTCAGCTTGATTACTCTAGTGTTCCTCACATTCAAGCGCCTAGTTGCCAAACACTGGCCGCTGATGATTTGATTCAGAAAACTCGCCTGTCCGGACAAAACGGCCCCGTGCCGTCTGTTGCGAACTCGTCGCACTGCGTCAGGCACTACGCGTATGCAATGGAGGACGTCACACCCTCGATCACCAGGCGGTACAGCTGCCGGCTGAACTTGCGGTACGCGAACACTGTGCCGAAGAACAGCAAAGCGTTGGTGGACGCTTAATTAGCGTCCGGTGTGTCGCTCAGAAAAGCTCTCCACGGTATTCCACAACTGGAAGTTGAATTTGGTGTTCAGGAGGACGACTCTGCAGCGCTTTATGGCCTGCCGGAACCAGATGAGACAGCTTGCACTCAGGTCGAGGTCGGATTGCAATGAACAACATAATCGCTCCATCTTGCAGTAATTTGTTAATTGCAAGGAAAGTGCCGAATGGTGGCGAATGGAACGGAAAGCAACTTGTACGCACATTTCTGCAATTTTATAATACAACCTTCGTCTCGCATTGCGCACTATTAATTGAATGGAACGGAAAGTAACTTGTACGCACATTTCTGCAATTTTATAATACAACCTTCGTCTCGCATTGCGCACTATTAATTGAAAAATCGTGCACGAGAGCGACAAGCCAAACTTGCGCAACTGATGCCCTGGCGGCGGCAACGGTACGGGCACTGCGCGTGCCCATGGGCACATCTTCGATGCAGGTCTTCGATGCGAAGCCCTGCGTGTCCTACACGTTCGAATAAACAGGTTGTTGATCGTCGAACACGAAAATTACATGCAACCTCCGCGTGTAGTCGCTACGTATTGAGGACCTTTCGGCAGTACTCATTTGTGTCACCCGCTCTAGCATCTCTTTAATCTTTCTCATGCCAGTTTTTAGCTCAGTTACATCCGTCTGCATGTGATTTAAATCGCTCTGGAAGGCAGCAGTCGAAGAGAATGTGCTATGGCGGTATTTTTGTTTCTTACTAGCCACAGCAAATTCATCTCCAATTTCGTCGTCTTTGTTTCCTTGTATACGGAAGAATTAATTTTAGTATTAGAACTACTCGAATTGGGAATAACGAATCAATGGACTCTTCCTTTCTCACTGTAATTAAAAATGCTCAATTGGGGCAACTTTTCCCTCAATATGGCAGCTTTGCCTATTTCTCTACCGGCTTCGGGACGGGACTCCTGTTTACGCTAATGCCACAATCCAAACCCCAGCGGGCGACCAGTCACTTGCTCGAAAGCAAAACTGAGTTTTGATAAAATTGCGAGATGAAAAGTTTAAATTTCGGGGCGAAGGGTCGTGGATGTTTTAAAAAAATATATTTAAAAGGATGCAGGAACGAAGCAAAAGAAAAACTTTACTTTTTGAACTCTTGATTTTAACCAGTTTGTTTGATTTTTTTTATTATTTACAACTTTGTAGCTTTTGATTACTGAATTTTTTGACTTCCAAAATAGTCTGTCATCTGAAGAAAAAAAACCTCAGAATAAATTTGCTTTCATCCACGCCTCAAAATAATTACTTTTTTTTCTTAAAAATTTTGTGGCATGAGAATGAAATTGTGGGAAAACTTTATACCAGTTCACCAAGTCTCTGATTGGTTTGAGTAAGAGCGTTCTCACTGCTCAGGAGATTCTGGTTTTTTCGATCGATGTAAATACTGAAAAAGTGCAGCGATAGTTAAATATTCACTTAATGCATTCCTTATGGTTCCAGTCGTTATGGTAGACATATGGAAATGTACACAAAAGCCTTTCATTGAAATATATTATAAGCCATATGCAGAAACTCGTATAAAGATAACTAAACGCAAACGTTAACTTAAATATTATTATATGTATTAATTTTCTAATTATAAGCTCATTGTGAAAATATAAGAGAAGATCGGAGAAAACATCACAAACTGTTACATTTGAGAAGAGACCGAAAGCAAGAAAGAAATTCCCTTTTTTTCACGTAATAAATGGAATACTAGGAAAAATTAATGAAAACGCCGAATTTCGGTTATTTTTCGATGCAGTTTGTTTTTTCACAACATAGTCACAAGAAATGTCATAGAATTTCGAAAAAATATTTCGGTCTTCGGTCTCACCCAGTGAATCTCTTCTTTTATAAACTATACATAAAAATTTGTATTCCTTGTAAGTACGTTTTCATTGTTACCATTATTTAAAGGTTTTAAATCCTATTATGTCTACTTGTATAATTAAGATATCATTATGACATTTTTACATTTTACAACTAAATAAAACTATGTTTTAAAATTATATCGACTCGACTTTATATTTTAGTAATTACATTTAATGGTTAATTTCTATTGGCATACGACATTATTAATTCATTTCGTGAATGTCAATTGGCATACGACAATCGAGTACATCACCTTGACGTTCGGTCGACAGTGAGAGGCGTTTTAATCGATGGTGGTCGACCAACGACCGATCAGGCATTAATTGAAGTTTTGAAGAACACTTGCGGACGCGTAAAATCACATATAGTATTTTTTATATTCAATATTTCATTTCAGAATCTACAGCCTGTACTTACTCTCATGCTCATTCCAGAAATCCAATCTCCCCTGCCGAAAATTTATTAAGAAAATACTCTCCTACCTTTACATATTCTGCCATCGACGTAGCAACTTCCTCTCACTTAAATAATAACACCCCCTTACTCTCAGACAATCGCTCTACAGAACACTCTACATAATAGTAAAAATAATAATAATAAATAATTAATAACTAATGATTAACTAATATACAATTTAATAATCCCTCACACACTCAATAAAAAGTAAAATTTAGCGTTTCTTTGCTATATTTGCACATATATACTACCACATAAGCGCTCTTTTTCCCTTTTTATATTATTATATGGTACTTAATATTCGTGATAATACTCGTGATTGCCAAAATAATTATTCCAACTTAGAAATGCTTACAAATGAGCAAATGGCTGATAAAATATGCCTTGAAGAAACGCACTGTAAATATAATACAAATCCAATTACAACTAAACAATTTGACGGCTATTTCTATAACCTTAATTGTAACATCACAGCTAAAAACGGTACAGCAGGCGTAACCTTTTGTAAACTAAAGTATTAAAATTGGCCAAAAAACGCGCCGTACGTGGACGAAACATTTGGGAGCCAATTTCCACTGAAACCGAGGGATATTGGTTACAATTAAGGTTATAAAAATAGCCGTCAATTTTTAAAAAATCAATCTACAAAATCTGAAAAAATTCCCCAAAAAGTTGAGAGGAGGTTAGTTCGAGGTGTACAAAAAAAAACAACCCGGCGTAATATGCCACTGGATCCAACTCTCCTGCAATTGGTATCGGCTTCAACCAGGACCAATTCCATTCGAGCTTGTGTGTCTCAATCTCCGCCAAGCCAGACCTCAGGCTCAGGTTAAAGGGTAAAGGAGTCGCCCACGATTGAGTTTTGTTAGTACTTTATAAATTTTAATAATCTATTCATGCATGATACCATTATGATAAGTAAAAATTATTACAATGTAAAAATAAAAAATTCCTCCAATATTACCCTTCATCTTGGGCCTCATTACTCAGAATTTTTATTAAATATATTAAATTTTGAATAAATATATATGAGATATTTAACTAAGTACGGGTATTACCCCTCAATTAAAATTTTCAGTGGTTTTGAGAAGCTCGGCAACCGTTTAATTAGCCAAAAGTGTCGGTTTATGCACAAACTTCTGTGTGGAAACTCTAGCTCGCTGTCTAAAGTCGTCTCTCTAGTCAAAAAACTAAGAACTAAGCTGAAAAACCCTCCTTTATTACACAGATCATTGGATTAGCACGAACGAGATAGATATAAATGTAACCTTTTATAGATGCGAGAAGATGCCATCGTGGAACCTTAACTCATTTATATCAATCCTTTCAAGCTACCCTATGGGCAAAACAACTGCGTCAACAAATACGGAGCTTTTCTTAGAGTCCACGCTTAATCTTCGGTTCTAAAACATGGCTATGTCACATTTGCAGTTGTTGATGGCGTTGGTAAAACAGTTTCTCATGGAATCATGGTCAATACTGCCACTATATTCGATGCCAAGGGTATTTCTGCACCCTTAGAGTTTTGCAAAAAATCTAAGAGGAAACATGTCATCTATAAAGACAGCACATCTGTATTCGATGTAGTTAAAAACTTCAGCAACCCAGATACAGTAATTAATAACATCAGACAACATCTAATCAACACGACAGGGAAAACCAAGATAATGTGGATTCCATGCCATACAGGCATCGAAAGCAACGACAACGCCGACAGAGCAGCCAAGTCCGTACTGCAACATCCTGTGTTTTATTTTATTCCAGCATCTAGTGACTTTGTCGCAAGAAGTGCACTTAGCAGACTAAGGAGTGCTGTCAAAGCCACCACCTACAAGTCCCTTCTGCAACAATACTACGTATATACTCTCCACACTCTTCCTTAACTCCTTCACTTCTTTTTTATCCCATCTATCTGATTCCAATTTAAATATAATCTCTTGTTTAACCAGGTTAAATTTACAGAATATAATATAACTTTTGATATATCCTTGTATTAAAATACTTAAATACTATTATTTAAAAAAATAATTATAAACCTTATATTTTTTATAAATATTAATGTATTAAATAAATAAATGTATTATATATATTCATCCGACAAAATCCAATAGCCTAGCATCTAGTGCTTTCAAATGTTTTATTGTAATTTAAATTATAATAAATAAATAATACTACTGGTAAGAACCGATTAGAATTAAATATTTATAAGATGTGAATAATTCAGCTATAAATATATATATAAATATGCATTGATAAAATACAATAAAATAAATGTAAAGCTCAATAATGCTTTTTAATCATTTTTAACTTCATTTAATTTCATTATAAAAATTTTACAGGTGATCATTTTTAATCGGCTCCGTATTACAACTAAGCTCACTAACCAGAGTTACAACTTATTACAATAGATATTAATCATTCCGACTGTGATTCGCAGCTATTGATTGAAATTTATTAGGTGCAGCAGCTATTGATTGAAATTTATTTTAGATTGAAAGCTGAAGTTAAAAGTCACTGCGTCTGAAGCTGGAAAAATAACAAGTGTCATGATTTGTAATCGGTAAAGAGGTAAATTTTTAATTCATAAACGTCGAAGAAGTTAATTTTATGAGCAAAAGCGATTGACCTCACCGTTTCAGGTTTTAGAACTGATGTAACCGACTTAAAACGTCTTCACCGACAATAGTCGATCAACCGATTTAACTTCATCAGTATACGACTGAAAGATAATACTCCTACAACTGTGTGATTTAAACTGACTACGATTTTAATATCTGGAAGCGACCATAAAAATTAAATCTACTTTTCTTACAAACTTCATTATAATTAATTAGAACATCGAAAATCGTTTTGAAGTTTAAAATTTGTTTCTTGGAACGAATTTCCGTCGCCCCTCGTCATTTCTGGTTTGGTATGACAAACTGGTTTCGGCAAGTGTCATTTTCAGTGTTTTCCTTTTTTTTGCTAAAGTTTCTGGGAGTTTTGTATAATGATGGTTTTTAGAATGAAACTTTAACGAATATAGCAAGGCAATCTAAAATTTAATTAGGTTTCTAATACTATAGTTGCAACCTTAGTTTGGGAGTCGTTACGATTAGAATCGCCTGAATGCATTATTTCATTTCTAACATTAATAGTTGCTAAACTTAAATTCCTTTCTTATGCCGTAGCTGATGTTACACTGCGTTAGTAGGTCCCTGAAGTCCGCTTAGCCCTTCTGTCCTTGGATATTCGACAAAAAAGTACTTCACATTTGTTCGAGAGACAGAAGTAATGACAGAAACATTTTTCTATAAAAACCCAGTAAGAAAACAGCCGTAAATTTATTTTCTATTCTCTACAGAGAATATCAAAGACCCAGCATTTTTATGAACTATTAAAGTATTAAATTCTCTGTAGAGAATATCAAAGACCCAGCATTTTTATGAACTATTAAAGCAAGCAAAACTGCTGGTCCTTTCTGACCAATTCGCCGATAAGGAGTTTAAGATAATCGAAGTATTGTGAATGAAGGCTCTGTTAGCTTTCAAGCGACCTCGTTCAGTATGAGGCAACTTCAGGATTTTGGCAGTTGCTTGGTGGAGGCACTTTTAAAAAAACCAAAACTACGAGTTCTAGAGAATACAAATTTATAAAAACAAACAAGTCAATATCTCGTAAACGGTAAGAGGTATTAAGACGAGTGAACGTACATTGGCTACCAACATTGCCGAAAATGGGAATGGTCCACCCACCCATTCCAAAGTTGTCAATTGGCAAATTTTTATTCGATATTTTTATACTTGATGTACAAGTATAGTAAAAGAATAACATTTTATATCTGAGCAGTTATAAGTTGTAACGTTATGTATAAAAATTGGCGTGTTCTACGCACTTACATATATAGTATACCCTAAATTTCGATAGGAATACTCGTATTGTATTTTCTTCTACGAGTACATTTTGTATGCGGTAATATAAAGACGAAATTTTATACCGATATTAGCATAATTTTCCTGAAAATGGGTGTGGCTATCCCACTTAAAGGGTTCTAAAGGATTTCACTGAAGTATTTAAGTTTTTTCTGAGATAGCTTCTTACTTTGCGGGTGTAGGGTATTTAGACTTTCGCCCGGAAAAAGGCAGTATTACTAGTTTTAAACTGCATTCGTAGGTGCAACTTATTCGCTTTCTTTACTAGCATTTTTGTAATCATGTGTTTTATAACCCTAAAATTATCAATTATTGTGAATGAATTATTATTATATGAATTACCAATACACTCGTGTTTTCATTCGAAATAGATGGCGTGTATTGTTGATTATGAAAATAAGCTTCTGCATTAGCTCCTGTAACTATAAATAAAAATTCAATACTCAAACATATCATATCATCCATCTTAGACTAAACATCAAATAATTCTCATCACAATCGTTGAAATCGTAGTACAAATTTATTTTTGAATATTAATACATATTTAATTTATGGGTTGTGCAGAATTTTAGATCAACAAAATACTTGTAGATAATAAGACAAATTTCGTTTCTCCAATATTCCACTGATTATGTTATTCCCATAACTCCAGTAAAGTATAAGGATTTCTTAGCCTTTCATTAATTTACTGCGTATACCGGACCAATTTGGAACTTTTGCGAAACTGATTTAAGTAAATGTATAATTATACTAAACCAATGCATTAATTTAGTGTTTCAAATGTTTGCGTCCTGAGTCGCCTGCCTTACCGGCGGCGTATCCCTGATATGCTTCGTCTTCAACTTAAACGAAGTTCTACCGAGATTCAGTGGAACACATCCATGAATGGAAAATGTGCCTGCTCAGGTTCCAATAAATCGATCAAAAAGCAGACAGTTCCAGCAACACCTTCGTACAGACTGTGTGGTCGATCAGGAGTACGTGCTCTCTGCTTAAATTCTGAGTTAGTAAGTAGCTCCATGAATTTGACGGCGCGGTACAAGTATCTCGGCTCATTAGTCAACCGGTACAGCAGCAAGAAGACATAGCCATTGCCAGCGACTCCGTGGCAAATTCCGGGACCTTTGCGCAAGAACCCTTTCATCCAAACTAAATCCGCTGAGCGCCGCATTGCCACTAAATATTTGTCCTCCTTAAAAATCAGATACGCCTTCGCCAGCAGGTATACTACACCCGGCGCTCCGTGGCACCAGTGCACCAAGCGCTTATCGCGGCCACTTTTCAAGTCCTCTAAGGCCACAGGAAAGTTGCCATCGTCATCCTGTAGAGTCAAAAAGAAATCAATCGATCGCTTGATGTCACGGACTTCAGCGCTCGGTGCTGATATGGGATCGCTGCGAAACCACGGGCTTTCCAGCACCATGTGCAGAATGCTGCACAGACCATGGGCTGCTCCCAGATATTCAGTACCGTGATACTGATACATCAATGGTGTAGGAGCTTGCGTGATCCTTGCATACTCCCGACCGCTGTTGATTATAAATTGGCAGACTGAAATGATGTCGTCATCCGTTATCTTCTTCTCGCTCAGTATATCGTTTAACCAGTAACAGCCGGAAAGGAATCCAGCTCGTCCAACAAGCATCTCATCACAACCGTACTTAGTATGCAGGAACTCCTTGCTGGATGCAATACCTGCTTTAAAACTGGCCATATCATTAGAAAGCTCTTCCATGCGGTTCATATCATGCGATATTGCCGCGGAAACAGCATAAATTCCGGCATTTCCGCACAGGAAGGAGTAGCGCTCGGCAGAGCGTTTCTTATATCGATCCGCATTGGCTTTGGCATTGCGTATGAACGCCTGAGCGTGTTCCAGCGCAGGATACAAGTCCCTAGTGTGCTCGGAACGCGCCATCTTCCAGAACATGTATGCAATGCCAGCATTACCCACATATAAGTCGCCGCGGTTGTCCTCTTCGGGGGAGCTTGGGTTACAGTATTCAAGTATGGAGTCAACGTAAGTACAAATGAGGTTCTTCACGTGTTCCTCGTTCAAGTTGATGGGTGTACTGGCTACACATACGAAATCGGGGTAGGGATTGTCTAGAAAGCGTTTCTCCATATTGCGTGCGTCCTGAGCGGCGAAGTTCGACAGAAATATCGATCGATATGTTGTAGGTGTGACTGATTGTCAGATTATTTACGGCAAGTCCTTCGTTATGCAAAAATTTTAGTACTATTGTATTCTGAATCGCTTAATACAAATTTACGTTTAATGTTAGCTATAAAATTCAGATATAAAATATTTGAAAGCAAAGCCTGCCTGTTATAAAATCTTTTTAGAACTTTGCACTCACAGGAGTAGGGAAATGCGTAAAATGCCGGTTAAAGCCGACGCCACACAAAGTCCGTTACGCACTGCGGAACGAAATTTTCTCACAGTTAAATTACGCAGAACTCCCATAAGCACGCCAGAAAAAAACCTTCGCAACGACAAGTTTTTCACAGATCGATGCGTTGAGAAAATTTACCAATGACCTACGGGTGTTTGTTTCGTGAGTGTTTTGAGCACACTTCTACGATTATTGGAATTGCCACAAAGTTGATATTATCAGTTACCGTTAGGCAGTTTATAGTTTAGCGTGCAAATTTCACAAATTGAAAATGGAGGAAAAGTTATTAGAATAATTTTTGTCTTTACCACACGAACCAACCGAATTATAAAAATTTGTTAAAGCAGAAAAATTATCCAGTAGAGTGAAAATTTGTCAAACACAGCATCGTGCTTTGGACCACGAATTCGGAGACCGACAAAATCTACCCGCAGTACGTAGCGAAAATCGGATTCTGTGTGGCGTCGGCTTAAAGGTGGCAACACATAAAGTCGTATCTATTTCATTAATCACTCAGGTTTTGGCATTTTGCAGGGCTACTGGCAACGAAGTTTGCTTGCCGGAAAATTTTTGACACAAGCTACAATGAAATGTCAAAAACAGAGAGAAATTTTTGTTGTTGTCATTTGATAAATGCTATCAGAGATGCATTATTTTTTGCATTTACTTCAGAAAGCGTCATTTGCTGTACTTTATGAAACAGACGTTGTATTGCTTTGCATATTACTGACGTAAAAAAAATATATGTAGAGTATAACTCAAATAATTTAACTGTAAAACGTAATTTAATTTAAAAATAATGCGGTAATTGACTAATAAGCATGCGAGAAAAGTTTTTAAAATTCTTCTCGTCATCCTACCAAAACAAATTTTTCAGCATATGGGCTTTAATGTCATGTTCTGAAATTATTAATAACGGCTTCATCCAGAATCTTTTTTGTCATGTAATTTTTCTTTTCGTTTTGTTGTCTTCAATGCTTTCTAATTTCTTTTATTCTTTCAGAATCGCAATAGCCGCATGCACCTTCGCCTTCGATGGGATTTTTAAAATGAACTTGCACTTGCACGTGTGCCACACCACACAATTTGCAGCTGATTTTCGAAACTTTTCCGCGTTTTCAAAGATAATATGTATTTTACCAAAGACTATTTTAAACATCTTTTAAAAATAAAAGCCTCAAAATAACTTTTAAGAAAGACTAAAAATAAAAGTCCTTAAAAGTCTTTTATCGATGACTTTTAAAAATAAAAGTCTTTAAAGACTTTTAACTTTTATTTTTAAAAGTAAAAATTGACCGAAAACTAGCTTTTAGAAATAAAAGTTAAAAGTTTTACTTTTTTTACTTTTACTTAAAAATTCATTGAGTAAGAGAAATTTGTAGACTCTGCCTGAAACACATTTATATGCACTGAACACAAAATAGATTTTTTTAAGGACAAAATATAATCATACTCCTCGAACAAATCACAAAATCTGTCAATTCCTGTGTTGAAATGTAAACAGAAGAATAGCAAAAGAAGATATGTGTGTCAAACTCGATCCAGGATCCATATATACAAACCGTACAAATTTGTATTTTATATCTTCGGACAATTATTATGAGATAATTGCTTTTATATCGTTTCCATAAAAGCCATCGCGTCAAGCGACTGCGACGAGCGACTGGAGTTGTCATACGCAAGCCATTGAACACATGTAGCGATAGCGATAAGCGATAGTCGCTACCATTTCCTTAGCGAATTCTGTATACCAAAAAAAAAAAAGAAGAAGAGCACCGACGACGCTACGGAGATAGAAATAGTTTAATCGCTAGCGACGGCCGGCGAGAATCGCAGGGCGATTAGTAAAAATAATTTTTTTGTTTCCCATAAGAGCCCATGTAATTTTGACTGCTGAGACTCGTCCCCGTCGCTCGCCGCTATGATTGTGTTTATGCAATTATAACATCGATTTACAAATTTGTTAGCATAATTATCGGCGCACATTGAACTGACGCAACGTCAGATGATAAATATTTCTATATAACCTTATGCTTAAAACACAATTGGAAGCACTGAACACTAAATATATTTGTCTTCGGTAATCTTTATCTCATTTTCTTACGGACAAAACATAAGTACACCCCACGGACAAAACACAAAATCTTTCAATTCCTGTGTTGAAACGTAAACAAAGGAAAAGCAAAAGAAGGAGAAGAGCACTTTGTGTGTGTCAAATTAGAAATAGATCTATCCCGAAGACATTTGTCTTTTTATCTATGGACAATTGTTCTCAGATAAATTATCCTTTTTCCTCAGATAAATGATTCCCATAAGAACCTGTGTAATTTGAACAGCTGATTTTGTGTGTAGTGTTTAGTGCTTCCATTTGTGTTTTAAGTATAACCTTACGGGAGCATTTGCACCAGAGATAATTTGCACCGATCTCTGGTTTACAATAATCGGGCTCTATTAATTACGATTATTGTTATCGCTTGGCAGTGTGCATCATTATCATTTTCATTTTAAAATTGGAAGCAGAGGTGGGAATGTCGTAGCCGGCGTAAGAGATAAATTTTGTCGGTCGTCAGAGATCATCTTTGGCCGGCATACCAGGAATTTATGGAAGTCAACGTGGCTATTCTACCTGGTGAGTTCTGAAATTATCACGTATTTAGAGAGGGCATATTAAAAACAGTAATGAAACGTGAAGTTTAAGATCAACGCTTTCTTTTTCACTTTCATGGTTAGGTTCTAAAAAGATTTTTGCGTTAATAATACTGCAACAAACTCATGAACCGAAATAGGTAATTTCATTTTGCTGTTATTTCTCCCTCATGCTTTCTATTATACTGACTTTCTAGTAAGAGTGAATAAATACACATACGAGTATTAGAATATATAGAAATATAAGAAATAATAGAATAGAGTGAATAAATACACATATTAGCAAGATCTTGTAAAAATCCATGGATGCCGGCTTTTTAAGGGGAGTTAGTGGCAAGTTGGCGAAATGAGTCACTACAATGGCGATCATCTCGAATTTATAAATTAAAATAATTACTTAAATAGAAATACATTTTTAAATACCACATTTTCAAGACGTGCTAAAAGGCTTAAAAAATTTTTCCTAGCCCCCTACAGATTTAAAACGAAAAACGGATGCATGCAATATTTATATATCAGCTACTCTCTACACTCCTTACTCACTATTAGTATATATTGCGGTGAATCTCTCATTCGATCATTAAAGAATCAAATAAGAAGACCGGGCATTAAATTTTATATTTAAAAAAGTTTCGTTAGCTATGACTTATAGATTGAATTTCAATTGCGCTAAAGCAGTGTTCTGTTTCTTTTTCTAACTCTCTTTTTGTTCTGATATTCTCGTTTCCAGTGTTCTTTGTGTTATACCAATGTATAACATAAAGATAATATATAACAATATATATACCTGTTTGGAATTTCGTAAACGATGTTACTCTTCTGCAGTTTTTCCGCAAGGTTTTTAACCTCCTGAAAGTGTGTTTCAAATTCATATTTGCTTTATAAGCGAAAACTACATATATAGTATACACAACGAGTATCATGATGTGGACATCACTTGCGCTGATTGGCTGATGACACACGGAGTATCATGCGTTCATCACTTGCGTTGATTGGTTGAAACATGCTTGCAGGTAGCATAACAATGTATTTGAAGACCGGAACCGCCGGTATTTATAGTTTTCTTATTTTTTTCAATCGAACAATCGAATTCAGCTTGATTTTTTCCAGTTTTTTAATGATCAATATGCCGGTTCTGTATGCATGTTATTTTTGAATAGAAAGCAGGCCTCGCACTTCCAGACATTCAGAAAAATATTTCAATATAAAAAAAAATTACCCTAAGTACCGACTCCGATTTTATTTCCTGGAAAATTTCCTGGGAGACAACCACGCCTACTTTACATACGGAATGTAAAGGCACCTCGTTTTAAAAAATATAAGGTAAATGAATATCTCATAATTTTGTTAGCAACACAACAAAAGTTGGCAATATCTCATAAACGGTGCAAGATATTAGGATGTAATTTTATCGCTAGGTATCTGGAGGTATTGCCAATCTGTTTGCAGGAACATATAGCGCCATTACTAAAATTTTTGCAAAAAATTGACTTGGCTCTTAAACGGTGCAAAATATTATTACGTGATTTTATCCTGGAATATCTAGAGACATTACCAAAATGTTTGAAAAGTTCTCGGCCTAATAATGAAAGAAATTCTTTTATTTGTTTTTTCTGAATGAAACATCATTTTTCATTGTTAGATCGAGAACTTTTCAGATTGCCCTCGTATTAAGATAATGGTTCATATAAAAAATCTGCGGTTTTTTGGTACATTTTTGAACAAAAATTTTCTTTATTGCAAATCTATCTTAATTAAGTACATATTTGACAATCAAATCTTGTTTAGACTGTCTTTTATCATTCGTTCTACATATAGAGCAAGATTTTCTATTAGTTGATATAAGGCCTTTGAATGTAGTTGGTTGTGAAATTTTTTCTCTAATAGGGACTCCGAAGAATTACTAATGCATTTTTAACTGCAAAGCTTCCAACTATATCGTCGCAAGCTCCTTTGCAAGAGTTTTCAAAAAAGTCTGGCGAGCATTCGTTTTTCGTGTGCCTTCAGGCTCATGTGAGATGTTGCAGATAATGTATGCAGCCGGTGCAAATATCTCTAGCATATTATATGAAGACTAGTGATCATCTTCGCATTTGCTTCTTGCAAGTGTATTCACTTAGCATCTGGTCCACTAGATCAACGCCACCTTTGTGTTTATTGTAAAATATCACAGACTGAGGCTTCTTGGCTTCTCCAATCACTTCCGCGTTATAGTGAACTGATGACAACATTCTAATTGCCTTGTTTTTCTTGGGGACATGAAGAAGTTCTGCAACTTTCTCCTTGCTTCTGCTTCCGTTCTTGGTCATGTTCTTTTACGGTGTAGAGAGGTTTGTAATGGTGGATAATGGAGTGTGTATCGATCCCAGGTTATGGTTTTGGATTGTACAGAAATCTTGAATAGGAGCAGCAGCGCAAAATCTTCTCACAGACATTGTGGCTCTATAAATAGGATCAATAGTGGTTATTCACATTTCCGATATATCGTGCATGCTATCATGGTTTCTTCCGGCAGCTAGCAGTACTCCGAAATGTTTGCGATACTATAGCTAGAAATATATTAAAAAATATATACAAATATATTAAAAAATTTTAGCAATTAAAAATCAAATAATTATTGAATATATGTTTTCATGAATATGATTTTATTTTATACATATGTACTATATATATACATATATATAGCGACGTTGTATTACAACAGCAACTCATTTGTTTGCGCTTATATAGATTTGTGTGGTGTTGTTTTTGTATGTGCAAGTATTAAGGGTCATACTATATATTCAATAATTATTTAATTTTTAATTGTTTTTGTTTGTTCCTTTTTGTCGCTCTCGTTTGGTTTAGGAGTTATAGTGCTTCAAATTTTGAAAATAAAAATATTTTCTAAACCAAGGGACACAAATATATACATCAAAAGAATGGTATATTGAATTCCAATGTTGTGTTTAATAAAATATTCTTGAAATTTTATAACGGTTTTTAAGCTATAGACGGTTTTTCCATTTTTGCGATATTTCTTAATACAAATAAATTTTTACCACTAAAAAACATATAATTAATTTATAATGTCTTCATCAAAATGCGAAAGCGTGTTCTTTTCCTGAAATAATTCCTTTCGCATGCTTTAGTTGCCTATTTTTATAAACGACGATATTTTTTTCAGAATTCCAGTGATTTTGCCAACAAACTCTCTGGCAACACTGACTGGATGTTGATTTATCGATAATAGTTTACAGCGTTCACACCTCTAATATTTAAAATCAACTGCATTGTCTCTAGCAGGATGGATATTATATTGAAATGTTTCAGTTATAATGGAAAAAGAGATCAACGAATTGCTTCCTAAATTAATCCAGACATTAAAGCAGAAGCAGTTTTGCCAAATATCTTTCTGCGACAGCGAAGTGGTTCCATTACATTTTCTATGCGCTGTGTGAAGCCAAGATTTTTAGACTGAATTCATTCGCGAAGCACTTTTCGGACAAATATAGTATGTATAGCTGCTGCACAGCATAGTTTTTGTACAGCTGTCTCCGAAGGAAATAATGCGGAAGGTATGGAAAATACTGTAATATTAGCAGAAGCGACAGATGTGGAAAGCATCGCAAGATAGTTTGTAAATTATAGATTCCACATTTTTATCATATTTCATATTTTATTCCCTTATGCTCGCTATACTCGTCAGAGATTTTCTTGCTGCCTTTTGGTGGAAGCTCAAATAAAAACACGTCCATACATAACTAATGGAACTTAAAAACATGGATTACGCATGAAACCGTATGTGTGCAATAACTGCAACGGCGCTAACTTCGTAAAAAAGCAAAATATTGGCTCATTCTGGTTAGAGAGCGAAAGCGACAAGATTGAAGTTGTCGGAGAAGCATCTTTGGGGAAGGCTTTCCTCCTCTTGTGCAGGCTAATTCAGTACTCTGGAGAAGCGACGTCTTTCGGGCACACATGCCTCCTCCTGATGTGCACTATTCAGTGTGTTCCTGGATTTGGCGACCTTTGTATTAATTTCATATGCGTCGTCATTTGGGTGAAAAATCTTCGGTGTGCGCTATGCAACAAGACATTCGTTTCGTCCACAGAACGAAATTGGCATGAGCATCCCACCGTACTGCGAGGATTTTTTTTGAAATTCGCAACTGCTGCAAACTATACGGAGGAGCGGAACCTTTGTGATCTCATTACATGGCCATACATTCCAGCGGAAGTTGGTTCAGAAAAACGAATATGCTAAATTTTAGTCATCAACTGAAAGCAACATCGAAAACACAGGAAATTGTATGTAGATGATAATTTGTTAAATAGCCATCGAAATTTTATTAAATCATTAATTTTAATTGAATTCAATAACCTATTTTATAAGCTTCTATGCGTTGTGTGTTTCTAAAGTCGTTTAAGTCCATTTCATCTCAAACTAGAAGAATTTTTTTTCAAATTGCCCAGGGTTTTTGGTCAACATTCAACCAGCGTTTGGTAAACTTAAAACCGAAAGAATTCTTCAGAGTTAACCAATTACTTCAAATAATTTTAAAACCAGGTGACTTCAAATTTGGACAGAAAAACCGGACAAAAAAAATCTTGTCCAACATTTTTAAAGGTTACCTCAAAAAAATTATTAGTATGGTTTATAGATAATCTTCTCAATTAAAGTAACCAGTGACTTAAACCACTTTAAAAATAAACTGCTCATATAAAATTACTACATTCGATTTTACACATATAAGATTACTGTAATGTCTGTAAAAGTTAAGTTTGCGTTTTGTTATCTGTTCGTATGGCTAGCTTATTAATTACTTCAATATTATTTCAAATCTCAAAGCTCTAAGGGCTGTGGATAAATTTAAGGTTTTCTTTTCAAAATGCATCAATTAGTTACGTATTTAGTAACGACCATTTCTACGTCAACGTGTATTTTTTTTACATTGAAAGACATTTCAGACTATTCACGCATACCAAGTGGTTTTTTTTAATCAAAAAAAAAATTTTCGTTGAATTTGCTATAGTTTATAATTATATAAAAGTAAACGGATCAATTAAAACACGTCTGCTCTCCTTTAGTTGTACAAGTCGACGGCGGTGACTCGTTTATTCAAATAAAATGTATGTGTTTATTCAGTAATGTGTATGTATGTAAAATACATACATTTTTCATTTCTACAGTTGCTTTAACATTCTTTGCTGGAATGTAACTACCATTTGCACTGCTAGCAAATGTCTTATTTGGATGTGATACCTCGACGTCTGGTTCTATAGATCCTGCTAAAAGACATATACTTTCGAATTCTCTTAAAAGCTCAGTAGCTTTGACTTCATTTTGCAATCGGCCACGTGACTCGCTAGCTACAACTTTGTGCGCATTGGCACTTACACGCTTATTCACGTTCTCTGAGGACTCACCAGCCATCGCCTCATCAGCCACCTCTTCACCAGCCACCGCCTTATCAGCCACCTCTTCACCAGTCACCGCCTTATCAGCCACCGCCTTACCGGCCACCGCCTTTTCAGCCACCGTCTTATCAGCTACCGCCTTATCAGCCACCGCCTTATCAGCCACCGCCTTATTAACACCCTTGCTCCTTTAACTCCTGGCTCGATTTTGCTTGGTATAGGTTACTCTTATTGAATTTCGTATCAGCTATGCCTTCGATAAAATACTCGATTACACTTGCGTCGTCCAAGTTGATTGACTTTCCGATTTCTAGTAAACTATATAAGTATTCTCGATAATCTTCTCGCCGTTTCCGGCGATTTTGTAGCAACCGATGAACTTCTACAACTGACAATGTCGTACCAAACTCTTTTAATAGTGCTTGCTTTAATGAGCCAACTATTAATTGTACTTTGACTTCCTACAAATAACTTTGCAGCTCCTTTCAACAGCTGCTTCGAAAAAATAAATCGTTGTAAATAGTTCCATCGTACTGCCGTTGCATTTCTATCGAAATAATCGAGCCACTGCTCTATATTGGGTTGTCCACATCCCGAAAACAATGTCATTGAATCTTTAATGTCCCGAACAGTAAAAGTTGACCGCTCTATTAATGGTGCTTATGAAACCGTCTCCCGTGGGCTAGCTGCATCATCGTAGTCTGATTCGTCTTCATCTAAAACTTCCCTTTTTCTAGTTTTATCCACGTTTGCCAGGGGACATCAGGGCATACAAGCCACTACAACTGTATATTTCTGGCACTATAGCTTTTATGACAGGAGGGCTGGCACAGTTTATGTGCTGCAAAAAACCCCGCTTATTTACGTAGACTGGAGAGAAGTTCACTGACCAAATGACTCGATAACCTTGAAAAGAGGTTTTTGGTTTTGTAACATACGTGTTTCTACAGAAATAAGGAGAAACAGCTTAGCGGAATACGTATTACCGTACTCCGTTAGAATGGAACCTTCTAGAAGAAAAGCCGAGAAGGTATAAAACCGGATGCAAAGCAGAACTCGTTCATTCGAAGCAGTTCAGACGGTTCAGTCTGTTTTCCGGTTCATTCAGCAAAATTTCAGTCAGTCAGTTCAGTTGTTCAGTCGGAGCAGTGGTTCAGTGAGTGCAGTTGCTTCAACTGGTGTCGTCGGTCAGTTCAGTTCTGTGCAGACTGTTTGGCAGAACTCATGTAAATCAGAGAGCGAATTAGTGAAAAGTGTTCAAGCACGCATCGTCTTGGAAAAAGTGAAGCCGAAAACAGTAAAAACCAACGTAGGAAAGTGCTGTCGCTGCGTAATAATTTGTGAGACACACAGTAAGTACCAGTTGAGATCCATCTGACTAACGAGACAAGGCATAGAAAGGCAGCAAACGTGGTGATTTAAAGCAAGGAATTGCATAAATTCCCGAGTACGAATTCACAGTCGTAGTAGCTCAAATGCCCTCCTGTTAAAACCTGTAAAGAGTTGAATTCACAGTCGTGTGGCTCAAATGGCCTCTTGTTAAAACTCGTAAAGAGTCGAATTCGCAGTCGTAGTGGCTCAAATGCCCTCCTGTTAGTACTCGTAAAGGAACGAATGTGAAATACGCTTTCAAACAGTCACGATATTGGAATGCTTCTTGTGGAGCATTATAGCGACTGAAAAGCCTCGTTTGCTGGAGTTCTGCTCCATGCCTTCTTACTTCCGAACTTTCAATGCTATGGTCAATTGAAACTTCGGGGCACTATTCGTAGTCATTCATTTTAACGTAGTTGTGTAGAACAACTACAGCTTGGACAATTTTTGTCGCATTTTGTGGGTGGCATAATATTTCGTTGCATATGACCCGCCACCGCATTGTCATTATGCCGAATGTGTTTTCAATTCGGCATCTTGCCTTTGACAATATTTCATTAAAATGTACCTTCGGGAAGGTAACGCCCAGGATAAGGCCTCATTATGTTTTTCCTCAAAGGAAAGGCGGCATCAGCGACGAAAAAATACGGCATCATAACGTATTTAGCCTGGCTACTGGACTGAGTTGGAAGATCAACGTTGTTGTTTAGCACTTTTGCTCTGAATGCACTGACCCTTAATAATCCACCGTCACTTTGACTAGCCGTAGGCTCCAATGTCTATTGCAGTGAAGCAGTAGTTGTTGTCACATGCAGCAAGCAGTACTATGCTGCTATATTTCTTATAATTAAAAAGTGGTGGGCATCCAATACGGATGTGTTTTCCGTCGATTGCACCGACACAATGAGGTAAACCAGTTTTATTGTAGAAATCTGTGGCTAAACATTTCCGTTCATGTTCATGGGGAGGAGCCAGATAAATGCAATGAAGCTCACTCCATATAGCCTCGCAAGTATATATATATTCTAATAAAATAAATATATATTCTAATATAATTTTCAGAACGGTAGACACACCCAGTCGAAAATTCCAAGCTAACGTTTGCCATTTTGCTTCATGGGCTAAGTACCTTTAGAGATAACATAATTTTATAAAATATTTTACGAAATAAGCACCCGTTACATTAGCCTTAACACTAAGCGACATTCAGCTTCAATTGGCCGCCGTAATGAATTTTTGTTTAATTTGTTCTCCAACAGCCTTGTTACCATTTGAAAGCTACTAACTCTCATCCTTGTAATCTTCCAAAATTCTGCATCATCACTACTTTTAATGATTTGGTACGCCTTATAGAAGAAACCATGGCTATCTCTTTCCTCTACGGTGTATATTTGTTTGGTCTGAACTTTTTATGAAACAAGTGCAATTTCAGAACTTGGAGTAATTGTTCTTGTTGCAATATTAAGGACATTTTAATAGAATGTGAAAAGTCGGAAGCCGAAATGTCAGAATATACTGTGCACTGCCACTGACGCATTGTAACTTTGTTACATGCCCTCTCGTGATGTAGTCTCGAGGTGGCTTATCGCCCCGTCTAGCTCTTCCCTCAGGTAAATTCTCAACCCATCCACTCACGAGACACGGAGGGGTAACAATAAAAGAAAAAATATATATATAGATATTAGAGGTGCCATCAGTGACCCTACTTCCTGAACTCTCGGCCAAGCCGCCCTCGGAATTAAAGAACTTTCTACAATTTCATAGTTTTCACATCTATTTAATCTTGATCCTTTTACATTTGGCGATTATTATGATAACGGGATTTTAATACCACAATGTACTACTGCGGAGACTGGAGTTTGGCAGCCTCTTGGCAGCCACCCCTTTTCCAGGCCAAATTCACTGCCTGTCGAAAAAAAAAACAATAAATGATCACCTCTTCGTTCAGAGGAGCCCCCGCTCGTGAGAGAGCTCTCTAATGACCGCGATTTATTTAAAGATACGCCGCCTTTCCCCCTCTCTTATAAGTGTGTAACTTCGCGGAGGACTGCCTCAGCTGCACCCCTCCTTTCAGTGGAATAATTTTTATTATACCGCGTACATCCAACGTTTAACCTTACACGACGGAGGTTTAGTTTATCGTATTAAAATCAACATTAACAAATCCGATAAGATACTTAAGGTGATCTTTTTAAAAAAAAATAATTATTACAATATATTAAAATGCGAATTTACACTAACAATCACACAACAAACATATTCCTTTAATATACTAAATACGATGTGATGCCCGCTTTATTCTTCTAAGCGGCTGCTGTCGATATTTTGGACCTCGGCGTCCGCTTTCACAAGAAGCAATGGCGTACTGGTGGGGTTTGCTTATCTTTAAAGTTGCAATAGATGTCCATACTTATCTGGGTTTATGCGATTAGCTCCCTTAATGTTGTGCTCCACCAGGTACCTTCTCCTTCGGTCGCGTAGCAATGGCTGATTTGTGGCGGCGAATCTTGAAACAGTTCTCAGACTCCTTGGCACATTACTTCTCCTTCGGTCGCGTAGCACTGGCTGATTTGTTTTCCCACCTCCTAATATTCTTGGAGTTTTCTCAAAATAATCTACTTTAAATGAGCCCTTGTGCTACAAATCCAAAACTTTACTTTATAATTTACACTAAGCCTCCCATCTTGTCTTCTCGACAGTCGGCTTGCTAATCCCTTTTTCCTGTTCATCTACTCAGCTCGCTGCCGCCGTTCCACATCCTCACGTTCCCCACTACCGTAGGACGCCTGGAAGTTGGGCCACCACCTACCTACTGCCTTTTCTGCGCTCAACCGGTTTTAGTGTCGTGATACCACAAAATTCTATAAGTTACTTCTATAAGTTTCTTCTAGGTTTTTCCTTCTAGAACTTTCTAACATTTCGCTTATGCGAAATCGTGAAAAAAATATTTTCGTATTTGGTCTAATTAGTTTGAATACGTATTCAGCTTTCATCCCACATACTCAAACTTCTCTGACGTTCAGGCACAACTACAGGCTTGCGGCATGCCGAATTTCATTTGTCTTACCAGGCGCGCAGGAGTTGGGAGGTCGTCACTCATCTCATTTGTTTATTTCCCCTTCCTTCCCAAAATTCATTCATAAAAATAACTTTATCTGTTGCCTATTCTTTCTTTACGCTTTCCTTCTCTGGCCTAAAACCGTTACCGTTACGCTTTATTAGTTAGAGATGAGTATGGTCACTCGAGAGCGCAACTAATTATGCCCGCCTGATATCTGCCTTGTTTACATTGACCCAATTAATTTTCGGTACGAGGAGCATCACGCAACAACTTCTACGGCAGTGAATAAGCGCAGTGCAGTGAACAGCTGATCGTTTTCACTGCCACTGCTCACTGCTACTGCTGCATAGTAATTTGGGCTTTACTTTTCTCTGCATACTTTCTCCTGCCCGTCAGTGTGTGTGGGCGTGCCTGATCCTCTTTAGGTATCGCAAACGTGAGTGTGTTTTATGTTGAGAACTGTTCCCAGCATTCTCCTTGGGAACAGTTCTTAGGTATGTTCGACTGTTTAATCTTTTTGTGCGCCAAATTTGCATAGCAAAAAAAATTTCCTGTGCAAATTTGGGTCGTCACACTCCCCCTCTACTTCGGGGTGGGGAAAAAGCGGAGCACAGACGGAAAGTAAGTCCATTATTTTCTCTCCTCTTTTCTCTCTTTTTTTTTAATTCTTTCTTCATCCTGTTTTTTTTTCTCACTGCAGTGCATTAAAAAAACGTCTTACTCACTAAATTTTTTTTCCTTTAATTTCATTCATTCTTTTCCCTTTTTTTTAAATACAAATTTTTGGAACGAATGTATCCGCAGCACTCCAACTTAAAATTGGCGCACTCTAACCTGCCTTCCTCGTCCGACCTTAACCTGATACCGCACCCCGTCCAGGGTTCTCAGCAGCGTGTTCACAGCTGTCTGGACCTCCTAGGGAGCTGTCTCAGGGTCGATCTCCCTTGGGGTCGTGGGTGCAGCGATGGGCGTAGATCCTGGGGCGACGAATCTCTTCCTCCGTGGTATAAAAATCCACCAGCTCCTGTGGGTCCAACACTGACTCCTCGTCTTCCACCTCCTCCAAAAGTACCTCCTGGGTTATCCAAAAGTACCTATTGGATATATATAGATATATATATATAGAACACCGTAGAATGCTATCTAAAATCGTAGCTTAAGCTACAAATCCACACTTAAACATTCATAAGGCCAACATTTCCTTCAATTATCCCGCAATTTTATAAACACCCGCAAATGAGCAACGCTAATTATGTGATATTTTATGTATGACAACCAAGATTTGCTCAGCTGCCAGAGTCTTATTCTGCAGAAAACGTTATTGCTAACTATTTAATTTGACAACGGCATCCCTCTCTCAATGTTTTAATGTCCAGGGATTTTCGCATTTTCCGTTCCTCGAATTGAAGTTGCGATGGATTGTGGGTGTCGGGGACCTTAGCAGAACTCACGGCATAGCTAGAAGTACTCCCAGGTCTTCAAGATTTTAGGGCCGAGAAGATGTCGACTTCGATTATAGTAAGCTGGGTTGTTCTGTGAATAAATTATATGGGCGGCTGGAGCGGCATTGTCTACAATATTATGAAAAAGAGCGGTGAGCATCTCTTGGTTCGCCGTTTGCTAGTATATTCATTTTATCCATGGTGTCATATATAGTTATTTGTGAATCTTGCTTTGAGCGATAGTTTAATGTATTCTAGTAATTTCTTAAAACAATTGCGATCCAATTCTTGAATTGGCTTGAATTCATCATCCACATTCATATCTCTATGTAAAGTAGACAACAAGAAAACTGCTCTATTTTTGGCTGGGGCGTAGGAGCATATGGTGGTCTTTTTCAGCAAATCCAAATAAACTTGTGTTAATTTCTCGAGCCTTAGATGGCTTGAATTCATTGGGCACATATCTTTTATTTTTTTTAATGTTTAACGTATTCTAGTAATTTCTTAAAACAATTGCGATCCAATTCTTGAATTGGCTTGAATTCATTGGGCACATATCTTTTATTTTTTTTAATGTACCCACGTCATGTTCCATTTGGCAAACTCTTGGGCCAATGGTAGACTTGTAAAGAAGTTGTCCATCATAACATTTCTCCCTTGTTTGGAGCAACTAGATCCTTCACAACCCGCTCGCCTTGGCTTGTATCCCTTCCTGTATTCAATTTCTCCGTATATATTTGGCCCTGCAGTGGAAATAAGTAGACGAGTCACAAGCCCACCAGATTTTAATGCCGTACTTGGCTGGTTTCGATGGCATGTAGTGCGTGAACCTTGTTCGACCTATGTAACCGAACAATTGCTCATCCACAGTAATCGATTCATGTGGCCGGTAATGACTTCTTAAATTGTAGTTCACCATATCGAACTCATCCCTAATAGCTGCAGCCTTATCTTCTTTTTGACGATCAGCTCTCGAAGCGTGCCAATCAAATCGAATAAATCTTAGTATGCTAAAAAGTCTATTGCGCGGCATGGTTGCCCGATACAGAGGGTAGGAACGTTTATTCCAGAGCTCAGTCACTGATTCCTTACTGGAATTATGGCAGCCAGTTACAAGCAAAATTCCTAAGAACGCTGAAAGTTCGTCATCTGTTATCGGTTTCCATGTACGAGCCTCTTTATCTGGATTCTTTAAATTCCACTGACTATATCTACAATCCGCTTTTTTATTTGAATATCTGCATATCAGGTCTCTTATGGCGGTACTAAATATGCAGTGAAATATGTCCAGTTTCGAATAATTTTTTGTACTTGGATTAGGACCCATGTAGTACTTTTCGCGAAGGATGTTACGCGCTCCTTGTCGGGTAATTGGTGGCGGCTCTTTGAACCATTTCATACCATCTTTAGCAGTAAAAAACGAAGAACCATCAGCAAGAACTAGATTTTCTTCAGTATCTTCCCACTGTCGTCATTAATTTCAATCTCAAACTGATTTTCCTCTGACTCCAAATTTTCGAGTTCTGGCAAATAATCCTCGTCTTCATCATTGTCCTCACTCTCAAAGACAGCTCATTATGATCTATAGCTTCATGAATTACTATAGATTACAATAATAGAGCTCTCTTTCCTCATATGACAGCCTGATTTAATATTGAATAAATGATAGATTAGAGAAGAATGAACAAAAGCACTTATTTACCTGGCAACTGCTCTCGCAGAAAGAACTTTTAACTGATTTCCGCTCTCCATAATACTTTTTATTTTATTTTCACTATAACAAACCAATAACCAATTTGACGACTCACTTTCTATTCAAAATTTTTAAATAGTCTTTGAAAAACACGAAGCAATGATCGAAATTGATTGCGAACACGTGTCGGTAATTATCAACAGCGAAATAACTGTTATTGCTGTAACGGTCCCATTTCGAGTGTAAGCGTAAGTTAGATGCAACACAAATGCTGAAGTATTTATCTACTTATGTTTAAGTGAAATTATGTTATTTTTGCTCTTCTTATTACAAAACATCTTGACTAATTTTTATTGTGAAAATCGGTATGTGGATAGAACAAATAGTATTAAAACTATATTTATTTATTTGTTTCGATTTACCAGCACAACAAGATTGCCAAACGATCTATAGACAGTGCCGGCAGTGAAAGAGTACAGAACACATGAATTTAGTATAATAGTAACTTAATAATAACAAAATTAACTTAGTAAAAAGAAAATTAAGACTTTAATACAGTTTAGCGATGGGTACAAATGTAGGCGAAACATTATCGGCGAAGACAGCTTGCAGCCTATTTGAGAGATACGACGACACAAGGTTGACAGCTGTTAATGAGAACTTAAACATGCGGCTTAGTTTTGTCAGTAAATTATCGTGATCGGCAGTGTCGAAGGCTTTAGAGTGGTCCAACATAACCAAGAAGCTCACCTTATGAAAAAGAGCGGTGAGCATCTCTTGGTTCGCCGTTTGCTAGTATATTCATTTTATCCATGGTGTCATATATAGTTATTTGTGAATCTTGCTTTGAGCGATAGTTTAACGTATTCTAGTAATTTTTTAAAACAATTGCGATCCAATTCAGTAATATAGTTATTTACTAACCATAATTATTAGAAAAGAGAATTAAAAGCAGAAAAGATTTCAATACACTGGCACTTTTTAACTTTCCTCTTTTGTTTACTTAATTGATAACATTTATTTCCAAAAGAGAATAAGCCTCAACTTTTAATAAATCCTGACTAATACAGGTTCGTCTAATAATTGTGTCCACGCCTTTTGAATTGGAATATTTCAAAACTCTGTTTCTCAACAGTTTCATTAAGATTTCGAATCGCAAACCCACAAAATTTTAAAACCATATTTGGTTTCGGTTTCGCAGGTTTATACTGCGTAAATTTTGCTCTTCCTCTAAATGGGAAGAACTTCTCGTACACAATTCATACCTCGGGCGGCTAAAACTTTTTTATGAAGATTTGAATTGAATTTGCGGCTTTATCAGACTGCATACGTAAATTTCGTGTGTTTTCACTGCCAAAGCGGATGTACTTTGAAATGCTCCAAAATCTATTAAGTGCAATAGTTGCTCTATGCCTTGCCTTTCCATATTTTTTATATGCACATAAAGGGTTATCCAAAAGTAGCTTTAGGATGTTGAATGAGAATATCTGTCGAACGTCACTTTCTTTTATTTCTAACCTACAATGATAGACAATTATAACAATGGAGTCGTATACGATTGCAGAGCGTGTTAAAGTGATTAAAATTTATTATGTAAAATCAGTGTTAAATAGAAAATACCTATCGTAAATTACGTGATTTATTCGGCATACATAATCACATTGGATGGGCACGTCAATAAGCAAAATTGTCGCATATGGGGAGATGAAAATCCAATAGCCATTACAGAAAAATCACTTCATCCAAAAAAAATTACTGTTTGGTGTGGATTTTGGTCGAAAGGCGTAATCGGTCCATTCTTTTTCGAAAACGAGAAGGAAGATGCAGTTACAGTGAATAGTGGACGTTAGTGAAATGGTTATTAATTATTTATGGTTAAAATTAAATGACGGAGCTACGCCACACACAACGCGTGAAAACATCACTTTATTGCGATCGAAATTCAATGGTCGATTAATTTCAAGGAATGGTGATGTGAACTGGCCTCCTCGTTCGTGTGATTTGACACCATAGGACTTTTTTCCTTGGGGATATTTGAAAAGAAAGGTTTATGCCAGCAAACTACCAACAATTCATGATCTAAAAAACAACATCAGAAATGAAATTGGTGAATTAAACGCGCAAATATGCCAAAATGTCATCGAAAATTTTGATTTTCGAATTGATTTTCGAATTTTCGGTCGTGGTGGTCATTTGGCAGACATCGTTTTTCACACATAATTGTCATAGATTATACCTGATAATTAAATAAAAAACCCAATAAAATTAAAAGAGTATGTGTTTATTTAAAAAAAAAAACTTCCTATAGTCTATTTTGGATAACCCTATATAAGCAATTATTTATATGTATACTAACATTTCAGAGATAACTTACCTTCCGAAATTCAGCTGTTGACCTTATTAGGGGGCCAAGGATATTCAATTCCCCCTCATTCTCTCCCATTCCGGAGGTGGTTTTATCGCTCCCAAATACGGGAGTCCCTCTAGCCAACAATTGGCTCTCCCTCATTTCCTGGAGCATTTTTTTAAATTGTTCATTCGTCGTAACTCTGCAAGATTGATAAATCGCGTATGTATGTATATGCAATCAATCACTTCAAAGCAAATTGCACTTACCGTTTCTTCGGAATTCCCAGTATAATTATTGTATAATAATTATTTAAATTATTATAATTTATGTTAGAAAAATAGGTGAAATAAAAATGAAATTTAAAGAAAAATGAAACAAAAAAAAAATACAAAAATCGACGAATAACACGCACTCGTCGAGCTCTACGCACAAACTGTGCGAATATAAGTTGCTTTTTAGCAGGTAGGTTGCTTTGCTGTAGGTTGCTTTTTAGCAACCGCTTCTCAACGGGGCCACCGTTTGCGCTTCTGTGGTTCGAAAATACCATTTTCTAACGTAAGTACCACTTAAGTACTTAAGTGCCTTTTTCGTTATATTATTGTGTTGAATAGTATTTTCTTTGTATTCCAAGTGACTGCAATTATTGTTAGCCACCATTATCATTAACTTCATTATCGAAATCTGTACATGTCATTATTACCTGATTGAAATTCTTATTAGGATTGTATTTTATATTAGGCATTTAAGCGGCTTACGTTTTCATACACTGCGTCCTCAATAACTACTTCTTCGCATGTTGCCGTTAAACTTTCTAATGCTTAGTTTTTGTCGGAATCAAAGGCATTGAAGTCGACCACGAACTCGTTTGGTAACCACGCAGAAATATCGTCACAAGAATCCACTATATTTTGCGGTGGTGATCCACCACCAGTTTGGTTCACATACTGCCTTTGAGCCGATATACTCCTTTGGCTGCCATTTTCATTATGGCCCATTGAGATTTTAATTGGGTGATGGTTTTCTTTGTTTGGCATATATCATTAAAGCTGAAACAAGTTTAAAATATTTCAGTTTCAATATTTAAAAAGGTATTTCATTATCTACTTCGATCTGCCACTACTAGTGGATAGCAGAGCTCTTCACTCAGGGTCTCAATAAATTTTTTTCTTTGGGAGGTTTTCACTGAATTATCTGAACTGTTCTCCATATATATTATGAAAGCAGCCAAGGCTGCGATATCCAAAATATTATAGCATAAAGCCAAAGGCCAACGAGATGTTGTTCTTTTAGTTGAATACTGAGCTAACATTCTATCCATTGTATCCCCACCAGCTTTGGTGTGATTATAATATGTTATAATCTCAGGCTAATTCTTTACACCATCCACATTCATATCTCTATGTAAAGTAGACAACAAGAAAACTGCTCTATTTTTGGCTGGGGCGTAGGAGCATATGGTGGTCTTTTTCAGCAAATCCAAATAAACTTGTGTTAATTTCTCGAGCCTTAGATGGCTTGAATTCATTGGGCACATATCTTTTATTTTTTTTAATGTTTAACGTATTCTAGTAATTTCTTAAAACAATTGCGATCCAATTCTTGAATTGGCTTGAATTCATTGGGCACATATCTTTTATTTTTTTTAATGTACCCACGTCATGTTCCATTTGGCAAACTCTTGGGCCAATGGTAGACTTGTAAAGAAGTTGTCCATCATAACATTTCTCCCTTGTTTGGAGCAACTAGATCCTTCACAACCCGCTCGCCTTGGCTTGTATCCCTTCCTGTATTCAATTTCTCCGTATATATTTGGCCCTGCAGTGGAAATAAGTAGACGAGTCACAAGCCCACCAGATTTTAATGCCGTACTTGGCTGGTTTCGATGGCATGTAGTGCGTGAACCTTGTTCGACCTATGTAACCGAACAATTGCTCATCCACAGTAATCGATTCATGTGGCCGGTAATGACTTCTTAAATTGTAGTTCACCATATCGAACTCATCCCTAATAGCTGCAGCCTTATCTTCTTTTTGACGATCAGCTCTCGAAGCGTGCCAATCAAATCGAATAAATCTTAGTATGCTAAAAAGTCTATTGCGCGGCATGGTTGCCCGATACAGAGGGTAGGAACGTTTATTCCAGAGCTCAGTCACTGATTCCTTACTGGAATTATGGCAGCCAGTTACAAGCAAAATTCCTAAGAACGCTGAAAGTTCGTCATCTGTTATCGGTTTCCATGTACGAGCCTCTTTATCTGGATTCTTTAAATTCCACTGACTATATCTACAATCCGCTTTTTTATTTGAATATCTGCATATCAGGTCTCTTATGGCGGTACTAAATATGCAGTGAAATATGTCCAGTTTCGAATAATTTTTTGTACTTGGATTAGGACCCATGTAGTACTTTTCGCGAAGGATGTTACGCGCTCCTTGTCGGGTAATTGGTGGCGGCTCTTTGAACCATTTCATACCATCTTTAGCAGTAAAAAACGAAGAACCATCAGCAAGAACTAGATTTTCTTCAGTATCTTCCCACTGTCGTCATTAATTTCAATCTCAAACTGATTTTCCTCTGACTCCAAATTTTCGAGTTCTGGCAAATAATCCTCGTCTTCATCATTGTCCTCACTCTCAAAGACAGCTCATTATGATCTATAGCTTCATGAATTACTATAGATTACAATAATAGAGCTCTCTTTCCTCATATGACAGCCTGATTTAATATTGAATAAATGATAGATTAGAGAAGAATGAACAAAAGCACTTATTTACCTGGCAACTGCTCTCGCAGAAAGAACTTTTAACTGATTTCCGCTCTCCATAATACTTTTTATTTTATTTTCACTATAACAAACCAATAACCAATTTGACGACTCACTTTCTATTCAAAATTTTTAAATAGTCTTTGAAAAACACGAAGCAATGATCGAAATTGATTGCGAACACGTGTCGGTAATTATCAACAGCGAAATAACTGTTATTGCTGTAACGGTCCCATTTCGAGTGTAAGCGTAAGTTAGATGCAACACAAATGCTGAAGTATTTATCTACTTATGTTTAAGTGAAATTATGTTATTTTTGCTCTTCTTATTACAAAACATCTTGACTAATTTTTATTGTGAAAATCGGTATGTGGATAGAACAAATAGTATTAAAACTATATTTATTTATTTATTTATTTGTTTCGATTTACCAGCACAACAAGATTGCCAAACGATCTATAGACAGTGCCGGCAGTGAAAGAGTACAGAACACATGAATTTAGTATAATAGTAACTTAATAATAACAAAATTAACTTAGTAAAAAGAAAATTAAGACTTTAATACAGTTTAGCGATGGGTACAAATGTAGGCGAAACATTATTGGCGAAGACAGCTTGCAGCCTATTTGAGAGATACGACGACACAAGGTTGACAGCTGTTAATGAGAACTTAAACATGCGGCTTAGTTTTGTCAGTAAATTATCGTGATCGGCAGTGTCGAAGGCTTTAGAGTGGTCCAACATAACCAAGAAGCTCACCTTATTGCCATCTAAACTATCCCGCAAATCCTCACACACATCGATAAGGGCGGTGACACAACTACGCTTGGTCCTGAAGCCTGATTGCCTGTCAGTTATGAGGTCGTACTTATAGAGGTGCGCACTGATTTCCTGGGACATTAACTGTTCCAATTATTTCGATAAGAAAGAAAGGATGGCAATAGGACGGTATTCACCATGAGATTTCGGTACCGGGATAATTTTTGCTTTTTTCCAGCTTTTCGGAAAAACAGATTTAGTGAGCACCGTATTGAAGATGTGAGTGAGATACGGAAGTATACGAGGAAGCAAGATTTTAAGAAAGATAGGGTTGATTTCGTCATACCCAACAGCATTTGACTTGATTGAAAGGATACTTTTTAGCATCTCAACTTGGCTTATATAAGCAAAACTGAGATTTTGGCTTGCATCCCTCGGAGAAGCAACACCGATAGGTATTCTAACCAATGGTCGGCACAGGGATATCAATAAATTTCTTATTTAAATCTTCAACATTGATATTATCACAGCCGCCAAAATTTTTTTTGCCAATACCAATACTACGTATTTCACGCCAGTTCTGTTTACTGCCCATAGCAGATCCAAACTTTCTACTATAAAAATTATTTTTTGCTGTTTTAACTACTTTCACTACCAGTGATCTCAAACTCTTGAATTCCTCGTACAAAGCTGGCGTCTTAAAACGTTTCTATCTGTTATACGCATTATTACGCTGAAGTATTAGGTTTTCAATATTCTTGTTAAACCAAGGACGTTGGTTATGCTTAATTTGCGTGCACTTAACAGAGACAAACTAATTGTATAGTTTATTAATGTTGTTTTGGAGGAATTCAACTTGATCGTCTACCGAGACCATGTCATAAATTTATAGCCAGTTTACATTGGACGTGGCAGTTTGAAGACGATCATAGTCTGTGTTTAAAGTCACTATAGCTGAAACTACGTGCAGTATCATTCAATTGAAAATAATATACGAGAAAAATTAGATCATGCTTAGAAAAATTTGGGACTGAGAATTGGTCATATAAGAGCACTTTTGATTTGACATTTACAAGGAATAAGTCTAAGAAAGTATTATTAGTTTTAGTATAGTCAGTTGGCATAATATAGTGAGTTGGCAAAAGACTTTCTATTAGCAAGTTACTGTTGAAATCACCAGTTATAACGATTTCTGTATAAGGTAGTGCCATGTTCACTAGCATGTCTTCAAAAGGTGTAAGATCAATGGAGCTGTTTGGTCGATAGACACATCCCAGAAGCAAGTCCTGATCGCAGTTAGTAACTACAACAAATATATACTCAATAACACTGTTAGATTGTGACGAACGCAGTATCTTACATGCAGCGTGACCTACTTTGTCCGCTCGAAGTATATTATATCCATTTAAATTAAACAGAGAGTCTGGCAAATCTTTATTAAACCACGTCTCACTTATGCATATAGCGTCCACACCAGAGCCCACGAAAACATATCTCAACTCTTCAATCTTATTTGTAAGGCTTTGTGCGTTTATATGATACACCATTAAACCCCTTCTCTGCTTAGCGAGTATACGAATTTAGTTGAAACTACTGTCTTTGGAACATACAGTTACAGTATTAGAATCACTTTGCATAATTATTTGATAGCATAAACTACGTAACGCGCACATTATAAGATTAACAACTCTCTTCATTTCTATTGTGTACAATGGTTGACCAGAAAAGTGCATAATAATATTACTGAAAGTATCATATCAAATGGAATTTGATATCGTTGGATAAGGTTGATCGTAGAAGGCGTTAAAAGTATTTCGTCTTCAGCATGAATGCCCTATAATAAATTTGTCAAAAGTGAAATCATGTTTTGGAGATATAATTACTTAATTGTAACTTCTTTCGATTACCTGTCTTTTTTGCCATTTTTTCAAATTGTATTCGAAAACAGCTCGGGGACCAAAAAGAACGTCTGGAATAATTTTATCCAAATGATGTGGCATCATATACTTCAGATTTTCTGATGTGAATCCGTGATCTAGTTTAGGTACGTTTACAATATGTTTCGTTTAGTGAAATAAAATAAAAGTTGTCTTAGGAAAAAAAAATAATTTAAATCTATAATTTAAATCTAATGCTTTAAACACAATTATGAAGCGACAAGCATCTACAATGCAGCATTTTCGAACAGCACAACAACAATTGAATGGAGTGCAAAGAATTGGAATGGATACAAACACGAAGAAAGAAGAGCAAGACCAAACAGAAATGGATACACACACAAGGAAGAAGAACAAGACTGCACCTTCTGCAGGCAATTTGCACTAATTTACACACTAATTTCACAATAAATATTAATAATACATATATACTTACTTTTTAGTAAATTGAGAAACTGCTCCCCATTTAGCTTTTTTAAAGTTTCAGCGAACAAATCCGTTTCATGAGCATCTTCACTCTCACTCATTATTCGAACCAGATTGCTATACAGTACCTTGCACACTGACGACTCAAAAACTTCGACGACTTCGTGAAGTGATGTCGTTGAAAAGATAACGGACTATTTTTTTCATTCTTTGACATACATTTATTTAAAGACGCATTATGGTGTATATATTTTTCTACGTTGATTGACTCAGTGTGTACAAAATGAATAAAGCGTATACTCAAGTTGTAGAAAAATATGTATATGAAACAATGAGTACAACTTTAGGTACATACTACAAATGTAGGAATTTCTACTCATTAAAAATAAAATTTATATTTATTGTAGAAAATATTACTCAAACAGTAGATTTTCTCGTTCTTTGAAATGAAACCATTATTTATGTGTTTAAAAACCCATCAATTTTCTGAGTGTGGGCAGCTTGCTTTGAGATAATTCTTGCAGGCATCTTGTGGCAAGATATGGTGATGCTCTCGTTCCATAAGTTGTAACGATGTTTCTTAGACCAGGATATAACTCAGCGAGTCCAGGATTTCGTTAAAGGAAAAGATTTGTATTTTGGGTACTCTTCAGTATGAATCTAGCTTTATTGAATGAATTATTCAAGGTTTGTTACATATATGACGGTGACTTCGAACGAATGCTATAGTGGGTAAGCCGTGTTGCTGTGTCGTAGAATCAGGCTTCGTAGCGTTGGGGTGCGTATGTTGATTAGGTTCTCCGAAAGTGAACGTAGGTGCTGACTGTACTTTCAGAGAGTATGCGTGGGTACTCTTGGGATGCTCACTGGGCTCCGAGAGAGCCGTTGACCGTGTTCTGTAGGTGTATGCGTGGCCGTTGTGCTCTGAGAGAGTAGGCGTAGCCGTTGTGCTTCGAGAGAGTTTACGTAGCCGTTGTGCTTCGAGAGAGTGTAGTACGTAGCCGTTGTGCTTCGAGAGAGAATGCTTTGGCGTTGATCGTGCTATGAGAGACTATGCGTAGCTGTCGTGCTCTGAGAATGCGTAGCTGTGCTCTGAGAGGGAATGCTTTGGCGTTGACTGTGCTCTGTAGATGTTGACGGTACGCTGACTCTGTTGTGGACGCTGACTGGGCTCCGAGAGAGTATGCGTAGCTGTCGTGCTCTGAGAGAGAATGCTTTGCTGTTGACTGTACTTTGACGCTGATTGTGCCGACTGCGATTTGCGGAGCGCTCCCGGGTAGCAAGTACGTAGGATGGGAAGGACAGGAGACCAGGAAGATTTATCAAATCCGCCTACTTGGTCGGAGGGGAGGAGGATTGACCAGGAAGATTTATCAAATCCGCCTGCTTGGTCGGAGGGGAGGAGGATTGCCCAGGAAGATTTATCAAATCCGCCTGCTTGGTTGGAGAGTAGGTCAGGGGAAGTCTTTTCTTATTTCTGGAGACTTATCAAGCCCGGCAGATTAATAAGAGAAGGAGGAGGGGAGGAGGATTGGCTGTGTACTGCACTTACCGCGGTGTTAGCTTTGACTGATGTTGATCGCATCGAGGCTGGCAACTTGTGCGCGGATTTTGTTCCGCTGTGTACGTATGTTTTGTTCTCTCTTCTCTCGCTCTTTCTCGTAGGTATGCTTTTGTGCTTGTTGGTCCCGTTATTTCCATTAATTTCTCTTCGTTGTTCGTTCTAGTCACCGCTTGCATTTCTTATCGCTAATTCTTATTTTACTTATATACTTATTTCTAGTTATTTTAACATATTTACTCTTATTTCATAGTTGCTTATATTTATTGTCTTATACTAATATATATTAATACATTACATGATTTTATTAAATTAGATTTATTCATCATATTTATTAGGTTAAATTCATTATTTTATTACATTAGATTTATTACATTATTTTGATTTATTATATATATATATAGGTAGTATAAGTACATTATTAAATTCATCATTTTGTTAGTTTAGATTATGTATATAAGTACTATAAATAGAAAAGTATAAGTTTAGTGTGAAAATTCATAATAGTTTAAAATTATTGTGTGACGTAGGATTTTGCGTCATCACAAGCTTTCCTCTAACAATGATCTTACTGTTGTGACGTCAAAAGTAGGGAATGGATGCGGAGCACTGCATGTCCTGCGCGTGCGCATAAGCTGGTCGGTTGGTGACTCATCGTCGAACACGAATATTATGTGTAACCTCTGTGCTTGTCTGCGGCACACAATCCACTTGGAGGAGGTGGCGACAATAGACGTGACAGCGCACTGGACCAGTCACGACAACTCATCGCGATAGAGCCGCAGCGAATATCCTTGTGACAATGAGTTCACGGGTGTGTGGGCATAATCGTATTCGATACGAAGTTATGCCGAAGCATCGGTTTCGAGTGCAAGTTTTGAGTCGGTGACTGCATGTGGTGGTCGTCTGTTGAGACAGCTGGGATCGCTACTACGTTAGGGATCTGATATTGTTGATCGTGCTCCTCTTTCACTTCAGCTTCTTCTGCTGCGACTTCAGCCTCTTCTTCAAAAAGCTCACCATCAGCCCCTTTCTTAGCAACAACCTCTTCTGCTGCGACCTCAGCCTCTTTTTTAAAAAGTTCTTTGGCCCCTGTTTTAGCAACAACCTCTTCGGCGTGCACCTCAGCAAGCGGGGCGCCTTGTACGGGAGTAGATCCAATAGTGTCGTTTGCAGATGAGGTTGTCAGTTCATTTTGCGGTATGGTTAATTTAGCTGTGGTAATGATCTTTTCTTCTAGTTAAACTTTCGTTTAATCCGATTGAGTTTTAAGTATCACTTTCATAAGTCACTATACACTTTTTTCTATTTTTATCGCTTTCGTGAGACATATCGACAGTAACCTTGATATTGTGGTTGCTACTGCAAGTGCTGGTAGTGTTCGTGGTGAACTTCACAGCATAAGATTTTCATATATATATAGCATGTGTCGGAACATATACACCAATATTTGAAATCGAAACGAATTAGCCTTCCTCTAATACTGATCTTACTGTTGTGACGTCCAAAGTAGGGAATGGATGCGGAGCGCTGCATGTCGGTTGGTGACTCGTCGTTGAAAACGAAGATTATGTGTAATCTCTGCGAGTAGTTGCTGAGAAATTTGAGCCTCTCCGCCATCGCCTCCACCTTGAAATCGCGCTTGACAGAGTTCCTCTTGCGCATAAGCTCTTGATTCGATACAAGCGCCCCATTGCCTGATCCTGGCCGGATCATTTTTAAACTTTCGTTTAATCCGATTGAATTTTAAGTATCACTTTCATCAGTCACTGTACACTTTTTTCTATTTTTATCCCTTTCGTGAGACATATCGACAGTAACCTTGATATCGTGGTTGCTACTGCAAGTGCTGGTAGTGTTCGTGGTGAACTTCACAGCATAAGATCTTCATATATATATAGCATGTGTCGGAACATATACACCAATATTTGAAATCGAAACGAATTAGCTTTCCTCTAATACTGATCTTACTGTTGTGACGTCCAAAGTAGGGAATGGATGCGGAGCACTGCATGTCGGTTGGTGACTCATCGTCGAAAACGAAGATTATGTGTAACCTCTGCGAGTAGTTGCTGAGAAATTTGAGCCTCTCCGCCATCGCCTCCACCTTGAAATCGCGCTTGACAGAGTTCCTCTTGCGCATAAGCTCTTGATTTGATACAAGCGCCCCATTGCCTGATCCTGGCCGGATCATTTTTAAATTGATGGTATTGTTCGTGGTGAACTTCACAGCATAAGATCTTCATATATATATAGCATGTGTCGGAACATATACACCAATATTTGAAATCGAAACGAATTAGCTTTCCTCTAATACTGATCTTACTGTTGTGACGTCCAAAGTAGGGAATGGATGCGGAGCACTGCATGTCGGTTGGTGACTCATCGTCGAAAACGAAGATTATGTGTAACCTCTGCGAGTAGTCGCTGAGAAATTTGAGCATCTCCGCCATCGCCTCCACCTTGAAATCGCGCTTGACAGAGTTCCTCTTGCGCATAAGCTTTTGATTCGATACAAGCGCCCCATTGCTTGATCCTGGCCGGATCATTTTTAAACTTTCGTTTAATCCGATTGAGTTTTAAGTATCACTTTCATCAGTCACTGTACACTTTTTTCTATTCTTATCCCTTTCGTGAGACATATCGACAGTAACCTTGATATCGTGGTTGCTACTGCAAGTGCTGGTAGTGTTCGTGGCTTTACTGTTCTCTTTTATACTAACTTATGGGAAAAGTACTGTACATGGCTTTCTCCGATAAGTTGGTGTCTGACAGTGGCACAATAATAATACGTGGAGCAGCTCGTGTTGCACGATGAGCATGGTGAACTTCACAGCATAACATCTTCATATACTATATATATAGCATGTGTCGGAACATATACACCAATATTTGAAATCAAAACGAATTAGCTTTCCTCTAACAATGATCTTACTGTTGTGACGTCAAAAGTAGGGAATGGATGCGGAGCACTGCATGTCCTGCGCGTGCGCATAAGCTGGTCGGTTGGTGACTCATCGTCGAACACGAATATTATGTGTAACCTCTGTGCTTGTCTGCGGCACACAATCCACTTGGAGGAGGTGGCGACAATAGACGTGACAGCGCACTGGACAGTCACGACAACTCATCGCGATAGAGCCGCAGCGAATATCCTTGTGACAATGAGTTCACGGGTGTGTGGGCATAGTCGTATTCGATACGAAGTTATGCCGAAGCATCGGTTTCGAGTGCAAGTTTTGAGTCGGTGACTGCATGTGGTGGTCGTCTGTTGAGACAGCTGGGATCGTTACTACGTTAGGGATCTGATATTGTTGATCGTGCTCCTCTTTCACTTCAGCTTCTTCTGCTGCGACTTCAGCCTCTTCTTCAAAAAGCTCACCATCAGCCCCTTTCTTAGCAACAACCTCTTCTGCTGCGACCTCAGCCTCTTTTTTAAAAAGTTCTTTGGCCCCTGTTTTAGCAACAACCTCTTCGGCGTGCACCTCAGCAAGCGGGGCGCCTTGTACGGGAGTAGATCCAATAGTGTCGTTTGCAGATGAGGTTGTCAGTTCATTTTGCGGTATGGTTAATTTAGCTGTGGTAATGATCTTTTCTTCTAGTTAAACTTTCGTTTAATCCGATTGAGTTTTAAGTATCACTTTCATAAGTCACTATACACTTTTTTCTATTTTTATCGCTTTCGTGAGACATATCGACAGTAACCTTGATATTGTGGTTGCTACTGCAAGTGCTGGTAGTGTTCGTGGTGAACTTCACAGCATAAGATTTTCATATATATATAGCATGTGTCGGAACATATACACCAATATTTGAAATCGAAACGAATTAGCCTTCCTCTAATACTGATCTTACTGTTGTGACGTCCAAAGTAGGGAATGGATGCGGAGCGCTGCATGTCGGTTGGTGACTCGTCGTTGAAAACGAAGATTATGTGTAATCTCTGCGAGTAGTTGCTGAGAAATTTGAGCCTCTCCGCCATCGCCTCCACCTTGAAATCGCGCTTGACAGAGTTCCTCTTACGCATAAGCTCTTGATTCGATACAAGCGCCCCATTGCCTGATCCTGGCCGGATCATTTTTAAACTTTCGTTTAATCCGATTGAATTTTAAGTATCACTTTCATCAGTCACTGTACACTTTTTTCTATTTTTATCCCTTTCGTGAGACATATCGACAGTAACCTTGATATCGTGGTTGCTACTGCAAGTGCTGGTAGTGTTCGTGGTGAACTTCACAGCATAAGATCTTCATATATATATAGCATGTGTCGGAACATATACACCAATATTTGAAATCGAAACGAATTAGCTTTCCTCTAATACTGATCTTACTGTTGTGACGTCCAAAGTAGGGAATGGATGCGGAGCACTGCATGTCGGTTGGTGACTCATCGTTGAAAACGAAGATTATGTGTAACCTCTGCGAGTAGTTGCTGAGAAATTTGAGCCTCTCCGCCATCGCCTCCATCTTGAAATCGCGCTTGACAGAGTTCCTCTTGCGCATAAGCTCTTGATTCGATACAAGCGCCCCATTGCCTGATCCTGGCCGGATCATTTTTAAACTTTCGTTTAATCCGATTGAGTTTTAAGTATCACTTTCATCAGTCACTGTACACTTTTTTCTATTTTTATCGCTTTCGTGAGACATATCGACAGTAACCTTGATATCGTGGTTGCTACTGCAAGTGCTGGTAGTGTTCGTGGCGAACTTCACAGCATAAGATCTTCATATATATATAGCATGTGTCGGAACATATACACCAATATTTGAAATTGAAACGAATTAGCTTTCCTCTAATACTGATCTTACTGTTGTGACGTCCAAAGTAGGGAATGGATGCGGAGCACTGCATGTCGGTTGGTGACTCATCGTCGAAAACGAAGATTATGTGTAACCTCTGCGAGTAGTTGCTGAGAAATTTGAGCATCTCCGCCATCGCCTCCACCTTGAAATCGCGCTTGACAGAGTTCCTCTTGCGCATAAGCTTTTGATTCGATACAAGCGCCCCATTGCTTGATCCTGGCCGGATCATTTTTAAACTTTCGTTAAGCCGATTGAGTTTTAAGTATCACTTTCATCAGTCACTGTACACTTTTTTCTATTTTTATCCCTTTCGTGAGACATATCGACAGTAACCTTGATATCGTGGTTGCTACTGCAAGTGCTGGTAGTGTTCGTGGTGAACTTCACAGCATAAGATCTTCATATATATATAGCATGTGTCGGAACATATACACCAATATTTGAAATCGAAACGAATTAGCTTTCCTCTAATACTGATCTTACTGTTGTGACGTCCAAAGTAGGGAATGGATGCGGAGCACTGCATGTCGGTTGGTGACTCATCGTCGAAAACGAAGATTATGTGTAACCTCTGCGAGTAGTTGCTGAGAAATTTGAGCCTCTCCGCCATCGCCTCCACCTTGAAATCGCGCTTGACAGAGTTCCTCTTGCGCATAAGCTCTTGATTCGATACAAGCGCCCCATTGCCTGATCCTGGCCGGATCATTTTTAAATTGATGGTATTGTTCGTGGTGAACTTCACAGCATAAGATCTTCATATATATATAGCATGTGTCGGAACATATACACCAATATTTGAAATCGAAACGAATTAGCTTTCCTCTAATACTGATCTTACTGTTGTGACGTCCAAAGTAGGGAATGGATGCGGAGCACTGCATGTCGGTTGGTGACTCATCGTCGAAAACGAAGATTATGTGTAACCTCTGCGAGTAGTCGCTGAGAAATTTGAGCATCTCCGCCATCGCCTCCACCTTGAAATCGCGCTTGACAGAGTTCCTCTTGCGCATAAGCTTTTGATTCGATACAAGCGCCCCATTGCTTGATCCTGGCCGGATCATTTTTAAATTTTCGTTTAATCCGATTGAGTTTTAAGTATCACTTTCATCAGTCACTGTACACTTTTTTCTATTCTTATCCCTTTCGTGAGACATATCGACAGTAACCTTGATATCGTGGTTGCTACTGCAAGTGCTGGTAGTGTTCGTGGCTTTACTGTTCTCTTTTATACTAACTTATGGGAAAAGTACTGTACATGGCTTTCTCCGATAAGTTGGTGTCTGACAGTGGCACAATAATAATACGTGGAGCAGCTCGTGTTGCACGATGAGCATGGTGAACTTCACAGCATAACATCTTCATATACTATATATATAGCATGTGTCGGAACATATACACCAATATTTGAAATCAAAACGAATTAGCTTTCCTCTAACAATGATCTTACTGTTGTGACGTCAAAAGTAGGGAATGGATGCGGAGCACTGCATGTCCTGCGCGTGCGCATAAGCTGGTCGGTTGGTGACTCATCGTCGAACACGAATATTATGTGTAACCTCTGTGCTTGTCTGCGGCACACAATCCACTTGGAGGAGGTGGCGACAATAGACGTGACAGCGCACTGGACAGTCACGACAACTCATCGCGATAGAGCCGCAGCGAATATCCTTGTGACAATGAGTTCACGGGTGTGTGGGCATAGTCGTATTCGATACGAAGTTATGCCGAAGCATCGGTTTCGAGTGCAAGTTTTGAGTCGGTGACTGCATGTGGTGGTCGTCTGTTGAGACAGCTGGGATCGTTACTACGTTAGGGATCTGATATTGTTGATCGTGCTCCTCTTTCACTTCAGCTTCTTCTGCTGCGACTTCAGCCTCTTCTTCAAAAAGCTCACCATCAGCCCCTTTCTTAGCAACAACCTCTTCTGCTGCGACCTCAGCCTCTTTTTTAAAAAGTTCTTTGGCCCCTGTTTTAGCAACAACCTCTTCGGCGTGCACCTCAGCAAGCGGGGCGCCTTGTACGGGAGTAGATCCAATAGTGTCGTTTGCAGATGAGGTTGTCAGTTCATTTTGCGGTATGGTTAATTTAGCTGTGGTAATGATCTTTTCTTCTAGTTAAACTTTCGTTTAATCCGATTGAGTTTTAAGTATCACTTTCATAAGTCACTATACACTTTTTTCTATTTTTATCGCTTTCGTGAGACATATCGACAGTAACCTTGATATTGTGGTTGCTACTGCAAGTGCTGGTAGTGTTCGTGGTGAACTTCACAGCATAAGATTTTCATATATATATAGCATGTGTCGGAACATATACACCAATATTTGAAATCGAAACGAATTAGCCTTCCTCTAATACTGATCTTACTGTTGTGACGTCCAAAGTAGGGAATGGATGCGGAGCGCTGCATGTCGGTTGGTGACTCGTCGTTGAAAACGAAGATTATGTGTAATCTCTGCGAGTAGTTGCTGAGAAATTTGAGCCTCTCCGCCATCGCCTCCACCTTGAAATCGCGCTTGACAGAGTTCCTCTTGCGCATAAGCTCTTGATTCGATACAAGCGCCCCATTGCCTGATCCTGGCCGGATCATTTTTAAACTTTCGTTTAATCCGATTGAATTTTAAGTTTCACTTTCATCAGTCACTGTACACTTTTTTCTATTTTTATCCCTTTCGTGAGACATATCGACAGTAACCTTGATATCGTGGTTGCTACTGCAAGTGCTGGTAGTGTTCGTGGTGAACTTCACAGCATAAGATCTTCATATATATATAGCATGTGTCGGAACATATACACCAATATTTGAAATCGAAACGAATTAGCTTTCCTCTAATACTGATCTTACTGTTGTGACGTCCAAAGTAGGGAATGGATGCGGAGCACTGCATGTCGGTTGGTGACTCATCGTTGAAAACGAAGATTATGTGTAACCTCTGCGAGTAGTTGCTGAGAAATTTGAGCCTCTCCGCCATCGCCTCCATCTTGAAATCGCGCTTGACAGAGTTCCTCTTGCGCATAAGCTCTTGATTCGATACAAGCGCCCCATTGCCTGATCCTGGCCGGATCATTTTTAAACTTTCGTTTAATCCGATTGAGTTTTAAGTATCACTTTCATCAGTCACTGTACACTTTCTTCTATTTTTATCGCTTTCGTGAGACATATCGACAGTAACCTTGATATCGTGGTTGCTACTGCAAGTGCTGGTAGTGTTCGTGGCGAACTTCACAGCATAAGATCTTCATATATATATAGCATGTGTCGGAACATATACACCAATATTTGAAATCGAAACGAATTAGCTTTCCTCTAATACTGATCTTACTGTTGTGACGTCCAAAGTAGGGAATGGATGCGGAGCACTGCATGTCGGTTGGTGACTCATCGTCGAAAACGAAGATTATGTGTAACCTCTGCGAGTAGTCGCTGAGAAATTTGAGCATCTCCGCCATCGCCTCCACCTTGAAATCGCGCTTGACAGAGTTCCTCTTGCGCATAAGCTTTTGATTCGATACAAGCGCCCCATTGCCTGATCCTGGCCGGATCATTTTTAAATTGATGGTATTGTTCGTGGTGAACTTCACAGCATAAGATCTTCATATATATATAGCATGTGTCGGAACATATACACCAATATTTGAAATCGAAACGAATTAGCTTTCCTCTAATACTGATCTTACTGTTGTGGCGTCCAAAGTAGGGAATGGATGCGGAGCACTGCATGTCGGTTGGTGACTCATCGTCGAAAACGAAGATTATGTGTAACCTCAGCGAGTAGTTGCTGAGAAATTTGAGCCTCTCCGCCATCGCCTCCACCTTGAAATCGCGCTTGACAGAGTTCCTCTTGCGCATAAGCTCTTGATTCGATACAAGCGCCCCATTGCCTGATCCTGGCCGGATCATTTTTAAACTTTCGTTTAATCCGATTGAGTTTTAAGTATCACTTTCATCAGTCACTGTACACTTTTTTCTATTTTTATCCCTTTCGTGAGACATATCGACAGTAACCTTGATATCGTGGTTGCTACTGCAAGTGCTGGTAGTGTTCGTGGTGAACTTCACAGCATAAGATCTTCATATATATATAGCATGTGTCGGAACATATACACCAATATTTGAAATCGAAACGAATTAGCTTTCCTCTAATACTGATCTTACTGTTGTGACGTCCAAAGTAGGGAATGGATGCGGAGCACTGCATGTCGGTTGGTGACTCATCGTCGAAAACGAAGATTATGTGTAACCTCTGCGAGTAGTCGCTGAGAAATTTGAGCATCTCCGCCATCGCCTCCACCTTGAAATCGCGCTTGACAGAGTTCCTCTTGCGCATAAGCTTTTGATTCGATACAAGCGCCCCATTGCTTGATCCTGGCCGGATCATTTTTAAACTTTCGTTTAATCCGATTGAGTTTTAAGTATCACTTTCATCAGTCACTGTACACTTTTTTCTATTCTTATCCCTTTCGTGAGACATATCGACAGTAACCTTGATATCGTGGTTGCTACTGCAAGTGCTGGTAGTGTTCGTGGTGAACTTCACAGCATAAGATCTTCATATATATATAGCATGTGTCGGAACATATACACCAATATTTGAAATCGAAACGAATTAGCTTTCCTCTAATACTGATCTTACTGTTGTGACGTCCAAAGTAGGGAATGGATGCGGAGCACTGCATGTCGGTTGGTGACTCATCGTTGAAAACGAAGATTATGTGTAACCTCTGCGAGTAGTTGCTGAGAAATTTGAGCCTCTCCGCCATCGCCTCCATCTTGAAATCGCGCTTGACAGAGTTCCTCTTGCGCATAAGCTCTTGATTCGATACAAGCGCCCCATTGCCTGATCCTGGCCGGATCATTTTTAAACTTTCGTTTAATCCGATTGAGTTTTAAGTATCACTTTCATCAGTCACTGTACACTTTTTTCTATTTTTATCGCTTTCGTGAGACATATCGACAGTAACCTTGATATCGTGGTTGCTACTGCAAGTGCTGGTAGTGTTCGTGGCGAACTTCACAGCATAAGATCTTCATATATATATAGCATGTGTCGGAACATATACACCAATATTTGAAATTGAAACGAATTAGCTTTCCTCTAATACTGATCTTACTGTTGTGACGTCCAAAGTAGGGAATGGATGCGGAGCACTGCATGTCGGTTGGTGACTCATCGTCGAAAACGAAGATTATGTGTAACCTCTGCGAGTAGTTGCTGAGAAATTTGAGCATCTCCGCCATCGCCTCCACCTTGAAATCGCGCTTGACAGAGTTCCTCTTGCGCATAAGCTTTTGATTCGATACAAGCGCCCCATTGCTTGATCCTAGCCGGATCATTTTTAAACTTTCGTTAAGCCGATTGAGTTTTAAGTATCACTTTCATCAGTCACTGTACACTTTTTTCTATTTTTATCCCTTTCGTGAGACATATCGACAGTAACCTTGATATCGTGGTTGCTACTGCAAGTGCTGGTAGTGTTCGTGGCTTTACTGTTCTCTTTTATACTAACTTATGGGAAAAGTACTGTACATGGCTTTCTCCGATAAGTTGGTGTCTGACAATGGCACAATAATAATACGTGGAGCAGCTCGTGTTGCACGATGAGCATGGTGAACTTCACAGCATAACATCTTCATATACTATATATATAGCATGTGTCGGAACATATACACCAATATTTGAAATCAAAACGAATTAGCTTTCCTCTAACAATGATCTTACTGTTGTGACGTCAAAAGTAGGGAATGGATGCGGAGCACTGCATGTCCTGCGCGTGCGCATAAGCTGGTCGGTTGGTGACTCATCGTCGAAAACGAAGATTATGTGTAACCTCTGCGAGTAGTTGCTGAGAAATTTGAGCCTCTCCGCCATCGCCTCCACCTTGAAATCGCGCTTGACAGAGTTCCTCTTGCGCATAAGCTCTTGATTCGATACAAGCGCCCCATTGCCTGATCCTGGCCGGATCATTTTTAAATTGATGGTATTGTTCGTGGTGAACTTCACAGCATAAGATCTTCATATATATATAGCATGTGTCGGAACATATACACCAATATTTGAAATCGAAACGAATTAGCTTTCCTCTAATACTGATCTTACTGTTGTGGCGTCCAAAGTAGGGAATGGATGCGGAGCACTGCATGTCGGTTGGTGACTCATCGTCGAAAACGAAGATTATGTGTAACCTCAGCGAGTAGTTGCTGAGAAATTTGAGCCTCTCCGCCATCGCCTCCACCTTGAAATCGCGCTTGACAGAGTTCCTCTTGGGCATAAGCTCTTGATTCGATACAAGCGCCCCATTGCCTGATCCTGGCCGGATCATTTTTAAACTTTCGTTTAATCCGATTGAGTTTTAAGTATCACTTTCATCAGTCACTGTACACTTTTTTCTATTTTTATCCCTTTCGTGAGACATATCGACAGTAACCTTGATATCGTGGTTGCTACTGCAAGTGCTGGTAGTGTTCGTGGTGAACTTCACAGCATAAGATCTTCATATATATATAGCATGTGTCGGAACATATACACCAATATTTGAAATCGAAACGAATTAGCTTTCCTCTAATACTGATCTTACTGTTGTGACGTCCAAAGTAGGGAATGGATGCGGAGCACTGCATGTCGGTTGGTGACTCATCGTCGAAAACGAAGATTATGTGTAACCTCTGCGAGTAGTTGCTGAGAAATTTGAGCATCTCCGCCATCGCCTCCACCTTGAAATCGCGCTTGACAGAGTTCCTCTTGCGCATAAGCTTTTGATTCGATACAAGCGCCCCATTGCTTGATCCTGGCCGGATCATTTTTAAACTTTCGTTTAATCCGATTGAGTTTTAAGTATCACTTTCATCAGTCACTGTATACTTTTTTCTATTCTTATCCCTTTCGTGAGACATATCGACAGTAACCTTGATATCGTGGTTGCTACTGCAAGTGCTGGTAGTGTTCGTGGCTTTACTGTTCTCTTTTATACTAACTTATGGGAAAAGTACTGTACATGGCTTTCTCCGATAAGTTGGTGTCTGACAGTGGCACAATAATAATACGTGGAGCAGCTCGTGTTGCACGATGAGCATGGTGAACTTCACAGCATAACATCTTCATATACTATATATATAGCATGTGTCGGAACATATACACCAATATTTGAAATCAAAACGAATTAGCTTTCCTCTAACAATGATCTTACTGTTGTGACGTCAAAAGTAGGGAATGGATGCGGAGCACTGCATGTCCTGCGCGTGCGCATAAGCTGGTCGGTTGGTGACTCATCGTCGAACACGAATATTATGTGTAACCTCTGTGCTTGTCTGCGGCACACAATCCACTTGGAGGAGGTGGCGACAATAGACGTGACAGCGCACTGGACAGTCACGACAACTCATCGCGATAGAGCCGCAGCGAATATCCTTGTGACAATGAGTTCACGGGTGTGTGGGCATAATCGTATTCGATACGAAGTTATGCCGAAGCATCGGTTTCGAGTGCAAGTTTTGAGTCGGTGACTGCATGTGGTGGTCGTCTGTTGAGACAGCTGGGATCGCTACTACGTTAGGGATCTGATATTGTTGATCGTGCTCCTCTTTCACTTCAGCTTCTTCTGCTGCGACTTCAGCCTCTTCTTCAAAAAGCTCACCATCAGCCCCTTTCTTAGCAACAACCTCTTCTGCTGCGACCTCAGCCTCTTTTTTAAAAAGTTCTTTGGCCCCTGTTTTAGCAACAACCTCTTCGGCGTGCACCTCAGCAAGCGGGGCGCCTTGTACGGGAGTAGATCCAATAGTGTCGTTTGCAGATGAGGTTGTCAGTTCATTTTGCGGTATGGTTAATTTAGCTGTGGTAATGATCTTTTCTTCTAGTTAAACTTTCGTTTAATCCGATTGAGTTTTAAGTATCACTTTCATAAGTCACTATACACTTTTTTCTATTTTTATCGCTTTCGTGAGACATATCGACAGTAACCTTGATATTGTGGTTGCTACTGCAAGTGCTGGTAGTGTTCGTGGTGAACTTCACAGCATAAGATTTTCATATATATATAGCATGTGTCGGAACATATACACCAATATTTGAAATCGAAACGAATTAGCCTTCCTCTAATACTGATCTTACTGTTGTGACGTCCAAAGTAGGGAATGGATGCGGAGCGCTGCATGTCGGTTGGTGACTCGTCGTTGAAAACGAAGATTATGTGTAATCTCTGCGAGTAGTTGCTGAGAAATTTGAGCCTCTCCGCCATCGCCTCCACCTTGAAATCGCGCTTGACAGAGTTCCTCTTGCGCATAAGCTCTTGATTCGATACAAGCGCCCCATTGCCTGATCCTGGCCGGATCATTTTTAAACTTTCGTTTAATCCGATTGAATTTTAAGTATCACTTTCATCAGTCACTGTACACTTTTTTCTATTTTTATCCCTTTCGTGAGACATATCGACAGTAACCTTGATATCGTGGTTGCTACTGCAAGTGCTGGTAGTGTTCGTGGTGAACTTCACAGCATAAGATCTTCATATATATATATAGCATGTGTCGGAACATATACACCAATATTTGAAATCGAAACGAATTAGCTTTCCTCTAATACTGATCTTACTGTTGTGACGTCCAAAGTAGGGAATGGATGCGGAGCACTGCATGTCGGTTGGTGACTCATCGTTGAAAACGAAGATTATGTGTAACCTCTGCGAGTAGTTGCTGAGAAATTTGAGCCTCTCCGCCATCGCCTCCATCTTGAAATCGCGCTTGACAGAGTTCCTCTTGCGCATAAGCTCTTGATTCGATACAAGCGCCCCATTGCCTGATCCTGGCCGGATCATTTTTAAACTTTCGTTTAATCCGATTGAGTTTTAAGTATCACTTTCATCAGTCACTGTACACTTTTTTATATTTTTTTCGCTTTCGTGAGACATATCGACAGTAACCTTGATATCGTGGTTGCTACTGCAAGTGCTGGTAGTGTTCGTGGCGAACTTCACAGCATAAGATCTTCATATATATATAGCATGTGTCGGAACATATACACCAATATTTGAAATTGAAACGAATTAGCTTTCCTCTAATACTGATCTTACTGTTGTGACGTCCAAAGTAGGGAATGGATGCGGAGCACTGCATGTCGGTTGGTGACTCATCGTCGAAAACGAAGATTATGTGTAACCTCTGCGAGTAGTTGCTGAGAAATTTGAGCATCTCCGCCATCGCCTCCACCTTGAAATCGCGCTTGACAGAGTTCCTCTTGCGCATAAGCTTTTGATTCGATACAAGCGCCCCATTGCTTGATCCTGGCCGGATCGTTTTTAAACTTTCGTTAAGCCGATTGAGTTTTAAGTATCACTTTCATCAGTCACTGTACACTTTTTTCTATTTTTATCCCTTTCGTGAGACATATCGACAGTAACCTTGATATCGTGGTTGCTACTGCAAGTGCTGGTAGTGTTCGTGGTGAACTTCACAGCATAAGATCTTCATATATATATAGCATGTGTCGGAACATATACACCAATATTTGAAATCGAAACGAATTAGCTTTCCTCTAATACTGATCTTACTGTTGTGACGTCCAAAGTAGGGAATGGACGCGGAGCACTGCATGTCGGTTGGTGACTCATCGTCGAAAACGAAGATTATGTGTAACCTCTGCGAGTAGTCGCTGAGAAATTTGAGCATCTCCGCCATCGCCTCCACCTTGAAATCGCGCTTGACAGAGTTCCTCTTGCGCATAAGCTTTTGATTCGATACAAGCGCCCCATTGCTTGATCCTGGCCGGATCATTTTTAAACTTTCGTTTAATCCGATTGAGTTTTAAGTATCACTTTCATCAGTCACTGTATACTTTTTTCTATTCTTATCCCTTTCGTGAGACATATCGACAGTAACCTTGATATCGTGGTTGCTACTGCAAGTGCTGGTAGTGTTCGTGGCTTTACTGTTCTCTTTTATACTAACTTATGGGAAAAGTACTGTACATGGCTTTCTCCGATAAGTTGGTGTCTGACAGTGGCACAATAATAATACGTGGAGCAGCTCGTGTTGCACGATGAGCATGGTGAACTTCACAGCATAACATCTTCATATACTATATATATAGCATGTGTCGGAACATATACACCAATATTTGAAATCAAAACGAATTAGCTTTCCTCTAACAATGATCTTACTGTTGTGACGTCAAAAGTAGGGAATGGATGCGGAGCACTGCATGTCCTGCGCGTGCGCATAAGCTGGTCGGTTGGTGACTCATCGTCGAACACGAATATTATGTGTAACCTCTGTGCTTGTCTGCGGCACACAATCCACTTGGAGGAGGTGGCGACAATAGACGTGACAGCGCACTGGACAGTCACGACAACTCATCGCGATAGAGCCGCAGCGAATATCCTTGTGACAATGAGTTCACGGGTGTGTGGGCATAATCGTATTCGATACGAAGTTATGCCGAAGCATCGGTTTCGAGTGCAAGTTTTGAGTCGGTGACTGCATGTGGTGGTCGTCTGTTGAGACAGCTGGGATCGCTACTACGTTAGGGATCTGATATTGTTGATCGTGCTCCTCTTTCACTTCAGCTTCTTCTGCTGCGACTTCAGCCTCTTCTTCAAAAAGCTCACCATCAGCCCCTTTCTTAGCAACAACCTCTTCTGCTGCGACCTCAGCCTCTTTTTTAAAAAGTTCTTTGGCCCCTGTTTTAGCAACAACCTCTTCGGCGTGCACCTCAGCAAGCGGGGCGCCTTGTACGGGAGTAGATCCAATAGTGTCGTTTGCAGATGAGGTTGTCAGTTCATTTTAAACTTTCGTTTAATCCGATTGAGTTTTAAGTATCACTTTCATAAGTCACTATACACTTTTTTCTATTTTTATCGCTTTCGTGAGACATATCGACAGTAACCTTGATATTGTGGTTGCTACTGCAAGTGCTGGTAGTGTTCGTGGTGAACTTCACAGCATAAGATTTTCATATATATATAGCATGTGTCGGAACATATACACCAATATTTGAAATCCAAACGAATTAGCCTTCCTCTAATACTGATCTTACTGTTGTGACGTCCAAAGTAGGGAATGGATGCGGAGCGCTGCATGTCGGTTGGTGACTCGTCGTTGAAAACGAAGATTATGTGTAATCTCTGCGAGTAGTTGCTGAGAAATTTGAGCCTCTCCGCCATCGCCTCCACCTTGAAATCGCGCTTGACAGAGTTCCTCTTGCGCATAAGCTCTTGATTCGATACAAGCGCCCCATTGCCTGATCCTGGCCGGATCATTTTTAAACTTTCGTTTAATCCGATTGAATTTTAAGTATCACTTTCATCAGTCACTGTACACTTTTTTCTATTTTTATCCCTTTCGTGAGACATATCGACAGTAACCTTGATATCGTGGTTGCTACTGCAAGTGCTGGTAGTGTTCGTGGTGAACTTCACAGCATAAGATCTTCATATATATATAGCATGTGTCGGAACATATACACCAATATTTGAAATCGAAACGAATTAGCCTTCCTCTAATACTGATCTTACTGTTGTGACGTCCAAAGTAGGGAATGGATGCGGAGCGCTGCATGTCGGTTGGTGACTCGTCGTTGAAAACGAAGATTATGTGTAATCTCTGCGAGTAGTCGCTGAGAAATTTGAGCCTCTCCGCCATCGCCTCCATCTTGAAATCGCGCTTGACAGAGTTCCTCTTGCGCATAAGCTCTTGATTCGATACAAGCGCCCCATTGCCTGATCCTGGCCGGATCATTTTTAAACTTTCGTTTAATCCGATTGAGTTTTAAGTATCACTTTCATCAGTCACTGTACACTTTTTTCTATTTTTATCGCTTTCGTGAGACATATCGACAGTAACCTTGATATCGTGGTTGCTACTGCAAGTGCTGGTAGTGTTCGTGGCGAACTTCACAGCATAAGATCTTCATATATATATAGCATGTGTCGGAACATATACACCAATATTTGAAATTGAAACGAATTAGCTTTCCTCTAATACTGATCTTACTGTTGTGACGTCCAAAGTAGGGAATGGATGCGGAGCACTGCATGTCGGTTGGTGACTCATCGTCGAAAACGAAGATTATGTGTAACCTCTGCGAGTAGTTGCTGAGAAATTTGAGCATCTCCGCCATCGCCTCCACCTTGAAATCGCGCTTGACAGAGTTCCTCTTGCGCATAAGCTTTTGATTCGATACAAGCGCCCCATTGCTTGATCCTGGCCGGATCATTTTTAAACTTTCGTTAAGCCGATTGAGTTTTAAGTATCACTTTCATCAGTCACTGTACACTTTTTTCTATTTTTATCCCTTTCGTGAGACATATCGACAGTAACCTTGATATCGTGGTTGCTACTGCAAGTGCTGGTAGTGTTCGTGGTGAACTTCACAGCATAAGATCTTCATATATATATAGCATATGTCGGAACATATACACCAATATTTGAAATCAAAACGAATTAGCTTTCCTCTAACAATGATCTTACTGTTGTGACGTCAAAAGTAGGGAATGGATGCGGAGCACTGCATGTCCTGCGCGTGCGCATAAGCTGGTCGGTTGGTGACTCATCGTCGAACACGAATATTATGTGTAACCTCTGCGAGAAGTTGCTGAGGAATTTGAGCCTCTTCGCCGTCGTCTCCGCCATGAAATCGCGCTTGACAGAGTTCCTCTTGCCCATAAGCTATTGCAGTCGGTATAGGCGCTGCCAGTCTATTATCGAATTCAGCAAACTCTCTTTGGTAGATAAGTGAAGCACCAGTGCCGCCGTGCTGTCCGACATGAAAAACTCCTCGCGCGTACGTGGTGCAGCTCACGTGGTGCAACTCACGTAGTGCGATGTTCATGTATGGTTTCTTAGGTGCTCCTTCCTTGAGGTGTTTCATGGTTGGATCTGAGAGATCACCGAGCCTTTGACCAGTTCCTTAGCCTTGTTGTAGATTCATAGCTTGTAAGGTGTAATTTGTGTCATTTATAGTATATATTTACCAGAATCATTCGCTTCAATCTCCAACTGTTAATCCTGTGATTCAGTCTCCGCTTCACTTGATGTTGGAATTCGCTTCGAAATATGTACATGCTATTTCCTCAGCATTTAATCTTTTTCGAAACATGTGGCTAGTATTATACTTCACAGTCTCTGCGAATACACACTGTTATAATTTCAAACTTCAATTGGATCTGAACAAAGCTTAGTACGTATTTTACTAAGCTTTTTATATAAAAATACATAACTGCACATGCAATAAAAATGCAGTAAAGGATAAAAAGGTACAGGGGTCCTTTTAATCTGAAACAGATTAGGTACCTCCGCAAATATTATAGACCAGAAAAATTTGCAGCAGCATGGGCTTTCCTGCATAATTTTGTAATCAGTTTGCTAAACAAAAACTAAATTCTCAAACCTTTTCACGATTATAACTTTTACCGTTTACATTTTAATGAGATAATTTTAATTTTCTCAAAAATGTTCAGAATTCGAAATTCAACAAATACATTTTCGCAGCATACCGTTTTAAATACATTCCCTATATCATGAAACTGTATACGTACCCGTAAATGTTTTCAGGGTATACGTTCATGAAACGGGGTGCACATATGAATCGCTTTTATTTCTGAACACCGCTACAAAAGTATAATTTTTTATTTTACTTTTTTTTATGATATCTTATCATACACAAATCTAGATAGCAAGTGCATATTTTTAGTGAAGGATTTTTGCTTATTTTGTGCATTTTATTTATATCGTTCATTGACAAAATAACTAATTCCACAAAAATATAGTATATTTTATATTTTTTGCGTCTTTAACAAGTTTTATTTATAGAGAGACAATGAGAATACGTTACTAAAGATCGTATTTACAATTGTAAATGATGTGGTTTAATGAGAATAAGATGATTATGATTTTGTGTGTGTCTTCTGTATTGAAACAATTTATTAATAGCTTATATCGTTTTAAACAAAGATATATATCGCTTTAAACAAAAATAGGTGTTATCGTTTTAAAAACTTTATTTTTTTTTTCTCAAACTCCTCAGGCTAGCGTCAACTTCTTCACTTAATATCTACCCATTCATTTTTCTTTTCGCTTTCAAAATAAACAGAAATTAAAGTTCAGTTTCATAAAATGTATTATTGTATAAAATTACCTTCCCTCACCAAATTGAAATAAGGCCCCACGTCGTGGAATTTACACAAAAACCTTTCATTGAAATCCATTATGTCATATACAGAAACTCTATTATGTCATATACAGAAAGATAACAAGACGCAAACATTAACTTAAATAGTATACATTAGTTTTCTAATTGCAAGCTAAAAAAAATCATCACAAATTGTCGCACTTTAAGAGACCAAAAGCAAAAAAGAAATTCCCTGTTTTTTTACATAATAAATTAAATACTGGGAAAATTTTATTAAAACACCGAAGTGCAATTTGAGATTGATGCGGTTGTTTTCTTACAAGAAAGATGCTATTATGTGTGTGTGTGTTTATTCTTCGTAAGTACGTTATCATTGTTAACATTATCAAAAACTGTTAAATCCCGCTATGTATACTAGGATAGTTATATATTGTAATTAATACAAATAAATGTCATAATTAATAAGATTTAATTATAGATAAAATAGAATAATTAATTATAAATAAAATTGTAATAAAATAATTTGCTTATTGGTTAATATCAATTGGCATACGACATTCAGTAGTATGCCAATACGACAATAGTCTTATAATTAATTCATTCTTTCATTCAAATGAATTTATTCATAAAATTCATTCATTCAAATGAATTAGTATTCATTTCGTAAATGTCAATTGGCATACGACAATTGAGTACTTCAGCTTGATGATCGGTCAACAGCGAAAGGTGCTTTAATCTGTGCTTTAATCTGTATATTTTTTATGTATATCGACCAGCGACCATCATCGAAGTTTTGAAATTTTGAAGGACACAAAATTCTAATGCAGTTTGTGCCGAATTTTTATTTCGACGTGTATTTAAAGATAGGTAAAATATGGGAATATTGCTTTGCGGACAAGTAAAATCACTTACTGTGTTCTTTCCAAATTATTTTCAGAACCTGCTGTATATAACAAACGATGCCAAATAATTATATCGATGGTAAAGTTTTTACCTTGCACCTACTAGCCTTTTTCTATATTTGATTTCATTGATGAGTGTGGAGAGCAAGCTTAAGCTGGGTAGTCACGGCAGATTCTGATTTTAGCCCACACAATATTGTGCTATAAAGATAAAGTTGAATATAGCTCAGTGTCTTCTAAGGCATAGATGTCGCAGGACGATTGGTATCGATTGGGGGGAGCGGGGTTCGTAACCCAAACCAGCATCCTGCACCACGTTAAAAAAAATATACAAACAAGATTACCGAGGCATTACCATTATTATTAAGATAATGATAAGAAGAAGAAGAAGAAGGCCAAAAGTTTTAACTTATTTAACTTGCACGGACGAACACAGACTGGTCTGGACGACCGCTCGCGATGATGGAAAGAGGAGGAGAGGAGTTGGTGTTATTTCCTTCCCCTTTCTTCACTCACCCTACCTTGCCGGTGCATTTGGGATGATGCACACCAGCTCATTTATATACGCCGCCTGTGCTAAACTAAAACTGGTTACTCACCTACGAATTACACTTCCATAATAAAAAAAAATCAGGCTTACCTTGGATTTTCTGTAATCATAAACCACTATATCATAAAATACTTATATAAATTTTGCATTAAACAAGATAAAGTACATAATTGGGTAATAAAGTACGGTACATAAACACGCCGCTTGCGGCCCGTTAAACATGTTTATGCGGCCCGCCAAGCATTTCTAAAATGTAATTTATTATATCGACTCTCCCATCAATATATTGTTATAAAATTAATTATAATAAAATGGTAGTACACACTAAACCGAAACAATTTTTTGTGACGAGTTACTCACTTGTCGGCGACTTGTTCAAACATGCAATACGAACGCGCCGCGTCTGTGCTTGTTTGTGTTTGCTTCTGTCACACAATCAGTCAGACTGGTAAGCTGCTAACTAGCAATTCTTGTGTTTCTTGAAAGGCGTGACTGCAATATTATTGTCAAAAAGGTAATATTAGAGTTTTTTTATTCACAATAAAGTTTTCCTACAAATTTTTTTAACTTTCAAATTTTTAATTTTGCAAACAAAAAAATGGAAGGTTGCGGATGAGCACAAGCATTTCCAAGAAAAGTGGAAATTTGATTATTTTGCTCAGAGACTGTGTCGACATTAAAAAAATATAACATAAAAAGGCATTACGATACAAAACATGAACAACAATATAAAAACTTAACAGGACAACTCCGGATAGATGAGTTTATTCAAATGGAGAAAAACTTGGGAAAGCAACAGGCTATTTTTAAAAATCAAGCTATTTTATCAAATACGGTAATAAAGGCTAGTTTTGTCGTCAGTCAAATACTGGCAAAGAAAATGAAACTCTTTGCGGATGGAGAGATGATAAAAGAATGTCTGACTGCTGTTGCAGAAGTAGCATTTCCTGATAAAATAAATATTACTTCAAACATTAGTTTATCAAGATTCACTATTGCAAGGAGAATTGAAGACTTTTCCGAGAACATAGCAACAACGCTTCGTGGACGCATTGCAAAATTCGAACAAAATTCGAACAGCACAACTGGCTATATTTTTACGTGGTATTGACACCAAAATTAATATTACCGAAGAATTGTATTCACTGATTCCAACGCAATTTTGTTATTGATCAGCTTGTGTCGAAAAAACTGTGCCAAATTTCTCATTAAAAATTTCAAATAAATTCGTTTTTCTGTTCTTTTCTTGTTTGTTTTTATTTTGCATTAAAATTTTTATATGAAATCTTTACTTTTTTTAAATTTTATACTTTTTTATTTTAATGTTTATCATAAATAAAGTTTTGTAAATTATTAAAGTGTTACTTTATGTGCGGCCCGCCAAAAAATTTAATAATTTAAATTGGCCCGTTAATTAAAAAGGTTGCTCACTCCTGAGTTATACAATTGTTCATACTTCAGAACTATTCATAATTTATAATAATAAACTTAATTGCGATATTTTACTTTCGCTTCAGTATCATGTCTAACTTTCGCTTCAATATCTTTAAGGTTGTTAATAAGGGAGTAACTTTACTTTTCCCCACAATTCTAAATTTCAGAATTCAATTCACTGATAAAAGGGTAACACTTTACATTTGATAATGAATTGATAAATTATATAATAAATCATGTACATAATCTAATTTTATTAGATACTAAGCAAGTGTCAAATACCTTAACACAGTGGGTAAATTCTTTACCATCACCTCCAACAAAGTCAGATACTGACCTTAATATCGCAGAAATTCTTGCTGAAACTGTATTAGGAAAAGATGTATTGGCTAAATACAAAAACGCCCATTTAGGGCAAATGTTTTTGTAATGTCTACAGACTGCTAGATAGTAGTCAACAATTGTCAACAGAACAATTTTGACGAGGGATGACGGAAATTCGTTCCAAAATACATTATCTTCCTACCCTGTCGGAAAAACAATCGAACACCAAGAAACAATTAATTTGAAATATTACAACCAAATGCGATCGGCAGAAGTTAACACAAGTACGTGATTTTTGTCGTTTTATTTTGCCTAATTTTAAATAAAAATATTATTAATTCCTTTTTACTTCTTCTAGATACCAGACATTTTCTCTTTCAATTTGCTTCATGCGATTATTTTGCTTCCAAGAATTTGTAAAAATACCAAGTAGTCTATTTAGGATGCACAGAACAACATGATAGTTCATTTGGTCAATATAAATAACTAAGCAGGAAGAAAACGAAATGAGAGAGCCTTGATGTCGAAGAAGGAATAAAACTTCGACCAAAAATTTTTGTTACAGGAGAATCCACAGAGAATTTAGCGGAATTTTATGTCCATTTTAGAGATATGCTTTACAAGGTTCCAAACCTCCTTCGCGCCGTGGACTCGGTAATAAAAATATGCTTCGTCTTCGATTTAGAGTTTTCTGCAAAGAGCAAATATGTGTGGATTTTTTTGCAAAAATCTTTCTACGAAATTCCACCTACAGAAAAAATACCTAAAATTCAGAATATCCTAAGTAAATTAAATAATGTCAATTGAAAGTTATTTGCATAGTAACATATATATTTGCTCTATTTGCGACTAATTTTTCAATCGATCAGAAATTTTATATAGACATGAAACACGAGCATATACTTCCTGTTATCTACCAGTGCTTATATTAATTTAACAAATGCAACAAATATCAAAATTTTAATAATTTTTTTATTGCAACAAAAAAAAATAACTTAAATCTAACATCAATAGTTGACAAAACATCTAAAGAAGCATCTTGCAGCCCCCAGACAAATATTGAAGTTTCCAGTATTAAAAGCACATTGCAAAAACTTGCATTAAAATTTCACTCAAAAACAAATATTACTAGAAAATATGTAACTGATTATCAAAAGAAAAGGTGCGTTTATTTTTGGTTCTTGCGACTTCTTTTTCTTACTGCGCTAGCACCCATCGCATTCACTAAACCAACCCAGTCGTAATGGCTTCGCTCGACAAATTTATACGCGCCTCCGAAGCGATCGTCGAACTCGAAGCCGACTTCGCGACCATCCCTGAGCAGGAGCACTCGGACATTTCATTGGATACTCATCTTGAAGAGCTCAGGTCGATGTGGAAGGCGACCAAGGAAGTTTATGACACATGCCTAGACTAGCTGAAAGCCGCCGAAGAAGCCACTACCGATGACGTAGTAGTGATTAAGACCAAGCAACGCAGTTGCTACCGAGCTTATATTCACTGCGCGACGAAAATCGATGCATGCCGAAAAACTCGATCCACTTCCGCGCCCAATACAACAGCAGCTAAAATGCCAGCATCTGGCTACAATATTAGCCTGCACCCTGCGACACTCAAATAATCCACGGCGATTATCTCTCGTGGCCCTCTTTTCGGGATATTTTCACGGCCCTTTACAATCAGAATCCCAGAGTTGCACCCGTTAATAAATTCTTCCATCTCAACCAGAAGACAAAAGGTGAAGCGAAAGAGATCGTGCAGAAATCTCCCCTTACGAATGAAAGTTTCGCCCAGGCATGGAAAATCTCTCAGACAGGTACGAAAATAAACGAGTAATTGTAAACGCCCATTTAAAGAATCTTTTCAGCCTGTCACCCATCACTAAAGAAACCGGTAGCATCATTAAGAATCTGCAGCGCGAAATAAACAACATTCTCGCTGCACTCGCGCTACAAAGGGTTGATACACCGCATTGGGATGCGATAATGGTCTTTTTGTGTTCCAGCAAGCTCCCGGAAGCAACGCTTTCACTTCGGGAGCAATCTCTCAGTAATAAAACGGAAATTCCATAATGTGCACATGTGGATGAGTTTCTCACTTATCGCTTCCAGACCCTTGAAATTGTGCAAGATATTAAATGCACACCCGCCTCGAAGTCCAAGCAAGTCCCAACCCCAACTCACCCGTCTACAGCCTCCAAACGCGTCAACACCTTTCAATTGAAAGTGTCCCAAGATAGCTGCCCTCTTTGTCAGAAGCAGCACAATTTGAGAGCCTGCTCTCAGTTTCTGAGCATGCCAGTTCCACAGCGGCTGAATACCGTTCAAAAAACCGCTTGTGCAGCAACTGGTTGGCCAGATCTCACTCCGTGAAAAACTGTACGAGCAGATTCAATTGCCTCAAATACAACGGCAGGCACTATACCCTCTTACATCGTCAGCAAGCTTCATCCCCATCGAATGCTGCATCATATTCGACCCCTCGCGTCTCGCAACAAGAGCATTTATACCAGGTTCGATCGACCAGGAATTTTATACCAGGTTCGACCCATCATGTTTCTTAGCAAGAAAAGCCGCATTCTTCGATGCGACCTCCCTCGAATATACAGTCCACTTCTCCCCCCCCCCCCCCCAACACAACAGCGAAGGCACTGCTATGGTAACAATACGCCATCACGGTACATGTTACATCGCTCGCGCCTTAATTGATCCTGATCTGAAGTATAGTTCATCTCCGAACGCATACAAAAGCTTTTGAAGCTCATAGTGCGGCCAATTACCGCTGTAGTTTTAGGTCTCAACGAAACTGTTTCTGCAAAAATATAAAGATCGAGCGATTTTCTTCTGAATTCGCCATTTGATCCCCACTTTCAAATTAACGTGACGACGCTCGTGATCTCACAAATTACAAGGCGTTTGCACTCCCACTCATTAGACAGGTCACTTCTCAGTGGCCTCCCTCAAGACATCGAGCTCGCAGATGTCAACTTCTCCAAAAGCGAGCGAGTCGACGACCTCATTGGAGCCGATTTATACCCAGCAATCCTGCTGGACGGCGTCCGTCGCCAAGTACTAGGCTCACTCATGGCTCGGAATACCGTGTTCGGTTGGATCCTAACCGGCCCGGTTCCCGCCATGCAGTCTGCCACTGCACCCATAAAAGTGGCTTACTTCAACAAAGTTACTTTCGAACAACAGTTCGAACGTTTTTGGGAGGTGGAGGAACTTCCCAAAACTAGATTGCTATCCCCCTCCGAAAAGTTTTGCGAAGAAAATTTCGTTAAAACAACGCGAAGATGCGATGACGGCCGCTACATCGTGTCACTGCCTTTTAAAGTCGGCTTTCCAGACACTCTCCGCCTAGGGGCCTCGAGACACATTGCGCTCAAACAATATACACGTCTGGAAGCACGATTAGGCAAGAATGAAAACTTCAAACACCAGTATGACAGGGTGTTAAATGAGTATATCGATTTAGGCCACATGAGAGTAGTCAGGCCCTCTGAGCCTCAAGCGCCTAAAAATCACTACTATTTACTTCACCATGCCGTCATCAAACCCGAAAGCAGCTCAACGAAGGTCAGAGCCGTCTTCAACGTGTCCAGTCCAACCACAAGTGGACTAAGTCTTAATGATGTAATTCACGCAGGCCCCGTGCTACAGTCAGCTTGGAATTCGCTGGAACGCGACCCATGATGACTTCTACTTTGACGTCCAAGCCATCGTTATCAAATCAGCGTACACCAAACGGGAAATGTTGTCTCTGATCGCCAGGCTGTTCGATCCAGTCGGTCGGCTGGCTCCGATCATCGTTGCAGCAAAAATTATGATTCAACAAGTCTGGTTGAACAAAATCGAATGGGATGACATTCTGCCTCAGGTACCTCACGCTAACTGATTAAATTTTCTTCAGAATTACCAGCACATTCGCATCCCGCGATGGGTGAGTTACACCCCCGACAGCGAAGTGGAATTCCATGCCTTTTGCGATGCCTCTCAAAAAGTCTACGCAGGAGTTATTTATTCCCGCATCAGGGTTGAACATGAAGTCCGAGTTTTCCTTTTATACTCCAAAACTCGTATAGGCCCGATTAAAACTTTGTCTCTCCTCAGGTTAGAATTGTGTGGAGCCACTTTAGTTGCTGAGATGATCAACGCGCTTGTGCCTACTCTGCAGCTGCACCACTACACGATACACCGTTGGAGCGATTCCACCATCGTGTTGGGCCTGGCTGAAAAACCCCCGTGCATTTGGGCGACTGCGCGAGCTCGGCACACGTGTGCTTGAACTGTCTGGCATGCTCGCACCGGCTGTAGTATATATGTATATATATATATATATATATATATATATTTAGTGGAGTTTTGCTCTGATTGTTTGCTGGAATCTGAGTACGAAGATTTTAAATGAAGTTGCACTAAAAATTTAAGCTTCGTTTAGGATAACAACCTTCAAGAAGCGACTTGAAAGCGACTTATAATAGAAAATATTGTTATGAAATAAGCGCTATGATGGTAATTCAGTAAATGCATTTAAAATAATAGTATTTAATGTTATTTTAAATATTTTACAAATTTGTTTTATCTTATTTTTGTAATACTTCTTATTAGCTAGCATTAATTATTTATGCAAAATTAATTTAAACTCAAATAAAAATGTAATAAATGAAGTTAAAAATTACTAAATTTGAAAAAAATCGCCTTTGGGTCCATACAACTACCTATACGGCAGCTTCAAACTAAACGTCTGAATTATCAGCCGTGACCGCCTGCTTTCGTCGTACAGAATACCGTAATGTTACGTGCAAATTACGTAACGACGTTGCACTGACGTTTTTGGTGGACTTTGCCGTGTTACAGAATACCACAACCAAAAGACAGGCGTAAACAGAATTAATTGGTGGGAGCACGAATGATGGATGGATGGGAGCACGACAGAATTAATTGGTGGGAGCACGAAAGAGGATTCATGGGAGAGTAAATTCTCACGGTTCTCCAATTAAAAATCCTGCAAACTGCAATGGTCATTAGCTACAACCTTTGTTTAGGAGTCAGTAGGATTAGAATCGCAATTTAATGCATTCTTACAGTTTTATCATTAACATTCAACATCAGGTGTTCAAACTTTGTAGCCTTCTGTTGCTAAATTCAAATTCCTGTTATGCTGCATCCGATGTCGTGTCAGTGCGCTCCGGCTCCTATATGTCAAGCCACATATTTCGCAACAGTGTGGCCGCTCACCTGTGTGATTTAACATGTGCTGCTTTAGCTCAGTTTTGCTTGCCGCGCCTTTGCCACACGTGGGACAGTGGTGGGAAAAAAACTTAGTGTGACGCTGTAGATGTACAAAATAATTATGCTGTAACGCTATTTTGAGACCACAAAAGTGGCAAGTGAACCGTCGCTCTGAATAATGGTCATGTGAAACCATATGCGCTTGAAGATTTGCTTGTGAGCTGAACGTTTTCGAACACTGCGTACAGCAGAATGGCTTGCATGGCGTGTATGTTCGTTGGTGCTGCGCCAAGCCGTGTCTTGTGTTGAATTCGCGCTTGCAACTGGGGCATTTTAGATTTGGTTTCGTAACCTTTTCAAGCTGTTCATCACCTTGTTCTTTGTAGTTTTTTGCATTTTCAATAAATGACAGCTTGCGGTAGTACCATAATTTTGGATTGCACATGCTATTCGCTGCTCTGGCGATACGATGATACTCATGCAGTATGTTTCGAATCGTCTTCAGAATTTTACCGGCTGTAATCTGAAAGCGAAATCGCTGGTGCATCGCGGCAGAGATTTGCTCTAAGGCTTCCCAGCGCTTGTTGCGATCTGCAATGTCCTCATGGTCGGCGCGCCACAAGCAAGGGTGTTCCTTGTACAGGTCTATAAGATACCGAAGCAACCGTTTGTTCCGTATGAGTGAGGCAGTTTCCACTGAAGAGATGTTCTGCTGCAATGGAAGAGGAAGGAATCAAGTGGGTTCCCCCAAAATATTCACAAATTACTTGTTCAAAATCCTCTGCCGCTCGAACATATGTACACTCATCCATCAAGTAGTCTACCCTAGCAGCACGACTATCGGATACTGATGATAACTGCAACTTGCTGTCATTCACATTTGAGTCGAAATCTTCAACATGATTTTCACCATCCATTAGCTCTACATAATTTTCCACCTTACCGGATGTCAACTCCGTTGCGACTCCATCTACTTTGCTGGTCGAAGAATCAAACAGTTCATCGTTCCATTTATATTTCGCTGCAGCATCTCGCTCTTGCAGTGAGACATTGTGCAGTTCTTGTACGTGACGGATGAAGTGTTCGTAGACGAAAAATATCTCCACGCAAAGCGAGCAACACAAAATAAATTCATGGCCATCCGTAGGGAGCAAGATTTCGCCGTATTTCTGCAATTCCTGCCCAACTGGTGACCATGTGGATTTCACGTGTGCATCGTTACTTATGGAGCAATTACTTTTTAAATCTCTATATTCTGTGCACATGTTCTTGCGGTTAAAAATTGTACTTTAGGAATCCTTGGTTGTAATTCAGGGTAGTTGAATTAAACAGGTAGGTCAATATTCACAATGGCGCATGCTTTACTTGGCATATGCAAAAGCACAAAACTGTGCGATCTCATGCTTCATTAAGCACAAGTTGTACTGGCATACAATGTATAATTACAGGTTTGTTTGTTTTGGGTTGGGTTTTGTGTAGTTGAGTTGCAATTGAGTTTAAGTAAGCGAGAGGGCAAGGAATCCAAATATGTGTGTTAGTGTTCAACCAGAGATTGAATCTCTGTGTTCAACCTCATCAAATCAAGCTCTGCATTTTGTCACCCGGCTGTCGATGCTCTGGAATAAAAATATGCACAGGGTGGCACCAGCCAATATAATGAAATTACCAATATACTATGCCAGATATAAAGAGATACTAAACTTCGCCTAACAGTTGTCAAAAGCTTTGCATGCAGGCCGTAAAAAAACGTCATACTCAACAAAATTCGAGCTAGTCAAGGTGGCTGGTCGGCCTGTGGTGAGTTTTTAAGACTTAATTTCAATTTTTTGGGAATAAAATTTTCTACAACTTATGCTTAAAAGAAATGCATTGGAACTTATAAAAATATTGTGTATCTATAGTTAAGCAACGCTGAAAATATTTGTTTTTAAGTTTTTTGGAATTTTGTTGTATTTGCGCTAGTTGGTGCCTAGAAGTGGTGAAATCCTCTAATAGGAAACAAAAGGAATTCGAGGATATCTGTTTAGCTTTTTGGAAATCACTGGATCTTCATATTTTTTATTATAAAAGAGGTTTAACAGCGAAGCTGTTTAAGTTATTTGCTGCTTTAAGCTATTCTTAAATCCTATGGCTTTCATCAAATCAATTGCGATTGGTGGTAAAAAGCTTATCTCCGAAAATGTCTCCCCGAAACTAAGCAAGAGAGATATTTTTCGTTTTGAACTGCTTTTTTAGCAACAATACCGAAAAAGCAGCTGTACTAAAGAATTGTTATTTACTAGCAATATTTTAGGAACTTGAAACGTTTTGCTCTATATTTCGGAACGGCTCCCAGAAGATGCATAAAAAATTGCCCTGCTGAAGATGAGTGTAAGGTGCCCGTAAGAAAATAAGGATTTTTTTATTTAAGGTGCTAAGCAGCTGGTAGTCAGGTATAGTATCTGTATTAAAAAATATAATTTTGTGTTTATATTTATAGCATTTTAAATAGGTTTGCTTCAGTTTCCTCTTTAAATGAGAGAAATAGTTTCACGTAATCAGTTAATATTAAAGCGTTAGTATTTTGTTTAATTGCAGGCAAATCATTAATAAATATCAAAACATTTATTAATGATTATTTAATAAATGGTATTTTTGAACAGTACCGCTTGAGTGCGAATATTGAGGTAACACGAAATCCTTGGTCCGCTGTTTTTTTCCTTATACAATATATTAATAACGCATTTTAATATGTAAACATGCATTTTTTCATACTAATAATGCTGATGATACACAGTTCTACCTTATATAGTATAATGAATGAATACCTTAACAGTACTAATCAATGGGCTAAGGATAATTTCTTGTTGCTAAATTATTCGAATTCCTATGCTATACCTATCTGCGAGTTCATGCAAAGCTGTTAAATATTCCAGGACTATATATTAATGAAAATATGTTGACCCTTGCATATAAGGTAGCTAACATAGGCTTTCATTTGAATTCCCGCCTTTATTGTGTTGATCATACAATATTAACCATGTGCTTAAAAAAATATTTTGTTCTACATAATCTTAGATGATTCGCTAATGTTTCTCGAGTAGATAGAGAAAAAATTGGTTTAACAGTTGATTATGCCCATAATTACATTTCCTGATATAGTGTAGTAAGATGGATTCATCTCAGTTAAAACTACAGGTGGCCTTTATACCACGCAATATGTTGTTGGTATAAAGCAGTAATTTTAGGTTGTGACATATTAACCTATCTCCAACTACATTTTGTTATACAAACTAATCATGACAAACCCCCCCCCCCCATTTGTACAAAAAATTACGATTTTGTGTCTCTCAACGCAGTCGAGTGCTTATTGTACCTAGATACAAATCGCTGCATTCATCTCACTTCTTCACCAACACAATTCATTTATGGAATTCTCTTTCACGACATCGAAGGGAAGTTAATGGGTGCAGTTTTCGTTTCTAAATTAAAAACATTTTGATATTTTTCAACTTCTCATATTTATTGTTACCTTGAGATAGCAACATATTCGACATTTTCATTAATAGTATATTAGAGTAGCACATTCTTGATAAATTAAACATTTAACATTTTTATTGATGTCTGCTTATTCTTTAGGGAATAATTTTGTTCTAACTGAATATCCAAATACCATTTTCGACACACGGAATGCCCTTCAGCTAATATTATACTTTAGGTAAATTGTGAAAATAATTCCGTATTTTGCTACAAACACCATGTATAAATACGTCTATTTCTCTGTTGTCTAAAATTTGTTTGTAAATATGTAGTACACATGTATTTCTCATATCTGCAAACGTGCATACATATATGAAGTGTATTTTGTGCACATTAATGTAATAAATTCAAATTATTAAATTTTAAAGAATTTTTCGCTGTAATAATAAGCATATAAAGAAATTAATTAAAAAATAATAAAAAAAATTATGTAAAGAATTTAAAATAGAATTATGTAAGAATATTGAATATTATGTAAAGAATATTTATTATTTTATCGTATAATAACATATACTATTTGTAATTATATAAGGTTTATTAAAATAACGTATAATATACATGTTTAGTTTAGAAATATACCAATGGTTTTAAACAATTAGAGAAATTTAAATTCCTTCAATAAGAAATATTTTAAAAATAACAGGTAAAAGTGTTGTCTTCGGCCTGGCCGAAGTCTAAATACCTTACACCCAAGTAACTAAAAAATTTTTAATTTCGGCACTAAACAACTTTTGTATAAAAATCTTAAACCGAAAATTAAAGTTTGTAACATTTTCATCTTGAAACACGTTTGTGCAGTAAACTTTGGTTTTCATTGAAAAACAAGTTGTAATGTAATGGTTTTATTAAAACTAGCAAATATATTATTACCAACTCCGTAGGTATTATTTATCTTCAAACATTCGTATATAAAAGAAATAATTATTCCTTACAAGTACTTACAAGAGCAGTCTGAAAAGTCTAGGCAGTCGGCTTAGCAATGAAAGCAAAAAATTTTCTTCCATTGTCCACTGTTCATTGTTTCATTTTCTTTCATATTATATACATATACAATTTTATGCATACAAAATTATATAGATACAAAAATATACATATAAAATTTTGTATACTTTTGCTGAAAAAGAACAATTTTCTTTCATTGTTAGGCCAAGAACTTTGCAGACTGACTTCGTAGTTGTAAGCTTTTCTTAATTTTTAGGAATATTAATATGATTCTGTCACTTTTAGCGATGATAAAACTTTCGTTGCTTTACTAAAGGGATGAGTTCGAATTTGAATTTGATTTTGAATTGAATACAGGATATAAAGCTTTGTAAAGAAATTTATTAGAAGTTTTTATAAAAAATATCTTTGGCTCTTAACAAAATTCGTTGTAAGAAATTTTGGAATATTACAAACAATTTTTATAAGTTATAAGGGAATTAGTACTAAAAATTTATTTTCGGCCTTTTTGGCCAAGTTCACATAACTATGTGTTAAAGCTGATATGTTAATTGGTCAGTGTCTTTGTCCTGGACTCTGGTTTTAAAGACATGTTACAAAACCTATTAAAATTAGTGAAAAATATATAAATTTAGCGGAATAAATGCATTTTTTATGTAGCATAAGAAGCGGTGTAATAATTTAGAACACTTATTCTCAATCATTACAGAAAATAAAACAATTTAAACAAAGGTTCAAACTTATTTACTAGGAGCAATTTTTAACCATGTTAATACTTCTATACTATTTTAGCAACTCCTATGTTAATGGATAAAATATGTACTACTTTTGACTAAATTCTGCACTTTAACTTCGCTAATATATTCCCAATAATTTTGCTAATAGTAATATCGACTAGGTTAGTATTAACTTAAATTTTACTAAGCTTTCAGCTTAGCCGCTGGAAGATGTCGGTACTTAGCTTCTCCAGTAAAATTGTTTTTCACATGTACTTCAGAAATTTCACGTTACTAATTAGCATCATACAAATGCACCTTTTTCCTTTTTGTTCTTAGAACTTTGCTGAATGGCGTGATATTATTTATATTTAATCCACTGTAATAAATGCCAATGCGATTGCGGGAAAAAATTGCAGATAAAGAAAAAACAGTTTAAAAGATAATTTCAACATTTTCCGTCTTAGTTTCAAAAATGCTCATTTCGACTTTAAAATTATTAATTTTTACATTTGAATTTTTATTTGATCTTTACAATCTCTATTTAAAAGTTGAAAATTTCTAAAATCGGATTGAAGTCGAAATTTTCTTGAGGTAATGTGAAAACGATTTCCATATTTTGAAAATCTCTGCTTAGAAATCTTTAATGTTTCCGATTTCTACACGCATACATGATATATTTAAATACATACTATTATTTAAAAAATTACATATCTAATTGTGTATATATTTAAAACTCACTCAGGCAATTTTGTTACACTTAAAACAATTATTTTTTTAACTAGATAACTCGGTTATCAGTTTAATATTTAACCGTATTTAATTGCTCATTTGATTTATAGTTAAATCTTTATTTCTATCATTATTGGAAGTTTACTTTTAATAAAATTTATACTTTAAATTAAGGAAAATTAAAAAGCAAAGATAATGTATAAAATAAACATTCACAGTTGGCAAAAGTATAGTTGCAGTTTTTTTAATAAATAAATAAATACATAATGTTTGTTTCTTGTCATCAATATATATAAATACATACTTTAGATTTTTAAATTTTTGGCTCTAAGTTTTGTTGTTAAAACGAGCTTTCTTGTATTACAAAAGCATCGTCATGTGAATTCACAGATTAATAATTTGCATGCAAAGTTGGAATGCAGCTCCTGAACATTTTTCCTCTATCAGTTTAAATATTGCGCTTCATTTATACTTCTATGTTGGGTGTAGCAGAGAGCGCCATTTTCGATAAAGTAGCCAAAGAACGTTTCGGAAATGTATTGTTGCCGTCAGAGGAATCAGAAAAAAGTTTACGGAAGCTAAAGAACAGATTAAAGGTAAGAAACATATTAATAATATAGTCCGCGACAACTAATTGAAATTAAAATCCTCGCTTAAATCAGAAATAAATTCTCGAAAATAAAACGACAATGTAATCAAAACTCCAATAGGTTTCATTTAAGGTGAAATTTTGAGTATCTTTAAGGAGTGTAAGTTCATTGTCCAGCAACTTATTTTATTTTATTAAAATTATTTCATCCACATCAATGGAAAATAATTTACTTTATTTTGTGTTAAGTTTTGCACAATATGTTTGTATTTCAATTTATAAGGTTTTAAGTATCTGTATCGTATTAAAATTATCTGTATAGTATTAAAATTTTCTATTTTCTTGAACAGTCTCTAAAAAACCGCAGCTAGTTCTGCAAAAGGACAATTCCTGAATTTGTCTAGCAAACATTTACAATTTTTATTTTAAAAATTGTTTCACAATTTTATCTGTAAAGATGCTTTTCAGAGCCAGGCAAGATTCAAAAAGATGAATTTTTCTGAATTTATAACAGTAGCGAAGCACTGACTTCGTCTTGACAACACGAACTTATTAGTGAACATCGGGTTTACTCTCACCAAAGTAGTAGTTGATACTAACGTGAACTTCTCTACGAATTAGAATTGTAAAGCCAAGAAATTCGATGGCTCATTTATTGTTATTTTTAGTTCATTTATTGTTGGTTTCAATGGAAGTTTGATGTTATGTTATAAAGTAGGAACAAGTAGGTATACCCGATTTCATCTACCGCTTTGGTGGATTTCAAGATAATGTACAAAGCTGGGATTTTTGTAGAGTTCATTTCATTAGTTGTTTTGGGAGGCAGGTATTGCAAAGAAAAAATATAAAATCCTTGCGTCATACATATATAAGAAAATATAAAATCCTTGTGTCTAGAAGGGAATTTCAGCATTCGGCAGATCTTTTAAATCGTACTTATATAAATTGCGAAATTGTAACCGTAGATTTCTAATGTCATAATTTAAAGCGAAAATCATAGAACTTATTTATTCTTTGGAATCGGCAGAAATCCTGAAAACAAGTGGGACCTCAATAAAATAAATACACTCAGCTTTAACGACTTTGACCTAAGTAAATTAAAATAAAGTACATGTTAAACATGTACTTCAATTCTTACAATTTGCGAATGCCAGATTCGGTAGTTTTCTTCCATGGAGCATCGTCTGGTTCATATGGTAGAGGACCTTGCACAGGCGCATCGTATTCCGGTGAGCTGAAAAATTATAGAAAGTCTGAGACGTCAATAATACAGAAGAATGACTTTTAAAATTATTAGTTCATATATATATATATATATCATATATCGTTCATATATATATATATTGAAATCTCTTTTCATTCTCCCGTAATCGAGATTTCAAGAAACAGACAAACAGATGGACGGACGGGGTTTAACCGACTCACGAGGTAACGCTGAGCAAAACTATATTACTTACGTTCCACGTAAAACCTCATCATTTAGACCAACTTCACTCTCGGTCACAAGAGCCTCATCATCTTCATTTGATCGTTTTCGTTCAGCTTTCGTTTGTGGAATTTTTAATGATTTTAACTCTTCCTGCAAATTATTGACGGTAGTTAAGAGTTGATTTCGTTCGCTTATAAGCTCCTTTAACTCCACCGTAGTATAGCGCGGGCGACTCGGATCATTTTCATCACCTAGCGAAGAGAGCACTAAATCTTCATTTTCCTTTTCAGCTAAACCCAGGCGCTTTCGCAAATGATTGATCTCACGGTACTGGTCTTGCAGCTGAGCAAGGAAATCTGCCCGTTCCTCACATAAAGTTTTAATTTGTGCTTGCAAAAGCTTGTGACGTCGACGCGTATCGCGTCCTGAAGATTTTAGGCGCTCCAATTGAATGCTTAACTGTTGATATAGCAAAGGGCAAAAAATGAAATTAACGATGAATAGTATGCAGCTAACGGCTGATTTTGAGATTTGTTATAACTAACAAATTTGTTGTAGGAATCTAAGTATGGAGATCTCTCAAACCTGTCCTTAAACGTCTATTGAAAATGTCATAATTTATGTTGGATTTTTAGTTTGTTGATCCTGGTCAGATGTGCCTTTGTGAAAAAAATTTGTATGGCCGCTAATTAAATCAATTTGTGGTAACATGAAGTTTTTCGGACCGCTTCTGAGGTTCGCATAGACGCATGAACTACCAGCGTTATTTGAATAATCACTCACAGTAGCCTAATGAATTACATGTATAAATTTACTTGCTTACAAAAAATAATTCATTAGTATACCAACAAATTTTGCAAAACAGTTTTTAAATTAGTAAAACCACTGCAGAGACAAATATTTGTTCTATTAACTTTTTATGAACAATGGCTTAAATTCATAAACTGCCACATTAAATGTTCCAACAACTCATTACTAAACACAGATATTGACGTCATCCGTAAGCTTCATTTTTATTATTAGATTACTCACATTTTCGATTTCGCTGTACTTAACTTCCAGCTCACGATCTCGTTGTTTTAGCTCATCACGCTGCTTGTAGATCTGTTCCTTGAGCCGTTGCAATACCTGAGTATCCGAGAGAGCTCCGTGTAACTCGTTGTTCGTTATGCTAATAAAGCTTTCAGTAAGACTGGCACCTAAACCAGAGGAATGTGCAGACGCCGATTGCAAATCCTGAGTCTGCTTAACCAAACGCTTGTTTTCATCTTGCAAAGTGGAAACTACCTCAACCAATTCATTTGTTTCCGACCGCCATTGCTCTTCGATGACTTCCAATTCCTGGAAACAACGATTTAGCATGCCCACTGAATCGTAAAGGAAATACATTACCTTTTCAAATCGCTTACGAAACTCAGCCTTCTCCGATTTCTCGCTTTCTAATTGAGCTACTCTGTCCCTTAATTCTTGGATGGTCGCATTCTCATGTTCATTCTTAGTAGCAAGCGCCTCAAGTAGTTCCAGCGTATTGATAATTTTTGGCATCAGGCCCGTAACTGCCTCGGTGCCATATGTGTCTATGATCTTCTCATATTCCTTGCCGATGTCTGACGCCATGTCATAGACGTCGACGACTCCAATGTCGTCGATTGCATCCAGTACCATTTCGCCCATTTCATTGAGGTGAAAGCCAGGCATGGATTTTCGCAACCACCGTCCCGCTATTATGCGTGAGTACAAACAAGATATTTTTCGCAAAATAGCCTGGGATTAATTTCCCCCTCACAACTTCCTTTAAGCGACCACAACTTGTCTATCAAAGCCTCTATTTTCGACACTCTGTATCAGCGGACTTCTTTATAGTGGCAGATTCAAAGTAAATTCTTTTAGAAAATTTATATGTCGACGACCTTTGCGGTTGGATTGATTAATGTATCACCGAACTATACGGAATATGCAGACAATTAAAGGATTTGGCAATGCCAGAAACCAAAGCAATCCTCCTAAAGAACGTCACTTTCAAAGAACCTGATTATCAACATTAGAGTTGTTCGTGAACGATACAGTTGTAGTTCGTGAACGATACAGTTCAAGTGATCTTTCAATAAATTGAGCGATGAGTATTAGTCTGTTGGCTTTTATTCCAATAGTTTTTTCCGTAATTAGTTCATGCTTCTATTCGTTCTTTACTACGATTTCACAGTTAAAGTTATCAGTGGTTCTTTCAGTTTATCGTTTCAGTTTATGAGTTCAATACCATATCAGTCCTATAAATCGAAATATTAGTTCCATGTTGCACTATTTCTAAACAGGTTAAAATAAATTCCTTACTAATTTTATATTGTAATGTAATTAAAAAGCCTGATTGTATAACTTTTTTAAATTAAAAGGCCTGATTGATACATAAATGAGTTCAAGAAAATAGGAGAGAATTAACTAAATTAAATTAAAATAGACTAGAAAACTGATTATAAATTATCCACAACAATACAGCTTCCTCCTAAGTTTTTTATTAAACAAAAACACATATAGATTTTAAATCCATAATTACACAGTACATTAGCAGACACAAGAACTATTATGGTGATCAATATCTGTAAAGTAGTAAAGAAGTAGAAATACTTTTTGAAACGAGAGTAGGTATCTCTTGAAACGAGAGTAGATGATATTTCTGAAAAACAAGAAGGACGACAGCGTGAAGAAAGGAAGAGAAGATTTTCCCTGCTATGCAGCAAATTTGCCAAAACAAAGTAGTACAAACAGAGAGCGTAGCAAAGCTTCACTGAACTCCAACCTTTCAGAACCTTACAGAAGTACTGTGTAAGGAATATTATTTTAAAAATTTTATAATAATAATGTCCCTTACAAAACATAGCGTAAATTATAATTAGCATTAATAAAGCATTTTTCATAACTAGAAATATAACGAATTTTCCGCTCCACAAATCGCCATAGTAAAAAAAAACACACAATGCAGAAATCACAAAACCCGCGTATTTTTCCCTCCGAAAATCAAAAATCACCATATGGGCATTTGATGATTTCACACGACACAACAAAATGACAGATTACCGTTACACATCTGCTATAAAAGAAACCGTCGACTAGCAATCGAGATTCGTTCTTTCAAACACCAGCCACCTAAGAGGAGAGTCTTTTTCATAATTTTAAAAACCTATCGTGAATCCTTTCCCTGAAATCTGGTGGAACGCTTTAAAGCTGAATCCAACTTCAGAATCCTGAAATCATTGTCCTGAAATCTAGTTGAGCGCTTTCAAGCTGAAACCAACTTCAGAATCCTTAAATCCTTGTCCTGAAATCTGGTGGAACGCTTTCAAGCTGAAACAAACTTCAGTATCCTTAAATCCTTTTCCTGAAATCTGGTGGAACGCTTTAAAGCTGAATCCAACTTCAGAATCCTGAAATCATTGTCCTGAAATCTGGTTAAGCGCTTTCAAGCTGAAACCAACTTCAGAATATTGAAATCCTTGTCCTAAAATCTGGTGGGACGCTTTCAAGCTGAAACAAACTTCAGCTATTTTAATAATTTATTCAAAGCTAGAAAAAAAGTCACTAAATTACCAAGCTTTTTGGTGCATTTCCACACTATCTTTGAGGTGTACACCGCAATCAAAAGTAAAATATGTTGGCATCTCTAACGGCTAAAAGTACTCGACAGATTTTGTGTTTTGTTCGTGGGGTGTGATTTTGATTTTTGTTTGTAAGAAAATGAAATAAAGATAACCGAAGCCAAATGTATTTAGTGTTTAGTGCTTCCAATTGTGCATTACACACCCCAGCCTAATTTAACTAACACATTCAAAAAGAAAAAAAAAATTCCAGTATTTTAGTCTTTGCAAGTGAAGGATCGAAGGTGGTCCTTGTATCTCAAATTTTCATGCAAAATTTTAAGCTAAATTCTCCGCAATGCAATAACACGCAGTATTTATAAGAAATCTTTATTTTGATTAAATGTAAATACGGCGTAAGAAAATTATCAATTTATTCAAAATTCTTATCGACTTTCGTTTTATTGGTCTCTATTAGTAAGTGCGTATATAATATATGGTTTCAGACGCAGGGGTTTATTTTTCGGATACCGATACTTGACAAATTTGGGAAGATAATAGAGGTTTTAAAATACATCGCCATAAAATGTATAAGACCCACGAGATGCAGCCTTCCATAATGGAGCCGATTGAACCGACAGACTTCCTCAATGTAAGTAATGGCATATTCAACATAATTTCACCAACAAAAAAGACGGGTTTGTCCTGGAGGTTCCTGTCATCTGATATGATGAAACCTTAATTGCTTTGCAGTCCCTGTCCACCCAAGCTTGCGCGCTTGCAGCAAAACATAGTCAGTTCATTTCATGGCTTAAAGCAGAACAAATTGTTAAGCTAAAAACAAACAGCTGGTGTTTTAATTCGTTTTTGACAAATGTTCTGCATTCTTTCGTGAATGCCAGGCAGAACAACGTAGAACTTCTGTGGAAATCTAAGATGAGGCATGCATTCCCAAAATATATTTTTTCAACTTTTCTAGAGACGCAGGCCTCTTGAAGTCTTCTAATAACGTGAACTACTGCTTATTTTATAAATACATATAATCTTGCGCCGTAGGGGCCGTAGCCGGGGCCATCGACACTCTTGTGGCTATAACGAAGTAAGCTATTTGGCTGTTATTTACTACGGCTTAGAATATCTGTAAAATACACATTAAAAAATAATAACCCAGATTCATGAGATAAATTTAAATTTTTACACTTCAAATCGAAAATTAAGTACTCAAAGGAAAGCCTTTGTTATATTTATTCTTTATTACTCTATAATAATAAAAAAATTAATTAATAATAACAGTAATTAAAATTAATAATTTAATAATAAAAATAATTTTAAAAAATCAACGAAATATAGATTACTGTCTGAATCATTGTCATTGATGATTTTATCTACTTTAATTACAGTGGTTCAAAAAAGTGAGTGGCACTCAGTCTTGTAGCTTTTCGCCGCAAATAATAAGGAAATAGAAACTCAGTCCATTAATTTTAATCTAATTTATTGGAATCTTTGTTTGTGAGCTTTGATAGCAAAATAAGAAAAAATCTAACACCCTTTTCGTGTTTTTTAACAATTGTTTTAAACAAAATACATAAAGTTATGCATCTAAAAAGAAGTCGGACACTTCACTTCGTAATAACAAAACAATAAATAAGGTTAGTGGAGTAAAAAAATTTGACAGCACTAATACTTGGTAGGTAGACCTTTATTTTTTTTACTGCATTTAACCTATTTGGCATAGATTGTACCAACTTTTTAACAAAAAAAAGAATGAATTTTATTCCACTCTATCCTCAATGCATCTTCCAAGTCCTTTTTGGTCGAAAAGGAATGATCTTTAAGCTGATTTTCCAAATAGCTTCATACATGTTCATTCACATTTAAGTCCGGTGACTGGGAAGGTGTTTCTAAAGTATGTGGACAGTTATGTAAAAGCCACAACCGGGTATTAAACGTTTTGTGCTTGGGGTCGTTGTCCTTGTAAAAGAAATATCCGTCGCGTATTCCCAATTTTTGTGCACTCTGGTTTACGTTGTTTTTTAATATTTGTATATATTGGTATTGATCCATGTTTCCGGTAATAAAAACCAAATTTCCAGGACCAGCGGCAAAGATGCAACCCCAAAGCATAACTGATTCGCTTTCGTGTTTGACTCTTGGCGCAGATTCCGTTCTCTTAGCTCTTCGGCTGTCTCCATACATATGTTCGTCCATCGGATCTATGCGAGTTGAATTTACTTTTATCTGAGAATAAAACGCACCTACCGAATGAAAAAGCTTCATGTTGATGTCGATTAACGAACTCTTTTCTCTTTAATCTGTTCTTCTTGCTAACGAACGGCTTCTTTCGGGCGACTCTTCCGTGAAGATTATGCTTTGCAGCACTATACAAACAGTTTCGGAATTAACACCCTTATTCAAATAATTGTTCACCTCCGTAGTCAACTTTGGCGCACTTAATTGAGGATTCTTCTTCACTTGCTTAACAATCCAACGCTCATTTGCCACTGTGAATTTTTTATGTATTCCAGATTTTGGTACATTTTCAATTGATTTATTTATTTATATCTATTGATTGTCACCGACAGTTGAATGACTTCTATTAATTAATTTCCCTATATCACGAATAGGTTTTTCTTCTTTAAAATTATTTAAGATAATTTCCCACACTTCTAGGGTTGTATGACCACGTCTTCCCATCGTGTTTTTTCTTTTAACCAATCTGTATTTCGGCACTCTAACATCACACATGTGAATATAACCCGTATCTTGGAGTAAAATAGTTATTATTTCGACGTAAAAAAGTTGAAGAGAGTGAGCCGTTGCCATGTGTCCGACTTCTTTTTTGAGGCGAATTTTGATTAAAAAAAAGCAGTTGAAGTTTTTCACTGATTACCGCCAAATGAAACAAAAAGTGACGCGCATCTTTTGCAAATATCAGTTACCAGTTTTCAAGAAAGAGGCACGACTTGAAACAATTTATATACATATAAAGTAAAGATTCCATTAAATTATTCCTAAATTACAAATACAAGCTCAATTAATCATAAAAAGGATTCCTTTAGCTAACACAGTTTTAAGCATACCACACCACAGTAGCTCAACTTACGTGGGACTGTAATGGTGTGTAACCAACAACGCAGAAATGTTTCTAGGTTTTTCAATGCGCACTTTGTTTTGCTTTAAAAAGCTTAAAATCAGGCACGTCATACACAACTTTCCTTACAAACACAGCTGTGAAATATCGATTGTTCTTGCTCTGCGTCTGACGGTCTGTTGTAATTATGATTACGATAAAATAACACAAATAATCTTTGTTGTGTAGAGCAGTTTGGCTCAAAGCAAAATGTTGACCGGGGCTTCGCAGCAGTCGGAATCGTTAAAAGATAGAGGAGATACTTTTTTTTCTTTGATGTTGGCTTTTAACGTTCTCTCTGGGAAAGTTCAGTCTTCCGAGGTATTGAACTTTTTCCACATGTATAAGACTCCTACAGATTTAAGACATATTGCATTCATTTGCGTAATAACTTTGCGTCTCTTAAATTTTAATGTATCTAAATTTAAATTAAATTTATTTGCAATCTTTAATATTCGCTCTAATTTCGTATTAATATTTAATAACTATTTTGTATATCATGCCTACTTGTACTCAATAATCTGTAAGATTTTTATCTGTAGGTTGAAAATTAAATAAATAAATAAAAATTTAGAGGGGAAAAAGAGGCACAATTAGCATACATGCATGCACGTACACATTTGTGATAGATATTTTAATCTTTTATGTAAATGCTTTATTTTAAAGATATTTTAAGATAATGTTTAATTACATAGTTTAGATGATTGTTAATATCTCTGCAGGAAGAAGCGTTGAGACCTGATATCGTGGGCGATGCTGATTTCAAGTCGATACCGTTCATTCCTAACCTTTGCAGCGAGCAGTATGAAATACACAATAACGCCACAGGAAATGCTTTCTTGTTGATGGATGCTAATGAAAATCTGCACATTACCACACCGGAAATCTTCTGCAAGAAGCTGCACTGTTCTGAAAACGACAAAATTAAGGTCATCTCAATATTCGGCAACACAGGCGATGGCAAGTCACACACCATGAATCATACATTTTTTCGGGGCGAAGAGATCTTTAAAACGTCGCCAGAGCAAAACTCATGCACAATTGGTGTCTATGCGGCGATGCAGTACAAGCTCGGAGTGCTATGTCTGGACACAGAAGGGCTGCTGGGAACCACCGCCAAAAGTAACCGACGCATGCGCATGTTATTAAAAGTAGTGACCAAGTGAAGCAGTTGGCATTGATGGATATTAATTTACTTCCCTTTGCTTCAGATCTTAGCTATTTCGGATATAGTTATCTACCGCACACGCTCGGAGCGTTTGCACAGTGATATGTTTGAATTCTTAGGAACTGCTTCCAAAGCATTTTGCTCACACTTTGCACAGGCTTTACAATCGCTAGCAATTCCTGGTACGGCCAAAACTTTAGGACCAGCAGTGCTGGTATTCCATGAGACGCGACACACGAAACCTTTGGAGAGCTGTAAGTTGGAAAGTTCACCATTCAAACTTAAATTCAAAACAGCTTGTCAAACTAAACTACCTAAAGCTGTCAATTTTAGATTACGATTACTGTGGAAAATACTATGCAATCGTAATTGATTACTGTGTTGAAACTTCGGAAGTCAGAAGCGATGGTTTCAATATATTTAAACTTTATTAAATAATTCCTTTGAAAAATGGAAATTGGTTTAAAAATATCTGCATACTATCTGCAAAACATACTTTTATAATTTTTTGAAAGATTGTAAATAGTGAAATTCTTTTTCCGCAATACTGTGTAACCGTAATCTAATTTTATAGATCACAATTACAAGCGCAGAGTAAAACTGTTTCTATTTCAGCCGTCGAAGAAAGCGCTGAGGATATGCTGCGTGAACGTTTCTCACGACTCAATCTCGATACGAACGCTTTTAGTTCTTTGCGCTACGTGGGCATACAAACGGAAAGTAATCAGTTCACGGATTACGGAAAACTTATTGCTGCCATACGCATGGAAATTGAAAACACTTCGGTGCGTTCCCCTCGTCAGCCGGCTGTTGTATTTAAAGCAATGAAGGCGTTGAACCTGAAGTTCTCAGGTGAAATTATTGAGAAGGCCATCAATCCATTCCCGGAGCAGTATTTTACATGCACGGTACACTGTGAATCGTGCAATCGTCGTTGTCAACGTTCGATGGGACATGTTATTGAGGGCGAGAACCACATGAATAAGCATCCGTGCAACTATCAACATCAGTTTGAGAACAAAGTTTTCATGTGCAAAACCTGTTACAACAACGGCAAAGAGGTACACCTTAGAAGAGACAGCTCTAGCACAGTGTGTTTCATTAACATAAATCATACAGGTTGTTGTGACCATTCGCACACAGTCCGAAAATGAAAGCTCCTGGTATGGCCTAGCGAAGTACGCGTGGAAGGGCCCCGTCATCGAATGCCCGTACTGTGGTGAGATATATCGTGCGCGCCAGTATTGGTATGGTAACAAATCGCCAGAGCTCACTGCCGTACGGTGAGTTCTTCCAGCAATATATTTTTAATTCTAAGCTATCCTCCACTCGCAGATCCGAAATAGTTCATGTTTGGAAAGGTGGGAATATCACTGCCAAGGGCCCGGTAAACTCTGCACAGATGGTAATCGACGGCGTTACTTATATAAGCGACGCAATATCGAGCCTCGGTTTACAACCTACACGGGTCGTAAGTGGTTGGCTGGCGGATAAAGTGGCACCCAGCTACTGGAGGCCAAATCATGAAATTACAGTCAGCATTATACTTCGAATATATTAAGTGAGCAGGAGTAACTCTTTTCTCTTCAGCACTGTCACGCATGTAAGAAAAATTTTGAAAAGACTGGCCTACTCAAGCATCACTGTCGCGGCTGTGGTGAAGGCTTCTGTCATGCCTGCAGCCAGCATAGAATGCCAGTACCTGTCCGAGGCTGGACAGAAGAGGTACGGGTCTGCAACGATTGCCGCCAGGAATTGCTACGTAAGCAGGATTCTGCACCTGGTAAATGTTGTAAGGCAATACCGATTCCATACAGAAAAACCGTCATATCTTCAAATTTCATTTGATCAAACGTCATTTTTTTTATTTTATAAAGTTTAGTTATTTATAACAAATGTATTTGTCTCTATTGTGGTCATATAGAAAAAACTCAACGATTTACTAAAACCACTTATAACTGTAATAATAATCCAGGACCACCTGCGGGCGACGAGATGGATATTTTGGCTAGAAAATATGGTGAGACCATATATAACACCATAAGCAGTGTGGCAACAGTGGCCTTGGGATATCCAAAAGGTACTTCTCACTTTCTTTAAACTGGTTGCTTTACAGCATTAATTTGTTGTATTTTGTAATCATAAACTTTTACTTGATCCGCGACGTTTTCCACATAGGAATTAAAAAAAATATTTTGAGAATTTTAAAATCTTTTTATTGTACTTACAGAGTATAAAATTTCTTTCGAACGCCAAAATTTAAAATTGTATTTTTTTAATTAAAAATTTTTAAAATTGCATTATTTCTAAAGTTCTAAAAGGAATGTGCTTTTAGTCCGATTGAAACTTCTGTAGTTAAAGTTTCTGTGGATTAACGCTAACTTTTCGATAACTTTTGTTTTATTAGAAATAATAAAAGACTCTGCACGACCCACCTACTGGATACCTGATTCCGAGTCGCCAAAATGTTACGTTTGCAAAATTCCTTTTGGCACCGCAGAGCAACTGGAAATAGCGAAGGCTGGTGGCCAGTTGCAGCCTAATACCGAGATGCCTACTAGTAGCAATGCCAGCGCGATCATTGTATCGGGCGACTGTAGACGTCATCATTGCCGAAAATGCGGCCAGGCAGTGTGCTCCGAGTGCTCCAAGTCGCGTCGTCCAGTGCCCGAACGTGGCTGGCTAACAGATGTGCGTGTTTGCGATGCATGTGCATGCGTTGAACTCAAGAATGGAGCTAAATCAAAAGTGGGTTAAATTCGTTCATGTGAATCATGGGAATTTATATATCGGATTACAATTTCAGTTGTGGGCTAAAAGTTCAAATATTTTTTTATAAATCTATATATATCGTAACAAAATATTTATATGTGCAAGATTTATGGCTTCATATCGGCGATATGATTCCTCACAAGTGTAAAATAAATTATGAAGCCAAAGAGCTGAAAAGTAAATAGCCAAAATTTACGCTATTGTCTCCATATTGGAAAAAATCCGAAATTGAATTGTGATACTGGTGAAAATTAGAAAATTACACTGAATTAAATATCCTTTAATATATGTAAAGAAAATATGTTGTCTTTCCTTTATATGTATAACTCCTTCATGGATTATACATAACTTTATATATTGCAAAAATGTTTCTTATCTAAAAGTGTTTTAAAAATAACTTATGTAATTCCACTGAGAATAAGCTAGTGTGTTTGCTGTTTGCTACGATTCAATAATTTGTACAATTTCTCATAAAATATTTGTGTTTTCATTAAACATATTTTTAAAATCAATGGACGTTTTATTCATTCACCTCGTATGGAATTCACTTATAGAATTAAATGCTTAGCAGACATATTAGAAAAATTCAAACTTTTTAAACCGCATCTATATACATCACCGTCATTAATAACAAAATATAATTTATTAAGAACTAACAATATTATTCTTTTAAAGTAAAAATTTAATTTCTAATTTTCATACCTAACGCATACAAAAATTTTTTTAAGAAATTACCAAAAAGCAACATATTTTTATTAAAATTTATTGTTGCACCTAGTGAGCTTTCGAATACGCTACAGATGTGTTCAAATTCTAGGACACCGTGTAATTTGTCACCACTTCCATTACTTTTATCCGTGTGCTAAATGTGGACTTAAACACCTCAATAGCATCAGCTATAACCTTTAAAGGTTCCGCAAAAACATTTGCTTCAATCTTATCGAAGACCTCCAAGTCGGTGCTGGAGCTGTTCGAAGCTGCTGATGTACTGCCTTGAATCCCAGTATTGCTGTATAGAAGTTCCTGATCCGTAAAACTAGCATAAGCTTGTGTCTCTACAATAACTTTGAATACACTCAATACAAAATTATCATCTGCTTTGATGGCAACAAGTATGTCAGCGGTGTAGTGGAGGAAAAGGCGTTGAGCCATGGTAGCCACAGCGTTTTCTGAAAGGTAATGGGAATGCTAAAATCAGTATGGCTGTTTAACGCTTATTAGGGCTATACCTAATCCCAAGTCTTCCGGTATCATCCTTAAAACTGTTTTCGAAGCAATGTCGCGTATATCGTAGTCATCATCCATAAGCAGTGACACCATTAGACTGATGAACATTTTCATAAATGATAAATTTTTCCTTTCAACTGCCTTGCGATAGTGAACAGCGATGTGCGACATAATTGTGGATGCTTTTAGTCTGAAATAAAAGACAGGAACCCGATAGAATTATGTGTGGACGTTCCATTAACACAATTTTTAGAGATAGCTGAAATACTCTAGGCGAGTATTTTTACAGCGCTTTTTAACTCGGCGGAACAGAAAAATTTCTAAGAAAAATAGGCCCTTGTACCTCCAAAACAAAAAAATATTTCTTTTAAAAAAAGTAGGTTTAAATTTTAATCCCTTGGTCCAGTTACGAAACATATTTTCTACACGACTTAAAAATTGTCCCATCTAGTCTCGACAGCAGAAAAAATGTGTTCAAATTTTGCATCGGAAAGAGTCAAAGCTTGTCCAGTCAAAAAAGCAAAAATACTCCTGAAGTAGATTACCTCAAACAATAAGGCTGCCAAGATTGTGAGATAACGGCAAGGTATTCCAAGCAAATTTGACATGTTTTAAATTCCAAGCCCTTTTGTAGCACCAAGCGCTCCACACACATCGTGAGGGCGCTCTTTACATCGCCCGGATGTTTCTTCGATTCTGTGACAAGACTGTTCAGCGTAAAGTCAAAGTTATCCAAAAGACTTAGAACGGCATAGGCTTTCATAACACATTCCGGATAGAAACGCGGCTGTTTTATCACTTCCTTCAGAGCGCTATGAAGCGCTTTACTTTGTCGCAGCTCCGCACAGAGATCATCAATCGTGTCATCGGTGAGTGAACGCATAAAATCAAGTTCACCTTCTGTAAACTCAAATTCAGCTAGCTTGTCTGAGCTCGCACGCCTGTGCAAAAGCACCAGCAACAATACATTTAAGCAGGTCTCAGCCTGCTCGGGATAAACGCTGGGGTGCGTTAACGGCGGCGTCAGCAAGAAATCCACCAGTGCGTCACAAGGCAAGGTCAAGCGCAGCATATGAAGGTTGTAGAGAAAAAATGAGTTGCGAAAGACGGGATAATAGAAGCTCAGCTTGGCGTCGTAAAAATGTGTTTGTGTAGAAAAGTAAAGCAAGTTCTGTATGGTCTCTTGTGGCAAAGTGAAGCTTTTGATGCTGTTCTCAAAGAAATATGAAATATGCGGTTAGATATATGAGTGTATATGTGTATGTCATTGGCTGGTTATTTTCAACTAACCAACTGAGAATCTCGATAAGAATATCTAACATGACTTTGAGTATCACAGCATTTTTAATATTAAGTTTCTCATGGAAGGTGGCGAGGGTACAGCTGATATCACCAATGAATTCAGCATCCTGTGCCTTATGTGACTTGATTAGCAGTAGAATCTGTCAACAAATGTAATAAATATAAAAAATATTTCCACGAATACTCCATTATATACCTGCAGCAGTTGGCCATGTAGTAAATTGAGGTTAATAAGCCGCGGGTCATCAACAGACTGCTATTGGATTAAAGGGAGGAAAGAAAAAAGCTTGAGATTAAATCGAGTTTTAATTAGAAAATCAATTATAATAATTCTTCTTTTATTTTGTTACTATAACATATCTATATCTATGAATATTAGTTTTTACCAGTATTTCGGCACATTTCTTTAAAACTGATATGTGCACAGCATCCTTTGCAATTAGGGCCACAAATGCTTTAGCTGCAAGATAGCGTGTTCGCATTTCCGGACAGGCCGAGCAGTTCGAAATGAATGGTAAAAATTCGGTAAGCTAGAATTAGAGCGAAATATTGAAATGCGTTATTTGAAATGAAATAATTATACTTTAATTGTAGTCTTAACCCAAAGGGGAGTAGGGAATATTCACTTTGTTCTTCCGTTCATAACGCAGAAAAGAACACGAGATAGATATATAAATGTACATATATTCGTGCTCAGCGTCACCTCCTGAATCGATTTAGCCCTGTCCGTCCGTCTGTGTCTGTCTGATGAAACATAGATTAAGAAATAACAAGAGTCCGAATCTTAAATAACGAAATTTTTCTCTGAGAATTCGTTTCTCACTTTGTATGTAAAGCCATCGTAGGACATGCTGGCTGTAAATATTTTGCACCCACTTGCAGTAGTAAAATTTTTTCCGGTTTATCATGGCTTAGGGAATAAAGGCAACGTTTCAGAGGAAATTCTTATAAGAAATTTTTGTGTGAAATTTTTATTAAAAAAAATGCGTCCATACCTCATGTTATACTTTTAAAATTATAATATAATATAATATAAAATAATAAAATATAATATAAAATAAACTTATTTTCTAGCCGGTCTTGGTTAAGTAATTTAATTTTGATTCTTTGTTTATGGTTTCGATGGAATCAATTGCCTTCTCCCCTTTTTAGCCTGCTGTGCTCATAACTTTTTATTTGCCTTGCGCAGATATTAATTTTGCTTAAGCAATTGTGCACATTTCTTACTATTAAATGTAACGTTTTTGATTTGTTTTTCACAATTTTTGCAAAAAAAACATCTAGGTCACTTGAATTACCTACTTCAGGTGAATCAAGTGTACCGATATCATCATAGTTGGTATGGATGAAATAAATAGGTATAACGCCGCGCTTTAAAAACTTTTTTCCAAAATAGGCGCAAAAGTTTAAAATACATGATGGAATGTTATCTGGTCCAGGATTGTAATTACATTTAATGACCTTTCACTATTTTTTATAGATTTAACACTATCTGCACATCTATTATTGGTATCGTAATAGAACCCGAAGAAATATTAAATGGGTAATTTGATGAATTATATGGTTCTGATGAATACGGTTCTGATTAATATCAAAAAGTTAGCAAAGAGGTTGCAAATAGTTTTAGTGTCGCTAGATATTCGTTGATCTAGCTTCATATGAGAAGGGTATAAAACATTCTTCCTATTCATATTTACAATGTTTCAAAATTACTTTGGATCCGAGTGCAAATTGGACTTAACTTTATTTAAATAAATATTGTAAGATTCTTTGTATAGTCTGATATTTGGAGCATATAAATTTGTAGTTGATAAAACTAGTAGTCGTTCGCAGGTTGCAATAAATTGTGTATTTTTTTTGATTTTAAACTCCTTAATAAACGCAATTCTCTAGTATATCAAGTAGGAACCAAGTTTATAGGAACTGTGATCATTGGTACCGAGGATTTCAACGAATTCAGCAAAGCACCATTAAAAGACTTCAGTGCAGAATCCAGACAAACTGAAGAAGAATACCCATTTAACGATAAGATGGAACTCCAGTCTAGTATTCGAATACTTTCCTTCAAGATATCATAATTTTTTTTTAAGCAATATTTTTGAGTTTGGTAATTATACATATAAAAAATCTTTGTAAGTTTCAAGGGTAATTTTAATTTCTAGCGTGGGGTGATGCATATCCTCCGATAACTGTTTTGATTATTTCAGTAATTCTTTCCAATTAAGTCATCCAAAAGAATTAAAAGAACAGCATTGGTTTACTTTTGATTATTTCTGAGCTAATTTAAAATTTACCAAGATAAAATTTATAAATATATAAAAAATATAGATTATTTGAAACATTTGTTATAAAATCTACTACTTTTCTGATTGCTTGTAATGGTAATTTGAAACAGTTACAAAAAATAATTATTACTTTTACAGATCTGTTTGAAATCAGAGTAGTAAAATTCAGATTGCCAATAACATTTGATTATGGTATTAAGTAATCAAAAGTAAACTTTTTGAGAAATTTTTAGATTGCGGTTGTAAACGAAGGGGGGAGTCCGATAACTTCAATTTCAAAGTTCGACGATTATTGAAAAATAGTCAATATTTTCAACATTCGTAAAAAATATTATTATTGTTTAATTTCGAAGAATTTGATTTTGCCTTTATGTAAACGAGTAAAAATAATAAAAATATAATTATTTCAATTACTTTTGGGTTTTATAATAAAGTAAACAGAAATATACTCAAAAAACGGAGTTTGTTTCTTACTAGTTTTTAAAATTACTAAAATTTTGATCAATTATTAACAATAGCAGATAGGCCAGATATGACTTAATTAAAATCAGATTTATTTAATTAAGCCCACTGTCTAGAAGTTAAGAATTAACATATTCGGCATAACCGATATCGCTCAAAGTAATTTGAGAACTTTTTAATTCTGCTAAGCGAAGTAAACGGAAATATGCATACCTTCAAATTGGATTCGGTTCCTTCCAGCGCTGATGGATACAAACGACTCAACAACAGCAGAAGTGGTTGTAATTTGGGCGTCTTCTCACCTCTGGAAACTAGCGTACTCGCAATATTCAACTCTTTGAGGAAGAAATCGTATAAATTTGGGTAGCGTAAAAAGAATATACGACCCGTCATGCGATTTCGTATGTATAAATTTTCAGAATCGCGGAAACGCTGTACGCCAAAAATACGAGTTATCAGAGCAGCAAACAGTAGCGTGGCGGAGTTCTTCTCCGACCAGGTATCAGCTCCGTAGCTACGTATGGCACATACGACACCTTCGCTGATATATTCATCTACCGCTTCGCTGAGATCCGTGCAGCGAAAGAGAGCGCGAAGTATATTCAGCGCATGCGTACGGGACTCTGCACTGCTGTCGGTGCGATTCGCGCAGAGTCTAAACAACTGCGACACGCAGAAATATAAAGATTTCATAGTACCCATTTGCAGCTCCGATATAACGAGCGCTTGAACCATAAACGGTATGCCAGCACTGCGGCGTGTGGCGCAAATTTTGCCGTTGATTTCATGCTCACCGGCAATCAAAGAAATAAGCTCACGTAACCATTGCATGGGCAGACAATTCAAGTGGAGTGCTTCCACCTGCCACAAGCGGGTGCAGAGTTTTGAGAAGCCAACGTATGCTTGCTCAAAGGCACCGCGATGTTTTGTTTCAGCCAGCAGGTGCTTAAAATGCTCTCCGATGTTCAGTATTTGTACTTTTGTCAGCAAAAAGTTTGCTCTGCTTTGCTGATTGAGTTGAATGGGTGAGCGCAGCACAATTTCGCCCAGTATAAGTGAAACTTCCTTCACAGTGCGCCAAGCGCATAGCAGCACCATTTGCGGCGTTGTCTTTAAAGCGTCTAAATCTACTTTCGACGCTTTACGCGACAATATTTTGCAAGTCTCGCTTCTTCGCTTCATCGAATTTGTCTCGCTTTTCGAGGCGGCTGGTTCCACGGCTTCTCCAGTGATTTCCGCAGGCAGAGCACTGAAGTCGTTTGGCAGGTGACCCTCGGGGGAGTCGCTGTTGACCACCGAAGCCACCGCTTCTGTCAGCTCTTTGCACAGTATCGTCATTTCAGCTATCAGGACGCGCCAGTCGATATCGTTTGCTAGCGCTACAAAATCCAGGCGCTTCAGCAAATGATTGCATGCAAACAATACACCGTAGATCGGATTCCTTTTGGCTGCTTCTGTAATGCTTCCTTTAACTAGGGTCAAGCCCTGCTTGAGTAGCTGCAACAACCAGTGCAGCGCAGAGAAGTAGACCGGACTGTAACTGGTCTGCTCGCAGTTGCCGAACACAGCTGCAGGTGCTATGCTGCAGTAGAACTCCAAACGGTAGGCAGCCGTCACAGAGTCCAGCGGACGCACGCTAACCAAGAGCCTCTGTATATCATCGACACTTAAGCCCGCTGCTTCCGCCGTTTCTAGTAGGCCGTCAGGGTCCGTCTCTGCGATTAGTTTTAACACCCTTACTCCCAACTCTTTATTGGCCTCGTAGGAGTCACCAAGTATATCTAACAGCAGTGGCACTGTTTGCGGCGGCAACAGATTCGCCAAGTCCAGCTCACAATTGAGTGCAATGCGTAGAGCCTGTTCTAACAACTGAAGCGACACTGAACGTCTGCTGAAGTTGGCGCCCTTGAAAAGATTGTCAAACAGAATGCGCAGAACTTCCTTCAGGAATCTCAGCTGCAGTGGTTGCGAGTCGGACGTCGATACTTTGCAGTCCTTCAGATAACGTTGCAGGTTCAGTTCACAGCGTAGGAGTGCTTTGCTCAGCAAGGCAAGTGACTTCTGCCGAGTAGCAGGACTCTGGCAGTTTGAATTGTACTCCAGGTACAGCAGCAGATGCTCGCACTCGAGTTGTGTCAGTAGCTCTGTGGTCTTGTGTGTCTCAACGAGCAAGCGCAACGCCATGATGCGCGTCTCATCACAGTTTGAAAGGATTGCACGCCGAAGATTCAGAGAGAAGTTTTCCATGATCTCGTTAAAATTGCTCAGTTTTATGCCGCACTTGCGCACGGTCCACAACGAGGAAAGCTTAGTGCTGAGTGGTATAGTTTTGTTCACGTCTTCGATGATGTACTGCACGATGCGGGGTTCGCATTTAACCGCTTTGACCACGAGTATTTCAATATCAGGTAAGCGCGAGTCACTGGCAGCGGCTATCTGAAGGATGTAAACGACCCAGAGTGACTGCCAGGCCTCATAAGGAAGCTCCTTGTGGCTGGCACACATGAGGCCTGATAATGATTTTTAAATTTTTCCGATGTGTGAATTAATGCATAAAATAAAATTTTAAGAATTGTTTTACCTTCGAATAGATTGTTCACTATGAAGTCGCGACCTAAATTCTTCGCAAATAAGCATGTAAAAATATCCTTGCAATTGTCTAGTATCTGCTGTGTCCCCAACACTGTCACCACTTGCAACAGCACCACACACTTCATTGACAGTGACAGTCGTTCGGAGTTACAGGAGTCGAAAATCTCTTGCAACAAAAAATCGAAGGATATCTTTTTGGCTAAGGCTATGATGTTGCGCAACAGATCCTTGCAAATGTGACGTAAACTGTCCATCTGATGTTCCAAGTAGCAAAAGGTGAAATTCAGCAGTTTGCGCAGAATCAACTTGACATCGTCTGCGATTTTGGCGGTAGACAAAAGTTCGAATTGTAGCAGGATCTTGGATAGCTGGAACAGTGATCGTGCCGCTGACAGCAATATGCAAGGAACAGTAGAGTGCGCATTCGCTATCTCGTCGATCTTGCTGCAAATGTCGCGTATGTCTGCTGAGAGGTGAAGAAAATCATTGTAGCTGAAGGAGTTGATGATGCCGACACACAACGCGATTTCTTTGGGCTGTTTGACCGCTTTCACCTCTTGAATAAATTCTTCATAGTAGTCAAAGATCCTGGCAACATAAGCCATAACAATACCAGCGATAGCGCGAGTATCCATAGGGATCTGATTGTCCGGAATTATTTCCTTACACATATAACTAAGTTGTTTCAGTTGAATGCTGTATTGTAGTTTCATGTGCTGTGCGAATTCTTGTACGCATGCAAGAATGAAGCGTAGGGAATTGTGAACATTAAGATAGTATTCATTGCGAACAGGTGGTGAACTGAGATCGCTGTAAAGCGGTAAATAGAGGCCAGAGTTGTAGTTTTTGAACTCTGTCTACATAAGAACTCACCCCAGGTCAGCCAAATATTTTTGTACCGAATTACACAGAAATGGAAAGACGATCGGCAAGCTCTGCTCCAAGGCCTTGACGCCGCAGGAGAAATTTTCCATACAGCCCGATAGCGACACAATCGTGATGTTCCACTGTGAACTTTCGGTGGAAGTCTTTGTTTCCTCCACTAAACGTTGAATCGTCTTACTCAGCGCAGCTACAATAATTAGTTCATTCATGCCGTCTGTGCTGGAATGTGCAGCAGTACTCAGCAATCTAAAAAGGTAACAGAAATATGCAAGGGTAAGATAATATACAAAATAGACTATGAATTCATATGTTCTAAATCGGTTAATATAAAATTATGAAGGAAACACTACGCACACTCACGGGCCCAAGTTTCAGCTGCACTCACGCTTACCCTCTTCTACGAATTTCTTCTTCTTCTGTACTTTGTTTATTATCACCTTTCAAAAATACGCTTTTTATATTATAATTTTTCAGTTTATTCATTCACATGAATTCGTTATTTGAATAACACAATATCGACATCTCAACAACATCTCAACAACGATATCTTGAGACGACGTACGTTGATGTGATCAAAGGTTTTTGATATTGCCAGATATATCCGGAATTGATTCACTGGGTCTAATATATCACATAATCACACACCCTCCACAACCTATCCTAACTTTTTAAATAATTGAACCTCTTAATCTGGTCCCGTTTTTCAAACTAAAAAACTATTTATCGAACTTAAGGAAAATGTTAATGCAGCCTAGTTGTAATCATGACCTCGCGTGAATAATGACATCGCACGAATCACGCGGTTCACGATCTTGCGTAAATATGTACAAGTCCTAGAGTGAATCGGAAAACGCCAACTAGTTTTTCACTGATCGTTTTCTTTTCTAAGACCTTGTAAATAATTTTTTAATTATCAGATAGTAACTTTTTCATATTAAGGATAAAACATAAAACAAGTAAATGTGTTGTCTTCGGCCAGGCCGAAAAAAAAATAATAATTTCTCCAGTTGATAACTTTCGTATGGGCGGAATATGCCCAATTTTTGCTAACAATTTGCTAATGTCTCTAGGTACCCCGGGATAAAATAACGTATTCGGTAATGCCTAAAGATGCGTCGTGATAAAACTACGTCTTCATATCTTATACGGTTTATGAGATATTGTCAACTTCCCTATGAGTGGATGGATCACACCCATTTTTGCAAAAATTTTTGTAATGGGGCTATATGTTCCGGAATAGAATTATGCCTCAGTACCTCATACGGTTTATGAAATATTAAACTTATACCATTTTCTAAAACGAGGTGGCTTTACATTCCTTATGTAAAGTAGGCGTGTCTATCAACCGATCTCGCCCATTTTCAATCCCAAACAGATTTTCAATCCTAAACAAAGAATGTTTGTGCCAAATTTCATCGCGATACCACTTTTCGTTTTCCCGTAATCGTGATTTCAACACAGACAGACAGACGGACAGGCTAAATCGATTCAGGTGACGCTAATCAAGAATATATATATATATATATCAATATATATATATATAGTCTCGTAGGGTATAAAAATAATATTAACAAACAACAAAAGTTTAAATATAACTTGTTTGAGCAGAAATTCAATTAATATAAATTTTAAAATTTAGTTGCCAAGTTCAAAAATTTAACAAAATTTGATTATTCTGATTATTTGAATAATCTTGCTTAATATTTTAAAGACTATTGCAAGAATTGAAAGTAATATAAATTTTGCTGACTTAATTAACTTTTTTCACGTTTTTGAGATGAAACGTGTTAAATTAATAATGTAGGGAATCATCACAACTGATTTTTTGCACAGAATAAATCAATATATGCAATTTAAATTTAGATAAACTTAAATAATCGAACATTAATTACAGTAATTTTAGTATTTTGGATATTATATGTAATAGTTTTTTTCGGAGTAATGTTAAATTTTATATCTTTGTTATTTATTTATTTACAAAAATAACTAAAACTTTAAAAATTTTGGTTAAAAAATTTACGCACTTCAATATTTGGTTTCGAACTGGATGTTTAGGTGCAGTGCAAAGATAAAGATCCGATAGAAACTGCAGGGCTTGCGGGTCTGTGTTAAGGCTCCTTGCAACCTGTAAATGATGAAATGTAAATGACGATTTTGTGATCCCAGCCATATACTAATGAAATCCTTACCTTCTTAACGACGGCTACTTGCTCCGGAATATTAGTGGCATTTCGAAAGTCAATACAAAACAATTCTTCCGCTAAAAAAAGAAAAATCAATTGGTTAGAAACACGCGTCAAGTTACATGGTCACAAAGCCTTACAAAATTCATAGTGCTTTGGAAGGAACGCTATCGTTGACCGTATTTCACCATTCTTATTCACATTTTTAACACTTTTTACTGAAGCCACACGCAAGCTTAAAGAATTCATATTTGGAATCTTCTAACAATAGTTGTATTTCCCACAGATAACCTTTCGTATTTCAAGGAAATACAACGCCGGCAAAAGTTGAAACTTTACCAGCAGAGATCTCAGGTTACCAGATGTTGGTCTAACAGCTGAGTAGTATATACCTCTCAGTGTTGCAGTAATTATATATATAGTACGCTTGTGAGGTGAAAAAATACTTTTTCAATACAAACTAACTAACGGTGGAACCAGGATAAGAAAACAATACGTTAACTTTCGGCTATTAAACGTCTTGTCGACCAAAGCAAAGCAAAAAATATATATTCCTTTCTATACCTTCAAAAAAAAATTCAATTAATATAAACTTTAAAATTTAGTTGCCAAGTTCAAAAATTTAACAAAATTTGATTAAAGTCGAAATTTTCAAGAGGAACAAAAGACAGAAAAAAGAGGAAAAAAGAAGTGAAAGACTGGCAAACTCCATCATAAGGAACAGTGTCCTCGAAGGTGGTCTGAAGGAGCTATACAGGCTACAGTAATAAAAATTAATTAAGAATAATTTGAACCGTTATTTCTGTTGCCTATGCTGTCCCAAAAATTATGTTGTATGTTGTTTTTATTGTGTTAGTAGTCAATCAGTAATTCACAAGTAAGTGCGTTCATAGGTCCTGTTAATTTAAATTTTTACTAGTGAAATGGGTCTCACCAAAGGGCAAAAACTAAGATTGTTAACATTAAAACAAAAATGTGCAATTGTCGATAAAATAAACAAAAGCGTGAGTGTGACATCTAGTGCAAAAGAATATGGAATTGCTAAATCCACTATATGCAACATAATGCGCAATAAAGAGCAGATCGTTGCAATAGCCTCACAAACATTTTCTGGTCCTGGAAAAATTTAAGAAAATAAGACGTGCTGCAAATCCAAAAAGAGAGCAAAAACTTAATTGGTTAAGGGTTGTGAGAGGCTCATCTACGGCGATCACCTAAGAGAGACAGCACTCCTCCTTGTGGAGTCCCCCGCGCACCGACCGCAGGACGTGAGAGTTACCTAGGACTGCCATAATGCTCCTTGCGCATAACACGGCTTCAATTCTTGCTATTGGCCCTGTCTTAAAATCAAGGCGAAGCAAGGAGCTAACAATAGCGACATAGTGGATATTGTTAAAAGTTCCTTCAATATCGAGGAAAGTTCCTAAAGTGAATTGTTTATAGTATAGAGTTTTTCTATTCGCGCAACTACCTCATATAGTACTGTTTCTACAAACCTTTCTTTGAGATAAGCATGTTGCGCTACAGACAACCTATTTTCGACAATCTTTTGTCGAATGTGGAAGTCGATAATTCTTTCCAATGTCTTGAGAACAAAGGAGGATAAGCTGATGGGACGAAAGTCCTTGGCAGATACATGTCATCTTCTTCCAACCTTCGGAATGTAAATAAATCTCAATTGTCTCCAATTCCTGGACACATAATTGAGAGCTATACTATTATTGTATAAAATAGTTAGACAGGAAACAACAGCTCTTGTAATAATAATGTCCGCATAAATATTACAAGAGAATAATGTCCCATAATGTCTCAAAGCTGATCTCATTAGATCAATAAGCGTTAGAAAAAATTTGCCAAAAAGCAGTATAGCTAAATCTTCTACATACGCAATAGCCTTGATTCCTGTAGACTCGAATTCCCTTAGGATAGCATCCACCACTATGAGCCACAGTAGAAGAGACAACACTCGCCCAAGAGTACCTCTTTTGGCCACCTTCCTACGGTTCCTGGCCCCAATGCCGGAATCAATTAGTCTGCTATTTAGCATTTTATTAATTCAGTCAATGACAAGGCGTGGCACTTCGAAGTACAAGATCGTTTCAATAATTGACTCAGTTTTAACGTTATTTAAAGCCCCTTCTATATCGAGGAAGGCACCTAATGTATATTCATTAATTTCTAAAGTTTTCTCAATAGTTCCGACTACACTGCGCAAAGCCCTTTCAACTAATTTGCCTTTGAGGTAGACGTGCTGAGACTGGCATGAGCGTCGCGTAATCTTTCCTCTTGTGTACAGATCGACCAACCTCTCGAGTGTCTTTAGTAGGAATGACGAAAGGGTGATCGGCCTGAAGTTTTTCTGGAGAGGAATGAGTTGGTCTGCCCAATTTCGGTATAAAAACGACCTTAACATTGGGGGATCCATTCACACGGGATGTATCGCTCTCTCAAACAACTTTTATAAAGTCTCACCAATAGAGGTCTTATTGTGCCAAGCGACTGCTGCAACATGGCCGCTATGATGCTATCCGGTCCAAAAGATTTGTAGGGTTGGAAGGAATCTACCGCCCATTCAATCCGCCCGTTCACAATATTCTCATTTGACAACTGGGTAAGATGCAGAGTGGCTTGACGCTTCTCCACTACCATGTCAGTACAGCCCGGAAAATGGGTATCGAATAGCATTTCCAGGAATTCAAGGCCCACGAACCGTCACTACGTTGGATTAGTCCGATGGATATTTTGTCCCTGGACAACCCTGCGCAGGCTAGCCGCCTTGTTGACCTCACAGTACGATATCCATGAGTCCCTTTTATTAGCCCTTGTTCTGCTCTTATAGATCATTATTTGAAGAATACTTTGCTAGGAATACTTTCAAACCAGTTCGGAAAATAAATTTCAAAACGTCTGCAATCGATCTGAGCAACCTCAATTTTTTCATCTTCAAAATATTAAAATCAGATTTCAAACGATAGGAAAATATTTTTAGCAATACAACGAACAATAAATTCCACAAAAAAGAAAGGAAAGCAGGCTTCTGGTAAATAGAACCGAAAAATATTTGCAGGTTGGTGAAAAAGGAGAGGATTGGAATTAAGACATATAATATATTATATATATATATATATATATATATATGTGTGTGTGTGTGTGTGGTGTGTGTATATATATAATATTTAACTTTTCCACACGTGAAAAACAAAAGTTGAAAACGCTTTAATTTCTTATTGTGAACTCCCAAAAAGCGATAATAATATCGAACTTTTCTAAAGGATTCTTTAAAAATAGTCCTAAAAACATCATGAAAGAAACTAATTATTTTGAATTCCTAGTACCTTCGATTTTTCCTTTTTTGAAAATATCTGATGAATCCAAGTACCTTAGATTTTTACGTTTTCAAAATTTTCAAATGTGATGTCAGACAAAAAGAAAATTTTATTGACAATACAACAAAAAATCAGTCCAACATAAAAGATCAGGAAGCCAGATACTAATAAGTATCTAAGAAACTCGGTTAAGATCTCAATCTGTGCAGGATGTCACAATTTTTCTGCAATAAATTGATGGCCAAAAATAGGTTCCCGAAGCCATTAGGTAAGCAAATGTAAAACAAGAATTACATAACCATATATGTGCTTAACATTTCTGGTAAATAGAACCGAAAAATATTTGGTGGTTGGTAATAAAGGAGAGGATTGGAATTAAGACATATAATATATTATATGTGTGTGTGATATATATATTTAACTTTTTCACACGTGAGTTTTGGGACAAGTGCTTCCCGACATCCAGAAAGGAAGAGACCGCTGCCTGGCCTGGACCTCCTTTTTCCCTTTTTTATTCTTATGAGCCTCTATGGGACCGACGATGACTGGCGAGAACGGACACTTGTACCTCCTAGCGCCTTTCTCCAACTTCCTTCGAATTCAATACGCTTTAATCCTTCGCCAGGGCTACACTATGTCACCTGTCTTTATGTGGTACTCGGGGTCTTCTCCAGCGTTTCTATCAATTTTCCGCTGTCTTTTCTTGCTCGGTACAATCTTCTCTGGCCAAGCGCTTATGTCCTTTCCCTGTATTATGCTCAGTTTTTTAACGTTATATGCTTTGGAAAGTGCCGGCCACCATACCATGGCGCCAAAGCCCAGAATGGGCCGTACAACCGGCTTGTACCCTCGTAGTACGATATCTGATTTTAGGCCCCATACTAGAGGACGATACTAGCTTTCTTCGCCCTGTCTTCAATGCTTTCTTTCCAGTTCAGCGTTGAGTCAATTATTAGGCCCAAATATTTAGCTTTAGAGGGAAGACGGGAGTGGCTGTCCGTTTAGCTTTGGCATATTAAATGAAGGGTTCTTTGTTTTCGTGGCGAGAGACACAAGCTCTGTTTTACTAGGATTTGCTGATACACCGCAGTTATGCCCTCATGTACTTTACTTAACATGCCCAGTGCTCCTTCCATCACCTCACTGATGGTGGAAAGGAATAGGCTTGATCAGTGACCACCACGTCATCAGCATACACAACAATTTTAATACTTTCTTGGTTAAGGGTTGTGAGAAGCTCATCTACGGCGATCACCTAAGGGAGACAGCACTCCTCCTTGTGGAGTCCCCCGCGCACCGACCGCAGGACGTGAGATGTACATAGGCTTGCCATAATGCTCCTTGTACATAATATGGCTTCATTTCTTGCTATCGGCCCTGTCTGAACATCAAGGCGAACAAGGAGCTAACAATAGCGACATAGTGGATATTGTTAAAAGCTCCTTCAATATCGAGGAAAGTTCCTAAAGTGAATTGTTATAGTATAGTATTTTTCTATCCGCGCAACTATCTCATATAGTGCCGTTTCTACAGACCTTTCTTTGAGATAAGCATGTTGCACTACAGATAACCTACTTTCGACAATCCTTTGTCGAATGTGGAAGTCGATAATTCTTTCCAATGTCTTGAGAACAAAGGACGATAAGCTGATCGGACTAAAGTCCTTGGCAAATACATGTCCTCTTCTGCCAATCTTCGGAATGAAAATACCTCTCAATTGTCTTCAATTCCTGGATACATAGTTGAGAGCTATACTGTTATTGTATAAAATAGTTAGCCAGAGAACAGCAGTATCTCTGAGGTCCAAAGCACAACAGGGAGGATACCCTCAAACTCGGAGATTTATAGGGATCAAAGCTCATAAAAGCCAATAAAAACCTCTCTTGTAATAATAATGCATCGACCACTATGAGCCACAGTAGAAGAGATAACCTTCGCCCAAGGGTACCTCTTGTGGCCACCTTCCTACGGTTCCTGGCCCCAATGCCGGAATCAATTAGTCTGCTATTTAGCATTTTATTAATTCAGTCAATGGCAAGGCGTGGCACTTCGAAGTACAAGATCGTTTCAATAATTGACTCAGTTTTAACGTTATTTAAAGCCCCTTCTATATCGAGGAAGGCACCTAATGTATATTCATTAATTTCTAAAGTTTTCTCAATAGTTCCGACTACACTGCGCAAAGCCCTTTCAACTAATTTGCCTTTGAGGTAGACGTGCTGAGACTGGCATGAGCGTCGCGTAATCTTTCCTCTTGTGTACAGATCGACCAACCTCTCGAGTGTCTTTAGTAGGAATGACGAAAGGGTGATCGGCCTGAAGTTTTTCTGGAGAGGAATGAGTTGGTCTGCCCAATTTCGGTATAAAAACGACCTTAACATTGGGGGATCCATTCACACGGGATGTATCGCTCTCTCAAACAACTTTTATAAAGTCTCACCAATAGAGGTCTTATTGTGCCAAGCGACTGCTGCAACATGGCCGCTATGATGCTATCCGGTCCAAAAGATTTGTAGGGTTGGAAGGAATCTACCGCCCATTCAATCCGCCCGTTCACAATATTCTCATTTGACAACTGGGTAAGATGCAGAGTGGCTTGACGCTTCTCCACTACCATGTCAGTACAGCCCGGAAAATGGGTATCGAATAGCATTTCCAGGAATTCAAGGCCCACGAACCGTCACTACGTTGGATTAGTCCGATGGATATTTTGTCCCTGGACAACCCTGCGCAGGCTAGCCGCCTTGTTGACCTCACAGTACGATATCCATGAGTCCCTTTTATTAGCCCTTGTTCTGCTCTTATAGATCATTATTTGAAGAATACTTTGCTAGGAATACTTTCAAACCAGTTCGGAAAATAAATTTCAAAACGTCTGCAATCGATCTGAGCAACCTCAATTTTTTCATCTTCAAAATATTAAAATCAGATTTCAAACGATAGGAAAATATTTTTAGCAATACAACGAACAATAAATTCCACAAAAAAGAAAGGAAAGCAGGCTTCTGGTAAATAGAACCGAAAAATATTTGCAGGTTGGTGAAAAAGGAAAGGATTGGAATTAAGACATATAATATATTATATATATATATATATATGTGTGTGTGTGTGTGTGTGTGGTGTGTGTATATATATAATATTTAACTTTTCCACACGTGAAAAACAAAAGTTGAAAACGCTTTAATTTCTTATTGTGAACTCCCAAAAAGCGATAATAATATCGAACTTTTCTAAAGGATTCTTTAAAAATAGTCCTAAAAACATCATGAAAGAAACTAATTATTTTGAATTCCTAGTACCTTCGATTTTTCCTTTTTTGAAAATATCTGATGAATCCAAGTACCTTAGATTTTTACGTTTTCAAAATTTTCAAATGTGATGTCAGACAAAAAGAAAATTTTATTGACAATACAACAAAAAATCAGTCCAACATAAAAGATCAGGAAGCCAGATACTAATAAGTATCTAAGAAACTCGGTTAAGATCTCAATCTGTGCAGGATGTCACAATTTTTCTGCAATAAATTGATGGCCAAAAATAGGTTCCCGAAGCCATTAGGTAAGCAAATGTAAAACAAGAATTACATAACCATATATGTGCTTAACATTTCTGGTAAATAGAACCGAAAAATATTTGGTGGTTGGTAATAAAGGAGAGGATTGGAATTAAGACATATAATATATTATATGTGTGTGTGATATATATATTTAACTTTTTCACACGTGAGTTTTGGGACAAGTGCTTCCCGACATCCAGAAAGGAAGAGACCGCTGCCTGGCCTGGACCTCCTTTTTCCCTTTTTTATTCTTATGAGCCTCTATGGGACCGACGATGACTGGCGAGAACGGACACTTGTACCTCCTAGCGCCTTTCTCCAACTTCCTTCGAATTCAATACGCTTTAATCCTTCGCCAGGGCTACACTATGTCACCTGTCTTTATGTGGTACTCGGGGTCTTCTCCAGCGTTTCTATCAATTTTCCGCTGTCTTTTCTTGCTCGGTACAATCTTCTCTGGCCAAGCGCTTATGTCCTTTCCCTGTATTATGCTCAGTTTTTTAACGTTATAGGCTTTGGAAAGTGCCGGCCACCATACCATGGCGCCAAAGCCCAGAATGGGCCGTACAACCGGCTTGTACCCTCGTAGTACGATATCTGATTTTAGGCCCCATACTAGAGGACGATACTAGCTTTCTTCGCCCTGTCTTCAATGCTTTCTTTCCAGTTCAGCGTTGAGTCAATTATTAGGCCCAAATATTTAGCTTTAGAGGGAAGACGGGAGTGGCTGTCCGTTTAGCTTTGGCATATTAAATGAAGGGTTCTTTGTTTTCGTGGCGAGAGACACAAGCTCTGTTTTACTAGGATTTCCTGATACACCGCAGTTATGCCCTCATGTACTTTACTTAACATGCCCAGTGCTCCTTCCATCACCTCACTGATGGTGGAAAGGAATAGGCTTGATCAGTGACCACCACGTCATCAGCATACACAACAATTTTAATACTTTCTTGGTTAAGGGTTGTGAGAAGCTCATCTACGGCGATCACCCAAGGGAGACAGCACTCCTCCTTGTGGAGTCCCCCGCGCACCGACCGCAGGACGTGAGATGTACATAGGCTTGCCATAATGCTCCTTGTACATAATATGGCTTCATTTCTTGCTATCGGCCCTGTCTTAACATCAAGGCGAACAAGGAGCTAACAATAGCGACATAGTGGATATTGTTAAAAGCTCCTTCAATATCGAGGAAAGTTCCTAAAGTGAATTGTTATAGTATAGTATTTTTCTATCCGCGCAACTATCTCATATAGTGCCGTTTCTACAGACCTTTCTTTGAGATAAGCATGTTGCACTACAGATAACCTACTTTCGACAATCCTTTGTCGAATGTGGAAGTCGATAATTCTTTCCAATGTCTTGAGAACAAAGGACGATAAGCTGATCGGACTAAAGTCCTTGGCAAATACATGTCCTCTTCTACCAACCTTCGGAATGAAAATAACTCTCAATTGTCTTCAATTCCTGGATACATAGTTCAGAGCTATACTGTTATTGTATAAAGTAGTTAGCCAGAGAACAGCAGTATCTCTGAGGTCCAAAGCACAACAGGGAGGATACCCTCAAACTCGGAGATTTATAGGGATCAAAGCTCATAAAAGCCAATAAAAACCTCTCTTGTAATAATAATGCATCGACCACTATGAGCCACAGTAGAAGAGATAACCTTCGCCCAAGGGTACCTCTTGTGGCCACCTTCCTACGGTTCCTGTCCCCAATGCCGGAATCAATTAGTCTGCTATTTAGCATTTTATTAATTCAATCAATGACAAGGCGTGGCACTTCGAAGTACAAGATCGTTTCAATAATTGACTCAGTTTTAACGTTATTTAAAGCCCCTTCTATATCGAGGAAGGCACCTAATGTATATTCATTAATTTCTAAAGTTTTCTCAATAGTTCCGACTACACTGCGCAAAGCCCTTTCAACTAATTTGCCTTTGAGGTAGACGTGCTGAGACTGGCATGAGCGTCGCGTAATCTTTCCTCTTGTGTACAGATCGACCAACCTCTCGAGTGTCTTTAGTAGGAATGACGAAAGGGTGATCGGCCTGAAGTTTTTCTGGAGAGGAATGAGTTGATCTGCCCAATTTCGGTATAAAAACGACCTTAACATTGGGGGAGCCATTCACACGGGATGTATCGCTCTCTCAAACAACTTTTATAAAGTCTCGCCAATAGAGGTCTTATTGTGCCAAGCGACTGCTGCAACATGGCCGCTATGATGCTATCCGGTCCAAAAGATTTGTAGGGTTGGAAGGAATCTACCGCCTATTCAATCCGCCCGTTCACAATATTCTCATTTGACAACTGGGTAAGATGCAGAGTGGCTTGACGCTTCTCCACTACCATGTCAGTACAGCCCGGAAAATGGGTATCGAATAGCATTTCCAGGAATTCAAGGCCCACGAACCGTCACTACGTTGGATTAGTCCGATGGATATTTTGTCCCTGGACAACCCTGCGCAGGCTAACCGCCTTGTTGACCTCACAGTACGATATCCATGAGTCCCTTTTATTAGCCCTTGTTCTGCTCTTATAGATCATTATTTGAAGAATACTTTGCTAGGAATACTTTCAAACCAGTTCGGAAAATAAATTTCAAAACGTCTGCAATCGATCTGAGCAATCTAAATTTTTTTCATCTTCAAAATATTAAAATCAGATTTCAAACGATAGGAAAATATTTTTAGCAATACAACGAACAATAAATTCCACAAAAAAGAAAGGAAACCAGGCTTCTGGTAAATAGAACCGAAAAATATTTGCAGGTTGGTGAAAAAGGAGAGTATGGGAAATAAGACATATAATATATTATATATATATATATATATATATATATATATGTGTGTGTGTGTGTGTGTGTGGTGTGTGTATATATATAATATTTAACTTTTCCACACGTGAAAAAAAAAAGTTGAAAACGCTTTAATTTCTTATTGTGAACTCCCAAAAAGCGATAATAATATCGAACTTTTCTAAAGGATTCTTTAAAAATAGTCCTAAAAACATCATGAAAGAAACTAATTATTTTGAATTCCTAGTACCTTCGAATTTTCCTTTTTTGAAAATATCTGATGAATCCAAGTACCTTAGATTTTTACGTTTTCAAAATTTTCAAATGTGATGTCAGACAAAAAGAAAATTTTATTAACAATACAACAAAAAATCAGTCCAACATAAAAGATCAGGAAGCCAGATACTAATAAGTATCTAAGAAACTCGGTTAAGATCTCAATCTGTGCAGGATGTCACAATTTTTCTGCAATAAATTGATGGCCAAAAATAGGTTCCCGAAGCCATTAGGTAAGCAAATGTAAAACAAGAATTACATAACCATATATGTGCTTAACATTTCTGGTAAATAGAACCGAAAAATATTTGGTGGTTGGTAATAAAGGAGAGGATTGGAATTAAGACATATAATATATTATATGTGTGTGTGATATATATATTTAACTTTTTCACACGTGAGTTTTGGGACAAGTGCTTCCCGACATCCAGAAAGGAAGAGACCGCTGCCTGGCCTGGACCTCCTTTTCCCCTTTTTTATTCTTATGAGCCTCGATGGGACCGACGATGACTGGCGAGAACGGACACTTGTACCTCCTAGCGCCTTTCTCCAACATCCTTCGAATTCAATACGCTTTAATCCTTCGCCAGGGCTACACTATGTCACCTGTCTTTATGTGGTACTCGGGGTCTTCTCCAGCGTTTCTATCAATTTTCCGCTGTCTTTTCTTGCTCGGTACAATCTTCTCTGGCCAAATGACGCCAAACGAGTTACGCACATATTTTTTTACTCCTTCAGACTCATGACCTATATTTTGGGCGCCAAATTCGCCAGGTGCCAAACCTCCAGGCCCTCGCTCTTATTTCATTCAACACATTCCCTCCTAAGGCCGACACTACTATGAATACTCGTTCGCGTTTGCACTATCGCCCGGACTAGATGCACAGAGTCACCACTCCAAAGCATTAAAGCACCTGAGCGGGCGCTTCAGTGGCCACGGTGAGATTTCACCGGACAACTTTTAGTCTATCTCCTTTGCACATTTTTGCATCCCCTTTCGCTCCTTCGGTAAAATTTCCCTCGCCTTGGTTAAATGACCCTGGTGTCCATTTAAACAATTCCTCGTTTTGTTGCGGCGGCTCAACTTATTTTTTGTTACGACTCAACTTATACGAGGGGATGGCTCTAAGCCGGTTACGAATATTTCGCCGCAGGACTGTGTCCCTAATACCTTTCATCGATTTCTTCAGTTTGACTACCAAGACGGCTAATTTCGGCTTTTATACTACTCATTTTTCATAATGAGTAGTATAAAAGGACTAAAAATGAATAGAAATTTGCATACCTGATTTTTTTGGAAGCCTATGAGTAGAGTTGGAAATGTTCGTAGCTGTCAAAAAAGAAATAATCGACAAAGCCAATGCCTTGTAATCATTTTCTCAGCGATTTACTCAATGAACAACGCCAAAACTTTGGTTCTGTTTTCACTGTTAAAGTACTTAAATTGTACAAGTACGTATATAAATTTACTAATTCTTTCTGTACAAATACATACCTTAAAATGTACTTACACATTATGTGTAAAATTTTTTAAAGTGTATTGATTGCTGTGCGACCCAAAGATGGCTGCAGCCGCTGCTACCATATCCGTTTTGCGCGACCTTTTAAATGTACATGGTGTGATTGACCGCGTTTGGTGTGCATGCCGCTTAATTGTGGAATGTGTTCCGCCTAATGTGTTATCGCAGTATTCTATTACACATATCTAGTTTAAGATTAGTTAATTTTCACAGCAAACGAGATTTTACTTGGAAAATATATGAAGAGCATAAAGGTGGACGTGTTTTGCGGACAAAATTCATTAAAGATCGCTTTCGGCGAACGAGCAAGAAGCGAGCATTTTCGTTTACAGCATTTTCTGTAAAAAAGTGAATGGTATGAAAGAATTAGATTTTCTTATATATATATTAATACAAAAATTTTGGAAGAGGTGTACCGTTAACCAAACGCTGCAATTTTTTTGTTGTTTCCCACGGGTACTCCAAAAACATCTAAATTTTTTTCGCTCGTTTAGTTTGAGTTTTATAGTCCTTTAAAGTTGGATATTTTTTCTCTTCTGCCAACCTTCGGAATGAAAATAACTCTCAATTGTCTTCAATTCCTGGATACATAGTTGAGAGCTATACTGTTATTGTATAAAATAGTTAGCCAGAGAACAACAGTATCTCTGAGGTCCAAAGCACAACAGGGAGGATACCCTCAAACTCGGAGATTTATAGGGATCAAAGCTCATAAAAGCCAATAAAAACCTCTCTTGTAATAATAATGCATCGACCACTATGAGCCACAGTAGAAGAGATAACCTTCGCCCAAGGGTACCTCTTGTGGCCACCTTCCTACGGTTCCTGGCCCCAATGCCGGAATCAATTAGTCTGCTATTTAGCATTTTATTAATTCAATCAATGACAAGGCGTGGCACTTCGAAGTACAAGATCGTTTCAATAATTGACTCAGTTTTAACGTTATTTAAAGCCCCTTCTATATCGAGGAAGGCACCTAATGTATATTCATTAATTTCTAAAGTTTTCTCAATAGTTCCGACTACACTGCGCAAAGCCCTTTCAACTAATTTGCCTTTGAGGTAGACGTGCTGAGACTGGCATGAGCGTCGCGTAATCTTTCCTCTTGTGTACAGATCGACCAACCTCTCGAGTGTCTTTAGTAGGAATGACGAAAGGGTGATCGGCCTGAAGTTTTTCTGGAGAGGAATGAGTTGGTCTGCCCAATTTCGGTATAAAAACGACCTTAACATTGGGGGATCCATTCACACGGGATGTATCGCTCTCTCAAACAACTTTTATAAAGTCTCACCAATAGAGGTCTTATTGTGCCAAGCGACTGCTGCAACATGGCCGCTATGATGCTATCCGGTCCAAAAGATTTGTAGGGTTGGAAGGAATCTACCGCCTATTCAATCCGCCCGTTCACAATATTCTCATTTGACAACTGGGTAAGATGCAGAGTGGCTTGACGCTTCTCCACTACCATGTCAGTACAGCCCGGAAAATGGGTATCGAATAGCATTTCCAGGAATTCAAGGCCCACGAACCGTCACTACGTTGGATTAGTCCGATGGATATTTTGTCCCTGGACAACCCTGCGCAGGCTAACCGCCTTGTTGACCTCACAGTACGATATCCATGAGTCCCTTTTATTAGCCCTTGTTCTGCTCTTATAGATCATTATTTGAAGAATACTTTGCTAGGAATACTTTCAAACCAGTTCGGAAAATAAATTTCAAAACGTCTGCAATCGATCTGAGCAATCTAAATTTTTTTCATCTTCAAAATATTAAAATCAGATTTCAAACGATAGGAAAATATTTTTAGCAATACAACGAACAATAAATTCCACAAAAAAGAAAGGAAACCAGGCTTCTGGTAAATAGAACCGAAAAATATTTGCAGGTTGGTGAAAAAGGAGAGTATGGGAAATAAGACATATAATATATTATATATATATATATATATATATATATGTGTGTGTGTGTGTGGTGTGTGTATATATATAATATTTAACTTTTCCACACGTGAAAAAAAAAAGTTGAAAACGCTTTAATTTCTTATTGTGAACTCCCAAAAAGTGATAATAATATCGAACTTTTCTAAAGGATTCTTTAAAAATAGTCCTAAAAACATCATGAAAGAAACTAATTATTTTGAATTCCTAGTACCTTCGAATTTTCCTTTTTTGAAAATATCTGATGAATCCAAGTACCTTAGATTTTTACGTTTTCAAAATTTTCAAATGTGATGTCAGACAAAAAGAAAATTTTATTGACAATACAACAAAAAATCAGTCCAACATAAAAGATCAGGAAGCCAGATACTAATAAGTATCTAAGAAACTCGGTTAAGATCTCAATCTGTGCAGGATGTCACAATTTTTCTGCAATAAATTGATGGCCAAAAATAGGTTCCCGAAGCCATTAGGTAAGCAAATGTAAAACAAGAATTACATAACCATATATGTGCTTAACATTTCTGGTAAATAGAACCGAAAAATATTTGGTGGTTGGTAATAAAGGAGAGGATTGGAATTAAGACATATAATATATTATATGTGTGTGTGATATATATATATATATATATATTTAACTTTTTCACACGTGAGTTTTGGGACAAGTGCTTCCCGACATCCAGAAAGGAAGAGACCGCTGCCTGGCCTGGACCTCCTTTTCCCCTTTTTTATTCTTATGAGCCTCGATGGGACCGACGATGACTGGCGAGAACGGACACTTGTACCTCCTAGCGCCTTTCTCCAACTTCCTTCGAATTCAATACGCTTTAATCCTTCGCCAGGGCTACACTATGTCACCTGTCTTTATGTGGTACTCGGGGTCTTCTCCAGCGTTTCTATCAATTTTCCGCTGTCTTTTCTTGCTCGGTACAATCTTCTCTGGCCAAATGACGCCAAACGAGTTACGCACATATTTTTTTACTCCTTCAGACTCATGACCTATATTTTGGGCGCCAAATTCGCCAGGTGCCAAACCTCCAGGCCCTCGCTCTTATTTCATTCAACACATTCCCTCCTAAGGCCGACACTACTATGAATACTCGTTCGCGTTTGCACTATCGCCCGGACTAGATGCACAGAGTCACCACTCCAAAGCATTAAAGCACCTGAGCGGGCGCTTCAGTGGCCACGGTGAGATTTCACCGGACAACTTTTAGTCTATCTCCTTTGCACATTTTTGCATCCCCTTTCGCTCCTTCGGTAAAATTTCCCTCGCCTTGGTTAAATGACCCTGGTGTCCATTTAAACAATTCCTCGTTTTGTTGCGGCGGCTCAACTTATTTTTTGTTACGACTCAACTTATACGAGGGGATGGCTCTAAGCCGGTTACGAATATTTCGCCGCAGGACTGTGTCCCTAATACCTTTCATCGATTTCTTCAGTTTGACTACCAAGACGGAATGTTAATTTCGGCTTTTATACTACTCATTTTTCATAATGAGTAGTATAAAAGGACTAAAAATGAAGAGAAATTTGCATACCTGATTTTTTTGGAAGCCTATGAGTAGAGTTGGAAATGTTCGTAGCTGTCAAAAAAGAAATAATCGACAAAGCCAATGCCTTGTAATCATTTTCTCAGCGATTTACTCAATGAACAACGCCAAAACTTTGGTTCTGTTTTCACTGTTAAAGTACTTAAATTGTACAAGTACGTATATAAATTTACTAATTCTTTCTGTACAAATACATACCTTAAAATGTACTTACACATTATGTGTAAAATTTTTTAAAGTGTATTGATTGCTGTGCGACCCAAAGATGGCTGCAGCCGCTGCTACCATATCCGTTTTGCGCGACCTTTTAAATGTACATGGTGTGATTGACCGCGTTTGGTGTGCATGCCGCTTAATTGTGGAATGTGTTCCGCCTAATGTGTTATCGCAGTATTCTATTACACATATCTAGTTTAAGATTAGTTAATTTTCACAGCAAACGAGATTTTACTTGGAAAATATATGAAGAGCATAAAGGTGGACGTGTTTTGCGGACAAAATTCATTAAAGATCGCTTTCGGCGAACGAGCAAGAAGCGAGCATTTTCGTTTACAGCATTTTCTGTAAAAAAGTGAATGGTATGAAAGAATTAGATTTTCTTATATATATATTAATACAAAAATTTTGGAAGAGGTGTACCGTTAACCAAACGCTGTAATTTTTTTGTTTCCCTCCTTTTGTTGGTTACTCCAAAAACAACTAAATTTTTTTCGCTCGTTTAGTTTGAGTTTTATAGTCCTTTAAAGTTGGATATTTTTTTTATATTTTATAAACTAGGGTAGATATTGCAACAATGTATACATCAAAAGAATGGTATTTTAATTTCCAGTATTTTATGTTATAAGATATTTTTACAATTTCATAATAATTTTTTAAGTTATAGATGTTCTTTAATGGAGAATGACCAGTCTTCTAAATTTCTTTGTTAAACAGATTAAAAGGGGGTGTGTGTGACATGGTTATTAGAAGATACCCACTGGAATCCTTTACGCCTATGACCTTCAAAACGGCAGCTTCGCAGTCATTAGAAAATTTCGAAAGCAAAAAAGTAGTCGTTTTTAAAATGTAATAGTTGAAACAAACTGCTTTAGTAAGCAAATGTATGTGCCAAACGACCGAACAGTTTCGTCCCCTGTACGGTTAAGGAGAGTGTTGTGAACCTTCTGGTACAGGGCATATAAATGCGTGGGTGGGCACATTTATCATAAAATCATTTCTTGTAACTTTATCGCCTAAACTTAATAGGACATAATACATTTATCCTTATATACATATGTACCATTTAAAGGATCACAAAATGTAGGAACTGTGTATGGTACATGAGTGGTCTCTTAGTACGTGATCTTTTTGGGCGTGGACGTCCTTTAGGCACTATATGCAGTCTCAAGGAATTAAGCGTCGCGCACACCTACGTATTTGCGACCGCGGTGAATTGCAACACGTAATAATATTAAACGATGTGGAACGGTCGCGTTGACTTAAGCGAACGCCGCTTTGTGCATTTGGCCACGTACGGCGTGAAGCAATCCGATGTGCAAAACATTGCAAATTTTATTGAAAACGTAAAAGAATATCCCACACTACACAATTTACAATTTAGGTTTTATCGATTCAAGTTTATTTTATGTACCCATTTTTCCTATTTGAACAAAGTATATAAAAGGAAATAAAATCGTCAAGGGTACAAGTAATTCATATGCGTTAAAATATTAAAAATTGAATATCTCATAAACGATATTATGAGATATTAAGGCATAATTCAATTCCGGATCATAGAGTGATAACAAAAACATATACAAAAAATTCGAAGTCTGCCCATTTATAAAAAATTTATCAGTGTCTCATAAACAGTATGAGATATTAAGTATCTAGCGGCATTACCAACACATATCAAGTAAAGAATTTCTAATAGAAAATTTTTACTAGTACTAGTGGCTTCCTTAGATGCACAACTGTCCACCCAGGGTACAAATAGCACATTTAGCGTCGTTTTGATTCCACGGCCCCATGTACAGCGAAGCTGGTGCAAGCGAACTGCATTACAAGCAGTTCGAATACCTGATTATACGCAATATCGAAGATAATGGGACTTCCGAGTACCATTTTAGGTCTTCCGGAAACATCTCTGTCACTAGAAATCTAGTGGTGGGCACTGTCATAATAGATGCTTCACAGCTTCCATGACATTGGAGTCGTGGCAGTTACTACAGCCCGTGTTGTGTGGAATATCAGTCTCATTGCCAGTAACACGAGAGGTTAGGAATCCATACTAGGAACACCGCTGAAATACTGCCACGGTGATATCTCTATATAGCTCTATTCTACACTTACGCACGAGGGTTGAAGTAACCAACATGGAAGTAACAGCCTTGATACAAACCCCGTGGATTCAAAACTGCTGCTACATATCAGCGTGCAGGCTTGTAAAATAGCGAAAGTTTCCGCCTGAAATACAGTCACATAATCTGGCAGTCTATACGCCTCTGACAGGTTTGGATCAGCAGAGTAGAATCCCGCTTCGACTCCTATACTCATCATGGAGCCGTCAGTGTAAATCTTATAGGGATTTCGTCTAGAGTCGTAACCGGCTCTTAAATCTTCCCTTGCTGTGAAGAAGGTACGGAATCGATTCTCAGGAACTATTGCTGGAATTATGTAATCAGTCGTGCCCATCACCAACTGCTGAGATTGTGAGTTCAGGATAGAACTATGTCCGTATGATCTCGCCTTACATAAGCCTGCCTCTCTAAGCCTTAGAGCGGCGCAAAATGCCTGTTTTGAGCTGAAGATCAACGGGTAGGAGATGCAGAAAAATCTTGAGTGCGGCCAACGCTGTTCAACACATTGCTCCAGTAGCGCTCATGTCCTTTCTCTGTATTATGCTCAGTTTTTTAACGTTATAGGCTTTGGAAAGTGCCGGCCACCATACCATGGCGCCAAAGCCCAGAATGGGCCGTACAACCGGCTTGTACCCTCGTAGTACGATATCTGATTTTAGGCCCCATACTAGAGGACGATACTAGCTTTCTTCGCCCTGTCTTCAATGCTTTCTTTCCAGTTTAGCTTTGAGTCAATTATTACGCCCAAATATTTAGCTTTAGAGGGAAGACGGGAGTGGCTGTCCGTTTAGCTTTGGCATATTAAATGAAGGGTTCTTTGTTTTCGTGGCGAGAGACACAAGCTCTGTTTTGCTAGGATTTGCTGATACACCGCAGTTATGCCCTCATGTACTTTACTTAACATGCCCAGTGCTCCTTCCATCACCTCACTGATGGTGGAAAGGAATAGGCTTGATCAGTGACCACCACGTCATCAGCATACACAACAATTTTAATACTTTCTTGGTTTTGGGTTGTGAGAAGCTCATCTACGGCGATCACCCAAGGGAGACAGCACTCCTCCTTGTGGAGTCCCCCGCGCACCGACCGCAGGACGTGAGATGTACATAGGCTTGCCATAATGCTCCTTGTACATAATATGGCTTCATTTCTTGCTATCGGCCCTGTCTTAACATCAAGGCGAACAAGGAGCTAACAATAGCGACATAGTGGATATTGTTAAAAGCTCCTTCAATATCGAGGAAAGTTCCTAAAGTGAATTGTTATAGTATAGTATTTTTCTATCCGCGCAACTATCTCATATAGTGCCGTTTCTACAGACCTTTCTTTGAGATAAGCATGTTGCGCTACAGATAACCTACTTTCGACAATCCTTTGTCGAATGTGGAAGTCGATAATTCTTTCCAATGTCTTGAGAACAAAGGACGATAAGCTGATCGGACTAAAGTCCTTGGCAAATACATGTCCTCTTCTGCCAACCTTCGGAATGAAAATAACTCTCAATTGTCTTCAATTCCTGGATACATAGTTGAGAGCTATACTGTTATTGTATAAAATAGTTAGCCAGAGAACAACAGTATCTCTGAGGTCCAAAGCACAACAGGGAGGATACCCTCAAACTCGGAGATTTATAGGGATCAAAGCTCATAAAAGCCAATAAAAACCTCTCTTGTAATAATAATGCATCGACCACTATGAGCCACAGTAGAAGAGATAACCTTCGCCCAAGGGTACCTCTTGTGGCCACCTTCCTACGGTTCCTGGCCCCAATGCCGGAATCAATTAGTCTGCTATTTAGCATTTTATTAATTCAGTCAATGACAAGGCGTGGCACTTCGAAGTACAAGATCGTTTCAATAATTGACTCAGTTTTAACGTTATTTAAAGCCCCTTCTATATCGAGGAAGGCACCTAATGTATATTCATTAATTTCTAAAGTTTTCTCAATAGTTCCGACTACACTGCGCAAAGCCCTTTCAACTAATTTGCCTTTGAGGTAGACGTGCTGAGACTGGCATGAGCGTCGCGTAATCTTTCCTCTTGTGTACAGATCGACCAACCTCTCGAGTGTCTTTAGTAGGAATGACGAAAGGGTGATCGGCCTGAAGTTTTTCTGGAGAGGAATGAGTTGGTCTGCCCAATTTCGGTATAAAAACGACCTTAACATTGGGGGAGCCATTCACACGGGATGTATCGCTCTCTCAAACAACTTTTATAAAGTCTCACCAATAGAGGTCTTATTGTGCCAAGCGACTGCTGCAACATGGCCGCTATGATGCTATCCGATCCAAAAGATTTGTAGGGTTGGAAGGAATCTACCGCCCATTCAATCCGCCCGTTCACAATATTCTCATTTGACAACTGGGTAAGATGCAGAGTGGCTTGACGCTTCTCCACTACCATGTCAGTACAGCCCGGAAAATGGGTATCGAATAGCATTTCCAGGAATTCAAGGCCCACGAACCGTCACTACGTTGGATTAGTCCGATGGATATTTTGTCCCTGGACAACCCTGCGCAGGCTAGCCGCCTTGTTGACCTCACAGTACGATATCCATGAGTCCCTTTTATTAGCCCTTGTTCTGCTCTTATAGATCATTATTTGAAGAATACTTTGCTAGGAATACTTTCAAACCAGTTCGGAAAATAAATTTCAAAACGTCTGCAATCGATCCGAGCAACCTCAATTTTTTCATCTTCAAAATATTAAAATCAGATTTCAAACGATAGGAAAATATTTTTAGCAATACAACGAACAATAAATTCCACAAAAAAGAAAGGAAAGCAGGCTTCTGGTAAATAGAACCGAAAAATATTTGCAGGTTGGTGAAAAAGGAAAGGATTGGAATTAAGACATATAATATATTATATATATATATATATATGTGTGTGTGTGTGTGTGTGTGGTGTGTGTATATATATAATATTTAACTTTTCCACACGTGAAAAACAAAAGTTGAAAACGCTTTAATTTCTTATTGTGAACTCCCAAAAAGCGATAATAATATCGAACTTTTCTAAAGGATTCTTTAAAAATAGTCCTAAAAACATCATGAAAGAAACTAATTATTTTGAATTCCTAGTACCTTCGATTTTTCCTTTTTTGAAAATATCTGATGAATCCAAGTACCTTAGATTTTTACGTTTTCAAAATTTTCAAATGTGATGTCAGACAAAAAGAAAATTTTATTGACAATACAACAAAAAATCAGTCCAACATAAAAGATCAGGAAGCCAGATACTAATAAGTATCTAAGAAACTCGGTTAAGATCTCAATCTGTGCAGGATGTCACAATTTTTCTGCAATAAATTGATGGCCAAAAATAGGTTCCCGAAGCCATTAGGTAAGCAAATGTAAAACAAGAATTACATAACCATATATGTGCTTAACATTTCTGGTAAATAGAACCGAAAAATATTTGGTGGTTGGTAATAAAGGAGAGGATTGGAATTAAGACATATAATATATTATATGTGTGTGTGATATATATATATTTAACTTTTTCACACGTGAGTTTTGGGACAAGTGCTTCCCGACATCCAGAAAGGAAGAGACCGCTGCCTGGCCTGGACCTCCTTTTTCCCTTTTTTATTCTTATGAGCCTCTATGGGACCGTCGATGACTGGCGAGAACGGACACTTGTACCTCCTAGCGCCTTTCTCCAACTTCCTTCGAATTCAATACGCTTTAATCCTTCGCCAGGGCTACACTATGTCACCTGTCTTTATGTGGTACTCGGGGTCTTCTCCAGCGTTTCTATCAATTTTCCGCTGTCTTTTCTTGCTCGGTACAATCTTCTCTGGCCAAATGACGCCAAACGAGTTACGCACATATTTTTTTACTCCTTCAGACTCATGACCTATATTTTGGGCGCCAAATTCGCCAGGTGCCAAACCTCCAGGCCCTCGCTCTTATTTCATTCAACACATTCCCTCCTAAGGCCGACACTACTATGAATACTCGTTCGCGTTTGCACTATCGCCCGGACTAGATGCACAGAGTCACCACTCCAAAGCATTAAAGCACCTGAGCGGGCGCTTCAGTGTCCACGGTGAGATTTCACCGGACAACTTAGTCTATCTCCTTTGCACATTTTTGCATCCCCTTTTGCTCCTTCGGTAAAATTTCCCTCGTCGTGGTTAAATGAGTGTGGTGTGACCTCCACCTATTGTAGAAACTTCTGGACCCTGGTGTCCATTTAAACAATTCCTCGTTTTTTTGCGGCGGCTCAACTTATTTTTTGTTACGACTCAACTTATACGAGGGGATGGCTCCAAGCCGGTTGCGAATATTTCGCCGCAGGACTGTGTCCCTAATACCTTTCATCGATTTCTTCAGTTTGACTACCAAGACGGAATGTTAATTTCGGCTTTTATACTACTCATTTTTCATAATGAGTAGTATAAAAGGACTAAAAATGAAGAGAAATTTGCATACCTGATTTTTTTGGAAGCCTATGAGTAGAGTTGGAAATGTTCGTAGCTGTCAAAAAAGAAATAATCGACAAAGCCAATGCCTTTCTTGTAATCATTTTCTCAGCGATTTACTCAATGAACACCGCCAAAACTTTGGTTCTGTTTTCACTGTTAAAGTACTTAAATTGTACAAGTACGTATATAAATTTACTAATTCTTTCTGTACAAATACATACCTTAAAATGTACTTACACATTATGTGTAAAATTTTTTAAAGTGTATTGATTGCTGTGCGACCCAAAGATGGCTGCAGCCGCTGCTACCATATCCGTTTTGCGCGACCTTTTAAATGTACATGGTGTGATTGACCGCGTTTGGTGTGCATGCCGCTTAATTGTGGAATGTGTTCCGCCTAATGTGTTATCGCAGTATTCTATTACACATATCTAGTTTAAGATTAGTTAATTTTCACAGCAAACGAGATTTTACTTGGAAAATATATGAAGAGCATAAAGGTGGACGTGTTTTGCGGACAAAATTCATTAAAGATCGCTTTCGGCGAACGAGCAAGAAGCGAGCATTTTCGTTTACAGCATTTTCTGTAAAAAAGTGAATGAAGTGGTTTTTTCTGTAAAAAAGTGAAGTGGTATGAAAGAATTAGATTTTCTTATATATATATTAATACAAAAATTTTGGAAGAGGTGTACCGTTAACCAAACGCTGTAATTTTTTTGTTGTTTCCCTCCTTTTGTTGGTTACTCCAAAAACAACTAAATTTTTTGTCGCTTGTTTAGTTTGAATTATAGTCCTTTAAAGTTGGATATTTTTTTTATATTTTATAAACTAGGGTAGATATTGCAACAATGTATACATCAAAAGAATGGTATTTTAATTTCCAGTATTTTATGTTATAAGATATTTTTACAATTTCATAATAATTTTTTAAGTTATAGATGTTCTTTAATGGAGAATGACCAGTCTTCTAAATTTCTTTGTTAAACAGATTAAAAGGGGGAGTGTGTGACATGGTTATTAGAAGATACCCACTGGAATCCTTTACGCCTATGACCTTCAAAACGGCAGCTTCGCAGTCATTAGAAAATTTCGAAAACCAAAAAAAGTAGTCGTTTTTAAAATGTAATAGTTTAAACAAACTGCTTTAGTAAGCAAACGTATGTGCCAAACGAACGGACAGTTTCGTCCCCTGTACGGTTAAGGAGAGTGTTGTGAACCTTCTGGTACAGGGCATATAAATGCGTGGGTGGGCACATTTATCATAAAATCATTTCTTGTAACTTTATCGCCTAAACTTAATAGGACATAATACATTTATCCTTATATACATATGTACCATTTAAAGGATCACAAAATGTAGGAACTGTGTATGGTACATGAGTGGTCTTTTAGTACGTGATCTTTTTGGGCGTGGACGTCCTTGAGGCACTATATGCAGTCTCAAGGAATTAAGCGTCGCGCACACCTACGTATTTGCGACCGCGGTGAATCGCAACACGTAATAATATTAAACGATGCGGAACGGTCGCGTTGACTTAAGCGAACGCCGCTTTGTGCATTTGGCCATGGCGCCAAAGCCCAGAATGGGCCGTACCCTCGTAGTACGATATCTGACCCCATACTAGAGGACGCCATACTAGACCCCATACTAGAGGACGATACTAGCTTTCTTCGCCCTGTCTTCAATGCTTTCTTTCCAGTTTAGCTTTGAGTCAATTATTACGCCCAAATATTTAGCTTTAGAGGGAAGACGGGAGTGGCTGTCCGTTTAGCTTTGGCATATTAAATGAAGGGTTCTTTGTTTTCGTGGCGAGAGACACAAGCTCTGTTTTACTAGGATTTGCTGATACACCGCAGTTATGCCCTCATGTACTTTACTTAACATGCCCAGTGCTCCTTCCATCACCTCACTGATGGTGGAAAGTAATAGACTTGATCAGTGACCACCACGTCATCAGCATACACAACAATTTTAATACTTTCTTGGTTAAGGGTTGTGAGAAGCTCATCTACGGCGATCACCCAAGGGAGACAGCACTCCTCCTTGTGGAGTCCCCCGCGCACCGACCGCAGGACGTGAGATGTACATAGGCTTGCCATAATGCTCCTTGTACATAATATGGCTTCATTTCTTGCTATCGGCCCTGTCTTAACATCAAGGCGAACAAGGAGCTAACAATAGCGACATAGTGGATATTGTTAAAAGCTCCTTCAATATCGAGGAAAGTTCCTAAAGTGAATTGTTATAGTATGGTATTTTTCTATCCGCGCAACTATCTCATATAGTGCCGTTTCTACAGACCTTTCTTTGAGATAAGCATGTTGCGCTACAGATAACCTACTTTCGACAATCCTTTGTCGAATGTGGAAGTCGATAATTCTTTCCAATGTCTTGAGAACAAAGGACGATAAGCTGATCGGACTAAAGTCCTTGGCAAATACATGTCTTCTTCTGCCAACCTTCGGAATGAAAATAACTCTCAATTGTCTTCAATTCCTGGATACATAGTTGAGAGCTATACTGTTATTGTATAAAATAGTTAGCCAGAGAACAACAGTATCTCCGAGGTCCAAAGCACAACAGGGAGGATACCCTCAAACTCGGAGATTTATAGGGATCAAAGCTCATAAAAGCCAATAAAAACCTCTCTTGTAATAATAATGCATCGACCACTATGAGCCACAGTAGAAGAGATAACCTTCGCCCAAGGGTACCTCTTGTGGCCACCTTCCTACGGTTCCTGGCCCCAATGCCGGAATCAATTAGTCTGCTATTTAGCATTTTATTAATTCAGTCAATGACAAGGCGTGGCACTTCGAAGTACAAGATCGTTTCAATAATTGACTCAGTTTTAACGTTATTTAAAGCCCCTTCTATATCGAGGAAGGCACCTAATGTATATTCATTAATTTCTAAAGTTTTCTCAATAGTTCCGACTACACTGCGCAAAGCCCTTTCAACTAATTTGCCTTTGAGGTAGACGTGCTGAGACTGGCATAAGCGTCGCGTAATCTTTCCTCTTGTGTACAGATCGACCAACCTCTCGAGTGTCTTTAGTAGGAATGACGAAAGGGTGATCGGCCTGAAGTTTTTCTGGAGAGGAATGAGTTGGTCTGCCCAATTTCGGTATAAAAACGACCTTAACATTGGGGGAGCCATTCACACGGGATGTATCGCTCTCTCAAACAACTTTTATAAAGTCTCACCAATGGAGGTCTTATTGTGCCAAGCGACTGCTGCAACATGGCCGCTATGATGCTATCCGGTCCAAAAGATTTGTAGGGTTGGAAGGAATCTACCGCCCATTCAATCCGCCCGTTCACAATATTCTCATTTGACAACTGGGTAAGATGCAGAGTGGCTTGACGCTTCTCCACTACCATGTCAGTACAGCCCGAAAAATGGGTATCGAATAGCATTTCCAGGAATTCAAGGCCCACGAACCGTCACTACGTTGGATTAGTCCGATGGATATTTTGTCCCTGGACAAGCCTGCGCAGGCTAGCCGCCTTGTTGACCTCACAGTACGATATCCATGAGTCCCTTTTATTAGCCCTTGTTCTGCTCTTATAGATCATTATTTGAAGAATACTTTGCTAGGAATACTTTCAAACCAGTTCGGAAAATAAATTTCAAAACGTCTGCAATCGATCCGAGCAACCTCAATTTTTTCATCTTCAAAATATTAAAATCAGATTTCAAACGATAGGAAAATATTTTTAGCAATACAACGAACAATAAATTCCACAAAAAAGAAAGGAAACCAGGTAAATAGAACCGAAAAATATTTGCAGGTTGGTGAAAAAGGAGAGGATTGGAATTAAGACATATAATATATTATATATATATATATATATATATACTTTTCCACACGTGAAAAACAATAGTTGAAAACGCTTTAATTTCTTATTGTGAACTCCCAAAAAGCGATAATAATATCGAACTTTTCTAAAGGATTCTTTAAAAATAGTCCTAAAAACATCATAAAAGAAACTAATTATTTTGAATTCCTAGTACCTTCGATTTTTCTTTTTTTGAAAATTTTTTGATGAATCCAAGTACCTTAGATTTTTACGTTTTCAAAATTTTAAAATGTGATGTCAGACAAAAAGAAAATTTTATTGACAATACAACAAAAAATCAGTCCAACATTAAAGATCAGGAAGCCAGATACTAATAAGTATCTAAGAAACTCGGTTAAGATCTCAATCTGTGCAGGATGTCACCATTTTTCTGCAATAAATTGATGGCCAAAAATAGGTTCCCGAAGCCATTAGGTAAGCAAATGTAAAACAATAATTACATAACCATATATGTGCTTAACATTTCTGGTAAATAGAACCGAAAAATATTTGGTGGTTGGTAATAAAGGAGAGGATTGGAATTAAGACATATAATATATTATATGTGTGTGTGATATATATATATTTAACTTTTTCACACGTGAGTTTTGGGACAAGTGCTTCCCGACATCCAGAAAGGAAGAGACCGCTGCCTGGCCTGGACCTCCTTTTTCCCTTTTTTATTCTTATGAGCCTCTATGGGACCGACGATGACTGGCGAGAACGGACACTTGTACCTCCTAGCGCCTTTCTCCAGTAGATCCTGTAGCTTACGATTTATAAAACGGTGGGCAAAAGAATTCAATGATCCATTCATTACGAAGACCTTATATACCAGTGCGGCAGATTTTGGAGTATGTCTCACTAGTTTGGAGCACAAAATAAAACTGATACAATTCTGTAATTGAATCAGTGCAAAAGCAATTCTTGTTTTTTGTCTTTGTTGGGACGCGTCTGTTAGATAGACCTTCTTATTATGAGTCTCGACTTCTTCTTATAAATTAAGCCTCTCTATTGAATCGGAGAATTATGCTTAATGCAATCTTCATTTTGAACCTATTTTATGGAGACCCACAGCGCCTATTTATTGAGTAACATCCAACTTAACATTTCTCCACGTACATCAGGCAGATATGAACTTCTTCACATAAACTTCTGCGGGGTTATCTATCTTCAGCAGTTTATTCTGTATTTAATTTGTCTAACACTGTCAATTTAACTAAACATACGATACTTTGTTTAGTTAAACTGACAGTTTTGCATTATTTATCTAGTTAATCGAAAAGTGTTTATATTTGAAATTGGGATCTTAAATATGTACAATTTTTAGATCTACATAAGCTAAAAAAGCCTTGATTAAGACTTAGTTTTAAGCTATAAATTTTGATACTGGAAATTTTGATAATCAAAATTTGATGCTCGAAATTTGATACTCGAAATTTTGATTCTCGAATTCCTGTTGTGTTTCGCCATAAATTTTTTTCTTCTTCTAATTAATATGGTGGAGGTCACGAGCTACTCAATTCAGTGCGGTAAAATGAACAGTTATTGTTTCCTTTTTATTATTGCCTGTTTCGTGGTTACACATCGACTATTTTCCCGTTCACCACTGAAAATGTTTGGTGAGACTTCAGCGGACCCCTATCTCCTTTGCACATTTTGGTTTCCCTTTCGCTCTTTCGCTACAATTTCCTCCAGGTGTGACCTCACCTTATTTGTAGAATCTTTTCTCAGGCGTCCATTTAAAGAAGTCCAGTTTCTTAATTAGTCGGCTCAACTTATTTTTTGTGACGACTCGGCTTATAGGAGGTGGCGTCTCTAAGCCGGTTATGATTTTCGGCGCCAGACTATTTGTTTTATTTTTTTCAGGGGTTTTCGCAAGTGTTACCTTCAAGCCGAAGTATTAATATCGGCACAGGTTTCTGCCGCACGTGTTGAAACTAGAGATGGCAACGTATTACATTTTTATAATCGAATCTATGTAGACATATATGTTTGAACGAAATTATGGAAACGAAATAAAATTAAAGTGTAGATAGTACTATGTAAAGAGTACTGGCCTATTACAAAATATGTCGAAATTATTGGCATTTTATGTGCAGAATTAAATTAAAAAACGTTACAAACAAAAAAGTATTACTGCCACTTGCATGTTAATCATAATGCGTAATAAGAAAAAGTATTTAGTAGTGAACTGAACTTTTTTGCTCTTGCACGTATGTTTCGTCGTTGTCTTTTTCGGCACCGAAACACTCGTTCGTTCACCGCTCACAATGTCCCAGCTGAGATTTCACTTTCAGTGTCTCCTTTGCACTTTTTTGCTTTCCCTTTCTATCATTCATCAAAATTTGCATAAAGCGTCGCACAAACGCATCACTTAAATAAGCGCGTGACATCAGCAACAGCGCCTTGTTGCATTAGGCCGCAGATCGCGTGATGAAGCAGCGAATTTATGTATATGACAGTACATTTATACTTATGTAGTTCATTCGTAGAAATGAGAAGGCGAAGTTTGAAAATATTTCAATGAAAGTTAAATTGCGGATTTACGCGTGGGGTATTGCTCAGCAATAATTTGTAGTATCTATATGTAATAATCTCGTGTATTTTTGTATTTATGTATATTTACTAATTTTTTCTTTACAATTACATACCTTAAAATGCATCTACAAATTACTTAAATTTTTTTACAGTGTGTTAGTTGATGTACCTCCCAATAAAGCCTTCAGCCACTGTCACGGTTACCACGTACGGTTTGCGCTACGCTTTAAAAGTACATGGTGTGACTGACTGCGCCTGGTGTGCTTAGCGCTTAATTGCCGTGTAACCTCAGCCCAATGTGTTATCCCAGTACTCGTTACACATCTCTAGCTGAAGTTTAGTTAATTTTCACAGCAGAGGACATTTTACTTGGAAAATGAATAAAAAACATAAAGGTGGAAGTGTTTTGGGAAGAACACTCATTAAAGATCGCTTTGGGCGAACGAACAAAAAGCGAGTAGACAATGAATCCATGGTATGATATAATTAGGTTTCGTTATTTAAATGCTAATACAAAAATTTTAGTTGCACACCACTGAAGTACAAGATGGCTATGACTGGGGTCGCTTAAATCTTTCTTCTGTTACAGAGGAATCTTCGTTTCAAGAGTTTCTGCGTACCGCCGAACTGGCAGGCACTGAATTTCAGGCTGAGAAGTTAAACATTTCCTTTATCAACCCTAAGCAAGGCGTCGGCGTAGTGTCTCGGTCCGAGCAGAGAAAGATCGAGCAGAAGCATAAGCAGCACAAGGAGTTGCTTAAAGTACCGCGCCGACCTCAATGGACGAAAGACACAACGCCAGAGGACTTGCAGCGCGCAGAGAATGAGTCGTTTTTGGAGTGGCGCCGCAATCTGGCGCAACTTCAAGAAGACGAAGACTTAATCTTAACTCCTTACGAGAAGAATCTGGAGTTTTGGCGGCAGTTATGGCGTGTCATTGAACGCTCTGATGTGATCGTGCAGATAGTAGATGCACGCAACCCATTACTTTTCAGAAATATAGATCTAGAAAAGTACGTGAAGGAAGTTGGCGCAAATAAGGTTAACATGATACTGGTTAATAAGTCGGATTTACTCACCGAACGTCAGCGTCAGCATTGGGCGACTTATTTCGATCAGGAAGGTATACGAACTGCATTCTTCTCTGCGTCGTTGGCTATGGAGGAGCTAAAACAGCAGGCGGAACTAAGTGATGGCGACAATGATACTGATGTCGAAGAAGACACACATGACAAGCAGCTCACAGACGAGCAGAAATGGTCGCTGAGCGAATTGAAGGAGGCAGCAAACGCTATTACTGATTCGCTAAATAAAATTGAGAAAGAACTGGTTGGAATCGAGCAGAAAATTTATCCATCAGCTTTAAACACAAAAAACAGTTCACAACTACTGAATCGTAAAGAGCTAATTGAATTTTTCAAACGCGTGTATTCTGGAAAAACCTACACGCCACACTGCACAACGATTGGCCTAGTTGGTTATCCCAATGTGGGTAAGAGTAGCACCATTAACGCATTGATGACGAAGAAGAAGGTTTCTGTCTCCGCTACACCGGGAAAAACCAAGCACTTTCAGACGCTCTTTTTAGACAGAGATCTGCTACTGTGCGACTGCCCGGGCTTGGTGATGCCTAGCTTCGTCTTAACTAAAGCGGACATGATACTAAATGGAATCCTTCCAATCGATCAGGTCCATATTTGAAGTCATAATTTTATTTCCTCTCTAATTGTTGTACTGTCTTTACTTCAATCCGTAGATGCGAGATCATGTACCTGCCATAAATCTGCTCTGCACACGCATACCCCGCCACACATTGGAGGAAAAATACGGGATAATAATAGCAAAGCCCATGGAAGGAGAGGATCCAAATCGTCCTCCACATTCTGAGGAGTTGCTTTTGGCTTATGGATGTAAAAGGAGAAAAAGAAATCTTGTCGTTAAGTCAAACTACAACACGCTTTTTCTTGCAGACAATCGTGGATTCATGACATCGAAAGGTCAGCCGGATCAGGCTCGCTCAGCCCGCTATATTTGCAAAGATTATGTGAATGGCAAGCTATTGTACGCTGTAGCGCCTCCAACTGTTCCCCAGGAAGAGTTTCATGTCTTCCCTGCCAGGACGCGTAAAGATATCCCAGAAAAGATGCTGCCCAGTCAGCAGCGAAGAGCGATGCGGGTACGCTCTCAACTGATTCCTCCAATTGCTTTTCTTTTCAATGCATATATTTGATTTTTAAATTAGATCAATAAGAACCAGTCCTCCCAAGAATTGGATCAGCAGTTTTTTGCAAACAACAACAGTCAAGCTTATGTCAAGGGGCGTAGCTATTTTCCGCACATACGTGCTGTACATAATGGCAATTTTAATGCTGATGGTGGTGCACAGTCGGCGAAACCCTGGCGTCATGTAAAAAAGGAGAAGCGTGAAAAGCTGCGCAAGAAATTTGCTCATTTAGATCAGCATTGAGTTCTCACCATGTCATGAAAATAACAAGTTGGAAGAGTGAGTCATTATAATTTTTCCAAATTTCATTTAAGTTTGAACCGAAATTGAAAGTCGTATAAATTATTTTTTTGAAGTCGTGAGAATTAAATTTCACGAAGTTTGTGAAGTTCTGAAGTTCACAAAATTGATAACTTGAAGCAGAAAAGAATATTTTAAGTAAAAGAAATATAAATTTCAACGGTTCAGATCTCTTGTTGATGTCGATTGAATTTATATTTTTTCATTGAAATGAGGTCGAGTAGATACAAATAATTTTAGAATTAAATTCCATACACTTGAATACCATGTTAAATAATGTAGAACTACTGCTGCAATGATTGAAATTAAAAAACTATACTCAAAAATATATCTGCTCAAATACAGTTGAGCATATAACTGTTGCGTGCAACATAATATGATAGTTCATGCGCGAAGGTTTGGCTGTTTTTTTTTCATACAAATAACGAAATGCTCTTTAACCCATTTAAGACGAAGAAGAAGAAGAAGACAATAATCCAGACACAGCCAGAAAATTTTTTTAGCATAAGTTCACAGAATGAAACTTTCCCTGAACGCTTCCATGATCACGAACACATGCACAAGCACGCATACGCACACACAGCCACAAATTCACACCAACTCTGAAACAGACGAGCAACGAGAAGCAAGACTGGTAACAATTCGAGTACGCGCTACTCAAGTCCGTCCGTCTGAAACATACGAGCAACGGAAAGCAAGACTGGAATCCGTTCGATTATGTGGTGCTCGCTCCAGATGAACACTGATTTAAATTTAAGAATGAAACATTCCACCTGCGCCCTATCCTTATAAGCCATTCTTCCACATACGTCTTCCTTACGCCATCCAATCCCACGCTTCTTTCCCTCCCAAAACGTAGGTAGATACAACACTGAGTAAAATACATAATAAAGTATGTATTTCTTTGTTTCTTTATTTTCAATCAAATCATGTGAGGTAATTTCTTTAAGACTTGAAAGGTGAGCGGCGTGAGCACCGTCGACATCGACGGTTTTGTTTTTAGAAATACAAACCGGAAAAATTATCATTCAGAAATATTCTGCTTGAAATTGTGACGTGAAAAAGTATTCGATCTTAAAAATTTTAGTTGTGCGCAAATATTGTGGAAGATCTCGAAATTGTAACCCACACCGTTTAAAGAAGTGCAATCGCCAGAAAGCCAATATTACAATGGTGCGAAATTTAGGGTCTCTGAAAGTCAGAAGAAGCCTGCGAACAAAATGAACTGAAAAATTATCATTCAGAAATATTCCGCTTGAAATTGTGACGTGAAAAAACCATTCCACTCGGCAGCTCCACGTTTTACTGCCTCGACCGCAGAGAGTCCGGGATTGCGCTTCCGAAAATCTCTAAGGAAATTGAAATAGGGGAGAATTCCCTATTTCAATTTCCTTCGAGATTGGAAGCGCAATCCCGGACTCTTCCGAAAATCTCTAAGGAAATTTAAATAGGGATTTCTCCCTATGTGGCCGCGGGATTTGCCAAATTTGGCAAATTTGGCGGCCGCATAGGGAGAAATCCCTGTTTCAAATTCTTTCGAGATTTTCGGAAGAGTCCGGGATTGCGCTTCCGAAAATCTCGAAGGAAATTGAAATAGGGATTTCTCCCCTATTTCAATTTCCTTCGAGATTTTCGGAAGCGCAATCCCGGACTCTCTGCGGTCGATTTTGTTTTTAGAAATACAAACCGGAAAAATTATCATTCAGAAATATTCTGCTTGAAATTGTGACGTGAAAAAGTATTCGATCATAAAAATTTTAGTTGTGCGCAAATATTGTGGAAGATCTCAAAATTGTAACCCACACCGTTTAAAGAAGTGCAATCGCCAGAAAGCCAATATTACAATGGTGCGAAATTTAGGGTCTCTGAAAGTCAGAAGAAGCCTGCGAACAAAATGAACTGAAAAATTATCATTCAGAAATATTCCGCTTGAAATTGTGACGTGAAAAAACCATTCCACTCGGCAGCTCCACGTTTTACTGCCTCGACCGCAGAGAGTCCGGGATTGCGCTTCCGAAAATCTCTAAGGAAATTGAAATAGGGGAGAATTCCCTATTTCAATTTCCTTCGAGATTGGAAGCGCAATCCCGGACTCTTCCGAAAATCTCTAAGGAAATTTAAATAGGGATTTCTCCCTATGTGGCCGCGGGATTTGCCAAATTTGGCAAATTTGGCGGCCGCATAGGGAGAAATCCCTGTTTCAAATTCTTTCGAGATTTTCGGAAGAGTCCGGGATTGCGCTTCCGAAAATCTCGAAGGAAATTGAAATAGGGATTTCTCCCCTATTTCAATTTCCTTCGAGATTTTCGGAAGCGCAATCCCGGACTCTCTGCGGTCGATTTTGTTTTTAGAAATACAAACCGGAAAAATTATCATTCAGAAATATTCTGCTTGAAATTGTGACGTGAAAAAGTATTCGATCATAAAAATTTTAGTTGTGCGCAAATATTGTGGAAGATCTCAAAATTGTAACCCACACCGTTTAAAGAAGTGCAATCGCCAGAAAGCCAATATTACAATGGTGCGAAATTTAGGGTCTCTGAAAGTCAGAAGAAGCCTGCGAACAAAATGAACTGAAAAATTATCATTCAGAAATATTCCGCTTGAAATTGTGACGTGAAAAAACCATTCCACTCGGCAGCTCCACGTTTTACTGCCTTGACCGCAGAGAGTCCGGGATTGCGCTTCCGAAAATCTCGAAGGAAATTGAAATAGGGGAGAAATCCCTATTGTAATTCTAATAAATTGAAATAGGGATTTCTCCCCTATTTCCATTTCCTTCGAGATTTTCGGAAGCGCAATCGCGGACTCTTCCGAAAATCTTGAAGGAAATTTAAATAGGGATTTCTCCCTATGTGGCCGCGGGATTTGCCAAATTTGGCAAATTTGGCGGCCGCATAGGGAGAAATCCCTGTTTTAAATTCCTTCGAGGTTTTCGGAAGCGCAATCATCCCGGACTCTCTGCGGTCGAGGCAGTAAAACGTGGAGCTGAAATTTTTTAAATATTTTTTGAATATTTAAAAAAACACCTGATAATTCTTTAAAATTAACTCTTTACTCAACTAATGTTAAATATAGAATAAAGTGCAGATTGAAATTTGAGAAGAATAAGATGCCCCTAACCGCCTGCATCCATATTTTTTAATGACCGATATAAATATTTGTAAAAAAACTATTTTCTTTACCTGAACTACTAATTTGTAGTTTTTAATAAAAACCGGTTAACCAACTTAAGCTACCTGTTTGCGGTACATACAAAACATTTTGGGTGGTTTTTATTACCTTAGAATTAGTGTTCAATGATACAAATATTTTCATTAAATTCAATAAATTACCTGGCACTTGAATAACGACGAATTATCAGGGTGGGAAAATACTTTTGGCCGGTAGTGTATATATAGATATATGTATATTTGGCGTGAAATAGCTCTAAATTTAAATGTTAGTTTTAATTTAAAATCTTCTACAAAATTATTGCTAAAGTTATTGCTAAAAAATATTGGAAAACTGTGCTAACTAACTTACTGTTTGATCTTCTGCCATTTTTTTTTTAATTTAAAAATTATTGAAGCATCGCTTTCTGCTCACTAATCAAACCAATCAACTGCATGTTTGATCTTCCTTTTGCCTCACATTACATCGCCTAGAAGTTAATCATTCGCTTCAGATATCATTTAACCGTAATCAGTTAGAAATATTATTCAGTTAAAAATATTATATATTAGAGACATTACTTCACTACTTCGCAGGAAATCTTTTGAAATCAGAAAATGTAAAATTCTCTGGTGCCGTGCGGTTGTGTATGTGAAGATGAAATGAAAATGACAAACACTGGCACTGGCAAAATCTACGACACACATTTTTAGATGTAAGACCTGTAAAACAATTACCATTTTCTGCATCGAAACTATTCGTGCTCTTTACATAACCAAACAGTCAAGTTTCACTAAATTATAGCAATTTCCACCTAGTTATTTTTATTTATCACAATAAAAATGTAATCGAGAAAATGCAGTATGCTGAAAATGCAGTATGTACGAAAGTAAGGAAAGTTGTAACTCTGCTAAATGGTTGTCAAAATCGATGAGAATATGGGAAAGAGAAGGAGTCTTAAGGGACAAAGCCGACTTAGGCTCTCGCTCGAGCAAGAGTATGGGCGGAATTCTAGACGCTCGGACGAGGGTTGTATTGAATACCATCCGCAGCAAACATAGTCTGAGTGAAAAGTGTATTTCTGGAGACAGAAAAATCAAATATATTTGGTAAAGTTGGGGCAAAGTTGTAATCTTTTAAAAAGGTGTGATGTAACACAAAAAATTAGCTAAATTACTTAACTAATCGAAAAACAGCCAAACCATACGATTTTTTTTTAAATTTTTTAATAGCTAACCAAGAGCTGAAGTAATCTGATTGTAGAATTTAATCGTAATCTTAATTTATATTCGAAAACACAATTGCTGAGCGATCATGACCAAAATGTTGTTATCTACTACATTTTATTGCTCTGCTCATTACAGTGAAGCCGAAAATTTCAATAGAACGGTATTACTACAAGTTTAACATTTCAGAATTATTAATGCGTATGAGAATTAAATTAAATTTACCTGATAATGAACAATGAAAAAATTAAATTCTCCGTTGCTACTTTAAATATTATAATATAAGCGAAAATATTGTAGGAATCTCAAACAATATTGAAAAATATTATATACAATGTATTAACAAATATTGAAATTAGTAAGCTATGGACTTATGAAAGCTTTCCGAAATGTAAGACATTACTTAAATTATTCTTTTCTAAATAGACTATATCGGATCTGAGTTGTGATTGCTAAGAAATCAGCAAAAATTTATTCGACTTGTCGATTTAAGAAATGCATACCTCATTTTGGTTTTGTTAGTACTTAAAGATTTTAAAAAAATTATGTTTAAAGTAAGAATGAACGGAACAGAATTGTTAAAATTAAATATGTTTTACTTTAACAAAAGTGTAAAAAAGAAAAGTATATTTTCAGAGAAATGTAAAAAAAATTAAAATATGTTATATTGTATTTAACCAAAAATGTAAAAATTATCAAAGTTATCTCTAAAATTTTCATAATTACAATTTATTGTGTAATGTATATTTTATAAAATTTCTGATGAATTTTTTATAATAAAGTAATATATGTAATATTCTTGTTATTATTTAGAATTTGTTTATTACTGGTGGAATGATTAGGAAAAGTTTTGAGTGCTCAGGCAAAATGAAGTGAAGGTTTTCAAGCAAAACAGACGGCATTTGGAAATCGAAGCGATTCTGGTTTTAGGGCGTTCTGGTGGGTTGCTCTTAAAAACATCATGAAGATCATAATTTAAAAGTATTCGATTGTCGATTGTATTCGGTATGGCAGATAATTTACAAGGAGTGCATATGATGCAAATCATGTGAGCAGGTGTAACTAGTAAAGTAACCGATTAAGAGCCTAATAATGAGAAGCTTGAGAAATGCACTACCAAGCGCTCAGTTCTCATTGCAAGTAAACTTACGGTCATATTATACAATGGCGCTTGCTGCGTGCGTCATTTGCCGTATTTTACTCTCTCCTTTCCCTGACTGTCTCGTTACACGGAGATTCTTCAATAATAAATATTTAGTGTAACTAGTTAAACTCTCATTTTTGTTCCTTTCTCTGCTGAAAAATCTGCGCCTGTATGAATCTCAGCGTTCGTTTGAGTTGGGGATTTCTAAGGCAGAAATAACTATTTACTTGCACTGGGTAGAGAGAGGCACTTCCATTACCAGCAGTGAGCCCTGATTAATTCACTTTCTGTTAGGTTATATAATGTTAGGAGTACACCTTCTCAAAGCATAGATAGCAGTAGGATATCATTCATTCCACTGGCACTGATTAATGTAAATTTTTTAGTGTCAGAAAAAGGGTCTGCAAATGTACTGCCTGCGGAAACTGGACGCCTGCTAGTGCATTTCGTTAGAACTTATTATTTTTAACTATACTATATAAGGAGCAAACTACACGGTTACCAATATTCACCTGCAAATACATTGACGGATTTAAAATTGCTTCAAAATTAGATTTCCAAAAGAATCATCGTTAAGCATCGTTAACCGGTTAGCACAATAAATCTAAATCTTCTTTTGTTTGCGCCGAATTGCGAGATTTAGTCGACGCTTGGAAGGCTAACATGCTGCAACTCGGCGATTCAACAAAAAATTGCAATGGAACGCTGGTCGGTTAAGGTTGCCATCGTGACGGGAGCCAGTTCTGGCATCGGCTGGGCCATCATCAAAGATCTCCCGATGGCGGACATGCAGATCGTGGGCTTGGCCCGCCGTCTGCAGCAAATGGAATCGTTGCGAATCATGCTGAGCTCGCCCTACTGTGATGCATTTCATCCGCGTGAATGCGACTACAGTTTGGTTTCGATCAAAACCGCCTTTCTGTGGATCAAGCAACGCTTCGGCAAGGGGCACGTGCTTGCTTGTTAACAACGCCCCGGCATGGTAGAGGCCTCGATGCTGCTGGACGAGGGTAATGAGGGTGCCCGAAAACATGTAGTTAATGTGCATCTCATGGGCAGCATTTATTACTGCACCAGAGAAGCGTTCCGCCTCACACACGATACCACTGCGTATATCTTCAGCGGTTTCGAATCTGCATCCGGTCGATAAACATGCGTTGTGCGCCGCCGACGAGTTACTGAGACGAGAGATGTGCTAGGATAAGATGTTGTTGCGTCTTTCGGTGTCACTGAGTGAAAAGCTCCTGCATGTACACGACGGATTTGTGTGTGGTACCAATGAAAGCGACAATCTCAAAATTAAAAACCCTTCACTAACTGAAGATATTGACCATGGTACTCATAAAAAGCTCCGGTAGCACAGCCAATACTATACGTCTGTCGCTTACTACAGTCGTGTCGCAGTAGTCGCGTAAAACACGGTGTGATTTTCAGCCACATGATTAATTCTGCCTGTTGTAATATTTTAATATTTTCCTGAATTCTTTTACAGTCTCTTAGTCCTGATCTGGTGAGAATCGAGTTTGGCTTTCAATCGTTGCAATCGGATCGGTTAGAAAAACTGTCGGGAGACATAGGAAAATTGCAACGGAAGATGTTGCAGGCAGTGTGAACTATATACTGCCTTCGCCACAGCAAATCACTATAGCATAGCTAGCTGAGCTGCTAATGTAATGTTATTATTAAGAGGAAAATACAAAAGTACACTTGTGAAGCATGAACAATTTGTTGCGAATTTCCTAAACTTAATAATTTTTTTGTAATTATAAAGTAGTTAAAACAAGTTGCAATCTTACATAATACAAAAATTGCTAAACTAATAAAGATGTTTTGCTAAGAAAATCGCTAAATTAAGAAAAACTACCTTTCACCGTGCAGTCAGTCTAAAATAATTTAAGACTGCAAAAATTGGTTTAGCAGTCCTCTGCCAATTTAATATTGAGAACGTTTTTTTAAAAGGTACGTTCTATCATAAAATACGATATCATAAATAATTGCTAAAAGTATTAATGGAATTTGTATTTAGACAATTAACCTACGTCGACAATAGTAATAAATAATAACAAATTAAGTTTCGGTGTATTAATTCTTTATTTGCAATTTCGTTTTCAGTATACATTGTGTTAATACAAAAATATATTCACAGCCCACACTTTGTGAAATTTTTAGGTTACATTAGTTTAATAAAGACGTAGTTAAAGACATCATACAATTGGCCTTGATAACTATTTGCTAACATTGTGAAATCAAATTAAAAGTAGTTACGGACTTCACATATTTTTGCGATTCTTAATGAGAAGAATCAATTTAAGATTATATCTATTTTAAGAAATATGCTGAAGTGACAAAAATCCTGTTTTAAGTTATTACATAACTGGCTTTTTAAAGTTTTTAAATATATTCTCTATTATACTCGTCACGTATACAAAGTGGGAATTATTCCCACAGCGATAATTTTTTATTTTTAATATTTACATAGCATTATATAATATACGTTTGATTTAATATTTACATGTAAAATTATGACGGGAAAGTTTTTATGGGCTAAATACACATTGCATTTATAGAAAACCTAAAATTAAAAGCTTTATTTGCTTTCCGAGCTGAGTTCTAATAAACAAGTTTTAATAACCGCGAGGCCGAACCTATCTATATTGGTGGTCTCTATTAGTTTTTAGCTTAGAAAAGGAAAGTTTGCACTTCGGCTTCGAGTGGAGATTAGTTTTGAAGAAATGATTGCGAATTTTCGGCTTTTTCTCAACCAAACAGATACGCCAAACGAAAAAGAGTAAACGAATATAAGTAAATTGTGTTGTGATACTTGTAATAATTTTAACTCGAGGAAATTTCGTCAGTTGAAGTAAAACCTCTGTATACATATGATGATATAGCTTTGGTATATGATCAGATTTGATTTGTATTATCCAAGTTCTTACCTGCGAAAGATGTGTTATATAACACAAAATAACTCAGTTCGGATAGATTATGGTGTGATATTGCTACCAAATGGGAAAAGCATAATGTTCCTCATGGTAATTGTGGTGAATAATTTACAATGCTGTATATATGCTAATGGAATTACTCATCATTCATAAAAATTTTTATAAAAATATATTGCTATATGGTAGCAAATTACATACTTAGCTATTTAGCTAGTTGATGGCCGTTAATAACGATGGCCTCCTATACCTCCATGCCATAGTCCGAGTGCTGTCCCTTCTTATTTAGCGCCTCCTCAGCATTTAGTTTTGTTTTCTCCGTGCGAGTGTGCCACACTAGCACATCTTGGCAGCTGTTCGCCAGTGGCTGTAGATCTTTCAATTTTGTGAGGTGACGCAAAATTTCTGTTTCCTGGTAGCCACGTTGCACATCATACGAAAAGCCGGCATGCTGATATTTGAAAAGTAGATCGGTGGCGATGGCAAAGCCTGCCATATCTATGGGAAAAGGGCGTTCCGGCCGCCAGACAGAATTGAAGCCAACGACCTCTGTTTTCGCGGAATTGAGCAAGGGCCGCTCAACCATTAGACCGCCTACCAGACCGACCGGCCACACACCAACACGTCCCGGCTGAATCTTTGAGATTTCGAGGAAGAGCTCGATGCTGTATGTATTGTCGTCATCCATGAAGTACACCACCCCATGCCGCTCTGGGTCTACATTGCTACGTATCCACGACAGCGCCAAGTTACGCTGTTCCACGCCCCTTGGCTTTATCCAGTTTGGATCTTGGTTTTTCAATTTAAACGCTGGCGGCGTTTTAATGTTAAGCTGTGTAGAGCGTTCATTCAGGTTAGCCCGCGTTAACACGTTGCGAACCAGTGTGCTTGTTGTGTTGGCATCTTCGATGATGATCCAATGCAGATTGGGAACCAACATGAAGACGTGCGACAGTCTATAAAAACAACAATCATTTAGATTTAGAGGAAAACTAGTAAGCCATTGGGTAGGGGACATTATGCCGGTCATATTAGCACGCTCCGAGCCGAGAATTAAGCAATTAAGGTGAAGGAACAATTGAAGGCCGGTACAATTGGTACAAATAGTGTAATTGGTACCAAATACAGTAATTGACGACCGTCGCCAAATTTGGCCGGACTTCCGTGAGAAAAGCTCTTTGCGTATTAAATTTATTCTGACTTTGTTTAATAAATGCTTAAAAAATGCATTGAAACCTTTTAAAATATTTGTGGGCTCGTTTAATTTGACAAGTCCTGATAATTATTGAAATAGTTAAAATCTTCTATGGAAAACTATAACATACTGCCAAATTTTAGTAAATTTCAAGCTGGAATTCATGTTTATAAATAATAATAATGCTAATAATTGTATATAACATATAAATATATATCGTATTAACACGTATTATATTATATCGTTTCGTATTATATCGAAAGTTTTCTTGACATAATACTAAAATTTATATTTGGTAATAGTACCAAAGTACTTAAAGTCCTAAAATATAAGGTCCTAAAATATAAATAGTACTAGTTCAGCAAGGCTGGAAAAATTTGTTTTTTTGCAAGATTGTTGTATTTGGACTAATTGGTGCCTAGAAGTGGCGAATCCTTTATTTGGAGGCAAAAGTAATTCGATTCTCTTAAAGTTGGAGCTCCTGTTCAGGCGGGAAATTAAATTTGGTGATTTCGCATACACTGTGTGTGAGTTCACCAAACTTGCGAGCTCACAACCAATACAAAGAATATACGCACATCTGGAAGTTTCGTATCTCTTTATCTCTGCTGAGAAATTATGCCCGTTCACAAATTTGGTTCAGAACGCTGCTGCTGGTAAAAAATCCTCGACAGAAGTTCCCTCACGAACTTACCTAGTCAATTCAGCCCTCTGAGAAGGCCTCCCGTACGTTGGCGTGACGGCGTATATCGGAGGGAGCTGCTTGCTTTGCTCCAATGAGTACATCTCCTGCAGGTAGTCTGGTCCGCGACAACTGCGCCTGCCATTGTGGTCAGCCAACAGCACGAAAACAAAAAAAATTACTACCAAAATTAGGACTTGACGCTGACGAACCCGAATCTCAGACATAGGACGTCCTTCCTGCTCAACAGCTACGTTATATTTAAATGTACAGAATCGTTGAAAAATTCTAGTTTGATATTTTTCCACAGCGCCTGCCTGGATGTGCACCAAATAAATTTTTCCAGCAAGTGTTTTCAAAGCTTCGTCTCGTAGTTGGTGAAAGGGAAATTTCGGTATTTAGTTTTGCCAGATACTTAGATCACTGATACAGGGTGTACCCACTTCCCAAAAACTTGTGGTGAAAAATTTTTACTACGTTTACATCGACCTCGAATGAGAATATTGAATCAGTCATTCGCAAACCGTTTACATCGCCTTTCTCATTCGTTTTGGCAAAACTATCAACTGTTCTGAAAATTCGATTGAAAATAATTTACAACATAGTAAAATAATTTATTGATTGGGAAAAATGGAAGAATTATCAAAAACAGCATTATTAATTTCAACTATGTAAACAGAAAGTCTTCCAACAATTTGTAACGCAGATTTTATACATTTGGATACATTTAAATTAGAATTCACTATTCATTATAGATAATGTTTCCTTTATGTTAATGTGGGTTGTCCCCACACTTGTAAAACGTGTAAAACAGCTGATTGCAATTATTTGCCTTCCATTTCCACTGTTTTTGTTTTGGGAATTATTTGATCCCAGCTATAGGGTGTTTCAAAATCTTTATTTTGTTCTCATTCGATTCACATTCAAAACGAATGAGATGGATTCTCATTTATCAAATCGTATGGGAATTATTCTCATTCGCGAAATCTGACGCGAATGAGTCATTCGAGGTCCATGTAAACTATAAAGTTTGTGTGTAAAACGCATATGGTGTGAGGGAGCTATCGCGATATTAGCATTGTATTCACTCTCAGGTGTAGCTAAAAAACCAGAGGCTTTGCTGTCGTTTGTTTTGATTTCGAACTGACTTGCCGCAGCAGCGGCTGCAGCTAGCGTCGATTTTTTTCGCCACCTCAAGTCTGGACGCCATCTTATGTTGTTTTCAACGAGCAGCTTGCGCTGAAATCTCTTTCCAATATATCTACTCGTTGATTTATTAGATTTAAATTAATAAATTTCCTTACGTTAAGAAATAAAGCAACCCTTGAAAATTGTTCCCCATAAATAAAGGCGAAACTAATGAATTTCTTTCGTGAATATATATTTATATATATTAAATTTCTAGTACTGCTAAAACTATCAACTTCATAATATATACTTATGTATAAAAAAGCTACATAACTCGTTAAGTTTTTTCAGCAGTTTCGTTAATCTTTAATGACATCTTTCTGGCAACGCAATCAATTAGAAGTTTATGTTGTGTTGTTTGATTTTGTGTTTTATATGGTAGAAATTTGACAATGTTCTACTATTGACAAATCTTACAAATTCATATGTTTTTACATGTGTTTGATGTTTTCTATATTTTGTTACCCGTAAAGAAGCCGAGTATGTCGTAACTATTGTATTTATATATACGCCACAGGGCGTGTTTGTATGCACGAATAAATGGTTCTTCCATAGTAAGAAATTCTTAAAAGGAATTTTAAATTAATAAAGAAATCGAATTTATCGTATCATGGAACGATAACATTTGCAAATGTTGAATTGAACAGCACTTCTGAACTGTGTAGACATTTGAAAATGCGAAGTATGAAGATTTCTTGTCAGCATGATCGTAATATTTGTCGGTTGTGCATTATGTTTCTCATAATCTTGGTCATGAGGAATATTATTTTTATGAAGTTTTCGGCCAGTTTTTTTTAATTTCATCTTTTCATAAATACAATAGTTAATGTTTCTATTATTTTCCTGTGTTTAGTGTTTCTTTTAAATGTTTCTAATTAGTTTTGGTATAAATAATCTCAGTAAATGTTGACTTTTTCTTCACACTTAGAAACGCTATACAGTAAATTATCTCAGAATATTTTATTTTATTTTTATTAATTCATAAAAAAAATTTTCTTCTGCGCCAAAAAAGGCGTTGAAGTGTGGGATTTGTAATTTTTGGAAATTATTACTTCAACAATGCAAATAAACACAACAAAACTTGCAATCTACAAAAATTTAGTTAATATAAAACTGAAATTCGAAAATTTGTTCAAGTTGAATTTTATATTTATTTAGCAAAATATGCTTAAAAACTATGAAATAGATGTACATGAACTCTTATTTTAATGATTTAAATAATGTTTTGATTGTAATTCTTACTTATAAGTAGCAAGGATTTAATTTATTTTACAATATATCTAAATCGCTTCCTTCGCGAAACCTGATGGAACTTAAGCATGACACACTGCATGTATATTGTGTACTGCCATCTAATTTATACTGAGATTATGTAGTCATTCACTGATGTCCCACTGATGTCCTTGTATGCTTTTGTGAATCCGTCTCTTGTGGTTTTTCTTTTTAATTTTTGGCACCGTTTGCAGAAAAATGCAGTAATATAATCACTTCTTCGTGATTTTATGAGCGCGTTTCATGCTATGATATTCAACATTTACTATATATATTTCCCCATGTATGTACATTTATGTTTGAATACTCTGGTCCAAATGAAGGCTTGAACTCGCAGAATTTATGTCGATAGAATAGAAGATACACATTAACAGATATCGAACAATAGAACATATTAACAGATAGCATATGAAAAGCATATCGCGTCCTATTATTGAATTCGCAGTTCGCAATCCGTAGCGAAACGCCAATCCATCATTTTGAATTGAAGTCCATCATTTTGAATTTGAATTTTCAGTCAGAACGGCTTCAGTAATACATATAAAATCTTACGTTTCAGTCCGCTACGGATTGCAGTGCAATATTTATTCTCGGCTGCCATTCCCGAAATCCCATTTTGAAATCCCAGGATTAGAAAATAACTAAAACAGGCTTTAGAATTCATGCTAATTTTCAATGATTTTCAAAAATTATACAATTTTTAGGGTTTTAGAGAAAAACAAATGAAAAATTAACGGAATTCAGAGAACTTTTTAAATACTTTAAAATATTTTTTACTGAGCACATTGGGAAATTTAGGTTGATGCAATCCTCACTGTTGAAGCAATCAGGTTTTCTTAATTTTTATAAAAGTATATATGAACAAAATTAAGTACTTAAGCTAATCTAATTCGAAATATATGTTAAACATTTGAGCAGTCAAAAATTTGTAATGTTTCTTCTGTGTTTCTCCTCAATAGAGAAGTCAAACTTACACAAGAACTTCTTAAATATACACAAAGTATGGGGATAAATATTATGCTAAATTAAACATTGTAGTAATTATGAAGTATAGTAATTAAGGCAAAAACGAATGGCTTTGTATAGATTTTGATGGCTTCAGTTATAAGTACGACAAAATAGATGAAATTTTACATAGATTAAGTAACACTATTTGTATTTATTAAAGTATTAATAATTATGCTTTTCTTCCGTATAATGCGGGTATTTTCTCAATAAATATTTTCTTTTTTCTGAAGTAAAACTAAATTCCGACGTATCTATAAATTTTCACAATTTGTATAAATATTTTTTTCTTGCACAGTATGGTATGGAAAGAGATAGAACGACTTTGGTATGCCATTCCTCTCTCTCTCTCTCTCTCTCTCTTTCTTCCTTCCTTAGTGTTGTCCTGTTTTACGTTTAATCCTCTTATTTTCTTACAGTAATAATCTATACTTAAATGACTTTTTCATTTAAATTTCTGGCATGTTGTTCTGGTGGCTTTAATTTGCTTTTTGTCTCTGTTTCTGTCAGATTCTCTTCGATTCGATTACGAACTTGTTCACACTGCTGAGTTTTTGCCAATGATTTCACCGCTGCGCGAGTGAACAAACCTTCCATCGAACTCAACCGTTGAGTTCTGCTTTGTGCTACCAGGGGGAGTTTGCAGCGGTTGTTTCTCGTCCCTGTATAGATTTTCGAAAACGTAAATCATAAAATCAGTCTTGAATAATGAGTAGGATTTGTTCGAATATAATAAATATAAAACTACTAGAGGTTAGAAGTTAGTACAATAAATATTTAGTACAATAAAATTAGAGTTATATAATTGAAATCAAAAAAGTAATCAAATTCAAATACACCATCTATGGAACTACTTAACAAAACAACTCTAGCTGACGTCAAAATGTAAATTAAAACAAGAAAACAAGTAAAAATGTTGTCTGAGTGCCCTACACCCGAGTAGCTAAAAGAATAATAATTTCGCCAGTTGACAACACTTTGACTACTTTTGTACGAGTGGGCGTGACACGCCCCCCTTTGGATAGCAGATTGGTAATGCCTACAGATACCTTGCGGTAAAACTACGTCTTCATATCTCATACCGTTCATACGATGTTGCCAACTTTTGTATGATTGGGCTGACCACACCATGTGTTCCGGTAGAGAATTGTACCTCAATATATCGCACGGCTTATGAGATTTTTGCCTTATAACACTTTTTAAAACGAGGTGCCTTTACATTCCGTATTTAAAGTAGGCGTGGTTGTTAACCGATCACGCCCATTCAATCCCAAACTGCTCTACGTAACAAAGAATATTTCTGTGAAATTTCATAACGATATCACTTTTCATTCTCCCGTAATCGTGATTTCAACAGAGAGACAGACAGACAGACAGACAGACAGACAAAACAGACAGACAGACAGACAGACTCCCTTCGGGTGTAGGATATAAAAACTATAAAACCAAAATTTCAAAATATTATTTCATTACTCTTCATTATCTTTTGATCTGCAGATGCAACCAATATTGAAATGGTTTGATCTCTGATAATTGTTAATTATGATTTCGTTAATTTAGTTATAACTAGCAATTAAACAAAGCAAGATTGTAGAATATAAAAAAGAATTTCTTTCCATCTAAAATTAGAGGAAATTTCTAAGTGATTATTACTTATTTTTTAATACTTCCTAAAGCTAATAATATAGATATATTAATAAAATATCTACTAAACACAAATTTCAAAGGAAATCATTCGGTAAATGGTATCGAGTGCCTGACAGGATGATGATAATACGTACAGCGGTGATGTCGGTGGCGACCCGCCGAGTTTTACTGGCGGTGGAAGTGGAAGCGGTGATGGCGGCGGCTCCTTAACCAACTGCCCACTGCAATAAGGTAACGGGAAACGCCAACCGTAAAGACTGCATGGTTAATTTTTTGTTTGGATTTGGATGAGGTTGTGGTAGTTGTAGAAGTAGTAATAGTAGTAGTAGTAGTAGTAGTAGTAGTAAAAGTAGTAATGGTAAAAAGGTAATAAAATAGTAAAAATGATAATATGGTCGAGAATGGTTGTTGAAAATATCTAACGTTAAAAATTAAATACATAAGCGAAAGCAACGATGATGATCGAAAAAATAGGAGGGGTTGAAATAAACAGGAAAGTGTAGTGGGAGAATTCAAGAACAGAGTTAGTGTGATTATAGTGTTAGTGAGTGATAGCGATGGTGATGGCGATGGTGATGGCGATGTTGATGGTGACAGTGACAGTGATAGTGATAGTGGTTGACAGTGATGGTAATAGTGATAGTGTCAGTGGTGGTGATAGTGATGGTGATAGTTATAGTGATAGTGTCAGTGGTAGTGATAGTGATAGTGATAGTGATAGTGATGGTGATAGTGATAATGACAGTTATAGTGATAGTGATAGGATAGTAATGGTGATGGTGACAATCAGGATGTAATGGTGGTGATGATGATGATGATAGCGATAGTCATAGTATAGGGATGGTGGTGGAGATAGTCAGGGCGTTGTCGATAGTTATAGTGATGGTGATGGTGATAGTGGTAGTGTCGTGATTGCGTAATTGATAGTGGTAGTGATAGTGGTAGTGTCGTGATTGCGATTGTGATGGTGATCGCGCAAATATCATGAAGGCGATAATGATAGTGCTAGAGAGTCACAGCAAAAGTAACTCCATGACTTACTGTCACATTTGCTTTTAATAAATCAAATTTGAACGCATCATGATATTTGAATGAAAGTTTAAATGTGAAAATTTGAATAAAAAATTTTTAACAAAAAATGAAATAATAAAGGTAAAAATAAATGAAATTTAAATAATAAAGAGGACAAAGGAGTAAAATAAAGGGGGAAAGGAAAACACCTACTTATCCTTGAAATATATATAACATTGCACTAAAATATTTATAGTATAAATTGTATACCAAATTTGAATAAATTGAGAATGAAGAAATATAGTGTAACAACATAACAAGCCAAATTTAAAGGAAGACTAATGAGTTGCGATTGAATATGAATGATTTTGGTCGGGCAAACACCCAGTGGTATTCCAAATCCCCTTTATGACCTTCACTAAAAGCGGTTGTGAAGAATGTTTTGCAAGTTTTCGATTGATGCAGATAATTTCGAAAAAGAGATGAAAAATTAAAAAAAAACAAATGTATTTAGTAGCGACTTTAGTGCAATATTATATACGAGTTACATAGAAGAAGTAAAACTACTTATTTTCGTATAAATACAAATTATTAAAGATCATCTATAAAAGTATTAATTCTTGTAAAAAGCAGCAGCTGCACGTACCTGCCCAACTTGGCTTCCTCGTCGATTTCGGATGGCGTTCGCTTGGAGCGCCTGCACATCGTCGCCATAACGCCCATCTGCACCGTTACGCAGCACAGAATGTCAACAATGATTAGAAGCAGCAGCACGCCGCCCACCGCTATGCCAACGATGGTGGCGGACGAGAGCACCTGGCGATCGGCCACCTGTATGACGTCGACACCTAGAGTTCGACATTCGCGGAGCAGTCGCATGCGCGCGTCGAAGGAAGGCCGTGAGCGGGAAGAGAGAAGTGAGATGATTATTTGTATTTGTTGTTATCGTTATTATGAGCTCAATCTAAAATCCACTATTTTTCTAGAAAGCTTTGTAAAGTTGGAAAATTACTTTTCGAAAACCTTCCACGTGATATGGGTATCAATTTTTGACAACTGCTGCACAACATTATTTCATTTATAGTATGAGAAGTCGGTCGCTAGTAGATTTGATAAATTTTGACTGGATTTGGTTTGTGTGTTAACAAAAGTAATTTTCCCTTAAATTCGTAGAAAGGCTAAATTTTGATTTACGAATCAATTACAATTCTTGCACATTTTACATTTTTGTGTGTGTTTATAAGAAACCAACGAATCTGAAGAATAAAAACTTAGAGTAATAAAAACCATAAAAAGGCAGAAAATACGAAACTGAAAATAATGTCGTTAATAACGTAGGTGTGCTAAAAAATCAGACGTAAATGGACCAATTTGCGATTACAGCAAAATAGCATGCAGAAATAAAAGCGCTATTTTCGTATAACTTTTTACAAAATTCAATTATTTTTCAAATATAAATAGTTTAATAATTTCAAAACGAAAACTTTTAGATCTCAATTCGAAGTGAACAATTTAGATTGGCTGCGTAAACTGAAGCAAAACTATAGGTGACTGACTACGAGATCAGAGCCAATTAAATACGCAAAGCAGATTTTGGCAAAGTAAAGCCCGATAAAAACTTCAGATCGTGTAAGCTTCTAGAGGTCAAAAACATTACGGTGTTCAGCACATTTTTGAAGCAAAACGGAGGAGTGCAGTTACCGCAACCACTAGCAATTTGTGTGCAGATTACGAATGACAGGATTAAATAGTTTTGTAGAGATGAGTACAGTAGGCTCTGCGGATATAATTTAAAATGCTATATTAAAAATATAGTATGTTTTTAAAAGTGGAACAAGAAGAGCCAAGAATGACTTACTACTTTTTATTCTTATACATCGTTTATATTAACTCATATCATATATTTTGTCTACATATTTGTTATTCTTCTTTCATTTTCAGCTACTAAAATATGTGATATGAACAACTAATTTGCTATTTTTTAATGCTAAATTTGTTTGCTTCCAGTGGTTTGCTATTAATTTTAAATATTTCCAGATTTATTTCTTGCTTTTTTGTTTAAACGGAAGCGTGAGCTATAAAAATGCTAAAAATGCTTCTTGGCTCTTCTATCATAATATTTGAGATATTTTGTTTTCTCTATTTTTTTCACCATTTAACTCCCTACTAGTGAATTATTTACATGTTGTGTTGTGAGTTCGATAAGATTTTCCATGAGCTATAAATTTACTAGTGTTTTTTAACTATTTTACACATATCTGAAATTAAAATTAATATTTACAGCAAATTATTGCGTGCAAAAGCTATCAATTTTAGTAAAAAAAAAATCAAATATGTTCCCCAGGATGAAATCTAAAAAGCAATTCAAAATAGTTTCGACATTTCTTGAGTAAGTAAACTGTCAAGGATTTATTATCAGAATAGATTAGATCCTAGTAATAAACTAAATTTCCTCTAATATTCATTCATAATCAAACAGCTTACAAGCTCATAAGTTCTAAAATTACCTTTGATGGCAGAAATTTCGTTGAGGATTTAATTTTGCATTTATTTTCTACTCCTGTCGTTCGACATAACTTCCGGTGGGATTAAAAGTATTATTTTAAGAACACCTACTAATATTTTGCCCACTGTAGAGTTAAAAATACTCGTATCTTGATGGATTGTCTTAATAAGAACTTTTCAACAATGCATTTTCATGCAACTCTGTAGCTTTTTTAAAATACACTGGAGCGGATGACCGCGGAAGTGCATCAGCCTTCAACAATAAAGTCAATAAAAGCAGTACAATATATTCTAAAATTAAGTCGATTATTTCCTCGTCCGAAATGAAGCATACGAAATGCATAATTCCTCCAAAAATACTAGCTTACTTAAAGAAATAACTTAAGGAAAATTCGCAAATTCGCAAAAAATCCTTGGGCAAAAATTTTAGGTGGAGCGCTAAATTTAAGAAAACAAGAAAACCTTGAACTTGAAAAATAAAGCTAATATTTGAGTAAATTATTGCACTTAATTCGAAAATGCATTTGTTTTGTATCCTGTTAGGCTGAAAATTGCATGAAAGGTTGATTTAGCATTCTTGTTTGAAGGTTTTCTGGATTGAAGTCATTTTAGGAAAATTACACAAACGAATGAAAGTTGTTAGTATCTTAAATGTTAGTATTTATTGTATCACTTGTTCCTTAAATAAGCATAAATACATTAAATTTGATTGTTGATTCAATCCTCGCTCTCCCTGGTGAATAGCTAACGCATTCTCTGCCGCGTGAAATAAAACTATGCAACCCTTAAATAGTTAAAAGCGTGTTAAATTCTACACTTATATGTAAGTTTATCGATACTATTTACAAAATCGTCATACGGTTTGTATATAAGTTTTTACATCTCATTTGGCGTCTCAGCAAAGGAAGTCGTTTAGCATGATGAGCCGCACAATTCGAGCCACGAAAGTATGACCGGCGGGTTTTTAATGTCACTACTTACACTGTACTGCCAGCGGTGAAGTGATATGAATCAAGCATTTCTGTTGAAATACCTGGCAGACGAGCGGATTGTAGCGACAGATGATGTGTTCATGGAATGTCACTTCACTTACTCTCGTCTCTCTTGTCGTCTACTCTTTATTGTCTAATATATGCATATATTTACCAGGATCATTTAGAGTGGATGCAGCAACGCATCCCAACGGTCATCCCAATCCATTTATGCGTTTCGAGCAACATTCGGACTACTCTCTAGCAGCAGATTTTTCCGCAAAATTCTGGAGATCTGCTGTGGAAATCTTATAATACCGGGAAATCTTCTTTATTACAACATATTCACGAAGAACCATAATGTACATTCATTTATTATTGCTTTTGTAAAGTTTTCAAAAGTTTAATTGGTGGTTCAAATTGTGTGTTCAAATTGTGTTTGAAATTGTAACGCGCGTAATTCAAGCTTAAATTTAGGTATTTATATAGAACGGTTGCTGTCTGATTCGACTCTTAAATTAACTTCTGTTACAAAAAAACTAGAAGTATTTTGGCAGTGTAACTTCCGTGGAAAACTTCTTAGTCTGTTACAGACACGTCAGATACCAAGACAGATAAATGTCTGTTGCCTGCTTTCATCTTTAAACTGAATAAATATGTGGAATTATTATATTTTCAAGGTGATAATGGGAAACGAATGAGAACGAATGAGAAACGAATGGGAAACGAATGAGAGGTGGAAGTTGTGTAGATATTTGTCAAAATTAGAGAATTCTAAATGTGTTCTAAATTTATAGTATAAAAGAAATTTGTTTCACCGATTTTGTTAACGTGCAGACCGATCATTTTTGAAATCGGTGTAAATAAACGAGACGTTAAATTAGCCGCAGTTTGGTCTGTTAAGTTAAGACAAACAACTCCTCAATATTCAATGCTTAGCAATCAAACTTCCGTTTTAAGCAAAATTAAAAACTCGAAATGACTAATTCAGAATACGCGTCAGTTTTCATTAAAACTAAAAAACACCTTAGAGTAAAAATGAATATTTTAATTGAGGGATTCCTGCACTCAGATCATGGAATTTTCAAAAAAAAAAGCGGCTCCTCTTAAAAACTAACAGAAAAACTATGACATTTTGGTTATACAATAAAATGCTCTCACAAAATTCTTTTCAACTTATATCGCATAAACTTATATTTGGTATAAACTATTTCGCACAGATCTTCAGTTCAATAGCAGGTTTATTTTAAAGCAGTTTTTATTTAAAACTTTATGAATTTTAATTGAATTCGATTGTTAAAAAATATATTTAGGCAATATTAATATTTCAACAATACTATTTTGTATGAGTTTTAATACAGTGTAGCGTTTTGTACGAAGAATGGAATAGTATTTCGCTTTTACCTCGTTGAACGAAATGCACAATAGGAATTGACTAAAATTAACAACTTTTATGTACTCGTATATTCATTAACAGTAATCATGCGCTGGTTGCGCGATTTCCGGATGTGTAAATTTAACTAGACATTAAGTAGTTGACTTTGTAATTGGCTAGCTTACTGATTATTTACAGCATTTTCAATAAATTCTTTGCTTATATTCTGTTTTCCTCAGTGGCGTGCATTTTCGCCAATTTGGCTAATTTTCTCGACTCTACGACGGTAGCGAGTGTCGATGACATCCTCTGGAATGCAGCGACGCTTGATGAAGGCGGCACGAGCGACAGCGTTACCAGTGTGATCAACAAAATGCAGTGTTGCCAATTTTTCGCAAGCAAGCTTTCGGCTGCCGCCTTATATGGATTATCTAAATTTTAGAATTATTTTCACATTGTTGCCGAATTGGGAAAATAAGAAAAAGCAGAGAAGAAGAGAACGCAACAACGGCGAAACGTAAACGTGATACAGAGATTGTGTGTGTGTGTGTGAGAGAGAGAGAGAGAGAGAGAGAGAGCTAAAAGAAACAAAAACAGCTGTTTGCTCACTTTTATTCTCTCGAAACCTCAATGAAACAAACAAAACGTGGGGTCAACTTTCGGAATTTTTAGGTAAACAGTAATTTTAGTTAATTTAACATAAAATGCTGTTAATTTCGATTCGAGCTGGTTAAAGGGACTTTTTTGGGGCTTTCGAAATGACACAGTTAAAGCATGTAAATCGATGAGAGTGAGTGAGCGAGAAAACACAGGCAAATGAAAAGATGTGTTCTTTGTTAGGAAAATATTTAGTATGCCTTAGTTTTCTTCATACTTTAAAATGAAGTGTGCGTTAAATGAAAACAATTAAACGTTCAATACACAAAGACTTGAATATAGTTTAGTTGGAAAATATATGCAGAACACTTAGCTATTTCTAAAAAGTCTACGCAAATCAAAAGCGAGCAATTGAAATGTTTAAAATGCATATCTAGAACGGGCCGCTTGAAGCTTTTTGCAAAACTAAACCGAGGGAGATCATCTGAAAAATAAAGTATTCTTAAAACTATTATTCTTCGTTGAAGAACATTTTCGAAGTCGACGATTTTCTAACTATAGCGATGCAATTTTCAACAAATCCTTTTGCTTTTCTAGCAGTTGAAAGCTGTGATGTAGATTCGGCTACTCCTTCATAATCCTGCGCACCGTTTCAAATTAAAACAAACTCATCTATTATTTGCATCGGTCCTCAAGAGCGAGAACTCAAACTCGTTTCCAGACGTTTAGGAAAACAAGGCTTTCCTCTCTCCTTCAAGGAGAAAATGTTTGGCTTTTGAAAGACAAACTTCTGCTTCCCACGGAACGTTTTTGCTCAACGCGTAAGTTGCGCAAAATGCTTTATTTGAGTAATAATCGCATAAAGTTTTTGAGCGTAAGTAAAAATTGTACATTTTTTATTTAAAAATATGTTGAAATGCATAAGTAAATAATTAAAAAAAAATATATATATTTTAAAATTAGGTTTTACTAGAATATTAGGAAGAATCATAAAATGTTTGCTTTTAAAAACATTTGAATACGTGAATTTCAATTAATACCAAATTTTAGCATAACACAACATTTAGAAAACCTTATTAGAAACAATTATCTGGCAACACAAATATGTAAAAATCACAATGCACACACTTGTGTGGAAGAGCGTCAAAGGAAGCGAAGAGCGAGCACGGAAAAATGAGCAGACTTACAAAAACGTTTACACTAAACAAAAAGGTTTTTAGAGCGAATTGACAATCGAGCAAATTAAATTTATCATTTATCTACGTGAAATTTAAAAAGGAGGAATAAAAATAATTAAAAATTATAAATAAAACAATCGCTACGTTTTAAATTAACATAGTTAAGATTTTATTAAAATCGTTTATTACTTTAAATAATAAAGTATTGTAACTAAAGAACAATCTTACTTAAATTACAAGGATTTTGAAAATTTCATAAACTATCAAATACATTTTAAAGTAAATATAAACGCTAAACTTGCACACACAAAAACGTAAAACATTTAAAAGTAAATTTTGAAAAACCTTAAAGCAACATAAACTAAAAAAAAAAAAAAAAAATTAATTTCAATATGAGCCGATTGGTGAATTTTTTTAATTTAATCCGCGATTTTTTTCGAGTAAAGGAAATTTAAAATTAAAAGAGGTTTTGTTGAATAGCGTGCTTTAATACTTTTTTGTAAGAACTGAATTTTATTTCCGTATATTTAAAAATATTTCATTTACATAAGTATTTTAAGTATTCTCTGTTTACACAACTAACTTATAATTTATATATTTTTTAAGGCTACAACTTAAAAGTAGTGGAATTTCAAGAATTTGGAAGTATCAATTGTTCTGAACGTGTGTTTCAATTTTTTGTTAACAGTACTTTCGTCTAACTTATTTGCATTTATGAAAATGTAAATTGATGTCATTTGTGTTGGCTAATTGTGTGTCTTCAGTGTTGTTATAGACTTTGCGTACATTTAAACAAATCACGGTAAACATAAGTGATTTTTATATACTTTTATATACTCGCAGATTAAGAAAACAGAATTATACACACACACGATGTGGACAGCGTTACTTAAGCGAATGATAAATAGAAACACATGGAAGTACAAAAATAAGCACTTTAATTTAAATGCGAATTTTAACAAAATCAAGCTAAGTGGGGAAAACGTCGAAGAAAACGTCGTGCTTTCATTATATTTTCTCATTTTGAGCTTACAACATTTAACAACGTGAATGAAGGCGGCTTTTCAATGAGTTGTGTGTGTTGTTCATGTTGTAAATGCTGTATGAAGTGTACAAACTAGTGGAAATAATAGCCATTGCAGAAACACTCCTATTTTTGAATTCTATATTTTGCAGTGTATTTTCATTATTGTGTTTAGAGATGTCGGAGAAACTAAAGCCGAACTGTGACCGAAAGGGAATTAAAGGGAATGCAAAGCTCTCGTGTTACTTGTTTTTATATAAATAGAATGACTTCACGCAATGTGGAAACAAACTGCTCAATTCAATTCCTCAATTTTATGTTGAAGTTTCTGGAATATTAAGAATGTCCATGGAGTCAAACTCTCCTTCTCAAAAGAGTCAAACACTCTTTTTCAAAGGCCTCAAACACTCTTTTTCAAAGGCCTCAATTGCAATAACAGGTCTGATCTACGCTTTAAAAGTTTATTCGTAAGCGAAGGAAAGTGTTCGGAAGTCCCTACGTGAGTCGAGTATTTGCTCTAAAATACTCGATCCCTGCTGTAACGTAATATCAAGATTTTCCAGAACTAATGTTCCGAAATAAAGCGTTCTTATCGATTGGAATTCTTTGAATTGTGAGTGATGTGTAAACGAGGAAGATCTTCTGAATTGTTAGGATTTTGTTTGTAAAATTTGAAAACAATTTGAAGTGTTTTAATTACGAAAAAATGTCTATGGTAACCAAAAGTTTATTAAGATTTAGTAATATCTTTTCAGTGTAGCATTGGCAATTTCAATTTATTGTGTTTCTAAAACAAAAATCTTAATCTTTTAAATTTTTCACTTATTTTTCACAAATTTTGCATGGTTCATAAGTACGTGAAAGTGACGCAATTTTAAATAAAACTGCGTTTTGAAGCAAGCCATACTTACGATACAAGTTTATTAATGATATTTAAATTAGAATACAAACATTTAATTAACGACGAGCATTTAATTTGAAAAGGAAAATTTAGTAAAACTGATTGAAGAAGAGCTTAGAATCAGAAGTGCAAAACATTTAAAACTTGTTACTTATTTTAAGTAAAAATATATGCTGCTCTTAATTGCTTTTATGGTAGCGAAAAGTTCATGCAAATTAATTTTAAAAACACAAATCACTTGAGAAATTGATAGCAGAAAGTGAAATTTTTCGCTATTCTATTATCGTTCCGTCAAACAAAATTTCATTTAAGCAAAAGCAATAAATGGCAAAAAATAGTCTTAATAAAAAATACACTACAAAATATCTATTTTTTTGTTTTTTTCATTCATTCATTTGTATTTACCAAAATTAAAGAATTTAAAAACCAGAATATTTTGAATTATTTTCGTTTGAACCGCTATTTATCTTTTTTTTTTGAATTCTTGTGTTAATCAAAGTTTTCTTTAAGTTTACTTTGTCCAATAAATTTGTTTTGATGCAATTTTAAATCATCCTTGTTAACTAAACTAACATCGAAGCTAAAATGCCAAATAATGTTATGCATGTTGCTGTTGTTATAGCGGTGATAACAGTAATGGCTGTTGTTGTTGTAGTGGTTGTGGTGGACGTGGTGAACATGTTTCTTTTGTGTTTGTTCGAACTGGCGGCCGAATTGTAGCCGGCCGAATATAATAAGGTTCCGAGATTATTTTTAGCAGAATCGGACTCACCTCGTGTAGTTTTCATGATGATACTCGCGGGCGAGGAGAAGCCGATGGCGTTGTGTGCTCGCAACTCGATGCGGTAGTAAGTGTTGCCACTCAGATGAGACATTTCGAAGTTGGTCGCATCGACGACATCAACGGACACGCATTCGTTTTCCAATTCGTGCCAAGTTCCAGCCATTTTGACACCCTGTCAATGCATACAAAATCGTTAAGTTCATATTATTAATTTAATAATATGTAACTATAATTATTAAATAGTTATTATTAACTTTAACGCCAATACAGTGCACAATGAATTCGGTAACTTGAAAAACGGTTAATTTTTCGTTAAGTTCAAAGTGAAAATGATGATCAAATGAAAATGAAAATCAAGGGCAAATTAGCTAAAATGCGACGCATTCGTTAAATTTCGTTAAGTCTCGTTAAGTCTCGTTAAGCTTTAAATTTCGAAACAATTACAATTCATTTAAGTTTTTCTTTATAAATAGTTTAAAATCCCACAGGCAAATTGAACTCCTCAAAGTCCTTACTTACCGGACAGTATTTAACCTGGTAGAAATCGATTGGCTCCCCGTTGTCCGCGGGCATATTCCACCGCAACTCGAAATGATCCGAATACGGTGACACAATAACTGGCTCCTCCATATCGTTCTGCACGGGGGAGTGCAGCGGCTTAGGCTCCTCCGGCGCTGAGCGCCTGGGTGTTGATTGCTGCTGGTTGACGCCCCACGGGCCGAGGCCAACTTGATTGCGTGCGGCGAAGCGGAAGTGATACATGGTCTGCGGCTTCAGGCCTTCCACGGTGTACGGACTTTCGGGCGACCAGCTGCGATTCAGAGCTGTCGACCAGTCCGGATTGATGGCCTCCTTGTACTGCACGCTGAGCGCGGTGATGGGCAGACCGAGTTCCGCGGGTGGCCCGCGAATATCGAACGTAATGGTGGTGGCGGTCAGCTGCTTTGGTATGGCCGCCGCGACTACATCGGGAACACGTGCCTCTTTCAACTGCATATCGTGTTCGGCCGAGCCATGGATGTTCGTAGCGATGCACTTGTACACGGAGTAGTATTGACGCGCTACAGGATGCACAATCAGGTCGCTGCGTGGGCCATTGCCAACGATGACTAGGTTCTTGTCGAATGAGTCCTTGACAGGGCGTCCGTTCCAGCGCCATTCGATGGTAGCGTTCGGTATACTCATCGCCAGGCAGCTGAGGTTCGCCTTGCGCTCGTCCCAGCTGAAGACAGGTGGCAGGTTCTTCATGTAGGTGAAATCGGGAGCAAATTCGACGGTAATGTGCCCGGTTCTATAGGCGGTGTCGCCCTTATTCCGCGCGAGGCACTGGTAGAGGCCGTCATCGGTGCGCATGGCGCGCGCAATTCTCAGGGTGCCGGAACTCTCGCCGCGATCCTCGTCGAAGTGTTGCTCCAGCACGATGCGATCGTCGTCGGCCTGTTCGCCAGGCGTGTATTCCTCCTCGGTGCCCCAGCGCCGGAAGGTAATGGAGGGCGCGGGGCGGCCTTTGGAGCGGCACGTAATAGCGATCTCCTTCTGGCTAACGCCAGTCACATTGTAGAACTCGTAAATGTTGGGACGCACTAGCACATTCAGTTTGGTCTTCTGATCCACGACACCGGCGTCGTTTTTCGCAATGCAGGTGTAGGTGCCGTAATCATCCTGGGTAACGGAGTTGATCGTCATCAGACCCGTTAGTGGGTTCACTTGGAAGCGGTCGGCAGAGGCGACATTTTGCTGTGCGGCGTCCTTGATCCAGGAGATTTCGGGGATGGGCTTGCCGGTGGCTGTACAGTTGGCGGCAAAAGGTTGTCCCTCGATGGCTTCCAATGATGACGCCAATTGCGTAATAACAGGTCGTATGTAGACTTCAACGCGTATGGTGCGCTCGAGCAGTTCACCCGTCTCGATAACAGCGGCACGGCACGTGTAGATACCATCATCCGATTCCTGAACGTTACGGATAAGCAGGCCGTGCGTCTGAACGACGTATTTGTCACCGGTACGAATCTGCAGGCGAGGAATGGGAAATGGAATTTAGGAAATGGGCCAACACAAACACTTCCGGGATACTCTAAGAAATTTTTAGGATCATATATTTCGATTTCGATTGTCGCCTGAAAGTCGAGACCGGAAGGCTGTATATGGTAGAAAGCTCTCGGTCCTCGTCTCGACTGAAATTGACTGTCTCAATCTCGGTCCTCGTCTGGACTGAAAATGATTCTCTCGATCTCGATACTCGTCTGGACTAAAAAAAGCTATTTCAATCTCAATTCTCGCCTCAAATTCAAGAAGGCTGTATCGATATCGCTCCTCGTCTGGACTGAGAACGACTATCTTGATCTCGGTCCTCGTCTCGACTGAAAATGACTGTCTCGATCTCGGTTTTCCTCTTGTATTCGAGATAGAGAAGAGAACGAGAACTGTCTCGGATCGTGTGGATCACGACGGTCACATCTAGATAAAAGTGCAACTAAGTGCTCAGATGACTGCTCGAAATGCAAGGAGCGACCAATTTTCACTATCTTGGTGTCACTTTTATATCTACTTAAGTCGCTTTTACAGAAATACCTTTCCTTCCCTCGCAATGTAAACTTAATTGGGATCTTATCGAACATTTCAACAAGCGCAAAACTGAGAAAGTTCGCACAACCGCAGTGCAGTTATACATACCGGGTCACTGTTGCGCAACCAATCAATGGTTGGATTTGGATCCGCTTTCACCTCGCACTTGACAACGTAGTCGGTGCCCAGGATGGGAAATTGATTCTCCGGTGCATTAGTCCATGTAATGGCAACTGAAAGAGCAGAAAAGATGGGAAAAGCATGTTAGAAAATTAACTAGATATTGCCAGCAAACTCAGTCAAGTCGACAAGAAAATCCGAGCACAGGAAGACCTCGTCGTAGCAAAGTCGTCGTTGAAAGGACGAAAAAAATAAGTCGCACGTGAGCTCACCACGACTTTGTCATGAAGTAAACAGGCAAGTTTTTCGATAAAAAAAGTCGATTTTATCCTTCATTCCTGGCAGCAGCAAAACTTTCGTTCGATTGCATGAATTTCGCAGGCCACGAAAACTTTTCAATTTTCAGCTTAACAAGTCGTTCGAAAGATTTGCACCCCACCTCGTTCTCGTTTTTTGGCTTCATAGCTTCTTAGCTGCTCGGCGCTTGTTAGGCAAGCAAGTTATCCTGAAGTGGAAAAGAATGTCGCTCCACGAAAACCAACGAAAAAGACACGAAAAGTAGAGTTTTTGCCGATCTGCGCTTGGCAAAGATTGCAAGCGTGACAAAATATTTTGATTGCAGCTTGAAGTTTTGGTTGGCCTTTTTATACGATCATTAAATTCAAGTCTACAAACTCAATTGAAGACGAAGAAGACATGAATAAAGTCACTGCCAAGAGGAGCAGAAGACATGATTCGTTAAATTTTTCGGAAATATTTGAAGTACTTTGAAAAGCCTAACAAGAGAGGGAAATCGGCAAAACTGAAGACTGGCAGAAAAAAACATTTTTGGAATCCTCGCTTTCAAATTCTGTTATATAAACAATTCTTCTTCGTTTCTATTTATCCGACGTCCACTCCGAGAAGAGTTGAGTATGTTTCAGAAACATTTTCGAAAGTTGCAAAAGACTTCTGTATTGAATTTTTTTTATTTCTTCCTATCGTTTCTTCCTATTCGTTTCTATTCTATTTAATTTTTGCATTTGTTGCGGAAAAAATTCTATTCAATTTTCAAATATATTTCTCAATAACTTTATTGCTGTGCGTCCGCATGACATGAAATCCTTGGAGATCCTTCGCTTTTTTGGGCTGCTGCATAAAACCCGGAATTTGTTGAGTATGTTTCGTTAAGTTTTTCCATTTCGTATTTTAGTTTTCGTTTCAGATGTGGAAAATAGTTTGTGTGGCAATGCGTGAAGAGGGGGAAAACTTGTCAATACATATAGCGAGCAAGACATGCGAGGGGCAAGAAGTCGAACTGGCAGGCAGGCAGGCTGGCATGCGAGCAGCCGTCATGGACCGACCGCACTGGGTGCCGTATTACTTCTCTGCCATGTTCCCCCCCTCCCCCCCCCCCACTTTGTTCTCTTTTTTGTGTTAACGTTTTGGCAGGGAATTCCAGCAATCATTTTGCAGGATATGCTAGATATTTTGCAGTGATTTTTGCTTGTAGGGATTTCGTACCTCATGACAGACAGTGAGGTATCAACACGTCAGATGGAAAAAATAACTGGAATTAAAGGGAGAAGGAAGATTGAGAAGAAAAATTGTAGTTGTGTTAAAAGGTCTTGCGAGGCCATATGAAAATGCATGAAAATATGTTGAAATAAAAGATATTAAATTCAACCAAATCCAATTTGATCATTTAAAAAAAAAAAGAGGTTTCTAAAGACAACAAAATGAGAAGAGGAAAATGCACTCCATCAATTTCTTCCAAAATCTACGAAAATCTGCATTCGGAATTCGTACTCCGCCACTTGAAAACGCTTCGGCTTCGTCGAGAAGGTTGGGCTTTCGCAGGTCTTCGGTGGACAGAAGGTGGCATTTCGACTCTTGCTTGCCGAATTATTTGGAGCATTTCAAAGTATACTGAGGCAAAAGTGAAGCCTGCATAAATCGAGGAGTTCAAAGTGCGCTTGAACCCGTCACCACCCCCACTGAGGTCTTCAGCTGTTCCTCTCTGAAATTCGATGGCTTGAAAATTTTTGCTGATGCAACTGTTGCGAATTTATAGCGTTCAGATTTCAATGATGAGCCACAGCAGTTCATTTATTAGGGTTTTGTGGTGTATTTGTTGTTGTTGTGGTGGATGTTGGTTGTTATTTTCCCCTCATTATTGTTATTGTTATTGTTGTTGACAGACCGAAGTACTGCAGCAATAACACGCTGCTAGAGTTGTTTACTGCGTTGGCCGTCGTTGCTTGTCATCGCTGATCCTTGAGTAAAGAAGTCCTTCCAAGATTTGTAGTCAAATAATGGCCACAAATGCCTTCAGCTGTGGTAGGGAAAGATGGGTGAGTGGGTGTTGTAGGGCCAACGACGTTGAAAACAACGTTGGATTGTAAAGATTTATGTCGGTGTTTCCGGACATTTGCAACTTTTTTGTCTAAAAATACTTGCATCCCAATATTAGGACCACAAAAATTGGTTGGAAATTTAATGAAGTGAGAAGTTATGCTTACAAGTATGCGAGGTCAACGTTTGTAATTTCAGGAAAACCAGGAATGGCCAGAGTATTAAAAAGCTTTTGCTAATATTTCAAGTTGTTTTGGTATGCCAATGTTTTTGTTACGATTACAGACTATCATGAAACTTCCAGTGGCAGCCCTTTTTCACTACCAAAAAATTGTGTTATATTTGATAATTTCGAGTTAACCAATTTCACCAAAAATTCTGAAAGTTGGAAACCTTTGGAGTTTTTGTGAACCTCTAGTTCAATAAGTTTCTAATCAATGCTAAAAGTTCAGCAAAATTTTGGAAAACAAATTTTGCGAAAATAATTCAGTCTTTCGCTTCCACAATTTAACAAACTGGACCATTTGGAAACCTCAAAGAAATAAAAACTATTAGAAACCACAGAAATCCCTTGCCTTTTATATCGCAGTCTCCGGAAAATTGTTGGCTTTAATAAAATGAAGAACAAGAAATAAAATTAAAAATAAAAAACTTCGTGTATTAAGCTGGAAGAAGCCACAAAACTTTACCGTACTGGGAACGTTTTTGGTGTTGAACTGCTTACTGGTATCACCATCCAAAATCTCGATACACATTCCTACATCGATACATTTCTATCTACAGATAGACTTTCGGGCGAAATTATTTGAATAGCTACAAAACCAAAATGAAGGCCAAAAATAAGCTGCTAAAAGCATGCAATGAGAATTGCAACGAATATGTGGTCTGGTTGCAATTTTTGGGGGAAAACTTTGCAGTTCGGTCATGTTTTCTTTGCCAACTTGACTCAGGAAAACTTAGACAGAAGTAAGCAAGGGAGCAGAAGTACTCGGCTCGGAGTTGAGACGAAATTAAAATTCAGTTTGAGGAAAGGAAAAACATTTCATTGGCATCATATTTTGTTTGTTAACATTTCCACTGGGATAACAACCAACCCACTAGGAACGAATTGGCGAAGGTATTCCGGTAGGAAGAGAAGGAAGTGGATTGAGCATTTTTTGATTAAGTATTCCTAGAAAAATTCCTTGAAATATTCTAAAACAATTCGAGTACATTTACGCGTCTAATGGTAATCAAGACAAAATCGTGATCCAAATTTTATTTCTTGGAATAATTTAGCAAATTTATAGTTAAATAAATTAGAATATAAAAAAAATGTATAAAAGAAATAAGTAAATATAATGAAAAGGGTAATTTTTCTTGGGTATTTTTATCTTTTACACGAATTCTTTAAAATACCGCTGAACTTCATGAAGAAGAAAACTTAACAAAATGTCAGATCATAAATATTTATGAGACTTTCAGTACGCGCAAGTGTAGGTTTGATTATTTTGAATTTCGATGGACAAACTTACCGTAAGTTTTAATCGTAACGCTCGTCTCCAGCAACTCGGTGTTCGCATACGAGGCGGTGCAGTAGTATTTCCCTTCCATTTCCACGGTCAGCGACTGTATCATGAGCGCCAAACTTTCGCCGGGCAGAGTTTCCGTATACATGGGCGGCTGGTTCCGACCCGTACTGCGCGCGCGTATGAGGAGGCAGATCGGCCAAGTTTTCCGTTCAGCATGTTTTGCAGTTTTCGTTGTTGGTTTGGTTGTTTTTATTTCGATATGATTTCGTGATGAAAGAAAGAAAAGGCAAACAATTATTCATTTATAATTAATGCGTACGTTGAGTTCACTCATTTTGTTTGTGAGTTTAAGTTAGGAATGAATTCAAGCTACTGTAGAGGCAGCAGCAAACAGTACATTCGACGAAGATTCAGAAAATTTAGAATTTAGAAAACGTTAAGAATTTAAATTAGTTTTGCTTTAAATTGATTCTGCTTGAAAGAATATTAAATAAATATAAAATATCATTCATAAATTCCTTGCAAAACTCAATATTAGGGTGAGATCAAGGATGTTCCCGTTATTCTACTCGTTGTTGATTCTACCGTTTCTCGTTTTCTCTTCATGTACCGTTTATTGCTGTGCTCCACCTTCTCCACACGCTGCTCGCACATGTGATGTGTTAGTTTTGCAAAACATCGCTCATTCTCAGGCAAACATGAAATCAACTTCTCTAAACATTTGTTTTCGTAAGGGTTTCGTTGTTATTTTCAATAAGCGCTTGGCTTCGACAACAACAAAATGTTGCGTTTACTAGGAAATGCATACGTACACTAAATGCAACAAGTTTTACGCAAGGTAGGGGGAGGAGGAACGAGTGTAGTTGCTGCTCATTTCGGTGCATTTTGGAAATATATATTTACATAAATACTATTTGCTGTTGTTAGTTCTCTAAGCGAGCACACGTCGTAGGCTTCAATAATACAATAATTTGCTTGTTAACAACATGTTATGGCAGGCGTACACATGATGATTTTAGAAACTAAAGAGGCTATTCTAGTATTTTGCAAATGATATCGTTGTTCCGTCTCGTTAACCGTACTCGTCGTTAAATTGATGAGAGAAGCTTATTTCGGGAGATTTTTACAGCTCTAATTGCGAGCTATTATGAGTAGAAAATCTCTCTAACTCGTTCTGTTAGAGAGAGCGAGTAAATTTCGTCGAGTAGTTATAATAATATTTTTATTATTATATTATTTAAAATGTTTTTGGAATGCTATAAAAGTTAGATGAAGAACTGTTGGCGAAGGTTGCGGTTTTAGAAAGTCTCGTTAAGCTGGTAAAGTGAAGTTAGAGTTTGAATTAAATTCGTTAATTTCCCCATTAATTTCCCCACAACCACGACTAAAGAAATTGACGTGAAATCTCGAGCAATCTATTGATAAACTACAGGAATCTACATTTAAACGCTTTCGTTAATTATCGTCAAGTTAATGTAGATTGATTTAAAAATGTTGGTGAGCATTAAAAAATGTGTTTTTTTTCTTGTCAAGTCTAATCAATTTATTTGGGTTGATTGTAAAATTGTGATTTTTAAAGAAAAATCCGGTTGTTCGAAGTTGTAGAGGAATTTCTATTCTTTGACAGCATTCGTTGTGTTCGAGAGTATTTCGAGTGGAGAGTGTAAACGAATCCCTTTTAATCTTGCAATTCTAAAATGGATTCGTTAAGTTTACATTACAAGAAATCGTTTGTTCGTTGAGTTATATATAATAAAATTATCTCTCGTAGTGGAAATGCACTTTCGAATTTAGAAAATTTTATATACTTCATACATACAGAGCGCTTCACAAATACAAACACCTAAATCACGGTAAATTCGAAATGTTGTTCATACTTCAGTTCGTTGATTCCGTTTACTCTGGCCAACCTGATGTTGATTTTGGCTCGAATAGAAAACTTTCGTTGGGTTTTTGTAAGCTTTGTTTTGGCGCCCGATTTCGAGAACATCCTGTTATAAACTGGATGTGTGTGTGTGTGTGTGTGTGTGTGTGTGTGTGTGTGTGTGTGTGTGTGTGGGTGTGTGTGTGTGTGTGTGCATGCGAGTGGGTTGACCACGTAACGTGATAGCAGAGTTTCAATGATTTCCCAACAGCAACAAGAGCACAACAAAACAAACACATTGAGAAACACACACTCACACGCACTCGTTGCAGCTTCGTGAAAAAGGGGGCGTGAAAATGCAGTAATTCGTGCGTGTAAAATGGAAAATACAGGAAATGCACGGAGCTCAATAAAATCTCGCATACACTGCGCTCTCTCACGCAACACACATGCTCCAGTTTCGAGAGTTGTGCACACTTTCGAGTGCATGTGAATTCATTTCCGTTCCCGCTATCGATGCCCACCCGGAACCGGACAATAATACAAAAAAGCGGTGCAGCAACCGATGATGCAACCGTTGTATGCACACACACACAACCGTTGTATGCACACAGCATTTAATTTACGCTTTTTATGACTTTATTGTCCTTGTTGTTGACTGTTGATTGTTTGTTCGTGGATTTCCTTGTCTCGGTCGACAACCTCAAGTTGTAACAAATAAGTGTGACACTTGATGTGAAAAACTAGTAACTTTTTTTTTATTGTAAAAAAAAAAAAAAATCTTCAAAAAATTAATCTTCATCAAACTGTTACTTTTCTAATTTTAAAATGAAGGAATTTCAATTTGACTCTGCTTAACCACTTTCTTTCTCCCGCAATTCACTGCACTTGAATGCAGTGCAAATTTAAAAGGTCTAATAAAATTTCTTCTGCTTCGAAAAGAAATTTGAATGGCTTACCGCAACTAGCGCGGCACACTAAATTTCAAACGCATTTCATTGCCTACAAAGAGGACGCAACACTCAATAACAAACACAACTCCACTCGACTGCTGACGTTCAACTTTCAAAGATCGCGCTGTGCTTGCTGACCCGAATGTGGTTTCGTGAAGTTGCTCTTGCAACTGCAGTTGCCTGCTGTTGCAGTTGCCTCAGTTGTTTCACTTGTTTTGCTTTTGCTGTTCCTGTCATGCATGTTGGTGGCAACATTTTAGCTGCAATGCGCTGCTAATGAAGTGTCTGAAATTCAGTTGTAATTCAGCGAAAACGTGGATAAATCAACTGAGTTTGTGTCGAGAGTTCCTATTAGTTGTTTAGCGTTGTTAAGGAGAAACGAAGTTAGTATTTTGGAACCCCACAAACCGAAATATTCCAAGTGTGTATTTAAAAGATGAAAAAAAACTCTTCAAATATTTTAGGACTCTGCTATTTAACAACTGCTTTTTGTCAGATAAACAATGTGAAGTTTTCAATTTATCTTTGCTTAGCCAGATAAAGATTAAAATATTTATTAGGAGGCTTGAAATGAGCTTGCATACTTTTTGGCGCACGTTTTAATTAAAAATTCCAAATAGTTTAAAATCGATTTTTTTTGTTTTTTATACGAATACTAACAATTTCGAATTTTTTAAGAAATTTAAAGATGCACACTATTTATATTTTGTTTATTACCAACCTCACGATTTTCACGAATTTCTATTGATTTGATTGCATTTCCGCAACACCACAACAAGAAATAGATTTCATTACGTAAATTTAATTAAAGGCTGCCATAAATATTATTTTCGTTTAAACTCTGTTCGCTCAACCAATCATTTCAATAAATTTTCTTCAATATTTTTAAATGAAATTTTCTGAAATATTACAAATTTATTAAATTTTCTTTTATTAAACTTGGTTTTATCAATTGTTACGAGGGAAAACATTTTTCATTGTTAAAATTTATAAATATTTAAATCTGTTGTAAATTTATAGAAATTTCTAGTTTTCTCAATTGTATTTTTTTACAGATTTGTGTTGATAATGAAACTAACGAAATGACTGGCTCTGCGTAAACCACAGAAATGTCAAAATCTATGTGTACTTCAACACAATGATGAATGTGCTTAAAATATTGAATATATAATTGGTTTTTTTTTGTTTATTAGTAAACTATTCCACTGTAAATGAATTCGTCAAGGAGATGCTGTAGAATGATGCGAATGAGTGTAAGTTGCGTTGTTCGCAAAGCCAAGTAATTCATGAACGCTAAATGTTTCATGTGGATTTTAGTTTCTGACAGTTAAGGTGACATGAAATGACATTACTAAAACTGAATGGGAATGCGGAAAAAGTAACAATAACAACACACAAATACAAAACAAGAGATTCGGATGACATAGTCAATTTATATTTTATCATTAAACTAACTGAGAGAACAAAACTTCAATACAAATGCAATAAATAATTGAAAACATGCTTATAAAACATTTTTACGTAATAAAGATGAAGGTATGCAAAGTAGAAACAAATAAATAAGCAACATAACTAATTGAAATCATTTATAATAATTTAAATAAGAAATGAGGCTACATTTCAGAAATAGAGAATTAAAGGCAAATATTATTTGCGTGAGCGGGGAAGAACTTAAATTAAATTCAATTGTTAAGCTAAATGATGAAATTCGATTGTTTTTATCTAAATTTCTCTGATAGACAACAGTTTTTAATTCAATTTCTAAAATTTACGGCCTGACTGAATCTTCTGATCCACGAAAAACACGTGAAGCGTCGCCTAAAACTATGCAATGAAAAATTTATGAAAACGAATTTGTTGCAACTTCAAATAATCAGATCGTGTTAATCTTTTTAATTTAATATATAAAGCCAAAAGTAGAGAAAATTGTTCCACAATTTTCAATTGATCATTTAATACAGGGTTTTAAAAAAATATATAAAGCCAAAAGTAGAGAAAATTGTTCCACAATTTTCAATTGATCATTTAATACAGGGTTTTAAAAATATGCGAAAGGGATGTTAAATTTGACTGAAGTTTAAAAATCAGTTTTATGGCCGGATTTTGTATTGCGAAACAAGCGTAAATTTCGTTGCGTAATTTTAGGCTGAATTGTGTATTTTGGATCATCCAAAATTATTGGTTGTTTGATCACAATAATTTTAACTCTAAAAATTACTGTTTTATTAAAAGTTATAAGAGAATTTATTGCATGAATTTGATCTTCAATTAGAATGAATTTTTAATTATCTAAATGAAAGCTGAAATTATTCTGTCCTAAACTATTTACACACACGTGCATATTGTGTATGTATGTATGTATATATGTATGCATATTAATGTGTATAATAAACAATTATTTTATGCATGATAAGTAGAAGTATAAAATTGATTATCTAATGTGAGTTTGATCCTTCAAAAACCTTCTGGTTTTCGCTAAAATTCACACTATATAGTTTTCTATACTTTCATCGATCTTTCCTTACAATATATTGTAACAAATTTATTTTCAGTGTTCTCAGTTTTTATCAAAGCAATTTTTTATAGAAATCGAGAAACCGCACTTAAGATTGAATCTGAAAAGGAGAATCGCAGACGCAGAAATATTAAAAGGAAAATGAAAGCAAACAATTCTACTTAAACAAACATACTCAATATATTTACTACGATTCGCTTATTTTAAAATCAAAATACGAAAAGCAAAACTTCTAATAATCAGAGAAATTTAGGCAAACATAAATGAGGATCAACTAAGTTGAATTTTAGTAAGTGAAACTTTGTTTTGCACTTAGTGTGTGTTAATATGCAGAAGTTTGCAACACCATAACTTCGCAGACTAATTTGTCTCCTCTAGTTTCGGGTTTTAGTCGTAATACTGAGAATAATTGAAAAACTTACACTGCCGGTAATCTACGTCCTTTGGAATCATACAGTGGATAATAGTATTTGTTCCTATGTTGGATGTACAACAGCAAAAGATATTTGAGAAAAGAATCAAAATCAAAAGAGCACTAAATAAATGCGTAAGAAGCTGTAAATGCAGTAAAAATGGAAAGTTCAAAATACGATTTAATGGCTTCTTTAAGGCAGTTGATTGAAAAAAAAAAACTGCTTTAAAGAAAGTTTTTTTCTCTAATCAATGAAAGCTAGAGAAGTTTTAGTTCGGAAAAGTCAACTACAAGCAGAATACTTAAAAGGCTCTCTTAGAGCAAAAAAAAAAAAAAAAAAAAAAAAATGGGGACAGAGAGGAGAAAGAGAAAGTTAAGAGTGGAAATATAGACGCCGTATTTGAGTCAGCAAAAGTTGGAAAAGGGGGAATTTGAAAGTGTCAAAAAGTTAGATTAAGTGGGGAAAATTCATGGCTTTCGTTGCTCATGAATTACTAAACCACAAAAATACCTAACCGATGCTAAATTTATAGACTTCTGGAGTGTCAATATAGCAGAGGTGGTAATTCAGGGACCTCAATGTCCTGGCCTGCTTATGATGAGCGTCTGTCTACCCCGGTCAGGCAGCTATGGGTCACAGAGTTCAACTTATCAGTTTTGGGAAGTAAGAGAAGACGACATTTAAAGGTTGCGTTGGCTCTATCCGAAGTAAGTCTATCCGAAGTAAGTCTATCCGAAGACGTGTCCTATCTTCTGTTTCGCATTAAAAAAGAAGCCGAAATGCCTAGAATTCTTTGACCTAATTTTGAAAACTTGAGGCGAAACATTATCTTTGACTAAATATGACTGTGTACTGGGTGAATTTTTGGTGAATAGCTCTCCCCTAAGTATTTTAATCTAACACCCTCTCACGGCTTTTGTTTCTAACAAACAATAACGTGGAAATATTCGTTATTACATTTACTTTTCTCTTCTCACCGAAACCTAATTTTTAGCATTGCATCGTTAAAGGTGGGGAATTCATCATCTTTAATTAGTGGGGGAAATTGTTATTACATTTATTTATTTAAAAAAGGGTGCGCAATGTTAAGAAATGCTTAAAAGTGATAGAAGTGTAAATTTTAAAAAAAAGTGGAAGTTTAAGTCTTCCCGTATTTATAATGAAAGTAAAAAGTATTTTTTAGTAAAGAGATAATTAATATTAAGATTATTCAATTTTTTTTTCCAATTACTCCATTTTTAATAAATTAAAAAATTTAAATTATTATCTAACTTTTTTTAAGAATTCTGTTGAAACTCTTCGTTTTAAAAAATGTCCTGAAATCGTAGCATTGTAATTCTCAAATTCGAAACACTTACGGCTTCGGCAAAATCGTGTTGTTCATATTATCCTTCCACTGGAGATCGGAGACCAGATTCGGGTCGGGCACCGTCGGTTTGCAGGTGAGTATCAGTGATTTGCCAATAGGCTTCCGCTGCAATTCCTGCATCGGGTAAATTTCAAGCTTTGGCTTGATTTCAGCCTGTGTGAGATCTGAAAAGTATAGAAACGGAATTAAAACAAGAAAAAATGTCCGAAAAAACAGGAAGTAATTTTGTTATTAAATGACTTTATTTTCCCTCTTTTCACTTTTTTTCCAGAAACTAAAAACTTTCACTTACTTCGAATATTGTTTTTCCTAAAATTTACGAAAGAAAAAAAAAACAAAATTGGCTGGCTGGCGCTCTAGAAAATCACTTTTTTGTTGGCAACTCTGGCGCAAACAATTTTAAGCCTTTCATTCCGTTCAATGCGAAGAACGAGCAAAAAAAAAGGACTTGTAATATTTTTACAACAATTTATTACATTCAGATGAAACTTTATTAATTTTCGCAATTTTTGCTCACCTTTCGCACGAAAGCTGCAAATTTTTTTTACCAAAAAATTTCACTTTTTACGCGAAAAGTATTAAAAATCTTTTGAAATAGTTTGTAACTTTTTGTATCTTCTGCATTTAATTTATTATTATTAACTGTGTAATTTTTTGTTTTTTTTTCCTATTGGCGAGATGCTTTTACTTTACTATTACGTGATTTTTAGTTCTTATTTAAATGTTTATTCTAATTTTAAAGTAAACTTCCGTAACCAAAAACTAAGTTGAGGAATGAATTAAAATTTTGAATTTTTATTTACGAAATGTTTTCATGACATTTTTTTCTGAATGTCAGAGTTTTTACTGCACAAAAACCGTTAAAACCGTTCGTGATGAACGTAAAGCAATTAAATATTTAATTGCTTAAATGTTTTATGTTTTTATTGTCAATGCAGCAATGAAACAAATGGAGGGAAACCATGTTCAAAATAATATAAATTTCAATGTTGTGTCACTTTTTTTATTCTTCGTTCTTTTGCTTTTGATCTAATTTCATGCGTCCAATATTTTCTAGCTCAATAAATTACAAAAAAACTTTATAAAACAAGTTGATTTAACGTTTAATCGGCAGACAGATTTCAATATTTACCACACATAAACCGAAAAATTTCTCTCCACAACTGCCAAGTCTAACTAATCTCACTAAAAATGACAGCCAAATGGCAGTCCACTGACAGCTGCAGTCATCAACAGAGCGGTTTGTTGCAAGCAAGGGCGGTGCGCGGGAAGACGACGGCGACGGAGAAGGAAGAGCGCTACTTATAAACAAACATTGAAAATTGCGGCAAGCGAAGATACAAATGCTGCAAAATTATTTCATCCTTCTTTGATGGAAAAGATATTTATTAATGGCGATGAAAACATTGTTATCTTCGACGAGGAATATGATTTCAGCGATAGAGAAAACGTCTTCCGAACCCTGATGACTTGCAAGAAACACTTCGAACACTGACATGAGTACAGTGATGTCCAAAAAAAATTATTTCCCTTTATTTAATAATTTTTCAGTGTTGTCAATTGATCGCAGTCATTCATTTTCGAATTAAAATCATATTAAATTTGGGAAAAAGTTGAAAAGTCAGAAAGTTTTGCCAGCCACAAATGTTTAAAAATGTTAGAAAAAAGAGCAGTAAAAAAAAATTAAACAATTCTATGGAAGGCAAACCGTTTCACTCAATCGCAAATAATAATAATCTAAATTGGAAGAAATCCATAAAACGAGAGGAATTCCATTGAAGTTGATGATTTTACCAGATGTGCACCAGAACTGCAAAAGCTCGCATAATCAATTATGAGTACAAAAATTAAGAAAAGCTTTCAGAAAAGAAACAAAAATATTGCTTCATATGAAACAACAACAATATCAATAGAAACAACAGCAACAACACTGTTGCATGTAATTTTAATTATACGTTGAAATTGAATACGTTGCGAGTCATGATGTGCTTGCAGCGTCGCTGATGCTGCTTCTAACAGCCGACGCCACTGATATTGCTGCTGCTGCTGCTGCTGCTGCTGCTTCTAACAGCTGTTTTGAATGTTTTTTTTGGTCGTGGAGTCGCATGAAGCGAGCTGCTCGCTGTATTTCAAACACGAGGCGGCCGTTGATTCCGTTGATGTGACAGAATTGTTAGCAGCGGCAATTATTAGCGCTGATCAAAGAGCGCCTTCCACTCGTTGTTGTTGTTGTTGTTGTTGTTGTTGTTGTTGTTGTCTGTCTGTCTCAACACACACACACATGTGTTCCAACATTTGTTTTTATTTGAAAAAGGAAAAAAAAAATTAAAGAACACATTTTTCAATAATTGAATAGAAAATAAAAAAGAACTCAACTGGCAACTCACTGAATTATGAATTGTTGATTAAGACTGTAGTATGTATAAAAAAAATTGCTTATTTTTATTCTTATTTCTGATGGTGTCATCCAGTGGTAGTTCTTAATAAATCCCACGATTTCCATTAATTTAATAAGCGTAAAGCGTAATAAAAAGCTTTCGAACGCTTAAGTTTCTCTCTCATACGCGCCTGCGTAGAGTTGCCAGCACAACTTTTCCGCACTGAAATTCAATTCACTGTTAAAGTAACGGAAAGTTTGATGTTACTTTTTCCGCGATGTTTGTTTTTTTTTTCCTTACGTTGATTAACGGTTTTTTGCTCTAGTTGCAGTAATTTTTTCAAGTTTTTTGGGCTTTTTTTTTGTTTGTTTGTTTGGAAGAAATCCTACATTTTTGTTGTGTTTATTTCCTCGTTCGCTGTTTTCTGTGAGGACCGAAAAGATTCTTCATGATCCACACGAGAGTAGACGACGTCAGCTTGTTGCAACAATACATCATCGTGGCGGCGAAACAACAACGGCAAACGCCTGCATCCTCGTCTCTTTTGCGCAAAATAGCAGTAAATTTAGCGGCAACTCACAAATGCACAGGATGGCGAACTTGGCGTTGCTGACTTTCCATTTTTTTTTTTTCTGCATTGCTCGACGATAAATTTTTTTATCTGTGAGTGTTTTTTTTACAAAAGTTTACAATAATCTTCTTCAAATTTTTCGAAATATTCTTTTATTTTCTGTGTGTGAAGACGAAAGAGTTTTAAAAACAGGAAAATCTTTTCTTATTTTAGACGTAAAGCAATTTTTACATGCGAAATATATTTGGAACCCGATTAGTGAAATCTAAAAATTAGTCAGTTAAAATATTTTATCATTATTATTATACATAATTTAGAATAATAAAAATGTAATTAATGAATTAAATTTTTTTATTTTTAATTATTTTTAATTTTTTATTTTTATTTTATTTTCCGAGTCGTACAGTCGAAAATTGGAAGATTTCATGGAGCTTTTCTCTGTCTTCCGAGTTAAATGCAACGACAGACTTGAGTTCTAAAATTCCTCATGTCATCCTGCGTCACGGCCTCTCACGCTGCTCACGTCCAAGTATTTCGGGGGCGGGAGTGCTGGACTTCCGAGTTCGTCTTGTGATGCATGTTGGCTGCGATGGCAACGCATATGTTGCAGCTGCCGCTGTTGCTGGCTTCGTTGGTCTTATTAATGGTCTGTGGCAGTTTGAACAACTTTCGTTGCTTGCTGTAAATCATGATGACAACAATTTTCCCAACTTGTTGTGGGGGATAGAAAGGGCGAGAGAAAGGGAGAGAGAAAGGTGGAGAGAGAAAGGGAGAGAGAAAGGGAGAGAGACAGGTGGAGAGAGGGGTCGGTGGAAGCGGCAGGTTTAGAGTTCAAAAGGTCATAACAAATTTTTAAAAAAATTGGGACCGAGAGTTCACTTCATAAAAACTGAAAAGCTGATTCAAGTGAGAGAAAACAAGAAGCAGAGTGAGTCGTTTGCACTTGTAACGCGGTATTTTTTTGAATGAAGACTAAAACAGTGAAAATTAAAATTGAAATTCAGAGTAAGAGAAGGTCAGCAGACCGCCAGAGCAACACGAAAAGGATACTCAAAGTGTGAACAAATCAAAGTGTCCAACAAACACCAACAGAGTGATAACAGAGGCCAACTCCATTACATACTGTAAGGGTAAACAACAGTCTGCCGACGAACAGAGAGTCCACAGATGCCCCACAGCGGCCCAACGGAGAGGAACAGCGGAGGAATAACAGTGCAACATAGCGTAGCATAACATTTTTAATCGCTAACATAACCTTCGACAGAAGGTTTTGTTTCACTTTAAAATAATTGCATTCTTCTTCCCCTCTCTACATTTTTATACAGCCTTAGCAAGCTGTAATTCAATATCGCCCTCACTATCCACATCTTAATAGGTTCGGCCTGTATGGTCCCACCATCCTCGTGTAACACGACCTCAGCAAGTCCATACTTCTCCGCTTCGCTGTACAGAAAGAACGAACAAAGCGATGCAAATTTTAATTAATCTTAATTGACATTCAACGTAAATCGTATTAAATGAACTCGCACATTAAGAGGAGGCTGATGACTGATACCGACTGATAAACAACGTTGACCGTGAGTAATACTGTGCATTGACAAATTCATCTGAGATGAAATGGGAAAAAAAGTCATCATAAAAGTTAATGTAAATTCAAGTGTTTCTCTGAAAACAAAAAGTTCAAAAGTTCGTTTCCGCTGAGGAACTAATTCAATTTAATTATATTGTTTTCAATAACCGAACGGTTGTCGGTGTCGGTGTCGGTTGATGCGTTTGTCGATTCTCTTAATTCAGAAGAATTCAAACGGAGCTACGAAACTAACAGAGTATGTAAAACGCAAAGAGAGCGGAGAAAGCATTTTCAGAGCAATTCCGCACTTCAACAGAAGGCCAACAGACGATCAACAGAAGGCTAACAGACGATGAACAGAAGGCTAACAGACGATCAACAGAAGGCTCACAGACGATCAACAGAAGGCTTACAGACGATCAACAGAAGGCCAACAGAGGATGAGGAGAAGGCTAACAGACGATCAACAGAAGGCTCACAGACGATCAACAGAAGGCCAACAGACGATCAACAGAAGGCCAACAGACGATGAATAGAAGGCTAACAGACGTTCAACAGAAGGCCAAGAGACGATCAGCAGAAGGCTAAGAGACGATCAACAGAAGGCTAACAAACGATCAACAGAAGGCTAACAGACGATCAACAGAAGGCCAACAGACGATCAACAGAAGGCCAACAGACGATGAATAGAAGGCTAACAGACGTTCAACAGAAGGCCAAGAGACGATCAGCAGAAGGCTAAGAGACGATCAACAGAAGGCTAACAGACGATCAACAGAAGGCCAACAGACGATCAACAGAAGGCTAACAGATGATCAACAGAAGGCTAACACACGATCAACAGAAGGCCAACAGACGATCAACAGAAGGCTAACAGACTTTCAACAGAAGGCCAACAAACGATCAACAGAAGGCTAACAGACTATTAACAGGAGGCCAACAGACGATGAGCAGGAAGCTAACAGACGATCAACAGAAGGCTAACACACGATCTACAGAAGGCCAACAGACGATCAACAGAAGGCTAACACACGATCAACAGAAGGCCAACAGACGCTCAACAGAAGGCTAACAGACGATCAACAGAATGTTGTGTTGTTAATACTCTAGTGTTGTCAACCAACACTAAATAAATATTTTTTCCATTACAAATGCAAAAGTAGTTAAATTAGAAATTTAAGTTTTAGGATTTCAAGAACTAGCAACATTTTTGCACAACTTAAATTTGTTAATCTTAACAGAGGTCATTAAATGCTCCATAAATCCTGCGTCCTTAAGCATCGTTAAATTATGCCAATAAAAATGTCAGCGAAATGGATGAAAACTTCTGTTTTACATAAACCAAAAAAAAAAAGAAAAAATAAAAATTCTGCTTTTTATTTATACTCCAGCACGGATATTTAAGGGCGTGAATCAAGTGCACGAAAGTCCTGCAGGAGCCATTGAATGCCATCAGCCAGAAGCTTAAAACAGCATTCATTAAAACAGGATGAAGATGATGATGATGACGATCTCTCGATCCGAGGAACGCATAAAAATCATATTCACTGCTTAAGCGAGGAACCGCAATTCGCAGCTCAGTCCTGCGGCAGGATAATGCGAGCCGCTCACTCAGCGCCATGTAGGCAGGATTAAATTTAAATATATTTAATTTATACGCTGCAGGCGACGCAAGTTTGCAGTGGAAGGCAACACTTAATTTATGTGTGGCGCAGAATGGTGTGAAGTGAATGGCTTGGATGCGCCGGAGGGTGGGGCGGCGGACCGCAGAAGGGCGCATCGGACGTATGCGGACCGGACAGGTGCAGCACCCCGGGCGCCACGCCACGTCAATGCATTTTAACAACTGATCGATTTCGGTCGAGTTGGATTTTAATGTTTAACGATTCATTTGATTAAGTATTTAAATTACCAACTGATTGAATTTCATTTCGCGCTTCTTTTTAAGACCGAAGTCCGACATACTGATAAATGTAAAGCAGAATAATTCATTTTCACCGCCCGACATTTTCCGAGAGCTCCGCGTGCCTCCGGAACGACGTCTGGAAACGAGGCTGCAAATTATGGGGGTGCATTTTCACATTATTGGGAAATCGATAGTGAAAACATAATTGCGCTTTCAATTTAATTTAAAACTTCATGCAAACTTAAAGCAAACACAGAAAACGAAGACAACAAAACTGCTTCGATCTCTTCGTTGCTTTTGACATCCGTTGCCCCGTTGAAGAAACCGCAATGCAGGGCTTTCAAAAATATTACCCTTCTCTCTCGAGTAACGGTATCTCTTCTAGCTGTCTCTTCTAGCTGCCACTCCTCTCACTCCAGTGAGAGCTTCCTTCATCTCCTCGTGCCGCACAACCGCACAACGGCAAACACCAACACATAAAATTCGCAAACACATGTCAACCATCCGTTATGCAGCAGCAGCAGGAGGAGGAGGAGGGGAATGGGGAATGTAACGGTCACCCACGATGTGACGCGCATACCAATGCAACCAATAAAAACTACGGGGAATCCACTGGCGCAGCGCATCTCAAACACACGCGGGCGCCTCGTCTAGCAACCACTCAGCCACCCACACAGTCAGCCACCTCATGCGATGGTCGCACACACACACACACACACACGCTGGCATGCGGTGCAGCAAGGCTGATTTCCGTTTCCTTGTCACACAACGCAGAGGACTAGAAATAAAAATGCTTATAAAGGACATGAGAAGCTGGAGGCGCGAAGATTGAAGCGGCGAAGCAACGAGAAGAAGAAGAGGCTTGCTGAAAATTGGATGCGTTTTGAATTTTTAAATAGACGCTTAAATATAATTTCAGTTTTAGAATTCCATTTTCGACGAGACGCCATATTGAAGTTGTGTATGTGTGTGAGCGCGTGTTTGTGTATTTATATGAGACTGAAATACATTTCTTAACGGTAATTGTCGCAGTTTTAGTCAACAGGCTTGCTTGGTATTCAGCCGGTAAGGATATTAAGGACTCTTGTGTGCTCTGTGAGGATAATGATGGTGGAACGTGTTTGGAATTTCGTAAAATAGCACGATTTTTTCCGATATCCAGCTATTTATTGTTGGAGGTGGCATTAATAAGATTTTTACAGGGTGTAAATTCACAAAAGTACTGCAGAAATGAAAAAAAAAAATATTGCTAAAAGACAAAAAGGTTTAAATTTGAGAGAGTTTTTTCATTTTGCGGCCCTTTTTCTTCAATAATTCTTTCCTTTTTGGTTGCATTATTGATTTATATTATTTTCCCCCCATGATTTTAGTGTTAAATGTGCCACTTTTTTAGTTTTCTTTCCATTTTTTCCATTGACTTACAATAGCCGCTCGTTAGATTTGAAGCGATTTGCGACCACTTTGACAGCGCTTTCGCTCGCTCTCTCTCTCTCTTTGAAGGCTCTCGTTATCGGCTGCAACGAGTTGCCAATGCTGCCAACGCTCTCAGAACAGACGTCATCAGTAGTTGAGGATGTGGTGGGGGGAAAAATAGGTGCTCTACAAGCGCTAAGAAGCATTTGAAATCTGTGTCAAGTGACGGCGCCACTTATCACCGTCACTGCGGCGGACTTTGATGGCCCCTGATTACTGGCAAAGACGTAGTAAATGACATCACACATCTAATGAATGTAAATGATTTTCCTTAGCGTTGTAAAACATTTCCTTCACGTCAGTTTTAGTTTAATCATTTTTGTTTAATATAATAATTTCAATCACACTGAAAACAGCGATTGGCGAGAGAAAATGCTGCCACTGGCGAGAGAAAGTGCTGCCACTGGCGAGAGAAAATGCTGCCACTGGCGAGAGAAAATGCTGCCACTGGCGAGAGAAAGTGCTGCCACTGGCGAGAGAAAATGCTGCCACTGGCGAGAGAAAGTGCTGCCACTGGCGAGAGAAAATGCTGCCACTGGCGAGAGAAAATGCTGCCACTGGCGAGAGAAAATGCTGCCACTGGCGAGAGAAAATGCTGCCACTGGCGAGAGAAAATGCTGCCACTGGCGAGAGAAAATGCTGCCACTGGCGAGAGAAAATGCTGCCACTGGCGAGAGGAAATTTAAATGAAAAATAAACGAATCGTTTTAACATCTCAGGTGTGATAGTTGTTGGTGACATTTTGTTAATTGTAGCTTCTATTGATTAGCTGCTCTCACCTCTTTGTTTTTTCTCTTCCTTTTTTTGTTTTATGCTCCCTTTCTGTCCGCCGCGAAGGATTGCCGAGTGTCTGTCTGGTGTGCAGCAAAGCGGCGCAGTGTGATATAATAATTGAAAATCAATTGAATTGGAACGTTTTAAAATGAACTGAACTGGAGCACCGCATCGAGCCAATGAAGGCGACACTCCACTCCAAAGAAGTGAACACTGCAGAGAGAGAGAGAGAGAGAGAGAGAGAGCGCGCGCGTTGGCCTCAATCGAGCAGCCGATGCGGAAAACATTTTCACTTGAGTCCAGTTCGAGATTCCGGCCACATGGGGTGAGTGACGAAATGAATCACAGATGCAGCGGGCTACGCAAGGCGAGCAGTGAGTGAATGGTGCTCAGATTTGAACAATTTAAAGCGTGATAATGATTAACCGTCTGCACGTTGGAGAGCAATGAGAGAAGAGATGAGTTGCGGGAGTGCAAAGTGAGAGGGAGGAACAATGTGTGAAACAATGAGTTCGAGTCTTCGAAGATCCGAAATTAAAGCTGTTATTTGACTTTGTTTTTCGAATTCCTCAATTTGTTTAATTTTTTTTTTTTTTTTAATTTTCTTAAGTAAATTTTGATTCTTTTTGAGCTCTTCTCGGACGCTCTCGAGGCTTATTTTCTAATTTTTCTAATTTATAAAACCGAAATTAAACCGATCCGAAATTAAAGCTGTTATTTGACTTTTTTTCGTATTCCTCAATTTGTTAAATTTTTTTTTTTTTTTAAAATTTTCTTAAGTAAATTTTGATTCTTTTTTAGCTCTTCTCGGACGCTCTCGAGGCTTATTTTCTAATTTTTCTAATTTATAAAACCCTTTCTATTATAATCCCATGTTAGCTGCACCCACTGCTTGCCCAGTGATGGCCTCGCTCCCGGTCATGTGGGGCTGTCGTTGATCTCTGCTCGCCTGCACCGTGACCCGCATTCACTGACCGTTTATTAATTGAATGGCATTTTAATGAGCCCGAGGCAGTGCAGTGCAGTGTTGGTGGTGGCAACGCTGGCAACGCTGGCAACGCTGGCAACCGTCGCGTGCGTTCACAGCCACACAGTTGTGGCCATCGAAGGCGGGATTGTCGAGCGCTGGACTGCCCTGTAATGTCAATTAATGCAATGAAGCGACCGAGTGGAGCAGCATTCGGAGCGCTGCGTGGAGAGGCATCGTCAGTAATATCATCGCCCGTGATAAGCATGGCAATCGTGATCTTCGAGCAGCATCTGCAGAAGGCACGCATTCATTATGGCAGAGTGTTGGCATTCGTAATTAATTTCTTCAGTTCTGTAGAGTTTCAGAAGAAGCTTGAGAACACAGTTTGCAGTTCACAGCGGCTTTTGTTTTGTTTTTACAAAAAAAAAATTTACAAAAAAAAAAAAAAAAAAAAAACATTTTCATGTAAATTTTTTTTTTAAAGGTTTCAATCAAAATATAGTTTCGGCGGTTCTTACAAACTTGGAATAATGTATTCGCATTTAGCACTTTTCACTTACAGTGCCATCATTACCAATTATTTCAGTATATAATTTCTAAATTGCTAAATTGTTTTTGTATTTCAAATTTTATTGATCTGGCAATATGCACACGCGAGCGTGCCATTTTGATGCGATAAAAATTCGCGATAAAAAACGTGCACTTTACGAGGGTAGCGTAAACTGTTGGCTGACTGGGTTTTGCCATGAAATTTTATTCCTCGAAACAATGAAAAAAATCCTCACATAATGACAGAAGAGAAATTCGAATTTACACAAATAAATAATGTCGACGAATATTACGGGCAAAAATTTTGTTTCAATTATTACTTGAGTGCAAATTGCAGCAATAAAAATTTTAACTACAAAGTAATTTTTTAGCGTTGTCGCATAATATCGAATTTAATTGACTAATTAAACCAGGATAAAATATCTCGCACATTATTTGCAGTAATATTTAATTCATGATTTCTATTGTAAAAATTCACAAATTTTTTTTCTTTATTATCGCACGTACAATAAATAGAAAGAAATTTGAAAAAACTAACAACGCGTACTGTCGGCAAGTTAGTCAGACGGTGCTCGTCAATTGACTCATCCATCTCGCTGAGTATTCGCCCTGAATGAGTAGTTGTTGTATCCACTCATTCATCATCTGCGCTTCGCTTCGTCGGCTGCAACATGAATTGCTTCGGCGGATTATCAGCGGCGTGAGTGAGCCTGCAATTTTGACACGCCAAATGATCGATCGACAGGCAGGACAGGACGTACGAGGACATGAGCAGCGCACGGGCCGCAGGGACACCCAGACGACAAACACACACGACCAACTCAATCATAAGCCGGCTAATGAATGCGTGGCGTTTGTAAATGAGATTCGGCAAAATTCACACACGATTTGGGCGATTTTGTGAATGAGAATTTGGGAGCGAATATGAAATGGGGAAATTATACAGGGTGGATCAAAAGTTCGTTAACATTTCAAATGATGATTTAAAAGAAATTAAAAAAGTTTAAAAGTTATGAGAGATGAAAACTGTTAATTTATTATTAAAGTACACAAATAGGGATTTTATTAAAAAAAAAAATAAAAAAAAATAAATAAAATAAAAAAAAAAATAAAAATAAAATAAAAAAAAATTTAAAAAAAAATTTTTAAATTCCCGACGACACCACCACCACCACCACCGTCGCAATCCTGGCCAACAAACAAACTTAACTTGTTGTCGACGAATGCGCACTGCAATCGATCAAAAATATTAAATTCCTGTCAAGTTTTTTTTTTGTTTTTTTTTTTATTTAAGCCGTGACGGAAAAAAACCGATGAAGGATCGAATGTGCGAAGAGAGACGCCAGGATATGCAGGATATGAAGGATCCTTTACGTTCCCGCTCGTCACATCCTGCCGCACTTAATCAATTTAGTTAGCGGAGAAAACTGACATTTTCGAGATTATTAAAATGTCAGAATGTGAAGGCGACCAAATTCGGATGCGGAGGGAAATTCGAGAAGATTGCGAAAGTGTGTAGAATTAATTTACCTCGTTGAATATGATGAAATCCAAGAAAATACGGAAGTTAAAACACAAGACAACATTAAGGATGAAAAAATTGGTGTGAATTTCAAAAAGAAAAAAAAAGTAAATAATTAGTGCGGGTAAATAAAATGAAAAACTCCAAATAATTCACTTTCAACTGAATTGCAATTTAAATATTTGAAATAAGTTTGAAAAATTCTCGCTTTTTGTTTCTGTATTAACTACAACCACAACATCATCTACCTACAATAACAACAACAACAAAAACAAAAACAACAACAATAACACCACCAACACGATCAACAATAGCGGCAACAACAACGACAACAATAACTAGTTACGTCGGTCCAAAGAAGGTCAACAGTGTGAATAAATGCAGCATTAATGCCAATAAAAGGAAACAACAACAACAACAGCAACAACAACAACAGCAACAACAACAACAACAACAACAACACGATCCTCTCTTTACCAATTTCATTGCTGGCGAAAATTTATTAAATATTCACGACTTCTATTCGTCGCTTAATTTAAAATATATTATGCTGAATATACGTGTGTGTGTGTGTGTGTGTGTGTGTGTGTGTGTAAGGACGTGTGTATACGTGTATGTGGGAGTGTATGTGTGCGGGATGCTGGCTGGTGTGGAAAAGTATTTCTCATTTTTTGCTAAGAATGCAAAAGCAGAATTAAGAGACACACACACACACACACACACACACCCACAATTTCAATAAAATCTCTTAATTGACGTCAATTGTTTTGCGCTGTTAATTTAACAAAGTTTGCAGTTGAAGTGGTCGGAGTCAGCAAATACTTGACGCTGCAAAATGACATGAAATGGACTTGCAAAAATTGTTGCTTGCATAAAGAAAAAATAAATAGAAGTTGTAAATAGAATTGAAAGTTAATTTAAAATTAGACATGTTAATTTAAAATTCGATTTCAGCTGATTTCAGCTTTCTTTTGATTTCGATTGTTAATAAAAACCTGTTGTTGCTCACTTATTGTATTATTAATTCCCCTCCTGCAACAATTCCTGAATTTTGAAAATTTCTAAAATCTTTTTTCTCGCTACATTTTGTTCAATTAATAAAATTTTATGTTCTCAAGTGGTTTTCACAGAACTAAACAAGTCGAATTGAGAGGACAAACACGGAAGTAAACCACAGGAAAGAAAGTCGAACGGCTCGAAAGACGTATGAAATTGAAGCATAAAAAGTCCTCTGCTGAGAAAACACAAAACTGCAGCTCAGTTTCAACTTGCAAAACATTCCAGTGCACAATTTAGTCGTTCGCCGAAATTGCCAACCTGCAACACGGCGACGCAAGAGACGCAAGAGACGCAAGAGACGCAAGAGACGCAAGAGACGCAAGAGACGAAAGAGACGCAAGAGACGCACGACGCACGACGCACACGTATGCAAAGCGACGTCAGATGTGTGCGTCGCACGGGAACGCCTGAGAAGCAGCTGCAGGAAGACGAGGAGCGCAGCTGGGAAGTTGATTGGTCGCCTCGGCTTGATAACGAGGACCACACGCAGCCAGCTTGAAACAAAGGAGCGCAAGCAATCCAGCGCACAAGAAGGGAGCACAAAAAAGAGTTAAACGAGTGCAAAAAGGTTATGATGAACTCAATTTAGCAGCTAAAGACCGCCGCCGTCTGTCGTCTGTCGTCTGTCGTCCGCCGCAGCCCTTCGGCGAGCGCGTCGGCGTTCTGCATTTCGTATGCTTCTCCGATATCTGCGTCGCAAAATGGTTCACTTCCTGCCTCGCCAGACGCTGCATGCGTTGCTGCAGCATGTGAAGAGGTGCCAGAATCCCAGAGAGTCATGAAAAGTTGCAAAATTGAAGTAGCCTTCGAGAGGCGCTGAGACTTTGAGGGAAAGAAGAGGCGTGGGAGGCGGAGAAGGCTGGTGAGACGGGAACGATGGCCGTCCTGCCAGCAGTTGAGCGAAACAAGACGTCATTTCGTCTGAAGCTTTTAATGAAACACTTGCAATCGTCATCCTCTGCTGCTGCTGCTGCTTCTCCTTCTCATTTGATGTTTTTATTTTTAATTTTCGTATTCTCAGTTTTTTGCGTGTTTTTTCGCTCTCTCTCTCTCTCTCGCTCTCTCTCTCTCTCTCTCTCTCTCTCTCTCTCTCTGTTCCCGCATAATTGAGCACGCATTCATGTCTGCAAGCGGCTTCAAAGGCATCCTCAACAACTTCATCAACGTCTTGTGTTGCGGCGCGTCGTCCTGTCGTCCTTGCTATCATCCATCCGTCTTCCCTCGCATCGGATCCGGCTGAACACATGCTGTGGATTGATGTTGTTGTTGTTCTCCTCTAATTCGCTAAGTTTTTTCATCGCTGCTCCTTAGATGTGCTGACAATAAGCTGCAAACTGCGATGACAGCACTTTACTGCAGCATAAACAGCAACTCTAGTAACAGCAACAACAACAGCAACAACAGCAACAACAACAACAACAACAACATGAAGAGAAGCAACAGCAGGAAGAGGTACAACAACAACAACAAGAACAACAGCAGCGACAGCAGCAGCAGCAGCAGCAAAATATATTGCTGGCAACATTAGGTTTTGTCTTGCTAGCTTTTTTCTCAATGCGGAGACCTAAACTTCCGGCTGATGAGGAAAATGAAGCCAGCAGGCAACGCGGAAGAGTTCAAGAAGAGGAAGAGGCAGCCGAAGAAGAGGAAGAAGCAGCCGAAGAAGCCGAAGAAGCCGAAGAAGACAAAATGATAATAATTTCCCGCTTGCTTTCTTCCTTAAACTATTTTTTAAATGTTCTCTCTTCTCAGTGAAAACACAATAGAAAATATATCGAATAAATAAAATTGAAGAAAAGAAGAAAAAGAAAAAAAAATACAGAATCGTTGTTTAAAATTACGATATAAATATTAAAAGTAAAAAGGTAAAAAAAAGTAACAATTTTCTTTCTTAATTTATGTATATTTATGAAATTTCTTAATTTATGTATATTTCTGAATTTTGCGTAAAGTATTTCTGCGAAAGTTATAAAATGTTTATGTTATTTTATGATTTCCAGAAAAATCACTACTGTAGTTTATGTAATTTAATATTGTAATAAAATTTTACAAGAATAAATTGAATTATGAAATATCAAAAGCAAAACTAAAATTAAGTTTACTAGAATTGCGTTGTTGTGAATATTGAAATGATGAAGAATTTCTTGAAATGATGAAGAATTTGTAATCAAGCGTCGAAAAAGTTAAAATCAATAATTGTTTTATTTAAAAGTTTTATTGTTTCTAAAGGATTTTTTAATGAAAGATGTTTTACACTTTTTTTTTTATAAAATTGCTGTTGTATTTCGACGAACAAATTTTTAAATTTTAGCAAGAATTTCAACGCTTTAATGAAATCTATAAAATGCTTTTCGATTTAATTTCACAGCGCTCGCGTCCTCTGTCGCTGCTTTGCGAACCCTGAAACGGAGGCGTCCGATCCTGGCGTCCAATCCTGGCGTCTGATCCTGGCGTCTGATCCTGGCGTCTGATAAAACAAATGAATCTCAGCGCCTGCCTTCCCAGCGCCTAGAAGTGTGCTGCAATTTTTGTTTTCTTTTTCTTTTTTGGTTTCTTTTTTTATTCTTGTGAAAAGTTTTGCTTCGCATTTAAAAATCAACGCATGTTCAGTGAGGAGGAGGAGGAGGAGGCAACGCGAGAAAAGTGAGAAGAAAAGTTTGTTGTGATAACGGTAACTCACGCCCCTTGAATCGTCAATGCACGACACATCTTATCTGCTGACATGCGGAAAGTGAAAGAGGAAGCCAAGTATTTGAAAGAACTTCACTTCACGCGAGAAACTATTGAAGTGAAGCGAAATCAGTTAACTAACTTCACCGTTATTCACCGAAGACTGAGGCTTCATTTAGAAATTCGCCTTCTTCGCTTTTCATTGAATGAATGAATTCCCAGTGAATTTTTTTTTTTTTTTTTTTTTTTTTTTTTTTTTTTTTTTTTTTTTTTTTTTTGTTTATCAGATATCATCGGTGTGCCATATTTGATCCAATGACGTCTATTTATATAATTTGCACGGCCTCGTCATGGTGACTGAGAGCGCTGTTGATTTTTTCTCCCAAAGAGAGTCCTTCGCGCGTTTCGGAGTGTTAGTGCGGGATTCGCTTTTATTTCGCTTTTATTTCGCTTTTATTTCGCTTTTATTTCGCTTTTATTATATGTGGCTGACGTCTTAATTCAATTTCGTAGAATGTTGTTGCTTCTGCGTTTAAAAAAAAAAGTTCCTGTTTTGTTTTCCGCTCAGACGAGAGGATGTTTTAGCCGCGTTTGGTTTGGCTTTTGGCTTTTAGGCGCCGAAATCCACACTCAGTTTTTATAGAGTTTATTTTTTCTTTCTTGTAGACTGTAAAAAGAATTTGCGCACGAATTACAACACTCGACCATTAACACGCGAAAATATTAATCGAAAATGTCGAGCTTAATTTTATTATTAAAGAAATTGCACGGAGAAAAATCACAGATTGGAAGTTTTTCTCCTTTTTAAAATTTAAATTTTAAAATTTAGTTAGATTCTATTAAAATTTCGGAATAACTCTATTGATAATTCTATTAATTTCGAGTATTTGAAACGTTTTAAGAGTTTAAGAGTTTAAAATATAACTTCAAGATTTACGCAGAAGTGTTAAAATTCAAACCTCTTTTTTTTTAATTTTATTGTAATCTATTTCAGCCAATGATTTGGCGTTTTTATAATTTGAAAATCTACGAAACTACAACAATCACCAAGCAGAGCAACTCATCATCAATTTTTCACTATTTTGCTAATTTCTTTAACATTTTCTTTGTCATTCTATTGATTGCTTTTCTCGCCCAAATTTTCCCTGCTGATAAGACGACACAAAATCTTGTGAAGTCGTGAGGAAATCACTCCACCCGAATTTTCCTTCCTTATCACGCTCCACTTCCACAACTCGATTGGTGATTCAGTTGCGTTACTCTTCTCAACCGCACCCCTCCGCCCACCACTCGGTTCACCTCATCCCCCCTCTTCTTCACCCCTTTCTTCACCCCTTTCTTCGGCTGCTGTCGGCCAGCATTAATGTCAAGTTGCTGCTGCTACGATTTCCTTCGGGTTTTCATTTTGGCTACTCTTTGAATTTCATGAGGCTGCGGAATCATCGTGGCGAATTCGCTGCTCCTTCTGGCTTCGCGGGAGTGGATGGCGCTCGCGGTTTGCAGTTTGCGCTCCGCTTTTCGGCACTCGGAACCCGTAGAAGTAACATTATTGGAATCGGTGGGCGCCGCAACTATAACATTTTTTATGTTGATTGCATTTGCAGCTTCCGCTGATTTTAAGCATCTTTTTAATAAGTGTGGCGGAGTGGGTTGATTGCCTCGAAATGCTCGAAATGAAAAAGAAATGCAATTTCTACTCCTTTTTTTTTTCCTTCTTTGTTCCTTCTTAAAGTAGGAGGGAATTCCGGTTCTCTACTATTTTTTGGATCCTCGTTCCCGTCACTGTCGTTGTGTTGCTTCCGCGAAATCAATTTGCAATAAATCAACGCCAACTTCTTCGTTTTCATTGTTTATTTTTATTCCTCCATTTTTTTGTGATAAATACAAGCGATTGCTTTTGAAAGCTTTTCACAGAAATGCATTTAAAATGTTGCCAACCGCATTTTGCACTTAAATAATTCACAACAATAACTGCAACAAAACGGCGGCAAATCAACAACCGCAGCAAAAAAAGCGCGAAGCAGAGCAGAAGTCCGGCAAACGAGTTGTTGTTGTTGTTGCTGCTCTTTATGTGCATGACTGCCAAAAATTGCTTATGAAAAATGGAATTTCCACCGCAACAACAATATTTAAATTCCACTTTGCCGCAAAGTGGCAACGCCAAACCAGCAACAGAGAATCAATTTTGCTCCATTTTCGCTTTATTGTTATTATTTCGAGCTGATAAAAAGGCTGGAGCAATTGAACCATAAATACTTTTCTGCGCTGCCCGATATCCCAGCAGCTCGCGTGCCGCCTGCCGCGCGTCGCCTGTCGCCCGTCGCCTGCCGCCTGCCGCGCGTCGCCTGTCGCCCGCCGCCTGCCGCCTGTCGCCTGCCGCCTGCCGCCTGTCGCCTGCCTCTCCCAGCACGAATGGGAATGCCGAACCGGCGCTGCTGTCATTGCGTTCGTACATTTTCTGCCGCTACAAAGCAATGAAATGATTTATAAAAAATTTATAGCGACAAAAATGCGCGCTGCAAAAATCGCTCACTCGGTTGTGTAAAAAGTAGTTTATGTGTATAAAAAAAAGGCGCAAAACCGCAAACTTTTTGCGCGGCGCTTTCTGCGTGTCGCCTAAAAAGCGAAACAGTGTTGCCAATTTAATGTTACAGATGCGTGTGTGGGAGCGTGTGTGTGTGTGTGTGTGTGTGTGTGTGTGTGTGTGTGTGTGTTCGGTAGGGTGAAATGGGTGGCTGTCTGACAGCGCTAGAACGCCGTCGGCGACAATATCTTACTCGGCTTCTGGTGAAAAAGTGCAGCTGTCGATCCGGAATTTATTTGCTTATTGATTAAAAGAGGGCGCTCTAGGTGCAGTTTTCGCGCGTGCTTTTGCTATTTCATAGATGGGCAAATTTAAAATGGGATTTCATAAAAATTGTGGCGCGAGGGGATTTTTGTGTGAAATACAATTTTGTGTGAAATAAAAAGAAAACTGCAATAATATTTGTGTGCTGCTAAAATTCAGCGTTTACATCATTTGCTTCGATATTAATTTGTTTATTTATTTATTTGTTTTATTCTATTTAGTTTTATTTCATTTTAATTCATTTTATTCGGAGATATTTTTAATATAAAGAAAGATATTGAGAGAAAAAGTTTTTATTTTGGCCCACTTCTTGTGAACCAAAAATTCCAAAACTCACCAAAACTCAAGACGGACGCATGTTTTTCCGTGCACGTTAAGCCGCGATTACGGATTTAGTGCAACTCTGTATTTAGCATGTACCGGTTACAACAACAACAACAACAACAACAACAACAACCACATCATGGCTACCAAAGCCATGGCAGCAGATTGCGATTCCCAACTAATTTCAGTACTTGATTTTCTTTTCCCTATTTTTCCTTATCCATCCACTGCAGTGGATTCCACACTAATTTCGTGGCTTTCAGGTCTGAATTGAAGTCTTGCATTGAAATGCAAAACCAACGCGACGCAGAGGAAGTGGAAGAATTAGTACGACTTGCAGTGGAGCAGCAGGGTAGCAGAAAAAGTAGCCTCAAGCAGCAACTCCGTTCGCAAAGTCAGCGCGAGATGTCGATGGCGGAGGAGGAGGAGAAGGAGGAGAAGGAGGAGAAGGAGGAGAAGGAGGAGGAGGAGGAGGAGGAGGAGGAGGATGAGGAGGAGGAGGAGGAGGAGGAGGAGGAGGAGGAGGAGGAGGAGGAGAAGGAGAAGGAGAAGGAGGAGGAAGAAGGACGAAAAAAGTACTGAAAAAAGTATGCGGATTAAAAAACGCTTGAACTGCCAGCGGTGCCACTTGGTATTTCATACAAAACCAGCGAGTAAAGAGCGTCGAACGTCGAACTGTGCGGTGGGCGGAGGGCGGAGGGCGTGGGCGAGGGGCGTGGTGGGGGGGGGAAGGTGCAGAAGGGCTTTAAACTCAAAGAATCTGGATCAAGCTGAGGATGAGGGATGAGATGCGTTGTAACAGAAGATGACAACGATAATGGCGACGACGAAGATGGAAACGGAGATGCCGATGATGATGATGGTGATGGTGATGATGATGATGGTGATGATGATGATGATGGTGACGATGGTGATGGTGATGATGATGGTGATGATGGTGATAGCCATGGTGTTGATGATGAGGACAACGATGACGATGATTGCAAAGACTCCTTAGATGACGAAGCTAATTAAGAGATCGAGTGAGACGAAGAAGAAGAAGAAGAAGAAGAAGAAGAAGAAGAAGAAGAGGAAAGGCGTTGCACACAAAGCGGCGACAAAGAAATAACCGTTATGGCAATAACGACGACGACAATAAATAAGCGCGTCGCCGCAGACGGTGGAAAAACAAGCACAACAACAACACTTGGCAGGGAATCGTGGCAACTGGTTGACCCATTTAACCCATTTTAAGCTCGCATGCAGCACCACCAGCACCAGCGACTCTAAAGAATTGCGAACCATTAATTAATGTAGATCTGAATGGAAGAATGGCGGAAAATTGCGAGGCTTCCGCGAAGCACCGCCACCAACTGGAGATGGATAAAATGTAGAATTATTCATTAACTCGAAACGAAATAATGAGCGACTTAAGAAGTTGAACATTCATTCATTGCAACGCCACAATTTCCATCTTTACTTCCTCGATTAACTTCCTCAGCAACGTTTTGCATTTTGATGGATGGTCAGCAATCGAAAACGATGACCGATGATGGGATACAATTTGGTGCGAAGATTTAAATGCTGTCTGTCTGCACTAAAACTGCATGGACGGCAAAAGAATCTCGGGTCTCATCGATTTGAATGTTAATATTGAAGAGGGGAAAATAGAGGAAAAAATACGTCTCATCAATGATCACGGGGAACACGACTGCACGCGCAGAAGATCGGCGGATCAGGGATGGACTACTCGACTCAGGGAAAACTGCGACTGTTGAAAACTATTCACGATAATAGTTGGCACTTTAGCGTTGCCAGACTTAAAAGTAATTCAATCCAGTGACAAACAGTTGACTCTGCAGCTTTGGCTGTTTTTTTTTGTCAAATTTGTCTCTTTCTGCTTTTCACTTTTTCCGTTCCCTCGGACAAACAGGACGTCTGCTAATTTAACGCCTACGGTGGGGGGCGCGGCTTGCTTGAGCGGGAAGCGTTTTTTGTAGTCCATGCCAGCGACAGACGGTGTAGCTGAAGCCGTGCAACGCGGCGACCGCCGAACGGATGTGCTGCAGTTCGGGGCAGCCAAGTGTGAAGTGATGGTTCTCATTGTTGTTCTTGGGTTTGCGCTGTTCTTGGGTTTGTCGTTGTCATTGTTGTCAAGATATTGTAATATTTAAGAAACATGCAAGCTGGTGGGAATCAGCTTTTTATTGCATTGTTTTTCGTTCACGAAATAATTCACTTTGCCGCAGAGTGTCTGGTGTGAGAAATGAGCGTGTTGTACGTCAGCGAAATGACACAGCAACGCCTACGAAACGAGGCCGCCTAACAAATGTCTGCGGAAAAATGTAAAAACATGTTTGCGACAGCAACCGCAACCGCAACAGAAGTTGTCAGGCGCTTCTGCTGCTGCGAATGAATGCACATGATGTTGCAACTTGCAGTTGCAGTTGCAGTTGCAGTTGTTGTTCTGTTACGCATGTTCCGTTAGAGCTCGAGCACGAAGGAGTGCCGGAAACTGATCTGGCAACCCGGCATTTCCAATAACATCAAATAAGAGCTGCCAATTTTACTTAAAAAATGCTTACATTGAATATGAAAAACCAACTCAAAGAAAGGCTCGAAAATTCAAAGAAAAGCTGATATAAGTTTGAAATGACCAACTCAAAGAAAGGTTCGAAAATTCAAAGAAAACCTAATATAAGTTTGGAATTACCAACTCAAAGAAAGGTTCGCCAAAAATTCCAAGAAAACCTGATATAAGTTTGGAATTAAAGTTGCCAGCATTCAATATCACAGCTGATAGTGGAAACGAGGAATGCCAATTCGATCTCTACGAATTCAAAATAAGTTTTCAAATAGAAAATTCTCGATAAGGACATCAGGGTTGCCAATTCAATTTGCTCGTTCGAAATCAGCTTTTTCATGTCGTAACTCAAAATAAGGCTTCAAAAACAGGTTCTGGGTTGGTAATTTCGGAGAGGTTTGATAATACGAAATAGAGGCGACATTCGGAAGCATCATAAATAATTCGAAACAAAGCCGTCCATTTGGGAGAAGAGTTGCCAAATATCAAGGAAAGACGATTTATAAGATTTTGACTTTTGCTTTCCTCTCGTAACTTTCTAAATTTTTAATATTTATTTACATATAAAAATTCTATTTATAAATATTCTTGCAACCAAGAATATAAAGTTGCCTGCCGCCTTCCCATGAGATCTGCTTGCGTCGCCAACATTTCAAATGGCGAGGTGGCAACTCGTGCATACTTTTCTGTCATCTGCTGACATTTTCAACGTTTTTTTTACCCAATAATTACAGCGATTTTGCTATACGTTTTGCTTTGCTTTTCTGCGCCGTTTTTTATAGCGTTTTGTTACCCAGTCTTCTTCCCATTTTTTGCACGATTTTATATTTTCTGCCTTGCTGGTAAATGTCAAGTGAAGGCTGTTTTTTGCTGTTGACATTAGTTTTTATTGGAATGTTTTGTTGCTGTTGTTGTTGTTGTTACACTAATGATTGCAATCCCACAATTTTCATGTAATGAATGTGAGTGGAATTTGATGAAACTCTTTAGCTGTTTTTCCCCTCTCTTTCTAAGGATTTTCACAGGAAAACGTGAAGGATTTCGGTGCGGAAGAAGAGAAAAATAAGGAATAGTAAGGAATAAATTAACGTTGAATTGGCATCTCTATTGTGGTTGTGGTATGAACTAATTTTGGTATAAAAAAAAAGAACAACAACAACATAAACTCACATTAACAAGAACTTCATAACTAATTTTCCATATAAATTCTTTCCGATGAAACAACTAAATTGCTTCTCGGAAACAACAACAAGAAGAACAACAACAACAACAACAACAACAACAACAACAACAATAACCACAACAACAACCACAACAATCACCACAACAACCACAACAATAACCACAACAACAATAACCACAACAACAATGTCAGCTCTACAATTACAGCTTCCTCAACAAAGGATACGAAGGAAGAAATGCCAGCCAGCATTTCACAATACATTAACTTGGCTATCTGGAACACTGGAAATTACGCTCAATCATGGTTAATAATCATTAAAGCGTAGAACATCGACAGCAACAGCGACAAATTACTAGCTTTGCTATATTTAAGGTCGCAAAACTCGAGCTTCCCAAGTTTAATTTTGCAAGCAGAACCTCTTGATTGTTAATGGCTTTTCTCTCACAGGAACTATAAAAGAAGTCTGAAGTTTCTACGGCGTTAAAAAAAATGCTGAATATGTAGAAAAAGGCGTGAAATTTGTGAACTTTTTCGGACGATTTACTGCCTCGTCCATCGTCCATCTTTTGTTTAAAAAGATCGTTTTTTCGCTCCGCTCCGTTCCGTGTTGGGGACATTTTTGGTTCGCCATTTTAAATGAATGCTTTGTTTCACACACACACATACACACACACAGACACACACACACACACACTCGCAGTGAAAAAGAGGCGTTGAAGAAGAAGAAGAAGCAGAGGTCAAAACTAAGCGGAGTGGAGAAAAACTGCAAATGACAGTTTAATAACACACAACTTTCGAGAGTTTCAAGGAACGAGAGGATTTGATTTTTAGATAGCCAGCGTTCTAGCGAAAACGCAAATTCCAATGAATCCTACACAGCTTCAGCTGTTTCTTCGTCCCTCCTTCGCAAACGTTGCACGTCCATCAAAGCATTCAGCACTGCGGTTAAAAAGAAAAAAAAACAACATAATTACAAGACAACAACAAACGTAATCAATAATTTAGCACTCGCTGCTGTTTAAAGCGAAACGCCGATGAAAAGGACTTTCATGGCGACACCGAAGTGGGAGGCAGCTTGGTTGGCTGAGTTGCTGGTGGGTGTGTGCGCGCGCCGCCAAAGGACGACCGAGTGTCCCAGAACTGCTGGCACAGCAGACCGTTTTTCCTACTCACGCTATACTTGCTCCACTTCTCGATATTTTTATTTATTCGACGACGCCTCCACGCGCCTCGTGTGGCGGCGGCGCGGTGGCGACATCGTGTGGCAGGCAGCGGGAAGAGAGTCACCACGCCACAAAGCTGTAGGAGAAATTGAGAACTTTGTCCATATAATGGAAAATTTTGCGAGAAAAAAATCCGTCCGTTCTGTTCTGTCTTCTGTTGTTCTGTGTTCAAAAATTAGTAAACGAAACCAAAGTGAAGCCAGTTGGGAGTGTAAATAATGAGCTTCAGTTGTGGAAAATTAATGTGTTTCTGGGTTAGCGGGCGACTGCATATATATGTAGTTGAAAATTTGGAACAAACCAGTGCAAGTTGCTGGAGCTCTTTGATTGCTGAAAGAGTTCGTCGTACTGCAGTACAGAAAAGTTGTAGAATTTCATGGTAAAAAGTATTTAAAAATAAGGAAAAATATTTAAATTGACCAGATTTTGGTTGAGATTAATGTCGACCGATTATTTTGGACGATAATTAGTGACGACATTGATTGCTGCCAAGCTGTAATTCAGTTTTAGTCCACCAGAGTGGGTTTCTTAACTAGTTTTCAATGCTCATGAGGTAATGGAGACGAAATAATCGTTATTTGAAATAAACGTTAAAAATAATCGTTATTTAAATTTATTACCTTTCAGATGGACGGCCAGACAGACGGACGGCCAGACAGACGGACGGACAGACGGACAGCGTGGTGGGGCGGAAAGGTTACGAAGCGCAAGAGCGGCCATCGGGAATTTTAATTTTGTTTTTTTTTTAATTTTTTTAAATTTTTTTTTTATTTTTTTTTTTAAATAAAATCCCTATTTGTGTACTTTAATAATAAATTAACAGTTTTTATCTCACATAACTAGTTTCTTTTAACTCATCATTTGAAATGTAAACGAACTTTTGGTCCACCCTGTATAATTATAAATTGAATTTCATAGATTTTTTGCAAAATTTCGTGCATTTCGTTTTTTGGAATATTAAGCGCCTCTAACTAAATAGCAATGAAAAATAATTACAATATAATAAGAGATTATTTACACTAAACTAAATTCGTTTCAAAAGCGTTTAAATAAAATCTGTCGAATTTAATTAAAATTTAGACAGAGTAAAGTGAACGCAACCAATTACATCGGGGATTTGCAACTAATTTGTTTGCTGCAAATGCGTATGCGGCAAAAACGCACAAAAATACGAAATGAAAACCTAAGCAGATTATTTGCATTTTAATGAAATGTATAAATTTAAGTATTTTGAGCTGCGAATAATTTTAATAAACCACCAACTTAATTAAATGGAAATTTAAAATTTTTTGAATAATTGAGAAAATAATTGATTAATTTGAAAATTTATTTTAATGGAATTCAATTGCAGTTTGAAAACACAATTTCTTCAACTTCTTAGAAACTCACATCACACGTGTTTACAAAACTTCTCAGGAACTCAAATTTACGTGTAATAAAAATTTTCAACCCGCGTCGAGAAGAAAGAATGTTTATGTCAACTTAAAATTTTCAGAAATTTCACTCAAATCTTGATATTTTTCAGTTTATTATTACTTAGGAAAAAGTTTATTCTGTAGAATTTGAGAAAAAGCATGTGCCGAAAATTTCGCGCCAAAGAACAAAGTAACGCAAAGCAAACAAATATCACAAACAAACTCATGAATCAAATCGCAATTCACTAAGTGGCTCGAAAACTAGTCAAAATAAATAATGGAACGAAGTGTGAAGGAATTCGTAAACAAAAACAAATTGCAATGAATGAGAAATCTTAATTGATCTCAATCAATTTACAGGATAAACAATGGAGTCCGGAGAAAAAGTGGTTAATGCTTTTTAGATTCAAAGCGGAAGAGGAAAAAGGATTCAATAAACATGCTAGAAAATTAAGAAAGATAGATATTTTTCGCTTAAGTGAGTTTCTAAAATCTCGCAACGTAATTAATAAACAACTCGCAACTTATAATTGTTGTGAGTGGTTGATTTTGTAGTTGCTGCTGCTGTTGTTGTTTCTATTGTTGTTGCTGTTGTTCTTGTTGTTGTTGCTGTTGTTGTTGTTGTTGCTGTTGCTGTTGTTGTTAAGACAAAGTTGCAGCAGCATTTTATTTATACTAGAAACTGAAAGCGCAGCAGAAATGTTGCAAAGTTTACACTGAAGTTCGCCGACGCTGGCACGAAGCTGGGTGGGCGGTGGTGCGATGCTCTGGTTGCAAGTTCTACTCGTCGGAACGAGTGAAGTGAACGAAGCAGCGGCGCGAGTGGCAGCAGCAAAGCGATCGTTAGAATTCTGCTGCGATTTATTTACTCGTGGCATGAATAAATAAACAAAATTAAGTCGATGAAGTCGATGACATGCCGGAGAACTACGAGTGTGGAGAAGACGCAAGCGGGACGCGGTAGTGCCAATCTATCTTCAAAATATTGCCAGTTTCATTTTCATCGCGATGACCAGGGCAATATCATTCTTTCGAAGTATTTGGTAAATGAAATATTTTGGCAATTGAAGTGCACTTTTAATATCTACGTTATAATATATAACCACAAAAAAAAAAAAAAAAAAAAAAAATCAAAAAAAAAAAAAAAATAAATAAAAAAAAAAAATTTAAATTAACTCTAATTTGTGATGTAAAAATATAGATTGCTATAAATTTATCTTTTGCATTAATAAAGATTGAATATTCCATTTAATCTTTGGTTTCACGAATTTCTTAGTTAAGAATGAGGAAGCAACAAGAACAACAATAATTATAATAAGGAAAACAACGACAACAACAGCAGCAGCAGCAGTCAATGCAATACCTGAAACCACAATATTAGAAATGCTAGTTGAAGCCAGTGATTAAAACGTGACCGTGTTTCCTCGCATGCTTTTGTGGTTCCACACGATTGGCGAAACGATCGTGTTGAACGATTGAACGAAATCCGTTAACATACAATTAATTTGTGTTTGCCTGCGTGCGTTCAATTTTTGTTAAGCAAAACTAAATTACAATTATCAGCCCTCAAGTCGGCTTGTTATGGGAAACACCTTCGATGGGATTTGCGTACAGGTAAAATTTGTACAGGACGCCATAAAAGCCTCGGAAAATTACTATATAATAAATTAAAATTACAGTTTGTAATTATGAAATGTGAATATAAATGGAATGAATGAACATTTAGCTATCCAAACTGTAACTTATATTTTTCTATTCCATTTTATCTTGCTATTTTTCTTATTTATGACTTTAATGACAGTTTAATAATTAGTAGTGATGACTTTAAATGACAGTTAAATAGTTACTTTGTTCCTCAGTTTTAACCTCATTTATATGTTGTAATAACTACGAGTCCCCAGATAGAGAATCTAACATCTGAATGAGCCGTTTAATTTTATTTCCTCCACCAAATTGTTTCATTTTTCCACTCCTATCATTTATTTGCTTTTAACAGTCTTATCGGTTGTTCACCGTAAAACTAGCTGGCTTTTCACCGAGAGTGTGAAAGAAAGCAGAAACCAATGGTATTCGAGTCGAGTACCGCTGAAATGCGGTTCCAGCTGCCAGCGGGCTATTAAAAGGAGTCCCGCGGTACAGTTCCAGGTGTGAATGCAGTATTCTAGGAAATCGGTAAAGTTTTCATTGCCAGCAAACAAAACCTTGTAAATAATTGTATGGAAAATATAAATTTCCTATAAAGTTCTGTGATCTGAAGTCCCTGTAAAGTTCAGTGAGCAGACATTTTGATCAAATCAAATATTGCCAAGTGATTCATATGATTCTGCACGTGAAAGCTCGCCATGTTAAGCTAATGAAATCGTATGTCAATCAATTGAAAACTTTTGCATGAACTTAATGTGCAAAACAATGCGGAGTTCGTTTGTTGTAATGAAAACCTGCAATAATTTAACATTGAAGTACATTCCTCGAGTGTTTGCTCGATACTCGTTGAGTGTGTGTGTGAGTTGAGTACTTGTTGGCATTTTAATTACTGCTGAATTGAAAGCCGGAAAGCCAGTTGGACACACACATCACATGCAATGGGATGACTGGTGTCATCGAGAGGTCAGTCATTCGACGGGCCATCCATTCAATTGGTAGACAAGGTTATGACGAACTGACGCACCAAATGCAATTTGATACAGAAGAGAGTGTAAAATGACGTTAAACGTTTGCATCTCATCACTGCATACGAGTAAAACAGATCTGAGGAGAGTATGTAATATCATCATAAATTTCGAAGAAACTGGGAGATATTTTCTCTGCAAATCAGCGTTCAATTTTCCACTTTTGATGTTTTCCTATTAAACGCACTGATTTGCTACAGCAATGAATTTCTTTTTATGATTTTTAAACATTAATTACAGGTTATTGAGTGTTTGAAGTGGTTTGTAGTTTATAAATACAATAAACTTAATCATTCCATCAGTAGACCTGTGGCAAGATTTTTAAAAGCTTTTAATGCGTTCTCTGACATTCACCGCGACCTTCTTCGTTGTCTTGTTGTGTTTTTTTAGATCACACAGCATCTATGGTGTCCCCCCCATATAATATAAAATTATATTATATGGGGGGCATATAAAAATAAATTTCAATTTTTTGTTGTAGTAAATTCAATTATTTTATCTACGTTAGAAGAAAACCAAACTTATAATCCGTCACCGATGTTGGGTATTTTTCGGGTTTTAGATAATTAAAGATATTGGAAACATCGCTTTCGATACTTTTAAAACTGATATTTTCTGTGATTTACCAAGCAAAGTTTCAGTCAGATTTCAGTCGAAATAACCTTTCACATTTGGTTTGAAATCCTCTATCAAATTGAAAATCTTTATAGCTTTCTATATCTCTATTTCGAGATCTCTATTTTAACTTTATTGACAACTGACAAAATTAACTCTTCCACCTCATTATCGCACATAATTTTGATTTATGAGACGTTTTCTATGTTCAGTAAACACTCTGAGAGACTCTGAGTTCACGGAAAAGTGTTTCAGTAGAGTCAGTCTAGTGAAGAAAAGAGATCAACTTTTAATTTTATAGCAGCTGCAAGTAGTGAAATTTATTAGTACACATTTATGATGTGTGACGTTCTCCGCGCTTCTCTTTCCTGCTCTACTTTTTTCCTCCTTCCTTTCATTTACCAAACAATAAATGAGGATTTTTTGTTTTAGTTTCTGTTTTATTTCTTTAAGTAAAAATACTGAGTATCTTGTATCTATTCAACTTTTTGGCTTCCTATGCTTTGATAGTTTCAGGCGTTGACATTTCTGTGCGCTTTCGTGAGTTTATTGAAGTCTTTTTGTAACAACAAATTGAGAGTGAGAGGAGAGACAGAGAGAGAGAGAGAGAGAGAGAGAGAGAGAGCTATAAAATTTGTGTTCTTGCTTTTGATTTCGTTGTTGTTTTTGTTGCCGTAGAGGGTATTCTCAATGCCGCTTAGAATTTCTATACTTCTGGGGGAAAAATAGAGAATATATAATGATATTTATTCGACCCTACGAAGGATAATTAGAACGCTAACGCGTTTTTGAACCGAGATTAAATTTTCCCGGTTCAAAAAAACGGATGCGCAAGATATTGTATAAAAAAGAGAAGAGACAAATTTCCAAAGGGAATCGAAAACTGCCATTTTTGAAAGATTTTTAGGGTGTTTTTTTTTATTTCATCCGATGTGTGGAACAACGGAATGAAGTCTGTCCTTGTCGTGGTATCGGTATTCCGGAAGACGCATTTTTCTCTCCAAGACAGCAACTTACTTGAAATATTGATGATATCGATTACTACGCGCCGATTTCACAAGACAATATCAAGTTTCAAAGAAGTTGTTTCAAGCTTAAATTGTCGTTTAATTTTAGTACTCTGAAAAAAGGATTTTTTTTTCAACGGATGGAGAGGGGTAGACCGATATAATATATATAGCGGACAGCTGCTTAAATTGAGTTGCTTCCCCTTCCGTTCCTCTTTCAGAGGGAGGGGGTGGGGTTGATATTAAAATGACACAATTCTCGAAAAACTAATGAAGCGCAAGCTGAACGATTAAACAGGAGGAACATTGACACACACACGCACACAGATGCACACCTACAACCACCAGTGCCCTCCAATACATAAGTGCGAACCACTTTCGAGTGCGCCCACACGACCCGCAAAAAGCAGTAAGAAGTGAAGACATTACAACCCCACCAACTCTTTGGCTCAAATGAAGTGAAAAATAAACAAGTGAAGGCAAACATTTATTATTCTTGTCTGGATAAAAATAATAATAAAGTTAATGAAGAAAATCAGCAGCAGGAGCAGCGTGGGGCCTCCAGCTTACAACAACAACACTTGCAACTGCGCAATCACGTCGGTCGTCATGTTGATCGAATCGACAGCATCATACATAAATATTTATTACGTATTTACAGACCAGCAGGGAGTTGAAATCAGTTAAAATGAATTGGAGTGAAAGCAGTTGTGTTGATGGACGCGAATGACTGCGAAAATAGCAAAAAAAAAAAAACTGATTTCAACTTGCAGAGATGAAGCTCTACCAAGTTTTTCCTTCCTACCATTGAAATGCCAGTCATCAATTTCAAGAACATTATCAAGTTTTTGTTTAATTATGAAATTCTCAATAACTGCATGTATTTCTAGTACTTTTTCACGGATAACACGGATAATATACAGTAAATGGATATATAATGACTCGTACTTCTGTCTCAGATGATGACTGATAATAAAATATTTGATTTGCATTCGAAAATTACTGACATTATTCTGGTAATTCAAAAAGTAATGTATGAAGTGCCCCTCTACGCTTGTTTGATTGCTTCAATACTAGATATCGGTGTCATTAAAACTATATTAAGGCTGTATTAGACATTTTGAGGTCAGTTTATGTGTGTTAAGATGTCACCAAATGTCTATTTACCATTTTCATATGAGTAAATGTATCTGTTCTACTTACAAATGGAACTGATAATATAATTCGTCCTATTTCGAGTACAATATATGATTAGCTTACCTGTAAATAGAAGAGAAATAAATATTTCGTTATTACTAAAGGTATTTAAAATGTAATTACTTTTAGAATATCTATATCTGTGTAATTTGAAAGATGAATGGTTGCAAATATAATGATTACGAAATATTAATGATTAATTCAAGTATAATCTAAAATATACTTCATAATTGTTATTAATATTTCAAAAAATCGAAAAACTATAAAGATTTTACGATAACTTGATTATTTTTAGATTATTAACAGTTGTAATTCAAAGTAATGAGTACAAAAATAATTAAAACTTTTACAGCTGTGACTAAATCCACAATTTGTTTTCTATTCTCACATTTTCTGCACGAATAGTGACTTTTTTCGTTAATAAATGAATTTTGCTCGGTATTTTCTGTCGTGTGGCACCCTTCGTTCGATATCTAAATTTATACACGAAAATGCGAACTCAGTGTGGAGTTTACAATAAATTTAGAATAAACTAAATGAAGTGGTTGAGGATGCCAGCATAGGAGTGCACTTAAAAATAGCAATGTGTGCACGAATGCAATTGAAGATACACAAACATTCACGGCAGATGCAGTGAAAATCCTGAGGGAGACCACGCGCGACAAACAACAAGCAACAAGTCAATGTCAAGAAAATAATTAAGCATAAAATCCCAGGCAATCAGAGTGAATTCTTGAGATACCACGCAAGATACTTTGGGGGGAAAGAAAAGATAGGAAAATGATAAAATTGAAGTGAAATGAACTGCATTGAGGACGAGAAACATGTAGACATAAAAGAATCCTCAGCATCAGGGAAAGTACGAGTACGCTTTGAGGAGCGCAAAGTGTATCTTAAGCAACAAAATCTATATATTAAGCAATAAACTGTGCATCTTAACCATTAATTTGTAAAATAGGAGGAGGAATTAAATACGTTAGCGCCGCCAAATAAGCTGAAGACACGTAACGAGCTGCAGATGCAGAGATACGGCGAAGACGGATAACTTTAATGGGCGTCTATAAAAGGAAAATCTAATTGAGTCGTACGCACACGCTGAGTGCATTACTATTATAGCGGACCTCAAGGAATTAGGCAGGCCGCTCCGTCATCCTCTTTTCCCTCTCACTCGCCCGAGGGTGAGTCCAGCTAATGCTTTTTTGTGCCACAGCAGCACCACAGCACGTCATCTGTCGATTGCCAGGGGTACCGAAGGCATCACCACCGCGTGTGTAACAAAAAAAAAAAAAAAAAAGACACCAACGACGGCGCTATTGCAATGTTGACATTCCAGGATTAAATTTTGACAATGGAGTCGCGTGGTCCGAAGTGATAAAAGTTATACGGATCCGACAAACATCGAGGTAGATGAGAACCCAGAGATAAGGGAAGGAAACAGCCGAGGAAGAACAAATTTGTTTTCAGCGGAAAAATTGTGTGTTATTGCATGAAATTACTTATTATATAATAACACAAAATGACACAACAGAAGATGCGAGCAATCAGATAGCTGGGAATTTTTACACGATGACTGAACAACAACAGATGTTCCGAAAACGGACGGAATGGTCTACACGAATAATCCGCAGAGGATACAAAGGATTACGTTAATGCAATCAGGAAAACCAATTGAGAATGGTTTTGTTGGATTAAAAAAAGCCACGAGAGATTTCCGAACTTATTACCGAATTATTACAGATTTTTATTGATTTGTGTTTGAAGAGATTATTGAAGAGATTATTGAATATCATAGGGATATTTGTAATGATCAAAGAATTTATTTTATTATGATCGCGATTCTTTGATTTCATTAAGGGATTATTGAGGGTTGTCAGGTTCGTAATTAAATGGGTACTTAGATTTACGTGAATTTAGTTTACGAGTGATAATGGCAGTTACAAGTTATAATAAACTAATGACGGTTGATGGTTTTGCCGCCTTCTCGCATTAGGGAATTTTTCCGTCTATGGCGAGCTTCCATGCCTACCTATTAATAATGCTCGCCTTAATTGAGGTAGATAACACGTTGATACATCAGCTTGCATCAGATTATTATCGAAAACCACGCCAGTAGGGTTGCGTTCTTCCTCACTGGCAGCTGTTTTTATACTCTAAGTAATTAATAAGAAAAATTGAGCTTAGTAATGCATGAAAATAGGTTGTACTTCTTTCTAAATGATGCATGACTTGTATGCATTGTAAGATGCCAAATTAGCAGCTGGAAAATTTCGAAATGTGTTTTTTCAGCACTGAAGTGTTGAATCAACGAAACGACCATGAATGCTAATAAAATGGAAGTTTAACTCGGCCCTTGGAAATGGAATTAATCATCAAATCTAATTATGCCATATTAAAATTTAGTTTGTAATTTCATTTTAAATTAACACCGCAATTTAAGAGTTACAAATTTAATCAGGATTTAACAGAACCTCGGGGAAGTTGATGCGAATTCGGACATTCTCGAGCGCTTTCATTGGGCTTTCAAATTTTTTGATAAACTAAGAAAATACAACAACAAACTTTGCATGTTAGAGATTCGCCAAGGGATGCAGGCATTATGATGCATCCCTTTCATCCCTTGCAGTTATCAACCTTCCAATTCTCGACTCAAGTCAAGGCAATAAAAACGCCACTTCGGAGCTATAAATTTCATTTAAAATAATAGAGCTCAGCACGAAAACGAATACCAGTTTCCATCTTATAATAGATGTTGATCAGTGCATAAAGAGCATCCATGGGATGGGATAGAACAACAGTCACCAAGGCAATAAAAACGGCAACAGCGTGTGTCGTCGACTCGTGCCGAATGGGGATGCTAGCAGTGGCATTTTGATTGTTGTTTTTGTTTTTATTGGTCAAATGCATTTCCATTAATGTTCCTTCTTGTTTCATCCTGGATTTTTATCTCCATTTCTTCCAACTAATTAATTGATGTAAATACATCCGAAGATAGCCAAATGAATGGCTGCGAATAGATAGATAGATTTCCATATTATAGTGCTGCTCGCATAAGATGAACTCAACCGTTTTCATTTCTACTTGAAAAGTAAATAAAACTATTTGAAAATCAATTTAAATGAAATTCTATTTGAATTGATGAGTTGCGCTTGCTTGCAGTACGAGTATCTGATGAATAGAAAAGCCGCGAAAACAATGCGGCAACGATAGTATTTCCACGCATTTGGTTGTGTGTGTGGATACATTTCGAATTCATTTAAATTAAAAATAAAGAGAGTCGATCTGCAGAGCAGCCGAGCGGCTTGAGAGAACGCAGCTGGTAGAGATGAACGGGTTGAATCGATGTGCCGGAATCGAGTGCGAGTGATGGCAATAAACGGTAATGACGGTGGCGGTAATAAATATCAAAGTAATGGCTGTTGATACAGCTCGAACTGGAGATGATGGTACCGACTTGAGTACGATGGACGAACACGTTACGATGAACGGATGATGATTGCAGTCATGAATTCATGGATATTGATAAGAATGACAGCGTGACAATTATTAAATACATTTCCTGAATTTAGAACACGTAATAGCAATTAAAATCGCCAATAACTTCTAGTTTTCAGTTTATTTTGATGAGTCCATGATTAACAACTGTCGTCATTTCTGTGTGTGATTCAGTAATCACTACTGGAATCACCAGTAATCATTGTTGGATCTTTGTATCACTGCTGTGTAGTTTTCTGAAGCGTTTCGCGTTCTATTAACATTGAATACAGCGACCTTCAGATGTCCCTCTTGAGTTTCGCTTGAGATTACAGAGCTGTATTTCAGATACAATATATTCTTTTAAAAGAATTTCTTTTTATGTTTTATAGGTTTTTTCCTTTCAAAGATCGAAGATAAGCATGCAGCTGCCCTAGCTATTTCATTAATATTTATTAACATATGAGAAACGTGATTTCTGAAGAACGCAAAACCTTAAAATTGTAAGAAATACAATTAGGAATCTTCTAAAGGTGGCTGAATAATTCATATTCGGCTGAACAAAAGGCAGTCTCGGTACTTTTCTGAAACATTTAAGAACTCTATTCATTTTATTTTAAAATATGTCTGGTTTTATATTTTTGCAATTTAAATATTTTAAATTTCTTATACAAAAACAACGTTATGACAATTTGGTTTTATATAGCTTTTTATATATATAGTGCATTATTTCAGCAATGCAGAGCATCACAGGCTTCTTATGGAAGCATCATTTGAGCAATTAAGCATCTTGATCACGTCTCTTGGAAGCATCATTTCAGCACTGAAGCATTTCAAATACTTCTTAATAAATCACCATTTCAGCACCTGAATCTTTGCATTGCTGAAGTTTTGCATCAGTGAAAGTCGGGGAGAAGCAAGCTGATTGTAACTTCCTTGAGTTGCGTAAGATCGGGATTGTTTTTTACGAATATATAGTACAGTAAAAAAAGAGGAAACACGGACGAAATAGAACATTCTGTGTCACTTGCCTCTAGTTTAACAATGAATCATGAATAATTTAGGGGAATAAGTATTTTTCCTCTAAAGTGAAGCATTTTTTATTATGCTCTCGAAGATACATCATCCGTGATGACAGAAATTTTAATTTATTTAATGCGAAATGGCATTTACCGCTCAGTGATGGAAACATTCCATTTATTCAAAGTTCCGCAGTGACGTCACTTTACCACACACAGCAAACTCAAGTTGCCAAAACTAATGCGAACGCATAAATCAAAAGCAAGACTTTTTAAAAAGTTTTAATATTTAAAAGTGACAGAAAATTGCAATAGAAATAATAAAAAAGCCAAAAATGCATTAAATTAAACGTAAGAACAAGCAAAACTTTTGTCATATTAAGGAAGACGAAGAGATCAACAAGCACGGTTGTCAATATGAAGACTTACGATTCTTCAATATGAAACTACTTAAACAAGTTAAAAGTCACAATCGTCTTATTGAAAATCGAAGTTGTCACATTGAAAACCGCGACATTCAATGTGACGCGATCGTGGTTTTTAATTTAATGACGAGGAAAAAACACGTTTTATTGACAACCGTGTTACTGACGTTTAGTTACAATCGTGATATTCAAGTTGACAACAGGGATATTCAAGTTGACAACAGTGATATTCAAGTTGACAATCGTCGTATTCAAGTTGACAAACGTCGTATTCAAGTTGAAGAACACGGTTTCTAAACCCGTCCACTTGACATTCACAAACGTCGTTCGTCATACTGATAATGATTAAGAAAATTAAAAAGAAAAACTGTTCTACATTGACATCGGTTGTAAAACGACGTTGCTGCCAAATAAAGATTTACGTCAAACTGAAAGCTTTGTTCGTCAAAACAACGCTTTTCATTTAACAGTTTTTTTTTCAGTGTGGTGACCTCATATCCTACCAACTTCCTTTAGGTTTTCTATTATTTTAAATGTAATCAGTGTGGTAATGGAAAAGGGGCGAGGGGGGCGTAGAAGGAACGACGTTTTCCAAGGGTGGCTGGTGGCAGTACAGGGAGGGTTTGAACTCTAATAAAAATGATATTTTGTAAGCAAACAATTCTGAACGTGGAATAGTTTGATTTATTGCCTCGAAATCGGGAACGATAAGGAAACTCACATTTACAGAGCTGCATAGATACTCGCAGAAGATATACAAGACGTATACGTGCGGGCTGCGGGGAAAGAAGAAGAAGTAGAAGAAGAAGAACTCCGCACTCAAATACTCGAGTCGCATAAACAACATTAAACGTTGATGTTGTCACATAAAATCGGAGAGCCGCACGTCGGACGATCCATTAGTTCCGAGTTGACTCAAGTCACTTGAAACAACAAGCAGTTGCAACAACAACAACAACACCAACAACAACAACAACGGCCCAAATGGACGTTGTAGCTTGCTATAAAAACCAAAATAAACAGCGAATGAAATTGATAATGGAAATGAAAACGAAGCCGAACGGAAAATCAAATTAATTTCGAGGGTTCCTTCAAAGAGTCTTTGGTATTCTGCATCCACTAGAGAAGGACGAAGAAGTCACGAAACTGTACAAAAACTTCAAAATGTATGGACCGAAGGATTCTTCTATTCCAACGAGCTCACGGCTGCACAGCAAGTATTTCTGCATATTGGGCGGGTGGGTGGTGGGCGGCGGGCGGCGGACGAACGAAGGATACGGGGTACGTGTTCGATTTTCTATTTTTCATTGGGTTCCCCTTTTGCGGACGTGTTGCTGATAATTTATGTGCAAGTCTCGTAATTTTACATAAAAAACCTTCACTTCAGAGATTTATTATACGAATCCTTCAGAGAACTTCAATCAATCAATTTCTGCAATAATTTGTACGTCTCTTCTTCTTCTCCTTCTGATGGTAAGTTCAATTTTATTGAATTTATTTTATTAAATATTTGTCTTTTCGTAGTATGAAACTTTTTTCCTTCGATAATATGAACACATTTCATGTTTTTCATTTCTATTTACCGTCAAAATGCATCTTCAGTTGTTTGTTGTTTGTTTTTTTTTTTTTTTGTTTTCATTTGTTTTTTTGAAATTTTTTGTATACTTAAATCAGTTCATTGCTTTTACTTGGAAACCTCAACACAACCGCGTGATTCAAAATGCATCAATCTTTAGATTTCTTCAATTCCACAGAACTTTATTGCCAAGAGGCCAGTCAACTTTAGATCGCCCTGAGGTTTCTTCCGAGAAGAGAACGACGGATTTTACAACCATTTCTTGAAAATCTTCCTTGCTAATGATTTATTTTGGTTCCTCGTCACCGAGCCACAGACGTAGCCGAACCTTAAAAGCTTCATATTTCAGTACTGCGACCAAAGATTCTGTACTTCTCCCCTTTTCCCTCTTAATTCTTAGAGTTTTTAAGTAGAAGAAACATAAAGAAGGACAGGGGAACAAATAAATTTCAGTGGATTTAACACTTTACTGTCGGCTGACTGGCCATGATTATTGCAGCAGCTCACGCAGTGGTCAGCATCCTCATTAATTTTCAGCTCGTTTTACGGTTTGATGCAAGAATTAAAGTTGGAAGTAATGGAGAAATTGGTCAAAATTTCTTTCCGCTGTTTCCGCTCTCTGCGTACGAGAAGTTTTGACTAATTGATTTGGCCTTGATAATACTGCGAATATTTGCTAAAGTTCATCCGATAGTCAGCGGTTGGCACTCTTTACGAGAACAGAAGCTTAACGAAAGTTTCAAAAAAACTATTAAAGTACATTTCAAAAAAACTATTTTTGCAAGAAGAGCTTCTAAATAAAAACAGTTAATACTGAAACTTAACAAAAAAATTGAAAACTTAGCGAAGCCAGTCAACTTTAGAGTTGCGTTCTGACATTTCCTTGAATATTTCTTTTTTTTTATCGATTCAGCTAAATAAAAAAGATTGTAAGAAAGAATGAGAAGGGAACTCGCTGTTACAGCAAAAGTCTTGAAAAGACTTCGTTATTTCTTGTGACTTCATGAATCAGTGAAAAACCTAAAATTTTTATAGATGTTTTTTTTATTCTTATAGATGTTTTCTTTTTACCAAATTCATATTTTGCAGTTCTCCATGCAGATTTTCCTTTGTCATCTCAACGACCGAAACGTATTTCTGCATAACTTAACGAAAGTTCTCTCCTTCGCTCACATCCTGCGTCTCTGGTGTTTTCGCAATTTAAATTTTCTATTTTTAAGCGTTTTCATTAACGAATGTTTGTTGTTGGTCTTTTTTTTTTTTCTCTATTTCTAAGCTAGTCCCGTCGACCTTTTTTCAAATTTGCATATTGCGGCACCACAATCGGACGCTCCAAAATGCGAAATCACTTTCCAAATAATAATAATCCGCTTACTGCAGGACGTTGCAAGTGGAGTCGAGTGTGGCGCGGTGTGAGCGCCTTTCGGAGCCAGAAGACCATTTGAAGCTTTCCTTCGGCCGCAAATATTACAACTTCCCCGAGTTCGTTTGTTTGCGCGGCGTAATGCAATCAATTTAACATTATTTCCAATACATTTGCAAAGTAAATTATCCGTGGGGAATGGATTGAAATGGCAGCGAGCCGCGCCCGCTGGAAGGGACGGATTGAATTGAGGACGCGTTTCATTGCTGGGGCGCTTCAGGGCGGAGCGCTGAAGGTTTTGGGATTTCGAAATGCTGCCAGCAATTAGGAGAGGAGAGAGAAAAAATACGCAACAATGAAGAGTTCGCAAAGTGCAAACAAGTGTTTCTGCTGGATTCTATTAGACGATTATTTCGATTCGTTCGAAGGGTGTGGCTGGTGGGCGGAGATTGCAAGAGATACGCAACGCAAGGGGTATTTAAAACGAGTTCCACAATTCGAAATCTGTTTCGGAAATAGTTGAATATCTTTAAAATGCGAGTAGAAGGACGCACCAAAGTTGGTTGAAAACTTGACAACTTAACGAAGGTTGGAAATCTAATTTTCCAATACAACGAATTATTAAGAGAGCAGGAAAGATTTTCAAAATTTATACAACGAAACAAAACTCAACACAAATCAAATCGCATTTAAGGAATGTTTCAAAATAAGTAAGAATATTTAAAATCAATTCAAACTTTTTGATTTGAACGCATTTCTCAATTTCCAATTTAATCACATTCACGGTGTCACAACTGTGAGTTTTTCATACACAACATTCAACAAGCAATAGTGACTTGACGAAGATACTTAACGAATACTTAACGAATCTTACGCAATACTTAACGAATCTTGCTGCCTCGTAGCATGAACTGCGGAAAGACTATTTAAAATCTGAACGAAACCTTATTTCAATTTCCCCAACTGCTTTCAAAAAGATTCGCTTCACTTTTCATGCGTTTCCAATGAACTTTCGTGAAGCAATTCATATTATTAACTTGATGAATTTCTTACGTAACTGGAAAATACTCTTTCAAATTTTCGTATTGCATTCCATTACGTGCTGAGAAAACTGAACGAAACTCGGCTGCCGTGCTGTTATGTAAATATTTTTGCTTTCTGATTTTCTACAAATTAAAAATTAAAATTCGCTCTAATAACTTTGAACAAAAGCATTCATTCATTCACTTCTTCATTCAATTCGTGTTGCTTTGTGCCACGAAGTCTTTTGTTCAACAGCAACAGAAGCAACATCAATTAAAGCGAGACTGCGGAGAGCAGCTGAAATCGGAAATTGAAAGAAAAAAAACACTAAAACTTAAGAATTTATGATCGCTTAAGTTGTTGCTACCGTTGTTGCTACCGTTGTTGCTGCACCATTGACAGAAAGGCAATCCTTCAGTTCTGGTTTTGTTGCGCGTTGTTCTGCAAAGTTACGTGAATGCCGAACAACTCAAGTTTCGTCCTCGTATTTCTTACTTCGAATTCCTTGCGAAACTAACTAGTTAATTAATTTACATTAAAAAATTGAAAACATTTAAACAAGTTCCGTTGTTGTTGTTGTTGTCGTGGTTGTTGTTGTAGACGCTCGCTGCCCAGAACGCTAAAAACACTTCAGCGGGTGCCTTTCTTGAAGCGAAGGAAGTCAGTCTCCTTGCTGAAGGATCGCATTTTGTTACCTTGTTGTTTGAAGGAATTTTTGCGGAAACTTAATTAGCGTCATCAAGGCATCCCAACTTGCTTCGGCTTCGGCTTGGGTGAGGATTGCGGGGAGGCAGAGGACGTGTAAAGAAGGCACGGCATCGCCGTTCGTTGGTTGCACGCACAAACACGGCATGTAAACGCGTAGCAGGATGGCGTGGTCGGGTGGTGAAGGTGTTGCAGGAGAGGCAATGGCATGAAAGAAGAAGCTGCAACCTGCTCGAATGGTGCAATAAATGTGTTGCAAGCCAAACACTTTATTCCGCCAGTTGGCGGAAGAGATTCTTTGAAGATCTGAGGAATTTTCACTTCGAAGTAGTTATTCTTGCACAACCGACGCCCAGAGATCTCTGAGATTTAGCAGGATTAAGCAATTTAAGCGCCTGATATGAAAGGAATCTCCTTAGAAGTTGGAGCTGTACTTTCAGATTTAATTTCTAGCATGCCGGATGTAAATATTTTTGACTTTCCACTAACTCATAAACAGCTTAACGAAAGTATTTCGTTGAGAATGCGAAGTTTTACAGGTGAGGATGCCGGAGGATTCTTTGTGGTTGGTTGCAATTATTTTGAAGGGACGCTTCAGTTCATTTGAGAGTATTTTTGCTTTCTAACCTCTAAAGGAAATCATGTTTCATGAAAGGTTTTCTCATTGAAAAGAGAGGGCTAACAACTTAACGAAACTTTTACGAAACTATTTGGAAAATACATAAAATATGAAAAATTTGTGTCTTTAGTAAATTAAATAATTAATTCGGAGACGTAAAACAGCGATTTGATTTATTTTTTATATATTAAAATCGAAAACACAGATAAATAATTATTTACTTCTCTTTTCACTCTTTTCTTTTCTTATTCTCCCTTCTTCTCTCTTTTCCTCTCTTCTCTTCGAATCTCTTCTCTTCTCTTCTCTTCTCTTCTCTTCTCTTCTCTTCTCTTCTCTTCTCTTCTCTTCTCTTCTCTTCTCTTCTCTTCTCTCCTCTTCTCTCCTCTTCTCTCCTCTCCTCTTCCTTCTCTTCTTCTCTTCTTTCATCCTTGTGTCTCCTGCAGCCTCTTCTCTTCACTTCTGTTTTCTCTTGTTGTTTTCTTTTCTCATCCTTTTTTCTCTTTTTTTTCCATTCTCTTACACAATTCAAAAATTTTCTCCACGTATCAGCTTAAAAATCTTTTCTTCTGCTGTTCTTTCCCTACATTTACGTTCTTTGAATGAAGAATAATAAATTAAATTTAAAACTCTCTTTCTCTCTCTCTCTCTCTCTCTCTCTCCCTCTCTCTCTCCCTCTCTCTCTCCCTCTCTCTTTCTCTCTATTTCCCTATGAGTTTTATAAACAAGCTGCATGAAAAACTTAACGAAACTTTTAGATTGAGTAAAAACTCATTACTTTCCATGGATTCACATTAAGAGTTGATAAAAGGATTCAATAAATAAATGCATGCACGGCATACAGCTGCACCGGAGGGAGGGGAAAAGAACAAAATCGTGGCTGGAAAAAGTGATTCGAAAAATACCAACCGAAGACAGGCAGACGGATGGATGGACGGACTGAAGGCAGGACTGGATAAACGACTAAACGACTTTGAACGGCCGGCAGAACAAAAGGCGGGCAGGCGGCCTGCTGAGGCCGCCACGTATTGCCATCAATGCGAGAGGATTGCGGGGAGGGGAGACTCAATTTAAGCAGCACACGGCCATTATTATGCAGGCCTGGATCAGCTGGAGGTGCATTTCAGCTGTGGCTTCTGAACTCTACAGAATGCTTAACTTCAGCAGTGATGAGCGCGGACGCCGACGCGAAGACTTGGCCAGCCGAGGCCTGGTGTTGGACTGAGTCAATGGAGGGGAAGATTGAAATATCGTTGACCTCAACATGGAAGCCTATCGGGTATCGAAAAGGGGTTCCAACGACGATGAGTCCGGAGTTGAAGCGGAGAAAGTTCGAAGCGAAAACACATCGAATCGGTGTTCAAAGCGAAGAGTTGATAATCCAATTAAACGAAATCCATCGGAACACCACAAGAATGGAAGTGGAGGAATTTCTCTTGACCACACGGAAAATCACGAGTCAACAAAAATAATCCCGCTTGTTCTTGACTTGACTTTTCAGTTTAATTAGGTGCTTCGGATGCCGGAAAACAAACGAAAAGCTGTCAATTTCGCTCGCGACAGAAGAGCAACTTTTCCAACTTATAACTTAATCGGTGCTGAGACGGCCTTTTCCTCGTTCGCAGCATTAATGAACTCTCGAGCGGCTTCTAATTACCTCGAATTCAGCTTGGAAAGTCAAACTTGAGCCGAAATCGCGCTGTGATCTACTGTGATCTGCACGAGGCGTGAGGAATTAACGCCGAGTTCGCGAATGCAACGCCTGAGCAATCTTGTGTCTGGCCTCAACCTACAGACGAGTCGCCGAGTCGCCGAAGTCGCCGAGTCGCCGGAGTCGTCGAGTCGTCGAGTCGTCGAGTCGTCTTCCTCTTCCTACTCGGCGACCTCAACCTCCAAACACGTCGCGGCCCTGCAGCGCTCCAGAGAGTCGAACTCGTAGGCGTCTCGACGAATTCGTGCAGCGGGCGTGGGATTCGTGAGCGCACGTTGTTGCTCCGCTTCACTTGCGTGCGCTCGTGAAGTGAGCAGTTTGTGAGTGAGTTTGCTCACTGCTGGCAGCAAATAATTGCTTCTCCGATTGTCATTTCTAAGTGGACTCCGTCTAGTTTTCACTTCGTCATAATTAAGCGCGGCAGCTGCTACCGCCGCTGGATGTCCCGCTCCGCCAGCTCTTTCTCACCCCAACCGAACAAACGAGTTTTTTAAGCGCACAATTAGTGTTCCTTCTCTCGTTGTTGTTGTTGTTGTTGTTGTTGTTGTTGTTGTTGTTGTTGCTGTTGTTGTTGCTGTTGTTTTTGTTGTTGTAGTTTTCATTTTAATTCAGCATAATTTGAGAGAATTTTTCATTTAATATGTCTTTAAGTTCGTTTTTCTCAATTACCAGCATGCTATCATCAGGTTACCAGCAACAAACACAACAACAACAACAACAACAACAACAATAACAACACCACCACCAACACCACCACCAACAACAACAATATCTAAAGAAACCTCGACGGATGTTGTTGCTTAAATTTAAACGTCAAGAATTTCAATTAGTTTCAAATTATTATGAGAATTTTTCGTTAGTTTTTTATTTGAAGAAACGAGATTCTTGAGTCCACTTGATGCCGAGAACTACAATCGGAATTCAGATATGAAAACCATGAAAAAGCATAAATTGTAATTTTTTTTTTTTTTTTTTTTTTTTTTTTTTTTTTTTTTTTTGAACAAACCTGAGAGTCACAAAATACACACATATGTGCTCGTTGTAGAAGAAATAAATACATATGTGTGGAGGGCTGTTGAGATTGTAATCGAGTCAAGTTTTTCTCGATTATTCAGATATTCTCGATTAATTTACTGTGTGTGTCCGATATTCCGAAGTGGTATTTGATAAATATTCGCACAACTATTAATCAAATAAAATGAGAATCTTGCAATAAAAATCGGAAACGATTTATCGGTTAAGCGGCAAATCGATGATTGATCGCCCCCTATTGATTGATATATTAGTCGACTATTAGTCGATTAAAGGATTTTTCCTGAAAATTGGTTTGATTAACCGAATATTGAAGCTTTTTTTTTATAAAGTATCATTGAAATAAATAATAACTTTGGAGTATTCGAATGAATTTTAAACTCTAAAAAAGGCAAAATATTTGATAAATTTTAGAAAATCCTTAAAACTGGAAATTCGAGAGCTTCGCAAAATATCTTCTGTATTCAAATACAAATTGGAATCAGAATTTCTAAGAAATATTTTAACATATCCGTCTTTTATTCGCTCCAAGCAGAAGCCAGAAGTTTTCAATTTACTTTACACACTTCTATGGATTCGCATTCAATTTCTTTAATCCAGTGGGAAGTTTTAATTAAAATTCAGCTGACTTATACGACAGCAGCAGCAGCAGCAGGAGCAGCAGGAGCAGCAGGAGCAGCAGCAGGAGCAGCAGCAGCAACAACCACAGTAACACAAAACTAAGTCAACACAAGTTATGATAGAAATACATCAAATATATACAGGATGGCTGAGAAAGTTCTATTCGCGGGGTGTGAGAGGCGAAGGTCCCACATGAATCGAGGAAGCTGTCGCGATACAGATAAAATGAGCAGCCATCAGTGAGAATTACGTCACTCCGCATCGGCATTCTGCAAGCACAGAACGCAGCTAACAACAACTACACAGTTGCAGATTGGCAGAGACACAGCTACAAATTGGTTTCGCCACGTGGAATCCTGACAAGTTTGCAACGATTTCCTCCTTCCTGCCTTGACAAGAGAAAAGCGTTCAACAAGCTAAGCTGCGCGACGATTAACTAGCATTACCGGCACACCAACTGCACCGAGACTTTGAGAGGAAGTTGATACCGGAACGGGACGGTAGAATGGTCGTCCGGTGGGTCGGGGGTGGTGTGAGGAGGGCTTCGGGGAAACTTGAGGGCAGGCTAAACTTAAATGCAATTGTTAATTGGAATTGTGTAAAATAGTTCTGTTGACTACATCCATGCGAAGCGATTCGGTGTGTTGCGAAATATCTTGCGCGACTGACTGCCAACGCTGAAGCCAAAGTAATGCCGTGGACGGGACGGGACGGTACTGCCTCGGTGCAGAGGGGTGGGGGGGAAGAACTGACTATATAATCTGAGTAAATAAGCCACGAGTCGGGCAACGAAAGTAGTTGCGATTTCAATGAAAGACGCAGACTTTGCAAGGATTTCTTTGCAAGTGGATTTCGCGGCAAGGCAAAGTTCAATGCTGCTAATTTCATTAGTCGAAGGTGATTTCTGAAGCAGACACGTGTGGATCTAAAGGTTTTCACGCGTAGAAATTGTGAATTGTGAGCGCCTAATTTTACCAAATTGCGTTTTTCCAAGTTCCCTTCAATTTTATATTAACTTTTACAATATAATGATGAACTCAACTAAAATTGTGGCGCCGAAAAACCTCAACCTTTAAAATCTTCAAAAACCCCTAAAAAAATTTTGTTATATTAATATATTTTCATTTTTATTTGTATTGTAGGGATGACAATGCTTGAAATTTCTTAATTCGTATTATTGTTGTTTGGTATTTTAAATTTTGTGTCCATAAAATCCGATCTTTACAACTCAATGTCTGTTTTTTGTTTTCCTTCAATCATCATTTAGGTGTGCGATAAAAGTTCTGAGAAAAGCATGACTTCATCACCAGCTTCATACAGCTCGAAAAATGCCAAAACCATTATTTGCACCTAATAAAATGTGACTGCTGATAGCAGAAGAACTCCAGAAGTCTCCACCATCAGCATCACGAAGACAGATGAGCCTCAGATAAATACAATCTTTTCGATAAAGTGTGATATTTACTTTTCCACAAGGACACCAAAATAATTCGTTGTAAACTCTAATGGAATTTTCATAGTAAATTCTAGGAAAATTTAGAACAGCACAACGCAAATCTTCCAAGATGACGATGAGTGTTATGAAGCGAATGAAGAATTGTATATTTTGCTGGTTGTAAAATTAACAGATAAGATACTGGAGATGTTTTTACAATCTCTGTATTTCAGCTTAAAAATGTGAAGCAATTTCTTGTAATATTAACGTCATATTTTAATTTTTGTCTTAAGCAAAAGTCTCGCTATTTGTTTTTGTGATAATCACAGCAAAAATCTCCTTGAATCTCCTTGAAGCGTAAAAAGAGGCATTGAATTTCGAGGCTGTAAAACGAGAAAAATGATGCTCATGCTCAACAGACAACTAAAAGTGCTGCTCGGTGTAGATGAGAAAGTTCTGAAACTTTTCGAGAAAATAAGGACTTTTTTTTATTTTACGCATCGTATTTCACAACTTACGCTGCCGCTTTTACGCTGCCAAATGCTCGCGTATGTCTTGCAACATCTCACTTTGCTTTGCTGTGATGTCTGTGATGTTTTTTTTTATCACATGACGCTTTTCGCTGTGATGTCTTTCTGCACTTTCTACTCGCGCGTAAAAGCGATTTAATTATGGGTGCCGAATTATGAGCTGGGAAACGATGTTTCGAGGTTGGCTTGGAGGCAAAGAATCCGTGTGTAAAAATTGTTTTATTGCTTTTTCTGAAAGTTTTTCTCGCCGCGCCACTTTCAAGTTCGACTCGAAATTTTCCCAAGAATAGTTCAAGTTGATGTGATGAATGTGGAGTTGAAGATTCTTTTTGGGGTCTCATACACACTCCCAGTGGCCGAATGACATAGAAATGCTCGAGTTTTTATGTTTCACACAGAACTTCTCGCTCCAAAATGCGTATCGTTTGGTAGACTGAAGTGTGTGTGTGTGTGTGTGTGTGTGTGTGTGTGTGTGTGTGTGTGTGTGTGTGTGTGTGTGTGTGTGTGTGTGTGTGTGTGTGTGTGTGTGCGTGTGCGTGTGTGTGAACTCGCAAACGGATTTAATGATTTCGTGAAATAACTTGATGTTGGTGAAAAATGTCGAAAAAAGTGAGGTTCTGTCGTGTAGCCAGAAGCCATCTTCACCTTCTTTTTTAAGCAGGTGAACCTCTTCTTGAGTAATTAAAATGTTAAATTTAGCCCAAAATTTTTAACCCAAAAATAAGCTATTAAAAACTCAGCAAATTAAAGAGGTTTGAAAAAAATTGCACGAGCGAATTGCAATCTGCGACAATTTTTTCCGAATATTTCTAAACTTATTACTTGATAACTTGAAATCTTTCATTTATTTTCATTTATTTATTTATTTAAACTACTAATCATTGTAAGATTGACAATCTTAACAAGAAATAATGCAAAAACTCGCTTGAAATAATAAAAATAATAATATTTGTTTAATTTATTTGTTTTCTTTCATTGATTTTCTCATTTTATAGGCTTTTAAAATTTCACTTTACTTGTCATTCTATTATTTTTTGTTTAGGTTTTCTAAAATTTAAATTATTTATACATTCCTTACATTTCCTTATTTTTCTTTGTTTTTTGATGTTTTTTTTAGCTGCAAATATCCTGCATACCAAAATATTAATTATGAAATATTTAATATAAAATTAAAATTTATTGCTCTCTTCTTTTGTTTTTTTAAGAACTGAATTTTTTGAAGATTTTATTTACTTTCGCACCGATTTCAGTTTCTTTTTTATATTCTCTTAATACCGAAATTTCCTCGAGTCCTCTCACCTCGACGTTTCAGCTGAATTGGATTATAAAATTTCATCAAAAGCCGCACGTTTTTGCCAAACGAAGAGAAATTCAAAATCTGCTACGCAGTGTCAAATTTTTTGCACTTCTTTTTGGGAAAAATTGCTTCCTCCGAACAAAAATAGACTAGAGTAGAACTTTAGTGTGGAATTGAATTCGAGAGTTTTTGCTCGATGAAAAGTGAAATAATGGCCAGTCAGTGTATAGAAATCTCGCGGGTAAAAAAGCGATCTAATAAGTTTTCTAAAATTCACTCGCATTTTTAGCTCATACAATGAGAAACAAAGTAAAAAAAAAAACAAAAAAAAAATGTCGTCTATTTTTCTGATCCAAATTAATGACTTCATAAATCTGTAAAAAAAAAAAAAAAAACTTCTGCACATTTTTGCACTCAGAAATCTACGTTTCGTTTTCTAATAAAATCTTTGCAATTAATTAATTAATACTTCTGCGTGGCTCGCTAGAGAGAGGAGAAGAATTAATTGTGTTAAAAAAACGTGTAATTGTCTCCTTGCAATTTCTAAAATAACCACACAGCAGGTTGCACGTTGCACTCACCTATAAACGCACCGCAGAGATACAGCAACGCGAACGCGTGCACGCTCAACTTTATTTTTTGCATTTTCGCTTCCTTTCACTTGTTGTGGTCGTCGTCGTCGTTGTCGTTGTCCGTCGTCTTCTTCTCGGGCTTCTTCTTCTTTTTCGGTTACTTCTGCTGATTATTTATGTTTGTTTGTTTGTTTGTTTGTTGTTGTTTTTTGTTTAATTATTTCAGTTTCAAACTTTGTTTTGTTCGTTTTTTGCAACACTTTTTGCCGGTTTTTATTTTTAGCCACTCAAAATGTAGCTACAACTAGATTTTTGGCTTTATTTAACAAGCGCTCGGGAGTTTCTTGACTTCTATTTTCTTCTTTTTTCAGCGTTATTTTTCAGTTTTTTTGGTTTTTTTTTCTTTTTTTGAAAACTTTTAATTTATTTTTATTTTAATGTATTTTTAAATGAGTTTTTCATTTATGTTCTCGATTCACACACTTGTTTTGCTATTCATTTTGCTTTTCTTAAGAATTCAGTGGCGTTGCTTTCGAAAACATTAAAACGAACTCAAGCAACAATTTTAGCCTAGTTAGCTGGTGGATTGCAGGTGTTGTTGTTGTTGTTGCAGGTGCTGCTGTTGTTGTCGTTTCAGCTGCCTGCTGGTTGTTGCACTCAGCGAGTCTCGCTACTTTTTCTCAGCGATGCCCAGCGAGTGAGAGTAATCGATGAAGCGACGATTTATTGCCTCACTGCGGCTGGTTGTTGCTTTAGTTGTTCTTCTCGCAAAATCTGTAAAAAATAGAAAGTAAAATGTATAAAAAATTTTTTTCGATTACTCTGATTGACAAAGTCCAAAATTTACTTTAAAAAAAATATAACTAATTCGTTTGTTTTTTAGCATTTTTTTTTTTTTTTGGTGAGTTCCTCGCTCGGCAAGAAGAAACGGGATTTCGAAAGTTCGAAATTCTGTAATCGCCTCGCTGTGGCGACAACAACTCAGCGATTCGTGAATAACAACCAACAGAACAACCAACAACAAGAACAAGCGCGGCATTTCTATCTTAACACGCAATGTAAAATCACGCATTCGCAGTCATCTGAAAATATTAATTTCGTCCGCTGTACGTGGAAGGATTTTAAAGCAATTTCGTGACATTTTCGGTTTTGTACGAAATCGGTATTCGGTATCCTTCGATATTTCTTCAAAAATAATGATTTTCGTCTCCAAATTCAAATAAAAAAAAAAAAAAATCAAACTTCTATTTTCTAAAATAAAGAAAAGTTGAACTTTTGATTTGTCTAGAGATTGTGAAACAATTTTTTGATATATAAAAACATTTAAAGATTTTTGCTTAAGAAGAAGAAATTTTTTATTTTGTTTAAGAAGAAATTTTCTTATAATTTTTTTGAAATTTTTTACTGAAATACGATTATTTAAAGGGAAAAATGCAGTAGATTAAAAAAACAAGTGAAGAAGATCCTTCAATTTAAGCAAGTAAAATTGATTATTCGTAAGAGAAAAATTGAATGTGAAAACCTCAGCCAATTTCAAGCTGAAATTATATATTTTTTTCGATATCCAATTTCCGAGATTTCCAATAAATGGGCAGACAAGTGAGCTGCTTTTGTTAGATAAAATTAGTTGGTGTTGTTGTTGTTGTTGTTGTTGTCGCTGTTGTTTTTGTAGCTATTGTTGCCGTTGTTATTCCCGTCGCTGCTGCTGCCGTCTGCTGCTGCCGTCTGCTGCTGCCGTCTGCTGATGCTCGACCGTCTGCAGCACGTTGAATAAACGTGCGTCACACCTGACTGCCTCGACTCGCAACGCAATGGGAAAAAGTTGCAGCCGATAACAGCAACACCAGCAACACCAGCAACAACCACAGCAATTGCGAAAAACAACAGCAACAGCAACAGCAACAACACGCAACAGCAAATGTTGTCCGAGAAGAATTGCATTCCACATTCAGCTCACACGGTGCACGTCTGCGTTGCGTTGCGTCGCAAGAATGCAGTAGTCGGTCGCGACGCAGAAGTAGCGACGAGAGAGACTCTGCGCGCCGCGCCATTCAGGTGTCGGGCGGTCAGTCGCCGGCTTTTTGTCAGTCGCCGGTTGAAAGCTAAAATCGGTTGAAACCCAACGCGGCGGAAATGCTGGGCAACGAGAAGCAGCGAGAACGAGAAAAAGAAGAAAAAAAACGCTACCACCCTACAACAACAACAAGAACTTTAACAACAGCAACAACAACAACCGCAATAACACCAACAACAACACCCAGCACCACAAAATACCAACAAGAAAGGCAAGAAGAAGACGTCAGAATTTCAAAGTGAAAGAAGTCGCCGTGTGTGAAAACCCGAAAAGCCGTGTGCTGAATTTTTAATTATTTATTTTCCCTGGAGTTTTTTGGTTTTCCTCTTGCTGTCAAAAATATCTACAAAACAAATACAACTACGAGTCGCGCAGAGATTCTCCTCCCCTGGCTGGCTGTACTCGAGCCGTCGTTGTTGGTGGCAGCCACGAAATTTGTAACTTGTAACTGCTTACGCTGGCCTCTGCTATTTATCTGCATCTTAATAAGCTTATCTTGCACTTGGTTTGAATTTATTTGCTCGGTCCGCGCTTCTCGTCGTTGTCTGCCGTTGTATCGCGCTGCTGCCAGCAAGAAAACTCAACTTTATCGCGCCGACCCACGACTGCAGAGCGGAGCAGAGACAGCGGCCAACAATGCGAGCGGCAAAGAGAACAGCGACGCGTTGCCGCTTTCCTCGCTCTCCGCGCTCACAACGCTGCCGAGGGTTTACCTGCCGAAGCAGGTAGGAAGCGGACTTCCAGTCGCCGGTGTTATCGTAGCCGCGTTTTCGTTGCTGTCCGCTGTCGGCTGTCGGCTGCCCGTCGCTGTTGTTGTTGTTGTTTAATCTTGCCTTGTTTGCTTCTTCTATTTCACTTGGCTCATTTCCAGCACCAATTCGGTGTTTGTTTGATAAAAAACAACAAGAGATAAAAGCAAGAAAACGACGTCTTCAAAAGCATTCGCCAAATAAGCGGATTCTTTCCACTTCCACGGGGAACCCTTAATAGAAAACTACAAGGAGAATTCTGTGAGTTGCGAGCGGCGCAGGATGCCCACCGAAATACATTTCGAAAGCCAGTCGATCAAACTGCAGACTGAAGCGAGCGCACAACCATTGAAAGCGGTATCGCCGTCGCACGGCGTGCACCTGAGAGGGACGAGGACGGGACGAGGTGCTCGGTGCTCGGTGCTCGGTGCTCGGTTCTCACTTCTCACTTCTCACTTCTCGGTGCTCGATTCTCGGCGAAGCGAGAGCCAAAGCGGCTTCGATGGCCGTGAGTCAATAGCAGGTTTTTATCGCTTCGGCCGGAGAACAAAGTGCGAATTTGAGGAATTCAGGGTTAGGAGTCAATAAAATGTTGAAAAAGTTGTTTTAGCAAAAAATGAGATCAAATCAAATGGAACAAAATAAATGAGATCAAATAAAATAAAACAAACTAAAATTAAAGAGAACATAAATTATTGCAAAAACAAAACAAAACAAACGAAAATCAAATAAAATAAAATCAAATCAAATAAATTAAAATAAAATTAAATAAAATGAAATAAAAGAAAATCAAATAAAATAAACTAAAATAAAATAAAATAAAATGAAATAAAAGAAAATCAAATAAAATAAACTAAAATCAAACAAAATAAAATAAAATCAAATAAAATAAAACGGAAATCAAATAAAATCAAATAAATTAAAATAAAATAAAATAAACTAAAATAAAACAAAATAAAATAAAATAAAACAAAATAAAATAAAATCAAATAAAATAAGCTAAAATCAAATAAAATCAAATAAAATAAAACGGAAATCAAATAAAATCAAATAAATTAAAATAAAATCAAATAAACTAAAATAAAACAAAATAAAATGAAATAAACTAAAATCAAATAAAATCAAATAAAATCAAATAAAATAAACTAAAATCAAATAAAATAAAACAAAGTATAATAAAATGAAGCAAAATAATGTAAAATAACATAAAACGAAATTAAATGAAATGAAATGAAGTAAAATAAAAATACTATAATAAAATAAAACAAAGCATGGTGAAAAAATAAAACAAGATAAAATATCAAGCTAAATTTTAAATAAAATTAAATGCAATAAAATTAAATGCAATAAAATTATTAAATAAAAGACAGTAGTAAAAAAAATAAAATAAAATAAAATGAAACGAAATTAAATACAATGAAATTAAGTAGAAAAAAAATAACTATAAATAAAATAAAGCAAAATAAAGTGAAATAAATTAAAATAAGATAAAACAAAATAATATATCAAAATAAACTTAGTTAAAATAAAATACAATAAAATTTGGATAAAAATACTAATAATAATAAAATACAGTAAATTAAAATAAAATAAATTAAATGAAATTTTCAACAGTTTTTGTGTGGAAAATGCAAGTTCACGAATATCGTTTGAATTTTTAGGGGGGGGAAAAACTAGAAAACTTTTGGAGCGCTGAAATGACGAATTTTTTACGATATCCGATTGTCATTGAATCAATTTGTTGTTGGTGGTGGTTGTTGTTGGTTGTTGGTTGGTTGTTGGTTGGTTGTTGTTGGTGGGCTGTTGTTGTTGGTGGGCTGTTGTTGTTGGTGGGCTGTTGTTGTTGTTGTTGTTGAGAACAGCGAGTTAAAGATAACCATAGAAACTTCAGCAATGAATTTATGGATTGAAAAACTTCACATTTTTCCGGTTTGAACGTAAACAGCAGCAGCAGCAACTGATCGCAGCTTCTGTTTCGCAGACTCATTTCTGGTGAGTCATGAGTTGCCACTGATTGCTGGCACGACCGAGACCCACGAGATGCCTTTGATGCCTCGTTACTCACGTCGGGTGAGCAAATGCAGGCACAACTATGAGGAAAATGATCGTTCAACTAACCGTTTGGTGGACTTTTGGCTAATGAAGCGCTTCACACGACACACGACAATTATTTCAATGTTCAAACTTTTACTTTTACTCAATTTTTAAAGTATTTCTTATTAATTTGTTATTGTAGGTTTTTTTTTATTGTACGTTTTTTTTATTTTATTCTATTTTATTCAGTTTTGCGAATACTTTGTACTGCGACATTCAAATTGTGGTAATAAAACGGCAACGTTTTTCAACGTTCAAGCGAAGAATACGAAATCCGTTGAAATCCGCTCGTTCGAACACCACACGTCCGACGCTCAAGCACGACTGAAGTCACCGCACACTGGCGCGGCGCACCAGTAGAGAATAGAATGAAATGAGTTGTTGTGAGCGTTGTTGTGAGTTACTCCAACTAGAGATGGCAGATGGCAGGCTATAAATCAGCGACGACACACAGCGCTACTCGACCGAACGCTTTGATGCCAGCGTCGAAACTGTGCGCCGCGCCAGTGAACTCAACGCTCAACGGTTGCCGTTGGTATTCCAAGCGGCGAATGTTGCTGCGATGTTGCCGACCTGTGCGGCGGTGGGTGGTGGTTGTTGCAGCAGCCTTGACATTCCCTTCCAGTCGGTTAGCGTCAACATGTAGAGCAAAATATTTCTCCCAAATGTTGAAATGCCCTTCAAATCATCTGACTTTTTTTTCTCTATTTATTATTAAATATTTATATAATTAAATTTACTATCTATTTTTTTTAGAGAGGAAAAATTTGACATTTTAACGAATGTAATTTATTATTTTATTTCAAAAAATAAATATAAAAAATTTAATTAAAAGTACAATAAAAGTAAAAATACGCAAAAAAGTTTATTAAGAAAATTTGCCAACTTTTTCAGTCCCAACACATTAAAGTAAATAATTTTGTGGTTTTTTTTCCTCCCAAACTTTTTGGAATTAATTGGAAAAATTTATTTATTTACTTATTTTTTCAGTGAAGATTTTTTAATTACAATATTTAAAAATTTATTTAATTAATTATATGTGAATTATTAATCATATGTGAGTTATTAAAAAAAACACAGTTTATTTAAGAAAACATTTTTTTATTTATTTGAAATATAAATTATAATTTCAAATCATCAATAAAATTTCCAGTTTTAACAGCTCAACATAACCAACTTGGCTTTCCATTCCTAGCAACAAAGTTGCTGCTTGTATCCTCTCATGATTCCAACAGGTGTTCATGACGTTTCCATTGGATGACATCACCTCACATCCTCACTTACATGCATACAAGAGCTCGTAAATGAGTATAAGAATTCAATGATTGGCATTGTTGCTGCCACATTGTATCTGTTTTACAACTAGCGCTCTCTCTCTCTCTCTCACACACACACCCACACAAATCAAGAGCACAGGCACTCAACAAACTTCCAGCCAGCTCTCCGCAGAGAAGTTTTCCATTGGGCTTTTAGAATTTTTCGAATTTCCAATCAGAAACATTTGCCCTTCCAAATGTTGCGGGGAGCATGTTTTTCTTGTTTCCCAACAATGTTGCTGGTCGAACAAGTGGACCACCGCGATTTGCTTGAAGCGCAAAAGTGAAAAAAGTCCACAACTAAATGAAAATGCTTCGCGCCGAATGTTGCAGGTCGACGTGCGTGTGACGAAATTTGCGAAATGAATTCGTAACGCTTACAACGACAACAACAACGAACGCAAGCGAGTGCAACACCAGCGGTGGCGGATTCAGTGGTTTTTTGAGGTGCAGCTGCACCTGCCACCGCCTCCAGCAAACAAACACCGCGGCGGCAGTTAGACTGTCGATGCGCCTGCCAACAACCGCAATTGCATCTCGCGGCGGCAAAAGTCGCTCTGCCGCGTGTCGATCGAGATTTTAACGGCGACAACGACAACGACAGCGACAGCGCGACGAATTGAAATCGATGGCGGTGCCGTGAAATTTGCGTACATGAAAGTCGGAGTGAAGCAGCAGGCGCGCTGCGAGGGTGGCGGCCACGCGTGCAGGGAAGGGGGAGGCAGGCGGGCAGGCGGGCAGTCGGGCGGGCAGGCGGCGCGTGACAGCTCATCGTGCGTGCGTGCGTGCAATTTATGTGCGCGCAATTGCAGCATTTTTGCGCCATGCCAACTGATTGCCATCCTCGTCCCTCGTCGCGCGTCGCTCGTCGTTCGTCGCTCGTCGCTCGTCTCTCGTCGTTCGTCGCTCGTCCCTCGTCCCTCGTCCCTCGTCGCTCGTCGTTCGTCCCTCGTCGCGCGTCGTTCGTCCCTCGTCGCGCGTCGTTCGTCCCTCGTCGCGCGTCCCTCGTCGCTCGTCGTTCGTCGCTCGTCCGTCGTCGCTCGTCCGTCGTCGCTCGTCGCTCGTCAATCGTCGCGCGTCGTTCCTTCCTCGTCGTTCGTCCCTCGTCGCTCGTCGCCACAGCCTGCCGCAGTCTGCTTCTCTCTCCGCTGCTCGTCGTCGTTTTGCTGCTGCTGCCCTGCACCGCAAATTGCATGCGTTAACAAGCATTTAATAAACCGTAGCAAGCTTGACGGCGCTGCAGCGTTTCATCTGCGACTCCAATAAATTACGACTTCGCGGCGGCTGCTCTCCACGCAGATCGATACGCAACAACAGACGCGAGTTGGCTCTCGCTGCGAGCGAGTCCATCGATTTAAGGGCGACGCGCTCTTCTCGCCACTCAAATGGATGGCCGCTCTCCCTCTCCCTCTCGCTCTCCCTCTTCCTGCAATAATTTATCTGCAATTTTATGACATCGTTTGCGCCCCTCATGCGGGTCAGCGCGGCACAAAAGGTCCTGCTTAGCGTTGATTTTGGAACGAAGTTTTCATTAACTGCCTCGTTTTGAAAGTATTTTTCAACGCTTTAAATTAATCGACGTTCATTTCCGCTCGTCGCCTCTCCCTCTCTCTCTCTCCCCCCCCTCTCTCCCCACCTCACGGACTGCTACAGGCGACTCTATTTTGTGGCTCGTGTCTCAGTTTGTCCTGCATTCGCAGCGGGGCGTCCTGAATGCAGTCAATTGATGCGCTCCAGCTTAACCTTCTCCGTGAGTTCGCAACTGGTGTGAGTTCGACGAGCGTCTAATGGATGCGTGACAGTCATTTGTTGTTGTTGTACTCTCACTCGCACTTCCCTCGCTCTCGCGCAAGGATTGCTCTGAGTCACCACGAGCTGCTCCATCAGCCGGAGAAGTCAACAAATTTACAGAAATCGCAAATTTATGTGGTGAAATATTTTCGGTTTCCAATTTTTCAGCACCACCAGCACGTGACATCAAATACAGTTTTCTGTTAATTTGTTCTCCTCATCGTTGGTTAAGAAAGAAATCGTCGAATAAATATATCGAATCAGTGATTTTCTATCGAAAACTTGCATTTTAGTAAACTAACACGCAACGCAGTTTTCAATAGACTCACGAAGGCTTGAAGGTGCCTTCGAATCGAAGTCGAGATTTCGAGAAATTAAAATAATAACTTACTTTTGCCTTAATTTAGAAGAAATTCCGGCCTTCAAATGCTGTAGCATCTTCTGAGAAACATTCATGATATAGCGTCTCTCATGATAGCGTCTCTCATGATAGCGTCTCTCATTAGAAGAGTGAATAACTCTCGAAACTATCATTAGTCAAAATTCGAGGAGAACAAAAACACTTTGAAGCACTTTGCGCACCTTCAACGCTCATCCGTCTCATCACACAAGAGAGTCCGTTTCACAGAGAGAGAGAGAGAGAGAGAGCATCGCCAACGTCGTCGACATCTCGATGCCGGGCATCATTAGCGCGATTATTGTTCGCGCACGAAGCACCCCGAGTTGCAGTGTCAAAAAACTGAAAACGACCACAAAAAATACGTTTTTAAATATTCCTCTCTCTCTCTCTCTCTCTCTCTCTCTCTCTCTCTCTCTGTCTTCCAGCGGATAAGAGAGGCAGCGCTGAAATGTGATTTCATTAATGATTTCGTAGCGTCGACAGCCGAATGGTGCAACACAGCGAAGGCAAGCCGTGGCACCCGCTGACGATTGCTTGGATGTCAGCCGAAACTCCTTGGTGGTCCAGGTAGCCTAACTGACCAAGATGTGATGGAGTGAAGATCTATTTATGAATGCGTTGAATCAGCATGCCAACTTCAAGAGAGTTTTAATATTATTTTAATTTTTCCTTTTATTTTTTTTTTTTATTTTTTTAATTTTTTTAAAATTTTTTTTTTAATTTTTTTTTATTTTTTTATTTTTTTTTAAATTTTTTTTAAATTTTTTTTTAAATTTTTTTAAAATTTTTTTTTTATTTTTTTTTTATTTTTGTTTTATTTTTAAGTTTATCATCAGATCGATTTCCACGGCTTTGTGAAGAACTCTCTGAGAACTCAATACAAAACTTGAAGGGAAATTTTTTTTTCCTAGTTTGAAAAATTGAAGTGAATTTCATCTAGACATTTTTCAGCTGTACTTTCGAATATTTCGATATGATTTTACATTTTCCCATTTAGACTTTAGAATATTTTAATTTTTTGATTTACATTTGAACTTTAGAATTTTGAAATATTTCAGTTCGATTGTGAAATTTTCTATTTGCACTTTTGCTCGCTACGAATTTAGTTTAGTCAGTGAGAAACCTGAATTATTAGTTATACGCGTAATTAAGTGAAACTTTTTTCAAAAGTTATTCACGCATTTTCGTCATTCCAATTTCTTTGTTCGCTTTGTATGTCATGCCAAAGAACTCGTAAAGTATGTAATTCGAACTTAAAAAGGTCTTCTTTTTTTCTTATTGCTCTGCGATGGCATATGTCTCTACAACAACAACAACAACAACAACAACAACAACAACAACATAACTTAGTGACCAACTGACTCTGACTCTGACAACTGAGAAGATACAACATTATTGACACATTTCTTGTTATAACGTAGATTATAACGCAGGTTAAGAATTGTCCACTTCAAGCAGGAAAGACAAGGGAAACCTTAACAGTGAAATTAAGTGAAACCAAAGCGGAAGCCTACTATCTCTCCATTGTATTCTCTGCTCTAATGGCTCTTCAATGGAGTTGCAGTGAAGAACAACACTTCTACTTGCAATACTGTGAAAAAATAATTCCACACACAGGTAGATGAGGCTCTCTTCGCAAAGGTAAATTCGTTTGAAGTATAGAATTTCAGGTATTTGCAGATGTTGCGAGGACCACGTCTTCCGCTGGGGCAAGAGGACGCAATGAATGCTCTTTTCGCAGAATTCTTACTTGTACGATAAGTATAGCAGACACCTGTCTCGGACTCGTAAGGCTTTGAGTGGCCGCGTAGCGATGGATATCCTTTTAAGGGTATTGTTAAGGTTCAGATGCGTGGCTATAAAGACGCATAGCAAACAATGGCGGCCAATAATTAGATTGTAACCAGAGAACCCCATACAAAATTAGGCAATTCAATGAGGCTTTCTCGTGCCTCTTTTGTGGCCACTCTAACAATCGACACGTTTTGGTTTCCTTAAGAAATCATTCATCATCATCATCATCATCATCATTATAAGCAGCAGCAGCATCATCATCATCACCATCATTACCATCATCACCATCTTTTATAAGAAGTTACGTGAGGAAAATTTTTCCGAAGATCTCAAATGGCTTCAAGGAAAACCATTCAGGTGTGAGAGAGAATTCATTAAAAGTACAACAGAAGGTAATGCAGAAGATTCATATTTCATGGAATTCAGAAAAATTGAGAGACAATAAGGCGGTTTTCGATAATCCGGCGCACATTGAGTGGATTAAAAGATGACAGGATGAGTTGGGGCAGCTCGCGTTCTTTACTTTCCAATCATAGAGATCTTTATAAAATCTAACCTTAAAATTAAGTCAGACCTTTTATGTGGAAATGCTCTTCGAAAACGGATAATAGAGCCAAGATCGAGGTATTACTGTTTTAGCCGAGATGAGAACCAAGGGCGAGACAGAGACAGTTTCAGTGGGAACAACATCTGACTTCGATACAATGCGTAAAAAAAGTGAACCGCAGGAATTAATTTTAAAGCGGCTCAAAAGTAAGTCGTAATTTCGATATCTAATTCAAGAGGGCCATCCAGTCACGCCCGTCAAACAAGTGACTTGAATAGAAAGTCCTTTCCTGCCAAAAACAGCAAATCCAGTTCAGTTGCTCGTTGCTTGCTACGGCGGGAATAAATGGCCTACTATAGTCGTCATACGCTTCGTCCTTCCCTTCCTGGCCTTACTATAGTCGTCATACGCTTCGTCCTTCCCTTGCTGTCTGGGAAGTTGTGTCTGCCGGTGCCGAGGACGACATGTGCAACTCATTCTGTAGGCCTGTTGGTGGCATTGCAGCCCCGCCATTCACGCCCCGCCATTCCCGCCTAATCTTTGTCTGACCGCGTCAACTAGAAGCAAGCAGACCTGGTCGACGGTACTTTATTTTCACTACATAATAAAGCGGAAAATGCTACATTTACAAAATAAACCACATCCTCTCGCACTGATCCTCCTCGAGCGCCTGCTTTTTGTTCCATTCTGCATTTTGTAACAATAGCAAGCGTGTTCGAAAAGTAATCCAATTCGAGCATCACGCTCACTCACCCTCTTGTACGCGGCGTCGCCATAACCTTACGCTGTCTCGTCTACCCTTCTTCGCAGGAGGGGGCGTTCGTTCTTCTAAGGATTCGCTGCCATACTCGAGTGGTTTTCCATTCACTTCTTTTTTTAGCGTGAAACTCCAGCGAACCATCGAGCAGAAGCGAGCCCCCCTTCTTTATTAATGTTATCCTTTATATTTATTATGTTATCCTTTTTCCAATGCCTACTGAAGTGATGACATCCACCACGTCAGACGACTATAGCGAGGCGCAGGCGACCGACCGACGTTATGGCAATAAAATAATGATGAGAGGACCCGTGCGTGCAAGGCGCGGTCTCGTTCAACTTGCAATTGTCACAAGGATAAAAGAACTGAAGGGACATCGATAGTGTTGCAATAAATTTCGAAGAGGCAAGGCAACAAGGGAGGGCGAGTGAGAGGAATGTGACGCTTCTAAATATATGAATGCGAAGAAGGGTGACAGGATAGCAGCTTCTTGGTGATCAGATCCTTATTGGCTTCAATTTAAATTGGAGTCTTCTTATAAATGATCGGACACAAATAAAACACGCTTAGGTGCGAAATGAATCAGCGTTTTATTCGAATATTGAGAACTTTTTGTAGAATTTTTCGACAAATAACGAGGTAAAAGTTTTACATCACTTCACGGATTCCCTAAATAAAGCTACAAAAAATACATATGTATATGGAAATTTTATATATCTATTATATCTCAGTAAACGATCGATATCTTCTCCTCAATGTTTTTATTTTATTTCTCCCTTCAAAGCAGACATTAAAGTTTTTATTCAGGTCAGCAGAATTAATTTCGTAGTTAGAATTTCAACTCCTTAGAGACGAAAATTAGTTTAACTTTTGATTAAATTGAGGTGATTACTCAGCGTAACTTAATCCTTCTCGTAGTACGTCCTTCCAGCGTCGTACACTGTGATGAATTTTTGTTGAAAACTCACTGCTAGAACTGCTTTCGCTTTTTTTTTTTTTTTGAATGGTTGGGCGGACGCTAGATGTCGCTAGATACTCCAGAATAACGTCTCGAAGTCGTGCAAAATTATCACTAAAACAAAAGCCATCGCTTGTCATTGAGATGCGGGAAATTCTTTCAGTGTTCAGCTGCTACAGCGATTACCGTGCCCAAGGGTTTTTCGCGTGTTTTAAAATTAAACTCAAGCCAGAGTGGCTTCGGTTTTTGGCGCACCTTCTCCTCACCTCGCCTCGCCTATATAATTTTAATAAATCTTCTTTTTTCCAACACGTCGACCGTTTCATCTGGCGCGATGCTGAGCTGTTTTCCGTTGCATGCCAGTTCGCCAGCAGCGGCGGTAACAAAATCTGGCTGAGTTTTCGCCCCATTTTCACTGCCAGCCATCCTCCCGTCCACCCGTCCAGCCGTCCAGCCGTCCACCCGTCCAGCCGTCCACCCGTCCAGCCGTCCAACCGTCCACCCGTCCTCCCGTCCTCTGGTCCACCCGTCCTCCGGTCCACCCGTCCACCCGTCCAGCCGTCCACCCGTCCACCCGTCCTCCCGTCCACCCGTCCAGCGGTCCACCCGTCCTCCCGTCCAACCGACCACCCGTCCATCCGTCCAACGTCCGCCCGTCCAGCCGTCCGCCCGTCCACCCGTCCTCCCGTCCTCCCGTCCAACCGTCCAGCCAACCATCCGTCCACCCGTCCATCCGTCCACCCGTCCAGCCGTCCAGCCGTCCACCCGTCCACCCGTCCACCCGTCCACCCGTCCTCCCGTCCTCCCGTCCACCCGTCCAGCCGTCCACCCGTCCAACCGACCACCCGTCCACCCGTCCATCCAACCATCCGTCCACCCGTCCAGCCGTCCAGCCGTCCAGCCGTCCAGCCGTCCACCCGTCCACCCGTCCACCCGTCCACCCGTCCACCCGTCCACCCGTCCACCCGTCCATCCATCCAACGTCCGCCGTTCGCTGTTGCGGTTTCCAGTTGCGCGTCTCAGGTTCTCATTGTCCAGTTGGCGCTGTTGTTTTGCCGCTGCTGTTGTATTTTCGCTTGTTTTCCTTCCGTTGCTTCGCAGATACTTTCATTTCGCCAGATTCGAGTACTACTTTCATTTTCGTGCCAATTTAGGATTTACATCTGTTCGCGTCGTCAGTGACTGCGGTTCCGGTTGCTCGGTTTCGATGGAGTTTCTCGAATTGGTGTCGAATATTCAGTGGGTCCACCACCGCCATACGAGTAACCCAGGTAAGGATTTACTATGAAAAAGCGACCACGTGCTGTGTCGACCGATCCGTGTTTTGTTGCCGAGCTAATTAATGGTTTGGCAAACACAAAAGGCCGCACCAACAAGGTGCCGAACGTCGAGGGGACACGTAAAGTCGCAGCAGCAGCAGCAGCAGCAGCAGCTGCGGATTTACATCATCCGTCTAAATGTAGCAAATGCGATTACCATAATTACACGTTACGTAAGCCAACACCTTCTGAGGTGGGAAGAGGCTTTCGGGGCGGCTGGTTTCGGCGGCGGCTGTTAAGTGGTTGAGGCTAAAAAGTCAAATATTATAGCATTCATCTCAAGTAGTGAACCATCTTTTGTGAGAGAGAGAGTGAGAGAGAGTGAGAGAGAGAGAGAGCTGTGAGAGTGCTATCATCTCACAGGAATTGACGCTTTCCAAATTTTCATGATTTATTTTCCAAAATACATAAAAGTTGTAAAATTCGAACGTACGGCTTTTGAAAAACTATCGAGTGGAAATTCTCGGAACTTCACTTCGAATTGAATTAATAGAATTAATAGAGGTTTACATCAATGAGGACTTTTTGAATTTACAATTTATTTGCCTCTATTTAAAATCGCTTCAAAACTAGAAGCTTCTCATTTTCAGAGAACAATAATTTACAATAGAAAAAAGTATCGAGTTACGATGTACTTCTTCCTGCACTCGCCGAGGATCTATCAACGCTCTTGACATTTCCTCGAGCGAGTCGGCGGCGAACGAAGAGCCGACTCGTTCATTGATTTCTCCTCTATTAATTCCGAAAACAATGGCGCGCTCTTGGCTCTTCGACTACCCTTCGCGAGTTCCTCTTCGCTCCACAAGTCTGCCGAATCTTTCTCATGCCCTCTTGACCTGCTGCCGCCGCGGCGCAGAGAGTTCCATGCCGCCCTAGTTATCCGCGCGCGCTACCTCATCCACCGCCAGCGTCGTCGCGCCGGCAGCCCCCGCTATTGTTTGTCTTCGTCGAAGCACTTTAAAGAGCATTTAACGCAATTTAAGGATTAACGTATTTCCTCCTCCACTCGAATCTGCTCGTGTGTTTTCTATGCTGGTCGAAAATTGAACGTTTTTCTTTAACATTGACAAAGCGGCTTAAATTACCACGGAAATAATGCTCCTGAAATCTCTCCTGAAATCGAACCTGAAATGGAACGCTGGAGGGAGGAAACTTGAAAAAGGATATTCGTGTGGTTCGATCATTGAATCTTCCCGAATTTCGTTCACATTGATTACAGCTGACTAAAGCAATTCTCGGTATTATAAAGAACACAACAAAGTTGTTCTATCTATAATTCATTTTTATCCAGATCTTATTTAATTTTATCTGTTTTTATTTTTAACACAAGGCAACGCTGATTTGCGGGATTAATAAAATTCGTTTTGCATTTTATACGTCAGCCTAGAAGTAGACCACGAACTTCTCTCAACCAATCTAAGCGAGGAGTAGCTAAACAGGAGATAATAAATTTATATTCAGTGAAAATTGCTTCTGGGAATCGCGCGTGCTCACACAATCAGCGTGACCAAGTCCGCTCCCTGCACGAAACTAGCCACGTGTTCGTCGTCTAGCGGGAGAGGACGCGTAGTGAGTTGTTAATGGCGACCAACACAGCATTGAAGAGCATGAGAAGAGCACGCGTTTGCATGCGGGTTCTAATTAGCACGGCCTGCTGCGACCAGAGAGAGAGAGAGACGCTCACTACGGGAGCGACTCAAAATGACTTAATAAACTAATTTCGTCAGCCGAGCAAACAGGAAGGACGCTCTCATCCTCAATGAAAAGTGGATCTCCTTGCTGCGTGATGCGAACCTTCCAATGTTTACGCTTCACACGTATGAAATTGTTGGTGATTAAATCCATCTTTTTATTTCTCATATGAAACTGCGTTCTAACTGAACTCTACTGCAATAATAATTTAGATTCTTTGAAAAAGCCAAGAACGTGATTTCGTAAACTGTTTGACAGCTAAAATGGGTTTTAAAGAGGAATTCAATTTTACAGGAAATATTCGATAGTAAAAAATGGATTTGCTTTAATAAAACTAAAATAAAACTAAAATAAAACTAAAATAAAACTAAAATTAAAATTAATAATATTTTGAAAATTCATCTGTTGCTTTGAAATTTAATAATATCATTAGTCGGATTCCCCGCTCTCATTTGTGTGAAATCCTTAATGAAGTTCGCCACCATTTCGTGGTCTCCGTAGTTGTTGACAGCCCTGTCAACACAATTTCGACACAATCTGAAATTGCTGTGTCGTCGTCATTATCGTCATCGTCCTCCACCATCACCACCACCGTCATCACCACCGTCACCACCACCGTCACCACCACCGTCACCACCACCATCACCACCACCATCTTCCCGATTTCCTTCCCTAGCTGAAGCTCTCTGCTCTCCGCTCTCGTGCTCACTAAACCAATTACGATGTGTCATCTTGCACTCTCGTCAAGAGGACTCAACGCACACGTCGCCACAGTGCGCGTAATTCGATTAATTTGTTTTCGGCGGTGTGTGGCATCCTTCCAGCCTTACGAAAAGTTCCTCGTCATTTGACACCTTTTTCCCCATAAATACTTTTTGCTGACCACGCCAAGAAGTTGTTTTGCGTTCAGGTTGCGTAGTACGAATTTGTGGTTCTATTTTCGTGTCATCGTGCACATCTGTGTCGCTTTTTTGTGTTGTTGAGAAGCTGAGGAAGGGATAACAAGGAATATATCCTTTGATTATTTATAGGGATCCTTGGAATGCAATACTGGAGATTCCTTTCATCAAATCGTGTACCTCAATAATGTTTTACATTTTTAGCCGAGTATTTGCTGAAAACAGGTTATAAGCGGCCCATTTGAAGCCCAAAGGCCTTATGTGTGATAATTATGACATCTATTTCAAAAAGGATTTCAATTTTTTTTTTTTTTTTTTTTTTTTTTTTTTTTTTTTTTTTGTGTTATATCAGTATCCCTTAAGAGGTCAATCTTTTTTTTCTCGATTGGACCCTGTTGGAATGGGTCAGACAGATGGAGCGGAAGGGAAAGGGAATTTTTTTTTGTTGCATTCTACCAAGTCGACTCCGGCAAGTGTTGCGATGCGTTTTGCTGTAGAACAACTATTTTGCTTACCAAGTGGAAGAAAGATTTTTAAGTGGAAGAAAGATTTTATTGGCTTATTCACCGCCAAAAATTCCAGACTGCTTTTTATTTAGAAGTCATAAGCGTAGAAAGAACATTTTGGATTCAAATGGACCTCATAAACGTGCCCGGATTAAAATAAAACTTTTACTCTTCTCACAAAATTTTCAAGGAAGGCCTTTTTGCATTTAAAAGTTTCTTTCGAAAGCATTTAAAAGTTGTGATTGTTGTTTAATATTGACTTATAAATAGAAATATTTTACTTTTTATAAAAAAAAGTTTTTATCCATTAAAGAAGCTTAACAATTGAGGTAGAAAAGAACTACGACTTCAAAGTTTATTTTCAAGTTTTCTTTCTAAACTGGAAGGAGGTTTTAAATTATCTGCCGTCTTAATTCTTAATTCTGACGTTCCACGTGTTAAGCCAGGCTAAACGGTTACCATCTGCTTTTTATATCCTCACTTCTCTGCTCTGTTTTTGATAACTTCGTAGAATTCAATTTGAACTTCTTCGGTTGTCAAACTCAGACGTCCTGCTCATCCTTTTAAACTTTTGCATTGTCTGGTATTCTTGGTTGCTCTTCGTGTTCTTCATTTGTTTTTATTTTCATTCAACAGTTGCTTGCAGTTAAAAATTAAAGTTTTATAGAAGTTCAAGAAAAACATTTCGAAAAATATTGAACATCCTGAAAACTCTTGAAGACTTTTGAAAATAGCTAAACAAAGTCAGCTTTTAATTCAATAAAAGTTTAACTGCAGCTAATTCGGATCCGTGCAAAAATACGCTTGGCTTGCGTAAATAAGCGCGTAAGCAGAGTAAACACGTTTACAGCACAATTTGTGTGCGTGCGTGTGTGTGTGTGTGTGTGTGTGTGTGTGTGTGTGTGTGTGTGAGCGAATACAATAGCGATTACCGGCAGCGTGCACGCTCACCTACAACAAACACAAAGCCTGTTCGCAGAATAGTTGCCATCTGCGACGCCATCTTGCGGCGAAGATAAGGAATTTAATTCCAGGTAACGGCATTCCGAGCGAGCGTACACTGATGGCCGAGGGAGCGGTTGGCGAGTGAGGAGAGAGGCTGCTACGCACAATGAGAGGCTGCAATGAGATGTGATGGCAAAGGAATTTTTATTGCACGCCCTTCAAACACGCGCATTCACATAGACACACACAGGCACACACAGACACACACACACACACACACACACACACACACACAAACAAATACAGACACACATTCGCACTTACCACAGCTAAACGAGAAGCGGGAGAAGGAAAATATTTAGCTAATTCCGCCGCAAAATTAAATTCAATCCGAAAATGAAGCTGCCTTGGGTTGGAGTGAGTTTAAAGCGCGTAATTAAATCCATTCGCGGACTATAAATTTAACCCTCCCCTCGGCTGCACCCCCTTCACCCTCCCCCCACCCTCCACCCACACCCACACCGTCATACTGTTCTGCATAAAGGAAGCGAAGCGCTTTGCTTTGCCGCCTAAAAGTAGGCAACGTTATTTGTGCTCGGATTAATACATTCAAAGTGAAACTGAAATTAAATTGCAATTCGCGTATAAATTTACACTTTCTTAGTGTTTCTGCTGGCAACAAAGGCAAAAATCACCCGGGTGCGGGTGATGAAGGAAAGAGGAAAGTCGACTGGACTAAAAACTTGGGAGCAGAGAAAAGCAAATCATACATTGAGACTTGTAAGCCAGTGTAAGTGCGCTGGAAGCGGTTGCAATGCGAGGTTACGTTGGCTGCTTTTGCGACCGCAGTTAACTATCGCCGCGAATTGAATTTTGCGTTGCATACTTAGCGGCGCGCAACCCACGAACAGCGCAGAACATGGCAGCGCATTGCAAACAATTCGAAGTCAGACGCAGAGTAAATTGTACGCAATCGCATGCTTGCAATTGCGGAAAATCATTATTTTGCATGTGCAAAAAGCTGCCTGACTCGCGCTCACCCCGCCCACATGTCCTGACTTAAGGACACGAGCACGCTTCAGCGCCTACGCTGGTGTGCAATTTCGCTGGCTGCTTGTGTTGCGGGTGTGTGTGTGTGTGTGTGTGTGTGCGAGCTCGCGTTTATGTGCGTCTGCTTGTCTACTTGACGCCGCATTCCAGAACCGCAGCAGCACTTACAAGGATTTACAAGGATATGCCAGGCGTGCAGCCACCGCAACCAGCAGCGGAAGTTCACCAGTTCGAGCAGATACAGTTTAAATTGCACACTCGCGCCTCTCGCTTGAACATCCGTGTCAGCCAACCAGCGTGACGCTGGATTGAAATTGAGGTACGAGGACGAGGACGAGGACTGTGGGACGATTCGGCTGTTTGGCTTCTGAAAAATGCAGGTGAGTGAGAAGCGATGAAATACTAATTGAAGCAGAAAGGAATTGCATATAGAATAACCAGCGTTTTGATTTTCTTTCCTCTTCTTTTCCTTTCCTTCCCTTCTTTACTGTTTTTCTTTCCTCTTTTCTTCATTTCACTTTATGGGAAACCATAAGTTTATTTTCTTCTCTTTTCCTTTCTTTTTTTTTATTTTCCTTTGTTTTCGCTTATTCTCTTTCCTTTCCTCTTCTTTCCCCTTCTGTCTTTTCTTCACTTTCTTTTTCTTTTCTTTTCCCTTCTGTCTTTTTCCTCTTTTCGTTTCCCTTTTCTCGTCTTTTCTTTTCTTTTCTTTTCTTTTGGCTCTCCGACTTCTTCACCCAAAATCAGGTATTTTTCAGATTTCAAGATTTAAAGAAAAAAAATTAAAAAAAAATTTTTAAAAAAATTTCAAAAAAAATTTTTAAAAAAATTTTAAAAAAATTTAAAAAAATTAAAAAAAAATTTTTTTAAAAAATTAAAAAAAAAATTTAAAAAAAATTAAAATTAATTTCTTAATTTCTTTTTATTTAATTACAAGAAATACTCAAGTTTTCATAGCATTTGGGGTGAATGAATTTTTATATAAGTAATTTAGGAATTTCGCTCCATTGTTTTCACACCTAAAGCCGAACCGGATGTGTAGAACTACTCCAGCATATCCTTGACTGACAAACAGCCCAGTATGTTAAGCGTGACGTCGAGGACAAGAAGTACAACAGCAATAACAGCAGAAACAACAAAGATGCGCGATGGCAGCCTTGGAAGCGCGGGGTTGCTCGTCGCGCATTTCGTAATTTGATCCTTTTTGTGGTGCGTTAGAAAAAACAAACTCATATACAGATGTATGTGGCTCATAAGTGTATTGCACACACACACACACACACACACACGGCGGGAAAGGAACAAAAGCGCATAAATAATAGCAGACGGAAACCGGAAGCAAAGCGCAATAATAAAGGTGTTTGAACGAAATGAAGCCTCCACTTCGTGCGAGCCAACGAAGGCTGCAACACCTCAACTTCTCCACAGCGTAAGGGAGCGAAAAGTGGGCGAGTGACGATGAAGGCGGCAGATGGAGAAGCGGAGAGGTAAATTTAGCATTCCTAACATGCAAAACAACAAGAAATAACATCAACAACAATAGCAACTTAAGGCGAGGGTGCGGAGAACCGAAGGTGCGAGGGTGCGAGGGTGCGAGGGTGCGAGGGTGCGAGGGTGACGAGGACATTGCATTGTCAAGGTGTGTTTTTGGCCGATTCCGGTTGGGATTTTTTTCCGTTTTTATTGCCGAGCCTCTTGTTTATTTGAACTCAGCCGTGTAGAGCGCCCTGCGACGCTCGAATGTCTCCCCAAGGATAATTCAAGCGTGAAATTACAATGGAAGTGATGTCTGTCGCTGTCGCTGTCGCTGTCGGTGAGCAGCGAGGGGCTGGCTAGAGAATAAAAGGGGGTGGGGATGGTAAAAAAAGATAAGAACTTCAAGTGAACCCGCCAAGGTGGATTTCAACTTTTGAGGTTATGGCTGGACGGGATGGAAATCGGGCACCACATCTAGTGCATTCTAGAGAATTATGGAGTGAATGAAAATTCTCTCCTAACAATTCTTTACGTTAAAATACATTTTCTTTCCGTCTTCAACTTTTGCAGAGTTCCAGAAATACTGAGTATTTTATATCTGTATTTGATGTTTCATGAAAACAATTAAATTCCCCTAAAATACCTTCGAAGGAACCTCATTTCAACCCACCAACTTCATACCAAATTAAGTTAACATTAGCGGTTTTCAAGACTGTTAGGGTATCCGAAAATAGTCGAGCGCAATCGATATGATTTTTATTATCGAATCTCATCTATTATCGAGTACAATGAGCACCGTCACGCATCCCGATTACAGATGAAAGCAGATCGAGTCCCAAGTAAAACTATTACAGATTTTCACGTATAGCGTAGATAACGCAATTTTTATCAATTAAAGCGGATATTTATTACCAAATAGAAAGCGCAGCAGGGTGAAATTTTCCATGAAAACTTCATTGCATAGTTTTAGGCGAATAGAATAATCTGTAGCTATTTAAACTTAAATTTCAGTGAGTGTGAAATGAATTCTCTGTTGAACCAAATATTTAATTCGCCAAAACTGTTTTCTTCAAATAAGTTTACTATATCTGTAAAATGAATATTGATGAATGACATATTACGTCTATAAAATGAAGAATTGAGATTTTATCTGGAAAGACATCGCGTTAATTTTGTATAAACGTATTTCAGCAAACTTTTCAATTCCAATATCATAAAAATCACAAACAAATACTCGTTTATTCACCATGAATTCGAATAATAATGAAACGAAGATATTCAGATAACTCTCTTCATTGAAAAATACGCAGTTAAGTGACGAATTTTTGCCCGATAATTTAATTGTTTTGTTTTTATAGAAAACCATAAAAAAATGTTCGTGAATTTCATAAAAGCCTGAGTTGAATTGTCTCGAGTTTCAGATCCAGTAAAACAGCACATTAAATCCTTCAAAATCTTTACAAAATCATTATTATAAATTAAATATATTTTACAAAATTCATTTTGCTTTAATGACTTTTTTAATATATTTAAATTATTAATGAATTCTAGCATCAAATCTAAAAACGGTTCAGTCATTCAAAATCATTTTTTATTCTGATTTTTGTTCATTGCTTGAAGCTGTTAATAATAAAAGTAATTTATATAATAATTTGAAGCTTTTCATAATAAAAACTATTAAATGAATTTAATTTCCACATTATTTAAACTGTTAGAGATTTACATTTTCGCTTCAATTGCAATCTTGAAGTCATTTCTTCGAGCACTAAAAGAATCTTTAATTCTCAAAATTTTTTATTAAAAATATTAATACGTTAGAATAATTATTATTAGTAACTAAAAACGTTTCAAGACGTTTTTACAGAACTTTTAAGTAGTGAAGATATTTAGAATTTTGTTTACAAAATGCCTAAAAGACAGACGAAATGTTTACAATTTTTTCCTGCAGACTTCTTCTTAATTGTCTCTCGGAATTTGCAGGAAGGCATATAATTCTGTCCCTGTGTGCTGAGAAGAGACTCGAATGCGAATGACTTGAGCAGTAAAAGGTTGTGGCAGCTTAAACTTTATTAACATCTAATTTCCCTCCTGCGCTTCGAGAAAGAAACCCGAGCGGAGGTGGAGAAACGCGGCGCACTTTTAGGCGCAAACCGACGAAACAAAATTTTACTACGACCAGCAAAGAAGTCGCGCATCCTATATTTCATTACCGCGTTTTTTATTGCTGTCATCCTCGTCTTCCTGCTGTTGCCGTTGTTGTTGTTGTTGTTGCTGGTGTACCTGCCACCCGCTTGAGTCACCGTGACTGCTCAACAACCACATGCATCGTCCGTGCCGCGATGACAGCGTACGACAGGACGCAGCGACGACTACGTGTTGATGAACACATTCTGCACGTGTTGGGAATCCATAAAATTCTCCTCAAATGAAAGTGAAAAAATACCTCGTGGGTGGTGAGGTTTCCCCCCCCCCCCCCCCCCGACTTAAAGGTCTTCCTTACCCGCTGTGGGTCTCCCTCGATGTTGGCATACAAGTCGGAGCAACCGAGAGTCCTGCGAGTGTCACGATTCTTTTCGGTGGATGTAGAAATGAATGAATGGAATGAATGGAATGAATGACTGGTTGGTTGGTTGCTTAGCTGGCAGTCAGGTGGGCGATTCGGTCTTTTCGGTCCTCGTTGTTCTTGGGTTTCTTGTTGCATGAGGGAAATGAGCTTAAAGTTCCCCAACCCCCGCGCGCGTTTTATTAGGTCTGCATGCTGTGTGGACGGTGGAGGAGGAACGCCGCTTGAAATGCTAGTGAAGCAGATTTTATTCCACATTTTGTTGGTTTCTTTTTGTTTATGTTACTTTTACGCTTAAAATAATGAGATCTAATGCATTTTTATTAATGCGTTCGTGCAAGGATTTTCAAACAGTGAGGATTTCCTGAGCTTTCTGCTGCTGCTGTTCTTGTTGTTGTTGTGGATTAAGTTTATGTTTTATTTATTGGTGTGTTTATTAAGCGGAACAACCATCTTGTTGCGGTTTAAGTTTGGTGAAACAGGATCAGGAAATGCGTCCTGGCGACCCACTTTCATAGCTCGTCCTGCAACGAAAGGTGTTCTCATGTCATGTAATTCGATTCTTCTCTGTTTCAATTTTAAGGCATACATATTTACTTTTGAATCTTTTCTAAATTTATATTTCAGTTATTTACATCCTCAATTTACCAGGCACAGAATTATCATCAGAGCACACGGCCAAGAATTATTCGAATCTGTAGTTCAATTATTTCTTCCTCTTTCCCAAAACTTCCTTTACAACGAAAGGCTGTCTTCTTTTCTCGATTCCTCGGCTTACCCTTGCCTGTTCCTCGGCTTACCCTTGCCTGTTCCTCGGTGGCCCTAAATGTGAAAACCATGTCTGATTTTTTATTGGAATTTATTTTAGTTCAGGGAGATATTTTCAGCTGTCCACCCACCCTCTCTCCCCTCAGCAACACAGCAGCCTTGCAGCATCATTTCCGAGGTATTCAAGGAATTCATCTCAAGCCTCACAACCGAAATGAAGTTTTTAAGGACAGCGTGTTCGATGTCATTCCTGTACATCTCTGCGATGTCACTCAGCCGTTTCAATAAAAGTTTCCTTGTCATCAACTCGATAGAACATCCTCTCCATTAAAAGTGGGCGTGGTGCGGTAGTACTTGTGGTTGTTGTCGTTGTCGTTTGTCAGGAGGGGAAGACCGCAGTAATAAATTCAAAGAAATGCTTTGTTGTTTTGTTAAAGGATTTGAAGTTTATATTGCTGTAATTGTCTCCCCTCTCTTTCTCTCCCTCGCTCTCTCTATTTCTCTCTCTCTCTCTCCCTACTTCTCTCTCTCTCTCTCTCCCTACTTCTCTCTCTCTCTTTATTCCTCTCTCTCTCTCTCTCTCTCTCCCTACTTCTCTCTCTCTCTTTATTCCTCTCACACTCTCTCTCTCTCTCTCTTTCTCTATCTATCTATACCTCTCTTTCTCTCTCTTTATAATTCACTCTCCCCCCACTATTTCTGTCTCTCTCTCATTCTATTCCTTATTCCTCTCTCTCTCTCTCTCTCTCTCCCTTTCTCTATCTCTCTCTGTTTTCCTATCTCTCTCTCTCTCTCTCTCTCTCTCTCTTTCTCTTTCTCTGCAATACATATTTTGAGGGAAGGAATTCTTTGGCATCCTTTAAAAAGCGAAGAAATATAATTTCCAAAAGAACTTCCACTCTTCGAAGGAAGAAATCCTCTCTTACTCTCTCACCTTTTTGACTCTTCTTCGCTCGCTCGCTCGCTTTTCTTGCAAATGCTGCAATAATTTCGAAAAAAGTCTTCCACAAAGTATGCAATAGAAAATTTTAATTAAAAATGTTAAACAAGCTCGAGCTGCAAATGTTGAGCTGAAATTGTTTACAGATACTTCTGTTCCGGCCATAAATTACGTGAACTGAAGACTTTTTACTTCCCTCAGACACCGAAAGCGGGAGCGAGAGCAGCTGAGGCTCAGTTTTCCTCCAATAAATGGCCCCAAAAATAGATTACAGTTATGTACGCACACATAAAGTAAATCCACACACACACACACACACACACACACACACACACACACTCAAATACGCACACAGCGCACATGTATGCGAGATGTGGCAGCTTAAAAGTTTTGGTTACACTACGGCAACGGCAACGGCAACAACAACAACAGCGACGTGGAGAACGGATGTTCGTCCATTTTTATGCAGCTTTGAAATAAAATATCTACAACGATAAATATTAAATTAAATCCTTGGAGGAGCCAGCAAGGAGCGGAGAAGAAAAAACTTACAAGAACACCGACGCGTAGTTTGCAGCAACGGAAGAACCAACAACAACAACAACAACCACAACAACAGGATGACAATAAAAATAGAAGTGCAACAACAACGACGACGACGACGACCAAAACAAGAAGAAGAAGAAGACAATTCTAAAACGAAACATGCAGGACGAGTAATGTAGGGGTCGGTGGAGTGCGACATTATGTACACCCTACACTCTCTCTACGAGTGAGTTGAAATAACTGTTTTGCCTGCCATCTTCCAGCGAAGTGCAAACGTATTTTTAAATATTTCTAAAAACGAACGGACGCTCGGAAACAAGGATTAAATTTCATAATTTTCCAAATCGGTCCAGCTAAATATTTTGAAAAAATATAAAAAAAGTGTGAAAACAAAATTATAAATTCAGAAAACAAACATCCTTGAGAGTTTCAAAGGAAGCAGAAAATAGGAAAAACAAAAGCATTTGTTAACCGTTATCTGCAGTACAGATACAGTAAAAAGCTGCCAACTTTAAAGAAGAAGTTTTGCTGTATTTCTCACTCATTCGCAGAGCGCAAGTAGAAGCGAGGCAAAATAGGAGAGCAAAGCATCTCTAAGAAATTAATAATACGAATTGTGTTGAAGTGTGCACGACACACACACTTGCGAAGAAACGTAAAGTGTGCCTCGCAGACGGCTCTCCGGGGGGGGGGGGGGGGGACTTTGACTAATACTACGCCGTGTTTACACGGACGAGTGGACACGCTTCGAACGAGAGAACTAATGAGCTGCTCCAGTGAAATTTCGGAGAGAAAGCTTGAAACGAAAACGAAGCAGTGAAAGATTGGAGATGGACGAAGCGTATGACAGCGATAGAGAAAGAGAGAGAGAGAGAGAGAGAGAGAGAGAGAGAGAAAGTATTGTACAGCAAATTAAAGTTGTAATGAAATATTGAAGCGAAAAGTTCCTTTTATCTCTCACCACCGACTTCAGATCTCGATCGCATTTGAAGTCAGAATGCGAACAAGTGATGCGCACTCGAAACATAAATGAAATTAACGCGTACGCATTTGTAATTATTTTAAAAGCCTCTTTGGAACCGCAGAGGGTGCGCCACCTCCACCTCCAGCTGTTAACCGACCGACCGCTGAGACTCAGCCAACCTGGTCAACTCGAACCGAGCCGAACCAACTCACTCTTGGCTGCTGGTTGCAAATGGACGACCGGCCGAACGAGTCACCATGTTGTCCTCCGGTCCTCCTGTTCTCCTGTCCTCCCTCTACCCCGCCAGCCACCCCCTGTTTGCGGGGAAGGCCGTGCTTGTGTTTTGCCGCCAGCCAGTTTTGCAGTTCATATCCTGGCAGGATTTCGGCTCCAAATTGTTTGTTTATCCTTGGCTCCCCGGTGTAATTAACTGAAAACACGGCGAGCTGCAGTCAGTCGGCTGCAATCCCGTTGAAGATGGTGATGCAACTCAAAGAGGGTGGCGGCCAAATATGTTTTGGTTTTACTTAGTGTTGCAAGTGCGGAGGGAGGAGGAGGTGGGGATTTGAACCATTTTGTAGTGGTTGTGTCGGAAAAAATTTAAAAAAAAAAAATTAATAAGAAATTTAAAAAAAAAATTAAAAAGAAATTTAAAAAAAAAATTAAAAAGAAATTAAAAAAGAAATTTTAAAAACAATTTAAATTATCAAAAAAATATCAACTTATATCTCTGCTTGTGTCGTGTTGTTGTGTTTGTGTCGGAAAAAATTAAAAAAAAAAAATTAAACAGAAATTTAAAAAAAAATTTAAAAAAATTAAAAAAAATTTTAAAAACAATTTAAATTATCAAAAAAATATCAACTTATATCTCTGCTTAAACACTCAAGAATTACTTTTTGCTTTTTGTTTGAAAAATATGAAGAGAAATCGTTATTTTTCCCGATAAATAAAATTAAAAATTAATATTTTAACTTTTATTCTTTATGTTGTAACTGTTGTAATCCGCGATAAACTCTGCTTCGCCATTTTATTTATATTAATAATATAATTAATTTCACTGCAGTGTTTGTACCTCGAACCCGAATTACCTGCCTCCGCTCTCTTTCTCTCAAATAAATGTGTGTGTGCGCTCGCTCAATCTCAAGCCACACATTTCGTTGCAAATTAAATTGGAGTGCCTAAAAGTGCGCTTCGTTTCTGCTGCTCCCGCCAGCCACCAGAATAATCAAGGACAATCCATGGAAATTACTGATTTCCTTCATCCTCTACGAAAACAACAACAACAACAACGACAACAACAATGACAACAACAACGACAACAACGACAACAACAACGACAACAACGACAACAACAACGACAAAGACAACGATAACGACGAAACGTACAATTTTATCATCTCCAGCTTGAAGTGAACAAAATTCGGCATGCGATGCGCGCCGCTCTCCACAGACACCCGTCGCCCGTCGCTCGTCGCCCGTCGCCCGTCCCCCGTCGCCCGTCCCCCGTCGCCCGTCGCTCGTCTCCCGTCGGGTGGGGATGAGGCAGCGTCAGGCAGCAGCAGCAGCCATAAACATGCAAACTCAATTAAAGTGTCGCTCATTAAAGCGGCGGCAATACAACAGCTACAGCGCAGAGTGAGCGGAGAGGAGAGGAGAGGAGAGCGGATAGGAGAGGAGAGGAGAGCGGACGGTGGAGGACGACGATCCCCTACTATGATTGCAAATCACATCAGTCGCACCTCGCTCTCCGCGCGCTACCGGTGACTCAGATATCCTGAATTAATGGCGAATGAAGCCACATCACAGGCTGCAGTCTTGAGATGGTCGGATTCCATTAATTATCGATGAACAGGATGGCGCGGAGGTGAAGGCGCAGCAGCCAGACTGGAGCGTAAAGTAATGCTTATCGAGGCTCGGAGCTCGGAGCTCGGAGTTCGGAGTGCTCGTCATCATGTTGAGTGTGTGGAGTGCGTTTTTAAAACGTTTTTCCTCTGCAAATTTAAGAAATACGAGTATAGTAAAAATACGTTATTAGTTCTACCAAAAAAAAAAAATTTAAAAAAAAAAAAAAAAAAAAAACTAAAAAAATTGTTCTACAATAAAAAAAAAACAACAAAAAAAAAACCCTCTTAACAGGAGCTCGTGCTATCAGCACGAAAAAAAAAAAAGTATAAAAAAGTATAGAAAAAAAAAAAAAGTATAATAAAAATACGAATATAGTAAAAATACATATGTATGTCTAGAAGCGTTTCAAAGGAAATCTAATATCTCACTGAATTAGCTGAGTTTATGTTATTTTCTGTCAATTATTTCCTCAAAAAATATTAAGTTTCACTTCCTCATTCCTGAGATTCGATTTATTTTCCATTCATGTGGGCGAATTACATTTGAAATATAAAAGGCAAAAGCGGAATTTTTTTTTATTTCATTGCTAAATTCAGGCGTAAGGAAGACGGCTAAACAATTTTGAGGTTTCAAGCTAAAATTCATGAGAGAACCCGGTAGGGGTGGACAAGACTTCTGTTGGAAGCATAAAAATGATGTCACACCAACCGCTGAGCCGGATTAAACAATACAATGAAAATTGATAATGAAATCACAGAATTCTTTTGAAGTAACGCAAGTATATTAGTAAGTAAAGCAAGTAAATTAAGAAATATATTAAAAAAAGTTAAAGAAATATTTAATGATGACGACATTTAATGATGACGATGTACTTTTCATACAAATTGCTGGCATTATTCTCACTCCTACTGTACTCACACCTCATAAGCAGCCGAATTG